>CP131456.1:38879042-40129042 GCA_030664755.1 Microcos paniculata | reverse complement strand
TAGCACAGTATGTAAATTCTGCATGGCTTGGAGGAGTGCATCAGGGCCCAGATGTTCATCATCTGTGGTTAAATACTCGTTGCCTACACAAATGGCTTCGATGGAAGATCACGTGTTTTGATCTTACACGGGGTGGCTGTTACTGGTGATGGCATGCATGGGAGTATGGTTTTTCTTTTATTTTGCATGGTGGTGGTCCCCCTTTTTTCTTGGTTTGGCTTTTGACACACACATATATATATATATATGAATATATAAATACGTATATGAACATGTATAAATGTATACATATACACATATATATACATGTACACATCTATACATATATATATACATAAACATATATATATTTTTTGCATCATAACCGAATTGACTCGTTTAGCCTTTGGTATGCCTGACATTCTTGTCTTGGTCCAAAATTACATGGCTTTCGCTTTGCATGATGACTGAATTGACTTGACGCTTTGGCTTCCCGATTTCAGGTTCAAAATTACCTGTAAAAGTAACGAGATGAAATTAAAATTAGATAAAGTAAAATAAGGTAATAGGAATAAACAAAAATAAACTTGACTTAAAAAGGAAAAATAAAATTTGAAAATGACTAATTAATTAATTGACTAATTAACCAATTAATCAGTTAATTAATTAAAATTTAAAAATAAGTGTCTACAGTTGCCCCTCTTTGATTATTTCTTAATGATCTAGAAGTGTAAGCTTCTGGATAATTAGGAAATAAGCAAAGATGTAGACACTCTTTACTCAAATGTGTACTAAACAGTATTGGGGTTTTGAAAAAGATCACTCTTAATAGAACTAATTTCAAAATTAAGGAAATTGTCCTAAACAGAACTAATTTTAAGAAACTATCCTAAACAATAATGATTTTGCCCTAAACAGAAACAATTTTAAGAAAATCACCCTAAACAGAAATGATTTTAAATTTGATCAAATTGTCCTAAACAGAAACAATTTTGGAAAACCACCCTAAACAAAAATGATTTTAAATTCGAAGAAATCGTGCTAGTTTTGAGAAAACCATTCTAAACAGAAGTGATTTTAAATCTGAAGAAATTGTACTGATTTGGAGAAAACCATTCTAAACAGAAGTGATTTTAAATCTGAAGAAATTGTGCTGATTTGGAGAAAACCATTCTAAACAGAAGTGATTTTAAATCTGATGAAATTGTGCTAATTTTGAGAAAACCATTCTAAACAAAAATGATTTTGAATTTTGAAGAAATTGTCCTAAACAGAAACAACTTTGGAAAACCATCCTGAACAGAAATGATTTTAAATTTGAAGAAATTGCTTTAAAAAAGAAACACTTTGGAGAAAACCATCCTAAACAGGAATGACTTTAAACTCTGAAGAAATTGCTTTAAAAAGAAATGCTTTTGGGAAAACCTTCCTAAACAGGAATGATTTTAAAACTTGAAGAAATTGCTTTTGAAAATAAATGCTTTTGAGAAAACCTTCCTAAACAGAATTGATTTTAAACTTGGATAAATTGCTTTTGAAAATAAATGCTTTAAACTTGAAGAAATTGCTTTTGAAAATAAATGCTTTTGAGAAAACCTTCCTAAACAGGAATAATTTTAAACTTTAAATAAATTTCTTTTGAAAATAAATGCTTTTGAGAAAACCTTCCTAAACAGGAATGATTTTAAAACTTGAAGAAATTGCTTTTGAAAATAAATGCTTTTGAGAAAACCTTCCTAAACAGGAATGATTTTAAAACTTGACTTTAAAAAGAAACACCTTCCCTTTTTTTTTTTATGAAAACTATCCTAAACAGGACTGATTTTAAACTTTGCTTTAAAAAGAAACTTTTTTTTTTGGTGAAACTATCCTAAACAGGAATGATTTTAAACTTTGAATAAATTACTTTAGAAAGAAACACTTTTAAGAAAACTGTCCTAAACAGAAATGAATTCAGATCCTTCTCAAACAGATTTACCTTAAGTAAGAAAATACCTTAAAGGAATTTTGGAGAGTTACCTGAGGAGCTTCTTACACAAGACTAACCTCGCAATTTGAATTGGATTTATGCCTGCAATTTTTGAACAATGATAGGATGCATGATGAATGTTTATGAGGAATGATGCTAAAATGATGCATTTTGCTTGTTGATGCTTAAATGATAATACTTTTCTACTTTGCCTCAAAGGTTTCAAGATAGCCTTCTGGCTTGGTCCGATCTACATTCTTCGAAATTGGTGAACATCTTCTTGATACATCTTTTCTGGCATAAACATGCCCCAGACTCTTATTTCAAATCATTTTTGCCTAAACATCCCAGTTTGAGACAATTTCATTCACGTGCCACCTTGCTCTGGGCACCAAAAGCATGTCGTTGAGCTCATGTTTACCCTCACATTTCTTTCCTTTTTGTGCTGAGAGTTGACTTCAAATGTTATGGCATTCACTTACCTATTTGCTTTCCCTTTCATGATAAAGACATTATGCAATTCGTATTTAAGGAGAAATCCATGGATCATCTTGAAAATAAGCAATGCACAATATATTAAATAGACCAACTTATAACAAGGATTTAACAAACAAATTTATAACAAACAAAATCGATTTTATAACAGAAGAATAAGAAAGGTTCATGACCTCAGTGCAATGAATGCATAGACAACAAAGTGTTGGTCATCTCACGCCTTGCCTTCGACTGACTCATCTTTGCTGAAGTGACGCTCAACAAGGTTTGATGATTTCTGATTACTCTAATCCCCATGACCAAACAAGATCTCTGGTGCAAGTTAGGTACCCATTTCGCCGTGCTTTCTCCAACTTCCTAAACCGCCTTTTCAGGTTTTCAGTTTAGGAACCAACCTATTTGGGTCCGAACCGCCCTTTCGGGTTTTCGCCTCGGACCTCTCCTCTTCTTTTCTCTTTTTCGGACTCAAGCCGCCTTTTTCAGGTTTTCAACTTGAGACACTCTTTTCTTTTTTCATTTTTCATTTTTTCATCATTTTTTCTTCTTTTTTTCTTTTCTTTTTTTTTTTTTGTTTCCTTCTCTTTTCTTTTTATTCTTCTTCAAGTGCAGTATCTCTTCACAGCATCGACATTAACTGGATGTGGCAATTCATCTCCATCCATTTCTTGCAAGATTAGGGCACCTCCCGAGAATGCTTTCTTCACCACATAAGGACCATCCCAATTTGGAGTCCACTTTCCTCGGGGATCATATTGATTAGGCAGAATTTTCTTCAGCACCAATTCTTCTTCTTTGAACTCGCACAGACGCACCTTCTTGTGATATGTGTGCATCATTTTTTTCTAAAATAATTGACCATGGCAAAGTGCTTTGAATCTTTCCTCTTCAATCAAGTTCAATTGGTCGAATCTCTTCTACACCCAATCTGACTCTTTGAGCTTTACTTCTCTGTATACTCTCAAGGATGGGATTTCCAACTCAACCGGCAACTGCTTCCATTCCATGAACGAAAGAAATATGAAGTTGCCCTGGTGGATGCTCTTGTAGTAGTGCAGTAAGCATGTAGAGCAAAAGTAAGTTTCTCATGCCAATCAACTATCTTCTTGATGTTCTTGTTTACTGCTTCAACTGTCCCATTCAACTTAGGGCAGTAAGGGGTAGAATTGCTATGCTTGGTCTTGAATTGGGAGCACACTGCCTCTACCATCTTATTGTTGAAATTCTTGGCATTGTCGGTGATGATTCTTTTCAGCAACCCACATCGGCAAATGATCTCTTTCTTCACAAACATGATGACCATTGACTTATATAAGAAGCTGCTTTGACTCATTTAGTGAAGTAATCGACGGCCACCAAAATGAATTGATGTCCATTAGAAGCCTTTGGTGAAATTGCCCCAATCACATCTTTGCCTCACATTGGGAAAGGACATGGAGAAGAAATAACATCTAGTGGTTTGGGAAGCATGTGAATTTGATTAGCATAAATCTGGCACTTATGAAATTTCCTTGCATGATTGATACAATTTCTCTCTTGTGCCATCTGAATTCTTAAGATGCAAACTTCGTACTTCACCATATAGTTTGTGCAGTCAAAGTCAAGCCTTGCTGTTGCTGAGTCTTGATCTCCATTTGGGGATATTAGCACAACTCCTATTCCATGCCCCATCAAAGTACATTCTCCATCTCTTATCTTTCTCTGATTCGGTGTGGAAGATTGCCATCAAATCCTCATCAAGAAACTCAAAGTTCATGGGTTCATAATCATCAATTGATCTATCGGCTAGAAATTCAGCAGCAGTACTTCCTTTGATAGCCTTCTGAGAGAGATGTATTATATCATATGCTGACAGTAGCACTTGCCAATGAGCTAACCAACCTGATAATGAAGGTTTTTCAAAGAGGAGTCTGATCGGATCTAGCTTCACTATCAACCCAGTGGTTTTTATACAATATGCACTGTCTTAATCTCTGAGCTGCCCATGCCAATGCACAACACACCTTTTTTATCTGAGAATACTTGGCCTCATACTCTGTGAACTTCTTGCTGACATAGTAGATCGCTTGCTCTTTCTTGCCGGTTTCATCATGTTGCCCCAAAACACAGCCCATGGAGTGTTCCAACACTGTCAGATACAAGATTAGAGGTCGATCAGGCACAGGAGGTACTAGCAGTGATGAGTTTGACAAATACCCCTTGACCTTATCAAAGGCTTTCTGACAATCTTCATTCCAATCTCCCATATTGTTCTTCTTCAAGAGCTTGAAAATCGGGTCACATTTTGTAGTTAGCTGGGAAATGAAGCGAGAAATATAGTTCAATCTCCCAAAGAAACCTCTCACTTCCTTTTGAGTTTTCGGAGGGGGCAAATTTTGAATGGCTTTGATTTCGTCTGGGTCTACCTCGATCCCCTTTTGACTAACAATGAAGCCCAACAGTTTCCTTGAAGTAACGTCGAAAGTACATTTGGCCAGATTCAACCGCAACTGATACTTGCGCAGCCTCTCAAACAACTTCCTCAGGCCAGTCATATGCTCTTCTGGATTCCGGCCTTTGGCAATCATATCATCCACATACACCTCGATCTCTTTATGCATCATATCATGAAGAAAGGTCACCATAGCTTTTTGATAAGTTGCCCCAGCATTCTTGAGACCAAAAGACATCACGTTGTATTGGAACGTGCCCCATATGGTGGTGAAAGCAGTCTTCTCCTTATCTTCTGAAGCCATTTTAATCTGGTTGTACCCCGAAAACCCATCCATGAAAGAAAATGTTGCATGTTTAGCCGTGTTGTCTATTAAAGTGTCAATGTGGGGCAGTGGTAAATTGTCTTTCGGACTGGCTTTATTGATATCTCGGTAATCCACACACATTCGAACTTTGCCATCTTTCTTCGGGACCGGTACTACATTTGCGACCCACTCAGGATAAGTGGCCACTTCCAAAAATCCTGCATCCAGTTGCTTCTTCACTTCTTCTTTGATCTTTAATAACATGGCCGGCCTCATTCTCCTCAATTTTTGTTGCACTGGCTTGAACTCGGGCTTGATTGGCATTCTATGCACCACAATCTCAGTATCCAGACTCGGCATGTCTTGCTAGGGCCAAGCAAAGATATTGGCATATTCTTTGAGCAGTGACATCAATTCCTCTTTCTCTTTCAGTGTCAAGGAAGTGCCAATTTTGACTTTTTCTTTTTCGGCCAAATTGATCAACCCAGTAGTTTTTTTTTTGTGGCAAGATCTGTTTGTCTTCTCATTCAATCAGTCTCATAAGATCAGGGGAAGAGAGTAATCATCATCATCATTATTGTCAAAGTCATCCGCATTCATGAGCCGGTCGAAGTCTGGCTCGAGAGGACCCTCTTTGCTATCTTTGCATTCATCATTTGAGGTCGTACGAGTCAAGGGATAGTATAAGGAATATATATACATATATATTTAATCCATGAATGAGATAGAATAACAAATAACAAGGGTCAATAAAAAAACACGAAGTCCAATGAATAGCATTATGATATGAGATATGCTTATGACAGAGAGTTTAACAATGTACATGACGGAGAATTTAAGAATGCATAACATCAAAATTATGAATGATAGAGCAAATATGAAAGTAAAACCCATAACATATGAAGATCAACCACCAACACTCTTGGGCAGAAGTGTAGGATAAAAGTGTTCAAAATTGCCAAAGCTTATCATATGTCAACATCTACTAACATGATCGGTGTCTCAAAAACCTCTCAATTGTTCAAATTAGTGATTGGTGCTAACTGCCGAACCCATGTTTTGCCGTTGCTTGATTCATCATATCCCAACATAGCTAACTCAGCATTAATAGCATTTACTCTATTTCCGCCATGACTAGGAGACAAATTTGCCCCTACACTCGGCTGCACACTAGTATCAAAAGTCAAACGACCTTCCTTGATAATCCCTTGTACCACTTCTTTCAATCTCATGCAGTTTTCAATACTATGCCCCTTAGCTCCTGAGTGATAGGCACATGTTGCATTCTCATCAAACCACTTGGGATATGGAGGCTGTAAGAGGGTCGAGTACTTAACCGGTTCAATCATCTTGTTGTCCAATAGCTTGGTGTATAGCTCTGTGTAAGTCATGGGTATGGGAGTCAATTGTTTCCTTTTCTTTGGTGGTCTTGAATTTCGGTTTTGAGTGTTTGGTCTTGGAGCAGTGGAAATGGTGTTGGACACTGGGTATTGGTAAGCATTTTGAGGTTGTGTGCAACAGGGAAGAGGATACTGGTAAGTGTTATGATGTGGAGTGTAAATGGTGGGATGGTATTGGTGCTGGCATGGTTGGCATTGGGGTTGTGGATGCTGATATCGCTGCTGGTATCCCTCACATCTGATAGTGCTCACTTCGTCTTCTTTCTTCTTGGGACTCTCCTTGACTACACTGGACTCCCCATCAACTAACTTACCGGTTCTGAGTGAATTTTCCACCATTTCTCCGATTAAGACCATGTCAGTGAAACTCATGGTGGCGCCAGCTAGCATATGGCTATAATATGGATCTTTCAAGGTGTTAATGAATAGCCATGTCATCTCTTTCTCAGTCAAAGGAGGCTGAATCTGAGTTGTCATGTCCCTCCATCTCTGGGCATATTCAGTGAATGACTCGGAAGACTTTTTCTCCATGTTTTGCAAAGTCAATCTATCGGGTACTAAATCCTTCATATGCTTGTACTAATTGATGAAAGTCCGAGCCAGATCATTCCAAGAATGAATATCCCGCCTATCCAACTTGTTATACCACTGTATTGCTGACCCGGTGAGGCTGTCTTGGAAACAGTGAATCAACAATTTATCATCTCGAGAATATGCAGCCATCTTTCGGCAGTACATGGTAACATGGTCTTTGGGGCATGTGGTTCCTTTGTATTTTTCAAACTCAGGCACTTTGAATTTTGGTGGGATCACCAACCCATCTACCAAACTCAACTCGTATGCATCAGTGGTGCCATAAGCATGAGTGCCCTCCATGGCTTTAAGTCGCTCCTCTATTTGATTCAACGCTTTCTGGCTTTCAGCTTCGCCCATCTCTCTCTCAAACTGCTCGTTAGGCATAATCACGGGGTTGGCTGGGGCAAATCCAGGGATAGGAGGTGGCATAGTGTAGGTGGGAGGTGGAATTGGTTGAGTTGTTGGGATTCCTCCATTTGTGGTAAACATTAAGGGTGTAAAAAGGTGCACACCGGGTGGAGGTGGTGGGAAGGTGGATGTGATTGGTTGAGGAATTTGTGTTTGATTTCCTTGCAAAGGTATATTGAGTGCGGGGGATGAGAGAGAGGCACTAGTAGGCTGAGCTGTGGGGAGTCCGTGTGGGAGTGTACTCAGAGAAGATTGCCCATTGGAATTATTGCCTGAATTTGCCATATTTTGTTGTCTCATACTGGCCACCATTTCTGCCATCTGATCCAATTGTTTCTGTAGATCCTCGTTTGCCTTCCTTAACTGTCCAATCTCGGCAGCTTGCTCTTCCATTACGACTTTGGACCGTAATCTAGTATCAGGAGGTGCTATCTTGAAACCCTTTGATGTAATCACAAGGATGAATCAGATTCCCTTTATTATGAATGGAATGTATGTATGAACATGCTTGATGAAAATGCAACCATGGGATGCAAAAATAAGGGGAAGAAATGACAAAAAGGAAATGTTTTAGCTCTCCATTAAAATAAATTATATACATGGATGCACATATACAAGTACAGTATGAAGTAGAGTAAAAGGAAGCATGTCAATGATTAGATGTAGATGCAAAAATGAATGGTTTACAACAATTTAACTATAAAGGATAACTGGTCATTTCTTCAGAACGAGGCCAAGAGACCAAATATCCGTTGACCCAAAGATTGACCTTGTTCATCAGCCATGACTAATTTCCCTTTGCAGTTCTCTTGTTGTGAATGATTCTACAATGGAATGCATGTCATGTGATGATGGCAAATAAAAGAAATAATCATGGATATTCAAAGCATGAACATGTATGAATGAAGCAAGGAAGAAAATTGACATACGATGTATCATTGCAAAAGAAAACAGACAACATATATACAGACAAAGTGAGGAAGAGAATAGGAAAATTATACAAATAGCATACCAATATGGAATAAGCATATATATACAGATAAAGTGAAAGAAAACAAACAGATTATGGAATGGATACATAAAGTGGTTAAGAAAACAAACGACATATCATCATGAAATAAGTATTTATACAAAAAGGTGGAAGAAAACAGACAGTTTATACAAACAGCATGTCATCATGAAACAATCAGAAAACAGACAAACAGCATGCTATAAGTAGATAAAACGAAAGGGATTGATAAAGGTAAGAAGCCGTCCCCCCTTTTGTGTCCTAAGAAACCGGGTTTTCTCGAACGGGTTTGGCTCTATCTAGGTTAGAATTTGGGTTCTTCTACATGCTGGGTTTAAAGCTCTAGACAAGGGTACCCATCGGACAAGATGGGGTGGAGGCAACCCCGTCGCCCCCTCCTAAATAAAGGTGAAGTTCGGACTCCCAAACTTTTATGTTATGAATTTGTGTCGTGTGTGAGGGAGGGACTTATACCTTTACCAATTGCCTTTCGGTGAAGTGGTGAACATTCGGAGAAGCAGAAGCAGGAGGCAGAAAAAATTTCACTATCACATGTCAACACACGATCAGTCCAATACAAAATACAAGATAAATAATTAATATGATGAGATAAGCACACATGGTAAACAAGATAGGCATACATGGCATACACAAGGAATTAAAACATGAAAAATACATATAAGTGACTAAAAGGGCAAAATGGTAAAAAGCATACTAGCAGATCAAGACATAGAAAGGAAATTGGAACATGCAAAATATATACAAGTAATTAAGACATAGGACATGCTAGAGGATCAAGTCATAGGCTAAGAATTAAATCATGCAAAATATAGACGAGTAATTAAACACACAAGGCATACCAGAAAATCAAAACATAAAAACATACATATAAATTGAATATGATATGAATGCAAGATGCAAATTTTAATAAACTTATTCTTTTGAAAAATCTTCCTTTTTTCTCTCTTTTTTTCTTTTTTTTCTTTTTTTTTTTTGGAAAAATTTTGAAATAATTATTGGAAAACAATTTTAATGCAAATGAATGATGCAATGCATGGAATAAAGCTTAAACCATTTTATTATTAAACCCAAGTAAAATAAGACTTAAAAAGTGGCTTGACTCTAAAAAAAATGTCCCCAGTGGAGTCGTCAAGCTGTCGAGACGTTTTACCGCTCCGACGATAAATGGCATGGCGTGAAATATATTTGGGACTAAACAGTCTGAAAACAAATGGAGTCGCCACTAACCTTTTATTTTAAATAGGTGTGGTTAGTCACCTACTAGTTTAACCCGACGTAAATCTAGAAAGATTACGTCAAGCTAAGGAAAGAAACTGGTCTACGAAAAAAGATTTTAGGTTCGTGAGTCGGTTACGCTTGGGGAAGGATTAGCACCCCCAAGACGCCTGGAAATCGGTACCACAAAAGTCTTAAAAATATTTTACTTGGGAAATAATAATAAAATATGTTTAAAATTATTTTAAGAAAAACATAATTTTACATGTCGGAATAAATATTCCTTTTAATGCGAGATGAGCATCCCATTATAAAAGCTAAATTCGAAATTTAAATACTTAATGTCGGAATGAACATTCCTTTTGATGTGAAAATCCATAGCCCAATTTTGAATTTGAAGAAATTTCCTACTTAGAATGGAGGTTCAATTTCTAAATAAGAATAAATATTCTTCAAAAATCAAAGTCAAATTTAAAAATGAGGATAAATATCCTTTTATGAAAAACAAAGGTTTAATTTTAATTTTAGAAAGTCTCAATTATGAGAATATTAATTGAAACCTTCTAGAAAATATTTTACAAAAGGGTTGGGATAAACATCCTCAAATTCGTGTTTTGAAAATCACATTAGGAGACTTTAATTATGATTTCTCAAATTAAAATCTCTTAGAAAGATTTAATTTTAAAACAATGTCGGAATAAATATTCCTTTTAATTTGATGAAGGGAATAGTTTGACAAAAATTTAGTTTGATAGGAAAATATTTTAAAAAATTAAAAAAAAAGATAAAAGAAAATAAATATTCCCTTTTATTGAAAAAGAAATAAAAGAAATAAAAATAAGAAAAGAGATTTTGAAAGTGATTTTTTTTTATAAGATTTGGATTAATTTGAGAGGCCTTAATTATAGTTGGAAAATTAAGATTTCTCCAAAAAAACTTTAAAACATGTTTTGAAATTAATGTTGGAATAAATATTCCTTTTAATTTAATTGGGCTTCTTAAACAAGAGATTTTCTTAAAATGAAATAAAAATGAAACATAAAAGTAAAAATAAAATAAATAAAAATAAAAGATTTTGGAATTAACATTCCTTTTTGTAAAAAGAAAATTTTTGGAGTTCATTTGCAAGTTTTTAAAGAATTAAAGAAATCATAAACATGATGTATGCTTTTTATGAAAATCAAATGAGCAAAATATATTTTTTCATTTTTGAAGGGATGAAAAATTCTCCCGGGTCCGATCGGACTCCCGATTAGACGTCGAGAAAATATCTCATCGGAGAAAACCTTTAGAAACCTCAGACTCCTGAGACATCCTCCGGTCACCCCATGCATATGAATTTTTGAAAGTCAATGTTCTAAACTTAATTATGCATGAATGGGACAAAGAAACAAAGGTTAGTCCATATGCACAATTAATTGCACAATATAATACAATAAATAAATAGAACATGGGAATTTAAATTTAATTTTACAAAATCAAATTGCATGATAGCTAATTTAACACATATAAGCAAGCTTAATTTAAACAAACACATATACAAGGTCAAGTATGCAATTTTATACAAAATTCAACTCATAATTAAACAAATATATATAAGCAAGGGTAAAAGGGTAATTTTACATGTAAAATTATATTTTTAATTAGGAAAGCATGCATAAAGGGCAAAACGATAATTTAATGCAGGATACAATTACTAATTAAGCAAACATATTCATGAGGGCAAAAAAAAGGTAATTTTACATACAAGATTAAATTTTAATTAAAAAGCATATATATAAAAGGGCGAAACAGTAATTTAACACATGATATAATTACTAATTAAGCTAACATATCCATAAGGGTAAAGAGGTAATTTTATATGCAAACATAAATTTTTATATTAGACAAAACACATATTTAAAGGCAAAAAGATAATTTCTATGATAAAAACAATATTAAACTAAATATGCATTTATATAAGTTTAAAAATTTAATTTTTTATTTAAAAGAGATCAGAGATTATTTCTATTTAAATGAAAATACTAAAAAATAAAATAAACTTAAAGATTCAATTTTTATTAACCAAACTTTCATTTTTAATCAAGCTAAAATATCCACAAGCAAAATGGTACAATTTTTAATCCTAAGCTTAACATTTAACTAAACAAACAAGTTAATCATCTTAAAGTTACGATCTTTATAACCAAGATTAGGTTTTTAATCCATCAAGGATAAACATAAGCTAAAAAAAATGCAATCTTTTTAATCAAGATTAAAATTTTATACTAAACAAGCATATTGAACATATAAGCAAGCTTTAAAAGTAATAAACAAGGATATAAAACAAGAAAGTTAGGAACTTTTTATATAATCATGTAAATATTTAAGAGAAATGGCACATTAAAAAAATAACATAAAATAAATAAGCAAGCAAAAATAAATCATCTTGAATATATTAGAAACATATATTAAACTAAGTCAATTATTTAACAATATACAAAAGCTCTATAAATCATAAACATCATTATAAAAAGGAAAGTTAACAAATTTAACAAACAAAGCAACAATATTGTATTAAAAGTAAAAAGAAATGATCTTGAAAATAAAACTAAGAACTTACCTAAAAGGATGAAGTTTCAAAATTAAAAAAATGATAATGGCTTTGTGGAGAAGAGAATGGCTAAAAATTGATGAACAACAAGCCTTTTCTCTATTTTCTCTAGCCAATCCGTTTAAAATAAAAGAAGAAGAAGAAAGAAAACAATTTTTGAACTCTCTTTCTCTCTTCTCCTCCCTCTATTTTTTTGTGTTTGAAGAAAAATGCTCCTGCTCTCTTCCTCTGTTTCTAATTTTTGAAAGAATGCTCCCTCTATTTTTTTTTTGAAGAAAACACTGAAGTTCTCTCCTCTCCCACACTCCTTTCTCTCGTTCTTGAAGAGAAAAGTTGCTGAAGAAGACCTCGGGTGCTCTCCCCGTGCTCTCTCTTTCTTTCCCTTTTCTCTCCTTCTCTGCTCTGTTTCTCTCTCTTTTTTTTTTTGCTTTTGAAAGAAGATGAAGCCCCTCCCCCTTTTTCTCTTCGTTTCCTTCCTCTCTTTATAGCCGAATGGGATCCAACGATGATTTTTTTATTAATTGTGAAAGATGATAAACTATAATTGAGGATGGGTTGGCAATAATGGTGGATGGGCTGCCGAGAGGTGCAGCTGGCTGTTATCACATGTTGGGGTGGGGCATATGTGTTCATCTCCCCTGATTCGCAGCAGCAATATTGGCCATGCTTTCATGTTTCTTTCAATGCTCTCTCTGCATGTCTCATATTGTGAATATGAACCGTCCTTCTCCTCTGACTTCTTCACTGATGGGCTGCTGCTGCTGTGAAGACAGGCTATTGCTGTGGTTGTGGGACGGTGGAAGCCTTGGTTTGAGGCATTCATGGCTGTCGCCGTGGCTGGCATGGAAGGCGGAGGAGACGAACTGCTGCTGTTGTTGGTGTTCATGTTGGAAGTGCCTTTTCCCAGCCAGCTAGTAGTTCACTGATGATGATTGTCTTGAGCTCTGCAGCTTCCTCTTTGTTCTCTTTTTGTCACTTTCTCTGGTAAACTTGCTGAATTATGCTCCATGAATTCCCTTACTTGAAGAGGATCCAGTGATGTGGCCCCGATGAAGATTGATTTCCTGAACTTGAAGCCTGGGCACTATCGTGGTTCAACCTCAAAAACACCACTAGTTGGGTAGTCATGAACTCCAAATGTATACTGCACACCATGAACTTCCACACCAGAATGAAAGATACCAAGGCCTTTGGAAAAAAGCAACGGAAAGCTGATTTGTTTTTCAAAACACGTGGAACCACAGATTTCCATCTCTTCTTTGATTCAAAATCCATAATTCTTCGATACTAAGTCCAGATATCAATTAATGCTTAGATGCAGCAGATTCAGATGAGAAGGCCAGTGAGAGTCCAATGAAAAGCAACTGCCATTACAGAGAATCGAAGCAAGCGGCGGGCATTAAAACCTTTCCATTTCGATGGTGGTGAACGGAGGAAAAAACATAACGAAGAAGACGATGATACAGATAAAAAATGGGAGCTTAAAGGATCAAAGAAGAAGAAGAAGAAGAGAATAAGGCAAAGCCATATTCTTTCTCTTTTTTTCTTTTTTTTTTCTCTTCAGCAGCAAGTGCTTCGGCAGCTGGGGCAGCGCCTACACCAGAAGCAACAGCAGCTCCACCCGCGATGAAGCCTCCGCCTCCACCTTAACCTCATCAGCTTGCTCTCTGCACATCCTCTTAGCCTTGTTCATGACACAAGCTGCCACGTCGTTGCTGTACTTGTCCATGCTCGCCACAATATCAGCCGTAAACAAATACCCTGTGCCATCAAGCGCAGAGTGCACAGCACGTGGAGGTTTAGCGTAAAGGAGGATGAGTGCATTTGAGAAGACAGAATTCTTTCCTTGGTAATCCCCAGAACGAACTCCTTGCATGGTTGGTGCCGGTGAAATTGGATTAGCAGAAAAAGGAGCACTTATGCTATTCATGTATGTTACAGTTTGAAGGTGCCGCTGCTGAAATGAAAGCCTGGGGGAAATTGGAGACTCCTCTGCACCATATTCAAGCTCATTCTGGAAAGAGAGGCGCTGGTGGTTCATGGCCTGTGAGTAAAGCTGCGAAAGAGAGTTAGCCGCGCTGCAGAACGTAGTGTACATGCTTCGATCCACCTTGTCCAGGCGTGTAGCATCGGATTTCCTCTTCTTCGCCATACCTTTTTTTCAGAGAAGGCTTGGTTCGTGGGGATGGAAACGAGGAAGCAAGAACCGCCATGCTGTGTGGGATCATAATCCTTGGTCTTACGGTCTAGACCACGTTTTAATAGCACAGTATGTAAATTCTGCATGGCTTGGAGGAGTGCATCAGGGCCCAGATGTTCATCATCTGTGGTTAAATACTCGTTGCCTACACAAATGGCTTCGATGGAAGATCACGTGTTTTGATCTTACACGGGGTGGCTGTTACTGGTGATGGCATGCATGGGAGTATGGTTTTTCTTTTATTTTGCATGGTGGTGGTCCCCCTTTTTTCTTGGTTTGGCTTTTGACACACACACACATATATATATATATATATGAATATATAAATACGTATATGAACATGTATAAATGTATACATATACACATATATATACATGTACACATCTATACATATATATATACATAAACATATATATATATATATATATTTTGCATCATAACCGAATTGACTCGTTTAGCCTTTGGTATGCCTGACATTCTTGTCTTGGTCCAAAATTACATGGCTTTCGCTTTGCATGATGACTGAATTGACTTGGCGCTTTGGCTTCCCGATTTCAGGTTCAAAATTACCTGCAAAAGTAACGAGATGAAATTAAAATTAGATAAAGTAAAATAAGGTAATAGGAATAAACAAAAATAAACTTGACTTAAAAAGGAAAAATAAAATTTGAAAATGACTAATTAATTAATTGACTAATTAACCAATTAATCAGTTAATTAATTAAAATTTAAAAATAAGTGTCTACAAATATCACTAAACATTGAGGCCAAACTAGTCATAGATTAGGATAAAAGTATACCCTGCATTAACCCAACTACATAGTAGAAGTCCTTATCTTGATCCTTCACTGAGGTCCTAATTTCATCAAACTTCATTAAAAACCTTTTTTAGAAATATGGAAATGCATATGATGACTCAAGACAGTCTAAACGGCCTCTAACATGCCTAGGAACTATTCTACGCTAAATCGGGTTTAATTTCATGTAAATCGAGAAAAGTCAACTTGGTTACCTCAGGTCAACTTTGGTCAAAGGTCAACTCTTGGTCAGCTTAAGGTTAACTCTGGTTAAATACAACTTCGATTTCGGTCCTAGACAAGTTCAATGCTAAATTTAATCGAATTCTACCTAAGCATTGCAACTACACTAACACAAAATTTTTCGCTGTTTAGATAGTTACTTCTATAGCCATAACTCTCTGATCCTAACTCCAATTCATTTGATTCAAAAGCTTGATGATATGTCAATGAGTCTTTTACATTTCTTTAGCGTACCAAAAAGATAGATTCAGCATCTAACGTTTTCAGTTTAATTTTACAATGTCGGGTCATAGAAATCTAGCAGTTTAGCGACACTTGAGAAAATGGAATTTTTATATATGTTACAATCAAAATTAAGGGAAAGCTATTTCTTTAAAAGTTGTAGAGAACACAAAAACCTTCCAAATGAGATAAACACTCATTGAAAATAGAGTCCATTTTGTAACTTAGATTCAGCTCGAATAGAGACCATCACCAAGAACATAGCCCAAAAATTTGAAACTGAACATTTTCTTCAAAAAATGAAACAATTCATCAACTACTCAACCAATTTGCATGCTTCTTACATCAATTTAAAACTTAGGGAGTAGAATAACATACCTAAGTAGCTTAAATTGAATTGAGCTCGTTTTTCCCAAATCTCCAAAAACGTTTGAAACTTGCACTCTAAATTAAGCTCAAATGCTTGCTCCTCTCCAAGAAAATTTCCCACCAATGTGTAGAGCTTGGAAAACACTACGATTTATGGCATTATTTGCTTAGATCTATTGACAATTGAAAAAGATATTGCAATAAGAATATTGAAGCTAAATTGGAGAGAAAATGATGGAAAAAAAAAAAGGAAAGAAGAAGAAGTTTTCTTCTTCAAAGCCAAATTTTTGGCTTTTATAGTATTGGTAAAATACCATTTTTGCCCCCCATTATTTCCACAAACTTTAATCTCAACCCTCAATTTAATTAAGTAAACTCCAATTACTTATAATTACACATAAGAAAATTTAATTGCACTTAAACATCCTAAGAAATTTCATAATGGAAGCCTAATACAATGTTATACTGGGGTCAGAGTCCACATCTATGATGCACCTATGAGGTTCTACGATGTCCTAAGTAGGTTAGGAAGTGAATTGGGATGTTCGGAAGTGTCTTGCATGAGTTCGAGGTTGAATTAGGTTTCGAAGGCGAAAAGACAACTTTACCTTTGAAAAAGCACATATGGAAACGATCTTAAGATAACCCAGCATTAGACCCTTTCGATACAATGCCATTTTGTCCAATCAACACATCCAACCTAGTACATATCATGATCGACACAGGTTGTGTTCTAGGTATTTTTACCCAAAATCTCCTCCTCTTCTCCTACCTCAAAACCATCTTACTCACGCCCCAACACAGAGGGTCGGCCACGTGGCAACCGCCACATTACCTTGAAGTATGTGTCGATCAATCACGAACCTGAAGCACTGCAAGGCATAGAAATGAGTATCATCGCTGTAAAAAAAAACTAAAAATTTAATTAGAAATAATTTAACAAAATAATTAACTATTAAAGAAGTACCAGTGGATTTATTTAAAAGAAAACCTACTCAGCGAAAACTACTAAGCCACCGATGCCTCCTAGTGAGCCTTTGATCTGTCTGCTATCCTCGAACGTGGATCTGCATCCAACCACATTGGATATAGGTGAGTGACAGAGGTTCAATGAATCTCTATTAGCGTTAGGCAAAATAGGGGTAATCCAAAATATAATAATAAAATAAATATTTTAGTTTTCAAAATCTCTTTTCAAATTCTCCATACAAGAATTTAATTTAAAAACCATTTAAATAAATATATAAATAAAGTGGGCTGACCTCAAACATACTGAAGGTTTGACCCACCGGTCATATGCCTTACTGCATTGAGGGCTATCTCTTTTCTTTCTAAAACATATTTTTCTTTCTCTAGCCCGTTCCCCTCGATGGTGTCAATTGCTATGGGTGGAACATAGTTACATCAAACCCTGGCGAGTTACCCTACGTGCCCTCCCAGGGTCTCACACTCACTGTGCCCCTCAAAAAGCAGTCCACGGCTACTTCGTTCCATGCATGTCTCGCTCAGTCCACTCGCTCCCTCTCATCGGAGCACCGAGATCCACTCAATCACTCATCTCGCCTCTCATCATCACCAAATATCATATATTTATATATATATATATATATGTATAAAACATATATATGTAAACATATAAACATAAACATAAACACACACACACACACACACACATCAATCTTTATATTTTCTTTGAAAACATCCTACTTTCTATGGGGTATACCACCAAATAAGAGTGTGTGTATATGTATGGTGGATTCCTCGTGTCCCAAAACCTTTAAAAATCATTTTATATTTTGAAAACATTTTACCCTAGTGGCTAAACACTGAAATCTAAGCCACTCGCAGTGTTAGGAGGGTCGTATACTCCCAAGAGATCCACGTAGCTTAACCTCTGGAGCATCGCCGCACTCGATCATCCGAAACCCTAATACACGAAAATTCGTGTTAGCATCCATAATCAAACTATGAATGCACCCATGAAACTTTTGCATGACCTAAGACGTTGTTTGGATGTGTTTCGGGGTTTAAAAAAGTGTCTGGGAAGGTTCGGGGTCAAAACCGGATACTTGGGTTTTACCCCTAGGGTAAAATTACCATTTTGCCCCTATGGTAAAAATTCACTCCCGCATGAGACCTGTTCGGGATGGCCTAAATAGCCATCTAAGGTCACTTCCGTGCGGGAGTGCCTCGGCTCTCGAGTGGGAGATGTCTTATTGGCTCAGGAACCTAGTCATTTTCTCTATTTTCGAGCCCGTTGCTCGATGGTTTGGCCCAAAATACGAGATGGGCGATCCTTGCGTCTCCCACGACATCTTTACTGAAGCTAAAACGAGAATCATAATCTTAAAGTTCCTAGATCTGAAATCTAAACTAAAATTTAACTAGAAAGCTAAAGTTAACTTTGAGCTTAGATCTCTTCTAGACCGATGTATGGAAATACGTGAAAACGAAGTAAAATGTAGATTAAGGTGAGTAGGATAACATATTAGAAACTCACCTTGATTTGACGGTCAATTTGTCCGAATTGGCAAAGAGTCCGAAATTGCTTCAAGAGAACAGAAAAGAGGAGAGGAAGTGAGGGAGAAGAGAAAATAAGGGGGAGAGCTTAACTCTCCCTATTTATAGGTAAGCCTGATGCCGGGTCTACTCGAACTCCCAGCCAGACTTTCTCCCCTCTTTTCAAGCTCTCCTAATCTCGATCCTTGGCCTAATCCACCGTCATCTATACTAATGGATATCCAATCCGTTGGCTATGGACTCAAGAAGTCCAATTAGTGGTTCCATGCATGGTTACTTATCTCATCTTCCAACTCTGTCTTATCCTAATTTTCACTTCTCTTCTTAATTAGACACATCCGGACCGACGTATTATTCAGTTCATATGCCAACTTATACTATTCCGTTTGCACAAAAAAGTTGAATTAGGTCTGGGTTTGTCATCTTAAGCCTCCATCAATTTTGCCACAAATTCACATAATCCAAACTCACAACGCCCACAATAAACTAATAAACTAATAACCTAAACTACATAATTTTCTAACCTATTTTCAATTATATTCTAAAAACTAAACCTAAATTTTTAACTAACCTAACTTCCAATCTAGTGCATGGATTGAGGCAACCAAAAATGCTTTTAAAGCTTTCGGAGTCTAGAATAAAATATCCAAAAATCACCTTGATTGGTTGGCTGGATTATTAGGAGAATGGACCAAATCTCCAAACAAGCTTCAATGGCTCATCTTTTGACATTTTCTTGTTTTCTCTTTGATTTCCGGCTTAGGGAGGTTGAGGATTTAATTTGGGATGTTTAGAGGAGTGTTTTAAGGGTGGTTAAGATGGTGGTTTAGGTGGAAGATGTGGAGGATAAATGAGGAGGAAGAAAGAAGAGGAAGATGAGAGAAACGAGGTCTCTTGGCCTAGTCACATCTATATAAAAGTGTCTTTCGATGCTGATTGTGACATGGTCCGGTGTCAGAAGTGACAAACATATTTTCTCTCTCTTTTGAGCCAATTCTCGAACCTTATTACACCTACCATTCAAGTCGGGTGCCGGAGGTCCTCCCGGCCTTCGTTTGGTTTGTTTTGGCTCTAATTTAATCCAACCTCTTTTCCAAACTTTAATACACTCCTCCTAGGCCACACCAGACATGGTTACTTCTCTAATTAATGTCCAATTAGCTCATGTACAAGTACCATAAGTGTACGAATTGATTAGGGTTTTAGTTGTTATAGACCTAGCTTGCCAATGTATTATCCATTTCCTTATCTTCCAACTTCATCTTATCTTATCTTCAATATCTACTTCACCCTCCATGTCTTAGTTAAACTTCTTTCCGAACTAACATATTTGTCATGCCAACACACCGTCTTCTATTGTTCCAATGGTACAGAAGGTACAAAAAATATTCGAATGTGTCAAAAGGTGCCACCTAGAGAGGGAAAAGGTTTTTTATTTTAAATATTTTATTTTTTTGCAACATTAATTTCTATAAGTTAACAACTCTATATAACTATTAATTAATTCTTTATATATATAAATGTTTACTTTTCATTAAATTATCTCAAGAAAAAAGAAACAATAAACTTGGAAGACTAAAAGTTTAGAACGGTTACCAAACCTTTTCTTCTTCCAAAATTTTATTTTCTTTCTTTTTATTTTCATCTACTTTTATTTATTTTATGTTATTATAATATAAAAAAGTTTAATCACTCTCATTATTGAAGATGGTGGGTAAGGAATGCAAAGGTAGTTACCTTACTTTCAATATAAATTGATTTATTTATTTGCTTTTATATGACTTCTATTTTTACTATAATGTATTCTTTTTCAAAAAAATAATATTGGGTAATTATTTTATTTAACTTTTCAACCAAGTCATAGGATTTAAAGTTAGATGTTTGAGATATTCTGACTTTGAAATGCTAAATTTTGCCAGCTATTAAATTTTACTTTCTCTATGATTAAAAGACATGGGTTCTTCATTGGCCAGAAAAATAACAGAGAAATAAATATATTTTTCAATGCCTACTATGTTTTTTTTAATGTATTTATTTACAAGATTCATACATATTTTGTTTAAACCCGTAGTATCTGCGAGGACTACTCATCTAGTGTGTGTGTGTATAATAAAGATTAAAGATATATTAAGTGTATTAAGTATATATATATATATTTTAAGTATATATTTATATATATATATATATGTATATTAAAGATTGGTCGTGCATAGTTGCAATATAATCTTTTTTGTTTTTAATTACAATGTCAGACAAATTTACCCTATATAAATTAGAGCAATGGTAGAATATTATTATCAATTTTTAAATCTAAATAAAAGTAAAACAATTCCAAAAAAAACCCACAAGCAATAAACCTAAATTATGAAAATAATTAATTTCAAAAGAAAAGAAATGGGTAAAAAAGGAAAATAGCAAAAAAATGAATAAGAATGAAAAAAAATTAAAAAATAATAATCATATCATGTGGGAGATATGTGGCTCTCCAACGCCCCCCAAGTGAAGAAGCCGGCTTTGTGGTGCTGAACATTGGGCATAAGTAAAGGTGTCAAATCGGGTTGATCGTGTCGGTTTCGGGTTCGGGTCAATCAGGTCAGGTCAGTTTGGGTCAAAAGAGATTTTCGGGTCATTTCGAGTTTCGGGTCATTCGGGTTTGGGCCTTTCGGGTTTCGGGTCATTCGGGTCTCGGGTCATTTGGGTTTGGGTTTTTTGGGTTTTATCCTCGAGTTTGTAGGGTTTCGGATAATTCGGGTTCGGGTTTTTCGGGTTTGACCATATGATTTTTCGGGTTACAGGTTTTTTGAGTTTTATGTCATTTGGATTCGATTTTTTCGGATTTAACTTTCGAGTCGTTCAGGTTCTCGATTATTTTAAATTGAATTAAAGTTTTGATTTTATAAATTAATACTTAAGAGAGATTTTATCAAAAATATTATTTATTAGATTTGTTATAAATCGTAATTAAATTAATTAAATTTGTAATGTTATAAATGTATTAATTAAATTAGTAATATTTATAATTTTTTAAAAAATTTTCCTATAAATTATCTATAGTTTTAAATAAAATAAATATTTAAGTTTTTATTATTTACTAATTCATTTCTAAAGTCTAATTGATATATAATAAATTCATGATTAATAATATCATTAATATATAATTATGAATTGTCCGTCGTACAATTACAAACTAAGGAACTAGAATTTTGATATACAATTACAAACAAAAGAGTCAAAATTTTGGCATACAATTACAAAATTTACCAGTTTCCTCTTATTGAATTGAAAATTTAAAAGATTTTATTTGGTCGATGAATAGGATAGCCGAAAAGGAATGACCAATAGCCAATAGGCTATCTGGACTGTCATACAACTATGGCCATCATGAACCACTAATCTTAGTATCTTATTATCTTATTACAAATGACTTTGTTTTGTTCTTCCCTTTCTAATAGTTGTATATAGACTATACTTTATAGTGATTAGTGATTACCATCATCCACTTCTGTATAATAGAACAACTTGCACACACACACTACATTCGGCATTCTCATTAAATTATTTGTTTTGGCGAGAACTAAATTATAAAGAGAAAATATATGACAATATATTGAAATTTTAATTTCAAATTTTCAATGTTTAGATGCTTTTTGTTGGATAGATAATTCACTAATTTGATATGAACATTAGTAATTTATTAATACTGCTATACTTTATAAATTTTCTTAGTTAGAATGGAAAATTGTCATTCACATGAAAAAGTTTATTTCTTAATTTGATCAGTAATGATGAAATCAACATGGCCTTTTGTAAATTCTCAAATTTTCCTTAATAATTTTCATAATTAATATTATTAAATCTAAATAATAATATTATATAAATTCACATAATTCAATCATAATAATAAAATTTAAAAAATTTAATTATGAAAAAAAATTTTAAGTTCACTTTGATCAAAATTTTATCAAATATTTATTTTTATTTTCTTTATCAAATTTATTTATTAAATTTGAAGTTTAGGAGATATATAAAAATATTCTGTCTGTCCCTATTTGTTTGTCATAATTAATCGTTTCATACTAGATAAAAAAATAGTTATGGTACAAAATTTCATACATATTTACATTGACTTTCTTATTTTATCACTATCTCTGTTCTTCTTTAATTCCCTCTCCTATTTAAGAAAAATGTTCATTTAAGAGAGAAAGAAAGTAGTTTTAAAGGGTAATTCTGAAAAATTAATAATTAATGCTGGGATATGGACAAATAGGAAGGAATAAATAAAGCTTCTAGAAACAAATAAAGCTTCTAGCAGGAGCAGATAAATAGGGACAGAAGGAGTATTTCATTAGTTTGTCAGGTTCTCTCAAGTTAGATTCTTGGGTTGTTCAGGTTAGATTCTCGGGTCAATCGGGTTTCGGGTCAATCGAGTTTCTGGTAGGTCGGGTTCGGGTCGTTTACTTTTTTTAGTCAAACCAGGTCAGGTAGGTTTCTGGTTAGGGTCGGCCGAGTCGAGTTTTCAGGTTCGGGTCAGCTTTTGACAGCTCTAGGCATAAGGAGCAACATTATCCTCAATGGACCGGTAGTCTTATGTGGCACTCCATGTCACGCCCCAACCATCCCGAGCCAGTCATGTGGCAACCGCCGCGTTACCTCGAAGTACATGCTGGCCAGTCACGCACCTGAGGCACCGCAAGGCATAAATGGGTATCATCGCTGTCAAATAAAACTAAAACTTTAATTAGAAAATATTTAATAAAATAATTAACTTTAAAAGTAATGCTAGTGGACTAATTGAGAGAATACCTATATAGCGGAAACTTCTAAGCCTAAGCCATCGATGCCTCCTAGTGAGCCTCTTTTCTATAGCTGACTCCGATCGCAGATCTACATCCATCCACATTGGATACAGGTGAGTGACAGAGGTTCTAAGAATCTCCATCTGGGTTAGAGCGGATATGGGAAAATCCAAAATAAAATAAAATAAAATAATAATAAAATAAATATTTTCTTTTGAAAACTCTTTTCTGGTTCTCCTGCTGAGAACCCTCTTTTAAAAACATCTTAAATAAAATAAATTTATAAATCTCAAATGGGCTGGCATCTCTTTTATACTGGAGGCTCGACCCGTCGGTCGTCATATGCCTCACTGCACCGAGGGCTATCTCTTTTCTCATTCAATAATATTTTCTCTTTTCTATCTCTTTAGCCCTTTCCCTCGATGGTGCCTCGCTGTGGTGGAACACAGCGAACTGGAGCCTGGCGAGCTTCCCTACGCACCTCTCCAAACCAGGTCTCGTCTCACCGTGCCCCTCAATAGGCGGTCCACGGCTGAGAATCTAGCATGCTTTCCTCCAACTCGTCCACGCTCCCGCAAATTGGAGCCCGAAGAGCATCTCTCTCAATCACTCATCTCGCAAGGGTATCGCACCCTTAAAACTCATAATAATAATATTTCATAATTATATTTATATATATGTATAAAACATACATTTTTAAAATACATAAACACACACACATAAGTCTTTATATTTCTTTTTAAAACATCCCACTCACTGTGTGGGTATATCACAAGCAAGTGTGCGTGTATGGATTTCCCATATCCCAAAAACTTTTTGAAAACATTTATGTTTTTAGAAAATTCATTTTTAAAACCTTTTTCCCTAGTGGCTAGACGGAGAAATCTAAGTCACTCACAGTATAGGGAGATTCGTATATTCCCCAGCGCTTCATGTAACTTTACCCTTTGGAGCATTATCGCACTCGATTCAACCGGAGCCCTATTACACAGAAATATACGTTAGCATTGATAATTAAATTTATGAATGCACCTATGAGGCTCTAACATGACTTACGACTAGGCTTGAATGTGGTTCGGGGCTTAGAAAAGTGTCCGAGAGGTTCTGGGGTAAAAACCTAGATCTCAAATCTAAGCTAGAAATCTAACTAAAAACCTGAAACTAATTTTGAGCTCGGATCTCTCCTAGACTAATGCATGGATAAGCGTGAAATCTTAACAAAAGGTAGTTCAAGGAGTTAAGAACAACTCACCAAGATCTCGCCTTGAACTTGCGGTCGGTTTGTTCGGATCGGCCAAAAGTCCAAAATTGCTCCGAGAGAGCAAATGAGAGGAGAGAAGAGAGGGAGAAGAGAAAATGAGAGGGGGAGAGCTCATCTCGCCCTATTTATAGCAAGGCCCGACACTGGGTCTACTCGGGCCCCGGGTCAGACTTTTTCCCCTCTTTGAAACCTTTCATAATTTCAATCCTTGGCCTAATCCACCGACCAATTCACCAATGGACTTCCAATCCATTGGCTATGGACTTAAAGAAGTCCACTTTAGTGATTCCATGCATGGTCACCAATCTCATCTTCCAACTACAGCTTACTTTAAGTTTGACTTCTCTTCTGACTTGACACAGCCGGACCGACATATTGTTTAATTATTGCGTCATCTTGCACTATTCCGTTCATACGAAAAGGTCGTGCTAGTTCCGGGTGTGTCACTCCAAGACTTTTCACCCCTTATTTTGTATGTAAAGGTGTACGATAGCTTGGAAACTGAAATGCTAACAATACAAAACCCTATTTATTTATTTATTTATTTTATTTGGTGATAATATATTTTATTAATTAAGTAATTAGATGCTGTCTCTTTTAATTAATAAAATAAAAATTTTAAATCCAAAAGCATTATACCATTAGCCTAGTTTGACATCTCAATGTCAACATTCAGGACCCCTTAGCCTTGTTAGGTAGCAGTGGAACACAAGTCAATGAAAACAAAACACAAGGTTTTGTTCTGATTTGAAAAGTCATTGCTTGGGCTTTTTACCTAATAAATTAAAAGGGTAAAACAACTAGTAGGATAACTTAAACTCGTACTCTTTCTATTCAATATTTTGAATATTAGCTTTATAAAAGTCTATAGTTGTCACGCCCCGACCCGCAGGCTCGGCCACGCGACAACCGCCGTACCACCTCGAGATGCGTGCCTCGTCAGGTGGGCAACCAAGATGGCACAAGGCTTAAAAATAAAGGATATTCGAGTAATATATGAAAACATACAAAATTATTATAGATAATACAGTTCAAAAATATTTCAAAATAAAGTGTCACATCTTACGGTACTCCATGCAGCGGAAAATATTATATAAATACATAAATGTATATGTAAGATGCAATAATATTCTGAGCCAAGATACACAAAGCAAAAAGGGTGGCACCTACAAAGTCGTGTCCATAGTGCCGTACTGGGATCATTGGCCACCAGGACGTCCGCCGTGCAAAGTCTGATGATTTGACAACAAAAGTGAATGGGTTGAGTACATAAACTTGTACCCAGTGAGAGACTCGGTGATAATGACCGATCACCTCAGGCTGGGGATATGAAATAATCCAAATATCAATTTAATAAACCATTTACTGAAATATATGAAGTCCCAAACCAAATCAAATATCAAATCAATAATAATATTTCCAAATGGGCTGGCATCTGAAAATCGTCCCAATAAGGTATACCCGTGCACTGGGGTATCCATTGGACCGTCAAGGGTTACTTTATACTTTTAAAACATTTTTCTTTACTCTCTGGCCCATTCCCTTGACGTTTGCCTTGCTGTGGTGGAACACAGCATCTGGAGTCCTGGCGAGTTTCCCTACGCGCCTCTCGCAATCAGGAGCGACTCACCGTGCCCTTCGATAGGCGGTCCACGGCTGAGTATCACGCATGCTCACAACTCGGTCCACGCTCCAGCATATTGGAGCCCAGAGGAAAACGCTCAATCTCTCATCTCTCAGGGGTATCATTCCCCATACAATAATCAATAATATCAATATATATAATTTATTGAAATTCCCACCCTTCAAATCATTTATAAACTTAGTGTGTGAGGGTGGACAATTCATAACCCAAAACATATATAAACGATTTAATAAAGCATTTATAAATAAATTTGAAAACGGTTAACCTTCAATGGTCAACCAATATAATCCAAGCCACTCACAAGAGAGGAGAGTTGTATACTCCCCGATTACCCACGAATGCCTTAGCTCAAACTGCTACCGGTCTGAAACTCGTACAATCACGTACCTAAATAATCAAATTAAAATCTAATTTGATTAATAAAGGCATTCAATCAACAATTAAATCATAAAACAAAACCAATTAAAGGTCTCGGAATAAAATTGGCAAGTCTGGAAGTCAATTGAAGCTAATTGGAGTCAATTGGGGTCAAATGGGGTCTAGGGTTGTAAAATTAGCAAAATGCCCCTAATGCTACAGTGCCCCTGTCGACAGGTGGCTCAGGAGAAATCTCCCAAAATTTGGCAGATCCGGCGCAGGACACGCCAGGTCCGGCGCCGGACCTGATTCCAGAACATGGCCTTGATCGGCCATGCACCAAATTGAGCTCGGTTCGAGTTCGATTCATCACCAATCCACACCAAAATTGAAACACAGCAAGTTAAACACATGATCTATGGATTCACAGCTTCAAGAACGGAATCAATCCATTAAACATGCTCGAATTTTGAATCAAAACACTAAGAGTTGACATATCTCGGGCAAAACAGAAATATCAACTTCAATCAACGAATTCTCTTAGCACAGACCATGAAATCAAGCATATAAACTATCAAATTAAAGCTTGATGAGTCTAGAACAACATACCAAATTCTCAGCCACAACCCACGGTTGAATCAAAAGATATGAGCTGATGAACAATCTGTAGCCAAAATTTCAGATTTCTAGATTTGGTGAATTTCTTAGAAACTTTGATGTTTTGATCTTCAAGGAGGCAAAAGAAGTTGATATCGATGATTGATGAAGTGTTTGAAGAGGGATTCAAGGTTTGATTTCAAAGAAATTGGAAGAGATCTCGGAGAAAAATGAAGAACTTGAGAAGATGTGAAAATGGGGGTCTCGGGCAGCCGAGACCCCATATAAAATCAACGGGTCCGGCGCCGGACCCGCCCCTGTTCGGCGCCGGAGTCAACCTTTTTCCGAGTTGACTCCGGTCAACTCAGCCCAATTTCCTCGGGTCTCAATTCCAAGTGGGGCCCACATACCCGGACTTCAATTTTAGGATTTTTAAGCTTGTAATAGAGCTAAATGAAGTTTAAAACATCCATGGGAAGTCAAATTTGATATATTGACAAGAAAACAATACATAAATATTCAACTTGACACGTGCGGACTCAGTCCGGGCGTGTCAATAGTATAAAGTTTTCAACAAATGGCCGTAAGGCTGAATGGTCAAGTATTCATGTGATTTGGGATATCAAAAGGGTTTGGGTAGGTCATCTTCCTAGCAATGTTTTGTAATCCTATGATATCAATGAAATTGCCTCTTTCTCCTAAAACAAGTTTTGAACGAATTGATTATATTTAACTTTTTTTTTCTTTTGAAATTAAAAAAAGTAACTGATCTTTTCAAAATTTGATATTTTAAATAAAATAAAATGTTACAATGAAAAGGTTTTTTTATTTTAGAAAAATAGATATTATTTTAAAAAATGATTAAAAATAGAAGATAAACATTTAATATGGAAAAACAAGTACTAATTAATAGAGTATTCTCCCCGTCCTTTTTATCTATTTCTTATATCAGTTCTGTATGGACTAAATAACACTAAGTTCATCAAAAATAATCTCACCTTTTTAAATTTACCATTTATTTAATATTCCATCAAAATTAATAAATTAATATATTTTATTCAATTGCAAAATAACATATATAAAAAACAAAAAGAAAACCCTTTTAGAATGTGATACATAAAAAGGAATAAAGTGACTTAGAGATAGGGATGGCAAAATAACCTGGAATCGACAAGTTCCGCTCCGCCCCACGCCGATAGGGGCGGGTACTTTCTTTGAATTGGGGTCTTCGTGGTGGGACAGGGCAGGTTTTACAAAACAAAAGCCGCGGTCGGGTTTAAGTTAATCGCACCCCACCCTGAGGCATATATAAAATTAATATATTTATTCTTTATTCAATTTTACATTAGTAAATATATATTATTAATAAATATGTTATTAGTATTAATAAGAGTGGATTAATTTAATAATGTTATATATTTATGAGTAAAATGACATAATTTACACTAAAAAATACAATTTTTCACTTAAATTATCTATAATAGCATATATAAAAGTGTAAGTTGGGTAAACAGTTAGATTCACTTTAAATATTCATTTTTCTTCAATATATTTCAAAAATACCATTGGATTTAGACTTTGCTTTTTACATTAAACATTTAAAAAATAAATAATTAATGATTAGGATTTTAATTCTTTTTAAATAGCCATTTTTTCTTCAACATATTTTAAAAATACCATTAGTTTAAATTAGGCCTTATCTTTTACCTTTTAGATATTTATAAAATTAAAAACTAGGATATGACTTTATATTTTTTTTATATTCTTTATATATCTATTATGACACACTCGGACCTAGTCCGTGTGTGTCAAGTTATTTATTTATTAAATTCCTCAGTTGTATGGAGAATTGGAGTGTAAGAAATTTTGTTTTAAACCTCTTTTGACCCTAATTACACTCCAATGAACCTTAATTAGCTTTTGGAGTTGTTTAGGTGCATTGGGAATCGAAACACGAAGCAAGAGAAGGAAGAAGAAGTGAGTAAGAGAAGAGAGAGCTAAGTCTGGTGCCAGACTAGGTCTGATCCAGCACCGAACCCATCATTTCTAAGGGTGTCAGCGAACCATGCCCCCCATTCTTCCTCTTTTCCTTTCTTTTCTTCTTCCTCCTTCCTCCTCCTCTTTCACCTCAACCACACTCTAAACACTCCATTGAACTTCCCAAATCAAATCTCCAACCTCCTTAAGCTCGAAATCAAAGAAGAGAAAGAAAAATGCAAAAAGGAGCTCGAAGGAGTCACTGTCACTGCTGGAAAGATTCAGCCATATCTCACAATCTGACCAATGGATCAAGGTGAGATTTTAGTATTCCAACGCCCATAACCTTGCCTCAATCCATGCTCTAGATCAACATTTATGAGCTTGCAAAATTAAATGTTTGTTTTTAAATGTTAAATAGAGCTAGGTTAGAAAATTATGGATTTCGAGTCAATAATTCCAAGATTGATCCTGGTAATCTTGTTATAGATGTTGTTAGGATGTTATGTTTCGTTTTGTAGGTTGATCCATGAAGAAATGGAGTAGAAACAGGGTCAGAAATTGTCGGATAAGCCCATTTTTGAGTTTTTGTCGACGTCTCCGCAGCATGAGTCAATTTGGGCAGCCAAAACTGGCCACCCTAGCCAGCTCCCATGAGGGACCCGGTCACTCCAGCGCGGGACCCACCTTAGGTCCCAAGGGTATTTTCATAATTTTGCCAGAAAAGCCCTTTCTTGACCCAAAACCTTCCTGAATACTTTTCTAATTCTCAAACCACTTCCAAACCTTATTTTTTAGCATATTAGAGCCCTAAAATCATTTAAGAAAATTTGAATTAGGTTTCTAATGTATTTCCCCACGTATTAGGGTTTTCGATTGATCAAGTACGGTGACGCTTCAAAAATCGATCATCGTGGAACCTTTGGGAGTATACGAAACTCCCAGTATTGTGAGTGGCTTAGATTTCATTGCTTAGCTATTTGCGTTACATGTTGTATAAGTGCTTTAAATATAAAATGTTTTATAAACGTTTTGGGATACGGATAATCCTCCGCACACACTTTTTTTTTGTGATACACCAATTTTAGTGGGTGGGATGATATTTAAGAAATTATAAATGTTTATGTGTATGTTTTACATTTAATATAGATACATATATATATACACTTTTGGAGATGAGTGATAATGAACCAACACCATCCGATGAGAGGTGCAATAGATGAGATGGGGATTCCATGCTTAGATGCGAGTGGCTCCAAGGGAGTGAATGGATCGAGCGGATCATACCACTGACTCCCGTGGGCTGCCTGAATAGAGGGGCACGAGAGAGAGATTTAGATAGCAGAATTGAGGCCCTAGACAAGGGGCGCAGAGAGTGACACGCTCGAACCTAGTCCGCACGTGTCAAGTTGTAAAATTTGTATATAGTTGTAAAGCCAAGTGATGAATTGAAACTTACTTTGCACATTTTGAACTTTTTTTAGCTCAATTACTAGTCTAGAAACCCTAATTTATAGTCCGGAGTTGATTGGGTACACTAGGGGTTCAAAAACTGAGGCAATTGGGACAAAGTTGACAAAATTCAACTATTTTAAGTTGACTTCGACACCGGACTCATCAATTTAAATGGGAGGTCGGTTGCCTGACCCCCCATATTGCACCATTTCTCTTTTCTCTTCAATCTCTTCAAATTCTCTCAACTTCCCACCAATTTCATCTCTTCAATTCACCTTCAAATCCTTCACTAAACATCATAAACAACTCCTTTAGCTTCCTTGAAGATTAACAACATAAAAAACACCAAGAATTCTTCAAATCTTCAAAGTTGACAACTGGGAGTCATTTTGTGCTTCAAGCTATATCTCTCAATCTAGCCATAGGCTTTGGTTGATTTCTTGGTATGTTGTTCTAGACTCTTTAAGCTTTAATTTGACTGTATATTTATTGAATTTCATGGATTCAGCTAGGAGATATATTGAATTGAATATCAAAGTGCAATTTTGTTTAAAACCAATTGCACCCTTTGAATTTCAATTCGAAATTCATGAATGATCAGTCATTAAATTCAGTTTTTCAAGCTATAGGCTCTTAGTTTAAGTGTTTAAGAGTGTATGTTTCGAATTTCATGTTGATCGATACCAAATTGAACTCAAATCGAGCTTGAGAAGCCAAGAAGGCATGTCTCGGCCATAAGCAGAGACATGTCCGATGCTAGACATGTTTGAGTCCAGCGTCGGACTCAACTTTTGGAATGAATTCTCCCAAATTGGCCACTCCCGACGGGAGTGAGCCAAGGGGGCATCGAACCTGTACTGTAGCAGGGGCAATTCGATCATTTTGCATCCCTAGACCCCAATTGACCATAATTGACTTTTGGACTTGTCCAATTTAGTGCCAAGATAAAAACCCTAATTAGGTCATGCTTTGATGTTTAATTGTTAGTCGAATGCCTATATTAATCAAATTAGATTTCAATTTCATTATTTGGGTATGAGATTGTACAAGATCAACCAGTAACATTCAAGCTAAGGCATTCGATGGGTTTATTCGAGAGTATACAAACCTCCCTTACTTGTGAGTGGCTTGGATTATAGTGGTTGACCACTGGGGGTCAACCGTTTTCTAATTGCTCTATAAACTATTTTATAAATTGTTTATAATGTTTTGGGATATGGATTGTCCACCCTCACACACGAGTTATAAAGGCATTTAAGGGTGGGTTTTCAAAAGAATATATGAATTATATTATTATGTTTTATTGATGTTTGTGACCTATGGGAGATGAGCGATTGAGAGGTACTAAGTGCTCCGATGAGAAGGAGCATGTGGACCAAGAGAGAGGCATGCCATCGACCAAGTAGCCATGGACCGCCTTTTGAGGGGCACGGTGAGTGCGAGACCCTAGGAAAGGCATGTAAAGATGCTCACCAGGGCTCGAGCGTAGCTATTCTCCACCCATAGTGATGGCAACGTCAAGGGAACGGGCTAAAGAGTAAAGAAAGATTATTTTCATATATGAGCCAAAGCCCTTGACGGTCCAGCGGGACACCCAAGTGCACAGGTGTACCTTTGGGACGATTTCATATGCCAGCCCATTTATGAGATTTGATATTTAATTTGGTTTAGGATTTCATATGATTTCATAAAATGGTTTTATTAAATATGTTTTGGACTATTTCATATCCCTAGCTTTAGGTGATCGATCATTATAACCGAGTCCCTCACTGGGTACATATATATTTGTACTCATTCCATTCACTTATTTTTGTAGGTCATCAGGCTTCGGACGACAGGCATTTCGATGGACAGTGATCACTAGTATCTCACCAACAGACCACGATTTTGTAGGTTCCACCCAGATCTCCTTGTGAATCCTGGCTTTGGAATAGTATTGTATATTATTATAATATTATATCTTTTCCGCTGCATATTTGCACCGTAAAACATGCCAATTTTATTATATAAATATCTTATGATATTTTCTATAGTACTTTCATATATATTTTTGAATATTGCTCGAGTACACCTTATTTATGCCTTGTACCATTTGGATAGCCCACCTTTTATGGCATGCATCTCGAGGTGGTACGGTGGTTGTCACGTGGTCGAGCCCTCCGATCAGGGCATGACAAAGAGAGCTTTTCTAGGTCTTGTAATTGTGCCCACTCATAGTGAATGGCACCGTCGAGGGAATGGGCTAGAGTGAGTAAGAGAAATAAATGTTTTAGATTAAAAGAGATAGCCCTCGACACAGTGCGGTTTACGGCTATTACGATGTCAAGCCTTCAGTGTTTTGCACTAGCCCATTTAAGAAATTATTTTTGTTTACTTTATTTAGTTTAATTAAATCATTTATTTAATTATTGGTTTTATAAAAAGGTTTTAGGAAAAGGATTCTGATTATAAAATAAATTGTTTTATAACTCTTTTTGGATTACACTCGTTTTCCTAACTCCTAGTGAATATTCATTGAACCTTTATCACTTACACATAGCCAACTTTGTTGGATGCAGTTTTCACGTGCAAGGATCAGTAGATGAGTTAGTGGCCCATAGAAGTTATTCAATTTCTGCTACTTAGGTATTCCTTTAAGTTATTCCTCTGGCACTTTATTTTAATTTAAATTGTTTTATTAAATGATTTTATATTATAAATATTATTTCTAATTAAAGTTAAGTTTTAAATTATTTTACAGCGATGATATCAAATTCTATGCCTTATGGTGCTTCGAGGTGCATGGCAACCAATACGTACTTCGAGGTAGCATGGCGATTGCCACGTGGCTGACCCTCTAGGTCGGGGTGTGACAATCGAACTTCCTCCGTCTCTATATGTTTGTCCTTATTGACTTTTACAAAATTTAAGAAAAAGTGGTTGAGTTATATTGAATTAATTAGTTATCTTTGACGTTTGTGAGTATTTTTGAGGTTTTGTATAATGATGTGATAATAACAAAAGAAAATGTAGGATTATTTTGAGAATTGAAATTTATTGATTGTGTAGTTATGGTAAGGGACAAATAAATTAAGACTTTTCAAAAAAGAAAAGATTGACAAACAAAATGAGACGGAATGAGTATTTAAATAAATATTATCCACTAAAATGTAACTTACTTTAAAAGTATTACTTTTGTATAACCATCTGCTTTAACGTAGTTTATTTTAAATGTTATTATTTATGCATTGTTTGTAAAAGTATAAATTTATAAGGCATATAGTTTAAGTCATAGTTAGCGGGTTCCCTTTGACACGCCCGGATCTAATCCGACTTTTCCATACAACCATAATAGTGTAAGACGACATATTAACTCAACAATACGTCAATCCGGATGTGTCTAATTAAGAAGAGAAATGGAAATTAAGATAAGACGGAGCTGGAGGATGAGTCAATTGACCATGCATGGAAGCACAAATTGGACTTCTTTAAATCCATAGCCAATAGATTGAATATCTATTGGTGAATTGGTCGGTGGATTTGGCCGAGGATTGAAATTATGAGAAGTGAAAAAATGGGAAATTTAGTCTAGCCAGGGATTCGAATTGACCCGGTGTCGAGCTTATCTATAAATAGGGGGAGTTGAACTCTCTCCCTCTCATTTTTCTTCTCCCTCTCTTTCTCTACTCTTATTTGCTCTCTCAGAGCAATTTTGGATTTTTGACTGATCCGGACAATCCGACTGAAGGATCAAAGTAAGATTCTAATATGCTATTCTAAATGCCTTGATCTACATTCTATTAAGTTTTCATGCATTTCCATGCATTAGTCTAGGAGAGATCCAAGCTCAAAATTAGGTACAGCTTTTTAACTAGATTCTGGTTTAGATTCGAGATCGAAGAACTTTGAGCTTGGGATTCTCATTTTTCTTTCTGTAAATGTGTTGTAAACGGCGTGAGGATCGTCTATCTAAGTTTTCGCATCAAATGGAGGTCGGAGGGCACGAGAATCGAGGTGGGGCTAGAATCTGAGCCTCCTATCTCGTCTCTCACACAGGAGACGAGCCACTCTCGAGCGGGAGTGGGCTGTCCCGCACGAGAGTCGACCCATTCCCGCACGGAAGTGGGCGATAGCCCAAGCCCCACATGGGACTTGGGCCAGTTCCGCACGAGACTCGGCCCAGTCCACAAGGGATGGGCCTCTTGGCCCAAAATGGGGCCACGCCTGGCCCAGCCCGTATGGGGGGGCCCAGCGACCCTAGGGCCATTTGATAATTTTTCTTTAAATGTCTGATTTTGACCCCAAAATCTTCCAAACACTTTTCTAAGCCCCGAAACACACCCAAACACTGTCTTAGGTCATGTTAGAGCCTCATAGGTGCATTCATAAATTTTATTATGAATGCTAATACGTATTTCCGTGTATTAGGACTCCTGATGATCGAGTGCTGCGATGCTCCAGAGGTTAAGCTATGCGGATTACTTGGAAGTATATGAACCTCCCAACACTGTGAGTGGTTTAGTTTTCTCTGCTTAGCCACTGGGACCAGAGGTTTTAAAAAGATTTTAAAAACATAAATGTTTTTCAAAGGTTTTGCGATACAGGAAATCCACACTCAAACACATTGCTTGGTGATATACCCACGTATAGAGTGGGATGATTCTAAAAGAAAATATAAAGAATTATGTGTGTGTGTGTGTGTGTGTTTATATGTTTTAATATATATATGTTTTGTATACATATATATATGATGTTTATATATATATGAGACGTGAGATGAGTGATTAAAAGGATTCTTCGGGGCTCCGATTTGAGGGAGCGGGGACCGAGTTGAGAGGCATGCCAGGAAGTAGTTGTGGACCGCCTTTTGAGGGGCACAATGAATGGAGACCTAGGAGAGGCTTGTAGGGAAGCTCGCTAGGGCTCGATGTAGTTGTGTTGCACCACAGCATCTGGCACCACCAAGGGAACGGGCCAGAAAAAGAGAAAAAGAGAAAATGTTCTAAAAAGAGGGTGTAGTGAGGCATACGACCAGCCAATCATGCCTTCAGTATATTTGAGGCCAGTCCATTTTATTTATTTATTATTTTAAAGGTTTTTTAAAAAATCAAATTCTCACTTGGAGAATTTGAAAGGAGATGTTGAAAACAAAGTTATTTATTTTATTTTATTTTATTTTATTTTATTTTATTTTATTTGTATCATGTTTTGGATTTCCCCTATTTGCCCTAACCCTGATGGAGATTCATAAAACCTCTGTCACTCACCTGTATCCAATGTGGATGAATGCAGATCAACGTACGAGGATAGCAAATAGATCGGAGGCTCACTAGTAGGCGTCGGTGGCTTAGGCTTAGTAGTTTTCACTGCGTAGGTATTCCTTTAAATTAGTTCACTGGTATTGCTTTTAAAGTTTATTATTTTATTAAATGATTTTTAATTAAAGTTTTAGTTGTTTTACAGCGATGGTATCCATTTCTATGCCTTGTGGTGCCTCCGGTGCGTGGCTGTAGACACGTACTTCGAGGTAGCACGACGGTTGCCACTTGGCAGGCCCAGGGCGGGTTGGAACGTGACAATTTGATTGGTATCAGAGCATTTAAAAAGATTCTGATTGTTTTCAAAAGTTATAAAGTATTTTCAAAGTATTTTCAAATGTTTTCAAATGTTTTCAAAGCCAGTGGATTACTTAGGTTTAAAACTCCAGAGTTCAAGTACGTGGTTACTCGAATGCGTCGTAGATGCCTAAACCTACTCCTAGAATACCTTTTTTAGCAGCAAGCCACCATATAGAGTACTCAAGTGTGGTCTTTAGGTGAGGAGACACCACGACCACCCGTTTTCTTGAGATTCATGAAAGCAAAGAACGCTTTCCATGAAATCCCCAAAACCAATTCTTCAGCTTATAATGTTCATTCTACTCGACGGCCAAATCGAACAAAGGATGGTAAATCCTTTGAGATGACGAGATAGGCATAATCTCATCCAACCCCCTAAGATAGCCTAGTTAGAGGCTTACCAGTGAAGACAACTGGTTCGATGCCAACCTTTGAGGTTGTAGGCATCTAGACTCGCTTAGTAAATAAGCAAGTTTGATGTCTAACTCAACCTAGATTTGATTTCCCCCATTCTTTACACTAGTAATGTATAAGAGTTGGGAGGAAGTGAAGCGGCTAGAGCGAGGCAAGGAGCCAAGATGGACCTGATATGCATGAAGGCTAACCCCACTTCTCTCATTCTCTACACCATTAGCGTGTAGCTTAGGAGAGAGAGTTAGGTTAGGATGAAAGAAATCGAAGAGATCGATCACGAAGGGTGAGGTTGACAAAACCTCACCACGCGAGATGAAGCATTCAAGCAAAGGGATAAAGGATCGAGGAGGACCTCGTAAAGCAACAAATGGAAGGATGAAAAAGTGAAGCCAATGAAGAGATAGCCAAGTGAAGAGATCGCTGAGGAGCCCACATGGAGCAACAAACCCTTGGCTGCTAAGGTTCGAAAAGTGCTACAGTGCACTGGCACTCGAACGCTTAGGCCTTGGGGTTGCATATGATGTGGTTAGGCTCGACCCAACACCGTGGCAAGTTTGGAGGGATGAGCCCACAAATTGCCTGGAGAATGCTTCTGGAAGTGGGTGGAAATCGAGGGAGAGACAGTGGCAAAGGTTAGCGAACTTTTCTCATTCCTACACCGTAGTGTATAAATGGTGAAAGAAAAGGGTATAGGTGGACAAAGGAGAGTCCACCTGGAGTTAATTGAGGAGAGGCATCCAAGGAAATTGAAAGAGATCGAGTGAGCCCAAGATCACGAGAGGTGAGATAAGGGAGAGTCACTCGAGGATGGTAAAAAGGAAAAATAAGGACAGAGGACAACAGAGAAGCCACTCTTGGGAAATGATGAGAAGGAATAAGGCAAGGATGACAAGGTAAAGAATGAGGAAAGAATGAAAAAGATCACGTCCATATGGTCAACGAGTAGTACGTCTGTTGCTGCTTGTCTAACCATTGGATACCAATGTCAAGAGAAAGGAAATGAAGATAGAGGAAATGGAATGAAAAGAGAGATAAGCTAGAGACCTCCACTCCTAAGGGGATTAGAGGTGAAGAACCCCTTATCACTTGGTTGATAATGAGAGTAAGAAGTAGGAGACCTCCAAAGGATGATATGAAAAGACCTTGACAAAGTTAATGGGAAGTAAGCAAGTGAAGAAAGTAGAATACACGGCAATGATAGAGATGCCTGCATACGTGCAAATGGAGGGCACGAAGGGAATTTCTCTAGAGTTGTGAAGACATCACCAACAGGAATTGGTGAGAAAGGAGAAGTGGAAAAGAAAGAGAAGCAAACCTTTAAACAAAGGATAAAGAGATGTCATGATGTAGTGCGGAAGCTTTCTTAATAAAGGAAGAAAGCATAAAACTCTAGGTAAATGAAAATCCTGGGCTAATCAAGATGAATAAGGCTTAAAAAGAAAGAGAAACTTAGTTTAGTTGATGGACTAAGTTTTGATTAACTAGGAGTAGAGCATTAAAAGAAGGAAAAGCATAACACACGTTAGAAAATTTTAACTTTAAATAGTGATAATGTCATATAACGAACCATAGGTTAATAACTCCAAATGACTGACTAGAATTAGTAAAGAGTAAAACTAGGAAATTAGGATTCGAGACAAAACCTAGGTCGATAACCTAGGGATAGGTTAAAGAAAGGGAATAAAAAGGGGATTAAAAAGGCCTAGAAAGAGAATTAAGAAAGATATAATGAAAGAAAGTGAATAAAAGACTTAGAAACAGATATTAGCTAAAGAAAATTGAGCATAATGAACCCTAAATTCGAGTCAAGCCAAAGCACTACATCATACTATGAATAGGTCAAAGAAAAGAAAGAATAAATGAGGATGACTAGAGGCTGGAACTATAGAGAATAGGGGTTAAGAGTATAAATTGGTGAAAAGAGAGGAAAGGAATGCCCTGATAATTAAGGTTATAAAGCGGAGAGTAGGAGGTTGGATAGAAAGAAAAATTGGAGAAAAGATAAGAGAAAAAGCACTAGAAGGAAACGAGTTAATGCAAGTGATTGTATCCTAATGGATGATGGGTAGTCGGCTTCTTACCGCTTGTCTACCCTGATGATATCAGTAAAGAATGAATGGAAGAGAAGAAAAGAGAAATAAAGAAGTGAGAATACCAAGGCATGGTAATACAAACAAGGGTGAACGGAGGAGGACTAGAATAATGATGATGATGGGAATTATAAGGAGATTACAAGTCCAACTGATGAGGAAAGTGGATCGACTTAGGTAAGAGTCAAAGAGAGAACAAGGATAAATAAGATGATGATTGAAAAATGGAGAAGACAAAAAGGTGTAAACATGGTAAAAGAGTGGTATATAAGGAATTAAGAGTAAGAAGTTAAAGGAATATGGAAGATAATTTAGATATTATAAAGGAAGGGAATAGACCAACTTTGAGGATAGCCTTCCCGAAGAATGATAAGTGAAGAAAGGATGAGGTAGATGGAGTTAAACCAAGGCAAAATGGAGATAGCTAAGCACAGACAAGATTGTAAGGTAATGGATGGTAGAGAAAGGCACTGTCCGCAATAGATAAACCATAATGTGGACAACAAAGAGAAAATATTAAAGGATTAAGAGCCGATGATGGCAGAGATAAAAAAAAGATGCAGATGTGAAAAGTAAGAGATGCGGGAATTAAGATATAAAAGATGACAAGAAAGAACCCCAAGCACTCAATAGAAGGAGTACGAGGATAAGGAGAGGAACAGGTTAAACTCATAAACTTCTATGAGCACAGCCAGTGTAAGGAGAAGAAAGGGAACTCGAACACCCAAGAGAAGCAAAAGGTGTTAGAAGAAAAGAGAAATAAGGATGAGGATGATGAAGAAGCCAAAGAAGAAAGTAAAGAAAGGAAAGAATGATGCCAAGGTAAAGGAAACCTTGGATAAGACGTGAAGGAACACGTGAATCAAGGTAAAAGAGTATAGAGAAGAGAAAGGATATGGAGATGACCCTAATGAAATGGGCATGGAGATTGTGAAAGCTATAACGATACCTAAGGAGGGCACCGGACCAAAAAGAAGGTCGAGGATGAAGAAGCTACAAAGGATAGAGAAGGGGATAAGGAAACCCCAGAAAGTACTGTTGATGAAAGGAGGAAAAGAAATCGACCATTGGCAAGGAAGCTAATGTGAAGAGAGAAGGTCATAAGAAAGAGAAACACGCTACACCTCCTAAAGTGGACACTCTAAGGGAATGGAAGATGAAAGTCTAAGAGGCCAAAGAAATGGCATAGATGGGTATGAAGTCGAGGCTCAAGTATGAGTGACTTGGGATCCATGTGAGGCATCCCATGAGAGGAAATGTCAGAGATCGAGATCTTGAGGAGCTTTGTGATGACCACTCATGAGGACCAACCCATAATTTGACTGGAGGGGTGCATGAGGCCACCCAGAGTTCTCTATCCCAGAGAGGATGAGAGATGATATGAAATGGGCCAAGGGCCCTATTTGAGTTAGAGATGGATGGTCAGAGAGTGAGTCAAAGTATGAGAGCCAAGAGGGCATGATCTCTTATTCCTCTGATATGATATGGTCGAGTGTGGGCCAGTGTGTACAGGAGCTCAACTCAAACGCCATGAGATTGGAAAGGAAGAATATCATAAAGAAAAAGAATAGAAGTAAGGAACGGAATAGAGAAACAAGACCGAGGTAGGGGTAAGACAACTAGCTCACTGCACACTTCACCGTGGAGGAAAGGGAATTAACCTAAGATCTTCCCCCGACAGCTTGGTTACAAAGACGCGTGCAAGACCACGGGACGATGAGAAATGCGTCGAAGAATGGCCTCAAAGTGAGAGGCAATTGTAGACACTTATTTTTAAATTTTAATTAATTAATTAACTGATTAATTAATTAATTAATTGGTCATTACTAAATTTTCATTTGTTATCTTATCAGGACTATTTCGTTCTTTATTCTTACTTTTATTTTTATTTTTATTTTTATTTTTATTTTTATTTTTATTTTTATTTTTATTTTTATTTTTATTTTTATTTTTATTTTTATTCATATTTTGTTACCTTGCAGATAATTTTGAACCAAGATCGGAAGGCTAAACGAGCTAACTCAACTCCCATGCAAACTCAAGCAAGCCAAAGACCAATTGTGTCAACTCAATTATCATGCAAAATATATATATAATATATATATATATGTATATATATATATTTATGTGTATATATATATATTTATATATATTTATATGTGTATATATATTTATATATATGTGTATGTATATATAAACATATAAAATATATATATATATATATATTATATAGAAAGCCACGGCGCCAACAACTCCTGAAGATGAAGCAAATGTTCTTAAAATCCAAACTTGCCTTATGGGATCTTGGATGGTGTGATGCAAAGAAGTACACGGGGCAAAAACTTACATGATTTGGGTTGTTAAAGGACTTGCGTGTAAACAGTGGATCAGGGGCTGAGTTGTGGAGCGAATCAAGGGAATGGATTGTTTAGTGCAATTCAAATTGGAGACTTTTGAAACGGTGGCAGCTTTGTTGAAGAGAAAGCCCGATCTTTCACATCACACCATTGTTTACGATCACCACTCTACTCTTCGTTTAGTCGCTGCCAATGGCCAGAGCGATACTTTGACTACAGTTTTGGAGGACTCCTTGAAGCCGGATATAGTGAATCGTCACAAGCAAACTCCACTTATGTTGGCTGCAATGCATGGGAAAATCTACTGTGTAAAGAAGCTCATTGAAGCTGGAGCAAATATTTTAATGTTTGGTTCCCTCCATGGAAGAGCTTGCTTGCATTATGCAGTCTATTATGGTCACTCTGACTACCTTCAAGCCATCCTTTCTGCTGCTCAATCCAGTCCTGTAGCTGCTTCTTGGGGATATGCACGATTCGTGAATATAAGAGATGCTAGGGGAGGCACTCCATTGCACTTAGCAGCCCGTCGAAGGCGCCCTGAATGCGTCAACATCCTACTAAGACAATGGTGCTCTTGTTTGTGCTTCAACGGGCGGATATGGTTGTCCAGGAAATACTCCTCTACATTTGACTGCTAGGGGGAGATCCCTTGATTGTATCCGCAAGTTGCTGGCATGGGGTGCAGATCGTCTTTAAAGAGAACACCATATGTAGTTGCTCTAAGGCTATTATGCTGTATTTGTGAGCAGATCAGCACCATCGAAGTTCAAAGAATGTGGCCACCAGATGTGTGCGCAATGCACGCTGGCCTTGTGCTGCCGCGACAAGCCCAACCCCACGACTTAGAGTGTAACACCCTCAGCTACAACAGCAATAGTAGTAGCTTGCCACGACGGCTACCACAGCAGCAGCAAGGACAGCTTCCACCACGCCACCTGCTCTTTTTCTGATTACTCTTTGTTTCAACGATTCCTTTGAGGGAAGAAATGTTGAGTAACTGTGAGAAGATGGTTGTCATCTCTTCAACTACTAACGAATGGCCACAGAATCATATAGATGAGAAAGACTTGATGGCTTCAACAGCTAGGCTATGGAGAAACCGATTACAATTACCCAAGCACAACATCCACCACGTTTTTTTCTGTACCACCATGCACTCATCAGCAGCAGCGACGAACAACGGCAGTGACAGCCACAGCAGCACTGCCCTCCACTATGCTGCCTCTGGTGGGGCTATGAATGTTGTTGACATTATGAAGCTGTTTCTTGCTGTTGGTGCTGATGCTAATATTGTTGATGCAAATGGTCATCTTCCTGTTGACGTTATCGTTGTTCCTCCCAAGCTTCAAGCTGTGAAATCAACTCTTGAAGAACTCCTTGCTACTAAGAGTTTTGTTCTCGAGCGCAATCTAAGGGTGACAACAGCCAGCTGCGCCATTCTATCACCGACCAGCTTACACCCTTGCAAAGGACAACGAACAAGGGCAGCTAATAGGATAGCAGGAAAAAGGAATCAGCAACCAATGGGAGCAGAGAAATGAGGGGTAAAAAAGTGATCATAATGCTAAAAAAGGATGGCCGTTATATGAAAATAAAGAAAAAGGAGAGCCATTGATAGAAAGAAACAAAAAGAGCAGTATAAAAACGTTTTTAGTAGCAAAAAGGAAGGGAACCATCTTCAGCAAATGGGGGGAGGTCGGCCATCCGGGATTTTTTTTTAGTCATTAGTCAGCTTTCGGCTCCTTATTTTCGGGGGCTTTGCCTGGGGAGGAAGGAAGCGGGTTTCAAAGATAAAAGAAGAGAGAGCACAGAGGGGAGGAGCTTCAGCCCTCTTAAAAAAAACAGAAAAGAAGAACAAAGGAGAGGAAACGGAGAGAGCAAAAAAGGCTGGAGCATTTTTTCAAACGGGGCTTCATTCTTCTTCAAAAAGAGAAAAAAAAATAGAGAAGAGAGAAAGGAGCACACAACGGAGGGAGGTTGTGGCATTTTTCCTCAAACGAAGCTTCAGCATTTTTTCTCTTCAAGAAACAAAGGCTAGGCTGGAGCATTTTTCTTCAAGCACAAAAAAAAATAGAAGAGAGGAGAAGAGAGAAAGAGAGTCCAAAAGAATTTTTTCTTTTCTTCTCCTTCTTGATTTATTTTAAACAGATTGGCTAGAGAAAATAGAGAAAAAGGCTTGTTGTTCATCAATTTTTAGCCATTCTCTTCTCCACAAAGCCATTATTATCTTTTCTTTTTGTTTTGGTACAAAACTTCATCTTTTTAGGTCAAGTTCTTAGCTTTATTTCCAAGATCATTTCTTTTTATTTTTAATACAATATTTTTGTTTTGTCTTATTAAATTTGTTAACTTTCTTTTCATGATGATGTTTATGATTTATAAAGCTTTTGTATATTGCTAAATAATTTGCTTAGTTTAATATATGCTTCTAATATATTCAAGATTATTTTTTTTACTTGCTTATTTATTTTATATTATTTTTTGTTAATGTGCTATTTCTCTTAATTATTTACATGATTATGCAAAAAGTTCCTAACTTTCATTGTTTTGTATTCTTGTTTATTATTTTTTTAAATTTGCTTTACCCATTCCATGTGTTTGCTTAGTTGGAAGTCTTAATCTTTATTAAAAAGATTGTATTTTTGAGCTTATATTCACATCCTTGTTTGATTAAAAAAATAATCTTGATTATAAAGATCATAACTTTAAGTTGATTAACTTGTTTACTCTTGTTTGATTAAAATATAATCTTGATTATAAAGATCATAACTTTAAGTTGATTAACTTGTTTGCTTAGTTAAATGTTAAGCCTAGGATTAAAAATTGCATCTTTTTGCTTGTGGATATTTTAGCTTGATTAAAAATGAAAGCTTGGTTAATAAAAATTGAATCTTTAAGTTTATTTTATTTTTTATTTTTTTTATTTTCTATTATTCTTATTTATTTAAATAGAAATAATCTCTGATTTTAAAATAATTTTTAAGCTTATATAAATACATGTTTAGTTTAAGATTTATTTATTTTTTTTATCATATAAATTATTTATTTTACCCTTGAATATGTGTTTTGTCTAATATAAAAATTTATGCTTGCATATAAAATTACCTCTTTGCCCTTATGGATATGTTAGCTTAATTAGTAATTATATCATGTGTTAAATTACTGTTTTGCCCTTTTATGTATGCTTTTTAATTAAAAATTTAATCTTGTATGAAAAATTACCCTTTTTTGCCTTTGCATGTATTTTTGCTTAAATAAAAATTATATCTTGCATTAAATTACCTTTTTGCCCTCATATGTATGCTTAATTAAAATTTAATCTTGATTGAAAAATTACCTTTTTACCCCTGTACATATGTTTATCCAATTATGAATTAAATTTTGCATGATATTATACCTTTGACCATGAATATGTACTTGTTTAAGTTAGGCTTACTTATTTGTGTTAAATTAGTTGCTATGCAATTTGATCTTGTAAAATTAATTTTAAATTTTCATGTCCTATTTATTTACCATTTTATATTGTGTGATTAATTGTGTATATATATATACTAACCCATGTTTCCTTGTCCCATTCATGCATGATTAAATTTAGAACATTGATTTTCAAAAATTCATATGCATGAGGTAACCGAAAGATGCCTTGGGAGTCCGAGGTTTCCGAAGGTTTTCTCCGATGAAAAGTTTTTTCGATGTCTAATCGGGAGTCCGATCGGGCCCGGGAGAATTTTTCATCCCTTCAAAATTAAAAAAAATATGTTTTTCATGTAATTTTCATAAAAAGCATGCATCATGTTTATGATTTTCTTTAATTTCTTAAAATTTGTGGATGAACTCCAAAAATTTTCTTTTTACAAAAAGGAAAGTTAATTCAAAAATCTTTTATTTTTATTTATTTTATTTTTACTTTTGTGTTTTATTTTTATTTCATTTTAAGAAAATCTCTTGTTTAAGAGGCCCACTTAAATTAAAAGGAATGCTTATTCCAACATTAATTTTAAAACATGTCTTAGAAGTTTTTTGAGAGATCTTAATTACCCAATTATAGTTAAGGCCTCTCAAATTAATTCAAGTTTTGTTAAAAAAATCACTTTTAAAATTTCTTTTCTTATTTTTATTTCTTTGAAAGGGAATATTTATTTTCTTTTGACATTCTTTTTAATTTTCCAGAATACCTTTTTGGGAGAACTTTAGTACATTTAATTAATTAAGACCTTTAAGTAAACTTCATTTTTATCAAAAATGCATTCTTAACTTCAATAAAAGGAATGTTTATTCTTTAAATCTTTAAAATTCTTTTAAAAAAAATCAGTTTTTTTTTATAGAAAGAACATTTATTTTTTGAAAGGTCTTAATTTATTAATCTACTAAGGTTTTCTTACTAAACTAAATTTTTGTCAAATTATTCCCTTCAACAAATTAAAAGGAATATTTATTCCGACATTATTTAAAAATTAAATCTCTCTAAGATATTTTAATTTAAGTAATCATAATTAAAGTCTCTTAATGTAAATTTCAAAGCATGGATTTGAGGATGTTTATCCCAACTTTTTTGTAAAATATTTTCTAGAAGGTTTCAATTAATATTCTCATAATTGAGACTTTCTAAAATTAAAATTAAACCTATGTTTTTCAAAAGGGTATTTATCCTCATTTTTAAATTTGACTTTGATTTGTGAAGAATATTTATTTCTATTTAGAAATTGAATTTCCATTCTAAGTAGGAAATTTCTTCAAATTCAAAATTGGGCTATGGATTTTCATATTAAAAGGAATGTTTATTCCGACATTAAGTCTTTAAATTTCGAATTTAACTTTTATAATGGGATGTTTATCCTACATTAAAAGGAATATTTATTCCGACATTCAAAATTATGTTTTTCTCAAAATGATTTTAAAACATTTTATTATCATTTTCCAAGTAAAATATTTCAAGACTTTTGTGGTACCGATTTCCGGGCGTCTCGGGGGTGCTAATCCTTTCCCGAGCATAACTGACTCACGAACCTAAAATCTTTTTTCGTAGACCAGTTTCTTTCCTTAACTTAACGTAATCTTTCTAGATTTACGTTGGGTTAAATAAGTAGGTGACTAACCACACCTATTAAAAATAAAAGGTTAGTGGCGACTCCATTTGTTTTTAGACTGTTTAGTCCCAAATATTTTTCAGGCCATACCATTTATCGTCGGAGCGGTAAAACGTCTCGACAGCAATGACAAAGAGAAAATGAGAAAGGACTTTTAAGAAGATTAAGAGATGTGGAGCCTTAGAGGTAACAAGAAGGTAGTCTCGTTAAGAGAGACTTTAAGAAAGAACAAAAACAAATCAAAAGGATTGACTAAGCACAGCTAAAGCAGAAAAAGAACCTCCAAGTGGCACAGTTGAAAAGAAGTGACCCTAACCCACGAATAGGTAAGTGGTAGGCTATGCCAAGGAGAAGATGAGGTTTAAACTCAAGAACATAAGAGCAGTGGAGTCGTTCTTGAGAAAGCATGATTGAAAGAAATTAAGGCACAAGTTGGTGGGCGTCAACAACAAATAGTGGTATGGACACTATTCAAAAACGAGAATGAGGCTTGAAGTAGAAGCCAAATCTCCCCAAAGCTACCTTGATAATTTCGAGGATGAAATTTTTAGAAGGATGGGAGAATTGACACACCCAGACCTAATCCGACTTTTTCGTACAATCAGAATAGTGTAAGACGGCGTATTAACTCAACAATACGTCAATCCGGATGTGTCTAATTAAGAAGAGAAGTGGAAATTAAGATAAGACGGAGTTGGAGGATGAGACAATTAACTATGCATGGAAACACAAATTGGACTTCTTTAAGTCCATAGCTAATAGATTGAATATCTATTGGTGAATTGGTCAGTAGATTTGACCAAGGATCGAAATTATGAGAAGTGGAAAAATGGGGAATTTAGTCTGGTCCGGGATTCGAGTAGACTCGGTGTCGAGCTTATCTATAAATAGGGGGAGTTGAACTTTCTCCCTCTCATTTGCTCTCTCGGAGCAATTTTGGACTTTTGGCCGATCCGGACAATCTGATCGAAGGATCAAGGTAAGATTCTAATATGCTATTTTAAATGCCTTGATCTACATTCTATTAAGTTTCTACACATTTCCATACATTGGTTTAGGAGAGATCCAAGCTCAAAGTTAGGTACAATTTTTTAACTAGATTCTAGTTTAGATTCGAGGTCTAGGAACTTTGAGCTTGTGATTCTCATTTTTCTTTCAGTAAACGTGTTGTAGACGGCGTGAGGATCATCCGTCTAAGTTTTCGCGTCAAACGGAGGTCGGGCTAAGGTTAGAGGGCACGAGAATCCAGGTGGGGGCTTGAATCCCAAGCCCTATGTCTCGTCTCAGCGCAAGAGATGAACCACTCTCGCGCGGGACTCTGCCCAGTCCACACGAGATAGGCCTTTTGGCCCAAAATGGGGTCGGGCCTGGCCCAACCCGTATGGGGGCCTAGCGACCCTTAGGGACATTTTGGTAATTTTTCTTTAAGTGTCCGATTTTGACCCCAAAACCTTCCCGACACTTTTCTAAGCCCTGAAACACAACCAAGCACTGTCTTAGGTTATACTAGAGCCCCGTAGGTGCATTCATCAATTTTATTATAAATGCTAATGCGTATTTCCGTGTATTAGGGCTCCTGATAATCAAGTGCGGCGATGCCCCGGAGGTTAAGCTACGTGGATCGCTTGGGAGTATACGAACCTCCCAACACTATGAGTGGCTTAGTTTTCTCTACTTAGCCACTAGGGCCAGAAGTTTTAAAAAGATTTTAAAAACATAAATGTTTTTCAAATGTTTTGGGATACAGGAAATCCACACGTACACACATTGCTTGGTGATATACCCACGTAGAGTGTGCGATTATTTTAAAAGAAAATATAAAGAATTACGTGTGTGTGTTTATATGTTTTAATATATATGTTTTGCATACATATATATATATGATGTTTATATATATATATATATATATGAGATACGAGATGAGCGATTGAGAGGATTCCTCGGGGCTCCGATTTGAAGGAGCATGGACCGAGTTGAGAGGCATGCCAGGAAGTAGCAGTGGACTGCCTTTTGAGGGGCACGGTGAGTGTAGACCCTGGAAGAGGCACGTAGGGAAGCTAGCCAATGCTCGATGTAGCTGTGTTCCACCACAGCATCTGGCACCACCAAGGGAACAGGTTAGAGAAAGAGAAAAAGAGAAAATGTTTTAAAAAGAGTAGAGATAGCCCTCGGTGCAGTGAGGCATACGACCAGCCAGTCATGCCTTCAGTATATTTGAGGCCAGGCCATTTTATTTATTTATTATTTTAAAGGTTTTAAAAAAAATCAAATTCTCACTCTGGGGAATTTGAAAGGAAGTGTTGAAAACAAAGTTATTTATTTTATTTTATTTTATTTTATTTGTATTATGTTTTAGATTTCCCCTATTTTCCCTAACCCTGATGGAGATTCAATAGTAGATAGATTGGAGGCTCACTAGGAGGCGCCGGTGGCTTAGGCTTAGTAGTTTCCGCTGCGTAGGTATTCCTTTAAATCGGTCCACTGGTATTGCTTTTAAAGTTTATTATTTTATTAAATGATTTTTAATTAAAGTTTTAGTTGTTTTGCAGCGATGGTATCCATTTCTATACCTTACATGCCTCTGGTGCGTGGCTGTAGACACATATTTCGAGGTAGCACAGCAGTTGCCACGTGACCAGCCCAGGGCAGGTCGGGACATGACACCCTTCGCCCCCTTGGAACTGCGATCCGAGATCCTTGATCCGAATCGTGGTACTTTTACATTTCAGAATCCCTAGATTCCTATCCGGTTTAATGAAAAAGACGTTCTAGATTTTTTTACACAAAAGTTAAAAATTTAAAGAAATTAAGATTAAGAAAGATGAATTTGAAACAAATAAATAAATAAGAACTTATTCATCTAATTTTCTAGCTAAATTTAATTTTGAATGTTGTATTTTTTAGTAGTATTGGTGGGCAAGATGGAGATGATAAGTGTTATAAAGAGAGAAAGACAAAATTTACAGGTAAACTGATTACTTAAATAAAAATTAGAGCCTAAACCCTCTTTATAAGTGTTCTAAGAATTAACCAATGAGTAAACATTCTTAATGTCACGCCCCGACCCGCCCAGGTCGACCACATGGCAACTGCCGTGTTGCCTAGAAGTACGTGCCGACCGGTCACGCACTAGAAGCACCGCAAGGCATTAATATGGACATCATCGCTGCAAACAAAACTAAAATTTTAATTAGAAATCATTTAATAAAATATTTAATTTATAAGCAATACCAGTGGATTAATTTAAACGAATACCTACACAGCGAAAACCACTAAACCTAAGTCACCGACGTCTTCTAGTGAGCCTCCTTTCTATGACTGACCCCGTACGTCAATCTACATCCATCCACATTGGATACAGGTGAGTGACAGAGGTTTTAAGAATCTCCATCTGGGTTAGGGCAGATAAGGGAAATCCAAAATAAAATTAAAAAATAATAATAATAAAACAAATATTTTTCTTTTAAAATTCTTTTCTAGTTCTCTTGCTAAGAACCCTTATTTAAAAACACTATAAACAATTAAATATATATATATAAAATGGGCTGGCATCTCTATCATACTGGAGGTGCTACCCGCCGGTTGTCTTATGCCTCACTGCACCGAGGGCTATCTCTTTTCTCATTTATAATTATTTTCTCTTTCTCTTTCTCTTTCTCTTTCTCTAGCCCTTTCCCTCGGTGGTGCCTTGCTGTGGTGGAACACAGCGAACTGGAGCCCTGGCGAATTTCCCTACGCGCCTCTCCCAACCAGGCTCGACTCACCGTGCCCCTTGATAGGTGGTCCACGACTGAGTATCATGCATGCTCTCAAACTCGGTCCATGCTCCCGCAAATTGGAGCTCCGAGGAACCCTCTCAAACACTCAGCTCCCAAGGGCATCGTACCCTCAATAATCATAATAATAATATTTCAAACGTATATATATAACATTACATATTTAAAATATATAAACACACACACGTAGTTTATATATTTCTTTTTAAAACATCCCACTCACAATGTGGGTATATCACAAGCAGGTGTGTGTATGTGGATTTCTCATATCCCAAAATCTTTTTGAAAAACACTTATGTTTTAAAATCATTTTTAAAACCCCTTTTTCCCCCAGTGGCTAGACAGAGAAGTCTAAGTCACTCACAGTGATGGGAGAATCGTATACTCCCAAGCGCTTCATGTAGCTCAACCTCCGGTGCATCGCCGCATTCGATTATCCGGAGCCCTAATACAAGGAAATATACATTAGCATTCATAATTACAATTTATGAATGCACCTATGAGGCTCTAATATGACCTATGACTGGGTTTGGATGTGATTCGGGGCTTAGAAAAGTGTCCGGAGGGTTCCAGGGTAAAAATCGGACACTTGGTGAAAAATTACGAAAATACCACTGGGGACCCGTGGGCCCCACACTCGGGCTGGGCCCAGCCCAGATTCTGGGCCATACAGGCCCTTCCGCGTGGCTAGGTCAGGCCCAGCCATGAATTGGGCCCGTGAAGGCCCACCAGCGCAGGTGGCCAATTTGGCCAAGTCCCGCGCGAGAGCCGCTCGGCCCCTCTCGGGATCCGAGGCATTTCCTCCGATCCTGAGCCCCTCGATCCACCGTTTCACATGAAATTCGAGATGGAGGTTCCTCTCACCTCCCACTACACTTTTACTGGAGCAGAAACGAGAATCACAAGCTCAAAGTTCCTAAATCTCAAATCTAAACTTAAAATTTAACTAAAAGCTGAACCTAACTTTGAACTTGGATCTCTCCTAGACCAATGCATGGATAAGCGTGAAAACTTAATGGAACATAGTTCAAGGAGTAAAAACAACTCACCAAAATCTCACCTTGAACTTGAGGTCGATTTGTCCGGATCGGCCAAAAGTCCAAAATTGCTCCGAATGAGCAGTTGAGAGAAAAGAGAAATGAGAGAAAAGAGAAAAGAGAGAAAATGAGGGGAGAGGCTCGGCCTCCCCCTATTTATAGGGTAGCCCGGCACCGGGTCTACTCGGACCTTGGGCCAAACTTTCTCTTCTCTTTAAACCTCTCAAAACTTTGATTATTGGCCCGATCCACCGACCAATTCACCAATGGACGTCCAATCCATTGGCTATAGACTTAAAGGAGTCCACTTGGAGATTCCATGCATGGTCACTGTAGACACTATATTTTTACTTTATTATTTCATTTTATATTTATTCTTATTTTTTATATATTTATATCTTCATTATTCTTATTTTTAATTCTATTATCAATTCTGTTTACATATTTTACTCTTTATTGGGTCCTGAGTGCTTAAGGTTTACTTGGCTAAATTTTGGACTACTTATCAATTGGAATTAAGGGTCCAATTTTTATTAAAAAAAGGAATTTGGGATTACAATAATAAAGCCTAATTCAGCAAAGTTACAAAGTTACAAAGGCCCAAACATTTTTATATATAAATATAGATATCTCACAAAAATATAATACAAACAAAAAAAAAACAACGAAAAATGCAATTTGAAAAAGAAAAAAAGAAGACAACAGAAATTTAGGATTGGGGATGAGAGCACGTCTCTTCCACCCCATTGGCTGTTTTGTTTTTCTAAGTGGCCTCTCTCTCTCTCCTCACGGCTTTTCTTCCCGGATACCTCTAAAGATAACAGAATGGAGCCAAAATCTAAACAGCAACAGAAGAATTGTTGGGTTAATGGCCTCAGTAGGTGCCAAAAGTGGAACCGCTTTTACTGTTGCTACTGATTGAATTATTTGCAAAGGACCCCAGCGTCCTTGTCGAGGCTTTGTCTTCTTGCAATTTCCACCGTTTTTATTGTTGCTGGTAATTGAATTATTTGCAAAGGGCCCCAGCGTCCTTGTCGAGGCTTTGTCTTCTTGCAATTTCCTGCTTATTGAATTATTTGCAAAGGACCCCAACGTCCTTGTCGAGGCTTTGTCTTCTTGCAATTTCCTGCTTATTGAATTATTTGCAAAGGACCCCAGTGTCCTTGTCGAGTTGGCTTTGTCTTCTTGCAATTTCCACCGCTTTTATTGTTGCTACTAATTGAATTATTTGCAAAGGACCCCAGCGTCCTTGTCAAGTTGGCTTTGTCTTCTTGCAATTTCCACCTTTAATTCAACGCAGCCTACACAAATTTTGTTAGCTAATGACAAGGAATAGAAAGTAAAATTAGCTTTTTGAAAAGGAATAATTTTTTTCATTTCTTTTATTGTTGCTACTAATTGAATTATTTGCAAAGGACCCCAGCGTCCTTGTCGAGTTGGCTTTGTCTTCTTGCAATTTCCACCGCTTTTTGAGTTGCTACTAATTGAATTATTTGCAAAGGACCCTAGCGTCCTTGTCAAGTTGGCTTTGTCTTCTTGCAATTTCCACCTTTAATTCAACGCAGCCTACACAAATTTTGTTAGCTAATGACAAGGAATAGAAAGTAAAATTAGCTTTTTGAAAAGAAATAATTTTTTTCATTTCTTTTATTGTTGCTACTAATTGAATTATTTGCAAAGGACCCCAGCGTCCTTGTCGAGTTGGCTTTGTCTTCTTACAATTTCCACCGCTTTTTGAGTTGCTAGTAATTGAATTATTTGCAAAGGACCCCAGCGTCCTTGTCTTGTCAGGCTTTGTCTTCTTGCAATTTTCACCTTTAATCCAACGACAACCTTTCATTTGGTTTGAAGGAAAAGGCAATTTTGGTGGGGGCATGACTTTGTGGTGCATGTGAATTAGAGCTGTTATGTTTTAATCTTGCAAAAGATTGTTTTCGTGACTGTGGCAGTGTTGACAAATGAACAAAATGCTCTTGATATTTCTCTCCCAACATCCCATCATCACCGCCTTAATTTTCAAACCAAAGCAGCCACCACTTCGGCCCCTTGGAAGCCTTGTTGGGGATGGTGCATCTGTTGTTCTAAAATCAGTTCTTAAAAGGGCTACTCAACTTTTAAGTCATCCATTTGGAAATTGCAGCATGCCTAATTATATTTTCTGTGGGGCCTCGTTTGATGAATTTTTCAAATATGGGAGCATTATGCAATCAATGCATAACAAGACCCATTTTTCATTTCAAATAGCAAACCCCCCACGTGATTCTCTTGCATCAATCAGCTAATCATGTTTTCTGTGGGGCCTCGTTTGATGAATTTTTCAAATATGGGACCATTATGCAATCAATGCATAACAAGACCCATTTTTCATTTCAAATAGCAAACCCCCCACGTGATTCTCTTGCATAAATCAGCTAATCATATTTTCTGTGGGGCCTCGTTTGATGAATTTTTCAAATATGGGACCATTATGCAATCAATGCATAACAAGACCCATTTAGCAAACCCCCCACGTGATTCTCTTGCATAAATCAGCTAATCATATTTTCTGTGGGGCCTCGTTTGATGAATTTTTCAAATATGGGACCATTATGCAATCAATGCATAACAAGACCCATTTTTCATTTCAAATAGCAAACCCCCCACGTGATTCTCTTGCATAAATCAGCTAATCATGTTTTCTGTGGGGCCTCGTTTGATGAATTTTTCAAATATGGGACCATGATGCAATCAATGCATAACAAGACCCATTTGTCATTTCTAATAAGCAAACATCTCCACGTGACTCCCTCAGCCAACTTCTCTCCTTGTCAACTTTTCTCCTTGACAACAAGGTCTATAAAAAGGATTTTTTTTCCTTCAGCAAGAGAAGGTGGCGGAGACTTAAGGTTTTGAGGAAGAGAAGAAAACGAAGAATGTGAGAAAAAGAGAAAGCTTTCTTTTTTTAAAAAAAAAAAAGTTTGCAGCTAAGGAGAAGGCTAGGTAACACATAGGGAACCAAAAAGTAGCAGCCATTGTTGACCTTGGAGAAAAAAAAATAGTCCTAAGGAAAGAAGAAGAAACGTGTAGAAGAAAGAGCAAAGGGATAAGAGACTAGGTTCAAACACTATTTGGGTATAAATTTCTAAACTCTGAACTTTCACTCTCTTTCAATTGGATTATATTATTGGGTTCCGATGAAAGTTGGATGTTTTGAGTTTCTTTTGGTCTTTATATTTTGATCCTTACCATAAAATAAAAAGGAAATTCCTACTTGTGTTTACTGTTCATATACTCTTGCATCTGCATGGTTCTTTTGACTAATAATGGGTAGATAAGGAAGAAAGATGGTTTCTTTTTTGAAAAATCAAAGGAAAAATCAAAAGGCTGTTTCTTTTATTGTGTTCATACGTTGGTAGCATATGTTCTTGTCACAAAAGTCAAAAGGTTAAGGATTTGGTGACATTTGTGTGCATATATCCTAATAGTTACGTTGTGTGCTCTTATTTTCATATGATTTTTTGCCTTGATAATATCTGTTGATTCATCTTATTGTTGTTGAAAATGCTAACACATGTGGGGACTTTGAATAGAATAATATGAATGAAAGAAAGGTGGTTGCTTTCTTATTTTTGTGGTAAAAATCGTTGCTTTCATTGGAGTAAAGGAAAAGTGAAATAGCTTCAATTGGTTTGAAATACTATTTCGTCAAATTTTTATTTCATTCATGTGTCTTGTTATGGTTTTTGTTAATTTGTTAATGTCAGCTTGCTTGCCTACCAACTATTCGAATGTTAATAGATATAAGTCGTAGATCAGAGTAGTAAATCCATGAAAAGGATTTGCTTCTTTAAAATAAAGAAATAGAAAATAATTATAAAAAAAAGGAAAATAGGTAGTGACCCAAGAAACAAGGTTAATTATAGATTGGAGACATTTGCTTTATATTATTAGTGTTATTAATTAATTTAATGCTTAAGTAAGTATAGTCAATTAACCAAGGATTATTTTTCAAGGAGTCGTGGCGGCGAGTTTCTTGGAAAATTTTTCGAAAGTTACTTATAAATTTTCTCGTGGCGGCGATGAAGATTTATAAGTAATTTTCAAGCCAATAAATGATAAAAATAATATAAAAATTATTAGTTAATCAATGAAAATTCAACCTTTCAAAGGAAATAATATTTTTTTAAAAAAAATAAAACTAATAATAATAAGCAAAAGGATACTTTCTCAAGTAATCGTAGCGGCGAGTCTCTCGAGAAAGTCCTCTAAAACGGCCTATAAATTCCATCGTGGTGGCGATGGGGGTTTATATTTAATTTTCGGATATAAAATTAAATAATAAAAAATCTTTTAGTTAATAAATTAAAAAGTGTTTAAAGGCTAAGGTTTATAAGTAATTCATGAGTTTAAAGTTTTCTCAAATTAATGGTTATGAAAATGGTATGTTCTCGGGGAATCGTGGTGGCGAGTTTCTCGGGACATCTTCCAAAACTATTTATAGATTCCATCGTGGCGGCGATGAGGATTTATAAACTTTTTTTTATATAATAAAAATAGATATAATTATTAATAAATAAAACTCATTTGTTAATTAGTCTATATAATAAAATAGACTTAATGGCTAAATCTCTAAATTATAAGTTAATATTTTTTTAATTAATTAGTGATTATGAATGGATACTTTCCTGAGGAGTTGTGGCAGCAATTCTTTCAGAAGTTACTTCAAATCTAAAAAACCCTCCTTAAATTTCATCGTGGTGGCGTTGAGTGTTTATAAGAGGTTTTTGGACCCATAGTCATTAATTTAAGAGACTAATAAATAATAAATAAGAAGAAAACAAAGTTTTTTTTTGTTTTGTGATTATGAAAGGATATTTTCCTCAGGAGTCGTGGCGGCGACTCTTTCGAGAAGTACTCTGAATCTAAAGGTCTCCTTAAATTTCATCGTGGCGGCGATAAAAATTTATAAGAGATCTTCGGATACATAGTCATTAATAAGAAAAGGTTACACAATAAAAAAAAAAGAGAAGATGGGAAGAAATAATAATAATAACAACAATAATAAACTAATTTTTCCTAATTAATAATGGTGAAAGGATATTTTCCCAAAGAGTCGTGGTGGCGATTCTTTCGAGAAGTACTCTGAGTTTAATGGTCTCTTTAAACTTCATCGTGATGGCGATGAGGATTTATAAGAGGCTTTTAAGCATATAATCATTAATTGATCAAGAAAATTCCAAAATAAAAAATCCACAAAATAAAAAAATAATACAAACGGAAATAAAAATTTTCAATAAACTATTGACCCTTTTTTTTAAAATAATAAAAATAAAAAAATAAAATAAAACTTAAATGAAAAGAAAAAAGGAAAAATTAAATGAAAAACATAAAATTTGGAAAACACGAAAATCAAAGATGAAAATTAAAAGGTTAATTATTAATTTTTATTAAGGCCTAATTAATACTGAACTAATCGGTACCGTCGTTTGGCGGGCGTTGTGGGGTGCTAATCCTTCCCCACACGTAACTGTACTCCCGAACCCAGATCCGTTTGTTCCGTAGACCGGGACCTATCTGTCTTAATACGCCATTTAACGGCCAATGTTAAGTTAGATAGATTCTTAATAGGTGACTAACCGCACCTAAACAAAAATGGTTAGTGGTGACTCCATACATTTCGTAAAGTCCCAAACTCGTCGTTTTCGGCAACGTTGCGACAGCTTGGCGACTCCACTGGGGAAGCGGTTAGAGAGTCGAGCCGAGAAGATGTTAGTATTAATTAAAGGCCTTAACAGATTTAGATTTTTAATAAAGATTAATAATTAATCTTTTTTGTTTTTCCTTCGTGGATATTGATGTGTTCTTTGCATTTGTAGATATTGATTTTCTTTACTTTATGGATGTTGATGATTTTCATTATTATGTGAATATTGATATTTTACATGTTTATATTTTCTTTATTGTGTAAATATTTTTCTTTATTACTAGTCATTTTTGTGATTTTTGTTTGGCAAGAGGTATTAGACGGGTATTACGATGATTGGTAAAGGTTTGCAGTTCCTTCCACACACGGCACTTATCATATTCATGCATATCCGATGGCGGTCGGATTACCTTTAGACTGGGGGGTAAAGTAACTGGCCTTCGAGGGACAATCTTGTCCCCGGATGGGTTGAGCGAAACACCCTCACTCAGGTTGAACCCTTTCCAAATGAGCCTATAATGGGTGAGGATTGGGGGCCTTATTTGCCTAGGATTAGACCGGCAGTAAGGACAATCTGAGAACCTTTTAGGTTGTGGGACCCACCAGCATGTAGTTATAATGAGTGACCCTAGCTAGGGTCAAACCCCTAAGGTGACTACTATGCTAGGAACACATGAAGGAACGCTCCTTACCTTTCTCTATTTCGATTATGTAAAGGAACTGTAAAGTGGGTAAGCATTTTACCCATAATAGGAAGACCTACCTCCTTGTTGGCAATAATGTCCCCTCTCTAAAAAAATGTTAAAAAAAAGTAAAAAAGAGAGAGAGCAATTATTTTAGAATGTTGTGTTATTAATCAGTTGAGTTAGCTCTTGTTTTGTTTGTTTTTGTTACTAATTTTGTGTTTTTCTTCTTTGTTTGGTTTCTCCTTTGGGCATCCCATTTGCATTTTGCATGCATCTACCAGGTATTTGCAAGTTTCCAATTGAGATTCAAAAGAGACCTTCACCATGGAAAGAGGATAAGGTAGTTTTGAGACAGATCGAGATAAGTTTGCGGAGGTGGCAGCTCTTAATTTGAAGAGAAGAGAAGTACATGGGGATTGCCCTCGACTAGCAATATTGAAAAAAGTAAAGATGGATGTAAAACAGAATGATCTTGCCGAGCTTAAGGAGTTGTGGCAGAAGTTACCAGATAAAGAGGGGTTTGAACAGAAGTTTGGTAAAGTCGGGTCTTTGCTTTCTATTAGTGTGGATGAAGAGTTGCTAATAGCGATGGTCAATTTTTTCGATTCATCGTACAGGTGTTTCGTGTTCAATGAAGTAGAGATGTTCCCCACTGTTGAGGAGTACCAACAACTAATCAAATTGGGTGATGAAAATCTTGAAATAAATCAAGAGAGTCAAGAGAATGAAGAAAAGGTTTACTGGAGGAGTCCAAAGGAAGCTCATTTCATGAAGAAGTTCACTGATTTGATCGAGGAAAAGGTCGCCCCAAAGAATCACCCAACTAGATTCTGGCTGGAGAAAATGAAAGACAACTTAGGAAATGAAAAGGCACATATATTCATGGCAGTGTTGATTTATGGGATGGTCATATTCCCTAGAGTTGTGGGAGAAATAGATGTGGTTGTTCTAGACTTGGTTTACCAAATACAGAATGGGTACAGTCCAGTTTACGCTATTGTGGCAGAAACGGCTCGCTCATTGATGTTTTGCAAAAAGATGGGTAAAGGACGGTTTCAGGGATGTGCTCAGTTACTGACAGTATGGTTTAAGAGTCATCTACCAAGTTCGGTAAAGAAGTTCACGTGGTACTACTTTAAGGTTCGTAACACTCTCGATGAATATCTCAACATCAAGTGGGAAGAAAAGTATCAGCAAGAATGGGTCGAATGGTTCGAAACACTTGAAAGCAAGGATGTTCTATGGAAAGCAGCATGGATGAGTGGGAGAGGCGTAGTCTACTCGTGTGAAAATGACCCGTGGATTCCTTTGGTCGGACTTTAGGGAACAGTTTCTTTTTCCTCTCTACTGTTTATGAGACAGTTGGGTGCAGAACAATTCATACCCGCTACTCACGGTCTTGATAGCATTGACATCCCTCACGATACTTTGCAGCAGATTTTGGACGCCCGAAAAGTTGGGGAAAGATGGAATAAGAAAGTGCTTCGAACACCGGTGTCCAATTTGCAAGGAAGATGTACTCCAGAATATCTAGAATGGCATAAAGACAGGATCCAAGGATTGAAGCCTCCCCTCACAAAAGATGCAAAGCGCAAGTTAGGCCCACATTTCCAAGATAGATATGCTCAGCTCTTGTTTGAAAACAAAAGGATGAAGGAAGGATTGATGGTGAATGAATTGAAGGGACAGTTGACGGCATGTCAAGCTGAGTTAGAGAGCCAAAAGAAAGAGTTTGAAAAGAAAGAGGTGGAACTAAAATCCGACGTGGATATGGCAAACCATGGTATGAAGACAGTGGAAGAAGCACTTGGAAGGGCAGAAATAGAGATTATCGAAGCGATAAAGGAGAAAGATGCGTGGGAAGACAAGTGTGAGCATGCTAAGGAAGCTAGTGAGAAGTATAAGCAATCCTTACAGAAAGAAAAAGGGAAGCAATTCACAAAGCCAGAGATAATGGATAAGATGATGGCCTTGCAACAACAAATAGATGAGATTAGACTTAAGAGGGCCGAAGAGAAATGCCAATGGGAAGAAGAAAAACTCAAGTTAGTGGAAGCCAAAAGCCATGCTGAAACCAGTTATACCATCGAGATGGAGAACCGTATCAATGTTGAAAATACTGTTGGTAGGATGGCTACGGAGAATGCTGAGTTAGTTGGAGAATGGTACAATTTGAAGAAATAGTTTGGGGAAATGAAGAAAAAAGAAGCTGAAGCAAGAAGACAAAGGGATGAGTTAGAAAAGAAATTATTGAGTGCACAAGAAACCCACCAGATGCTCCAAGAACAGCTAGAATTTGAAAAGAATCGCAACTCAATTATTGACCAAGGAGGGATAGAAACATTGACTCAACAGGTAAACCAATTAAATATTGAGAGAGATCAAGAAAGAGGAAGGAATCAACGATTGGAAGTAGAGAAGGGCCAAGCAATATCTGCATACAACCGTGAGAGAGAAAGATGTGCCCAGTTAGAAAGGGGAATGCATCAAGCACAAGAGGGTCTGAGGAATGAAATGAGGAACAATGCTCAGCTGCAAGCAGAAAAAGACATAGCAATGCAACAACTTTGGAATGCCATGAGAGAAATTGAAGGATTGACCCAGCAAGTTAGGAATTTGGAGCAAGAGGTTAAAGAATTGGAAACAAATGTGAACATCACGACTAAAGATTTACTTCAAGCAAGGAAGACTTTGGACGACTTTGAAAAGGTTTTCTATAGGGCCACAGCGTGTCATAATAAATGCTTGGTGGGTTATAATGTGAACAGTCGCCAGACTGAGCTACTATTTCAAGAAATGAAGAAGATCATCCCTGTTGCAAAAAAGTTGAAAAAGAGAAGTAAGGAGATGCTACAGAAGATCCCGCCAACACGTTCATTTGGACAAGGGACTATTTACATTTTAGAGGACATTGTTGAGGAGTGTGATCAGATTGTAAAATTTAGTTCTCATATTCTGAATGAAAAGTTGTGGGCAAATATTGTTTTTTAATGAGCTTGGCCTTAATGGAATGAATTGAAGAATCTTTTGAATTTCAATTGGCAAACTACAAGTACCTTTGTATTGCATCTGCATCCATGCATCTATTCATCTACTGCATTAAAAAAAGAGAGTAATAACAAATATCCTAATTCACGTTTGTGGTAACAAAGGTTTCAAGATAGAGCGGCAACCCAGGAGATACCTTACCAGATTGCAAACCAGAATTATTATGGAAGAACAAGCGGCCGAGATAGAAACTTTGAGAAAGACAAATGAAGAACTGAAATTGAAATTAGACCAAATGGCAGAAATGATGAGCAGTATGAGGGAGCAATACATGGCAAATACGGGTGGGAACCCTACAGGACAATCATCTCAAAACACCTCCTCCCACCCATTTGGCCTTGAGCCAAATTTGTCTTTACCTCAACCAACCCAAAATGTGAATGCGCCTATACCACCTACATACCCAACCATACCCAATTTTCCACCACCACCACCTAGTGGATATCCTTTTGTCCCACAACCTCAACCCACCGTTGTTAACGGCGGGTCCCTATCTGCAGCTCAGTATGCTTCACCTCCTACATTTAACATGGCACCTCCAGTACCCGGACGTACCCCTACCAACCCAGTGGTCATTCCTGATGTTGGTCATACGGTCGAGTTGGAAAAAGATGTATCCACAGGGGAAGGGGGAAATCAACATGTACTAAGCCAGATTGAGGAGAGGCTTAGGGCTATGGAAGGAACTAAGGCATATGGTACTATTAATGCTAGTGAATTGAGTTTGGTGGATGGATTGGTGATACCACCAAAATTTAAGGTTCCAGAATTTGAAAAGTATAGTGGAAGAAGTTGTCCTCATGACCACATTACTATGTATTGTCGAAAGATGGCGGCTTATTCCAAAGATGATAAGATGCTCATTCATTTCTTTCAGGACAGTCTTACCGGGTCAGCAACCCGTTGGTATAATAGGCTTGACAGGCGCAACATTCATTCGTGGTATGATTTGGCTCGGGCTTTTATCAGCCAATACCAGCATATGTCTGATTTGGTACCTGATAGGTTAACCTTGCAGAACATGGAGAAGAAGAGTACTGAGTCTTTCACTGAATATGCCCAGCGGTGGAGGGATATGGCTGCCCAAGTTCAACCCCCTTTAACTGAAAAGGAGACAACTAGGATGTTTGTTAATACGCTGAAAGGCCCATACTACAGCCATCTGTTGTCAAGGGCAACAAAGAGTTTTACAGACATGGTGTTGATTGGGGAAATGGTAGAAAGTGCCATAAAGAGTGGCAAGATTGAAGGGTCTGAGTCTGGTTCAACTAAGAAGAACCAAAACCCTAAAAAGAAAGATGGAGAAGTAAATGCAATTGGACATGGAGGATACCAACCCAGACCTCAGTATCAATATCAGAATCCATATTAGGGGTATGCGCATTATCGATACCCGACCAGTGGCTACCAAAAACCTCAAGGTTCATATACCCGTCCACCAACCCCATACCAATACCCAGCTCCTACTACCAATTATATTGCCTCTGGGCCAGCTTTCCAACCTATGCCTACCACACAAGCATTCCCTACCCCAAACACTTTAACCCCAAATAGTGGAAACATCCAAAGACAAAATCGACCACCCAGAACCCACATTGATCCCATTCCTTACACTTACACTGCCTTACTCCCTCAATTATTGCAACAAGGTTTAGTGGAAAAGCCTCGTGTCACTAGAACCTATACTCCTCCATATCCTAATTGGTATAAACCCAATGAGCATTGTGACTATCACAATGGTGCAGCCGGCCACTCTACTGAAGAATGCTATGCATTAAAGCTTAAAGTTCAAGACTTGGTGAAGGAGGGAAAACTCAGCTTTAATAAGAATCAGCAGCCTAATGTAGGGCAAAATCCATTACCTAACCATGGAGGGACAACTGTGAACATGGTCAGTGGGGGTGAATACATCAAGAGGTCAGTTGAAGAGGTCACAACCCCTATGGTAGTCATCTTCAGGGCTTTGGTCAAGGCCCAAATGATTCAAGGGAAAGAGTTGGAAATTAAGGATGATTGTTGTTATTGTGGTGAGACGAATCATGACATACAGTGCTGTACTCATTTTCGTAAAATGGTACAGAGAATGATGGATCAATCTGTGATAGAGTTTTATGTAGAGATTGGGGACTTAGATGTGAATGTAGTGGGCGATGGAAGAGAAACAGTGAAACCGTTTGTGGTCTATTATGATGAGCCTCCAAGGCCGAAACCATTTATGGTTCATTATGATGATCCCTTGAAGTCAAAACCATTTGTTCCCACACTTATTACACCTGTCATAGAGACTCATCCACAACCAAAGCCTTTTGTGGTATATTATGATGAGCCACCTAAACCTGAACCTTTTGTAGTATACTATGATGAGAAGCCAGCTCCCATACCTGCTTCGCCACTTGTAGTTAATCTTCCCCAACCTTTCTCTTACAAGGATGAGCATCAAGTGCCATGGAATTATGAATGTAGCTTTTCTACTATGGAAAAAGTTGGTGAATCGGCGTTCCCGCCAGTGTCTGATGTTGATGGGATTACTAGGAGTGGTAGGATCTATCCTTCTGATAATACCGAAACTTTGAAAGAAAAGGCCAAGGTAGATGAAGGGCCGGTAATTGCACAAGATGTGGTGTTGGAGAAGGAAATGGCTAGGGGTGCCAATGTTAATGAGCCCGAAGAATTCCTCAAGATAATAAAACAGAGCGAATACAGTGTGGTGGATCAATTGAACAAAACTCCAGCTCGTATCTCATTACTCTCATTGCTGTTAAATTCAGAAGCCCATCGAAAATCATTACTAAAAGCTTTGAGCCAAGCTTATGTGTCCAAGAATATTTCTATAGTTGACATGGACTATATAGTTGGTAGTATCGGTACATCTAACTATATCACTTTTACAGATGATGAGATACCTTCGGGAGGTAGGGGTATCCCTAAAGCCCTTCACATTACCACCCGCTGTAAAGGGTATACCATGGCCAGAGTACTTATAGATAATGGGTCTGCCTTAAATATGATGCCTCTTCGTTCTCTACAAAAATTTCCGATTGACATGTCCCATATGCAGTCAAGTAACTTAATCGTCCGGGCATTCGATGGAACTCAGAGAGAAGTGTTAGGCACTATGGAAATTCCTTTCCAGGTTGGTCCGGTCACATTTGAGCTTGTATTCCAAGTTATGGATATCAACCCTTCTTATACCTGCTTGCTGGGCCGACCGTGGATCCATTTGGCCGGGGCAGTTCCTTCAACATTACATCAGAAGGTTAAGTTCAGAGTAGAAAGGACTATTGTGACAGTGAAGGGGGAAGAGGATATAATGGTAGCTCAATCATCAGATTCTCCGTATATTGAGGCAGCTGAAGAGGCTCTAGAATGCTCATTTCGATCCTTTGAGATTGCGGAAGTCATGTCTGAGAAAGGCGCGAGCCAAAAGCCAGTTGACTTAGTTGTCCAAAAGAAGCAGATGCAAGAGAAGGGTTGGTCAAATGGGAAAGGATTAGGTAGGAATTTGCAAGGGAAATGTGATTTAATAGATTGGCCCAGCCAAGATAACACATTTGGCTTAGGCTTTAGGCCATCTTGGAAAGAGAAGCAGCAAATGAAGGAAAAGAAAAAGAACCGGAGATTGGCTAGATTGGAAGGGAGAAATGTGGAGTGGGGAAGGATGGAGTTTCCTCACATCAATCAATCTTTTGTCTCAACAGGATGGGTTAATGTAGGTCGGCATGGTTTGATGACAGCATCAGTTCAGTCAGTATAAAGAGCTCTGCAAGATGTAGCCATCCAAGTCATCGATGAAGAAGAGTCAGATCAGTTGGACACTTTGATCTTTGAGACTTCCACTACTATCGAATTGGACAATTGGTCCGTCATGGAAATTCCGACTGTACTTTCTTTTGAGCAGATGTAATCACTTTGAACTTCTGTTTGTCAAATCGACACTTATGCCTAAGAGTGTTGATAAGTATTTTTATGGATGTTTTAAGGCTTTCCTTTTGTTTATACATAATTTGGAACTCAATGACAAATTGATGCATGCTCAGATTTTGATGCAACAAAGTTTACATTGAAAATTTTAATTCCTATACTTTCCCCTTGAATGCTACCTATTAACTTTCTTTCATAATTCATTGCTTTATTTATTATGTATCCCTATTCTATTTCTTTGTATATATCCGTTTCAAACCTTCCTTTGCAGGTCTATAGTCAATGAATGCGAAGATAACATGAGCAGTAGGCTTGAGTTCAATTTTGAAAGGTTGATTGATACTGGGGAAGTTGATAGTGATGATATTGATGATTCTGATCTACCCCAAGACTTACTAAGATTGGTTGAGCGAGAGGAAAGACAAATATTGCCTCAAAAGGAAACCACGGAGTTGGTAAATTTGGGTACAGAAGGGGATAAGAAAGAAGTGAAAATAGGCACCACTTTATCAGAGGGAGAAAAGCAACAGTTGATTGACTTGCTAAAAGAATATTCAGATGTTTTCGCATGGTCGTATCAAGACATGCCAGGTCTAGATCCAGAAATTGTAGTGCATAAGTTGCCGATCAAGCCAGAATGCAAGCCAGTTCAGCAAAAGCTAAGGCGAATGAAACCAGAGATGCTATTGAAAATAAAAGAAGAAGTGATGAAGCAGTTAGATGCCAGTTTTCTTGAAGTAGCAAAGTACCCAGAGTGGGTTGCTAATATAGTTCCGGTACCAAAAAAGGATGGAAAAGTGCGGATGTGCGTAGATTATCGAGATTTGAATCAGGCCAGTCCTAAGGACAATTTTCCTCTGCCACATATCGACACTTTGGTCGATAATACTGCTCGTTATTCTATGTTCTCATTTATGGATGGGTTTTCTGGGTATAATCAGATTAAGATGGCACCTGAAGATAAGCAAAAAACAACCTTCATCACTGTGTGGGGGACTTTCAATTACAATGTCATGTCATTTGGGTTGAAAAATGCTGGTGCTACTTACCAAAGAGCCATGGTGACTTTGTTTCATGATATGATGCATAAGGAGATTGAAGTGTACGTAGATGATATGATTGCAAAAGCTCGAACAGTGGATGAGCATATAACCAATTTGAGAAAGTTGTTCAAAAGGTTGCGGAAATACAAGCCTAGGTTGAACCCAGCCAAGTGCACATTTGGGGCAACATCTGGAAAGTTGTTAGGGTTTGTGGTTAGTGAAAAAGGGATTGAAGTAGACCCGGATAAAATCAAAGCCATCCAAAACTTACCACCACCTAAAACCCAGAAAGAAGTCAGAGGTTTTCTTGGGAGATTGAATTACATTGCCAGATTCATTTCACAGTTGACTGCTAAATGCGACCCAATTTTCAAATTACTTAAGAAGCGGGATCCGGGTGAATGGGACGAAGAATGTCAGAATGCCTTTGAGAAAATCAAGGATTATCTTACTAATCCACCAGTACTGGTGCCTCCGGTACCCGAAAGGCCATTGATTTTGTACCTCACTGTGTTTGAAAACTCCATGGGATGTGTACTGGGGCAGCAAGATGAAAATGGAAAGAAAGAACATGCAGTGTACTATTTGAGTAAGAAATTCACAGAATATGAAGCCAAATACTCTCCATTAGAGAAAATGTGTTGTGCATTAGCTTGGGCCGCCCATCGATTGAGGCAATACATGTTGTACCACACCACTTTATTGATAGCAAAGTTGGACCCCATTAGATATATATTTGAGAAACCAGGATTGTCAGGAAGGATTGCTCGGTGGCAGGTATTGTTATCGGAATATGATATACAGTATGTCTCCCAAAAGGCCATCAAAGGAAGTGTTGTGGCAGAATTCTTGGCAGAAAGGGTTGACAATGATTATGAACCTATGGAGTTTAATTTCCCTGATCAAGATTTAATGACAATATTCCAAGTCGGTGAGGAATCAAAAGACAATGAGACATGGACAATGTGCTTTGATGGGGCATCAAATGCAATTGGCCATGGGATCGGGGCAGTATTGACATCCCCAGAGGGTAATCACTTCCCAGCTACCGCAAGGTTGGATTTCAGGTGCACCAATAATATGGCAGAATATGAAGCATGTGTTTTAGGCATTCAAATGGCCATAGAAAGAAAAGTGAAGACTTTGAAAGTGTATGGTGATTCTGCGCTTGTGATATATCAGTTAAAGGGAGAATGGGAGACAAGAGATTCAAAGCTAGTCCTTTACCATGATTATATCCAGGATCTTATAAAGAACTTCAAGGAGGTTTCCTTCCATCATTTACCTCGAGAAGAGAATCAAGTCGCAGATGCTTTGGCTACGTTGGCCTCCATGTTTAAAGTTGGCACAGACACAGAGATTCCGTCGATTAGGATTGACTGGAAAAGTGAACCGGCGCATTGCATGAATGTTGAGGAGGAAGAAGATAGCCAACCGTGGTATTGTGATATTGTACAGTTCCTTAAATATCAAAAGTATCCCGATCATGCTTCAGGAAATGACAAGAAGATCATTCGGAGATTATCAACGAGCTTCTACTTGGATGGAGAGATCTTATACAAGAAAACCCGAGATCAAGTCTTGTTAAGATGTGTGGCAGCTAAGGAAGCTAAGAGAATTATGGGTGAAGTACATGAGGGAGTTTGTGGAACTCATGCTAGTGGTCACAAATTGGCTAGGTAGATTATGAGGTCCGGCCATTACTGGTTGACCATGGAATCGGATTGCATTAATTACACTAGAAAGTGCCACAAATGTCAGATTTATGCGGATCAAATTCATGTTCCCCCCAATCTGCTACATGTTATGGCACCTTCTTGGCCTTTCTCGATGTGGGGAATGGATGTTATTGGCCCGATTACTCCGAAAGCATCAAATGGTCACCAGTATATCTTTGTAATGATTGACTACTTTACCAAGTGGGTTGAAGCAGCCTCATATGCCAGTGTCACTCAGTCAGTGGTCGCTAAGTTTTTGAAAAAGGAAATCATTTGCAGGTATGGCCTTCCGGAACGAATTATCTCAGATAATGCTCAAAATTTGAACAGTGGAATGATGAAGGGATTGTGTTCTCAGTTCAAAATTACTCACAGTAACTCTGCGCCTTATCGACCTAAGATGAATGGGGCAGTGGAGGCAGCCAACAAGAACATTAAGAAGATTGTGGCTAAGATGAGTGAAACTTATAAAGATTGGCATGAAAAGTTACCTTTTGCTCTTCTTGCTTATCGCACTGCAGTAAGGACATCTACTGGGGCAACTCCTTTTTCACTGGTATATGGAATGGAAGCAGTGGTGCCCATTGAAGTGGAAATTCCATCTCTCAGGGTACTCAGGGAAGTGAACTTGGATGAGGCAGATTGGATCCAAGAAAGATATGATCAGTTAAACTTAATTGAAGAAAAGTATCTCGCCGCACTTTGCCATGGCCAGTTATACCAGAAAAGAATGATGCGAGCTTATGACAAGAAGGTGAAACCGAGACAGTTCAGTGAAGGGGAATTAGTGCTGAAAAAGATACTCCCAAATCAACGAGATACTCGAGGCAAATGGGCACCGAATTGGGAAGGCCCATATGTTGTCAAAAAGGTCTTCTCTGGTATTATTGCCCTCTCAACGAGGTTTTTGCAAGAATATTTTTCATTGCATTGTTGCCCTCTCAATGAGATCTTTGCAAAACTACTTTTCATTGCATTGTTGCCCTCTCAACGAGGTCTTTGCGAAACTACTTTTCATTGCATTGTTGCCCTCTCAACGAGGTCTTTGCGAAACTACTTTTCAATGCATTGTTGCCCTCTCAACGAGGTCTTTGCAAAAATATTTTTCATTGCATTGTTTGCAAAACTATCTTTTGTCTTGCATTGTTGTCCTCTCAACGAGGTCTCTGCAAAATATTTTTCATTGCATTGTTGCCCTCTCAACGAGGTCTCTGCAAAATATTTCTTATTGCATCGTTGACCTTTTCAACAAGGTCTTTGCAAAACTACTTTTCATTGCATTGTTACCCTCTCAATGAGGTCTTTGCAAAACTATCTTTTATCTTGCATTGCTGCTCTCTCAACGAGGTCTTTGCAAAACTTTTTTTCATTGCAACGCTGCCCTCTCAACGAGGTCCTTGCAAATTTGTTTATTTTGCATTGTTACCCTCTCCACGAGGTCCTTGCAAAACTGTTTTTATTGCATCGTTGCCCTCTCAACGAGATCTTTGCAAAACTTTTTATTTTCCGTTAATACCCTCTCAACGAGGTCTTTGCAGAAACGTTTTGTTATAATAATAAAAGCGGTCTCTACATCTTTGCTTATTTCTTGATTCTCTAGAAGCATGCACTTCTAGATGATCAAGAAATATGCCAAGAAGGGCAACTGTAGACACTATATTTTTACTTTATTATTTCATTTTATATTTATTCTTATTTTTTATATATTTATATTTTCATTATTCTTATTTTTAATTCTATTATCAATTCTGTTTACATTTTTTACTCTTTATTGGGTCCTGAGTGCTTAAGGTTTACTTGGCTAAATTTTGGACTACTTATCAATTGGAATTAAGGGTCCAATTTTTATTAAAAAAAGGAATTTGGGATTACAATAATAAAGCCTAATTCAGCAAAGTTACAAAGTTACAAAGGCCCAAACATTTTTATATATAAATATAGATATCTCACAAAAATATAATACAAACAAAAAAAAAACAACGAAAAATGCAATTTGAAAAAGAAAAAAAGAAGACAACAGAAATTTAGGATTGGGGATGAGAGCACGTCTCTTCCACCCCATTGGCTGTTTTGTTTTTCTAAGTGGCCTCTCTCTCTCTCCTCACGGCTTTTCTTCCCGGATACCTCTAAAGATAACAGAATGGAGCCAAAATCTAAACAGCAACAGAAGAATTGTTGGGTTAATGGCCTCAGTAGGTGCCAAAAGTGGAACCGCTTTTACTGTTGCTACTAATTGAATTATTTGCAAAGGACCCCAGCGTCCTTGTCGAGGCTTTGTCTTCTTGCAATTTCCACCGTTTTTATTGTTGCTTGTAATTGAATTATTTGCAAAGGGCCCCAGCGTCCTTATCGAGGCTTTGTCTTCTTGCAATTTCCTGCTTATTGAATTATTTGCAAAGGACCCCAACATCCTTGTCGAGGCTTTGTCTTCTTGCAATTTCCTGCTTATTGAATTATTTGCAAAGGACCCCAGTGTCCTTGTCGAGTTGGCTTTGTCTTCTTGCAATTTCCACCGCTTTTATTGTTGCTACTAATTGAATTATTTGCAAAGGACCCCAGCGTCCTTGTCAAGTTGGCTTTGTCTTCTTGCAATTTCCACCTTTAATTCAACGCAGCCTACACAAATTTTGTTAGCTAATGACAAGGAATAGAAAGTAAAATTAGCTTTTTGAAAAGGAATAATTTTTTTCATTTCTTTTATTGTTGCTACTAATTGAATTATTTGCAAAGGACCCCAGCGTCCTTGTCGAGTTGGCTTTGTCTTCTTGCAATTTCCACCGCTTTTTGAGTTGCTACTAATTGAATTATTTGCAAAGGACCCTAGCGTCCTTGTCAAGTTGGCTTTGTCTTCTTGCAATTTCCACCTTTAATTCAACGCAGTCTACACAAATTTTGTTAGCTAATGACAAGGAATAGAAAGTAAAATTAGCTTTTTGAAAAGAAATAATTTTTTTCATTTCTTTTATTGTTGCTACTAATTGAATTATTTGCAAAGGACCCCAGCGTCCTTGTCGAGTTGGCTTTGTCTTCTTACAATTTCCACCGCTTTTTGAGTTGCTAGTAATTGAATTATTTGCAAAGGACCCCAGCGTCCTTGTCTTGTCAGGCTTTGTCTTCTTGCAATTTTCACCTTTAATCCAACGACAACCTTTCATTTGGTTTGAAGGAAAAGGCAATTTTGGTGGGGGCATGACTTTGTGGTGCATGTGAATTAGAGCTGTTATGTTTTAATCTTGCAAAAGATTGTTTTCGTGACTGTGGCAGTGTTGACAAATGAACAAAATGCTCTTGATATTTCTCTCCCAACATCCCATCATCACCGCCTTAATTTTCAAACCAAAGCAGCCACCACTTTGGCCCCTTGGAAGCCTTGTTGGGGATGGTGCATCTGTTGTTCTAAAATCAGTTCTTGAAAGGGCTACTCAACTTTTAAGTCATCCATTTGGAAATTGCAGCATGCCTAATTATATTTTCTGTGGGGCCTCGTTTGATGAATTTTTCAAATATGGGAGCATTATGCAATCAATGCATAACAAGACCCATTTTTCATTTCAAATAGCAAACCCCCCACGTGATTCTCTTGCATAAATCAGCTAATCATATTTTCTGTGGGGCCTCGTTTGATGAATTTTTCAAATATGGGACCATTATGCAATCAATGCATAACAAGACCCATTTTTCATTTCAAATAGCAAACCCCCCACGTGATTCTCTTGCATAAATCAGCTAATCATGTTTTCTGTGGGGCCTCGTTTGATGAATTTTTCAAATATGGGACCATGATGCAATCAATGCATAATAAGACCCATTTGTCATTTCTAATAAGCAAACATCTCCACGTGACTCCCTCAGCCAACTTCTCTCCTTGTCAACTTTTCTCCTTGACAACAAGGTCTATAAAAAGGATTTTTTTTCCTTCAGCAAGAGAAGGTGGCGGAGACTTAAGGTTTTGAGGAAGAGAAGAAAACGAAGAATGTGAGAAAAAGAGAAAGCTTTCTTTTTTTTAAAAAAAAAAAAGTTTGCAGCTAAGGAGAAGGCTAGGTAACACATAGGGAACCAAAAAGTAGCAGCCATTGTTGACCTTGGAGAAAAAAAAATAGTCCTAGGGAAAGAAGAAGAAACGTGTAGAAGAAAGAGCAAAGGGATAAGAGACTAGGTTCAAACACTATTTGGGTATAAATTTCTAAACTCTGAACTTTCACTCTCTTTCAATTGGATTATATTATTGGGTTCCGATGAAAGTTGGATGTTTTGAGTTTCTTTTGGTCTTTATATTTTGATCCTTACCATAAAATAAAAAGGAAATTCCTACTTGTGTTTACTGTTCATATACTCTTGCATCTGCATGGTTCTTTTGACTAATAATGGGTAGATAAGGAAGAAAGATGGTTTCTTTTTTGAAAAATCAAAGGAAAAATCAAAAGGCTGTTTCTTTTATTGTGTTCATACGTTGGTAGCATATGTTCTTGTCACAAAAGTCAAAAGGTTAAGGATTTGGTGACATTTGTGTGCATATATCCTAATAGTTACGTTGTGTGCTCTTATTTTCATATGATTTTTTGCCTTGATAATATCTATTGATTCGTCTTATTGTTGTTGAAAATGCTAACACATGTGGGGACTTTGAATAGAATAATATGAATGAAAGAAAGGTGGTTGCTTTCTTATTTTTGTGGTAAAAATCGTTGCTTTCATTGGAGTAAAGGAAAAGTGAAATAGCTTCAATTGGTTTGAAATACTATTTCGTCAAATTTTTATTTCATTCATGTGTCTTGTTATGGTTTTTGTTAATTTGTTAATGTCAGCTTGCTTGCCTACCAACTATTCGAATGTTAATAGATATAAGTCGTAGATCAGAGTAGTAAATCCATGAAAAGGATTTGCTTCTTTAAAATAAAGAAATAGAAAATAATTATAAAAAAAAGGAAAATAGGTAGTGACCCAAGAAACAAGGGTAATTATAGATTGGAGACATTTGCTTTATATTATTAGTGTTATTAATTAATTTAATGCTTAAGTAAGTATAGTCAATTAACCAAGGATTATTTTTCAAGGAGTCGTGGCGGCGAATTTCTTGGAAAATTTTTCGAAAGTTACTTATAAATTTTCTCGTGGCGGCGATGAAGATTTATAAGTAATTTTCAAGCCAATAAATGATAAAAATAATATAAAAATTATTAGTTAATCAATGAAAATTCAACCTTTCAAAGGAAATAATATTTTTTTAAAAAAAATAAAACTAATAATAATAAGCAAAAGGATACTTTCTCAAGTAATCGTAGCGGCGAGTCTCTCGAGGAAGTCCTCTAAAATGGCCTATAAATTCCATCGTGGTGGCGATGGGGGTTTATATTTAATTTTCGGATATAAAATTAAATAATAAAAAATCTTTTAGTTAATAAATTAAAAAGTGTTTAAAGGCTAAGGTTTATAAGTAATTCATGAGTTTAAAGTTTTCTCAAATTAATGGTTATGAAAATGGTATGTTCTCGGGGAATCGTGGTGGCGAGCTTCTCGGGACATCTTCCAAAACTATTTATAGATTCCATCGTGGCGGCGATGAGGATTTATAAACTTTTTTTTATATAATAAAAATAGATATAATTATTAATAAATAAAACTCATTTGTTAATTAGTCTATATAATAAAATAGACTTAATGGCTAAATCTCTAAATTATAAGTTAATATTTTTTTAATTAATTAGTGATTATGAATGGATACTTTCCTGAGGAGTTGTGGCGGCAATTCTTTCAGAAGTTACTTCAAATCTAAAAAACCCTCCTTAAATTTCATCGTGGTGGCGTTGAGTGTTTATAAGAGGTTTTTGGACCCATAGTCATTAATTTAAGAGACTAATAAATAATAAATAAGAAGAAAACAAAGTTTTTTTTTGTTTTGTGATTATGAAAGGATATTTTCCTCAGGAGTCGTGGCGGCAACTCTTTCGAGAAGTACTCTGAATCTAAAGGTCTCCTTAAATTTCATCGTGGCGGCGATAAAAATTTATAAGAGATCTTCGGATACATAGTCATTAATAAGAAAAGGTTACACAATAAAAAAAAGAGAAGATGGGAAGAAATAATAATAATAACAACAATAATAAACTAATTTTTCCTAATTAATAATGGTGAAAGGATATTTTCCCAAAGAGTCGTGGTGGCGATTCTTTCGGGAAGTACTCTGAGTTTAATGGTCTCTTTAAACTTCATCGTGATGGCGATGAGGATTTATAAGAGGCTTTTAAGCATATAATCATTAATTGATCAAGAAAATTCCAAAATAAAAAATCCACAAAATAAAAAAATAATACAAACGGAAATAAAAATTTTCAATAAACTATTGACCCTTTTTTTTAAAATAATAAAAATAAAAAAATAAAATAAAACTTAAATGAAAAGAAAAAAGGAAAAATTAAATGAAAAACATAAAATTTGGAAAAGACGAAAATCAAAGATGAAAATTAAAAGGTTAATTATTAATTTTTATTAAGGCCTAATTAATACTGAACTAATCGGTACCGTCGTTTGGCGGGCGTTATGGGGGTGCTAATCCTTCCCCACACATAACTGTACTCCCGAACCCAGATCCGTTTGTTCCGTAGACCAGGACCTATCTGTCTTAATACGCCATTTAACGGCCAATGTTAAGTTAGATAGATTATTAATAGGTGACTAACCGCACCTAAACAAAAATGGTTAGTGGCGACTCCATACATTTCGTAAAGTCCCAAACTCGTCGTTTTCGGCAACGTTGCGACAGTCACCAATCTCATCTTCCAACTACGTCTTGTCTTAAGGTTACCTTCTCTTCTGACTTGACACAGCCGGACCGACTTATTATTTAATTATCGCGTCATCTTATACTATTCCGTTCGTACGAAAAGGTTGTGCTAGGTCCGGGTGTGTCACTTAATTTATACATTTATGAGCAATTTTTTTTTGTTTTGGCTACAATTATTTTATGTATTCTAATTGTTTATAAAAATTGATTTGTATTTACAAAGGTTTTACTTAATATATACTATTAACGAACCAAAAATTCTTTTAAATATACCATGACTCGAAACATCATACTATCTAAGTTTACCTTACTCGTACCACAAAATTTATAAGTTATGTACTACATTCATATATTTATACCTCATACCAAAACGTATTCTGTTTTAGGTAACTATAGTTCAGATTAACTCTTCTACTTTTTTATTTTTTATTCATTTTTTGTTATTATTAATAACGCATTGTATTATGTGCATCGCACGTGAAAGAGTGACTAGTACTTAAAGATATAATAAACATTAATCTCGAGTTTCGAGGTTGGAGTCAATTGTTGAATTTCATAACCCGAGGTTGGGGCGGGATAGACAAACTATTGCGATCCCTAGTTAGAGAGTATGAAAAGCAAAAATGCTTAAAAATTTTAGATTTAAAAAAAAGGACAAATATTATTTGTAGAGGTGTCAAAAGTTGACCCAATTCGAGAAACCCGCCTGAATTTGAAACTAATCCAACCTGATTTGACTAAAAAAAGTAAACGACTCGAACCCGACTGATTCGAAACCTAATTGACTCGAAACTCGATTAATCCGAAATTTGTTTGACCCAAAACTCGTTTAACCCGAAAGATTAACCCGAAATAACCCGAAACTCTATTTAAGTAATATTTTATCTTTTCATTCTTAAATATTATCAAATTTATTTAATAAATTCGTTAAAAAATAAAAATCTTATTAAATTTAAATTTTTATTATATTCAAATAAAAAACATATTTCATATTCTTAAAATTTAATCTTTATCCTATAAATTATAAATTATAAATTATAAATTATAAATTATATTTCAATATATCTCCCATTAGTTTATACTTTTTTTAACAAGAGATAGAAAAATATATAGTCTATATTTGAAGAATTCTTCTAAATCCTTATCACATGTAACGCGTGATATATTATATGAGACATGTCACATATTCCATAAATTATAAATTGATATAATCTCATTATATTTATAAATTTAACACTTTAATTTGATTTATCATTTATATATGTGTTGATGTGTTGTATAAATGGTATTAAAATGTAGGCACGCATGATTTTTTTTATTTATTACTTACTTACTTACTTTGATTCAACTTAATAGAATTAAAATTTGCTATTGAATTAAAAATAGGAAGTGAAAAGTGGAAAGAGCAAATATGAAAAATTGAATATTGAAAAGCTACTTACTAGTTTGTTACTTAAGAATTAAGATTTACAAATTACAAGTTTAATGGTATGTAATGTATATGTATGGAGACTCATGTTGACAAATGATAGTAAATAATTGCTTGACTTGATTAGTTCATTACTTGATCTATTATTGAAGATTTAATTTATAAATTTAATTTTTTAAAAATAAATAATTTGAAACTCAAATAAAAATAATCCATAAATTAACTAGAAAACTCAAATCGAACTCATGACTCGTGTTAAAATGATCCGATGAACGAATCTGAAAAACTCAAGATTGAATGACCCACAGGTCAAATCCAAAAAACACGAGTCAGCATGACCTAAAACCCAAATGACCCGAGGGCCAAATCCAAAAGACCCAAACTCAAATGACCTGAAACCCGAATGACCTGAAACTTGATTGATCCGAAATTTTGCTTTGGGTCATATTAATCCAATCTGGTTGACCCGAACCCGTAACTCGTCCAACTCGCCCATTTGACACCTCTAATTATTTGTGCCATTCTCTTCAAACTTAAATTTGGAGGAATATTTATTTTGTTACTCAAGTGAATTTAAAAAAAAAAAAGATATGTGTCTTCTTATTTTACTTTTCTAATAAGAAGCAAAATAATAAAAATGACAGTAATGAATAAAAAAACAAACCGCTCATTGAACTGGTTGACTAATAGGTTTGCAGTTCAACCAATTCTATTGGTTCAACAAGACAATTTAACTAGAATGAGAATTGCTATTTTATCAACTTTTAAAAAATATCAAAAAATCTAAAAAAATAAAAAAATTTACAAAATTAGAAAAATTATAAACGATGTAGAAAATATTAGTACATCACATAATATAAGTAAATATTACAAATTAATTATTCCATCTGTCGAATTTTTTTTGTCCCTTTTGACTCTTCACAAATCTTAAGTATAGTAGTCAAAAGTGTTTAGTTTTAAAAATTATTATGGTGTTTGTGAATCTTTTTTGGATTGTGTGTAGTGATATGACAAAAAATAAGAATAGATTTGAAAGTTTAAATATGTTTATTGTTTATTTATAATAATGAACAAATAAATAGAAACATTCAAAAATGAAAAGATGGACAAAAATATTAGGACAGAGGAAGTACATTACAAATTAAATTCTTGTTATCAAAGTACATTATAATAGAAGAAATTAAAATTTTAAACTTTAAAGTCCAAACATAATATGAACATTATAAACATTATTATTCTAATTAATTTGGGGTTTTTTTTTAGGCTTGGGTTAATTAACCTAAAAATTTAAAAAAAATCAAAATTTTCTATTCGACCAATCCAATCGATTCACAATTTAAAATGGTCCAACAATGGTTCAATCAAAACGTAATTTAATAACTGTTAAAAAATTGGATTGATGATTGATTCTCAGTTCAATTGATTAAACCGATCGGTCAAGTCTAATTTTTTATTCCATGAATGACAATACAAAAATAATTTTATTTCACAGTTTCAGAACAATAAAATTTATGCCAGACTTGAGCATAATTCAAGGATAATTTAAGCATTGAAATAAAAAATTGGACCATGTATTCATTTTAGACGTAAAAAACTATATTATCAGAAGAAGAAAAAAGAGCAAAAAACTGAAAATGATGAGGCAAAAAGAAAAATCGCAACCTATAAACAGTATATTAGTACAGTCCATTCATAGCACATAAAATCTCGAAAAAAGAGGTTTAGTACAATCAAAATCCATTAAGATTTATTTTCAAAAAAAAAATCAATTAAGATTTGAAGCGTGATATTCTTCAAGTACCCCCGTATCGGTAATAATAAGGTATGACAGCAGTACAATGACCAAACCACCAAATCTATAGCTTATTTATTTCATCCTCAGATTTGCATTAATTTCCCTGCTGAAACAAAATCTCAAATTTTGATATTATTCCCTTTTCTCCACTCAATTCATCATGCCAAAGTGAAAGCTCAATTTATTTTTCTTTTTTTTTAATTTTCAATCTGAAATTTAATTTTAAATCCAACGTAGGATCTAGCAAAAATTGAAAGTTTGTTGGAGTTGGGGTGTAAATGGTTGATTGGCTCGGGGGAGAAGGTTCTTTTTTGGACCGATTGGTGGGTTGGTAAAGGACCGCATAAGATTTGCAACTGACCAGTTACCTGATGACTATCTTTCTCTAAGGGTTGCGGATGTTCTGGATGAAAGTAAGGTGTGGAAGTTGGATGCAGTCAAGGATCTATTACTGGAGGAATTATTGTCGGAAATTTATGCAGTGCCCATCCCGTCTTTCGATGGGAGCCAGGACAGGAAATATTGGGTGGGAGAGAATTCTGGAAGCTTTTCAGCCAAATCAACATATAATCTATTGCAGCAACAGAAGGTTCATGATACAAATCAGCAAAATCTTAAATGGATTTGGCGCTTTCCTTGCACTGAAAGGGTTCATTTCTTCATATGGTTGTTGTTTAGGGATAAGTTGAACACCAATGTTAATCGAGCTAAGAAGCGTATGACGGATTGTGCTTTTTGTCCGCTTTGAATGGTGGGAAACGAGTCTACCTTGCACCTCTTCCGCGACCGTTTCTTTTTAAGGGAAGTTTGGCACTGTTGGCTGGCCTTTGGTAGCTCAGTTACTGATTTCTACACTTTGAATCTGCAGGCTTGGCTGTTTAAAAAATTGTCATAGTAAGAAGTTGACTTTTGGTGAGGTCTCGTGAGATTCCCAATTAGCCTTTACACTCTGGTTTATTTGGAAGAGCAGAAATGAGCTAGTCTTTCAACAAAAATTAGCTGACCCTAGTGTAGTTTGGTCTATGGCTAGAAGATTTGCTGGGGAAACTTGTCTGGCTCTAGGTACTCGAAATAATTGTGTTCGAGTTCCTAAGTTTGTGAAGTGGAACCCCCCTTGACCTTGGTTGTTTTATCCTTAATACGGATGGGTCCTTTCATGCAGGAGATGTTCTGCTTCGGCTGGAGGCCTAATCCGAGATAACTATGGTCATTGGGTTAAAGGTTTTTTCTTGAATATAGGACATACTGACAATCTCTCATAGGAGCTTTGGGGATTGAGAGCATGCTTATTACTTGCTAAGAGCTTGGATTTACCTAAGGTAATTGTGGAATTGCACGCAGCAGTCGTGGTCCAATTTCTTAAAGAAGATATTCTTTTGTCTCATCTCATCCTTACTCGGTGTTAGTCCATGATGCTATACATAAAATGGGTGAAGGTTGGATTCTGAGGTTCATCACATCTATCTTGAGAGAAATCGTTGTGCTGATTTTCTTATTAATTTGACGTAAAGTTACAGTCGCGGAATCAATATTTTGAATGATCCTTTTTTGGACTTAATTCCTTTGTTGGATAGAGATATTAATGATGCTCCTATCATGAGAATGTAGGCTGTTTTGGCATCTTTTATATAAAAACAAAATTGAATTTTTTCCAAGCACAACAGTAATTTATCCAAACAAAAGAAATGTCAACATTATTCTCAGAGTAATTTTCTTTCATTTAAAACAAGGATTAAAAATGTTATGTAATATTACAACCATTCCATTCCTTTTCCTTTCCCTCATTAATTTTTGACAGGTCCGGACCTAATCCGCACGTATCAAGTTAAATATTTATGTATTGTTGTCTAGTCAATATACCAAATTTGAATTCCCATGGATGTTTTAAACTTCATTTAGCTCAATTTCAAGTTTAAAAACCCTAAAATTGAAGTTCCGAGTTGTGGGCCCCACTTGGGCACGGATCCCAAGGAAGTTTGACCGAGTTGACCGGAGTCAACCTTGACTCTGTTGATTCCGGCGCCGGAACTGGTCAGAACCGGTGCCGGAACCGACCGAATTATATGGGGTCTCGGTCACCCGAGATCCCCATTTTCATCTTCTCTTCTTGTTCTTCATTCTCCGAGTTCTCTCTTCCAAATTCCTTCGAATCAAACCCTCAATCTCCTTTCAAACACTTAATCAAACATCAACACCAACTTCTCTTGTATCCTTGAAGATCAAAACACCAAAATTTCCAAGAAATCAACAAATCTACAAATCTGTCATTTCAGGCGACAGTTTGTTCTTCGAGCTATATCTTTCATTTCAACCATGGGAATTAGCTGGGAATTTGGTATGTTGTTCTAGACTCATCAAGCTTTAATTTGATAGTTTACATGCTTGATTTCATGGTCGGTGCTAAGAGAAATCGTTGATTGAAGTTGAGATTTCTATTTTGCTCGAGATATGTTAATCGTTAGTGTTTTGATTCAAAATTCGAGCATGTTTAATGGTTTGATTCCGTTCTTGAAGCTGTGAATCCTTAGATCATGTGTTTAATTTGCTGTGTTTCAATTTTGGTGCGGATTGGTGTTGAATCGAACTTGAATCGAGCTGAAGAAGATTGGAGGCCGAAGCTCGGCCTTAAATGCAGAACAGAACCGGCGCTGATTCTGGTATGAACCGGGGCCGGTTCATCATTGCTAGGCAATTTTTGCCCCAATTCGGGTCCAGGGGTAAAATGGTCATTTTGCAACCCTAGATCCCTTTTGACCCCATTTGACCAAATTGACTTTAATTTGCTTCAATTGACCTCCGGACTTGCCCAATTTTTACGCCGTGACCTTAAATAGGTTTTGTTTTATGATTTAATTGTTGGTTGAATGCTTTTATTAATCAAATTAGATTTTTTTTAATTTGATTATTTAGGTACGTAGTTGTACGAGGTTGGAATCGGCAGCAATTTAAGCTTAGGCATTCGTGGGAATTTATTGGGAGTATACAAACCTCCCTTACTAGTGAGTGGCTTGGATTATATTGGTTGACCATTGAGGGTTAACCGTTTTCAAATTTTTTCATAAATGCTTTATTAAATTGTTTTATATGTTTTGGGGTATGAATTGTCCACCCTCATACACCAAGCTTACAAATGATTTAAAGGGTGGGAATATCAAATATTTTTATAAATTGATATTATTTATTATTGTTTGGGGAACGATACCCCTGAGAGATGAGAGATTGAGCGGGTTCCTTGGGGCTCCGATTTGCGGGAGGGTGGACTGAGTTTGAGAGCATGCGTGATACTCAGCCGTAGACCGCCTATCGAGGGGCACGGTGAGTCGAGCCTGGTTGGGAGAGGCGCGTAGGGAAACTCGCCAGGGCTCCAGATGCTGTGTTCCACCACAGCAAGGCAAACGTCAAGGGAATGGGCCAGAGAGTAAAGAAAAATGTTTTAAAAGTATAAAGTAACCCTTGACGGTCCAGCAGATACCCCATTGCACGGGTATACCTTATTGGGACAATTTCAGATGCCAGCCCATTTGGAAATATTATTATTGGTTTAATATTTGATTTGGTTTGGGACTTACTATATTTTAGTAAATGGTTTATTAAATTGATTTTTGGTTTATTTCATATCCCCAGCCTGAGGTGATCGGTCTTTATAACCGAATCCCTCATTGGGTACAAGTATATTGTACTCACCCCATTCACTTTTGTTGTCAGATCATCAGGCTTTGGACGGTGGACGTCCCGATGGCCAGTGATCCCAGTACGACACTGTGGACACAACTTTGTAGGTGCCACCCCTTTTGCTTTGTGTATCTTGGCTCGGAATATTAGTGCATCTTACATATACAGTTATGTATTTATATATATAATACTTTCCGCTGCGTGGTGTACCGTAAGATGTGTTATTTTCTTTTAAAATACTTTTGAACTATATTATCTATAATAATTTCATATATTGCTCGAATATCCTTTATTTCTTTACCTTGTGCCATCTTGATTGCTTGCCTGACGAGACACGTATCTCGAGGTGGTACGACGATTGTCACGTGATCGAGCCTGTGGATCAGGGCGTGACAAATTTTATTATCGTTTCTTTCCATTTGAGAAACTCTAATTTCCCTTTCTTTACTTTATTTTTCCTTATTAATTTAAATTCAAACATGATGGAAACGAAAAATATAGAAAGAAAGTCAATCATCGACAACAGCTTGATCCGGTTAAAAGCCAACACGTATATCTGTAAAAGAACCAGAATCTAGCATCAAACGAGGAAAAAACAAAAGTGAAAAAATAAAAATAAAAAGACAAACCACGATGTGGCACGTGTGAGACAAAGAATGGAGAGTTAAAAGAAAAGCGAACAAATCTTCCACTCCTGGAATAGTAAAGATGTTATTGTCGAAAGTCGAAACCAATAAATAAAAAATCATATCAGATCGATCAGTTGAATCAAAAATTAGTTATAAATTTAGTTTGACGAAGGTGATGAAATCAGATTTTAATGAACCATTAAACCAATTAAATCGATTGTATCGGTTGAGTAGAAAATTTAAATTTTTTTGTTTTTAAGTTATTTTTAATTGATTAACCTAAATTTAAAAAAAATCTAAGTTAATACAAAATCTAAATTCTATTTTTTTATTATGTTTCTAGCTTTGATTTTAAATTTTTGAGTTTAAATTTTTAATTTTATTTATTGGAATGTATTCCAATAATAAAAATTTGATTTGTGACTGAAAATAATTTGTAATATTTATTTACATTGTGTGATGTATTAAAATTTTATACTTTTTCTTATTTTTTAGGAATTAAAAAAAATTGAATTTAAAATTTAAAATTTAAATATTTAAGATATTAATAAAACTAAAATATTCATTCTATCGGTTCAATCGGTTGGACTTATTAAACCGATTTTGTATTCATTGATTGAAACTATCCACTTTGATTTTACCATTACAGTTAAAAAAGTTATTTTTATCTTATTTTATTTATCTATCTTTATTTTTGAAAATTTTTCATTTATTTATTCTTTATAATAGATAAATTATATTTGATATAAAACTTTTAATTTTACACATTTTTTATAATTCGACTTAGATTAATATTGTAACGATTCCATTGTTGCATTTAAAAATATATTTAAATTTATTATGCACATAAAATTTAAAGTCAATTCTAAATTTTATGATATCGATTTAGATTTTAATATTTTTGAATATTTTAATATATATTTAAGAGTGAGAAATTCTATCAGATTAAAATATTTGCTAAACATATTAAATTAATTCAAAATTTTACGTGCACGACGTATGTAAATTGAATATGAAATTTAATGATACTAGAAACCGAATCCGGGATTCATCTCGGGTTTTTTTAAAATTTTTCACATTAATAATTTTTAATTTAAAAATTTAAATTTTAAATATTATTTTAAATTTAAGGAAAGGGAAGATCAATAATAAATGTTAAATGATATTCTAAAATTTTTTATAATTCATTTTTAGGAAATATAACTGTAAATATTAATTAATATTAATTTTTAAAAGAGGAGGGGATTTTAATATTAATTCTTTTATAATTTTTAAGCTTTTGAACATTAAACTTTTGTTTAATAAAAAAAATTGAAAAGAAAATGATGATCAAAATAAGAATGACAAATAGTACAATATACTTGACGTAAAAAAATTATTAATTAAAATTTTAAAAAATTTAATCATAGAGTGTGTGGCAAAAATCTTATTAATCATTGATATTTTATTTTATATAATTAATTATTAATTCAAAGTAAGAATATATTATTTAATCTTTTTATGGGATATAAAAATATATTATTCAATTGAATTGCAAGTTTTGTGTTATTTTTTTATACTAAAATGAAATCTTTTTTATGAATATTTTATATTTGAAGGTGTTTAAATGTAAAAAAATTAAAATTATTTTTAAAAAAATAAAGATAGGTCTATTTTGATATACGACCAAAGAGATAAAAATTACAAATAACAAAGTAAATAAAAGAGGAAAGGTTTTTTTTCTCATTTTCTTTTTCTATAAAAAATAATAAAGTATGAAGTATTTGTTATTTATTATTTTTTATTAACTATAGGAATTTTTTAATAATGTGTGATTGTTTTTTTAATTTAAGGTCCTTAATTTTTTTCTTTAGTCAAGTCTTAATTTTTTTAAATAAATATTTTGATAATTTTTAAAATCATTATTTGAAACGATAAATAAAATAAAATGATGTAAAACTTTTAATATTAAACGGAATATAAAATGATTCTTCCTCATAAATGAATAACAAATATAATTAAATTATCAATTTTATCGTCTATTGATAAAAATTGTTGTGTTAAATAAAAAATAATTTCTTTAAATAAAAATTAACCAATCTTAAAAAAGATACATTAACAAAATTAAACATTTTAAGACGGAGTCGTACTGTCGTAGCATTGAAGAATTTTGGCTATTTTTGCTGCCGCCGGTTCGAGAGCCGTGTCGGTAATTTCCCTATGCGGAATTGACGGCATGTTCCTCCATTGACCGCCAGTCAACTTTCCTCCTCGATCCCGACCATTCACTGCCACGAATCCCGAGATTTGACTCAAATTTTCCCTTCTTTTCTTCTCGCGATAAGATATAATGAAGAGATATGGTATTGGGACGGGTCACCGAAGTGGATTTCAGAATCCCAGCGACTATTAAGAGGCCTCTGTATTAAAAAAGGAAAAGTAGATTGCGGGGATTTCTTAGAGAGAGAAAAGATTTGATTTGAGAGAGACAAACAAATTTTACTTAAATTTTTTTTTCTTTGAATGAGGAAACAAATAAGAAACTGAAAACGAAAGGGACAGAGACAGATAGACGTTACATTACATTACAGCGTATAAAAGCAAGGCCACAGAAGAAGTGAAACCCTGTTTTTTTTTCTTTCTTTCTAATTCCAACTAATTTACCAAAGGGCTTTGCTGAGAAATTGGGCTTCTTGTTTTCCTTGAGATGGCTAGAAACGGAGCGGTAACATGGCGTAGGAGGGTGGAGAAGATTGACGGTTTCAATCTTTCGCCGTCTGATTCTGAGGAAGTTCATGTTCTTGCCGTGGACGATAGCCACGTTGATCGGAAAGTCATTGAAAGGTTGCTGAAGATTTCCTCTTGCAAAGGTTGGTTCATTTTGATTCCATAGTATCGATTTGTTCCGAATTTGTTCCTTCTTTGGACTTCAATTGAATGGGGGTTTTGGTTTTGAATTGGCGCAGTGACGGCTGTGGATAGCGGACGGAGAGCTCTGCAATTTCTGGGATTGGATGAGGAGAAACGCAGCAATGGTTTTGATGTGAGTATGATTGAAATTTCAATACAAAATTTTAAAGTAATTTCTCAATAGATGATTTTTGCTTATTTCTGGGCTTTGTCTCTGATTCAGGGTTTGAAAGTTGATTTGATTATTACTGATTATTGCATGCCTGGAATGACCGGCTATGAATTGCTCAAGAAAATCAAGGTAAGGAACCTTAAATCTCTGTTTCCCATTTTTTATTTCAAACTTCTGTCAATTTGGATTGAAGCCGGGACTTAATGTTATATAAAAATTTCTCGTCTTTGAACAGGAATCTTCTGCTTTCAGAGAAATCCCAGTTGTAGTCATGTCCTCGGAGAACATATTAGCTCGAATTGACAGGTACCTAGATTATTTTCCATGCCTTAATTGGTATAAGATTGGCCTATTTCTTTTCTTGATCTGAAATTTTGGTGAACAGATGTTTGGAGGAAGGAGCAGAGGATTTCATAGTGAAGCCAGTGAAACTATCAGATGTTAAACGCATAAAAGACTACATGTCCAAAGATCTCAGAGTGGGAGCGGAAGGAGAAAGAGTCAGAGGTGGAATCAACAAGAGAAAGCTAAGAGACAGCTGTGACTCTGATCTTTCCTCATCACCACCGTCCATTTTATCATCATCTCCTTCATCACAGTCTCCATCATCACCGGCAATTTTATCAGCATCAGTACCATGTTCTCCCTCATCATTCCTAGATTCTCCCACCAGACGTCTCAAAATGACAAGCTCTGAATAGCAAAAAGAAAACAGAAAAAGAATTACTAGTAAAAAAAAAAAAATTAGAAGCCTCTTTTGCAATTCTCCGTTAATATTATTAAACGGTTTTTTGTTGCAATTTGCAATCAATATTCAATCATCAAAACTCGACAGCTCAAACTCTCCATTTTGCCCCCTTGCTTATTTTTGTACTTTTTTGGTTAAATCTATAATGTGACAATGCAGATTACTAATCGTAATTCTGATTAACTTATTAATGTTGTCTATTTTTTTTTTGGTTAAATTATTAATGTTGTCTATACTATTTAAAAGAAAAAGATTAAGAAAAGTGATTATAGATAATTTAAAAATAATTTTTTATTTTTAAGTGTATTACGTATTTTGTGTGAAATATTTATTGTATTAAATATATTTAATTTATATTTTCACAAAATTAGTTTTTTCAATTTCTTGATTTTATGATTATATTTAAATTTTTGTATCTCAATTATTATTTAATTTATCATGTTTTAATTTTCTTATATTTATGTATATTGTATTATATTCTCTTCGTTCTTTAATATTTGGTTCTTTAATATTTGATTATTGGGCCCCTACTGATTTTTATGAAGTTTAAGAAAAATGATTGATTCATAGTGAATTATTTTGTTATTTTTATATTTGTAAATGATTTTGGAGTTTTATGTAATGATGTGATAATAATAAAAGAAAAAATAAATAAAATTAAAAATTAAAATTTATTAATTATTTATTTATAATTATGAATAAATAAATTGAGATTTTTAAAAAAAGAAAGATAAACAAATAATATAAGACAGAAAAAGTATTTATTTTTAATTCAAAACAAAATAAAAATGTTTTGATCTAATTATTTTTTTTTTCGTTTCTGAATAATTGTTTCTAAATAATTATTGTTTAAGATTATTACATAAGAATTAAAAAAGATAATAAATCTCTTAAAATATAAATAAAAATTAGTTATATGATTAAATTATTATTTTTTGATATTATAAATTATTTAAAAATTTATTAAAAATAACTTCAAAATAATAAAAAAAAGTTGAATAAAATTTGATAAAAAATAATAAAGGTTAAATGCTCAATTTGAGGCCCAATCTTTTCGATTTTGCTCGATTTAGGGTCTAATTTTTTAATTTGGTCAATTTGGGGCCCAACGTTTCAAAATCAGCTCAATTAAGGGCCCGCCGTCAAGTTTGAAACTGTGTGAAATGCAATCGCCGTTAAAGTTAATGGCATCAGCAAAGGTTAAACTATTTTTTGACAAACTCGAAAAGGTTAGGCTCTTTTTTGGAAATGACAAAAATTTAACATTATCTCTAAAATACCACACATGTTTTCTTTATCTAAACTTTAAAAACCCAGCAAATAAAAGAAAACCCAGAATCTGGCAAAGTCTCTACCTTTGACCGCCTTTGACCGGAGTTGTTGACCGTCATTGACTATCGTTGACCGCCAATAACGATTTTGATCAAGCCCAAACTTTGCAAATAATTTCTTTTGAACTTCCCGAATGTGAATTGAACCTTAGATTTCTCAAAATTAGCTTGAAATGTTTTAAAAATCTTTATAAAAATCATAGTTTCCAAATTTCGATCAGATCATTTCCACCGTTGGATGAAGTTGATTTTCATGTATGTTATTTTACGAACCAAGATCTCTCTTTTCACCGTTGGGATCGATATAAATCCTACTGGAGCTTCAAAACCGAGAATCAAAAGGAAAATGGTAGAGTTTTTTCTGAAAATTACAAAAAAGGGCCCAACCTTTTCGAGTTTTCCAAAAAATGGCCCAACCTTTTCGAGTTAAAAAAATGACTTTAACGCACCTAAACTGGCGCGTGTAACACACTCGCCGTTTAAATTGACGATGGGCCCTTAATTGAGCCGATTTTGAAACGTTGGGCTCCAAATTGACCAAATTGAAAAGTTGGACCTCAAATCGAGCAAAATCGAAAAGGTTGGGCCCCAAATTGAACATTTAGCCAATAATAAATGATTTCTTAATTTTATAAAACTACAATTATTAAAAAAACAAAGGAAGTATTATTATTATCGGAGCTATGGAGAGCCAGTTAAGATGAGTTTGGGCCTTTGGGAATTTGAATTTGAAAAAGGAAAAATAGTGAGAAGATATAAATGGTGGTGGGGTGGACGGCATGATGTTGGTGTCTGGTAGAGAGGGAAGGGAATATTTGGGAGAAGAAAGATAGGGAGTATTAGGGAATGGGATGTGGGAGATGTTCCCTGTGGAAGGGGCTAAGCAGGAGTGGGGAACTGCCAGTGTTGTCTGGCTGTCTCTCCGAGAGTGGTGTTATGCTTGGCTGTCTATGGGGGGGACCTAATTCCCAGTTACTTCCCTACAACTATATTGGGCATTCCTGATACTGGAAAGATCCTTGGACCCTACATTTTGTTGTTGTCACAATTTGATTGTTCACTACCACAAACTATGGCTTTGCAGAGGACTACACTTTTTATTCACAACATTTTCTTGGACTTCTCATTTAACACTAATGTTTTAAAAGAAAATTGTTGAGAGAATTAGGCTATGTTTGATATAAGAGAATATTTTTTGTTTTTATTTTTCAAAAAATATAAAAATTACCATTTAAGATATGTGTTGTGAGAGTACATGTATACATATTTTTAAAAATAAAAATAAAAATGAATCTAGAAATGAGACAAAAAAATTATTCTCAATATTATGTCAATTTTTATTTTCATTTTCTAAAACATATATTCATTTTTATAAACTACACCTATCATATATGATGATTTCTTTATATTTTTTAGAAAATGAAAACAGAAAATATTTTTATGTACCAAACATAGCCTTAACTTTTCTCTTCCCAATGAGGCGCCTTGTCTACCAAGTTAGATGATTGACAAATGTTTCTTTAATTTCAAATGAAAAGAGAAAATCTTTTTTGTCCGGTCTTACTTATAATAATCCACACCTCATACTCTACTGTTGAAAGAAAAAAAAAATATCTAGTATTTCAAAGTTCAAACAGAAAAAGATACTAAAAAAAGGACAAGTATTAAATACTTAAAAATGTCCGCAAACTATTTTCTTTTATTCAAATAAATCATTATACTTTAATTTTACTTTAATTAATCATAAGTTTAGTTTTTTTTTTAACCAAATATGTTCAGGTTTTTTATTTAAAATTAATATCCTTCGGATTAAGAGCGTTAAAGGTGAACCCTCCGAACAATTACGCTTCTAACAATCTTTATTTATACCATATTTTTAAAACTATCCACAAAGAAGTTCAATAAGAACATCCAGATTAGCATTATTTCTCTCTTTCTTTTATTCAAATAAATCATTATACTTAATACGCCGTCTTACACTATTCCATTAGTACAAAAAAGTCGCATTAGGTAGGGATGTGTCACATGTGCTGATTCGTGGACGAATAAGTATTTAGACGTGGACGGATCCTTCCAGCAGGAACGATTAATTGAAGAAATCCCGATTATCTGTCCACGGATTGAGGTTCATACGTCGACGGATGATCGAGATACCTTTCTTAGAAGTGCAAAATGAACTGATTCATCAACATATGATATCGTAGACGTCGACGGACAAGGTAGATTCGGCTGACATCAAGGCCATTCGTGTGCACGCATTTTGAGGATGATTTGGTGGGCCCAACTCGTCAGTCACAGCAGCCATTCAAGGAGAAATTCTTATTTTACCCCTAGTCTCTATCTCTCATCTCCCTTGTAACCCTAATAGTTTATTGTAATTACAATACATTTATTTGTTAAGAGAGAGAAGGGTTGGAAGAGAGATTGGAGAGGAATTTATAGAGTTAGTTAGAAAGAGAAGAGGCAATTTTTTTGGTAAGAAAGAATACTCTGAAATTGTTGTGATTATTTTTTTATCACTATGTGTAGCTAAACTATTCTATTCTCTAATCTATTGTATGAATTGATTCTTTGATTTTGGGCAATTGTGAGACTCTTGTTATTAATCAAATTTCCTACCCATTGATTGTTCTTTTAATGCATGCAAATAGAAGATGATTAGCTAGATGATTATCTTGTCTATTGAGTTGCTTGATTGATTAGTTGCAAATAATTGATTAGGTGATTCAATTGCTTGCTAATCTTTGAATACCCAACTTTCATCCAGGGAATTCTTAAGATTTAGTAGCATTAAGATGTATTGATTATATCCAAAGGGCATTTGAAGATGCAAATTAATTGATATGTGCTAGGCATATTGATGTTTGTTGCTAATTAATACCTTTCTAATGTTTAATGCTCTTCTATGCTTAAATTTGAATTGCTGGGATTTGGGTTAGCAATAGAAGAAGAGGTTGATAATGAAACTTGAGTAATTGTTAATCCATACTTAAGGAAAGGTTAATTGATATGAGGCTGGACTCTACTCGATTAGATTAGCCAATTTGATGGGGGAAATAACCGTTTAGTGAGTTTAGGATCAATTGCTCTATTGAAGAATTAATTTTACAATAGATTAGGGGCTTAATTCTGTCATTCATCTCTATTACTGCTAATTAGATACTTTCTTTACCTTGTGGTTTAAATTGATTACTTGATTCTCCCCATTGATATTTTAATTTTTCACTCTTAAAATTCCATTAGTATCGATAGATCATAATAGTTCCCTGTGGTATTCGACCTCTGCTTCCTTAGCTACTTGTTAGATTAGTGAGATTATTTTTGGTGCTTTGCAACACGCATCAAATTTTGGCGCCGTTGCCGGGGAGCTACTATATTTATCGTTGCTTTCTTTTCATTTGTTCCCCTGTTTTCTTGTGATTTTTTTCTCTATTTTTGTTTGATTAGAACTTGTTTATTTGTTTAGTCTACTTTCATTTCAGCTTTTTTTATTTTATTGTTTTGCTTTTGTTTGCTTTGATTTTCTTGTTGTTCTTTGTTTCATTTTTCAGGATTTTGAGCACCAACTGGAGCCACCCACCCTTTTTACCCTTTATTAAGTGAATTTTTAGATTTTTCCAACAATTAACAAGCTCAATGTCTTGGCCATACGATCCATCTATATGGATTGCATCCTACTGGCAATGGAATGAACAAGAGATGTCATATGCTGCACAAGTTCAACCCAAGTCTCAAAGCCATGGATCCTCTCAACTTGAAGCTCGTGTAAACAATCTCATTCTTCAAGTTCAATAACTTGAAGTGCTCCTCTACGCAAGAATGTCGAATCGATGGTTAACTATTCATGAACAACAATGGATGGCACCACGTCTATTAGAGCCATATAGTTCTATTTCTTGTTTGGAGGAGCAAATGTTCCAAGTGCCATCATCGATTTGGAATGAATATTCTTCATTAATCGAGAATCCTTACCCTTTACAAGAGCCACTTACAAACTGCCCTTATAATGATGTTTGCTCTTCCGCATCTTTCACAAATCATCTTGAAGAAATGGTTCATCAAGTTGCTACTAGTATGTTGACATTTCCAAAGGCCACTCAAACTCAATTTCAACAACTTCACAATACCATGGATGAGCTGTAGAGCCAAATTACATACTTAGCAAATTCTATTGATGAATTAAAGGTTCCAAAGAAAGATAAACTTGTAGATAGCTATTGAGATTTTGATGGGGAAGATTATTCTCCACCTTCACTTGACATTGATGAGCTAAAGGTCGAGCACCATGTCCACACATTTGAGGATGATCTTGAGGAGGGAGAAGACTTGGAAGAAGCAATGGAGCAACTTCCGAATTAAACTGTTGATATGATGCTAGATCATGTGGAAAATCAAGGTCAGACTGGTTCCAACAAATTCTCTTCTACTCCTTTGAAACAATCCAACACCAAAAGAGCCCTATGCCACCACCATGATGATTTTCGTGTTCCTAGCTCCACCATAACCTTGGATTTCAACTCCAACCGTCAAGAGCTAAGTGTGGAGGAAGAGGACCATTATGGCACTAAGTAAGAGACACTTTTACTCAAATGTGAGGCCTCCACCATTATGATGAATGGAATTATGGGAAGCTATCCTAGTGGTGAAGCTTTGGAATTTGATGAGACGGACTTTTTGGGAGTGGAAGAAATTCTTCGAAAATCTACAAAATGGGTGCTCAAAGACCATCTTTTTGCTGCCACAAAGAACCAAAAGTGTTTGAAAGCATTGTCTCTCAAACAAGTGTACAACAATGCCTTATTTGTGTGCCCAATGACACTCATGCACCACCCAATTACAGCAACAACAATGGCATTGTCTACACTTGCCTTCCATGGTGTTATAAATCACATACTTGGTGATTTCTTTCTTTTGCTTTTACTTGTTCTTTTATCTCACTTTTCTTATATTTTCATTTTTCACTTATTTACGTTTTGCCTCAAAGTGGAAAGATCCACCTTGACAAGAGCCAATAAGGCATAGTCTACCTTCAAGACCACAAACAAAGCGCTTATTGGGAGGAAACCCAATTCTTTTACTTTGCTTTAGTTCTTGTCATGTTTTACTTTACCTTACTAGTTGATTAGTTCTCTTGCTTTTTTTAGGTACTCACTCTAGTCCTTTCAGGCAATGGTAAATGAGTATTTTTAAAGGAATATATCTAAAGACAGACCCACCCACCCTTATTCTTTCTCACATTGTTTCTTTATGTTGCGATTCTAGTTTGAGCACTTACATTTTCAGCCTTCAAGGTATGCATTCTTCCAATCTTAACTTACATATTTCGATTCTTGAAATGCATTCCTTGATTGGCACCGAGTATATTACATTTTCTTTATGCTTGCTTTTGTATACTTGCTTGTATTTGTTCTTGTGGACTACATAATGTTCAAACATTAAGGACAATGTTTAGTTTAAGTGTGGGGGGATTTGCAATTGCATTGCTTGATAATTGAGAGTAGTAGTTTAGTTACAAGATAGTTAACTTTCAAATGAAATGATAGAGTTATTCATGGTATGAGTGTTAGCCTAGTTAGGAATGAAAGATGCATGATGATAATGAATAAAATGCTTTGCTTCTTGATTTTTACGTATCATGTTAGTTAATTTCTTTAAACAAAATATGTTTGAGTAGGGTAATGCATTAATAACCTTGTGAGAATTTGAGCCTTATAGATTGCACATCAATCTCTTTTCATTCTTGAGTGTATTTATGTCTTCTATGATCATATGCTTCTATAACTTGCTTTATACCTTGTTGAGATTACATGTATTGCATTCATTTTTGAAAGATGATTAAGGTTTTAGGATTGAGTTTGAGCCAAATTGACTAACCTTTGTAAAACTAATGCAGATAACCCCTTGAGCTTAACATGATTTTAGCCATGTTCTTCGTTGTTAAACCTTATTATCCCAAAGGACCTTAAGCCTTAAAAGAAAAACTAGTTTACTCACCTTGTCTCTTTGACTTAGTGAAATAATTGACTTGTTTTACATTTATGCTTTTGGTAAAAAGGGTTGGCAACAAGAACAAGTGTTGGGAAAAAAAAAACCCTTTCAGTTGGTCAATTGAGAAAAAGGTTGTATGAGTGAGATGTTCAAAGAATTAAAAGTAATAAAAAAAAGTACCTTAAGAAAGCAAAATCTAGAAAGAAAGGCACTATAAAAGAAATTGGCATCTCCTTGGTTCAAATGAAAAGAAGCGAGTGAAAAGAAGTTGATTAAAAGATGGAGAGAATTAGTGAATTGTTGACCAAGCCAAGATTTGGGCTTTTAAAAGTAAAGTTTGCCCCTAATTTCAATTAGTTAATATTTCACTAATATTGAAGAGGCTTTTAATTGAATTCCTTTACTCATTTCTTTCGTAACTTTTTTAGCCAATGTCCCATTACAACCTTACTTTAAAAACTTTTCATTCATTCATTCATGACATGTAAGATGGAATAGTGGAGATAAGGTAGACCAGCAAGCATATGGTAAGTATATTTTCATAGAAGGGCTCTTGAGAGAACCATTAGCAAATACTTGAGTGAATGAGAGATAACTAGTGAGGAATTGCCTATTCCAGCATGGTTGGTTAAAGATTTTTATCTACATTGTTATTTATTTATCTTGTTAGTTTAGCTTCTTACTCATAAGTTAGTATGCTTTCTTTCATTTTTTTTCTCATTTATGTTTCTACATGCTCCATGAATGTCTTTTGAAGTTCAATTTGGACTTTAACTATCTTAATAATGAGACTTTAGGTTACTTTAGAAAACTTCAGGAGACCATACATCCTCCTATTAGGGATACCTAAAGGTTCAATATGGGCTTGTAGTTTAGGCTATAGACTACCGTGTTAACCTACAAAAATGGTCAATAAAATTAAGATTAGTTTCTTCTCTCTCTTTCTTTCTAGGCTTACTCGAGGGCGAGTAAGGTTCAAGTGTGGGGGAATTTGTTAAACTGCATTTTAACTCTTTATTTATATCTTAACATTCTTCATTTTCTTCTTTTCAACATCATGAAATATTAATTTTGATCAATTTTTACTTTAAAGGTGGAATTGGAAGAACTAATGAAAATGGGGCTAAAATAGAGTTGAATCTTGGGATAAGTTACAAGAAGCAAAACTTTAGCAAGGCCTGTCAACGGATGGGTACCTAGATGTCGACGGGTAGGCATGACAGACCCAAACTCTTCACTTATGTGCTAATCCGTCAATGGATAAGTATTTACACGTCGACGGATCCCTCTAGCAGGAACGATTAATTGAAAAAATCCTGATTATCTGTCGACAAATTGAGGTCCAAACTTCGACGGATGATCAAGATACCTTTCCTGGAAGTGCAAAATGAACTGATCTATCGACGTATGATATCCTAGAACGGACAAGGTAGATTCGGCTGACATCAAGGCCATCGTGTGCATGCATTTTGAAGATGATTTGTTGGGCCCAACTCGTCAGTCACAGCAGCCATTCAAGGAGAAATTCTTATTTTACCCCTAGTCTCTATCTCTCATCTCCCTTGTAACCCTAGTAGTTTATTGTAATTACAATACATTTATTTGTTAAGAGAAAGAAGGATTGGAAGAGAGATTGGAGAGGAATTTATAGAGTTGGTTAGAAAGAGAAAAGGCAATTTTTTTGGTAAGAAAGAATACTCTGAAATTGTTGTGATTATTTTTTTATCACTATGTGTAGCTAAACTATTCTATTCTCTAATCTATAGTATAAATTGATTCTTTTATTTTGGGCAATTGTGAGACTCTTATTATTAATCAAATTTCCTACCCATTGATTGTTCTTTTGTCCATGCAATTAGAAGATTATTAGCTAGATGATTATCTTGTCTATTGAGTTGCTTGATTGATTAGTTGCAAATAATTGATTAGGTGATTCAATTGCTTGCTAATCTTTGAATACCCAACTTTCATCTAGGGAATTCTTACGATTTAGTAGCATTTGGATGTATTGATTATATCCAAAGGGGATTTGAAGATGCAAATTAATTGATATATGCTGGGCATATTGATGTTTGTTGCTAATTAATACCTTTCTAATGTTTAATGCTTTTCTATACTTAAATTTGAATTGCTGGGATTTGGGTTAGCAATAGAAGAAGGGGTTGATAATGAAACTTGAGTAATTGTTAATCCATGCTTAAGGAAAGGTTAACTGATATGAGGCTGGACTCTACTCGATTAGATTAGCAAATTTGATGGGAAAAATAACCGTTTAGTGAGTCTAGGATCAATTGCTTTATTGAAGAATTAGTTTTACAATAGATTAGGGGCTTAATTCTGTCATTCATCTCTATTACTGCTAATTAGATACTTTCTTTACCTTGTGGTTTAAATTGATTACTTGATTCTCCCCATTGATATTTTAATTTTTCACTCTTAAAATTCCATTAGTATCGATAGATCATAATAGTTCCCTATGGGATTCGACCTCTGCTTCCTTAGCTACTTGTTAGATTAGTGAGATTATTTTTGGTGCTTTGCGACACGCATCACTAATTTAGTACTAAATACTGAGAAATGCCATTTTATGGTTACACAAGGCATAGTGCTGGGTCATACTGTATCTGCTAGTGGTTTGGAAGTGGATAAAGCTAAGGTGGATGTGGTTAAAAATTTACCTTATCTCGCATGTGTTTGAGATGTTAGATCTTTTCTGGGACATCTGGTTTTTACAGAAGATTTATCAAGGATTTTTCTAAGATAGCTGCTCCCCTTTGTCATCTTTTGCAAAAAGATGTGGACTTCAATATAGATAATCACTGTTAAGAAGCTTTTGATAAGCTTAAGGCTGCTCTTACAGCAACTCCAATAGTAAGACGTCCAGATTGGTCTCTCCCTTTTGAAATTATGTGTGATGCTAGTGACACTGCTGTGGGAGCAGTTTTGGGACAAAGAGTAGATAAACTTCCTTATGTGATTTATTATGCTTCCAGAACACTTACATCAGCACAGAGAAATTACACCACTACAGAGAAAGAATTATTGGCTATTGTTTTTGCACTAGAGAAATTTAGATCTTATATTCTGGGTGCGAAAGTCATCATCTTTTCTGATCATGCTGGTTTGAAATATTTATTGGCAAAGAAAGAGGCAAATCCAAGACTAATTAGGTGGATTTTACTTTTGAAAGAGTTTGATCTGAAAATCAAAGACAAGAAAAGAGCTGAAAATGTGGTGGCAGATCATATGAGTCGATTACAACATCCTACAGATGAATTATCCACTGAAGACACTTTGCCTTATGAGCAATTATTCTGCATGGAATCTTCACTTGGCGCCAAGCAATCCTAACCTGCCGCCAAGCACCTTTCATCATGTTCCAGTGCGCACCAACCATGAATTACTTGGCACCAATCAAGTCCACCAATTCAGCTCCATACCACTTATAACTACACTTGGCACCAATCAATTTGCCCATGGCACTAGCACAATTGCTTCATTATCCCAAAATGTTCCTTGGTATGCTGACATAGTGAACTACTTGGTTACTCGTCAACTTCCACCCACTGCTTCAAGAGCTATAAAGACCAAGATTGTTCCTATAGCTAAACAGTATATCTGGGATGATCCATACTTGTGGAAACATTGTGCAGATCAAATCATAAGGAGATGTTTCCTGATATTAAAATTCCTTCAGTGTTACAATTTTGTCACTCACTTGAGTGTGGAGGACATTTCATGTCTATAAGAACTGTAAGGAAGATCCTTGATTCAGGTTTATTTTGGCCATCTATTTTCAAAAATTCTTTTGAGTATTGTAAAACCTATTCTTATTGTCAGAAAGTGGGCAATATCTCAAAGAGAAATCAGATGATTCAAGCTCCAATCTATATTGTGGAAACCTTTGATGTTCGGGGAATTGATTTTATGGGCCCTTTCCCATCATCATTTGGCTATCTCTACATTCTGTTAGCTGTGGACTATGTTTCTAAATGGATTGAAGCTGTTGCACTAAGACTGATAATTCAAATACAGTGCTTAAATTCCTCAAAGGACACATTCTTTCTAGATTTGGAATTCCCAAAGCTTTGATAAGTGACAAAGGAACACACTTCTGCAATAAGGTGATCCAATCTTTCATGGAAAAGTACAGAATTACTCACAAAGTATTTACCTCTTACCACCCTCAAACAAGTGGTCAAGCAGAAGTTTCAAACAGAGAGATCAAGTCTATCCTTGAAAGGACTATTAATCCCCAAAGGAAAGATTGGAGCCCTCGACTTGATGATGCTTTGTGGGCTTACAGAACTACCTACAAGACTCCCATTGGCATGTCTCCTTACAGACTTGTCTTTGGAAAACCATGCCATTTGCCAATTGAACTTGGACATAAGGCATGGTGGGTAGTGAAAAAATGCAATTTGGACCTGTCTCAAGCAGGTTTAGATCGCAAACTTCAGCTTCAACAACTCAAGGAGATAAGAAATGAACTTATGAAAGCTCAAGCATCTACAAAGCTAAGGCTAAACAATGGCATGATCAATCTGTTTTGAGGAAAACCTTTCAAAAGGCCAAAAAGTGTTGCTTTATCATTCACGATTAAGGCTCTTTCAGGGCAAATTAAGGTCACGGTGGCTTGGACCATACATGGTTACCAAAGTTTTTCCTCATGGAGTTGTTGAAATAAAAAGTCTATCCACAAATAAGCTCTTCAAAGTCAATGGCCACAGACTTAAGCCTTTCCTAGAGCCAATCCAAGCCAATCCAAGTTCATGTTATTGAGTCACTTCACATATTCTCACCAACTTACGAGCAATGACACTGAAGGATGGTCTAGCTAAAGACCTTAAACAAGAGCAGCTAATTGGGAGGCAACCCAATGTTCTCTTTTTCTTTATTTTTGTTATTTTTGCACTTTCTTCCTTTCTTTTTGTTTGTTTCTTCAAAGTCTACTGTTTCTTTATTTAGTTCTTTGATTCTTTTTTAGGTCTCTAAAATGTATTGTAGACAGCAAACTCAACCCAGTACCAATTTCCAAAGAGTTCTACAACTCTTTTTGCTTTATTTCAGCTATAGTGCTTACTTTTGATCATTACAATATTGGCCTACATGCAACAATTGGCAATTCTCTGCTCCATGGCAATTTACCTTGGCACCAAGCAATTTTTACTTGGCGCTAACTATCGTACCTTGCAAGTCTACTTGGCGCCAAACTTCTTTTCTTACGGGTTCTTATGCTAAATTCTGGCTTCTCACATGGTTTATTTTTCCTTCTTGATATTTTATATTTGCTCCTCAGATATCTACCAAGGTAATTCTTCAACTTTCCTAGATATTGAAAGCCTTACCTTCTCAAAATACATACATTGAGGACAATGTATAATTTAAGTGTGGGGGGTGGATAAACTTGTATGTGAATATTTGAAGTGTAAATTGGTTTACATGTGTGCATTAAGTTGTCTGTTGTTCTTAATGGAAAGAACAAAGCACAATGTTGGTTGATTTGGAACTAAATGATCTGATTGAATCTTTGGATGTATATACTGATTACTTGATTCAAGTATAATTGAATTAAGCAAATAATGCACCAAGTGAGAAGTTTAAGCCTTTAAGGATTGCATCTAATCCTATGTTCTTTCATGAGTGACAAATTTTTCTTATTCCATGATTGGATGATACTAGAACTTGCATGATACCTAATTGAGAGTACATGTAAATATGTGCTTACTTAAAAATGGTTAAGATTTGTTTAGGAAAGATTGAGCCAAACAAGCTATCCTTAACTCATAAATTGACCTTAGTTAACCTTGTTGAGCCTCGTTGATAATTGAGTTAAGCCTATTTTTCATTACCCACTTCCCAAAGATCCCTTGAACTTAAAAGGAAAATAATGTTTCTTTTCCTTGCTTAGGATAATGAAGCATTAAGAGTTAAAACTAGCTTTTGTGAAAGGAGCTAATACAAAAATGGCACAATCTGATCCGAATTGAATTCTTTACAAAAAAAGAAAAATTGAAAATGGAAAGGAAAAGATGTGATGCTAAGGTGTTTTGGTAATAAAAGAAATAGATTATGCTGATTGAAAGGCCAACTTATGAAAATGAAGTGAAGAATCAATAAGCCATCATAGTCATACTCTATTTTTAATTCTCTGATGCTTCATTATTCTAGGTCTTTGATTTATCTTATATCCACTCTTTCTTGAGCTTATTCCCTGAACCCCATTACAACCTTTGGTACAATTTTAACTATTTGCTTGATTATGCATGTAGATGGAGTAGTGGAGATTAGATAGTATTGCAAGCTTATGGTTAATATGCTTTCATTGGAATATTTTGAGTGTAATCAATCCATACCTTGTCAGGAAAAGTGATTTGTGAGAATCTTATGCGTTATTTGATAATACTTGATTGAAGGAAGCTTTATATACATTTTTTATTCTCTCTGGATGTTTAGTTTTCTTGCTCGATTGGTATTATGTGCTCCTCTTTTCCTTAAGATATAACAGTGCCTTATGATGCATATGTATATCAAATTGCTCCTGAAATATTTTTTTGCGTGCCTTCTTGAAAAAGTTCCAGGTTGTGATTTTACTCATAGTTATTAGGGACTAGTAACCATTTAAGTGTGAAGGAAATGTGATAACCACTATTTTATACATTATTATTGTGCTCAATTGGTTATGAATTATGGTCATCTTTCTCATAATTATCTTACTTAAGTATGTTTTTATCATTGTAGGTTAATTGGAGCACTTAGGAGAGATAATACACTTAGAGAATTGATTTGAGGCAATTAAGGATGGAAATTCAGAGAGAAATCACGAAGTAACTTGGCTTGGCACCAAAGACAATCTACATGGTACCAAGGGAGTCATTTTCATCTCATGCGAAACAAAACTTTGACAAATGAAGATTTGGCTTAAGCTTTAGAGAACATGGCGCCAAGCAAAACAAGTTTGGTGCTAGAGGAGTCTAACTCACTTGTAATCGGCTTAACTCTTCATCAAGAGAAAAAAAAAAAGAAATCCAAGCTTGGCTTGGCGCCAAGCACAACATGTTGGTGCCAAGGGAAGTGTCTCTCAGCCAAAGAAGAAAAGCCACAAAATTGACATGGCACCAAGCAATCTTTCCATGGCACCAACCCTATTTTCTGGACGCAACTGGTCGACTCACTTGAGCTCAGCGAGAAAAGCCTCTATTGTCCTTATTATTAGTTGATAGGAATTAGGGCTATAAGGACAATTATGTAATTAAGTCATTTAAATAATGCCTTTTCCTGGAGAGTATGGACAGATTTCTGAGGAGAGAGAGAGAAGTTGTAATTGGAAAAACAACGAATTGGGTTTTTTATGATTGAGATTCTAGAGGGATTTCCTCTCTTGATTCTTGATTAATCTAGTTTATTTTCTTTATTTTCTTCAGTTTATTTGTTTAATCTTCAGTTTCTCACTTAATTAATGAGTGAGTAAAACCCCAATTCATTCTATTGTTTATTGATTAAAAGGGTTTGCAAAGTTAGTGAGGCTCTTGTTCTTCATTTCAATTAATTTAACCAAGTGTTTTGATATCTCTGATTGCCTTAAGATATGATTTTCTTATTTCTAGTTTATGAAGGCATGCGTGGATTAAGAATGGGTGAGATCATTGGTTGGATTTTGTGTTTGTGAATCTTTTGTAGCCGACCTTAATCTTAGAACAAAAGGAAGACGTAATTCAAAGTCCTTGATTTTGAAAAATAAAATGGAACCATAAGTCCTCAAGAACATCTCACCAGTTATGTAAGAAAAATGGCAGCCTATGCTTATGATGACAAGCTCCTAATTCACTTTTTCCAAGAAAGTCTTTCTGGGGCAGCTTTGAGGTGGTATAACCAACTTGACAGGGTTAAGGTTCAGTCATGGTCAGATTTGGTGAAGGCCTTTATTGCCCAGTACAAACATATGATAGATCTAGCTCCTGATCGATTGACCCTCTAAACCATGGAAAAGAAGTCTAGTGAGTCCTTTAAAGAGTATGCCCAATAGTGGAGAGACGTGGCTGCTCAAGTTGACCCTTCATTGAAAGAAAAAGAGTCAAACTATACCTTCATTGAAACTCTGAAAGGACCGCTATATGACCGACCTGACACTAGCATTTCTGGCTCATTTGCCGATATTGTGGTTGTCAGTGAATGTTTGGAAAATGTAATCAAAAGTGGAAAAATAGATGGTGGAGATTCATCTGGAGGAAAAAAGGGGCAGAATTCTAAAAAGAAAGAAGGGGTGGTTCATGCTACTGATAGCCATTCATACCTATATACCTATTAGCATCAAAACTAACACTACCCCAACCAAAGGCCTTCATACAATTGGAATTCAGGTTTTTATCGACCACGTGGCTCATATCAATCGTGTGGACTATACCAATCACCTACTTCATACCAACCACCCACTTCATATCAACTCGCAGTCCCGTACCAACCACCAGCCACCAATTACATTGCTTCGGGATCAACTTTCCATCCTACCGCACAAACTTTCACACCTAGACCAAACACCACCATAAATGCCGGAACCAATCCAAAGCCTATTCGGACTTAAACTAGAATTGATCCCATCCTATACACTTATATTGCTTTGCTTCCACAACTTTTACGACAGAAACTGGTTGAGAAACCCTGCATGACCAAAACTTACACACCACCATACCCAGACTGGTTCAAACCCAATGAACATTGTGACTATCATCATGGGGCAGCCGGTCATTCAACTGAAGACTGTTATGCTTTAAAGCTTAAGGTGTAAGACCTAGTAAGGGAAGAGAGATTAAGTTTCTCTCAAAATGCACAACCGAACATGGGACAAAATCCTTTACCAAACCATGGTGAGGCAGCAGTAAATGTGGTTGGTAATGTTGAATATGTGAAAAGGTTTGTGAATGAAGTAAAGACTTCGATGACTACTATTTTTAAAGCACTAGAGAAAGCACAGATAGTTCAGGGTGGGAAGAAGGTTAATAGTTGCCAGTATTATGGTGAGATGGGACATGGTGTACAAAATTGTAAATCTTTTCGTGAATTGGTGTAAAAGATGATGGATCAGTCCCTAATTAAGTTTTATATAGAACGGATTGATGATTCTGTAAATATGATAAGAGGTGAGGAAGGGTATAGAAACCATTTGTGGTGTACTATGATAAGCCACCCAAGCCAAAGCCTTTTGTAGTTTACTATGACGCACCTCCAGCACAAAAACCCTTTTTTCCTACATCCATGGAAGCACCTAAGCCTTTTGTGATCTACTATGATACACCAAAACCAACAGCACCAGTGGTTGTATATCCTTTCCAACCATTTGAGTACAAAGATGATCACTAAGTTCCTTGGAATTATGAATGTAGTTTTTCTACAATCAAAGGGGTTAAGGAGTCAGGAGTTTTCCCGATGTCTGATGTTGTTGGAATTACCCGCACTGGTGGTGTTTATTGTCCTGAAAATGGTCAATCTTCTAAGGGAAAGGCTAAGGGAAGTGATGAGCCGATGAATGTTCAAGAGATGATATCAAAGAAAGAGATTACCAATGGTGCTTCTCTTAATGAACTCGAGGAGTTCCTTAAGATCATTAAGCAAAGTGGGTACAGTGTGGTTGACCAATTAAATAAAACACCAGCTCGTATTTCCTTACTTGCACTGTTGTTGAACTCTGAGTACCACAGAGAATCATTATTGAAGGCCTTGAGTCAGTCTTATGTGTCCAAAAATATTTCTGTTGTTGAGATGGACTATATAGTTGGAAGCATTGGTGCAGTTAATTACATCACATTTACAGATGATAAGATACCTACATAGATGAGAGGAATTCCTAAGGCACTTCATATTACTGCCAGATGCAAGGGCTACACAATGGCAAGGGTCCTGATTGACAATGGTTCAGCATTGAATGTCATGTCTCTCAGGTCTTTACAGAAGCTACCAGTGGATTCGTCCTACATGCAGTCGAGTAATCTCATAGTCAGAGCTTTCGATGGAACTCGGAGAGAGATGTATGGAACCATAGAGATACCTTTCCAAGTCGGTCTGGTTATATTTGAACTAGTTTTTCAAGTGATGGATATCAACCCATCTTACACTTGCCTCCTTGGTCGGCCATGGTTACATTTAGTTGGGGCAGTTTCATCAACCCTGCATCAGAAAGTAAAATTTCGGGTAGAAAGGACAATAGTGATAGTTAGAGGAGAAGAGGATATCATGGTGGCACAATCTTCAGACTCTCCTTATATTGAAGCTACCAAAGAAACCTTAGACTGCTCCTTTCAATCTTTCAAAATTACGGAGGTCATGTCAGAAAATGGGGCAAGCCAAAAACCTGGACGTTTGACAGTTCAGAAAACACAGATGCGAGAACATGGTTGGTCTGATGGAAAAGGTTGGTTTGATGTGAGAACTGGTAGACTGGCCTCACCAAGATAATACATTTGGTCTGGGTTTTAAGCCATCATGGGGAGACAAACAGCAAATCAATGAGAAGAAGAAAACCCGGAGGTTGGCTAGGAAGATGGGGTGTGCATGGAAGAGGACAAAGGAATGAAGTTTCCACCGATCAATCAAACCTTTGTATCAACTGGTTGGGTCAACCTTAATCGGTATAGGCAAGCACCAATTTTAGTCCAGTTTGTTCAGTCAAGATTGTAGAATTTGGCCATTTGTGCTGTTGATGACGAGGTCTCAGATCAGCTAGATGGGTTAATCTATACAGCTGAAACAGACATTGAGTTAGACAATTGGTCTGTTGTTGATATACCGACTGTATTTTCATCTTCTGAGGAAATGTAATTAGCTGAAACTCTTGTTTGTTAAATCAACACTTATGCCTAAGAGTGTTGATGAGTGTTTTCATGTTTTGTTAAGGCTTTCTTTCTTGTTTATACGTAATTTGGACTTCAATGATGAATTGATGCATGTACAAACTTTTAACATAATAAGATTACATTGCAATATATATTCAATATATTTTCTTTTATTGTTTCCCGATTTTATTCTCTATTACTTTAATTCATCTCTTTTTCCCTGATCATACTCCTATTCTATTACTTTGTAGATATCCATTCCAGATTTTTCCTTTGTAGGTCCACCGTTAATGAATGCAAAGATACATAACCAACGGACCTGAGTTTGACTTTGATAGGCTAATTGATACTGATGAGGTTGATAACGATGATATTGATGATTCTGATCCGCCCCAGGACTTGTTGAGATTAGTTGAACAAGAAAAGAGACAGATAATGCCCCATAAGGAAATCACAAAGTTGATAAATTTAGGCTTAGAAGAAGATAATAAAGAAGTGAAGATAGGCACTACTTTATCAGAAATCAAAAGATAATAGCTAGTTGATTTTTTGAAAGAGTATTCAGATGTCTTTGCATGGTCTTATCAAGATATGCCAGGATTAGATCCAAAAATTATAGTTCATAAGCTGCCCATTAGGGCAGAATGCAAGGCGGTTCAACAGAAATTAAAGCGGATGAAACCGGAGATGTTATTGAAGATAAGGGAAGAAATGATGAAGCAATTAGATGTGGATTTTCTCGAAGTAGCAAAGTATCCAGAATGGGTGGCCAACGTAGTCCCAGTACCTAAGAAAAATGAGAAGGTCCGAATGTGTGTAGATTACTGAGATCTTAATCAAGCCAGCCCCAAAGATAACTTTCCTTTACTGCACATTGATACTCTAGTTGAAAATACTGCCCACTATTCTATATTCTCATTTATGGATGGTTTCTCGGGATATAATCAGATTAAGATGGCACCAGAAGATAAAGAGAAAACAACTTTCATCACCGTGTGGGGAACTTTCAATTACAAAGTGAAGTCTTTTGGTTTGAAGAATGTTGGTGCTACCTATCAGCGAGCTATGGTGATTTTGTTCCATGATATGATGCACAAAGAGATTGAAGTGTATGTTGATGATATGATTGTTAAAGCACGAACCACAGAAGAACATATTGTCAATTTGCAAAAGTTGTTCAAAAGATTACGGAAGTATAAGCTCAAATTGAATCCAGCCAAGTGCACTTTTAGGGCAATCTTTGGAAAGCTATTGGGTTTTGTAGTTAGAAAAAGGGATTGAGGTAGACCCAGATAAGATCAAAGCTATTCAGAATTTATCACCACCTAAAACCCCAAAAGAAGTCAGAGGTTTCCTTGGGAGATTGAATTACATTGCTAGATTTATATCGCAATTGATTGCTAAATGCAATCCAATTTTCAAATTGCTTAAAAAGCGAGATCTAGGTGAATAGGATGATGATTGTCAAGTAGCTTTTGAAAAGATCAAGGAATACCTCACTAATCTACCAGTGTTGGTACCCCTGATACCCGAGAGACCTTTGATCGTATATCTCACTGTGTTTGAAAACTCCATGGGATGTGTAATGGGGCAACAAAATGAGACTGGAAAGAAAGAGCATGTAGTGTACTATTTAAGTAAGAAGTTTACTGAATATGAAGCCAAGTATTCCCCATTAGAGAAGATGTGTTGTGCATTGGCTTGGGCTGCTCACCGACTAAGACAATACATGTTATATCATACAACCCTGTTGGTGGCAAAGTTGGACCCTATTAGATACATATTTGAGAAGCCAGGTTTGTCAGGAAGAATTGCTTGGTGGCAAGTGTTATTGTTCGAATATGATATTTAATATGTTTCTTAGAAAGCCATCAAAGGAAGTGCAGTAGCCGAATTTTGGCAGAAAGGGCTAATGATAATTATGACCCTATGGAGTTTGACTTTCCTGATGAAGATTTGATGGCAGTGTTTCATGTAGATGAAGAATTAGATGATGATGAAACATAGACAATGTATTTTGACGGAGCATCGAAAGCAATTGGACATGGCATTGGGGCAGTGTTGACACCCCCAGAAGGTAACCATTTCCTAGCCACTGCAAAGTTAGATTTCAGGTGCACAAACAATATGGCGGAATAGAAAGAAAAGTTAAAAATTTAAAGGTGTATGGTGATTTTGCATTTGTGATTTATCAGTTGAAGGAAAAATAGGAGACAATAGATTCAAAGTTGGTCCTTTATCATGACTACATCAAAGATCTCATAAAGAACTTCAAGGATATCTCTTTCCATCACTTGCCTCAAGAGGAGAACCAAGTTGCTAATGCCCTATATTGGCCTCCATGTTCAAAGTTGATTTAGATATAGAGATTCTACCGATCAAAATTGATTTGAAAAGTGAACCGACACATTGCATAAATGTTGAAGAAGAAGAAGAAGATGGCAAACTGTGGTACTTTGATGTTATATAGTTTCTCAAGCACCAAACGTATCCCGATCATGCTTCAAAAAATGATAAGAAGATTATCCGAAGATTGTCGATGAACTTTTACTTGGATGGGGAAATCTTGTACAAAAAAACCAGGGATCAGGTCTTATTAAGATGTGTGGCAGCTAAAGAAGCTCAGATGATTATGAGTGAAGTGTATGAAGGAGTTTGTGGAACTCATGCAAGCAGTCACAAATTGGCTAGGCAAATTATGAGATCTGGCCACTATTGGTTGACTATGGCATCTGATTGCATCAATTACACAAGGAAATGCCATAAATGTCATATTTATGCAGATCAAATTCATGTTCCTCCAAATCCTTTCATGTTATGGCATCAACATGGCCTTTCTCTATATGGGGAATGGATATTATTGGCCCAATCACTCCAAAAGCCTCAAATGGTCATCAGTACATCTTTGTTATGATTGATTATTTCACCAAATGGGTTGAAGCAGCCTCATATGCCAATGTTACAGAGTCTATGGTTGCTAAGTTTTTAAAGAAGGAGATCATCTGTAGATATGGCCTTCTGGAGAGAATCATTTCTAATAATGCTCAGAATTTGAATAGTAAAATGATAAAATCATTGTGTTCTCTGTTCAAGATCACTCATAGCAACTCCACACCATATTGGCCGAAAATGAATGGGGCAGTGGAAGCAGCTAACAAGAACATCAAGAAGATTGTAGCAAAGATGACTGAAACTTATAAGGATTGGCATGAGAAGTTGCCATTTGCTCTTCTTGCTTATCAAACTGCAGTCTGAACATCTACTGGGGCAACTCCTTTCTCATTGCTGTATGGATTAGAAGCGGTGGTGCCTATTAAAGTAGAGATTCCATTTCTCAGAGTGTTTAGAAAAGTGAACTTGGATGAAGCTGACTGGATCTAAGAACGACATGATCAGTTGAACTTGATTGATGAAAAGCGCCATGCCGCACTTTGTCATGGTCAGTTATACCATAAAAGAATAATAAGAGCTTACGATAAGAAAGTGAAGCCAAGGTAATTCAAAGAAGGGGTGTTGGTGTTAAAGAAGATACTCCCAAATCAACGTGATTCTTGGGGCAAGTGGGTACCGAATTGGGAAGGCCCATATGTTGTCAAGAAGGTCTTTTCTAGTGGAGTTTTAATATTGCAAGAGATGGATGGGAAAGAATTCTGCAGTCCTATCAATGTTGATGCTGTAAAGAAATACGATGCCTGAAGTAAAAAAAATAATAATAAATGAAAGCAAATGAAAATTAAAAAAAAAAAAAAGAGGAAAAAAGAGGAAAAGAACAAAAAAAATGATGAAAAAAGAAAAAGAAGAGATCCAAGTTGAAAACCCGAAAGGGCGACTTGGATCAATTGAGGGGTAACTTAAGTTGAAAACCTGAAAAGGCAGCTTAAATAGGAGGAAAAGAAAGGCATAAGCACAGCAATTGAATGAAGCAAGATCAATTTTGATGGGTCTAGTTGGGGTAAAGCAGATCGCTCAATAGACCGAGTGTTGTCAAATTCATTGGTATCGTCAATTAATCAGAGGAGAACTCAGGTTTCGTCTATACATGTTTTTGAGTATTCATTGATGGATGGTACTCCTTATCCTTTCTCTTGTTTTTGATTGATGAACCTTTCTCTTTCAGTTGTATGCATTTTGTTTTGAATATTGAATGGAAATGAATCTAGTTGAATGTTTGTTATCTTTGATCTCTTTCTTAATCATGCAATGAAGTCTTTATTGTTAATTGATTTATTACTTGTATTAAATGTTGTCATGAATTTAAAAATGTGAATAAACATGCGAGAAACTAGACATGTATGAAAATACTCTTTTAATTTTCAAAGGCATAGGTTAGGTTTGATGAACAATGCTTCAAATTGATGAAACATTTAGAATGGAAGTTAAATTGTCTATGGCCAATCATCAGGAATGTGCAAAAATAACAAAAAGAAGGAGATTGAATTTGGAAAAGCACTGATACAGTTTGAAATTGTTAATCAAAAGGAATGATTAAAGGGAATGAGATTGAGCAAGAGATTCCATGTTGCTACAACCAAGAATCAGGCTTTACACAAAAGACACTGAATTTGTCATTGTAAATCAATCATTAAGCATTACAAGCACCATGACATGATCATTGCATCATTTAAGAGCATCAGATTTTCAGATAATATGTCAGGTATTTGATACACCAACTCCAGATCAAGATAGAGGCATTCTTTCTTTCAAATCAAGGAAATGTGTTTGTTCGTCAAAAGAAACCAAGTTACAGATTTTATTTTTCTTCAAGCAACCAAGGTATGACATTTAATTCATATTGAAACCTAGTTTAGGTTTTCATAGTTTATTTGGTTCATTGGGAGACCGAATCACGGTTCTTGTTGCAGTTAGTGACCGATTCACAGCACTTATTTACTTAAGAGACCAAATCATGGCTCTTGTTTCATTTTGAGACCTAGTTTATGTTCTCACAGTTTATTTAGTTCATTGGGAGACCATATCACGGCTCTCATTGCAGTTAGTGACCGAATCACGGCACTTATTTCATTTAATGACCAATTCATGCCATTTGATTCATTTAGAGACAAAGTTTTGGCTCTTGAGAAGTTTTAAAAGGTCATGATGTCTACGTCTTCGACCGTTTTCTAGTTATCTTGAAACGAAACTTCAAGGTCCTTAGAAAACGCTCCAAGAGAGGCAACTGTAGATGCCTCTCAAATTCTTCCATTTACCTTGTGTTCTATTCATTTAATTTTTCTCCTTTATTTATTTAGCTCTCCTATTTTATTTATTTCTCATATTCCATTTCGTTTCTTTTGTTTTAATTTTCTTTAGTTTGCTGATAAAGTGGACTAGGTCTTGAAAGTGCATTGCAATGGATCCAAATCCAACTTTTATTGAAAAAAGTACAATTGAAAACCCAAAGGCCCAATTAACCAACCCAATTTTCCTAAAGCCCCAAAGCCCATTACACCCATCAGTTAGCCAAGACCTTGAACCTTCTTACACGAGTTACATCCACACGAAACAGGTCCCAAAAGTTTGGCCCGAACAGTTTAACTTCAAAAGCAGAAGTAATGCTAAAACGATGCCGTGTTAAAGCTAGCTACCGAATTTGGCAAAACAAGATTAGATAAAGTACAGCTAATGGAATTCAGGCAAGAGTTTGGCAAGTTTTGGCGATGCTTTGCTAATAATTAGAGCCATCATTTACAATGCTAAACAATCTGCAAGCCAAAGGCAAATTTAAACATGATTAGTAACTTAAATAGCCAATGCAGAAACAAATGTAAATGGGAAATGTAGTCTTGATCAAAACAAGAAAGGATTAAGGAAGCTAAGCAGCTTAACTTTACCGAAATTGGTAATGGTCCCCACTCCATTTGCTGCGATCCATTCCTCTCTCCTTACAACTGCGGTCCGAGATTCCCTCTTTCACTCTCACTGCAACAACCTCTCTGTCTCCTTTTGGCCATTAGCACAATATCGTCAGCAAATGCACACATTCATCAGCACACTTACTGCACACTCTCACACACATCAAACCAATGGAACAGTGGATCAATGCCATATCAGCATGCAAACAGAACATATCAACCCTCAGCACATGCCACTAGGATGCTGAATATGCCCTAAAGTGCCGAATGTGTGAATGTCAAAAATTTCTCAGACTTCTCAAAGATTCATAATTGCATCATAGGCATCCAAGAGTACACATCAGCAAGCACTGACAACCACTGATCTCAAAAACAGTGAAGTACAGATACAAAGAAGGCAGTAAAGTAAAAATTAAAGGTTTCTACCCCAAAGGAGAAGTGGAGATAGGCCGTCTGATAGCCAATCTACCTATTTTCCACCGTTGATTTGGGAAATCCCTTCTCTAAGTCTCTCGAGCTAAAACAGGCCTTTCCAAAGGCCCAAGGGTAAAAATCTACAAAGACAATGACTCAGGCATTAAATCTAGGCCGTAGAAATTAGGGTTAACAAAACATTCTACACCCTAGGATTGAATAGTCTACAGGTATAAATAGTTCATTTTCATAAAGGAAGAGGGGGGATTCGAAAATTAGGGTTCGTGGAATCAAAAAATTAGGGTTTCAAAAATTTAGGAATAGTTGAAGGGAAAGGTGAAAAGTCTTAAAGAGAGGGAAAATCGAAGTGAAAGAGAGAGTGAGAGAGGCCAGAGAGTTACTATCGGCATAAGCTCTTGCCTGGTTGTTTCAAAGCAGAAAGATAGGGTCCGAGATTTGCTTCCTCGAAAGAGCATTCGATCTTAGATTTTGCTCTATGAAGAGGGAGAGGACGCCGAGGAAGACGACATAGTTTGTCTTCGGCTTCACTTGACGGTTGGATTACAAGATCGAAAGGCTCAAAGGCATGGTCACGTGGATTGGATCTCAGAATTTTGGGCTACTTTCAGACAAAAAGCTTTCGATTTTTGGAAGAGAAGGGAGAGAAAGGACCGTGCGGAGCCAAAGACGATGACTGTCTCTCGAATTTGGTGAGGTGAAAAGGTGGACGACGGCTAGGGTTTCACTTGGAAAAGGTCGGTTGTTGAAGAAAGGAAGTAAGGAAGAGAAGAGAAGGAAGAAATAGAAAAGGGTTCCAAACGCAAGCCAAGGTGTCGTATAGGGTAAAAATTTTTTGACTTGAGTTCCTCAACACATCAATTTATTTGGGCCAGGTTCTTCTTTGTTAGGCTGATACATGAGTTTGGTTAATTAGGCTGTGTATATATATATATATATATATGCTTTGTCCATTGGGTCATATGTGTTGTATTAGTATGGGCTTTGGGTCCTATTATGTGATGGGTTAAACATTCAATTTAGTTAGGGCCTTAGTTTACTTTCCTATAGGGTTATAAGTTCATGTTCTAATTGGGCTATATTATTATGTTCGGTAGGCTTATTTATCTTAGGATTTGGGTAGTGTAGATTAGTTTTTCTTTTTATCATTTATTTTGTTTGGTCCATGGTTTATATTAATTGATTAAATGAAAAGATAAAAAAATGGATTAATTAATTAATGAGTAATTATTATTGAGATTGTGATGGCAACTTCTTTAATAATTATTCAATGGTAATTTTAAAATATGATTAAATAAAATGATTAATTAAATAATGAGTAATTATTATTGAAATTGTGATGGCAATTTCTTTAATAATTATTCAAAGGTAATAGTTTAAAATATGGTTAAAAGAAAATAAAAAAAAAGACTAATAATTAATGAGAAATTGTTAAGGAAATTGTGATGGCAATTCTCCTTAATAATTATTCAACGGTAATGTTAAAATGTGATTAAAGGAAAATCCAAAAAATGATTAATAATTAATGAGTAATTATTATTGAGATTGTGATGGCAATTTCTTTAATAATTATTCAATGGTAATTTTAAAATATGATTAAAAGAAAATCCAAAAAAATGGTTTAATAATTAATGAGTAATTGTTAAGTAAATTGTGATACCAATTCTCCTTAATAATTATTCAAGGGTAATGTTAAAATATGGTTAAGAGAAAAATAAATAAAGAATGATTAAGTAAATAAAGAATGATTATTAAGAAAATTGTGATGGCAATTTTTCTTAATAATTCTTCATTAGTAATCTCTAAAAATCAAATCAAGAAAACTAAAAAATGGTTGGTTAAATGAGGACAATTATTAAGGAAATTGTAATGGCAATTTTCCTTAGTAATTGTTCAAGGGTAATTTTGAATTCATTAAAAAGGAAAATAAAAAAAAAAAAAAAGAAATGATTGAGTAAATAAAGAATGGCTATTAGGGAAATTGTGAAGGCAATTATTCCTAATAGTAATTCATTGGTAATTCAAAAAATGTTAGATCAGGTTAAAAAATCAAATTTCAATGGTTAAAGGTTTAAAAAGATTGAAAATCCACTATTAAGGCCTAATTAATGTTAAATTGATCGGTACCGTCATTCGACGGGCGTTGTGGGGTGCTAATCCTTCCCTACACGTAACCGTACTCCCAAACCCAATCTCCTGTTCCGCAGATCGGGACCTATCTAGCTTGACACGCCATTTCATGGCCAATGTCGGGTTAGGTAGATTCCTAAAAAGGTGGCTAACGCACATAAACAAAAGAGGTTATTGGCGACTCCTATTTATTTTCGTCCTAATCCCGTCGTTCTCGGAAACGTTGCGACACTAGCCTGAGCAAGTTTCCCTCCGCACCTCTCAATCCCAAGGACCCGTAATCACAGTGTCCCTCAAAAGGCGGCCCACAACTACGTGGTTAATGGCATGCCCCGCTCGGTTCACTCACTCTCATCAAAGCACTGAGTCTCTATCTCATGTACCACACCCCTCATCAAGTGGTTGCAGTTCATCGTCATACTCGGCTCATATAAATATAAATATATAAAACATAAATATAAAACATACACAAACATTTATCATCTCTTAAAATCATCCCACCTACTAAATTGGTGTATCACAAAATAAAAGAGTGTGCGAAGGATTACCTGTATCCTAAAACGTTTATAAAACATTTTATATTTAAAACATTTCAAAAACATATAACCCTAATGGCTAAGTAATGAAATCTAAGCTACTCACTATGCTGAGAGGTTCGTATACTCCCAAGAACTCCACGATGATCGATCTCCGAAGTGTTGTTGCACGCGATCGCCCGGGAACCCTAGTTCATGGAGAAAATCATTAGAATTTTAATTCAAACTTTCCTTGATTTTAAGATGCTTAAAATTAGTGCTTGGAAGTGATCTAGGAGATAGGAAGGTTTCGAGGAAGTTTTAGGTAAAAAACAGGCTTTTTAGGAAAAATTACTGAAGTACCACTGCAGACCTGAGTGGGTCTTGAGTGAGATGGACTAGGTCCTGTGCCAGAATTGGTTGGGGAGAGCATTTTGACCTCCAAAATTGACTCCAGCGGGGGAGGAGAAGGCAGAGACCTGAAAATAGCTCTCTCTGCCTCTTTCTGACCCTATTTCTCTTCCATTTCTTTATGGATCAACCTAAAAATTGAAACACATCTTTCACACAACATCCAAAATAGATTCATCGAATCAAATCTCAAAATCATTAGCTCAAAATTCACAAATTTCTAACCTATACTCATTTAACACCTAAATTTGAACTAGCATAACTTTCGATCTAGTGCATAGATTGATGCAACGTTAAAAGTGTTTGAAAGTTTAAGGAGTATACTGCAACATATTAAAATCTCACTTTGATCCTTCCGTCGAATTATGATATATGGCCAGATCTTCCAAGAAAAAGGCTAATGCATGCAAATGAACAAGGGGAAATTGGATTGTTGCTGAGCAATGAAAACAACCACTCTTGTCTCATAGTGTTCATCTTGAAATGGATTCACTCACATCACATATACTAATCTCTCAAGTAATAAAGCTAGAGATAGATAATTAGATATACATCAAAGTGCATGACTTCTCTCTGCTTGTCCTACTTGCAAATGCTTCTAACCAAATCTTAGTGGGCAACTTCTTCTTTTTATTGTTTTTTTTATTTTTCATTGTCTGTGGGGACCAAGTTACAAGACCAGCAAACCTGATAAGGACATGATCAGGATAGCTATTTCTAGTTCTTTTCTTAGGTTCTTTCACTTCTTTGTTGAATGGTTCTTCTTTAGGACATAGATTTCTATTATGTGTGAACCGTAGGTGATAATTTACCACATTACTTTTAAATTGGATGCCTTCTTTCCATTACTCTTAATGCTATTTATGTTTTAACTGTAATTGTCCCCTTGGTCATGTTTCATTATTAAAAAATAATACAGGCTGAGAAGTTAGGACAAGAGGTAGGATATTCTGAAATTTTTAAGGCCACGTACAAGCGCAAAAGTAGAGAGGGTGAATTTGTGGACAACAAGTCCAAAATTGTCATTGTATGTGAATTTGAGATATTGGTACTTGCTCTTTTAGTGCAATTCATTTATGCTTTGATTCATAAGAATTGTTGTCTAAAATATTTGTTTTATATTCTATATGATAATATTTGTTTGTTTAAATGTTCTAGGAAAAATATGATGCTACAATGATTGAGAAGTATGGCGAGGACATATCCTCCCACCCAAGTTTCGATGGTCAATCCCGGTCTAATGCAATTAGAGGATTGGAGACTATTTGCACAGGTATTTATGGGTTTGGGAGCCGGGTAGACTTAAGGCAAGTGTTTAGTGCAGCATCTGTCAGTGCTTCCACATCCGATTCAGCTTGTGGACCTTCCACCTATCAGCCTTATTCAACAAATGAAACTGTGTTGCTCCAACTTGCAGAGAAAGTTGACAATTTAGAAAGCAAAGTTTTGGGAATCCAAAAGGGCCAAGAGGGCTTTAGAGTAAGTTGGACAAAATTTTGGAGTTGGTGGAATGTGGTCATCCATCATTATTTTCTCAACCGAGCCAGCTAGCCACTGGTTCAAGCAAAGCTAGTGCAGAAGGCACTAAATCTAGAAGACGAAGCGATGATACATAAAAAGATAGTGATATCAGCTTGCATGGACTCGGTATTGCTTTATATATGCCTCTAGTTTATTCTAACTACCTTTGGAGTTCTTTGTCTTATGTATTTATCTTTGTTAGTTGAGTAAGAAGTGGAACTTCATAGGATTTTATGATGGTTGATTTATACTGCTATGCAGTAATTGTGATGAGTTGTAGGATTATGTAATGTTTATTTATACATTTGTGATGAGTTATAGTATTATGTAACGTTTCTAAATAAATTTGAATGGTTTGTAAGATTACTGATGAATACTTTGTAAGATTTTAAAATAATGGTTTATTGATATTGTATTATGAATTTAAGACTTTAATATGATTCTACTATATATTATGATGGCTTAATGCATTGTGGACTAATTAAGGTTCTGCTATACGATTAGGTATTTGACACCAGTAAAATTAATTACGTATCAAAGTAATTACCAATAACAATATAACGGATTACTGACAAAAAATGAGATATTACCGATAAAAATACAATTAATCTTAACTATCTACGACAAAAAAAAAAGAAACATATCACCTTTGGAAATTAGTATTTACCGACAGAACCCATTTACCTATGAATGACTTTCCAACTTTATTACCAACCGTATCACCGACAGAATTTTCAAACGTACCGAAAAATATTGCCTACAAAATTACTATAATTTACATATTTTTGAAATTAGTTACTGACAGAATTATACACCTTATCGATAGACACTTATGTCGATATTGTAAAGTTTTCACCTAAAGAATTTACTTTTACTGACAGATTTGTTATTACAGACATGATGTTTATCGACGGATTTTCAATGACAAAATTTATTTCTTTAAGCTTTTTTTTCGACCAAATACTCAGTTTCACCGACGAAAATTTCCATCGGTATTGAATGTTCCTCTTGTAGTGCGATGCTTCTTCTTTAGAGGATAGAAAATATACTTAAGTAAACCTAGAATAGTCATCAACAATAATAAAGCCATATGATTTTCCTCCTAAACTTGTTACATTTATTGGCCCAAAGAAATCCATATGCAATAGTTCATGTGGTCTAGAAGTGGAAATCTCTAGTTTTGATTTAAAAGAACTTCTAGTTTGTTTTCCAAACTGATATGCTTCACAAACATGGTCACTTTTGAAATCAAGTTTTGGAAGTACAATGACCAAGTCTTTTCTTAAAAAGTTTTGAAATAGTGTTCATACTTACATGTCCTAACCTTCTATGCCATAACCAACTATCACATATTTCCTTTGCCATAAAGCAAGTTTCATTTATGCAATCTTCAAAATCATCAAGACAAATTACATAAATGTTTTCAAAACATTTTCCAACAAAAATGACTTTGTTAGTATTAATGTCAATCACATAGCATACTTGAGGGTCAAATCATACTCTATATCCTCTACTACACAATTGACTAATGCTCAACAAATTATGCTTAAGGCCCTTTACAAAGAAAACATGCTTGATATAGCTTATTGATGTGTTACTTATGGTTCCAATTCCTTGGATGATACCTTTGGAGCTGTCACCAAAAGAAACACTTCCTTTATTCCTTCCATGAAGCTCTTGAAATAAGGCTTTATTTCCCGTCATGTGCTTTAAGTAACCACTATCAAGAATCCATGGTTGTCATTCCTTTGGTTAAGCTTTCAAACATGTTTCCTTATGCTTATACTCAACCTACAAAACAACTTCTCAATTTTTGATCTTAGGTATCCATACCTTGATGGGTCCTTGTGGTTTAGTGAGCACATGAGAGCCTTTGCACACCTAAACCAACTTGGTCTTGGGAAGGTACTTCTCATTATTAGAACAATAGTAGGATGTATGCCTTCTCTTGCCGCAAGCATAACAATGAACATTAGTAGCATGCTTTTCCTTTTTAGTGAATGCATTTTTGCTCGATTCACATGCAATATGTTCATTTTCTTTAACATGTTCATTCTTTTCTTTCAAACTAGCAACCATAATAATCAAATCATCAATAGTCTTTTGCAAACTTGAATTTTTAGACTCATTGTCATGCATCAAGGCATCATAATCATTCTTAGCATGTTCTAACTCAACTTGCAAGAGATTTTTATGTTTGAACACATCATGGAAATCAAGTTTGATCTTATCATGTTCATTACATTATGAGTTTGCTTTCTTTTTCAATGTCTTATATTTTAAGGCAAGTTTTTCAAACTCATTACATAGGCTTTCATAATCATGCATCATATATGTCATCATCATCAATTTCATCAACATAATCATCACCATGGTCATCTAAATAGACACTAGGTAGTTTAGAGATTACCTTCGGGTCATTCGGGTTTCGGGTCATTCGGGTCTCGGGTCATTCGGGTTCGGGTTTTTCCAGTTTTGTCCTCGGGTTTGTCTGGTTTCGGGTCATTCGGGTTCGGGTTTTTCGGGTTTGACCATCGGGTCTTTCAGGTTACAGGTTTTTTGGGTTTTATGTCATTTGGATTCGATTTTTTTGGATTTAACTCTCGAGTCATTCGGGTTGTCGATTATTTTAAATTGAATTAAAGTTTTGATTTTACAAATTAATACTTAAGAGAGATTTTATCAAAAATATTATTTATTAGATTTGTTATAAATTGTAATTAAATTAATTAAATTTGTAATGTTATAAATGTATTAATTACATTAGTAATATTTATAACTTTTTTAAAAATTTTCCTATAAATTATCTATAGTTTTAAATAAAATAAATATTTAAATTTTTATTATTTACTAATTCATTTCTAAATTCTAATTGATATATAATAAATTCAGGATTCATAATATCATTAATATATAATCATGAATTGTCCGTAGTACAATTACAAACTAAGGAACCAGAATTTTGATATATAATTACAAACTAAGGAGTCAAAATTTTGGCATACAATTACAAAATTTACCAGTTTTCTCTTATTGAATTGAAAATTTAAAAGCTTTTATTTGGTCAATGAATAGGATAGCCGAAAAGGAATAGCCAATAGCTAATAAGCTATCCGAACTGTCATACAGCTATGGCCACCATGAACTACTAATCTTAGTATCTTATTATCTTAGTGCTAATAACTTTGTTTTGTCCTTTCCTTTCTAAGGCTTGTATATAGACTAGAGGTGTCCATGGGCCGGGCCGGGCCGGGTTCGGGTCGGGTTCGGGCCGGGCCCAAGCAAGAATTTGTAAAAAATTTTCTTGTCCAAGCCCGGCCCGACTAAACGGGCCTCCTCCTTTGTCCAAGCCCGGCCCTAAAATATTTCTATAAGCCCGAGGCCCGTCCAAAAGCCCGTTTTTAATTTTTTTCGTACACTAATTTTAAAAATTAAATTATATTAATTTATAATATAAATAAAAATAAATCAACACATTTAAAAAAAATCATCTAAAATAATTTTTACAAAGTTAACAAAGTCTAAATACTAATAATATTTGAAAATATCAATATCGTATACAAAAAAAAAACACCACTTTAATAAATAAAATAAGTATATAAAAATATTTTTATATTAAAGGAATAGTTATTCGGGCCGGGCCTTGGTTTTTTTGCCTATGACCAAGCCCGGCCCGTTTATTAAACGGGCTTTTAAATCTTGTCCAAGCCCGGCCCTCGAAATTAAAAATCTTGTCCAAACCCTCCCAAATATCGGGCGGGCCTACGGGCTTGGGCGGGTAGCCCGGCCCTTGAACAGCTCTAATATAGACTATACTTTATAGTGATTAGTGATTAACATCACCTACTTCTGCATAATAGAACAACTTGCACACACATTACATTCGGCATTCTCATTAAATTATTTGTTTTGACAAGAACTAAATTATAAGGAGAAAATATATGATAACATATTGAAATTTTAATTTCAAATTTTTAATGTTTAGATGCTTTTTGTTGGATAGATAATTCACTAATTTGATATGAATATTAGTAATTTATTAATACTACTATCATTTATAAATTTTCTTAGTTAAAATGGAAAATTGTCATTCACATGAAAAAATTTATTTATTGATTTGATCAGTAATGATGAAATCAACATGGCCTTTTGTAAATTCTCAAATTTTCCTTAATAATGTTCATAATTAATATTATTAAATTTAAGTAATAATATTCTATAAATTCATATAATTCAATCATAAATTCATAATAATAAATTTAAAAAACATAATTATAAAAAAATATTTTTTTAAGTTCACTTTGATCAAAATTTTATCAAATATTTATTTTTATTTTCTTTATCAAATTTATTTATTAAATTTGAAGTTTATGAGGTATATAAAAATACGCCATCTGTCCATATTTGTCTGTTACAATTAATCGTTTCACATAGAGCAAAAAAAGTAGTTATGGTACAAAATTTCATACATATTTACATTGACTTTCTTATTTTATCCTTATCTCTCTCCTTCTTTAATTCTCTCTCCTATTTAAGAAAAATATTTATTTAAGAGAGAAAAAAAGTAGTTTAAAAGGGTAATTTTGAAAAATTAATAATTAATGCTGGGATATAGACAGATAAAAAGGGATAAATAAAGCTTTTAGAAACAAATAAAGCTTCTAGCAGGAGGTAGATAAATAGGGACAGGGGGACTATTTCATTAGTTTGTCAGGTTCTTTCGGGTAAGATTCTCGGGTTTCTCAGGTTAGATTCTCGGGTCAATCGGGTTTCGGGTTTATCGGGTTTCGAGTCAATTGGGTTCCGGGTCAATCGGGTTTCGAGTCGGTCGGGTTCGGGTCGTTTACTTTTTTTAGTCAAACTAGATCGGGTTAGTTTCAGGTTCGGGTCGAGTCGGGTTATCGGGTTCAGGGTAGCTTTTGACAGCTCTAATGGCTAGGATTAAGCCAAATTTCTCCACCCTTTTGTCTTACAAGATTCGGCCATGACTTTGGAATTTCCTAGAAAATTCATCCAATATAAATGGTTGTCTTCAACCTTAGAACTTGAAGAAGAAAATTACCATTGATGAGTACTTGAAAACCTTACTCCATAAACACAAGTCCAAACTTTGCCAAACAAGTCCATCAAATTTTCTAACCAACTTGAAGCTCTTGATTAGCCCATTGATATTCCCAAATCAATTTCAAGAAATTCAAGCTAGGTGGGGAGGAATTTGGATTTGAAATTTTAGGGTTCTTGGTGGATTTTCGCAAATCAAAGGTAAGCATGCCTAATTTTGATGTTAGAATATAGATTATGGCATGCTAAACATGAATATAAGGTTAATTTAACTTGAAATCATTTGTAGGAGTGTGAATCTAGAAAATTAGAAAAGTTATGGAGGATTTTTGAATTTGAGATTTAGGCCAAATTTGGATTCAAGGAAGCTTGAGGTTGAAATATGAAGTTCATGGAAGCTTACTAAACTAGGAAATGCCATCAAATTACATTAGAAAAGAAATTTTTGATTTTTCAATATTTATGCCAAAAATTTCAAGGAAAATGATATTTTTATCATTTTGGAATTTAAATGAAAATGTGGTTGTTTTAAAGTAATTTTAATGTGAATATATTAAAGAAAAATGTTGGAAAAGAAAAATGTGGAAATTGGGTGAAGTTGGAGCAAAGGCCGAAATTGTCAATGTGTTATAGCCATGGGAAATTTCCAATTTTAATGAAATAAAATGTGAATTTTGAAGAAAAATTGGGTAGAAGAATATTAGTAAGAGTAGTGATTAGCTATTGAATTACTAAATTATTGCATGGCATGCATGGCATTGCATGTAGATTAAGCTTTAGCACAATTTAGTAATAGTTTGGAAAACTAAATAAATTATGAAAATTAGGAGTGTCTGTACCATCAAAGGACAAGGAACTGGGTGAGGACGGTCAAGAATAGCGAGGAACTCACTGTGAGTGGATGACTAACTCAAAATTGCTTTTATACTTGATTTAATATTTTTGGATTTAATGCTTCTGTTTACTTGAATTGTATTGATGAATGGTTTATGAGATTTTATAAAATCCTACTGTGTTAAGACGAAATTACTTCTTAATTTATGGATTGAGAAAGGAACTTGAGTTTTGAAAAGTGTTGATGGTAGTATCTTGTGTGATGAAATAACACTGTGAAATGGCCATCTGGGTCGTAAGTTTGTTACTCGTGGCAACCCCACAAGGGGAATTTATCGTTACTGCAGTAACTAAGCTTAAGCAGCCTGCGGACCGCACCGCCTTTTGAGGGGCGCGGGTGACTGTGCTTTAGCCTTGGATCGGGAGGCGCGGAGGATAACCCACAAGGCATTTAAGAGTTCATTCTGTGGCATTGCCGGGCAGGATGGAACTCAGTCACCCAGTGTTGACCTCGGGCCAAGGCGACAGGTTGGGTAGAGAAATTGACGGACATTATCTTTGACCCATGGGCCTATTTTCTGGAAATGTCCTTTCCTAATGGTTCTTTTATATTATTTGGAATATTTGAATTATTAAAGTATCTGAATTTATTTTTTTTTGGTGAACTTTAATACTTCTATATACTTCTATAAATGTTTTACTGGTTATCCACTCACTGAGTAACCTAGTTACTCACACTCGTTTTCATAAAACTTATTTTCCAGGTTGTAGCTAGTTGATCGCGCTACTATGGTACGTTGTGGTGGGAAAGTAGTTGGCACCTTGCACCAGTTTGACCAGAGGTGAAAGAGTCAACTCTTTTATATTATTTTTAAAATATTTGGGTAGGCCCCACCGAGTATGAAAATATCATTTTAAATAGACAATTCTCTTTTTTAATAAGTCTAAGACTTTTCAAAACTAACATGATATTTTTCTGAGTTTTGAAAGTCCATAAATAAATTCTACAAAAATATGTCGAAAAACCTAATGGCATTTTCGTAAATATTTTGAAGTTTGGGTGCCTTGCACGTAAATGAATTTTTACACTATGGCAATTTGACGTTTTACCTATTTTGATTTGTCTGCATGTTAGTTAAATATTTTAACTATTGAACTGGATGAAAACTGTATAAGAGAAAAATCGAAAAAATGACTGTTTTAGCCTTGCAACCCTTGGGGTGTATTCTAACTTAATAGAATACATTTCGAGAGTTGCAGCGATTGTTACGTGCTCGATCATGGTGTCGGGGCATGACAAAAAGAGGGTGTAGAATTTTAGAAAGGGAGTCAAAATTTTTCGGGTTTATCAAAAAAGGCAAAACCTTTTCGTGTTTTTCAAATATGAGTATAACATTTTCATAGGCCATCAAAATTAACGGTGATTGTGTTTGTACCCTAATTTGCAATTTTGGGCCAATGGGCCAAAGAAGAAACAAATAGGCCTTAATATAAAGATGGAGTTCTCTAAAGATGCTCGGCCTGATGGAGAAAAATAAATTCTTGCAAGATCAGCAACTTTTATTTGCTAATTAATATAGCGACAATCATGGAGGTGAAAAAAGGGGCACCTAATCGTCCAAGGATTAAGCCTCTTGTTTAATCCAAGATATTTGAATTTAAGATAGCATGATCACAGAACCTAAAAGTTAGCCAAGCACAACTATAAAGGTAGAAACCTGAGAAAACAAGACATCAACACTTCTTTAGATGACATAGACAGCACTCTGCTCAAACTTGGCTCAACATTTTCTCTTTTGTTCAGTTTAATTAGACTCTTCTAGATCATTCTTGTTCTAGTCTTATTTCTTTCTCTTCAGTCATTTTGATTATTACAGTTTCCAGTTATTAAGAGTTTTAGAGTTCATTCAGCCTTCCATCGGCCAGTTTTATTTGTCCAACTTTTAATAGCATTCAATCGGGTAGTGCTTCCTAATACTATTGTTAAAGAAATTCCCTTTTAGTTCAATGATTAAAATAGTCCGATTGTGACTTTGAACTAGAACCTGCTTCCTTCACATCTTTTGTTGTTTTTCATTACAAAAGCAACTGGCACACCCTTATACCAGACCATCGACCTGACAAATCGACCTAGGAGGTTTTTAGTGCAACATCTCTTTTTGGCACACCCAGTGGGACTCGAAAGGGTATTTTCTTTTCATTCAAAATTTTTATTTAGTTGATTTATTGATATTCACGCACTTGCATGGATATGGCTCCAAAGAAGGATACCTCAAAGCAATCTGAAGGATCCCAACACCCTATGGCACTTCGATCCTATGACCGGAGTTCTTCGAGTAGCCTTGACAGAGATCACACTTCATGAAGGTGGCAGGATTCCATTAAGGCGATAACCAAGTCAATGAACGACAACATCACTCAATGGTTGGATCCACAGTAAGGGGTTGGCCAGTAGATCGGTCAATAGATGGGCAGGCAGATTGGTCGAGAGATTGGCCAGGAGATTAGCTAGTTCAGTCTGTAGTTTGGCCAGATGCAGGCCACAATGACAGCAATGTTAGAGAGACTCGGAGGGCAAAATCCCCCAGTCATGCAGAATAATAGGGTTGTCACACCCCCAAGTGGTTGTCCAAGCAAGATAGGACGACCAAAATGTACAGAACCTGGTTGAGGAAGTGGCTGAGAATCATGACCGGCCACCCCATGTGCAAGAGAATCCGATTGCCAAGCTGTAAAGATATATACCTCCACCAGTCCGTAATGGCAATGGAAATGGCCAAGGCAATGGCAATGGAAATGGCAATGGCAACGGGAATGGAGGAGGCAATGGCAATGGAAATGGCCATTGGGCTAATTGCCTAGTAGCTGGCCATGACCTAGCACCAATCCGTCAAGAGCCAGCATTAGGCCTTGACCGAGGGCAAATCGTAGACATCATTCAGGATATGCTTGGGCAGGCAATGAAAAGGGCAACTCGACCGGTGTTTCAGAAGCTGTACCCGGAATGGGTTGACCGTTTGCACCTGTACCCGAGGTACTACAAAGTCCCGAAATTCTCTTTATTTTTCGGGGAGTCTGACCAGTCCACAGTGGAACATATTGGCATATTCTCAATCCAATGTGGAGAGGCGGCTACTAATGACTTCCTTAATTTGATATTGTTCCCAAATTCACTAACAGGGCATGCTTTTACCTAGTACATCTGGCTGCAGGCCGATTCTGTCCAAACATGAGAAGAGATGGAAAGAATTTTCCACACTCAGTTCTATAGGCTGGAGCCAGAAGTATCTATGGCCAACTTATCCATGATGTCACAGACGAGAGGAGAATCTACCGAGGACTACTTGGTGAGATTCAAAAGAGCCAGGAACAAGTGCCAAGTAGCTCTCCCAGAAGAAGAGTTTGTCTGCTTGGCTCAAAATAGACTAGATATTGAGTTGTGAAAGAAGTTCAAGGATACGGAATTTCAGGATTACAATGAAATGTCCACCAAAGTAGCCCAATATGAAGGTTTCCTCAAAGATGAGGCTGATCGGAGGAGTTTGTCCTACGGCACATACTACCAGGAGCCGAACTTCGAACTAGGGATAGCCGAGATATTGGTAAATTGATCGATAAAGTTCCCACTACTGACAAAAGCTGGTTTAGGTCATTTTGTCAACTAGGAGGCAATTTAAACCAACTTCCACAAACAGGCCGAAAGTTCAACCCGAAAGTTCCCACATGAGAACAATCGGACATATACGTTCGATGTCAGGAAAGCCTCAAAGATTTTTGACTTCCTCCAGAAGGCAAGGGAGATCAAACTTCCTCCCGGTCATAGATTGCCTAGCCTGAATGAGTTGAAGCGCAAGGACTACTGCAAGTACCATGATTTTTGGAGGTATTCAACCAACAACTGCTTGGTCTTCAGGAATGTCCTTCAAGAAAATATTAACCAAGAGGTACTCCGTTTTCCTAAGGTTGAGAAGAAGGAGATGGAGGTTGACAAGAATCCTTTTCCAGCTACTATAAACATGGAGTCAGCCAACTTAACTTGCCTAAGTCAGACTGGCCGAGCCAATGATGAGAGATATGGATTCATGGATGGGCAAATTCGCCTATGGCTGGAGTTCAAGAAGGCAGCAATCGAGCTCAGCATAGGAAATGACGATTGCCATTCGAAGAGGTCAGCCAAAATTTTAGGCCGAGTCCTATGCATTCTAAGATGGTGAGATCTCCAAGCAATACAGAAGTTGACCGCTGGTTGTGGGTGGACCACCCAAGGTTCCCCGAGAAGAGGAACAGGAGAACTATAAGAAGGAGAATGCTCCGTCAGATAGCAAACAAGATGAAACAACAAAGTCCAGAACAATCAGGCGACTGATTAATCAACCTACAGGCTGAGAATATCAGGCCCGATGGCAGCGTGAATTTCACACCATATGAAATCACGGATGACACGGAGACCTCAACTTGACAGTCTGAGAAGTCCGCCACAAAGGGTACAGCACCTATTAAAGGAAAGAGATCGGGAGAATAGGCGATTTGAAGAGACACTGATGAGTGAATTATTCCAGGTTGAACATTAGGTGACAGAGGCCCAGCTAATAGCTTAAGGCTTGGAGCCTGACAGAGCTGCTTATTTGCTCAAACAGAAAAAGCTTAAATATGCTGAAAAAGAAGCCCGATAGAAAAGTGGAGGACGAGTTAATGAAGGGGTAAGGCGCCAATTCTTCAAAGTTGAAAACTGGACGATCGAGGCTTATCTGATAGCCCAAGGCCATGATCTAAAGAAGGTGACTTACCTGATCTGACAGAAAAAGCTTGAGCAGACGGAAAATGAAAAGGCTAAGAAGAAGGAAGCTCTACCAGGATTTAGCAGTGGTGACAAAACTCTGGAGCCAGATGACTTTCTTGGGTCAGATGGTTCCATTCAGTTTGGAGTGTTCATGGTGAACTTACACTGCTGTACCTTGATGTTGCCAAGGACTTTTGCAACCTCCTCTCTAGAAGAAGAAGATGAAGTTCCTATTCAAGTGGACTTTGTGGAAGAAATGATAGAGGTCCCACTCGGGAGGAAAAAAGGTCCAATCGACCAGAAAGGATCATCTTCGGAAGCCTGAAGAGCGAGCAGCCTATCATATAAAGCACTTATACATCAAGGCTCACTTCGATGGGGTAAATGTGAATCATGTCTTGGTGGATAATGGAGCAGCAGTCAACATACTACCATACCAGTCACTCAGAAGATTGGGCAAGTCAGCCAACAATTTGATCAAGATAGAAGTGACCGTGAATGGCTTTGCTGGTACGATAAATCAAACCAAGGGGATTCTGCCTGTGGAGGTAATGGTAGGATCCAAGACAATGCTGGTCGCGCTATTCATAGTGGAATCAACTTCAACTTATAGCGCTTTGCTAGGCCGTAATTGGATTTATTCCAATATGTGCATGCCATTGTCCCTGCATCAATGCTTGATTTTTTGGGATGGGGACAAAATAGAAATCGTCCAAGCTTATCAGAGGTGATTTGGGGTGGAGTCCAACGCTGTGGAGGCCCGATACTATGATGAGATAATGGGAACTATCAGGTTCCTCGGGTAGGATAAATATGGACGACCTCGCCTAGTCTTGATGGCTGCCTAGCCACAAGCAATGGATGTGAGGGAGAAATTCAAAAATATGCTTCGGTCGAATGCCATCATTCCATTCAGGCTAACAAATGTTGGTCTGATCATTGAAGAAATTCCATGATCAATGACCAGGAAAAGAAGAAATCTGTGGCGAATGCCTCTCTAAAGAGGTATCCACCAAGAAGAGTCATCAAGAAGGACGATTCCACTCAGGAAATGGCCATGCCCGATGAAATAACCATGGAGGAGTTCGAAAAAACTCCCACCAAATTGGAGGATTCAAAAGCAGAAGTGCAAGATCCCTTGATAGAAGTCAACCAAGGGGAAAATGGGGAGCATCGACCAACTTACATTAGTGCTCTTATGAGCAAGGAGGACCAGACGGCTCTTATTGAAATCCTTAGAGAATACCAAGATTGTTTTACGTGGGAATACACGAAAATGCCTAGTCTCAATCGCGAGTTGGTAAAGCACAGATTGTCGATTTTGCCAAACCGACAGCCATACCAGCAACCCCAAAAGAGGATGTTCAACGAAGTGGTCCTAAAGTTTAAGGAGGAGATTAAAAAAACGCTGAAGGTAAGATTCATATGACCAGCCCGATATATAGAACAGTTATCCAATGTGGTCCATGTGGTCAAGAAGATTGGTAAGCTGAGGGTCTACATTGACTTCAAAAACTTGAATGCTGCCACTTCTAAAGAGGAGTACCCAATGCTAGTTGCCAACGTGATGGTGGATGGACCATCTAAGCATAAAGTCATGTCCTTCATGGACGGCCATAGTGGATACAATCAACTCTTCATCGCTAAGGAGGATATCTCGAAGACAGCATTCAGATGCCCTAGAGCTCTTGGGACTTTCGAGTTTGTGGTCATGGCATTCGAGTTGAAGAACGCTGGGGCAACATATCAGTGGGCCATGAATGCTATCTTCCATGATATGATTGGAAAGTTCATGGAAGTTTATATCGATGACATGGTGGTAAAACCCTAGTCACAAGAAAATCATCTCGGCCACTTGAGGAGGTCTTTCGACAGGATGAGGCAGCACAAATTGAAGATGAATCTATTAAAATGTGCTTTCGGAGTCACAGCAGGCAACTTCCTTAGATTCCTGGTTCATCAAAGAGGGATCGAGGTCGACTAGAACAAAGCCAAGGCCATTATGAGCGCTCAACATCTAACCACAAAGAAGGGGCTGCAAAAATTCAAGCTAATTTCCTCCGGAGGTTCATATCCAACATCGCTAGCAAAACCAGAGCGTTTTCGCCACTATTGAAGTTAAAGGCAGATGAAGATTTCACGTAGAGCCAGGAGCATCAGGAAGCATTTGACAATGTCAAAAGCTATGTAACGAGTCCTCTAGTGTTAATTCCGCCCAAAAAGGGCAAGCCTTTGTATTTGTATATATCGGCCGTGTATTCCTCGATAGGATGTTTACTGGCCCAGAAAAAATGAAAAAGGTAAAGAACAAGCAGTATGTTATCTCAATTGGGCTTTGACTAATTTTGAAGAAAGATATAGCCCGATTGAGAAACTTTGTTTGTCTTTATACTTCGTAGCAATAAAACTCAGGCATTATATGCTTTACTTCTCTGTGTTCATCATTACTAAAATGGATGTGGTAAAGTATATGCTAGCCAGACCGATTCTGAAATGATGATTGGGAAAATGGTGTTTGGCCCTGTCCAAATTTAACTTGGTTTATATTCCTCAGTGGGCCATCAAAGGACAGGTGTTAACTGACTTCTTGGCGGATCATCCATGTTTGGACATTGGACAGAGCGTAGAAAATGATCTTGAAGTTCTGGCAATTTCCATATCACCCTAGATACTTGAATTCGATGGTTCAAATACTGAGCATTCTGTTGGAGCTGGAGTGGTTATCATCTCTCCAAAAAGTCAACAAACCATGTGGTCGCTTCACTTGGACTTCGAATGTACGAATAATCAGGCTGAGTATGAGGCATTAATCATCGAACTAGAGCTGCTTGGAAATTTATACATGTCGACAGTCCATATTCAAGGAGATTCTCTATTGATATCAGCCAGTTGACCGATGAATACAAATGTTCGAGTCTTCAGTTGCGATCATACTTCGCTCTGGCCATCCAACTCATAAGTGAGTTTGATGAAGTAGCGGTCGAGTATATCCCGAGAGATATGAATGAAACGGCCAATGTGTCCACTCAGTTTGCTTCAGGAATATCTTTTCTACAAAACCTCTCGCAAAAAGTGGTGATGGTAGAGCGACGGTCAATACTATCGGTCTTGCAGAGGGCGAACATCTTTAAGATCAATACATTCCTGGTAACCCAGACCAATTGGCGTTCCCCTTTCATCCATTATTTTATCCATCCATTATATCCTGCTTGATAGAGTTTTTCTGAGATGTCTTGGTCCGGAAGAATCATACAAGATAATCAGCGATGGGCACAATGGAATGTGTGGAGCTCATCAGGTTGGGCGAAAGATGAGATGGTTAATCAGACGTCATGGTTTTTACTGACCGACGATTATGAAAGATTGCATTAACTATGCAAAGAGCTGCAGAGCGTGCCAGATCCATGGACCAATTCAGAGGTTACCAACCACAGAGCTCCATTCGATTATTAAGCCTTAGCCTTTCCGAGGATGGGCGATCACCTGGTGGGAAAGATCTATCCACCAACTCATGGAGAACATTCCTTCATGATCATAGCGACGGATTATTTTACTAAGTGTGTAGAAGCCAAGCCTTTGAGAAGGGTCAAGCAGGCAGACGTGGTGAAGTTCATAAAAGAACACATCTTTTACCTTTTTAGAATTCCAAAAACGATTACCACTAACCAAGGAAGTATGTTTGTCGGTCAGCAGACTCAAGCTTTGGCCGATGATATGGGGTCAAGCTTATTCAGTTAACTCTTCATTATGCGCAAGCAAATGGCCAGGCCGAAGCATCCAATAAAGTCATCTTAACTTTAATGGAGAAGCTGGTCGATGATAACCCAAAGAAATAGGATCATTTACTGCCAGAAGCGCTCTAGGCATATAGGATGTCTCAATGGTCAAGTACTGGAGTGAATCTTTTCACTCTAACCTACGGCCATAATGTAATGATCCCTATGGAAATTCTGGCCCGATCGGCTAGAATTGCTTTTCAAAACCACCTTACTTGGGAAGAATATAGTGAAGCTATAATGCTAGAGCTGGAGGATTTGGACGAGAAATTGCTAACTGCTCTAGATTATTTACAAGCCCAAAAAAAGAAGATAGAACGTGTCTACAACAAGAAAGTTCGGGCAAAGAGCTTTGCTAAAGGAAACTTAGTCTGAAAAGTGGTTCTACCTATTAGGAAGAAGGATCCCAAATATGGGAAATGGTCACCCAATTGGGAGGGACCATTTCGGATAAAGAAAGTGTTGAAAGGAGGCACTTATTGGTTAGAAAATTTAGAGGGAGAATGGCACTTAAGGTTTATAAATGGTAAATATCTAAAGAGATATTATCCTATGAATATAGAAACACAATTTCAATGAAGGAAACTTGAAATTTTTAATAAAAGAATTGTTTTCCTTCATTTGTTTTGTAAATTATGTACCTCTATTTCATCTGCATTCGGGAAACAACTCAGGCCCCCAGTTATCAAACCCTACCCGAAGATTGTCTTTCTCCTACCTGTTAAGAAAAAGCTAATGCCTTCAAACGTCCATTTCTGGCCTTTAAGCTTGGAGTTGCTGAGCCCTATCGTCCAAGTCTTGAAGTTGGTCAAGTTTGCCTTGGTCAGCAGCCTCAACCTCAACGACCAGAATAGCTCTCTTTTCCTCCCACTCTTTCAATTGGGCCTTGAGCTGAGAAATGTGAGCACCTGTTTGAGCTAATTACTGTCAATACTTATCTAATTCTTGGGCAGAAGTCTGCAGGACAACACTATCTTCATAAAGTTTCTTCTGCAAAGTCTCGAAGCCCATGATGTTATTGTTCAAAGTTTGATCGCTAGCCTCTAAAGACTCATACTTTTGGCAGGCATTCTCCTACAAAGGCTTGAAGTTGGACCACAAGAAATTAGAATCTTCCTACACTTCGGGAGAATAGCTCCAAACTATGGCAGCTTGGTAGATTGGTTCCATGTCCAACCATTCCATAGCTTCATGGTAGTCGGACAGGAACTCTCTAAGAGTTTCTTTAGCTGCTGCCAACTCTTCTACAGAAGGATTGAGGACTAGAGGAATGGCAGGATCAAGGGCAGTAATTTTGTCGACTACTTTGGCCAAATTCATCTTCTATGGAGAAGCAGAAGAAGGAACAGGAGTCTACAAACAACAAAAGTATGTGGTCAAACAAGGATAAGAGATCAATTATAGGCATGAGGAAGAAGGAAATTACCATAAAAGTTGAATGAACCTCCACCTGGGCAGAAACCCTAGCCGCTGGAGTCTGTGTTTCAGCTAATCGAAAAACAGGAGGAATCTGGTTAGTAGCAATCCCTTGGCCGATAACAGGATTTTGTTCAACAGTAGCAGGTAGGTCGATGGTGCCAACCTGGATAGCAGCAGAGACTGACTCAGAAGGATTTTCCTGGAAAGAAAGAGCATATTACCAAAGCTTTGGCAAACCAGAAAAAGAAGAGAGGAGTACAAATGAAAACTTACCTGTCCGATGGCCACAGCAGATCCTTCAGTAGCGAGCTCCATGATAGTTGATGTCTCGGCTTGGGGGGCAGAATGAGCAATTTCTGGGACTTCAACGATGGTAGCGAGCTTCAAAGCCACATTGACAATCTTATCAGCCAAAAAAGTTGGTCCTTATTGCAGATAGGAAGTATAGAGATTCAAACTAAGAAAATTTGTTTAGGGAAGAAAATTTGTTTAGGGGAAACCCAGCAAAAGAAAAAGATTACCTGAGAAGAGCTCAGAACCATAATGGTTTCTGCAGGAATGGATGAAGACTGAATGTTTGGAGCAAAAGTTGGGGAATCAAGCTGATGGGAAGTTTGGTGAGTTGGTGATGGCTCCCTCGTGACCTGCGAAAGATCAAGACCAAAGAAAAGATTAGGCTCAACTAGGTCACCAGGGATGGTAGTGATAAGCTGAACATTTAAAGGGTCCAGATAGGAGGCAACTCAACTTCAAATATTGTGAACCGAATCCTATGCATCTGAATCAGAAGATAAAGAAGAGGAAGATTCAACCAAATGTACGTCGGGCTATTGACCGACTGGGGAAGCCTCGGTCTCTGCCTCAACACCTTTTTCACGAGCCTACTCAGTTGGTTGTGCAGTAGATGACTGCAGTAGCACAATTTGGAAGTCGGTCACCATTGGGTCTCCAGCAACCTAAGCTTGATCCCCGAGAAGTACATTTTCTTGGGCTTCTTCCTAAACCACCACTGGAGTGGTTTCAGCCTGAACGCCTCTCGGCTCGGCCAGCTTAACTCTCTTTAAACGATAGACTAGGTTGCTGATGGGAAGTTCATCATCTCCGAAAGAGCCCGAGGCAGTATAATTGGTCCAGCAATCTGAACAGTGACCGATTATGCAAAATCAGCCACAACAGAGGAAAAAGAAGCTGGGCGTTTCTTTGAAGTAGATCGGGCTGAGAGAAACAACAGATTATGAGCAAAAGAGGTTTTGCAGCAAATAAAAAGGACAATTTGAAGAAGCTTGTTACCTACTTTCTTGGGGGCAAAAGGCATTTTCTTGGAAGCAGCAGGAGGTCCAATTTTGATGATGAAGTAAGAAGATGGATAGTCCTCGACCAAGTCAGTCCAATGTTGACCCCACGAACGGATGAACTCTGGGGTAGCTCGATTTGAACCTGGGCTGAGGACGAAGTCTGCCCGACTTCTGGCAGTGGTGAATTCAACATAACCCTGTTCAATCTCTGATTCCACAAAAGATAGCATTTTATGGTAGCCAGTCAAGTTCATTAAAGACATAGGAGAAACAGGAACTCGTTGTTCGAAGCCGGACTGCCTGTTAAAGAACTTGGGAGGGCATAACGCTCAAAGCCGCTTTTAGAATTGGTTCCTCTAGGAAGCAGCCCGACAAACAGGTCACAACCCTAAATGGCCTCTGCCCATGCTCCTCACCTAGGCTTGTTGTGTTCATGCAGGGGCATTGTAAACCAGGCTGGTCCATGTTCTCGGTAACGGAGGGGAAAGAAGTTGAAACTATCATACTCGAACCCATCCTCCTCTGGATGATGAAGCCTCAGGGAGTAAAAATAGTGGAAAGCTTCAGCGCAAGAGTTATAGCAAGGCTCAAGGCTGACAGAGCCTCCCCAAAATAAAGCATAGGATTGGCAACAAGAAAGACTGCGGGAGAAATTTTAGGGAAATATAGATACCCCAGAGTTGGACAATCCACATCGGGCCTCCAGGGCTGCTAAGTAGATTTGAAAGGGTGATTGAGCATAGTCCCTTGTAGATTGCTCTGAGAAGCTCAGAACCAGTTGTTGTTTGGCCACCAGTGCTCTAGCCAAAGGAACATACTCCTGAGTGCAAGTCTTGCTTCCAGTGCAGACCATGTAGTGGCAAATAAGGTAAAGAAGGAATTGATGTGTTCCTTCACAGAAAAGGGATTGGGGCCGGCCTATTTACCTTCTTCAAAGCATATTGGCCGATTGCGTTATGATGTGGCCTGGGATAATTTCTGATTTTTTCAAAATTGGTGATCGGCGAAACCAAATCTCCATCCGTGGGAAGTCCGGTGATGGCAGGGATGTCCAGAAGGGTCGGACATTAGCCCAAGGGGAAGATCGAAGAAATTATAACAAGGGTTCTAGAAAGACATAAGAGCAGGAAAGACTACTTTGTCATAAGGAATCGGTCTGGTGATTAGCTCGATGAATGAGTAAATGCCCAATAATTTCCATGCATGAGCATAAGTGGGTTTCAGCCGATTGACCCACTCTACCCAACCTTTGAGGTCGGTCGGCCATGTTACTGGAGCCTTTACCGTAAGCCATTTGCTCCAATCAAAGGAGTCGGCTTTGAAGGGAAGGGCGATATGACGAGGGAAGATTGGTCTGAGAAGTTCTGGAGGATCGACCTTAAAGGTATGACTAAGACAATGAGGGTCTGTGCTTGGTTTCTTGACAAAAGAATCGGGGATTTCTTTAAGAATTTTTTAGAAGTCAACAAGATTGAAATCACTGACTCCAGCCATTAGAGAAAGAGAGGAAGAAAATGGGTTGCAGACAAGATGTTGGAACAAAGGGCAGAAGGTGTAAGCGCGATAAAAATTTCTTTGAAACTTAGAGATTTCTGAAATTGAAAGAGGAAAATAGCTGCCAAATGGTTTATAAAGGGTTGAAGAGGTAGGACGATTGATGTTCTGTTTAGACACGCTCATTTGAAAGATTGTGTTTATTTTATTTAATCAATGCAGTTAATGAGGAAAGAGCTGTTGATCAATAGTCACAAGATATGAAATCAATTAATCAATTAATATCAAATGTTTAAATTTTACCCAAATTTTCACACTTGGGGGGGGGGGGGGGAAGGGGCAATGTTTGTACCCTAATTTTCAAATTTGGGTCGATGGGGCAAAGAAGAAACAAATAGGCCTTAATATAAAGATGGAGTTCTCCAAAGATGATCGGCCTGACAAGGAAAAACAAATTGTTGCAAGATCAGCAGACTTTATTTGCTAATTAATACAGCGACAATCATGGAAGGGAAAGAGCATGCGCCTGCTGGGCCAAGGATTAAGCCTCGTGTTTAATCCAAGATATTTGAATTTAAGACAGCATGATCACAGGACCTGAAAATCAGCCCGAGTACAACTATATGAGGTGGAAACCTGAAAAAACAAGACATTAACACTTCTTCAGATGACACAGACAGCACTCTGCTCAAACTTGGCTCGACATTTTCTCTTTTGTTATGTTTAATCAGACTCTTCTATATCATTCTTGTTCTAGTCTTATTTCTTTCCCTTCAGCCATTTTAATTATTATAGTTTCTAGTTATTGAGAGTTTTAGAGTTCATTCAGCCTTCCATTGGCCAGTTTCATTTGTCCAACTTTTAATAGCCTTCAATCGGGCAATGCTTCCCAATACTTTTGTTAAAGAAATTTCCTTTTAATTCAATGATTAAAACAGTCCGACTATGACTTTGAACTAGAATCTGCTTCCTTTACATATTTTGTTGTTTTTCATTATAAAAGCAACTGGCACACCTTCACACCGGACCATCGGCCTGACAGATCGGCCAAGGAGATTTTTGGTGCAACAGATTGTATCTTCCATACCGTTTAAATTAGCAATACACCCCACATTGAATCGATTTTATAAGATTTGGTCCTCAATCGATCAAATTAAAAGGTTTTATCCCAAATTAGACCATTTCAAAAGCATTTGACCTCAAATTGGGCAATTAACCATCAATGTTTTCTCTCCTTAAGTATAAAAAAAAATCTCTCCAAAATTGAAAAGATTAATGGAGAGAAAATAAGAATGATGTGATTTTAATGAGTGAATAAATACTAAATTGTTCGCATTCCACATATCATTTTAAAAAAAAAAAAACTTATTATTTAAAATTGTAAAGGGCATAATGATAAAATTATATCATTTTTATTTTGTTCCCTTTCGTTTTTCAATTCTACCAAACAATGAAAAGGAAAAAAATCAATTTCTCTTCCAACTTTTCTATCTTTTCTTCCAAACACAAATGAAAGAAAATAATATATTTTTTTTATCCTTACATTTTTCTCCCCTTCCAACTTTTTTTCTCCTACCAAATATTGCTTTATAGTTGTTTTTCTAGCTTACATTTTGGTCCTAAATCGCGGGTTTTAATCAATTAGTCTAGTCAACCAAAAATTACAATAGTCTGACCCATGGAATTGAACTGTCATATCGTGATCCATGTGTTTAAATCACACAATACCGCATAAAAAGCAAATTCCGCATGAAAGAAGTTGCGAAGAAGTGATGGTCCTCCTCATGTATGGCCAATTTTCTGAAAACCATTGCACAATGAAATGATAATGAAATTGTGGTCGTTCTCATACGATACGAACCCCGGAAACCATGTCAATCCCCGGCTCATACACGTCTTCACAAACAAACATGAGGGAAGTGACTTAATAATTAAATGAGGACAAGCAGATATCAATTTTTTGTACGAGCCTACGCGTACTAAAAACAAGTCTTCTTTATTTATCACACAAACTTGTTTCTCTCTTTGTCTTAATCCTATATATATTAATTAAAAATAAGAGAAGAAAGAAAATTCTTGCCACATGACTTGAGTGTTCTTCCAAGTTTCAAGTGTGTGTGTGTGTATCCAAGGAATTCAAGTTCTTTGTTTTCGGCCATAAAATAAAACTTCATAGAAGTTGGGCGAGGCGGTGAGCCTTGAAGCTTTGCCCCGTTTGGGCTCTCAACTGTTTTTCCAGCTTATTATAAATTCTGAGCTTCAATCGAAAGCTTTGATGAACAAAGTCAACCAAAAATTACTTTGGCCAATGGCCCCACCTCACCTCACCCTTCCGACTTCCGACTTGCAAGGTTCCAACGACCTTCAAAGGTCAATTATTCTGGGAAATAAGCTAACTTTTCTGGTTTTTCTCGACTCCCAAGTACAGTTTCTGGATTTGTAGAATGGAAGACAAGTGAGGTCAACAACGAATTTATTTTGCAAAAAGGAAAAAGATTCGAGGTCAACAGCGAATTTATGATACACATGTATCCAAGAAAAAAAAATATTCCAATGCCAAAATAACGATATCAATTTTTTTAGAATTTTGAGAAAAAAAAAATTCAAATTTGGCTTGAAAGCAAGAAGTGGAATGGGAGGGGACCATCTTCAAAGTTTTGTAGCTAACAGAGCCGAGGAAAGCTCGGGGAAATCCACCGGGACAATAAAATACAAGATAAATAGAATATTTTATGGATTTTTGACTGATTATTATTTTTAATTATATATATGGTTTTGAGAGAGAAAGGCCCCAAGCCCCCAACTGACCGCGTCTGGAGTTGTTTCTGTCAACCACTACTACAATTTCATGAAGATGAAGTCAAATTTTACTAAATTTATATTAATTAAATAATTACTACTTCTCCAATTATTGGTAAGCCACTCCCCCTAATATTTATATTTAATTAATAGTAGTACTGAAAAACTCCTTTTAGAAAAATTTTTTTTTAAAATTAACGATCCAAATTGACTTTTTAAATTTCAAATTTGTAAAATAATAATGGTCTCTTACCTTAATCCCTTGTGGAGGAGAACCTTCCATTACAATCTTACAATCATTAACTGATTCTGAAATTTTTGATAAGGTCCTCTCTGACATGTGCTGATTACGTATCCAAGCTAATAAAAGTTCTTGCTAAAATCCACATATTCACATCACACCCATATTTACTTGTTCAAGCTTTTTTCATTTTAAAATTTTTTTACTAATTCAACAGTTCTGAAACTGTAAACATTCATTATTTCTACCCAGAATCCACCTGCCAAATCTCTATAGATCAACATTACAACTAATAAGAAATATTCGTAGAATCTCAAGGGATTAGTATATTAATACTCTATTAAAAATCTCAAATTTTCGATTTTAGGATAGAGATTTCAAATTTTGTCTTTTGAACAGATAATCATACATTAATCACTAAATCAAATATATATTTGAAAAAATTTGTCAATTTTATTTTGTTAGCCCAAAAAATGCTGAAAACAGGGTTTTTTCTCCTTGAAAAAATAGAAAACAAAACAAAACAGGATTAAGTAAAAGGTAATTACAGTGATTAATGAAATGAAATCCTTGGACAAGGGTATTTTAGTTATTTTGTTAGGGGGGAAGGAAGCCCGGGAAGGAACCAAAATGGAAAACCGAGTAACAACTCTCTTGAAAGTGTCAGCAGCCTGGTTTACCAAATCCAAAAGCACACGACATGAGTATAATATTTTCATTCCTTCATATTATTCAACAAAATCATATTCAAAACATTCATTCTTTTCTCTTCATCAGGTTCTTTCTCGACAATCCCAACTCTTTCATGGCTGTCAAGTTTCAGAATCTGGTTTCTCTCTACCTGGTGTTCCTGATTTTCATTGCTGTCTTGCCTAGTTCCCAAGCTTCACCTCAAAATATTGAAGTTACCTACCCATCTCCAACACCACCTCCTGCCTCTGAACCATTTTCACCTCCAACTCCAACTGCAGGAGGAGTTCCAGAGTCGCCGCCGCCGCTTCCTCCGCCGCCGCCATCACCCTCATCGGATGAAAGCAACAAGACTATTGCAAAGGCAGTAGCTGCAACAGCTGCAAGCACTATAGTTATTGCTGCGATATTCTTCTTTTGCATTAGAAAGTATGCCCTTGTGCAGCGCAAAAGAGAGAGAGTTGGGGACAGTTTCCAGGCAGGTCAGCCACCCAGGGTGGCTCCTCCTGGAGATGCGTTTGCAAGAGTTAATGGGAATATAAAGGGGTTGATTGTAGATGAGAATGGTTTGGATGTTCTTTATTGGAGACAGCTTCTGGAAGGAGAAAACAAAACCGGGTTTCGCAAAGAGATTTTGAACGGTCCAAAAGATGTAGAAGAAGGAAGAGGAGGAAGGGGGCTGATTCGTAAAGGAAGTCTAAGTCGAAGCAAGAAGGTAGAACCTGTACACGAAATTCCTCTGCTTCGTGGAAAGTCTTCCACTTCCCATGTTCCACCTCCTGACGATGATGATTCAAGTGAAAATATAGGTCCTCCACTGCCTCCTCCGCCGTCTCATGGGATCGTCCTAAAAGCGGTTGCGAAAAGGGAGGCTCCCGTTCAATCAAAATTTTTGCCTCCAGCATCAGTGCCACCTCCACAACCCTCAATCCCACCACCTTCAGTACCAATTCAAGATGGTAAAAGTCCGGTGACACCTCCGCCTCCACCTCCGCCAGCTCCACCGAATAGAACTACTGCACCGCCACCTCCTCCGGCTCCAGCTAAAGGTCCTACCCCGCCACCTCCACCTCCTAAAGCGGGTGGTCCAGTTGGTACGTCTTTGAAGCCTCCTCCAGCCGCCAGAGATAAGTCTAACGGGGATAAACCAGGGGAGTCTTCTGGAAATAATCAGGTGAAATTGAAGCCATTGCACTGGGATAAGGTGAACAACAATGTTGAACATTCCATGGTGTGGGACAAAATCAATGGCGGTTCTTTCAAGTAAGTTCAATTACACTATTCTTTTTCTGACCAAAACATGAGGGCCACGTTTCAATTTTAGTGATATTGAGGCTCTTTTTTGAACTGTTCTTCAGGTTTGATGATGACCTTATGGAAGCTTTATTTGGATGTGTTGCAACAAATAGGAAATCCCCTCCTGCTTCTAGTAACACAAAGAATACAGGAAATACTAAGACTAGCTCATCATCACAAATCATGGTTCTGGATACCCGAAAATCTCAGAACATTGCAATTGTGCTCAAATCACTGGCTCTCTCTCGTAGGGAACTACTTGAAGCCCTCAATGAAGGGCAAGGCCTAGAGGCAGATACTATTGAAAAGCTTATGAGAATTGCCCCAACAGAAGAAGAACAGTCTCAAATCCTAGATTTCGATGGAGATTCTACAAGACTAGCCGATGCTGAATCCTTTTTGTTCCACATTTTGAAAGCTATTCCATCAGCCTTCACCCGTCTCAATGCTATGCAGTTTAGATTAAACTATGACTCAGAAATTCTCCACATGAAGGAGTCTTTACAAACATTAGAGTCAGGGTGCAAAGAGCTTCGCTCGCAAAGATTGTTTATGAAACTCCTAGAAGCAATCCTCAAGGCTGGGAATCGCATGAATGCTGGAACTGCCCGAGGGAATGCTCAAGCTTTCAACCTTACTTCTCTACTTAAGCTCTCTGACGTTAAGAGCACCGATGGAAAGACTTCTCTTCTCCACTTTGTGGTAGAAGAAGTAGTTCGTTCGGAGGGAAAGAAATGTTATATCAGCAGGAACCGTAGCCTGAGTCGAAACAACAGCCGAAGCAGCAACAGCAGCTCTGATAATTCAACAACAAAAGAGGACAGAGAGAAGGAATATACAACGCTTGGATTACCGGTAGTGGGAGGCCTCAGTGCTGAGTTCACTAACGTGAAGAAAGCAGCCTCTATAGATTTCAAAACATTTTCCAGCACTTGCTCAGCTCTTACTGCTCGCGTAGCAGAAATTAAACAGCTTGTGTCTCAATGTGTGGCCGATGGCAAGGAAGGATTTGTGAAAGAAATGAAAGGGTTCATTGATGATGCTGAAGAGGAACTAAAGGTTATCAGAGAGGACCAAAAAAGAGTGATGGATAATGTGAAAAGAACCACCGAATATTATCAAGCAGGGGCTTCAAAGGATCCTTTCCAGATATTTGTTATAGTTAGAGATTTTCTAAATATGGTGGATCAAGTCTGTGTAGAAATAGCCAGGAATCAACAAAGGAGGAAGTCACCAACACAATCACCAAACTCACATGAATCAAGAACCAAAATGAGGTTCCCAGTCTTGCCAGCAAATTTCATGACAGGTAAGTCCAGAAGCAACTCTAGCGAACCAGATGTAGATTGATGAAACATGAACTAATTTTCATCAGAGAGGCAATGTACGTACACTTCACAGGACAAGTATAGGGAATTGATTTTTGAATTCTTCCATTTGTTTTGTACCAAATTTTGATGAAGCGGTAAATATATTGACGTCTGATTTTTTCTGATTTGAACTTGCCTCATTGTGTAAGCACTGGAAATATCAAAGGGTTTAGTCGTCAAAGTTCAATAAATTAGAAACCTGTTCTACATGATCAAATAGGAGCCATAGATCATGGTATTAACAAATTCTGTATTAAGTGTGCAGACTAGAAAGGATTCTGCTGTATAATCAGTAAACCTGATATTCAATTCTGTACATCTGCCAGGAAATGTCTCACAACAGCTTAAAGCATTGAATTATTATAGACAGATCATAAATTAATCATTTCATAAACATAAATTCAGTATCTGCGACTACAAGTTATATGTAGAGCAGAACAAAACACCACTTGTTGATAAGACAAGTTCTGGCATTACCAGCTTCAAAATTTAAGTCATCTGCTAAGAGTTGGATATAATAAAGCATTAAATCCAATTGCCAACATTTTCTATTTCTTCTTAACTACCCAAATAAAGAAAAAGAAAAGGTTAAGAACATCCGAAGAATGGGTATATTGAAGGGAAATGGAGAACATACAAACGCAGCGGAATAATAAAATTTCAGTTCCCACTAGGATCCTTGCGAAGATTATCCCAATTAGTGATAAAAATATTACCTTACTTGTGCATTGAAATCAAAAACTGAAGCTGGATCAAAATAAGCTACAGCGAAACCTCCTCAAGATCTTGTCTCTATGGTATCCACACGATCAAGCAGCAATCAATCTTCATCTCACGAAAAATAGGGATGGAGTTTTCTCGCTTTCTTTTTATGCTAGCAAACGAACATAAAGAATTTTTGTGTTTTTCGGCAAAAGACTAACCTTATGCGTGTCTCACACTCTTTTTATATTTAGCTTTAATCTCTTTCAACCTAATTAGATTTAGATTAAACTCTTAATCCATTTAGAGTTTTACCTACTGTAATTAGACCCAAGTGATTTGTCTTTGGACATAACCCAACATATATATATATATATATATTCCTAACTATATCAATTCTTTAAAAGAAAAATAATAATGATAATAATCACTCAGTATCTCATTGTAGATTATTGCTTATAAGTGTTGCCTGGAGACTTTGTCACACACAGTCTCTCTCTCCTGGAAGCTACAAGTTGGCTTAAGTGAGAAGAACGTTTCTTGTTTCAAGGAAAAGACCAGGGAAGACTTCAAGTTCTTCTTGGTGAACACGTCCACAGAGAAATGGAAACAGACAAATTTATTCTCATATTATATACTCCCTCCTTTCCACAATATCTATCGCTTTAAGGTTTTGCACAAGAATTAAGAATAATGTTAAAAATTCCTAAAATCTAGATAAAATATTATGAAAAGACAGTTTTACCCTTTTATTGGAATTATTTATTCTCACAAATACTCTCTCTTTGATAATTAATGCTTTGTAGAATTAATTTAGAGGGATAGGGATAAAATTGGAAAAAGAATAGCTAATGCTTCCTAGAATTCTTAAAATGACAGATAAATTGAAATAAAAAAATTTGTCAAAAGCGACAGTTATTGTGAAAAGGAGGAAGTACTACTATAGAATAGTTCTTGTAGTTTCTCAATACCACATAACTTCAAGAAATAACCCACATTTATTAAAACCCAAACGAAACTGCTCCATTATAATAATTAATACTACAATCAATTGGATTGAAAATGTAAAAGGCTTAGGCAAGAAAGAGACCATTTAGCAATAAAATCAGAAGTTATAACTAACTATGACTTATCATGCAAAGAATCAAATTTAGTTCATCCAAATGCCGAACTTTCTCTCTGGCCAGTGAAATTAAACAGGAATGCTGCCAACCCCACCACTTTACTGTTTTAAAACAACCATTTTCATGTTTATCATCTATTTTTTGGGATTTTGGTGGCTGTCAATTGTATTAGATGACTTCACCTTATCATCAAGAGAAGAACCTTCAAGCTAAATATCTGATGTCTCCATTTTAGTGGAGGAATGCCCTACAATGCATTCGCATTTGTCTCACTAATGAGTTCACACCGTGACTGTTCAACGGACAAATCTCCTTGAAAAGATGTTGACTTCATACTTTTTTTGCCGTTTGTTTTGGGCACCTCCTACCCTCCAAGTCACATAAAAGGGAAAATGTTTCACCCAAAAAAGAAAAAAGAAAAGGGAAAATGGACGATTTACTGAGATGTGCAAATTGCAACTCCCTTCCCATTTGTTTCTAGTTATTTCTGCATAGAGAGAAAGGGGGGATATTAAGTGTCTCAACCATGGTATTGTCATATGATAGCTACAACTTAACAAATTCATGATCTAAAAAAATAAGACCAGATTCTTTCCAAAACCTAAGATTTTTAATTAGTTATCAGCAATATACAGTAAACACCAAGGAATCAAATCAAAAAGGGCGGTAATGATACAATGCTTGGACTAGGTTTTTGCTTACATCAAATCTTATGGTTCTATAAGATGCTGCTGTAGTTGGCCTTGCTCCTTCATCTAACAGAAACTGTGTGATTGTGAAGGTCAACTCCTTTATAATATGAACACTTGAATATAGATATCCTATCTGTAATATGTTTTGACTCGTATTTAGTATTTACGTGGGGTCTCCTCTCACTGCCTATGCCTATGTTTTCATACTGTGGTTTCATACTATCTCTTAGAGGTGGCAATCGAGCGGGTTTTACGTGTTTCAGACCAGGTCCTTTCAAGTTCAGATCATTCAGGTTCGGGCTTGTGGCGGGTTCGGATCGCTTCGGGTTCAAGTTTTTTTCAGGTTTGGACTTAATTGGGTTCGAATTGATTCAGGTTTGGATCGTTTTTAGATCAGGTTAACTTAGATTCATGCAGGTTTCAAACAAGTTCTGTACTTTTTTTTAATTTTATGAAAAAAATTCTTTGATACAAATGAAATTTTCAAAATTTTAAATTCGAAAGGTTAATTATTTTTTATTTACTATACTTTTGTATTTAATCATGTTTATAAAGTAATATAAACTAACTTATATAAAAAATCTATAAAAAAGAAAGAGCAATATTACTATTAATTAAATGAATCAATCTATTCATAGCATATATATATATATATATATTAAGATCTATTCACATTGTTATCACTTATTAATAATAAATTATGAATTGGATAAATGATTAAATTAGAAGAGAATATACACAACAAAATAAATTAAGAATAAGATTCATACCTATAACATTACATTAGGTTAGTAATAAATTAATAATCAATAAATTAGAAATAATTAAATTTAGAGAAGACATATTTTAAATATATATATATAACACTAAATAAATAAGAAGACATATTTATGATTAAGTAAATACCATACATATTACATAAAATTAATATATAATATAGTATCAATAAAAACATATCATATATATTAGACGTTGACATTACTTAAATAAATTGTTAGATTTGAAAGCAAAACGTATATCAATAAGACTAAGAAATGATAAGATAATTTATTAATTAAGGGTAAGATAATCTTAACTCTTAATTCTTGCAAATTAAAACTAAAATTTCTAGTAGTAATTAAAATGAAGATAATATTGTATATTTATAACATGATAATGGCATCGACATAGGATACTTGTCTTAATTTTAACTTTTATTAAGTATGCCTATTAAATTGATTATTTGAATGTTAATTGTGTGTAAGTAAAAGTAATATATATCATAGAAAAAGATCTAATTTGTAAAATTAAAATAATTTTTCTACTACTACTACTAATTATTATTATTATTATTCTTAATCTTACAAGCTTTATTATATTTATTTACATCTAAATCATATATCTTTTGACGAAATAAAATTATAATTTGTTTAAAATTAATATATCAAAACTATTTCATATATTTATTTATTTATTATATATTATTATATTTTGATATTATTTTCTATATATTTTTTAAAATGTAAACATTTGATTTATGTATTTATTATTTAATTACCATAAAAAAAGATAGAAAAAATCAAATTACAAATAGATAGTCAATTGCCTAATTAGACTTAGGAGACTTTAGTTTGGCATGATGAATTTTGACTTACCTACCATAATTTGTTGCACCTCTATAATTTGTTTACGTCACCTATACAAGTTATTGTTGCTCTGCGTATAGATAAGATGTAAACTATTTTTCTAGAGGTTACCGCCCAACTTAAGTTCATTTTAAGTTTCCTTTCTCCACAAAAAAAAAATTAATCTAGCTTCTGAATTGTAAATTTATAAACACTTAAAGATTATTTGTTTACTTAATTATATAATTAAAATGAAAAAATATTGAAAATTTACAATAAATTTTCATCTACAACTTGTACTTAAAAATTATTTAATTATATTTAAATTTTTTGTATTAAATTCAGGTTATTTCGGGTTTGGGTTCAGATCAGGCTCGGGTTCGGACACTTTCAGGTTTGTGTAATTTCGGATTCGGATCGTTTTGAGTTGGATTTATTTCGAGATCGGGTCATTTCGGGTTGGATTTATTTCGAGTTCAGATGATTGACTTTTTTGGTCAATCGAGTTTCGATCGGGGTCAGATTCGAGTTTTTTTTTAGACGAGTTTTTGGGGTTCGGATTCCCTTTACTACCTCTACTATATGTTTATACCCTAATTTAGTCTTAGGGCAAAAAAAAATCCAATAAGCTGTCATAGACCACTGGGCTCGCAATTTTGGATTGCTTGACGCTGTATCGGCCTAAGTGACTGGATAATAGGTTGGATTTTTTCAAAGTCAATGGCCTTAAACTGACATTAAGACAGCGGCAATTCAGGATGAAATAAATTAAGAACAGAACAATCAGGGGATAACTTTTCAGGGCAGGGATTGTGAAATTAAGGCACCAGCACCAAGGAAGTTGACTTGAGAGATGAAAAGGGATTATAAAAACCAAAACATGGGAAGAGCAAAAAGACATCATCAACTCCTTCCAACAACACATTAGACTACACTCTGTTCGACATGACTTGAATACTTTCCTTATTCTGTCTTAATAACCTTTACTGTTTTCTTGCACTTTCCTGACCGATAACCTTCAATTGGCCTTGTAATCAGTTTCCTTTTCAATATAAGCTTATTTCATTGATCTCATTTACAATCCTTTTAAGTTTCCAAACAAGGTACCTGATAGATTTAATGATTATAACGGTCCATGTGCGACTTTAAATCAGAACCCACATATTTCCTTTATTATTAGCGTTTTTTGAACAAAATAACTGACACACCTTTACAATCGGCCAAAAATATCGCTTTGGTACGAACACTATCATTTATGATTAGAGATGGCAATCAGGCGGGTTGGGCGGGTTTCGGGCAAGGTCATTTCAGGTTCGGCTCATTCGGGTTCGGGCCTGTAACGGGTTTGATCATTTCGGGTTCGAGTTTTTTCAGGTTCGGGCCTAATCGGGTTTGAGTTCATTCGGATTCGAATCATTTCAGATCAAGTTAACTCAGGTTTGGGTGGGTTTCGGGCAGGTTTTGTACTTTTTTTAATTTTATGAAAAAAAAAATTGATATAAATGAAAATTTCAAAATCTTAAATCCGAAAGGTCAATATTTTTTATTTACTGTACTCTTGTATTTAATTATGTATATAAAGTAGTATAAACTAATTTATATAAAAAATTTATAAAAAAGAAAGAGTAGTATTACTATTAATATATTAAATGAATTAATCTACATAAAAATTTATGACTCATAGCATATATATATATATATATTAAGATCTATTCACATTGTTATTACTCATTAATAATAAATTATGAATTGGATAAATGATTTAATTAGAAGATGATATATACAACAGAATAAATTAAATATAAGATCCATACCTATAACATTACATTGGGTTAGCAATAAATTAATAATCAATAAATTAGAAATAATTAAATTTGGAGAAGACATATTTTAAAATATATATTTGTAACACTAAATAAATAAGAAGACATATATATGATTAAATAAATACCATACATATTACATAAATTAGTATATAATATAGTATCAGTAAAAACATATTATATCCATTAGACATTGACATTACTTAAATAAATTGTTAGATTTGAAAGCAAAATGTATATCAATAAAACTAAAAAATGATAAGACAATTTATTAATTAAAAATAAGATAATCTTAACTCTTAATTCTTGTAAACTAAAACTAAAATTCCTAGAAGTAATTAAAATAAAGGTAATATTGTATATTTATAACGTGGTAATGGCATTTATATAGGTTAGTTGGTTTAATTTTAACTTTTATTAAGTATGATTATTGAATTGATTATTTGAATGTTAATTGTGTATAAGTAAAAGTAATATGTATCATAGAAAATTATTTAATTTGTAAAATTAAACTAATTTTTCTACTACCATTACTACTAATAATTATTATTATTATTATTAATCTTACAAGATTTATTATATTTATCTACATCTAAATTATTTATCTTTTGACTAAACAAAATTATAAATTGTTTAAAATTAATATATGAAAACTATTTCATTTATTTATTTATTATACATTATTATATTTTGATATTATTTGCTATATATTTTTAAAATGTAAACATTTGATTTATGTATTTATTATTTAATTATTTAATTACCATAAAAAAGATAAAAAAAAATTAAATTACAAATAGATAGTCAATTACCTACTTAGACTTAGGGAACTTTAGTTTGGTACGATGAATTTTGACTTACCTACCATAATTTGTTTGTCACTTGTACAAGTTATTATTGTTTTACGTATAGATGAGATGTAGATTATTTTTCTAGAGACTACAACCTAACTGAAGTTTGTTTTAAGTTTTCTTTCTTCACAAAAAAAATAATTGATCTAGCCTTTGAATTATAAATTTGTAATCAAATGGAGATTATTTATTTACTCAATTGTATAATTAAAATAAAAAAATATTGTAAATTTTCAACTAAAACTTGTATTTAAAAAATTATTTAATTATATTTACATTTTTTGTATTAAATTCGGGTAACTTTGGGTTTGGGTTCGGATTAGACTCGGGTTCGGGTAATTTCGGGTTCGAATCGTTTCGGGTGGGGTTTATTTCGCGATCGGGCTATTTCAGATTGGGTTTATTTCGGGTTCGGGTGATTGATTTTTTAAGTCAATCGGGTTTCAATCGGATTCAAGTTCGAGTTTTTCGGGCTCGGATTCACTTTGCCACCTCTATTTATGATACAGACTTCGATTCATGGTGATTTGGCACTTGGCTTTGGCAGCATCTGACTTCATAAAGTTTACTAAACTAGATAAACTATCTGCTGCAAAAGAGGAAGATCCATGACTTCAGATTTAGATTGTTTTAACAGAACTGTTTTTGAATGGTGGCTCTGTCGTTTCCTTATTGCTTAGCAGAGACCCCAAGCTTGAAATCCTTAGTTGTTGCTGGAAGTTAGAACTTGAAACTATTTCTACTTGATCTCAGCTGTTAATTAAGAACGGAAGTTTGATTTTGCTGCTCTGAGAACTAGACCGTATGGAAAAAAATCGCAGAAAACGATCTGTAACAATAAGAATCAGAGGTCGTTGCTCCTAGCCTCGAACATGAAACTGGTTGATTCAAATTCCGTTGTCAAATGGATTCGGATAGATAAATAATCATCGAGTAGTTCTTTCTATTCATATTTGAAAGGCTAAAGACTAAATTGCACTCACAAGAAGGCTTTGATAAAACACAACTGCAATCTTGTTTTCACATATCATTGTGCATTTGATTAGCTACAATATATTGCTGTCCGAATATATGGCAGGGAAAAGGTGAGGACGAAACAGTTAAAAGAGTGGAAGTGCCCCAACCTCTTCTGTGTCTTCCGCATCATTATTGAATACCCCACCTTGATGATAAGATTGAGGAATTCAAATACACAGCATGTGAATAAGCCAATATTAAGTTGGCATGGTCCTCAATGAAATACAATGCCTTCAAATATACCTTTCCTTGCCCAGCTATGTAGTAGCCTCCAAGGCTGATGTATTTCTCATCTCTTTCTGAACGGCTATTCATATTAAACGTTCTTGAATTTTCCAGGGTAGCTATAGATGATGCATAATTCATGGACCCAAGGAAGCCAGGTTACCGATGGATGTCACTCTTGGTACCGATCTGTGAAGAAAAGGTGCATGTTAAGACTAAGAGAACCAGTTTTTGCAGGACAATTAAATAGATGAGTCTAAAAAACATTTCTCAAGATACGATCATCAAAACTAAAAAAAGGCTTAAACGAAAAGCCAGTTTACCAAGAAAACGTTCAAACAAAATCTGAACTGAGATTAGACTGATTATGTTACCGAATGATACATTGCCATGATCATGATACCTCTCTAAGAAAGAGTATAACTTAGAAAGATATTAAATTATCATGATGAGGTTAATAGTGAGAGGTAATCATATTACCATGCCCTACAATACAATTATCATGGTGCCCACCACCAGACAGACACCAAGCTTAACAGCAGAGCAATGCAACCGTGGGCATCACGCTACCCCTACCAGAACTGGCTATGATTGCAATGACAAAGATTCATATCGCAATTAAAATATCAAAAAATATAAATTAATAAATGTATAGGCAAGATCAGAATATGAAAATTGCATATATGTTGGCATTTAAAAACTAGTTTTTGACTAAAATGAGAGAAAAGAAAAATGTATGGTAGTTTTATATATCCCTCAGCAGGTGATGGAGAAAGGTAGCTTCACATTGATTGGCATCAGACATTTCATGCTGGATAACCATTGAACACAAGAAAACACAGCAGGAAGTACCTTATCGAGAGGGCCTTTTGGTGTTCTCTGCGCATGGTAAAAACCTGGCAGAGGTGTAGCTTTAAAATTAAGGCTCTGCCTTAATTTTTTTATCTCTGCATCTCTGTTATCCTGTGTCAATCATACAGGGTTGAGCAAATTCCGATTCTCTAGATTAGGTAATGATATGCCAATAATTATATTCTCAAGAGTGATGGCATTGTCTCTCTCTTAAAATCAGACAACTAAAGTACTTGTCAGCTGTCTCATAGGAGCATGTGCAGTTGTTCAAGTTGATTACAAGAATGGAAACACCTGTCCTCCAGAAAAAAAAATTAATGGTACCTTCGATTTTGTCTGAAGATATTTTCTCTCTGCTTCTCTACCATCAGGTTTTTCTTCCAATTTCTTGGATAACTGAAATAAAGGATATGAGATGCTGAGATTCTAACCACAGATAGATAGACAGTGTAGATCAATGTCACAACAAACTGTGCATCTGATACAAAAGGCAACAGCAAGGACTCTTAATGCCTTACCTCCTTTCTCCTGTAAGCCCTTTCTTCGCTCTTGAAGCCAAAATAAGATGGAGCAGCCTTCGCATTCTTTTTCTCCATACCAGTAACTCTAGGAGACCTGTCAAGAAATCAATCAATTCAACAATGAAGAAATTTGGAGATGATTGATGCTTTACGCAGATGCTTAACTTCTGCTTATAACTGTTGAAGGAATAATTTTAGAATTACCCCAACTTCCTCAGAAAGAAGTACTGAAATATTTGTGAGTTTTATAACAAGAATCCATGCAAGCCTACAAATTTATGGCCATAAAAAAAGCTTGAAATATGAGTTCTGCACCGAGAATGTTTACTTAAAGTGGTATGGTCCAATTGGTTAAATATATTTGACTCAATATTAAAAGCTTCTTGATTGCTAAATCCCACCACCCCCCCCCCCCCCCCCCCCAACTCCTTTCTTGCCTTTTCTTCTTTCTGCAGCAAAAAAGGACAAAAAGAAACAGAAAAAGGAGGGAGGGAGAAAAATGAGGATTGACAGAAAAATGACAAAACTTGGTATGATATGATAATCAAAACTTCAGTTGGAAAAAAGGGAGACATAATTGATGGAAGAAAATCACTTGAGCACAATCCTCTCAACTTTCCTTTTTTGACCGGTATCCACTTAAATTTCAAATTTGCACTTTTACACACTTAACCATTGAACAATAACTCTCTTTCAAAGCCCCTTCAATCATGAGCAAATACGTTAACAGCTGTTAGAATTAATTAACTTCTTGCATGAGCTAATCCCCTCAATAATAACTAGAAGTAGCATTTGAGAAAAAAATTTGAAAAAGAAAACGACAATAAGTTCCAATAGGTTTATGGTTAAGATACTAGATTACTTAAGACCCTAAATTCAGTGCATCCTTCCTGCACAGGGTATTTGAGTTCTCAGGGATGCAAGATGATTTGTGTTTCACATTTTCCATACTGTCATTGCCATATTAATATCAATTTTTAACAGTGGTAATAGTTTAAGCTTAAAAAAATAGGTCTAATGTGAATGTGACAGATGATGGCAACTACCAAGTTATCCAAAACACTTATTTATTCTCTCCTTAACCAACACCAGATCTATATCATGACTAAACTAGAATGCAGATCCACAGGTGCAGGCATGCATTATATGCATTTTTCAGCAGAAATCTTTAACCTCAGAACCTTACCCTCCATTCTCCTTTTGTGGAGTTGTCAAAGTGGACGCTCTTGGCACTCTTCCCTTGTTAGGCACCTGCCCAAGGAAAATGGAAACAAAATTCCATGATTGCGAATTTAAGTAGTAGAAAAAGAGATGTCAGGTGGATCTTATGGATTAAAATGCTAAAAAAGTAACCTGCTTTGACGCTGCAGATTGTCCCAGAGGGGAAGGTTTTAATTCACGATAATTACTCTGAAATGTTTTAAATGCTCGTTTGACAATGTCCTTATCTCCCATTTTCTCCATAATTAAAGATTTTCTTGTTGTAGCAGGGGAAGATGGGTCAGAACCTAAGAGACCCAAACTAAGGGACATGTGTAAGGATCTAGGAGCTACTTTCTTGCTTTCTGCCACAGAAGACTTCTTAGTCTTTGGTGAAGAATAAGATGGAGCAGTTCCTGTTTTTAATGGAGTTCTGGATGACGTTGCAGTAGGAGTTGATGTTGGCTTTGATGCTCTAGGTGTAGAGAACTGTGGTGTTTTTGTCACAGGGGATGTGGGTTTCTTCTTTATCCTTGTCTCGTTTCTCTCCTTATTCTCTGGCGTAATCTATAGACGAAGCAAAATCAGAGAAGAAAGCATCATATGCCAGTATCGAAGATATAAACAAGTAAAACAAGAGTTCATTGTAGTCAAGCTTTCCAATATAACAAATCACTTCAACAAGCATGATGAACTCACCTTATGAGATTTTGTTGAATGACCCAACTTTACATTTCTATCTTTCATCTTTCGAGTGTTTTCTCTGTCTTTTTCTGAGTTCCGTGGTAACTCATTTACATCTTGAGACCCCTTGGAAAGAGTTTCAAATTCTTCTTTTACCAAAACAGCTTCATCCGAAGCAGTTTCTTCCTGTTTGTTTAACATTGCAGTTTCCACTATGCTATCTATTTCCTCTTTCTCACATTCTACTCTGCTATCTATTTTCTCTGTCACTTCCCCTTCCACCCTGCTATCCATTTTCTTCTTCACTCCCTCAACTGACGAGTTTTTGCATTCCCGTGCAATTTCAGGCTCCTCATTCGGCTCATCAAAGTGGGAGTCATTCACCTCACTTACCAAGTTAATTTCTAGCATATCTGCTTCATCAGAGCGCAGACCATTAGATTTACTAACAAGATCTCCACCACAATTCTTATCATCTAAGTTCAAGGATTTACTTTCGATTGGCTTCTCCTGAGCCTGAGCCTGAGCCTGAGCCTGTAGCTCCGCTTTTCTTGCGGCAATCTTCTTGTAATGTTCTTCAAAGTAAGCCTTTTTCCTTGCTACTGATCCAGGAGTTGCACACTTCTCAACCTCCTCCAAGTACTTATTAGGCGAGAAAGTCGACCATTTCTCCCAAGAAAGTGAATCATTCTCAAATCTACCAAACGAGACTGAAACTTCAAGGGCAGGATTTGAAGAAGCCATCTCCCCAATCTATTTACATGACATAAAAACCCAAAACTGAAGCATATTCTCAAGCAACAAACAGAATGACAACTCATAGCAGCACCCAAAAACGAAAAAGAGAATGGAATTTGATGCAATCATGGAGTGCAAATTCAATCAACAATCCATAACAAACAAATTTAATTCAAGAAACAATAATGGAAGGTGAATTAAAAACAAATGGGCCAACTATTTTTCCAGATCAAAAGGACAAAATTTGTGTACCTTAACTTCTTTATCTGAAGCAGCGACTATTGATTCACCCATTAAATTCTCAAAACCTCCAGGTGGGGAGGGAGAAACTTGAATTTCTTGAAAGCTAACACATCAAGACACAAACTTTAAGCACACCATGGCCTGGCAGCTCACAGCTGGCATGGGCAGCTTCATTAATCCATTGGATCGCACACTAACAAGACCCGAAGAATAAGCAACTCAGAATAAAGACAAAAAGAAGCCTTGAAAAATGAAAGCAAATGTGAGAACTTAAGAAGAAAAGAATAATGGGGGCATGTGCTTATGTCTCTATAAAATTCAGTTCTTTCTTACACTTCCACCCATTATCAAATTCACCTATTCATGGTAAAATGACAATCTTTGTCTGTTTCTTGTACTTGTGGAAAGTCCCAAATCATCAAAACAAAAACGGGACAGAGAAAATAAAAAGCGTAATCAAAAATGATGATAAACCATATATATTACATTTCCAAAGATGATATACATAACTTTGGAACTTTTTTTAATTAGTGGTATGATGACTGTTTCAAGTCTTAGAAAAAAAAAAAGTTGCTTTAAAGTAGTCTATTAGAATTAGAGTGGAGATGTGGATAAAAGGTTAGTTGGATCAATAATGAAGGATTGAACACACAAAAAGAAAAGAAAACTTGGGTTGGGGCACATTGAGTAAACAAAAGGGCAGATGTAACAAACAAACCTCTACAAATTAAACAATTTTGGGTCAAAATCTGAGGGGAAGAGTGATGAGATAAGGGTTGAAAATGAAAATACTAGTAGTAAGTAGATGGGCAAGGCAGGGTCCACATTGGAAAGTAGCGAAGTAAAGAGGGAAATGAAATGAAGAAGAAAGTGCTTTGCTTTGTGAGAGAGAGAGAGCAGCAAGTTGACAGGTCACCTTTTGGTGAATTAAATATAATGTCTGGCCATTCATGATTCACCCCCAAAAAATAAATAAAAAAATAAAGTCTGGCATTTAGGACAGTTGTGGACTTGTGGCGGTGATATGTGGACCCTTTGATTCATTTTGTTGAACTAATAAACCGATTTGCGCCATTGCCACTATGCCTTATCATTGTCAATTGACAGACGAACAATGGAACAAAATACGGCCAATGGTTATAATCTTCCATTTCACTCTGCCATTTCACAAAAATCATTTCCAAATTCCTTATCTTCTAATATGCCTCTTCTTCCAAACTGAGTAAAGAGTATAAAGGAAGCATGGGTAATGAAATCTACCCACTTACACTAGCACATCTCTCATTCTTCTTAATACTGGCCTTTTTTAGGGATTTGGTGGTTTATACTACCTTACACAACCCTATTTATACAACTTGAATTAGTGCAAAAGTAGAGCCTGGATGCATATGTCTACGGTTCAGGCAAAACTATTGCACCAAATTAGAGAGCAAAAATGTTTGTCTCCTTTTTCAATTCTTGTTCACATTTATCTATTTTTTTCAATGCTAAACTATCCAATACTTCTTGTTAAGGGATTAAAGTTAAATGGAATTATTCTTGAGTGTAATGATAGACTAAATTTGTCCCAAAGGTATGATAGTCCAACCAAATTTCATGTTTAGTGTATTGCTCAACATAATTCCTCCAAAGTGTCATACACTAAATAAAAATGGAACTTGGTGTATTGCTTAACATAATTATACAAATTATGTTTCCAACATATGGCATATAAGTAGTAGAGAAAAATGTGCCTCAAAAAATTTAAAAAAAAAAGGTAACAATTGAGAATTATATGAAGAAGCATTATCTAACTAGTATTTTATTTAATGACAGAGAGCAACCATGAAACCCAAACTGGATTCAAATGTTTGTGTACATTCAAACTCAAAAGCCTTCATCCTGCTCCATTTTGTCTAGTTTTTAAAGCATAGATCTGATGTTGATATGCTGAGAATCTAGATAGTGGAGTTGAATGAAATGCATGACACTCATCCAGCAGAAAAGGACATTTGCTTTGGGGAAAAAAGGCAGATGATGGATTTGCTTAATTTAGAGTACTGTCCAGTCGGTTTTGAACACATACAATACTCTCAACTTCCTTTTAACTTGCCTTGTTTCTTCCTCCTCTAATGCCTCTTAAGCTACTCAATCTCCCAAAAAAAGAATAAAACAACTATCACTCCTACTTCAAACATCACTGTCTAAAATCCACTATATATGAACTTCTGTTTGCTTATTGAAATTCACACCATAATTCCAAAAACTCTCCCATTAAGAAAGGCCAGCATGAACATCAGTTTAAGTTCCCTCTTTCTTCAAGTACTCCTAGGCCTAACTCTTCTATTGGGCGTCGCTAAACCAGACCCTGATCCACTTCAAGATTACTGCGTTGCAGACACAAAATCCCGTTTATTTCTCAATGGTGCACCCTGTCTCAACCCAGATCTAGCCGATTCTTCCCATTTCACTACCTCAGCTCTAGCCAAACCTGGAAACACCAGCGCTAATCCCTTCGGCTTCAGTGTCACCCTTACCACCCTTGCTAATTTGCCAGGAATCAACACCATGGGCCTAGCAATGGCCCGTATCGACATTGCTCCTAACGGGATTGTTCCAGCCCACTCCCACCCACGGGCCTCCGAAGTCACCACTTGTCTACAGGGTGTTCTTCTCGTGGGCTTTGTGGATACCTCCAACCGTCACTTTTCTCTACTACTTAAGCCCGGTGACTCCTTCGTTTTCCCAAGAGGCCTTATCCATTATCTCTACAATCAGGACTCCAGGAAGCCGGCCTTTGCTGTGTCTGGGCTCAGCAGCCAAAACCCAGGTGCACAAATCTCTTCCAGGGCTGCATTCGTATCCAAGCCATCAATTTCTGAAATAGTCTTAGAGAAGTCATTTCAAATCAACAGCCAAGATGTTGCCAAGATACGCAAGAACCTTGGAGGGTAATTTAACTGATTATTAGTATTTCTTTTTGTTGAAGTGGGATCATTACAGATTTTCAATTTATTATATTTATTCTTGTCCTGAACATGATGTAGGAAAAGTGGTAGTTCAAATCTTATTTCACATAAAATAGACCTATCAACGGTCACATAATTGTGTATTCAAATTGTATTTTTTCATTAAAAAAGACAACAATCATGCAGGCTTTATTAGGGTTGCTTGTGAAGGAGTTTTAGCAAGAGATTGTATTTGAATTGAACTAATTAAGTGAAAGTCTGAAATATGAACAAATATAATAAAGCAATTCTTTATTGTTTGCTACAAGGGGTTAGGCGCATTTAGCCGTGTACAAGTTGTTTATAGAAAATGTCGAAAGAAACAATTCTTGTGTTGAAAACTGGTAAATCCCAAACATCATTTCCAGATCTCGTTCCCTGTTTTAAATAGCCATTTTCATTGTCTTCTCTTATTGTTCTCCATGTGAAAATGGAGTGTGAACCGTGAAGAATCTGACCATTTGGCAATTGAGAAAATGGGAAATTAACCATTAATCAATGAAAATAAAATTATAAAACAAACCATGTTAGGCATATTGGAAAATGTTATTGTCAACGACAAAGGCCGAAGCCGACCGAAATTTCTCAAAACTTTCACAGGGTGAATGTGAGGGATTAGTCATTTGGAACTCCGCCGCTTCAACGGCTTCTCTAAACCTTGAACCATCGACACACGTCTAGAAAAGAAATATTTCAACAGTCAATATCAAATTAGGATTTGTTGAAGTAGTGGAATATGAAAACAGAGTTTAAACTGAATGATCCACGTGTAAATTTCCAGGAAGAAAAAGGAGGAGAAGCCAAAAAAGAGAAATATAGAAAGCTTTGAGTGGGTCATGGAGCGGTTGAAATTTCTTACAAAAGAGTGCGTGTATGAGCTCTTTTGGACCCCAACAACACCAACCAGGCCCCGTGAACAGCAGATATACGGACATTTCACAAAAACACAAAACTTTTGCATTGTTTCTGGTATCTTCTCTTACCTTGCTTGCATTATCTTACTGGCTTTTTCTTTTCCCTTCCATTTTCTTTTTCTTTTTGGGGTCGAAAGTTGAGATTGAAATGTTTTCTTGCCTTAGAATCATTGTCCAAATACTCTATACTATTACATGAAATGATGGATGAAACCAATCATATTTTGATAACTGGCTACCAATTCAACATTTTGTAAAGCTCCGGAAAAGTTGAAAATGACAACAAAAGGCAGAAAAAGCAAACAGGCTAACATCAAAATGTAGAAAATGGGAAAATGTGAAAATGGAAGATGGAAAATGAATGAAAGAAACCAACGAACAACTGAGTGTTATTCCTCCCTCAATAATATGGTTCATCTTCAATTACATACAAAGAAATCAACCCACCAAAATTGTTCACAGAACTTGGAAACCCGCAAAGAAAAAGCAATTTGATTACCCCCATATGTAATGTAAATCACAAAAAAATAAATCCCCCAAAGAAAAAATAATCTGTACAGAGCTCTATCAAAGAATCAGCATTTGTGTAACAATATTGAAAAAGGAGAAAAGAAAAAGAAAGAAAGAATCATAACAAATAACCGGAAAACCCCAAGAATATTGAAGAAGAAGACTGATCTTTGACTAATTTCCCCTTGTAAAGATCGTAAGGTTCCCAAAGATGATCAAGCGGACAAGGCTTTCTTGCATCCAGTCGAACCCATGGCTTCCCTTTCCCACTCCAATGCAACAAACTAACCGGACCAGGATGCAACGACCGACACGAACCTCTTACATTGTCCCCACCGAGCCCATGTTGGTTCCACCGGTGGTCAATGGCTTCCACATTCCCGGCGAACACCAACAAAAATGGCGGCAAAGAACCCAACTCGTAAATCCTTCGTTTCCTCTGTATCTCCATCCAATTCTCGATCCTTTTCCTGTAATTTCTTTCTCTCCACAGCACCAAATCCATTACCATAACCCCAGTGTTGAAGTAACATGGCTTTCTCGACTGGAACACCCGGGATATAACCGGGTCGGACCAAAATCCGTCGGTGAAGTACTTGGTGAAGTTGGCATGGCAATACTCGGGTGCCCCGATCACACGTGAGTTCGTCAGGGTTGTGTTCCAGAGTTTGAGGATGTCATCGACGACGACCAGGTCTGAGTCGAGATAAATGACTCGGTCAACGCAGAGATCGAGGATGTCTCCGAGGTAGTTTCGAGCGTAGTTGAGTGGGTTCTCGAGGGCTTGCCGTATGGAAGAAGAGATTAAGTTGATCACGGTGTCTTCGCGGAAGATATAGATTTTAAAGTTGAGTGAAGGGAACGTTGATCGGACGAGTTTGCTCAAGACTCTGGGACTCGCCGGGTCGAACTCGGCGGCTATAAAATGAAAGAAGATGTTCTCCGGACAAGACGCGTGGCGTAGGACGGAGTGGACGGCGGCGATCGACCCACGAAGGTATTCGGAGTCCAAAGTCATAGCCACGTGGACTAAAGACTGGTCACAGGAGGAAACCACGTCTTTATTGATGGAGACCGGGCATTCGACTCCGTTTCTGTAATCCGGTGCCTCCGAAAACCCGAACCCCAACCCATCTCCGCCGCCGATGTTCCGAATCCCACGACAAAACGGCGCCGAAATCAAGTGACAGAGAAGTAAAACGGCGGCGACATGCAAAATCGAACGCATTATTCTGAAAAAATAAAAAGAAAAGGAAAAAGAAACTAAAGACCAACTCTCTTTGATTAATCAATCTGTTTGACAAAGAAAGTTAGAAGATTGGCATTTGGGTGAAAAGGAAAGTAGAAGAGAAAAAGAAAGGAGTTTCAGAAAAAATGGAACACGGTTTTGGGGTTCATTCAAGGCGAAAACGCGGATTATTGATGAGAGGAAAAGAGAGAGGAAATGAAAGGAAAAGAAAAGAGAGTTACTTTATTTACCCAAAATGACTAATGGTGTTTGGGGAGGGAATTCGGCTGCCTCTTCTTCTGCATTTTCCTTTCTTTCCTGTCTTTTGGCTTTCCTCTCTCCTCTCTTTCTCTTCTCTTCTCTTCTCTTCTCTCTGTTTGTTGGGGGACTTGCTTGTGTTTTATATGACAGAACAGAAGAAGAAACTGCTGATCTAAGCAAGGAATGGGAGATTTCTTTTTTTTTTTTTCTTTACTTTCTTTTTTTCTGGAAATTATTAGTACTATATTTTAATGGGGCTGTGGAAGAGGCGTGGTGAAAGGTTAATGTAAAGTTTTGAATTTTTTTGCTCTTATTTTTAACTTATTTATTTATTTATTTGCCCCGCTCTTAATTTACTTTTTTTAATTAACAATAATTAATTGATAATCAAGATTTGCCGATTTAAAACATGATCATCTTATTAACAGTACGATCTAAACCATGTCTCAAAAACCTTTTCTTTCCCTTCTTAAAAAAAAAAGAAAAGAAAAGAGGTTGAAATGAAAAGCTTCGTTGGGGTTAACTAATGCATTTATTAATTAAGGAAGGGAAACCTTAAAACTGGAAAAGACAAGAAGAAACATATTCTAAAACGTTGGTCAAAGGAATTCTTTGCCTCATTCCTACACAAACCTTAAATCACTTCATAGTAAGGTACACGGTTAAACGATCTCATTTCAATCCCCAAAGGAACAGCCATTAGGTTTAGAATTTTCTTTTTTTTTTTAAAGAAAATGTAACATTTATTCATTCAAATGAAATCATATTAACTACTATAATAAAAATAAAAATTATAATAAATTCAAAAATATTTTTCTCATTTTGTAGCATCTAGTCTTAGAATAGCCTAGTTTGAAACGGTAGACTTAGATAATGAGATTTTTTATACTTGGTATATACGTAGAGGTATTCTTAGTAAGAAAAAGAACAACTTTTATCCAGTAAAATTTTTCTCATTTTGAAGAATTAGATTTCTAAACACCAAAGGCAAATTTTGATCTAGGAAGAAAAAATCGACATTTTTGTATTATTTTTTTAAAAATTACGTACATCACACCGAGGGTATAAATGACTTTTCAAACCACCTAGTTATCTTCTCTAGTGTGCCTTAGAATATTCGAAGTTATCATAGCATTTTTCTGAATATCCTTGTTGAAGGAAAATATTGTAGAAGGAAATGTTGGAACATCTAAGGGTATTTTCGTAAATAAATGAAAAGTGATTTTTTAATCACTGAAGGTGATTTTTTCAACAGTATGGGAGGACGCCGTGTTATTATAAACTGTTAGTACTTGAGAACTGCCTAGTTGCTGCCTGAAAATCTAAAGTGTGATTACCATGTTACCCTTGAAGAACATTAGAAAGTATTTTAATATCATAGATTGTACACATTTAACGCGTTGTGATACTCACTCCACGAATTTTATTTTATCAAACAATACCATGCATTTCCTAATGTGGAGTATGGAGAATATTATGATGTAAAATGGATAATTAGAAATTTCGGTGAAAATGCGGGAGAAGTTTGAATTAGTGTAGCTTACAAATGGTAAGGAGTTTGATAATTCTGTAGAGCATAAAACAACTCGACAGGGCTTGAAAAATAATTTAAGATAATGTATAAGGTTTGAGACTGACCGAGGACATAAGGGAAATTTTTAAATTTTTTGGGGGCAAAATTATCTATGGGGCCAAAATGGTTATTTTGCCACAAGATTTTAATTGCCATATAAATAGGTGATGGCCAGCCATGCTTGGGAGAATTCAAGAAATTTCTATACTTTTCTCCATTTTTCTTCCAATTTCTCCATTTTTCTCCATTTCCACCAAAAATTCTTCTTACCTTAATTTCTCCTAATTTAATCCACTAAAGCCCCACAAGTTTATAGTCAAATTGAAACTCTCAACAAGCCCATCAATAGCCCTTTATCAATTTTGGAGAATTTGAGTTTGGTTGGAAGCAATTTGGAGAAGAAGAATTAGGCATGTTGGAGTTGGAAAAATCATAAGGTAAGTATACCTAATTTTGAGTTATGTTGGAGATTTTGGCTTGCTCATCATGGATATCAAGTTAATTTTACATGAAATGTGAATTATGTATATGAAATTAAGGAAGAAAGAAATTATTATATTATAGATTTTAGTTTCATAAAATCTAGGTGGCAAGAAGGTTTACAAATTGAATTAGAATAATATTGAAGGTTTGAATTTGTTATAAATTGGTCTTGGAAGGTGTCAAATGGGCAAGGTGCAATATGGAGTGATTAAGTCGAAATTCCTAGAGAACAAAAAATGCAAGATTTCAATTTTTCAAGAATTTAATTAGTTTAATTGTATTCTTGGAATAATTTGGGTGCAAATGTGGAGAATTGAATTATTAGAATTTAATTTTTGGATATATTGAAGAAGGATTGGCAATGTGAAAGTCTGGTTACCAAGATTTTCCAAGAGAAAATGCAAGGCATTGATTTTGCAAAATCAAATTAGTCTAATTGTGTTCTTAGAGTAAATTAGGTGTAAATATAAAAATAGAAATTTTGGAGATGAACAAATATCAATTTGATGAAATATGGGATGTTGGCTGAAACTTTTGAGGTGTAATTGGTATGAGTAAATTATGAAATTGAATGGGAATTGATAAAGGAAGAGTGGGTTGATTTGTTAGTGAGAAAGGAGAAATCGAGAAAATTTAGAAATTAGTCTCGTGTTACATGCAAGACATACATTCTTGTACACTCACCCAATGCTCAACTCCATCGTCAAATATTGACGCGTTGTTTGAAATTAAGCATTTAGGTGGCGAGTTCTCTTTCGAGTAAAATTAGCGTGTGGAATAATGGGAGTGTATACCCTTCCCAAACCTATGAGTGGGACTTTACAGACCTAAATAAATGTTTTGCTATTTAAATTGTTTTTGAACAAAATGGTTTGAATTGTGATTTAAATTGATTTATAATGGTTATCTATGAGCTTGACATGAATTAATCTATCTTAAAATTTTTACAATCAAATGTTTAAATTATGTGGTAAAAGTGATGGAAATTGCTATGGTTGAAAATGATTTAAAAAATGGTCCAGTTGGCCAAATGGTATATGATTGAATTATATTGGTTATATTATGATTGTGGTGGATGAGATGTTAGTCACTGTAATGGCGCCTCTTACGGTCCAACCTTGTGGAGGCGGCGTGAGTAGGCTTTCACTCCCATTTAGGGTGGTGGTACAGGGGTTTTTGTGTGCACTGAGATTCTGATTATTCGACCCTAATGGGAGTACTGCGGACATAGCCACGTACCACCCGTGATGAAGGCCTGTGCCAACGTCGAGTAGAGGACTGTTTGTTTCATAAATAAAGAAACTAAAGAAAAACCCTTGGCGGGCTTAGATCTCATCTTTGGCCGAATGAAGTTTAAGCAATGTGTTTTGGCGAGCCCTTTAAATCCTAGAACTTGAATTGCTAATAAGAATTTCATAAAGTATCAAGGTCTAAACTTCAAATCGAAAGTTTTACTTAAGATTTTCATAATTTACTTAAAAATTTTATGATGATGAAATTGCATGTTTTTGTGTTATATTTTATGGTCCTGTCTCACTCACTGGGTATAGAAAATATACTCATCCCATTCTTTTTAAAAATATATTTTTTTCAGGATAATTAACTGCACAAAAAGGGTAGACCGCTAAGTGTCAAGATTCGACTCCGGACATTCCACAGTAAGTCTATATGACTTATTTGTGTTTATTACTGGATTCACTGGCATAATTTGATTTCGAATAAATTATTATTTACCTATATCTTTCAACTTAAAGGACTGTTTCATTTAAATATTGGACTGTATAAATGTTTTAAAATCTATTTTTTTATTATTTTGCATGACAAAATAAAATTGATTTACTAAATGGGTTTAAGATGCAATGAGCCTTGCGAGCTTCGAGTTATAGATGAAGCGCACCATTCACAATTCGTAGCACGCGGCGGTTGTCACATTCTCGATCTTCGGATCGGGGTTTGACACATTCGCTTGAAGATTCAGATCTTACTTCATGGTTCATGCCACTTTGTTGATTATTTGGAACCTCGAACTTTATTTATGGTCTCTAGCATGTCCATTACTATCTCGTTTTTGTTTCGTTGTTATTCTCAATTGAAGGTTTTCAAAGCGATAAAAAAGTGACTAATTTAACTTCTTTGAATGACCCAAAAATCATAAATTAAAATCATCATTCAAGATTAACAATCTTGGATCTATTGTAAATTAAGACAAAACAAACTAAAAAAATCAAATTGACTTAAAAAACTAAATGATTAATTGACTCAGATAAAATTGATACTCAACTATCCAGTTCAAAGATTTAAGACTTATTTTAGCAAAAAGTAAAGAAAATAGAATTATAAAATCAAACCCTTTCTCCTCCCTAACGATAGAAGTCAAGGAGAAGAGGGAAGAGAAACGAAAAAACTTAAAAGAAAGCTATGGAAAAGAGATGGAAAGAAAGAGATGGAACGGCTAGGGTTTTTTTATTTATTTTTTAAACATACGATAATAAGTAGAAATCTTATACATCAATCCATTGAATAATTATTAAACAGATTAACATATTAATAAAGCAATATAATATTGAAACAAATTAACCCACATATAATAGGACTTTATTCTAAGAACTCAATATCTCATGATAGTATGCACGGTCTACTGGAACTAAATTCTTGGATGTATTTTTAAAAAGTTTCTAATTCTACAAATTTTGTTTTATAGAAATTGATATTTTTGGCAAGAAAAATTGTTGTTACAAAATTTAAATTTAAATTTGATTTATTAAGAAAAAATCAAATCTATAAAATTGACTTATTTAGATGGTTTTAATACTATATATATAATATATACATTGATTTGAAGTTTACTTTGAAATTGTAATTAAACGTATAAAAAATTGCATAATAATTGGCCAAGGTGAAAATTTTAATATAATAGTAAATTATTTGTTTTTTCTTTTAGTTAAAAAAAGTTACTATTGTGTAAGCAAAGAAATAATTTCTTCAAATGAAAACTTAATTACACTTGAAGCTTGCGGATCGGCACCGTTAGCAAAATTTGTAGGATTGCCATTTGCCAATATTATTCTTTCCAAAATTTAGTCGTAATAAGTCAAAATCACATAATAATTAATACAAATTACAAACATTTGTATTGTATTGGATACATGTAGCAGTATATAAGTAGACTTGTTGGTGATTCGTTAGCATTGCCATGATTATAATTTTGCGTGGCACCCAATGAAAAGCAAGGAACTTTATGAGTGACAAGTCAAATCTTGAAGCCAATAGTGGAAAGCCAGTTCATAAGGTGGCAGCTAAAAAGGACAAGTAGCCATCCATCTCATATCAACAAAAATATTTAAAAAATTTTAAATTTAAATAAAATACTACTGCTTAAATACTAGAAGTAGAAATGGTAGAAGTATTTATTTTGTTAGGGGCTCCCACTAACAAGTTGACAGCTGTGGTATGGGTGGCAGCCATCCAGCTGGTTTATGCCTAATTTCCGTTTTTCTTTTTCTTTTTCTTTTTCTTTTTTTTAAATCTGATGTTGCCATTCCCATTTGCCCCAAGCACTTTTAAGTTTTATTAAGGGTTGAGCAGCAGTGTAGCAGCCTCAGCCAGCCTCAGCCCTCAAGCCCTCAGCCTGGCATTGCCATTTTCTCCTCAACAGTTACCTCCATGTGATCACGTGCTCTCCCCCTTTGCCCATTTAAGTTCTCATTTTTTACAATTTTTCTTTTTTGGGTTCTGAGAACTTTTGTTTTTTTACTTTTTTTTTGGCACCAATCATAGTGTCGAGAATTTAATTTATTTACGTAATGTTGTAATATAATATATAAAAATAAAATAAAAGGGGGAATATTCTACAGCCAAGAGCCAACTGGATTATGAAAAAAATGTATTAAAAAAAAGAAAAACAGCCAACAGGATTTTGTTGTTATACCGTGTATATATATATATATATTTCGAGTAAGTCAACCACGTTTGCAAAACTGAATACTAGTCTTTCTCTACACTGATAACTGACTTAACCCAATTAAGAAGGAGCAAACTGTTTTCTATTTTTTATTTATTTTTTAAACCCTTAATTAATTTATAATTAAAACATCACTTCTTAACAGTGAAAAAAATCTTTATCTTTAAAATAAACAATGAAGAGTAGTGGACATTGAAGAGAATCCTTACCCGTTAAGAAGCTCTTTTCTTTATCATCAAAAATTATAACCGAAAGGACTTTGTCTTTCCTTTTTTTCTTCTTGTCTTCTCAATGAGGTACGGCCACGCCTTTATGCCTCACAAGATTTTGTTTTGCATTATGATAAGGTTATTTATTCGACATTTTGGTAATTGTTTAGGCAACTCAGCAATCAGCATGGTCAAGGGCTCAAGGCTTCCAAAATGCACGAATTTGCAAACGGCGGTGCTCATTGTCCCCAAATTTGCATTCGTATTTTTAAGATTATATTCGTCATCCATAAATATACGGTGTTTTGGGAGTAAAAGATGAATGAAAAGAAAAAATTGGGATAATGACCATCATTTTGTTTTATATGCATTTCATGGCTTAGGGTTTAGAGGTGCTACTTTCTAAAAGTTCATATAAGCTCTTAGACGGTTATAGAAAACATCTAAAATTAAAAATATTGTCAAGTTTCCAAAAAAAAAAAAATTTACATGCATTGGAAGGTGTTAAAGAATCAATACTTGGAGCAGTTTTCTCTCCGCATTGAAGCTTTCAGCATGTTAAAAAGTTAATGCATTACTTTGAGCACAAGGTACAAACCCAAGGAGTTTGGTACGGGCACTCAATGCGTATGTTTCTGGTAATAACTAACATAGTAACATGTCTTTGCTTGCAATTTGCACATAATTTTATCAAAATAAATCATACTTTTGATTTTTTTTATAACTTCAACCAAGAGAAGGAAGAGTCAAATACTCTCTATATCCCAAAATATATGTCACTTTAAAAAAAAAATTTATCTCAAAATATTTATCACTTTTACAAAACTAATGTAATATTGTTATAGTTTTCTAAAATTACCATTGTCATTAAATGCATGTCTCTTCTATCTTCTCCCTTTGATCATAGGTGAGAGCAAAGTTAAATAAGGGGTAATATAGGAAAACAAGTAAAAAATGTATAAAACTTAACAAAAAAAAACTGTTTTTCTTTATCTTATGAAATAATTAAAAGTGATGTATTTTGAGACAGCAGGAATATAACAAGAAAAAAAAGAGTAAAAAAAGCTTGGTACGCTTTTTTCTTCTATTTGAGTTCCGATTTGATTTAACTCCTAATTAATCAAGATCCATTGTAATTGCCAATATCAAATATTTTGCCAGGGCGGGGAAGAACTAAAGAAGAGTAATTTGATGTCTTGATAGTGACACCAAGTTTTAGTAGATTTATGGACCTCTTATTTTCAATAATCAGAATACAAAAATGATTAAAAAAAAAAAGAAAGGAAGAAGAATCACTAATTGAGTGGGAGTGAAGTGTGGGATTTCTTGTTGTGGATGGCTTAGGGTAGGATCAAAGAAAGAAATAGTGAACTTTCCGCCTCCCCACATTTAGTATCTATAATATCTGGCCTATCAATTCATAAATATATTTAAGGTTTTATTAATGGGTACGCACGCATACAAGGTATGTTAATTTTCTATTTAAGGAAAATATTTTTCATTTAATATAATAATTTTTTTCTGAATTCAAAAAAAAAAGTGAAATATTAATTATATAATTTTTTTTTAAAAAAAAACTTTTTATATTTGACATCTTAAAGTACACTTTTTAGTATTTTCCATATATTTAAGGCTCAAATTGACTTAAAAGAGCAAGCCAAGAGGCAGAATTTATATTCCACCACAAAACAAAGTATTTCGTGCTCAGAACGGTAAATTTAACCAACAACAACTCTCAAAAGACCAAGTCTTGTGGAAAGACGAAAAAGAACCAACCAAAACAAAACCTGAGAGCAACAAATTGCCTTACATTTTCATATAGTCCAATAATAATAATAATAATGCAATAAATTTACAGGACTTTGGCAACTAGTACTCTAGTAGCATTCATTGTATATATTATACTACTAAAAGCAAAATATAGAAAATAATTTTTTTTAAAAAAATTACAAAAAATAATGGGTGATTGGTAGGTCGGTCCGTGACCATTTCATGTCTTTGAAGAGGACATGTTCAAATATTATTATTTTTATCAACTAATAATTTTGAATTGGTAATGGAAGGTTAAGAGAAATTGTTATTAAAATGGCAACTGATTACTTATAATCAGTATTCAGTGAGCTCTGGCCTCTGTGTAAGTTGGAAATTTCGAGTCTATTGTACAGAAAGAGATTCTGCATTTCTGGGAGTCACCCACTCAGGAGCCAGCCCTGGCCACCAACCCAACTTGATGTATATTATTATTACTAGTAAGAAAGAAAGGTTTTAAGTTTATCTGACCAAGAACTCGTTTTGCAGGAGATTAAAATGTTCCAACTTCCAATAAGAAATTTAATTCTCTACTAGCAGAATATAAACACTAAACCACAGCAAAATTTCTCTCAAAAGTTAGTACCATATAAAAAATGGGTTATGTTGAGAAGGGCAAGTAAATCTAGGTTGAGATCTCATGGCCTAGTAGCTTGTATCAAAGCAATCGAGACAACAAACTTATGACTTTAGGGTGTCGTTTGGCTGGGGGGTTAAGTTCCATAACCCCGGATATGTGGCATTTGTTATTTTATATGTTCTTATTTGGTTCGAGATAATGAAATAATCAATGTTATATCACATTACTGTCACGTCAGCATATAATATCAAAATTAAGTTATGTGATAATCTCCAAATTCTTAGATAATGTGAGATAACCAGGTTATCTTAAAATTTTTTCTAATTTACCTACACTATTTGACTTTTTTGGATCACAATAATCCCACGTAATTGATAAATTATAATATTTTTTTAACATTTTTTGTAAGAGGCATATTATTAAACTTAACTTATATAACTATTAAACAATAAAATATATGTTAGTTCAATTAAACTAAAAATATAATTTTTTTGTCATAAGCATAATTAAATTTAGTTTATATAATTATTAAAATATTAATTATATACTAATATTTTATGCATATGACTTACCTAATTAGTTTCTTTACAAGGCTCAAGCATATAAAATTTATTTTTTTCTTATGTAAATTAAGCATAATTTAATTTGATGAAACAAATAGATATTATTTTTTAAAAATTTTATGAAGATAAATTTTGTTTTGATTTTAGTCATATAATTCTTGAAGTAAAAAAAGCTTGAAAAATATAATACACATAGCACAACAAAGAAATAAACTATAAGTCTTTAAATGATGGTACAATAATAAAATACTAATTCTGATAAATATAACCTCCAAACGAAATGAATTAATTTAACATTGATATATATTAAACCAAACATAATTTAATATTCTTTCAAATTATATACAGTAGATTATCATTGATCACATAACCTAAATTATCTCGTATCACTGTAACCAAACTCTCCTAACAGTTAAAAATACAGCTGTGGCTGTGGGTTAATTGAAGTCAGAAAGATTTGATGTTTAACTGCACGTGTGGGTCTCTGGTGTCTAGGGCAGGTAAAATACAAAGTGTTTGGTTTGCTGATTAATGAGATTAAATTAAGAGATTAATGTTTTGATTAAGTGATTATTGGAAGATGGGGAGGTTGGGAAAGTAGGTGTTAAATTTTTGCATAGGATACTCTGAAATTCTGCTACGAGCCAGAACAGTTGCAGTGAGTAAGTATTATAGTAGTATAGTTTTTGGCTATGACTGAGCGGCAGTGCTCTCTGCTTAAAACAAAAGCTGATCGATGATCGGATGAGAGGCTTTAATAACAGAGACAGGTAGTAGATAGAGTTTTATTTTTTTTTTATTTTTTTAAAGGACACAACAGGGGATGGATCATGGATGGGAGATCAGAAGAGAAAGAGAAAGAGACATCGGATTACAGAGTGGGGCATGTGGCTAGTGCCTATTGGTTGGGACCCTTTATAATAGTTGGTCCCACGACACAGGGGAAAGAAGAGAAAGAGTATCTGAGACCAAGAGCAAAGGATCGATGTGTGAGACTTTTTTGAAAAAGTTAATGGTAATTTGAGAAAAATTTCAACTTCAGCACGCCCGTGAAACCGGCGAGCTTCTTGCTTGCTTCTGTTCTTCACAGTTTACACATGAATTTTTTTGTTAATTTGTTAATACTTGTATCCTATGTTAATCCGCTTTCAAAATGAATATTCCCAACCTTTCTGGCTTTCTCCTCCAATGCCTATCAATTATTACAGAATTTTATTATATTTTTTTGTTGTTGTCTGAACTCAGAAGCAGAAACATACCATCCTTTTGTCATTTTAAAAGTTTAATTGTAACAGTTTGAAACCACTTACAGTTTTTTTTTTTTGGGTGAAACTAGAAAAAAGGCTGAAAGAAATACCGTATGGTTTTCAACGTTGAAAGGGTTTCTAAAATGGATTCTTTGGTTTCATTTTCCTCTTCATTTACCATCATAACCATGACGACCATCCTTGAATAAGTTCATATATTACCAATACCATTACTTGAGTCACGCTCTCTTAAGTCTTACCCACATTCTATGGTCTCGTTTCAGTCTCATGTCCTTTTTATCTCCGCCGCTCCGCTCCAATTGTTATTGTTTTCAAGCCAGCAATCGATGCTCAATAAAAGGGATTTCATTGTTCCCCCGTGAGAGATGAGCCCATGAATTCAATTCCCACTCCGTGTGAATTATCAATGAAACAAAAACGTGGCAATAAACTTAACCGAATGCTAAGATACCAAAAGGCCAAAATTTCCAGATTTTCATTAGTGTCTATAGAGACGGTAAACAAAATTGAGATGATCGACAATCTAATTGAGAACCGTGGATTATCGTCCAAAGAATATGAAAGTAAGCAGATTTTATCCTCCAAGTTGTGGTCCAATGCGGGAGCTATGGGATGGGGAGGGAGGTCAATTCAAAAAACACCCTTCGACAAATACGATCCCAGAAAAGGAAAAAAGTGGCAATCCAACTACGGACCCAAGGTTATCCATTGAATGAACCTCAAGATAATCACCTTCGTATTGAGAAATGTGAGCATAAAGAGCTCTTCCGCATTTCAAGAAAAGAATATTCATACATTGCCGAGCAACAACAGCAACCTATTCAATCAACCATAGGATTAGGAACGTAAAATCGTGGGCTCAACCAAAATACTGCACGGCTAAAGTGTAACAATATCAATCATTCTATACAAATACAAGTGCAAAATCAAATTGGTAGCTGGGAAGAGATGGCCACCTTCCCTTTCGTACTTTATTGTTCTTCTTTCTTCCAAAGATTGATGTGGTGGGTAAAGAGTTAAAAACAAGTGGATGGTGTCAAAATACTCCGCACAAGTCTCTATTTAAGGAAGTATAGCTCTAACTTCCTTCCTATCTGCTCCAAACGACTGCAGTTGAAAAATCATTACATCTAATCAGTATCAATTGAAGACTAAAGAAAGAACAATTTCTAACTGAATGAGCGAGCATCCGATCACTTAAAGCAAAAGATAACTCTATATTCCATACCAAATGATCTACCAAAATAAACAAATTTACACAGTTGCATTGGGCATCTACTGCCACATAAATCCATGTGATGATTAAGCAAAAGTACTCATACTTCCAACCTATGTGATCTACAAGTTTAGTGTCAGAGCCGCTGGGATTGTCATGATAGATGCAATTGGTAATTTATGTATGAGATCTTTGAATTGGATTGTGTATGTAAATTAATTAATGCTCCAGCTACAGGGATCATAATAATATCTTCCACAATGACATAGAAGCCTGGCAGCTTTCATTGGTAAAGGTTTGCACGTTTTCCATAATGAACTTGATGAGAATAGGCGACAAATAGATCAATTTGGATTTAACTAATTCTTTAAAGTTAAAACAGATTGATAATGAGAGGGCAGGTTCAGCAGAATTCTACTTTTTAAGGATACTGTTCTTATCTCACACTAGGGCTAAAGCTGTGAGGAACGTAACTTGTCAAAAGGAAGAGAGAATCAATCTTTATATGAAATTCATAATTTATGTAGAAGGAGCCAATAAGGAGCTTTAGCAAAGATAATGGCAGGCAAACAATTAATATTTACCTAAAGCAAAAGATTCTTACCTCAGCACCCAAACCTTTCACGTACACATTTGCGAAGAGTGCAGCAGGTTCAGGCATTGGACTTTCCTGGAATCAGGAAAAGAAAAGATGAAGAAAAAGAAGATGTCAAGTCAACGTTGTGAACCGCTATTCAGCATCCACAAGCAACTAGAAAAAAGAAATAACAATAACAATAAAGGAAAGCACATAAAAAAACAAAAGAAGCTTCAGAAAAATCATTTAAATTGCGAATTACAAAAACCAAAATCAGAGCAGCAAAAAAGTTTCTTACCTTAGCTTGAGCAATTGCATCATCTACCTTTTTTCTTATTTCCTTCTCAATGTCCTGATACCAGGTAGAAAAGGCAAAGTCAGTATTTTCATATTTTCATGACCACAAACAAGTCCCTAACTACATTTAAACACTGATAGATTCATATATGAGCCCAAGTAATATACCTTCAACTCTTTCTCAGTAGCTAGATCATGAGACAATATCAGTTTCCGTATTCTTTCAACTGGATCACGCTCCTAGAAACATAACATCTGGAATGTCAGTTTCGTATTACCTTGATAAAAATACAACATAAAATATCTAATGCTTAACAAAGGAGCCCTTGGAAAACTAAAGTTTATTGACTGCCGACCTGTCTCACACCAGTAATCTCATCACGTGTTCGATAGGTGCTTCCAGGGTCAGACATGGAATGACCGTGATATCTATAAGTGTCCATTTCAAGAATCTGCATACCATCACCAGTAATCAAAATAAATCAACTATGCAACAAATACAGAAGGCCCGTGCTACACTGCAGGAGTAAGTAGACAGATTTGCATTTTCATTTTTAATTATGAGAACCATAGGAAATGAATATCCATCAAAATATTGCACTTATTCATTTTTTTGATAACATATAATTTTAGTTAGTGTGCACAGAAAATAACATAATTGAACTGTAAGATCAAGGGAGAATTAGATTTGAAATTGAATTTTCAATTTTATAGAGAAGGTTTGATTGAGAACTTTGAAAATAAATATTTTTGGATGATACCTCCACCAAAGTCAATTACAAAGATCCTGACTTACATCTAAGTCAGATTGTATAAAATACTTCATAAAATTATAAAATTATAAAATTATTTAACTAAGATTGCAGGCCCATCTACTTATAAGTAACCAAATATTGCATATCCATCTACAAAAAAAAAAAAAAAAAAAAATTTAAAGGCCCAAGTTTTTCAAACAACAAAATCAGCCCACTATGCACTTTCTACAGGGATAAAATAGTAATTTGAATATCACCACCAATATTTCAGTCTACTGTTCGAGTTCTTCATCGCTTCTGGACTTTGGTAACTGGTTCCTTTCTTCTTCAAGGCTCAACTACTCATGCCTAACAATTTCTCTCAATTAACTGCCTCTAGATTTGTGTCTTTTGCCTCATATCTTCTTCCTCTATGTACAACTCTGCTTTTAAAGTTTTGCTCTCCCACAACAAAACCGAAAAACAGAGCTGCCTGACACTTTCAGCCTTAACCATGAAACAAGCCAAACACATAACAAATTTTGAGTTGTCCATTTTATCAACTCAGATCACGTACCCGGTCCATTTGGGATGAATTGGTGAAAAAAATTAGGAATTATTAAAACATGGAGGAGTATATATACAAATGCCAATAAGCAATTCTCAACAACCAAGACAAATCCTATCTAAAGAACGGACCTTAAAAGACCTTCAAAATTGATAAAAGAGCTAATATTATTAGCATTGTCTCATTTGTTGCAATAAAATTGCATCATCAAGTTGAGCATTTTAAGAATATCCTTCAAATTAGCCCATGATGATAGCTCATTAACACTACTGGAAGCAACCTAGAGATATAAAGTTAAATCAAGAGTAAAGCATGAAGTTATAAGTAGTTATTGGAAACAATTATTAATACTTAATTACTTATATAATAAAGGGGACTACAGGCCCTTTAAAGTGTCATGTATCACTTTTTTCATTGCTTTCAACGGATAGTTTTATTCAATTTGGTTACAATGCTATTAATTAAATGAAACTATGGGATAACATTGTAAACAAACTTAATGAAACTATCCATTGGAAAAGCAACAAAGACAAGCAAAAAGGGATAATTGGCACTTTAATGGGCAATGTACTTCCATTTACCACCAAGGAAGTAGTAGCAAAGCAATAAACATATCACTCTTCACATACTCAGAATTCTCGGATAAAATGTATAACACAGCCATTCCATTGTTAACAATGCAATCATCTATTATAAAAGCATAACGAAATTGGAATCATATATCTTTAGGCATTGAATTACTTAAATTTAACGAATGGAGATTTGCTAATGAGATACTGGAAGAAAATTGTGTTTTTTGTGTGCACTAGTATGAAGGCATACATGTCATAAAATGATTACCAAGATCATTCTCACTCAAAGATAAAACTTTCACTCTTTTGGATGGGATTTAGATCAGCCCAAACAGTAACGATATAATCTAACCACTGTCAGTTATATCATTACCACAAAGGATTCCTGAATACTACCAGATAATCACTGCGAATCGATCGCCTTGTATTTAAAAATGTTACCACATACAAAAGCCACATATAGGAAAATAGACCTTCGCTTCATTTCACATTTCCTTTTCTCTTATACTCTCCAAATAACTAAAATATATCTGATTGTGCTTCATTTCTGTTGGTTAGAATCCAAACATGTTTTTTGTAAAATAGGACAAGTTCAGAGTGCTTGACATTATAGCTGTCCAAGGACCAGCCTACCTGTCCGAACGTCCACAAAACATTTGTGCAGGCTTGCACAAATATTTAAGGCTCTTTGAAGGGGCTTGAACAACAAAGTGAGGCCTGTTTAAAGTTGGGGGTATGTTTCAGACAAGAAATATAAAGCCTGACCCGGCTTGATTAACTAGTTATTTAATTCATTAATATCTTGACATAAAAAGATTAATAACTTAAAATAAGTATAGAACGGAAGTAAGTTAAGGAGTTTGGAAACATAGACTAAAGAATACTACATCTTTAGCTTTGCTTTATAGACTTTAAAAGTCAAAGCGTGAACTCTAGTTGGCATCCACATTCAACCTAAAAACCCAAATGATACAGGGTAAACTTCAAATTTAAAAAGGGTTTTGTCTTACTCCTTTTCAAAACTAATGGTCTTCCACTCTCTTGTTCATCATTTTTGGCCCAATCCTTTTCAAATTCCAACCTATCATCACTTTTTCACTCTATTTCTTTTCAAGTTTTCCGTTCCCATCATCTCTCTTCCCTTTGTACCAAAACAAAAAATCATGTATCTTTCCTCATCCTTTTAACCACAATTTGCATTTATGACTATCTATGTTGTTTGATTTTATTATTTGTTCATTTTTAAATCCTTTCTCTCCATCTGTCAAGAACAAGACGGGTGGACATGTATAGAGGTGGTATACTGGGATATGTTGGTAATCCTTTCTACAGGATCAGGCCTCAATGGATGGACCCAGTCTACATGTTTCAAACTGGGGTATGGCTCAAATCTGAAACCCAACTCTTTGGCCTGGACAAGCATATATATATATATATATATATATATATTATCTCATTCAAATCTGGCTCAAACCCAGGTCAGCCCAAACCACGGGCAACTCAAAATCCACTGGACACATGTTATCTTGGCACTCATACCACATCCCAAGGTAATAAGTGTTTTTCTTTAGGTTTATTCCATTATGTATCAAACTCTTGTAATTTAGCAACTTAGCAAACAACAAGTGTTATACAGGTGTCATTAGGAGTAACTAAACAGAGATCAAACAAAGATAACACAAACTTAGGAATACATATGATACATCTATCATCAGCTTCTTTGAATCTTAAGGCTTGCAACACAATACAAACATTCATGTTGCATTATATGCCGAGATAAAATATCAATGACCCCAAATTTCACAATTTCGCATAAGACAATTCAAGAGTTTCATTTCCTAGCTTCATATTCAAAGGTTGCAGACAAAAGATAGGTTAATCAAAAAGGGTTCTAAAAGAAGCGTGTCTTTTTGGTCAAACTGCAGATGAGATGATAATAACATATTCTTCAAGTGTAATAATGGCAGATGGGACTAGTAAAATTATTTAATAAGGTTAAGAATGTACAGGGGTAGAAAGTGTGCTATAGTTATGTAGTCTACTTAATCCCCAAGAGAGCACAATTAAACAAATATTAAGATCTTAGAAAAAAATTAAGAGTAGCAGAGAAAATGAGGGTTCTCTCAAGCAGAAGCAGTCAATTCACACGTTTAAGAACAAAATAGTATAGAAAATGGCCAGCACAAGAAATGAACACAAGAATAAAGGCAACAGTAGGAAAAACCGACTTACAATTGGTCCATTCTTCAGGGCATGTTCTTTAGCAAACTTGCAAGCTTGCTTCACAGCAAGGGCATCCATGCCATCCACCTACCAGACATGAAGCACATGGAAAACAGAAACAAAAAACAGTAAAAGAGAAGTACATTATTACCTATCACCATTCATCATGCAAAAGGAATTTTAAACATACATTAACTCAATGAAGTCGTTAACAGCTTAATATTAAGAATACCAAAAGCTTTATCTCTATAGTTTCAAACCTAAGGAATTTGCCTCATAATCTACTACTACTAGAACATTATTTCTTATTCTTTTAGCATCAAAGCCCTGAATCTTAGTAGAAAACAAACTTACTATTAGGAAAGCAATAGCATTAGAGTTAAAAAGCACCTCACATTCTTCACTTTAAAACTTCAATCAATCATCTGAGTTCTAATGTAAAAGGACAATGGGCTCAAAACCACAAATATTAATTTTAAATCAGCAGAAGAAGCATTCCAGTGCAGTTCAAATTGGCAATTATCATATTTGTTCAGCATCAGTATAATGGCACTACTGATCATAGTCACCTAAAATACCTTTGTAACATCAAAGACCTAATTTAGTAATCTTAATAATCATAATAACATTACTAAAGAACCAATCATTTATAACCCAATAAAATTATTATCTAAACAACTGATTCTCACCTTCAAACCAGGAACATAATCCCCACGTTTGTAATATGCAGGATTCTTTGCGGCTCTCCACTCTGCTGTTCCCATACCATCTGCACATTCATATAAAAAATTAGTAAAATAAATAAACGATCCAAAAAATTACTGAAGTTTATGCAAAACAATAAAATTCAAATTCCTCACAGTGATTATTCTCGCAGACCAAAATTGCAGGCAGATCCCAGAGGGCAGAGATATTCAAAGCCTCAAACAACTGCCCCTGATTAGCAGCTCCGTCACCATACAAAGCAAAGGTCGCAGTTTCGTCTTTAGAGTACTTTTGTGCGAACGCCAAGCCACATCCTAACGGAATCTGAGCTCCAACAATTCCGTGCCCACCGTAAAAATTCGCATCCTTCTTGTAAAAATGCATCGAACCTCCTTTGCCTCTAGAACATCCAGCCTGGCGTCCCATCAGCTCCGCGAAAACCTCGAGCAGAGTCCCACCACGACCGAGGAACGTGCAATGATCACGGTAGGCGGTTATGATGCAGTCCTTTTTGGTTATGGCAGCTTCCATGCCGACGGCGACAGCTTCTTGTCCGTCGTAGAGATGGCAGAACCCACGGATGAGTTTGGCCTTGTAGAGTGAGTCAGCGGCTATCTCCATCCGCCGCATCAACGCCATGTCTCGGAAGAAGGCAAGGAGTTCCTTGGGAGTAGTCTCGACGGAGCGCGAGGGGCTTTCGCACTGGTGAGAAGTGAAAGGAACGGAGGTCTCAACGGTCAAGGGAGTGGTGTCAGTTGAGATCGGCCGGCGGAGGAAGATGGCAGACGAAAGGGGTTTAAGAAGAGAAGCGGAACGGGACGAAGAAGTAGCGAGGTGCGATAGAGCCATGTCGACCGTTATATTTGGAGACGGAGATCGGTCCGATCTAAGATGCGGAGGTGCTTTTAAGAGAAGAGCAAAGGAATCAGAAAATGAAGGCGAAGAAGATGGGTTTGGTGGAAGGAAATAGGAATAAAAAAGGTAAATAGTATTTCTCTGTGTTTGGCCTCTAAGTACCAGCTATAAGTGCAACAATCTTTGAATTTGACTTTCCTGTCTAATATTTTTTCCAACTGGTATTATTATTTTAGGATTTTAATAGTAAACAATAAAAAGAATCAATGTTCTTTTGATTAGTTATATTTTTTTAACAGTTATTTTTGTCTAGATTATGTGTATATATATATATATATATATATTCTTTTTGTCAATGAGTGTTTGTTTAAACTAGTTTTAATGTTACGTGCATCGCACGTGATATAACACGTTATACTAACTCGAGGAATTCGTCCAATCAACCCAAACCCTAAATTAATCTAATTTGATTTGATTTTTGAAAGAAATAAATAATCTAAACCTGACTAGTCTAAAATCGGATTAATCCGAGAATCGAATGACTCGAAACCCAATTGATCCAAACAACTCAACATGATAATTTAAATAACTGAAAACATTAAAGCTTGAACCTAAATGACTCGAAAAACCAATGACCAAACTCGAAAGACTTGAGAGTCAAACCAGAAAAATCCAAAACCGATTGACCTGAAAACTTGAATCTGAATGACCCGAAATTTAAATGGTCCAAAAATTTCTTTGGGTTAATTTAACCCAAACCTCTAACCTATCTAATCCGATTATTTTACACCTCTAATTTTTAATTGTGTAAAACCTAAACCTAATTTAAATTGATGGCATTCTTTAATACCAATGAGTAAAAACCCTTTAAAATCCTAATGTTTAAACCCAATTTAAACTAATGGCATTCTTAGACACTAATGAATAAAAGTCCTTTAAAATATTAATTTTTAGTTATTTATTTTTTAAAAATATAATATAAAAGGTGAAACCAAAATCTAATTGTATTATTAAAATATGTTAAAGAAAAATAGATATTTAAAGTGAAAAAAATCTCTTACTCGACTCACATTTTTATATATATTATATTATTTATGTGTTATGTGAATTGCATCTAATAGAACGCGTTATTAATGATACATGTTTTTTAAGAATCTCATTTAATTTATTTTTTAAATATATTTGACTAAAGATACCAACAATTGGTTGGTTCAAGTGGTTTGGCACTTGTTCCCCTTAAGCAAGGTCTTGAGTTCGAGTCTTGTGAATGGAGAAAACCATTGTTGGGAGAGTTTTACCCCCATAGTGGGCCAACCCGGCTCGAAAGGGATTAGTCTTGGGCCAAAGGCTTAGGGATATCCTTGGTTACACCAAAAAAAATATATTTGATTAAAGATAATACAATAATTTATATAAGAGCAATATGTAAATTAAATTATTTTATTTTTAGCATTAGACAATGTGTACAAGAATGATAACTAAATTAAAGATATTTTGTATTTTTTAATTAAGTAAAACTCAATTTAAACCAATAGAAAGCCTTAAAATCTTAATGTTTAATTATTTATTTTTAAAAGCCCAATATAAAAGGTAGAATAATTAAATTAAATTACAGTGTCCCATTATATTTTTTTTTAATTATACAAAACTCAATTTAAACCAAATGAAAAGTCTTAAAATCTCAATGTTTAATTATTTAGTTTTTAAAAGCCCAATGTAAAAAGTAAAGTCCAAATCCAATGATATTTCTGAAATATGTTAAAGAATAGAGGATATTTAATAGGTATAAATCATTTACTCAAGTCACACTTTTATATATATTATATATGTAAAACTATAAAGAACTAAGTCTTCGACGAACAGTTAGTATTTGAGTTTGGTTAGGGTTCGTTTATGTTCATTTATTAAGATAAATGAACGAGTCTAAATAAGATTTTAGCATTCGTTTGATAAACAAACCGAACTTGAATAAAATGTATTCGTTTATTTACATTCACGAACAAACTCGTTTAATGTTCATCTATGAGTTTGTTTATATTTGTTAAGATTAAGATAATAAGTAATTATACTTTTATTTTTAATAATTTTTATTTTCTTTTATATTTCTCTTTTATTTATCATTTATATTTTAATTTTAACTTATATAAACAGATAAATAATCAAATAAAAATGTTTAAAAAAATTTATAATTAGAAAGTGATAAATATAATTATATAAAAAAGCTTTTTTAATATGAATAAAATACTATTTATTCACGAACATATTCATTTAGTGTTTACGAACACTTTCATTTGTTGTTCATGAACAAACTTGTTTAATTGAGCCGAATATAAACGAACACGAATTCGTACAAACTTTAAAAGTTCTTAACGAACATGAACCGAGTTTGAATAGACTAAAAATAAATGAATACGCCTTATTCATGTTTGAGCTTATTCAAGCTTGATTAGTTTACAGTCATATCTATAACTCTAACTAAAAAAAAATTATGTTAATTTACATTTTTACCCATTTTATCTCACCATTCTTTGATTTTGATCTTGAATAAGTTGAGTTTTTAGTCATTTTGTATTTTATAGGTGGGGTCTGTTTACTTTTTTCCTTGATTTTGTTTTTTTTTTCCTTGAAAGGATAGAGACATTTTGTTTGTCTTTGAAAAGAGAGAGATTACATTAACAGATGGGCACATATGGGCCATATGCAACGTTTTTTGGGTTTATTACTTAACTCTAACTAAAAAAAAATTATGTTAATTTACATTTTTACCCATTTTATCTCACCATTCTTTGATTTTGATCTTGAATAAGTTGAGTTTTTAGTCATTTTGTATTTTATAGGTGGGGTCTGTTTACTTTTTTCCTTGATTTTGTTTTTTTTTTCCTTGAAATGATAGAGACATTTTGTTTGTCTTTGAAAAGAGAGAGATTACATTAACAGATGGGCACATATGGGCCATATGCAACGTTTTTTGGGTTTATTACTTTGCCATGGGTTTGGGTTTTGTCAAGCTATTCCTCTTACTTAGGTTTGGTTTTAAGAGTTTATTTATTATCCTGCTGTGTACGGCTTCAAGAGCTTTTTTTTCTCTTCTATGTACATTTGGTTGACATTGGTTTGAGTTTGACTGACTCTGGCTCTCTGTTCCGATTAGGTGCTAAGATCATGTCTTTCATGTCTCTCTTTCATATATTTCATTTCATTTCATATCTTTCATGTCCTTTTTTCAATATTTTAGTATTTTCTTAGATTGGGTTTGTTGGGATGGAGAGATTATGGGTGGGTTTCATTTCTTCTCTCTGTTTTTATGTTTCTTTTTGGTTCTGGCCTCTCAATTTGGTTCCTGCGTTTCACTTGACTTTTGGCGTTCTGCTCTTCTTCTTTGTTTGCTGCTTTGAGCTCTATTCCGCGAGAACACAGGTAAAATTGATTCTTTTAATTATTTCTCTTATGATGATTGCATCGGATGCTTTTGGTTTCTTAACTCATTTGGGTTGTTTGTCCAGTATTTTTAATTTGATGTCTTCATTTTATATCAGCATGCCATGAGATATGCATAAATAGTTTTTCTTTGAGTTACGTGGGTTGAATTCTTTTCTATGAAGTTTCTCTATTTTAAAGTCAATCAGTCCAGTGAGTACTCCAAATGGGTTTTATCAGGATGCTTTCAATGAAACTAAAGGGAAGGTTCAATTCATGGAACTGTTAGGCTAGGAATTGTTAAATTCATGGAACTAAAGTACATCTTAAGCAATAAAAAAAACAGGTATCAAATTTAATATTTGAAGAAGTTACCATAGTCAGTGAGAAAATTCTGAGAAAAATAGGTGAAAAATCCAAAAAGTCTCAGATGTCCTTTGTTTCATAAATATTGATTGCTTCGGACCAAATCCTGGAACTGACCCAAATTCCTGTAACATGATGCTTGAAAATTTAATTAGAGCTTCGAATTTCACATGTAAAAGTTTTCCGACCTTTTAAAGTAAAATTCGTGGACTTGGTTAAACTTTCTTTTGTATGGATAGTCTTTTAAAAGTTTCTTTCTTTGCTGCAGAGTAAAGACAAGATAATCTGGTTTTTTACATCTAAACATACAAAGAAGTTAGAGAAAAAGGATTATTAGGCATGTATGCTAGAGACTCTTCAAGCTTAGTTTCTCAGCATAAAAAATTTTGTCAGGTTCAAGCCGTATGGTCTTAAACAAGGTTGCTACGGACTATATTAACAATTCTCCTTGTGCGAAATAGGAGCTTAATTCTTCATTGATCCTTTCAGTTCTATTGCTGTAGAGCTTAATTTAATATTGATTGATTTTCAGCCTTATCATCATGAGTTGAGATACAATGTGGTGACAAATTATATAATGATTAAGGTCTCCTATAATTTTCTCCTTTGTTCTCTATCAAAGTTTGTGTTATACATTTGAGCTTAATGAACCATGATTGGGAATAAGATTCATTAAATCTTATTTAGTTATTTTATATTCTTACAATAAAAAAAAATATTGTTGTGCAATGCTTGCATTCGGAGATGAATGGGATCAAAGTTATAATTCTTTTTATGGTAAATGAGCATTTCTTTATGAAGACATTAACTTTAATTGTTCCTCTTTTTTTTTGGAGTTTTTGACACATATATTGCTCTGGTCCTTTTACCCCTGTATGTCATAGCAATTCATTTTGTTATCTAAGTGTTGGTTTACAGGATTTATGAGAGTCTTCTCCTCCTATTTTTAATTTTTATGTTACATCTATTATTTGTAAAAAATTCATGTGTCATATCTACGATCCACTGAAATTGATCATGTCATATATGTAAGGCAACTATGATAATTGTACTTGCATCTAATATTTCCTCTTTGTCGTATGCTGATGTATGTAATTGCTTTTACTTTTTCTTTACAAACTAAAAACTTGGGATCTTTTATAGGTAAGCAAGGACAAGATAATCTGGTTTTTTACATATAAACATATAAAGAAGTTAGAGAAAAAGGATTGTTAGGCATGTATGCTAGAGACCCTTCAAGCTTATTTTCTCAGCATAAAAAATTTTGCCAGGTTCAGGCTGTATAGTCTTAAACAAGGTTGCTACAGACAATATTAACAATTCTCCTTGTGCTAAATAGGAGCTTAATTCTTGATTGATCCTTTCAGTTTTATTGCTGCAGAGCTTAATTTAATATTGATTGATTATTAGCCTTAGCATGATTAGTTGAGATACAGGGTGGTGACAAATTATATCATGATTAAGGTCTCCTATAATTTTCTCCTTTGTTCTCTATCAAAGTTTATGTGCTATACATTTGTGCTTAATGAACCATGATTGGGAATAAGATTTATTAAATCTTATTTAGTTATTTTATATTCTTACAATAAAAAAAAATTGTTGTGCAATGCTTGCATTCGGAGATGAGTGGGATCAAAGTTATGATTCTTTTTATGATAAATGAGCCTTTCTTTATGATGACATTAACTTTAATTGTTATTTTTTTTATTTTTGACACATATATTGCTCTGGTCCTTTTACCCCTACATGTCATAGCAATTCATTTTGTTATCTAAGTGTTAGTTTACAGGATTTTTGAGAGTCTTCTCCTCCTATTTTTAATTTTTATGTTACATCTATTATTTGTAAAAAATTTATGTGTCATATCTAAGATCCATTAAAATTGATCATGTCATATATGTAAGGCAACTATGATAATTGTACCTACATCTAATATTTCCTCTTTGTCGTATGCGGATGTATGTAATTGCTCTTACTTTTTCTTTACAAACTAAAAACTTGAGATCTTTTTGTAGGTAAGCAAACCAATGCACATAATTATGCAGAGAAATTATATCGACTTTTGTTTATGTATGTCAATTGATACTGGAGAAAATATAAACACGAAAGGCATGTTTGTAGCTATCTAAAAATTCTTTTCTCAGTGTTAGCGTATAGCATTTGTTTTCTGCAATACTTACCATGTGAAAAATATTAATATCAAAAATATATTTGCAACTATAAAATTAAGAAGTAATGTTCTCATTTGCTTCCCCTTTGGTTTTGATTGTTACTGCACTGTTGTTGTTCTGTTATGCTTTTTTAATTTTTTGTTGCTCCAAGAATTCTAACAAATGATACCTTTTTACTTCTCTTGCTTTCTTATTGTCGTTTTTGGATGATTAGATGTTCTTGCATTTTTGTTTTTGCGGCATCCTGTATAAGATTGAAATATTTCCCTCTTTCTTTGTATGCATGTTTCTATTTTTGCTCTAACATTTATAATTTTATCACAGCGTAGCTGAGTTTGTTTTTTAGCCACTTTCTCTAACTTGATTGATTTATGTGCTTCAGTTTGTGCTGGGATTAATTGGCATTGTTTGTTTGTCTTTTTGTTGATTTATTGAATAAGACCCATCCTTTATGTTCCAATAATTTTCCTTCATTTTTTTGTTTTGCGTTGGAGCTTTGCAGTATTATGATGGAGAGCGTTCCAGGTAGGAAACAGGTGAGATTTGGTCTCCTTAAATTTGCATCTCTATCTATTCTGTTGTGCTTCATAATATTTCCTTTATATTATTGGGTTTGTTATCTAGCTTTTGGTGTGTTGTTTCTGCGATCACTTCAATTTTAAAAACTTTGGTTATTGATTTTCCTGCTGAGACTATCATGGATGGTTCCTTTATTCCATCTTTTCTTTTGTATGTGGTCTTATGTGCCATTGTCATTATTTATTTCTCTTTTGTTTTGGGGGATGGTGTTTTATGATGGAATGCTTTGATTTTCCTTAATGGTTATGCTTTTAATTGTGATAACAATATCACATTTGAGTTATGCCGAAGCGAAGAAGAAGGGATCCAGTTATTTTGAATATTGTTGTCAGTCCGGTTCAAGCCAGGTTTAATAGATCAGTTCGGAGAGATATCCTTAGATTGAAAAGGACTACCAGGGGTCAAAGTTGCTTGGAATCAGGTCACAGTGCTGCAACTTTCATAAATGGCACTAGGTCTACATCTGAATTACATGGTCAAGTGATTTTTACTGTTAGTGGTGACAATTTTCAACAATCATCTCAAGATCAACACATCCAGCGAAACAACCATATTATTTTATTTTCACGTGTTGATTGTGACGGAGAATTAAGAACTATCAACTCTCAAACATCTTGGTCTCATGATGTCTCCATGTCCATACGATCAAGGTTCCTAATGGAAGGGGGGAGTTTCTCACCTGATCCATCTGCTTCTTCAAGTTACATTGTTCGTCATACCGCTTCTGCCGAGTTCATTCATTTGTCCTGCACATCGCACTCTTCGCACAGAAATGGTAATAGATTATTGATTATATTATGTCTAATTATTTTTAGGTGCACATTCTCTTTTTAATTTCATGTTTCTAATTGCCTGTTCATTTCTTTTCTTTGTTCTATATGGTTTTTCACTCTTAAGATCTTGCAGAGTCTATCTCACCATATGAAGTGCAATCCACTCCCAATTCCCACTCTTCATGCAGGGCCGTTGTTGACCATTTAAGTAAGTCTTCAATCTTGTGAATTCGACAGTCTTTGCCTCTATGCTTTTTATATTTTCATGTGTTCTAATCTTTCATTGTATGTGTGTGCGCTTTTTTTGGATGTTGAACAGGAAGGTATTATTGTAGTCATGTATTTGGAGGGCCTAATGTAATCTGTAATTTTTGTGGTGCTCACATGTGGTTGGAAGAAAGTGTTGATGTTCGTGGGGTGGTGCCGTTTCCAGTGTTCTCACTATGTTGCAAGCAGGGTATGATTAGTTTACCTCAAATGAAGCCAACGCCTGCATTCTTAGATGATTTGTTAGATTATGAAGGTCGTACCTTCAGCAGAAATTTTCGAGAGAAGATTCGAACATACAACTCTTTGTTCCAGTTCACATCTCTTGGAGGAAAAATTGACAATTCAGTTAACAATGGATTTGGCCCTTACATTTTTAGACTAAATGGTCAAACTCATCATAGGATTGGATCTCTTCTTCCTTTATCTGGACACAGCGCTAAGTTTGTGCAGCTCTATGTGTATGACACTACGAATGAAGTTTCTAATAGAATTTCTGCAGTTACCGGTGATGATGATTGTGTTGGTATAGATAGAGATATAGTTCAAGGGTTGATTGCTATGTTAGACCAGACAAATGAGATTGTCAAAGTGTTCCGTTATGCAAGGGATCGGTATGAACAGCATGGTTATTTACCAATGAGGATTAGGTTGTTGTCATCAAGAGATCGTAATTACTCAACGCCTACAGTCTCTGAGATTGCTGGCTTGGTTGTCGGAGACATAGGTGAAGCAAATGGAGATAGAGACATAATTTTCGATCACAGGCAGGAAGGTTTGAAGAGGATAAGCAATTTGCATCCATTATATATGTCCTTGCAGTATCCTCTACTCTTTCCATTTGGTGAAGATGGCTTTATGTTGGATATACCATATATTGACTCGCCTGTGAAAGAGAAAGTGACACGTAAGACAGTAAGTATGAGAGAGTATTATGCCTACATAATTCAAAATCGATCTACTTTTCGAAGCACCTTATTGAGAGGCGGTCGACTTTTCCAACAATTTTGTGTTGATGCATTTTCAGCTGTTGAAGAGAGTAGGCTGACTTACATCAGAAACAATCAAACACAGATTAGAGCTGAGATGTACAGAGACGTAAGAGACGCAATGGACAGATCTGACACAGAGGGTGCTTCGATTGGTAAACGCATAATACTTCCAGGAAGCTTTACTGCTGGCCCTAGATATTTATTTCAAAACTACCAGGATGCTATGGCGATATGTAGATCTTATGGCTATCCGGACCTATTCATTACATTTACTTGCAATGCTCAATGGATTGAGATCCAACAAGCTCTGAGATTTGTCAACAGCAATCGACCGGAAGATCGACCTGATTTGGTTTCTAGAGTTTTCAAAATTAAGCTTAAAAATCTTCTACATGATTTATTGGAGGAAAATCATTTTGGTCCCTCTCTTGCAGGTTTACTTTCTCCTACCATATTGGTTCTTTTTTTTCCATGTTTATTTATTTTTCTATTCATGTTCATCAATGTTAAATGATTGTCTTCATGCAATAACTAATAAGGGTTTTTGGTTATTGACAAAAAAATTAGAAAAAAGTATAATTATGTTAATTGTTGTTCTTTTGTTTTTTGTTCATTTTTTCAGTGACATACACAATAGAATTTCAGAAACGCGGCCTACCACATGTCCATATCTTGCTGTGGTTGCAACCTTCAGCCAAGCTAAGAACACCTCAGCATATAGATAGATATATCTCAGCTGAACTTCCTAATCAAGATTTAGATCCTGTTGGATATGAGGCGGTTGCATGTTTCATGATTCATGGTCCATGCGGTGGTGCAAACATGCGTGCTCCTTGCATGAAAGAAGGAAAATGCTTAAAGTTCTTTCCAAAAGAATTCAAAGAACAAACGATGTTGGATCAATTTGGATTTCCATCATATCGTAGGAGGGACAATGGTTCAGTTTGTTTAAAAAATGGTGTTGAGTTGGATAACAGATTTGTTGTTCCTCATAACGTTGATCTTGTGGTTCGTCACAGAGCTCATATTAATGTTGAGATATGCAATCAAACACGAGCAATCAAGTATCTTTTTAAGTACATAAATAAAGGTCCAGACCGTGCAAAGGTTGTTCTTGAGAAACGAGGTTCAATGACTGATTTGCATAATAATCAGCAACGAAATGAGCGAGATGAAATCAAGGCATATCTTGATTGTAGGTATATTTCTTCCTATGAAGCATGCTGGCGTCTGTTTCGGTTTGAGGTTCATCATAGGAAACCAGCTGTCATTAGGTTGTTGATTCATCTGCCTAATGAACAAAGTATATATTTTAGGGATCACGAGCAACTTTCAAGGGTTCTTGAAAGAGCAGATATTGAAAAAACCATCTTTACTGAATGGATGACCGCAAATCAAAACTATGAGAGTGCAAGAGATCTCTTATATGCTGATTTCCCTACAAAGTGGGTTTGGCAGGAAGATCTTATGAAATGGACACCAAGGCAACGAGGTAGGTCCATAGGGAGAGTAGTTTATATAAATCCAGCAGCTGGTGAGCTTTATTACTTGCGATTGTTGCTCAATGTTGTGAAAGGACCAAGAAGTTTTGAAGAGATAAGAACTGTTAATGGTGTTTTGTATCCTACATTTCAAGCTGCTTGCGACGTTCATGGTTTGTTGGGCGATGACAAAGAGTGGCAGGAGGCATTGTTACAAGCCTCACATTGGGCAACGGCAAACGAACTAAGGCATTTATTTGCAACCATTGTGATGTTTTGTGAGGTTAGCTTGCTTATTTATTCCTTATTTATTTTTTTTCTTATTCTTATCTATCAATTTAACTTATTTGTTTCACATTTCTGCTCATGGTTATATAGCTTCTGATATTTTCCATCATATCTTTTCATTAGCTTTTAAATTAATGATTTTCATTGTTTTTTATGGATTGCAGCATGCACAGATCCTTGCCTTTTTTTTAATACTTACGCATGATTGAATCATTTTCTGATTACATTAAATATTATGTTGTTGGTTTGGAATACTTCACTCAAAGAGGCTGAGTTTCATTGTTATCGAAATCTGTCATGCATCCTATTCATGTTTTATATATTGCTTTTCTTTAAAAGAACATTACACAATTATGATCCTATTGAATTACATCCTATTCATTTATGTTGTTGTTGTTGTTACATAACGCAAATTCTTTTCTACATTTACTCACCATTTTCCTGTTTACTTCCATTGTAAGACTACTAATCCTTCTGAATTGCATTATTAAAAACACAAGTAACAATCCTGGAAAAAAGAAACAAAAAAGTGCAGAAGAAGATTTACTTATCCTACCTCTTTTCTTCTTCTTCTTCTTCTTTTTCTTCATTTTTATGCTTTATTTTCCTGCCTCAGCTAAAACCTATAGTTTCTAAATTTGATATCATAAGATATTTTTACTTTTTATACTAGAAATTGTATTTGTAACTCCTCATAAACAGGTACATGTGGACTTAGTTATGTAAGATTGAAAATGCAAATTAAATCTCAACTTCCCAATCTATAACAACTATCTAAATATATAATCTTAACTTTCAATTTGCTATGTAAGTTTATATGTATTGCCTAGGTAGTTTTGTAAACAGTCAATTAGGGGAAAAAAAAGGACAGCAACAGTAGAATAGGCTTGAAAAAATTAAAAGAGATGATTGATCCAAAAATTTTATAATTTAAGACTGGAAAGAATGGTTCTTTGAGAATTAAGCAACATGGTAAAAATTTTCTTACTTTAATATCAATTAATCTATCTACCTAATTAATATATTTGTTTAAATATAATTTCAAAAAACCGCTACTTGAATAAGGAATATGAATTTTTCCTTAGATATCTGATATGTATTGTTATTTGTCAACCTTAGCGTAATGAGCTGTGACACAAGAAAATAATGAGAATTAAAGAATCGATGACAAATTATGCTATGTTAGGGTTACATATAATTTCCTCTTTGTCCTTTGTCAGAGTTTATGTAATATTCTTTCGTGTTTGATGAATCATGATTGATGTTGGAATTCATAAACTTTAAGTTTTTTGTCATGTACCTTTGGTTCGATAGCTAACCAATTCAGCTTCCAGTTGTGAATTTCTTTTATCTATTCTCTGTACATGTTGATTGCTGCTGGTTTGTACTAATTTTGAATCACTTTTAGGTAGCAAATGTGGCATCCTTATTTGAAAACAATTGGAGAATCATGGCTGATGACATTGAGTATAGATTCAGGCAAGCTTTGAATGCTCCCAGGTATACAATGCCAGATGAAGATCTCAAGAACTATGTTTTGGTTGCATTGGAGGACATCTTAACTAAGAATTGCACTTCACTTGCCGAGAAAAAGCTTCCTCAACCACGATCAGATGTGATGACTACTACTCATGATAGACTTATTTTTGAAGAATTAAATTACAATCTGAGTGAACTAGAGCAACAACACCTGGACATGCTTCAAACCTTGAATCCTGAACAACGACGCATTTATGAATTCATAAGGAGATCAGTTGATCAGAATGATGGCTGCATGTTTTTTGTCTATGGTCATGGAGGAACAGGCAAAACTTTTCTCTGGAAGACAATAATTGCAGGTATCCGATCAACAGGTCAGATAGTTCTTGCGGTCGCCTCTTCAGGTATTGCATCTTTATTATTACCCGGTGGAAGAACCGCTCACTCACGGTTTAAAATTCCCATCACCATTGATGAATGGTCTACATGTGAGATTAAAAAAGGAACCCAATTGGCTAGGTTGCTCCAACAAACCAGTTTGATTGTTTGGGATGAAGCTGCAATGATACATCGACATTGTCTCGAGGCTTTGGACAAGTCTTTAAGAGATGTTCTCAGCTCTTCCACAACAATGATGGACGAGAGGCCATTTGGAGGAAAAACTGTTGTTTTTGGCGGTGATTTTAGGAAAATTTTGCCTGTCATTCAATGTGGAACAAAGAGTGACATTTTGAATGCAACTATATGCAATTCAAAGTTATGGGAGAATTTCCAGGTTTTTACTTTGAAAACGAATATGAGACTCATGAACTCTGGATTTGATGAAGCATCAAGGAACGAATTGCAACAATTTGCTCAATGGTTACTTGATATTGGGGATGGCAGATTGTGCTCTGTACTTGAACCTGATGATGAGGAAGGAAACTGGATAGAAATTCCAGAGGAATTACTTATACATGCCACCGGAGATCCATTACAAGCTATCTTCGAAGCTGTTTACTATGATTTTGAAGACAATTATGCTGAGCCTATGTACTTGACGCAACGGGCCATAATCACCCCCCATAATGAAACTGTTGACAGTCTTAATGAGCACATTTTGCAACTTATTCCTGGACCTTCAACAACATATTATAGCCATGATTCCATCTCAAAGACTTCAACTGGACCAGAGGACCATTCTCAGTATCCTTCTGAAATTTTAAATATCCTTACATTTCCTGGTGTGCCTAATCATCAGTTAAATATGAAAGTTGGTTGTGTTGTCATGCTTTTACGCAATATTAGTCCTGTTAATGGCTTATGCAATGGTACAAGACTCTTGATTACACAATTAGCCATGAATGTCATTGAAGCTAAGATTATCTCTGGAGACCATTTAGGAAAGAGAGTTTTTATACCAAGGATAATCTTTACTGTCAAAAATAAACAATGGCCTTTTGTTCTTAATAGAAAACAATTTCCCCTTAGATTATCTTATGCAATGACTATTAACAAGAGTCAAGGCCAAACTCTTAATTTTGTGGGTGTTTATTTGCCTAAGCCTGTATTCACTCATGGACAACTATATGTTGCCTTTTCAAGAGTAACCTCACGCCATGGCCTAAAAGTTTTGATCCATGATGATGATGGCAAGATGACACATGTCACCAGGAATGTTGTCTATACTGAAATCTTTGATAGCATTCAAGGCCACCTCCAAGATTAATGTGGTTTTTTTTTTTGATATCTAAGTAACTTTTTGTTTATTATGTCACCATGTCATCTATGCCATCAAATACTTATTGTTTTGTGGGTTTTTTTTTGGACATTTACGCTTAGTATTCAAGAGCTTCTTAAGTTTATTTTGTCTTAATGGTTCAGCCCTCACTATCAAAATGTCCCTAATAATACTTTTGTCACCATTATTATTTCAGGCTCTTAATCCAGCTATTGACGAGTGTAGAATTCATTGCCAACTTATTTATTGTTTGAATTGTCTTGCTGCCATTGATTGACAGTTTTTTATTTATTTGATTGCTGTGATCCCTTGCCAATCAAGTTTATTGTCATGTCTTATTGTTCTTTTCTTTATTATTGACATCAATTGATACATGTGGTTCCCAGTTTATCAATTACTCTGCCTTGCTTGAATCAACAAATGCTTTTCCTTTCCTTATAGCATGCATGACTCCTTTATGTTTATTGGTTGTTAACAATGCTCCTCACATGCCCATAATCATCTCTGCTTCTCTTTGTTTGCCTTTTGCCTATTTCCCTCAATCATCATTTTTGCTATCATTAAGCCTCTCATTTCTTTCTTGAACTGCTATCATCTTAGAAAATTTGGCAATCATAACCATGTGAGATACAAATGCCACTTTCATTATGTCATTGCTAATTAATGAACAAGATGAGCATTGTTTCCTGACAAATGTTACTCTCTCTTTCAATTTGCAGCCTTATCAGAAAGTTGAGAAAAAGCTTTCTCAATTAGAGGAGGGTGGCCAAAAAGATTACATAATCGTCAGGATAGCAAGGCTATGGAAGACCATGCTACCACCAGACCAAACATTTACTAGCATTGACTTTTTGGCTATTGATGACCAGGCCCGTTCATTTGCTTGCACTTGATTTTTTTTCTCTTTATTGCCTCTTATAAATCTTAATAACTTGCTATAATTACCATTTTTGCTCTGCATTGTTATATACCAATCATTTACCTTTTCTTGACTTGCAGGGATACGCCATGCATGGAACTATCCCTTCTGATTATAAAGAAAAATATGAAGGCAAACTTCTTGAAGGTCATGTCTACAAAATCTCAATTTTCCAAGTGGTTCCTAGAAAGAAATCGCATAATGCAGTTCGGTTGCCTCTCATTCTTCAGTTCCATATAATGACTGATTTCAAAGAAATTACACAAGGAGCTGAGAAATATCCAAAGCATTATTTCTCTTTTGCCACCATGGAAGAAATACAGAATAGCTCACCTCCAGAATTTTATATGATAGGTACATTGATTAACATTAACTAAATTTATCTATACTGTTCTTCATGCTTTCCATGATAATGCGATAGCACATTTTTCTGTTTATATTTTTCATTACATTAATAACCTGAAACTTTTATATTTTAGATGTCATAGGAATATTAGCTTCTATTGCACCAGTCAGCTATGTTCAATTATCCAATGACAAAGGAACAGCAGAAAAACTGGACATATACATCACACTCCTTAGGTAAATCTTTGTGATAGCTTTCCATCTATTCAGCTCATTATCTTTCATAGATCACCATCATAACTTTTATCTTTCATCTTATTACAGTGGTGCACAATTGAGGATATCACTGTGGGATGACTTTATACAGGAGCTAAATATTCCACAATTGCTGCAACAACAGTCAAGGCCTGTCATTGTAATAGCTGGAGCAACAATCAAGAAATTTAATGGTACACAACAAAGAGAAACCAAATCTTTCAGTTCATACATCATAAAATTTTACATGTTTTGCATTTTAGATTCATGTGTTATAACTCATTGCAGAGCAAAAGTATCTCTCAACATCCTCCGCCTCAAAAATATATGTGGATCTCGACATACCAGAAACAGCAAAACTGAAGGAGAGGTACTCTTCTTTCAATCCAATAAAAATTCTGTTGAATATTCAATGTAAAACACAAGCACTCCTTGAAATATCGCTGCTCATGTCAAATAGGTGCAAAGATATGGATCTGATGGTACACTTACTCTCAAGTCAAGATGTTGGGTTGCCACGTGATCCCACTATTGCAAAAGCAGAACAGACAGTGATTGAAGAACTTTACTATCTAAACCCGACTCAGATGAAGGTTTAATTCATTCAATACGCAATATATAATGAATCTCAATCTCCTATTACTGCTCTTACACTAATCAAACAATCTAATGTTATGCAATCTTGCAGCAGAAGAAATTCAAAATCAGAGCAAAAATCGTTCACATCAACCAAGAAAAAGGTTGGTATTACTCCGCTTGCAATCAGTGCACACTCGCAGTCACAGAAAAAACGTATGGATATCAATGTTCAAACCACGGGAAAACAACACCGAGACTCATGTAAACAATTATCCCATAAATCATTACTTTCAATATTATCCCAGCATCAATGACTGATTGTGCATATTTGTCTTGCAACAAAACAGCATGAAGTTGAATTTGCTCATACAGGACGAATCAGGGCAACTTGACACAGTCATCTTTGGTGGAATGGCAGAGAGACTCTCTGGCATTGAACTTGCAAAAGCTTCCATAAGTCAAGGATTAAAACAGATGGAGCTGCCAGAGAAAGCAAAAGATAACATCCTGCAAAAACAATATGACTTCATTGTTGGTATGACAGAACAAGGTTCGGGTCCAAAAAAATTCAATTTCAAGATATTTAATTATCTTGAAATTAATGAACAACTGCCATTGCCAGCAAAGGCAAAAGGAAAATCTATTATTGGAGCGCCACACCAAACTCAACAAGAAACTGGGAGAGATCCAACTGACACTCTTGCAAGTGAATTATCCCAAACATCCAAGAATACTGTCATCCTTCCTTCATCAGAGAGTGCCATAATACCAACTGATCTTTTCGCTGAAGAATCCCCTACTAAAAAGATTAAAAAAAGGTAAAATTTTTTAGCTCTCCTGCTATTATAGTCATAACAAAAGAAACACACTGCATTTTCTTGCAATGCTTAAAATTTACCACCGAGGCTAGCAGGTAGCAGCATACCTTTGATTTGTTACAATTAGCTTATTTCTTCCAATCCTATTATTTGTTACAGTGCAACAAAGCTCCTGCAGGACTGATTCTGCACCAACAATGTTGCAATCTCTGTCATGATTCACAAAGCAGCAGAATCATCTTTTGTTTTAGAGGGAATTAGGGCTATCACACTATAGCTAACTGCCAGAAATTGTGAATATATCAAAGATCTGATATATATATTTCTTTTTGTAGACTTCCCTGGCAACATAAGTCCATTTTGAATTACAAACCCTCTTTAATATGTAAAAAATATCTATGGAAGTTATCAGAAAGCTAACTGAATACTACTCTTTTGGATGCATCTATAAAGGCTACTATCTATCATTAATCATAGATCGAATCTGCGTTTTAGTTTATGGATACATCAAAATATTCATTCAACATATATAACTCATCTTCTTAACCCGCAGCGAAGCGCGGGTCATCCGCTAGTTTAAATCTATAACTTCTCCTCTATATGAAACGTCAAGCATATTAGAGCCAAGTTGGGGCCATTTGGCAGCCACCGATTGGCTGGCTTTTTTTTTTGTCAAAATCTTAAAACGACGTCGTTTTGGGCAATGACAAAATATCTGTTCAACATTTTCAACACGTGCCACGTGCTGATTGGCTGGGCTTTTTTCCTTGAAATTCCTTGCCCTAAAACGACGTCGTTTGGAGAGATCAGGGGCAAGAAAAAACGAGAAGAATCGGGAAGAGCAGTCTGAGCAGAGATGATGATGGTGGTAGGTGGAAGGGTTTCCTTCCTTTCTTCCTCTCTAGATTCTTCTTTGTTGTCTCATTCCTTTCTTCCTTCGTCTTCCTTCCTTCCTCTCTCCCGATTCTTCTTCTTTTTTCTACTTCCCCTCTTTCCTTTTCTCATCGTGATTTCATCTAGAGATGGGAAAAAGGAGGAGGATGAAAGAGAAGGTTAGATGTTTTCTTTTTCTTTACTATTGGTTTTTTCAGTTCTTTTCTCACCATATTTTTCTTCTCTATCTTCTTCGCCATTCATGTTCATTCAAGATTGGAAAAAAAGGCTGAGGCTTTTCGAAAGTCATCCTGAATGTATTGCGTCATATCTAATTATCTGATTTGTAGTTAATATTAGTAGTTGTATTTATTTTAAATTGCTTTAGAGAGAATTTTTTTGTGGGAAACATATAAATAACTTCATAAGAAAATTGTAAACCAAAAAAGTTCATACGAAAACTAGAATGCCTGCAGCCAAGCGCGGGGCCAATATCTAGTGAGAATAGAAAAATCGCAAGGAAACCTTGCTGGTTTGAAAATGAAAGGAAAATGAGTTTTTAGAGTTGGAAATTGGTGATGTCGAAAGGGCGCGCGTTGAACTTGTTCGGATTTTATTATGTTTTTTAAAGAGGAGTGTTTTGATAAGTAAACGAGTTCGTGCTGATGCAACTGCTTGTGGGTTGGTGGCTTTAACTAACCCGTGGAGGAATAGCAAACTTAAGTTCTATTTATATTTGGTAGAGCAGTGTGATTGATTTCGATAAAATTAAAATAATAAAAATATTTTTTGTAAGGATAAGATTAGAATTATAACGATGAGAACAAAATCGACAATAGATATATGTATTTGATAAAATAATGATGACTGTGAGATGATAATAAAAAATTATCCAAGGGGTATTAATTAAAAAAAAAAGAGTAAGAGTAAAAAGAAAAGAAAAATTTTTTTGGTAAATTCCAACCCACCAGTGGCGTGAAATCCCATTGGTGCTTAAAGCACCAGTGGGATGAACGACGTTTGGGGTGCCATGTAGGTAGCCCCAAAGGTGCTACAGGAATTCTTAAGGCCTTGGTTGCCCATTTCAACGCATTTAACCCCTCAAACGCGCTAAAACGGGCTCCCAAACGGGGCCTTAACTTCAAATTAATTCACTATTGGTTTCATCTCATCATATTTTTCTATATCTATATCTATACTTACATATAAAATTATATTCTTGACAAGTGTTTATGGACAAAATAGACTTTTCATAATATTGTATATTTATGGGCTATGAAATGAGCTTAGGCTTAAACTAAAGTGGATACTTCAATGACTCATATGTGTAATTAAATTTTGTTGGACTTTTACGATAAAGTTGGGTTTAGTTTGATGAGCCCATATTTTGATTTAAGTTACTAAAATAAATATTTTATTAATTTTGCATTAAATGTATATCTATGGTTAATTTCTAATTTAACATAAATTTCAAACATATATACATGTAAAATTAGATACATGGCCTAACTTGCATACGCCTATTTGATGGTATAAATACGATTTGAACAGGCAATGGATGGATGGCTCATTCAGACATAACAGTGCAATGGTGATCGGCACTATGGAGGAGCACTTACCAAACTTAGTTACTTGCAGTCCTGTCCATAACTCTGGTAATAATAGCCTAAAGCTTCTATTTCTTTTAAAGATTGTCTCTTAAGTAATTCTGTAGGTATTTCCAGCCCTGAACCGATTTGTATTTATGATGGGTCTTAAGTTGACGCTCAGTATCAGTGTGGAGAAGTTGCTATCTTAGATGACCTTGTAATTTGTAATGTAATTCTAAGGATAAGAAAATGATGAGAGAGAAATGGAATCTCTCTCTCTGATTGTGAAAGTATTTGGAAAAGAAAGTAGGTTAAAACTACTTATACTTTAAATTTTATTAGTTATGGAAGTTGCAAAAGAAACCAGCAATTATTGATTTTGTCACACCCGATTCGAAGGTCGAGAATATGACAACCGTCACATGTCACGAATTGTGAACTGTGCATTTCACCCACAATTCGAAGCTCGTAAGGCTTGTAGTATCTCGAAACCATTTAGCAAAATAATTTTAGTTGTTCACATGAAATAAAGAGTACAGTTTAAAAAATATATATATATATATATATATAGTAGATAACAATAGTTGTTTTATAAAATTTATATATATGCGTGTATTCTATACCAAGAGTTGTAAAAATTGAAAACTATTTATAGACTATTTGTACAAATAAAAGAGATGAGCAATTCTTACGAGTTATAAAATAATTGTTGAAGTTGAAATTATAAATAGATAAAAGATTAAGAAGTAGTCCAAAACTATGCTTATGGATCCAGTAGTAATAACACATAAGTCATGATGACTTCCTAAAGATTGTCCGAAATTAAGTCACCATTTCTAGCAGCTACCCTTTATGCATAGTCTACTAGCCTGAAAATAAATAAAAGGGGGGGGGTGAGTATATGAGATTATATTCAGTGAGTGAAACTAGTCTAATTTTAAACAAATGAAATGAAAATATATACGTTTTTGAAGTTATAAACTAGAAATATCCAACAACTCATAAAAGCATTTAATCATCATTTTGTCCGTATGTAAATATTTAGTTATTCCAGAAAAGGGAGAAAATTTGGGTCAAAAATTCCAAAAATCCATAACTCCATAATAAATGAAAATAAGTAATAAAATCATGAAAATTTATTTGATTTTATTTATCTTTTTGGGCTTACAAAAAACTATGCCCAAACTCATACCTGACCAAGATGGGGTTTGAGCTCGTCGAGGGATTTTAAGATTTCCTTTGGTTTATCAAAATGCCCATCCTTGATGTTGGCGTGAGCCTTCACCATAGATGGTACATTGCTATGTCCACCATACTTCCACAGAGACCAAGTAATCACATAACAGTGCATACAATAAGTCCCATGTGCGACCATCCTAATGTAAAAGTCAACCGCTTACTCATACTGCATTCAAAAGGTCGAAGCGTGAAAAGTGTCTCTACAGTGACTAACAACTCATCCACTAAAATCACACAATACAAAACGCCATAATTCAAATAAATGCCACTTAGTCAAATAGCCATATCAAGTTGGTTAATTCTACCACACATATAAACATGCTGCTATGAAAATTATGAAATAAAACTCATTCATTTCAAGACCATCAAGATTCAAATCTTGAAAGAAACAATCATAAATCAAATTTTAAGTTCAAGAAAAATCAAGCCTTTTGCAAGAGAAAACCATCACAAGTATTAAAGTATTTTTATTTGATTCAAACTTGAATTTAGGTCTAATAAAATTCCATTCACTGGGTTAGGGAGGGTGTGCACTCCCCCTATTCCACTTGCTCTTTATCCTTGGGAGAAAACTCACCACCTATGTGTCGAGACGTTTTACCGCTCCGACGATAAATGATATGGTGTGAAAAATGCTCGGGACTAAACAGTTTAAAAAAACAAATGGAGTCGCCACTAACCTTTTATTTTTAATAGGTGTGGTTAGTCATCTATTGGTTTAACTTAACATAAATCTAAAAAGATTACGTCAAGTTAAGGAAAGAGACTGGTCTACGAAAAAGATTTGAGGTTCGGGAGTCGGTTACGCTTGAGGAAGGATTAACACCCTCGAGACGCCCGAAAATCGGTACCACAAAAGTCTTGAAATATTTTACTTGGAAAATGATAATAAAATGTTTTAAAATCATTTTAAGAAAAACATAATTTTAAATGTCGGAATAAATATTCCTTTTAATGTAGGATAAACATCCCATTATAAAAGCTAAATTCGAAATCTAAAGACTTAATGTCGGAATAAACATTCCTTTTAATGTGAAAATCCATAGCCCAATTTTGAATTTGAAGAAATTTCCTACTTAGAATGAAGATTCAATTTCTAAATAGGAATAAATATTCTTCAAAAATCAAAGTCAAATTTAAAAATGAGGATAAATATCCTTTTATGAAAAACAAAGGTTTAATTTTAATTTTAGAAAGTCTCAATTATGAGAATATTAATTGAAACCTTCTAGAAAATATTTTGCAAAAAGGTTGGGATAAACATCCTCTAATTCATGCTTTGAAATTTACATTAAGAGACTTTAATTATGATTACTTAAATTAAAATCTCTAAGAAAAATTTAATTTTAAAACAATGTCCGAAGAAATATTCCTTTTAATTTGATGAAGGGAATAGTTTGAAAAAAATTTAGCTTGATAGGAAAACCTTAGTAGATTTAATAAATCAAGACCTTTCAAAAAATGAATGTCCTTTTTATCAAATAAAACTGATTTAAAAAAAAAGAATTTTAAAGATTTAAAGAATAAACATTCCTTTTATTGGAGTTAAAAATGCATTTTGATAAAAATGAAGTTTACTTGAAGGGTCTTAATTAATTAAACATAATAAAGTTCTCCCAAAAAGGTATTTTTAGAAAATAAAAAAAGGGTCAAAAGAAAATAAATGTTCCCTTTTATTGGAAAGAAATAAAAATAAGTAAAATAAGAAAAGAAATTTTGAAGATGGTTTTTAATAAAACTTGGATTAATTTGAAAGGTCTTAACTATAATTGAGTAGTTAGGATCTCTCAAAAACTTTTAAAATATGTTTTGAAATTAATGTTGGAATAAACATTTCTTTTAATTCAATTGGGCATCTTAAACAAGAGATTTTCTTAAAATAAAAATGAAAATAAAACATAAAAGTAAAAAAGGGAAAATAAAAATAAACGATTTTGGAATTAATATTCCTTTTTGTAAAAAGATATTCTTTGTGGGGTTCATTTGTAAATTTTAAGAAATTAAAGAAATCATAAACATGATACATCCTTTTTATGAAAATTACATGAGAAAAACATATTTTTAATTTTGAAGGGATGAAAAATTCCTCCGAGTCCGATCGGACTCCCAATTAGACACCGGAAAAAACTTCCCATCGAAGAAAACCTTCAGAAACCTCGGAATCCCGAGGCATCATCCGATTCCCCATGCATATGAATTTTTGAAAATCGATGTTCTAAATCTAATTATGCATGAATGGGATAGGAAAACATAGATTAGTACATATAAATACAATTAATTATATAAATGATAATCAAACTTAATTTAAATAAACACATATAAAAGGTCAAAGATATAATTTTATACAAATTTCAATTCACAATTTAACAAACGTATATACGAGTGCAAAAGAGTAATTCTACAATCAAAGTTAAATTTTTAATTAAGACACATACGGATATAAGGGTAAAAAGGTAATTTAACAAGGTCAAAGTCAAATATTATACTAAATATGTACCTGTTCAAATTTAAAAATACGATTTTTATAACTAAGATTAATTTTTATTTAAATTTTTAACTTAAACAAGTTTGAAGATACAAACTTTACAGTCAAAATTAAATTTTTAACCTAAACAGGTTTAAAAGTATAAACTTTATAGTCAAAATTAAATTTTTAATCTAAATAGATTTTAAAGATGTAAACTTTACAGTTAAAAAACCGAATCTTTTAAACTAAATAGATTTGAAGATGCAAATTTTACAATCAAAAATTAAATTTTTAACCTAAACAGGTTTAAAGATGTAAACTTTACAGTTAAAATTAAATTTTTAACATATCAAACAACACAGAACACAAATATTTAGCATCAAAAAGCTATAAAGATCATCATAAAACACATGAAGTTGAGACCTGTTTTTACAAGTATGTAAGTTATTAGAATTAAATACGTGTTAACGTGAACAAGTAGCAAAGAGGCACCGTATTTAGTGTATTTCCAGCATATCCCAAGCTAATATGAACATAAAAGCCTCATAAATCCTGCACACAATTCTTAACACATGAAAAGCAAGTATCTTTTCATACAGATAAGTCATAATCCAACAAAAAGATTAACTAAGCTTTAAACAGACAAGCACAAATAAAAATAGTTAGCTTAAGGCAATAGCTTTTACCTTAAAAAAAGGATTGCTTCTTTGTTTATAAAAGAACCAAACAACTTTATATTTTGAATCAAGGAAACAAAAGAAAAAGAAACAAAAATGATGTTTGAGAAAGGCTATTCTAAGGATTGCTTGACGTTTAAAAAAAAATCAAACCGGTCTTATGCTTTCTCCTCCAACCAACCTTTCACTCCGTTCTCCCTTCGTTGAAATCCAAATTTTTCTCTACTCTCTCCTTTCAAAGAATGAAGAAAAGAAAACTAGAAAAAAAAAAGAAAAAAGGTAGAAAGAAAAAAAAACAATCGGGCTCTTTCTCTGTGCTTCAAAAAAAAAAAGAAAAGTGGCCGATCTCTTCCTTCTTTTTTCCCTTTTTTCTGCTAAAAAAAAATGGTCCTTTTATACTTATTCCCTCCCTTTGATCCATTGCTTTTCTTCTTTTTGTTTTAATGATGGCTATTAATTCTTTTGACCATGCTCTTCCTTTCTTGTCTTCCATTGTCTGTTGGTTATTTTCATCATTGATTTTAAACCTTTTGTCTTTGTAGAAGCATCCGAGGGGTGCATTGACAGCACCCGAGGGGATCCTGCTTTTGGATAGCGACAGCCATGGTTTGAGACTGCTACAGTCGGGTATTAACACTGAAGGTTGTAATCATTGTTTGTGGTGACAAAAGCATCATGAATAGCATACAACACATGGGGATTTTGGTGATGATGCCATATTCCACTCTTTGTCTTAGACGTGCATAGACTCAATTTCTTTAGTCAAACTTTTCCACTGCAATTGATGATGGCTGTTGGGAGAGAAATATCAAGACCATTTTGTCCATTCGTCAATCACTGCTGCAGCCACAAAAATAATTTTTTGCAAGATTAAAATATAACTGCTCTATTACACGTGCACCACAAAATCATGCCCCTTTCTTTCTCTTTGTTCTTCTTTTAAAACCTAAGTCTGCTGCCTTTTTCCTCAGAGAGAAAAAAAAATCCCTGAAAACGGGGAGTCAAAACCGAATAATAATGATGACCCCCCCAAAAATCCCCCGAAATGGCCGACCTGTTCCCCTTTTTTTTGCTGAAAAAATGATCTTTTATTTCTCTTCCTCCCTCTTCATCCCGCGGCTCTCTTTTCTTCTTTAACTTTAATCTGATGGCTACTGATTTTTTTGGTCCTGTGCTCCCTGTTTTTGGCCTCTATTTCTTGGCTGTGATTGGCTGTCTTGTTGCTGACTTTGGCTCTTCTGTCTTTGCAGGGGCAGTCTAAAGAGAGAAGAAACACAGCTGGCATGTGCTGATGTGGAGATGCAGCCAAAATTGAAATAGGCGTCGTTGTCTCCTTCCTAGCCTCCGGTGCTGAAAGAGAATCCAAGGGAAGGACAGCCTCGCATTTTGAATTTGGCTCACACTCCTTACTGGGTTAAATGCTTGACTACTCCAACTAATGTCTTCCACACTCTTGGAGACTTCACTTCACTTCAAATTGCTTTAAATGATTGCATGCGGGCCCTAGCCAATTCAACAAATTACGCAAGCTAAAGAAAGTGAACCCATGTCTGCAATTAATGGAACATTTGGGATCAATGTTGGAGCATTGACTTTTGGTATACATACATACATACATATATATATATATAAATGTATATACATACACACATATAAATATATATATACACATATATAAATATATATATACACATATATAAATATATATATACACATATATATATATATACACACATAAATATACACATATATATGCACATGTAAATATATATATATATTTTGCATGTAAACCGAGTTAGTTAGGTTGGTCTTTGGCTTGCTTGACTTTGCATAGGAGTCGAGTTGGCTTATTTAACTTTTTTTTATCTTGGTTCAAAATTACCTACAAGGTAATGATATTAAAATTAATTAAAAATAAAGTAATAATAATGATAAACGACCAAAAATAAGCTAAACTTAAAAGGATAAGCAAAATAAAAACTTTGAAAAAGGGCAAATCAATTAATTACTTAATTAACTAAAATTAACTAATTGGTTAAAATTAAAAATAAGTGTCTACAGTTGCCCCTCTTTGATTATTTCTTAATGATCTAGAAGTGTAAGCTTCCGGGTAATTAAGAAATAAGCGAAGATGTAGACACCCTTTACTCAAATGTGCGCTAAACAGCACTGGTGTTTTAGAAAATATCACCCTTAACTAAAATAATTTTAAAATCAAGGGAGTTGTCTTAAACAAAACTAATTTTGAGAAAACCATTCTAAACAGAAGTGTATTTGAAGAAATTGTGCTAATTTTGAGAAAACCATCCTAAACAGAAATGATTTTTGAGAAAATTGTTCTAAACAGAAGCAATTTTGAGAAAACCATTCTAAACAGAAAAGATTTTTAACTTTGAAGAAATTGCTCTAAACAGAAACAATTTTAGAAAATCACCTTAAACAAAAATGATTTTTTAGATTTTGAAGAAATTGCTCTAAATAGAAACAATTTTAGAAAATTATCTTAAACAAAATGATTTTAAATTTTGAAGAAATTGTTTTAAACAGAAATAATTTTTAGAAAATTACCCTAAACAGAAATAATTTTTAGAAAATTACCCTAAACAGAAATAATTTTTGAAGAAATTGTTCTAAACAGAAACAATTTTAGAAAATCATCTTAAACGAAATGATTTTAAATTTTTTAAGAAATTGTTCTAAACAGGAACAATTTTGAGAAAATCACCCTAAACAGAAATGATTTTTGAAGAAATTATTCTAAACAGAAACAATTTTAGAAAATCATCTTAAACAAAATGATTTTAAATTTTTGAAGAAATTGTTCTAAACAGAAACAATTTTGAGAAAATCACTCTAAATAGAAATAATTTTTGAAGAAATTGTTCTAAACAGAAACAATTTTAGAAAATCATCTTAAACAAAATGATTTTAAATAGAAATGATTTTTGAAGAAATTGTTCTAAACAGAAACAATTTTAGAAAATCATCTTAAACGAAATGATTTTAAATTTTTGAAGAAATTGTTCTAAACAGAAACAATTTTTAAGAAAATCACTCTAAATAGAAATGATTTTTGAAGAAATTGTTCTAAACAGACACAATTTTAGAAAATCATCTTAAACAAAATGATTTTAAATTTTTGAAGAAATTGTTGTAAACAGAAACAATTTTGAGAAAATCACTCTAAATAGAAATGATTTTTGAAGAAAATTGTTCTAAACAGAAACAATTTTGAGAGAACCATTCTAAATAGAAATGATTTTTTTGAAGAAATTGCTCTAAACAGAAACAATTTTGGAAAATCATCTTAAACAAAATGATTTTAAATTTTGAAGAAATTGTAGAAATAATTCATGCTAGACTGAATTGAACCACGGATAATTACCTTAAGCAAAGAAAGACCTTAAAGGAGTTTTGGAGAGTTACCTGAGGAAATTCTTGTACAAGACTAACCTCACAATCTTGAACTGAGTTTAATCTGTAATCTTTGAACCATGATGCATAATGGATGTTCATGAAGAATGATGCTAGAATGATGCATCTTGCATGCTCATGCTTAAATGATAAAGCTTTGTTACTTTGTCTCAAAGTTTTCAAGATAGCCTTCTGTTTTGGCCCAACTTATACTCTTTGAGCTCGAAATTGGAGAACATCCTTTCATCACACCTTTTCTGGCATCAACATGCCCCAGACCCTCTCTTCAAATCACTCTTGCTTGAACATCCCAGTTCAAGATGATTTTTGTTTATGTGTCATCACATTTCTGGCATCAACCACAAGCTATTGAACTCATTTTAATCCTACATTTCTTTCCCTTTTTTTTTGTGTTGAAAGTGACATCCAATGTCATGGCATTTACTTACCTGTTTGCTTATCCCTCCATGACAAAGAAAAATTATGCCATTTATATTTAAAGGAAACACATGGATCTTTTAAAGGAAAGTGTGCAAGACATATCTATATATAACAGATAAACTTATAACAAATGAGTTTGTAGCAAAATGAAGAAGAAAGGCACATGACCTCAAAGCAATGAATGCATAAGTAACGCACCCCGCCTTTGATTGACTCATCATTGTTAGAGTGACATTTGACAATGTCTGATGATTTCTGATTACCCCAATCCCTATAATCAAACAAGACCTCTTGTACAAGTTAGGTGCCTTTTTATTATGCTTTCTCAACCTTCCTAAACCGCCTTTTCAGGTTTTTAGCTTAGGAACCATCCTAACTGGATCTGAACCGCCCTTTCGGGTTTTCGCCTCAGATTCCTCATTTTCTTCTCTTTTTTGGACTCAAGCCGCATTTTCAGGTTTTCAACTTGAGACGCTCTTTTCATTTTTTCATTCTTTCATTTTTCATTTTTTTCATTTTTTTATTTTTTGATCATTCATAATTTTTTTTTGTCATTTCTTCATCATTTTTTTTTCAGGTGTAGTACTTCTTCACAGCATCGGCGTTGATTGAATGTGGCAATTCATCCCCATCCATTTCTTGCAAGATCAGGGCACCTCCCGAGAATGCTTTCTTCACCACATAAGGACCATCCCAATTTGGAGTCCATTTTCCTCGGGGATCATGTTGAGTAGGTAGAATCTTTTTCAGCACCAATTCTCCTTCTGCAAACTTGCGCGGACGTACCTTCTTATCATATGCACGCATCATTCTCTTCTGATACAATTGACCATGGCAAAGTGCTTTGAGCCGCTTCTCTTCGATTAAGTTCAATTGGTCAAATCTCTCTTGCACCCAATCTGACTCTTCGAGCTTCAACTCTCTGTATATTCTCAAAGATGGGATTTCTACCTCAACTGGTACCACAGCTTCTGTTCCATAGACCAGAGAATATGGAGTTGCCCCAGTTGATGTTCTTATAATAGTGCGATAAGCATGTAAAGCAAAAGGAAGTTTCTCATGCTAGTCTTTGTAAGTCACTGTCATTTCCTGGACAATCTTCTTAATGTTTTTGTTTGCTGCTTCGACCGCTCCATTCATTTTTGGCCGGTAAGGAGTTGAATTGCTGTGTTTGATCTTGAATTGGGAGCACACTGCATCGATCATCTTGTTGTTCAAATTCTTAGCATTGTCAGTGATGATTCTTTCTGGTAGCCCATATCGACAAATGATCTCCTTATTCACGAACTTAGTGACCACTGACTGTGTTACATTGGCATATGAAGCAGCTTCGACCCATTTGGTGAAGTAATCAATGGCCACTAGGATGAACTGATGCCCATTAGAAGCCTTTGGTGAGATTGCCCCGATTACATCTATGCCCCACATTGAGAAAGGCCAAGGGCACGAGATGACATGCAATGGATTAGGAGGCACATGAATCTGATCAGCATAAATCTGACATTTATGGCATTTTCTGGTATGATTAATACAATCGGTCTCCATAGTCAACCAGTAATATCCCAACCTCATAATCTGTTTAGCCATTCTATGTCCACTGGAATGAGTTCCACAGATTCTGCCGTGAACTTCTTCTAGAATCTTCTTTGCTTCCTTTGACTCTACGCATCTCAACATTACTTGATCCCTACTTCTCTTGTAAAGGACCTCACCATCTAAGAAGAAATTTGCCGACATTTTTCGGATAACTTTCTTGTCATTCTCAACAGCACGATCTGAATACTTTTGAAATCTGAGGTATTGGACAATGTCATAGAACCAAGGTTTGCCATCATCCTCCTCTTCAACACTCATGCAATGTGCCGGGTGAGTCTTCATGTCCAACTTGATTGCTTCGATTTCAGCTCCTTTATCGACTTTGAACATCGAGGCTAAAGTTGCCAATGCATCTGCTAACTGATTGTCTTCTCTAGGGAGATGATGAAAGCTGATTTCTTCAAATTGCTCAATCAACTCTATGATGTACTTATGATAACGGACCAACTTTGAGTCTGGTGTTTCCCATTCACCTTTCAATTGATATATCACCAAAGCAGAATCGCCATACACTTCCAAAGTTTCGATCTTTCTCTCCATTGCCATCTGGATCCCTAGAATGCAAGCTTCATATTCTACCATATTGTTTGTGCAGTCGAAGTCAAGTCTTGCTGTTGCCGGGTATTGATCACCGTTTGGGGATATTAGGACAGCTCCTACTCCGTGCCCCAGTGCATTTGATACCCCATCAAAATACACTCTCCATTTCTTTTCTTGCTCTAGCTCCATATTGAATATTGACATCAAGTCCTCATCAGGGAACTCAAACTTCATGGGTTCATAGTCATCAACTGCTCTGTCCGCTAGAAATTCAGCAATAGCACTTCCTTTGATAGCTTTCTGGGAGACATAAACTATATCATATTCTGACAATAGTACTTGCCATCGAGCCAATCGTCCTGACAATGAAGGTTTCTCAAAGAGGAATTTGATCGGATCTAGCTTTGCTATCAACCATGTGGTATTATACAGCATATACTGTCTTAATCTCTGAGCCGCCCACGCCAATGCACAGCACATCTTTTCTATCTGAGAATACTTGGCCTCATACTCTGTGAACTTCTTACTGACATAGTAGATCGCTTGCTCTTTCTTGCCGGTTTCATCATGTTGCCCCAAAACACAGCCCATGGAGTATTCCAACACTGTCAGATACAAGATTAGAGGTCGATCAGGCATAGGAGGTACTAGCACTGGTGGGTTCGACAAATACTCCTTGACCTTATCAAAGGCTTTCTGACAATCTTGATTCCATTCTCCCGAATTGTTCTTCTTTAAAAGCTTGAAAATCGGGTCACATTTTGCAGTCAATTGGGAACTGAAACGGGAGATATAGTTTAATCGCCCAAAGAAACCTCTTATTTCCTTTTGAGTCCTCGGAGGTGGCAAATTCTGAATGGCTTTGATTTTATCCGGGTTTACCTCGATCCCCTTTTGACTAACAATGAAGCCCAACAGTTTCCTTGAAGTAACGCCGAAAGTACATTTGGCCGGATTCAACCTCAACCGATACTTACGCAGCCTCTCAAACAACTTCCTCAGGCCAATCATATGCTCTTCTGGATTTCGACCTTTGGCAATCATATCATCCACATACACCTCAATCTCTTTATGCATCATATCATGAAAAAGGGTCACCATAGCTCTCTGATAAGTTGCCCCGGCATTCTTGAGACCAAAGGACATCACGTTGTATTAGAACGTGCCCCACATGGTGGTGAAGGCAGTCTTCTCCTTATCTTCTGAAGCCATTTTAATCTGGTTGTATCCCGAAAATCCATCCATGAAAGAAAATGTTGTATGTTTAGTTGTGTTGTCGACTAAAGTGTCAATATGGGGTAGTGGGAAATTATCTTTCGGACTGGCTTTGTTGACATCTCTGTAATCCACACACATTCGAACTTTGCCATCTTTCTTCGGGACTGGTACTACGTTTGCGACCCACTCAGGATAAGTAGCTACTTCCAAAAATCCTGCGTCTAGTTGCTTCTTCACTTCTTCTTTGATCTTTAATAACATGGCAGGCCTCATTCTCCTCAACTTTTGCTGTATTGGCTTGAATCCGGGCTTGATTGGCATTCTATGCACCACAATCTCAGTATCCAGACCTGGCATATCCTGGTAGGACCAAGCAAAGACATCAGCATATTCTTTGAGTAATGCCACTAGTTCCTCTTTTTGTTCGGGTGTTAGGGAAGTGCCAATTTTAACTTCTCTCTTTTCCTCATCATCACCCAAATTGATCAATTCAGTGGCCTCTTTGTGGGGCAAGATCTGTTTGTCTTCCCTTTCAATCAGTCTCATAAGATCAGGGGGAAGAGAGTAATCGTCATCATCGTTGTCGAGGTCATCCGCATTAACGAAACGATCAAAGTCGGGTTCAAAAAGACCATCTTTGTTGTCTTTACATTCATCGTTTGAAGTCCTGAGGTCAAAAGACAATAAAGGGGTATATATACATATATGCACTTGATCCATCAACAAGGATAAACATATAGAGGAAAACGCAATGGTATAATTATGATATGAAATATATACATGGTGCAGAGTCTAATAGTGTGAATATTAATATCATGAATGATGGAGCAAACATGAAAATAAAACCCATAACATATGAAAGTCAGCCGTCCACACTCTTGGGTAGAAGTGTAGGATAAAATGAGTTCTCAAAGCTTAATTAATTACATGTTCAGATCTGACAAATTCACTGGCATCTCGAAAGACTCCCAATTATTCAAATCAGTCCCCGGTGCCAATCGTTGAACCAATGTTCCACTGCTTGATTCTCCATGCTCTAGCATGCTGATAGACAATCCCTTTAATAACTGTTCAAACTCAACAACTGATCTTTTTGGGTTCATCGTTCTAGCAAAAACAAAACTATTTTTCAACGGTGGAATCTTCAGTTTCTTGGGTTCAAGTTCCCCTCCTCTTAACGCAGCCATACGCTTGCACTTATTCTCCTCCCTTGCTTCGGTCTTTTCTCTCCAAGAAGGCTTATATCCAAGTCCAAAAGTGGGCTCCGCCTTTGGTAGAACAATAGGCTTACGAATTCCTTGGCTAAACTTTTGGAGTCCTTTTCCGGCCCGACCGCCTCTTCCGACAGTCATGTTGACTTGCATATTCAAGCAGCCAGAGAAATGTGGACTAGGTACCTCGGATCCTTCTCTTACCCATGTTACTTCGGCTACTTCAAATGACCGGAAAGAGCAATCCACTGCCTCTTCCGCAGCTTCAATGTAAGGAGTGTTTGGAGGTTGCATTACCATAATGTCCTCTTCTCCGGACACAGAAACTATCTTATTTTCAACTTGGAACTTGATTTTCTGGTGAAGGGAAGAAGGAACAGCACCGGCCATATGGATCCAGGGGTGACCTAGGAGACAGCTATAAGTTGGCGAAATATCCATAATCTGGAAAAGGATCTCAAATTCAACCGGCCCCACAATTATGGGAACAGTCATCTCGCCAATAACTTCCCTCTGTGTGCCATCAAATGCCCTAACCACTAACTGACTAGCTTTCATTAAAGATTGGTCTATAGGTAATTTCATCAATGTGTGAAGTGGCATCACATTCAAAGCGGATCCGTTATCAATCAACACTTTGGCGACCATATGATCCTTGCACCGAACAGTGATGTGCAGTGCCTTGTAATTGCCTCTTCCTCCGGAAGGGATCTCTTCATCAGTGAAATAGATGTAATCAGTCACTGTGATACCCCCGGCAATATGTTCCAAATTGGCCACGGTGATGTTTTTGGACACATAAGATTGGTTTAGGATTCGGAGGAGAGCATTACGATGTGCCTCGGAGTTCAAAAGCAGAGCTAACAGAGAGATCTTGGCTGGCAAGCGATTTAGTTGTTCTATGACACTGTACTCACTTTGTTTGATGAATTTCAAGAATTCACGAGCATCATTTTCATCCACCGTCTTGGTTACTTCTTTTTCAATTTCTTTCTCCGGCTCTCCAACAGATGGTGTAACAACTTCATCATTTTTCTCCATGCCCTTTTCTTTTTGTAGAGTGGCAATTGGATTTGGGGCATAGCATCTCCCACTCCTAGTCATGCCTCATACTCCAAAAATATTCACTGATTCAGATTCCTGGACATTGGCATTCATCTGTTGCACTAAACTCTCATACCTCCAAGGTACCTCCCTATCACTTCGATAGGGGAACGGTGTTGGCACATTCAGATTCAAGCTTGGTTTCAATACGGGGATATTCAATGTCGGCCTAGGGGTCATCTAAATCTAATTATGCATGAATGGGATAGGAAAACATAGATTAGTACATATAAATACAATTAATTATATAAATGATAATCAAACTTAATTTAAATAAACACATATAAAAGGTCAAAGATATAATTTTATACAAATTTCAATTCACAATTTAACAAACGTATATACGAGTGCAAAAGAGTAATTATACAATCAAAGTTAAATTTTTAATTAAGACACATACGGATATAAGGGTAAAAAGGTAATTTAACAAGGTCAAAGTCAAATATTATACTAAATATGTACCTGTTCAAATTTAAAAATACGATTTTTATAACTAAGATTAATTTTTATTTAAATTTTTAACTTAAACAAGTTTGAAGATACAAACTTTACAGTCAAAATTAAATTTTTAACCTAAACAGGTTTAAAAGTATAAACTTTATAGTCAAAATTAAATTTTTAACCTAAATAGATTTTAAAGATGCAAACTTTACAGTTAAAAAACCGAATCTTTTAAACTAAATAGATTTGAAGATGTAAATTTTACAATCAAAAATTAAATTTTTAACCTAAACAGGTTTAAAGATGTAAACTTTACAGTTAAAATTAAATTTTTAACATATCAAACAACACAGAACACAAATATTTAGCATAAAAAAGCTATAAAGATCATCATAAAACACATGAAGTTGAGACCTGTTTTTACAAGTATGTAAGTTATTAGAGTTAAATACGTGTTAACGTGAACAAGTAGCAAAGAGGCACCGTATTTAGTGTATTTCCAACATATCCCAAGCTAATATGAACATAAAAGCCTCATAAATCCTGAACACAATTCTTAACACATGAAAAGCAAGTATCTTTTCATACAGATAAGTTATAATCCAACAAAAAGATTAACTAAGCTTTAAACAGACAAGCACAAATAAAAATAGTTAGCTTAAGGCAACAGCTTTTACCTTAAAAAAAGGATTGCTTCTTTGTTTACAAAAGAACCAAACAACTTTATATTTTGAATCAAGGAAACAAAAGAAAAAGAAACAAAAATGATGTTTGAGAAAGACTATTCTAAGGATTACTTGACGTTTAAAAAAAAATCAAACCGGTCTTATGCTTTCTCCTCCAGCCAACCTCTCACTCCGTTCTCCCTTCGTTGAAATCCAAATTTTTCTCTACTCTCTCCTTTCAAAGAATGAAGAAAAGAAAACTAGAAAAAAAAAAGAAAAAAGGTAGAAAGAAATAAAAACAATCGGGCTCTTTCTCTGTGCTTCAAAAAAAAGAAAGAAAAGTGGCCGATCTCTTCCTTCTTTTTTCCCTTTTTTCTGCTAAAAAAAATGGTCCTTTTATACTTATTCCCTCCCTTTCATCCGTTGCTTTTCTTCTTTTTGTTTTAATGATGGCTATTAATTCTTTTGACCATGCTCTTCCTTTCTTGTCTTCCATTGTCTGTTGGTTATTTTCATCATTGATTTTAAACCTTTTGTCTTTGTAGAAGCATCCGAGGGGTGCATTGACAGCACCCGAGGGGATCCTGCTTTTGGATAGCGACAGCCATGGTTTGAGACTGCTACAGTCGGGCATTAACACTGAAGGTTGTAATCATTGTTTATGGTGACAAAAGCATCATGAATAGCATACAGCACATGGGGATTTTGGTGATGATGCCATATTCCACTCTTTGTCTTAGACGTGCATAGACTCAATTTCTTTAGTCAAACTTTTCCACTGCAATTGATGATGGTTGTTGGGAGAGAAATATCAAGACCATTTTGTCCATTTGTCAATCACTGCTGCAGCCACAAAAACAATTTTTTGCAAGATTAAAATATAACTGCTCTATTACACGTGCACCACAAAATCATGCCCCTTTCTTTCTCTTTGTTCTTCTTTTAAAACCTAAGTCTGCTGCCTTTTTCCTCAGAGAGAAAAAAAAATCCCTGAAAACGGGGAGTCAAAACCGAATAATAATGATGACCCCCCCAAAAATCCCCCGAAATGGCCGACCTGTTCCCCTTTTTTTTGCTGAAAAAATGATCTTTTATTTCTCTTCCTCCCTCTTCATCCCGCGGCTCTCTTTTCTTCTTTAACTTTAATCTGATGGCTACTGATTTTTTTGGTCTTGTGCTCCCTGTTTTTGGCCTCTATTTATTGGCTGTGATTGGCTGTCTTGTTGCTGACTTTGGCTCTTCTATCTTTGCAGGGGCAGTCTAAAGAGAGAAGAAATGTAGCTGGCACGTGCTGATGTGGAGATGCAGCCAAAATTGAAATAGGCGTCGTTGTCTCCTTCCTAGCCTCCGGTGCTGAAAGAGAATCCAAGGGAAGGACAGCCTCGCATTTTGAATTTGGCTCACACTCCTTACTGGTTTAAATGCTTGACTACTCCAACTAACGTCTTCCACACTCTTGGAGACTTCACTTCACTTCAAATTGCTTTAGATGATTGCATGCGGGCCCCAGCCAATTCAACAAATTACGCAAGCTAAAGAAAGTGAACCCATGTCTGCAATTAATGGGACATTTGGGATCAATGTTGGAGCATTGGCTTTTGGTATACATACATACATACACATATATATATATATAAATGTATATACATACACACATATATATATATATATACACATATATAAATATATATATATACACGCATATATATATATATACACACATAAATATACACATATATATGCACATGTAAATATATATATATATATTTTGCATGTAAACCGAGTTAGTTAGGTTGGTCTTTGGCTTGCTTGGCTTTGCATAGGAGTCGAGTTGGCTTATTTAACTTTTTTTTATCTTGGTTCAAAATTACCTACAAGGTAATGATATTAAAATTAATTAAAAATAAAGTAATAATAATGATAAACGACAAAAAATAAGCTAAACTTAAAAGGATAAGCAAAATAAAAACTTTGAAAAAGGGCAAATCAATTAATTACTTAATTAACTAAAATTAACTAATTGATTAAAATTAAAAATAAGTGTCTACACTATGTATTCATGTCTAAACAATGTATTAGCATTTACCAATGGAAGTAAGCATTGGGTAAGTATGAAATAATGCATATTTTGTCAACTACTAACTTGAGTTGTAGAAGATGATTTTGTGTTGTAGAGCTTAGGTGAATGAGGTTAGAATGTAAGTAAGTTTGTTTCGCTTAATGAAACTTGCTTGTAATCTTAATTTGGCTTATTGCGCTTAATGAAAAATTTAGATGATTTTGTGCCTTAAAAAGTGAAAAATTCTGCTAAATAAATTTCAAGGTGGGAAAATCCGATTATTCTAGTTTTCAAGGTTTAAACGTATTACAAGCGCACAATAAACTACAAAGGGACTACATTTGCATGTTTACATCAAGGGTTTGAAGTGAAAGTGCTTGGATTTCAAGGGTTTGCAATGGTTGTATTCTCCTATGAGGCTTTCATATTTACATCAACTATTCACACTAATTTCTTACTCCATTTGCAACTTATGCAAACCTTGAATGGCATCCAATTGGGTTTTTATACCCTACTTGTCCATAGTGCCCACATTATGCCATAAAGTGGGTTTACTCTATAGCTACCATGCCAAGTAAACCAACATCCTATTTTATGATTCACTTTGCTTTCTTATTTCATGTTAGTGCCATTTCTAACATGGAACTATAACCTCATTTGAAGAAAAACCACATTTCTCCAAAATGGTGCTTATTGACATATTGTCACTTTGTCTGTACAACTATTAATATTAAACTTCTTTTCATCAATTTCTTAGTTTGCATCTTTTTCTAATTTCACCAAACTACCATTTATAAAATAAAATGCTATATGTCATGCCTCGGTACTTTCCTCGAGCATGGGACAACCGTCTTGGTACTTTCCTCGGGCACTGGACACTATAGTTATTAGGCAAAATACAGTACTTCTCCTAGGAGGGTATGTTTCTACATAAAGTCACTTAACAAAGTAAATGCCTCATCTGAATAGTTTTACACCAAACTAATCATTTCCATCTTCAAGTAAGCATTCAAGAACACTAATTATCAACTTGTATCCTAGCCTCCTTAAACAAGAATATAATAAGAATGTGGAGCCATAAATCTAAGCCACTCACAGTATTGGGAAGTTCGTATACTCTCAAAAGTCCTCTACGATCTGGCTCCGGAGCATGTGATCATCTAAGAGCCTAATCATACTGAGAAACGATTTAGAAACCTAATTCAATCTAAGATACGCCTATGGGGTTCTAAGATGTTCTAAGATAAAGTCTAGAAATGATTTCAGAGGTTCGAAAATGTTTCGAGTCGATTCGTAAGGTGAAATGACAAAAATGACCTTGATGGGTAGGTCCAATGCCGAACCTTCTCAATGAGAAGGCCATTCGGCCAAACATGCACATCTAGCACCGGATGTGTTTCAAGTTCAACCCAAGAAAACTCTTTCTCATTTCTCTCTCATGTTTCTCTTTATTTGAGCCATGGATTGAGCTACAAATTAACTCACAAATAGTTCAAGATTCCTGCAACAACATTATTAAGCTTAATCTCAAATTTACTAGCTCATATTTTACAATTTCTAATCTAACTCTAATTATACCCCTAAAACTAGCACTTAATTTTGATCTAGCATAACTTTTGATCTAGTGCATGGATTTATGCAAGGTTAAAGGCGTTGGAAAGCTTAATGAGTCTAGTACAACATACTAAAGTCACCTTAATCCGTTGATTGGATTGTGAGATATGGCAGAATCTTCTCGGTGATGCCAAAGGCTCATCATTTCCTTTTAGCATTTTTCTTTCTTCTCTTTGATTTCTAGATTAAAAGAGTGGGGATTTGATTTGGAATGTTCAAGGAAGTGTTTTGAGGATGGTTGCAGTGGTGGTTTGGGTGGAAGAGTAAAGGAGATCAGAGGAAGAAGAAAAGAGAGGAATGAGAAAGATCGGCCAAAGGAGCCCATATATAGGCTCAATTTCGGTGTCGATTATGGTCATATCCAACATCGGATGTGGCTTGATATTTTTCTTTCTCTTTTTCTTCCCATTTTCTCGAACCTTCCTCCATCGACTTAACGATTCGAAGCTGATTCACTTCAATTTTTGCACTGGAAGTCTCCTTTGCCTTCGATTGCTTCGCCTTCGATTCGATCTAGTTTCTTCCCGAACTTTAATCCACTTCTCTAACTCTTTTCTAAGCTTCATTACTACTCTAATTGAAGTCCTGTTAGGTCACATATAAGTTCTATTGCATGTATAGACCTGATTGGGGTTAGGGTTTCCTTATCTATCTTAGGTCAATCCATGGACAACCTAATGCCTTATCTTCCAACTTTACCTAATTCTATCCTAATCTTCTCCCTCATCATCCATACCAAAGTTTAACTACTTACTGGCACACCTGGTTTTCATACTAACTTGCTGTTTTCTACTATTCTGACTAGTGCAGAAAGGTTTAAATTGTTCCGGGTGTGTTAGGTTAGGAAAATGGGTGTAATCCAAAAGAAATTATAAAAATAATTTATTTGTTTTCGAAATATTTTTCCCAAAACCTTTGAGATAATAAATAAAATAAATTTCTCGAATGGGTTGATTGCAAAACACTGAAAGCTTAACCCCCCCGATGGTCGTATGCCTCATTGCATCAAGAACTGTTTATTTTCACTTGAAACCATATATATAGATTTCATATATCTTTCTCTCTAGCCCATTCCCTTGACGGTGCCATTCGCTATGGATGGACAAAGCTACATTCTAACCTTGGCGAGTTTTACTCCACGGCTCTCAATCCCAAAGTCCCCTGATCACTGTGTCCCTCAAAAGGCGACCCATGACTACTTAGTCGATGGCATGCCCCGCTTGGTCCACTTGCTCTCATCAGAGTACTAAGTCTTTATCTCATCTACCGTACCTCTCGTTGGGTAGTAGCGGTCCATCATCGTTCTCATTTCATACATATATATAAAACATAAATATAAAACATAGACACACAAATATAAATGTTTAAAATAATCCCACCCACGAACATATGTATCATAAAATAAAAAATGTTTGCAACGGATTACCTAAAATCCCAAAGCATTTATAAAATGTTTTGTAAAACATTTTATAGTTTAAAACATTTTAAAACATTTTACCCTAATGGGTAAGTAATGAAATCTAAGCCACTCACAGTACTAAGAGATTCATGTACTCCCAAGGAATTCGCGATGATTGATCTCTGGAGCATCGTCGCATTTAATTGTTCGGAAACCCTACTACATGGAGAAATGCATTAGAACCTAATTCGAACTTGCCTAAATGTTTTTGGAGCTCTAAGATACTTAAAATTAGAGTTTGGAAGTGATCTAGAGGTTAGGAAAGGTTTTGGTTTGGGTCAAAAATAGGTTTTTCTAGAAAATTATCAAAATCTCCCAAGGACCCGAGTGGTACCGCATGAGACTGACCAAGTCCCACATCGGACCTGGTTAGGAAGGCCATATTGGCCTCGAGACTTGACTCCCATACAGGATTGGGTCATTCTCGTGCAGGAGGCTAAGGTAGAAACCCACAAATAGGTTTTTCCTCCATTTCTCCTCTGTTTCTATGTTGATCGAGTTACAAATCGAGACACACACTCCATACAACATCCATATCAAAATCACTGGAGCAAAAATCAAAATCATTAGCTCAAAATCCACAATTCTCTGACCTAACTCCAATTGACGCCTAAAAACTAACCCCTAATCTTGGAAGCTTACAATTTTTGATCTAGTGTATGGATTCATGCAAGGTTAGAAGCATTTTAAAGCTTGAGGAGTCTAGTCCTTTATCAATTATAGTTATATTGTTATCAAATGTGTTTCAAATGATAGAAAATAATGATATCTTAGAGCTTTGTGGGTTCGGGCGTGTGCATTGGTTGGCACGCATCTTGAGGCAACACGACGTTTGTCCCATGCCCGAGGGAAGTACCAGGGCGTGACACTCGAGGGTTAGTTATAGGCTATCAACACATTTCTTGGGGTAGCAACAAACCGGGGGTGCCGTTTCTTATAGACCTAGGGCCAGTCGTGCCCATTGTAACTCAAGTTTATGCGATTTTTAGGCCAAAATTCAACCTTTAACAACCCCAAACCATCTCCAATCATTCAAGACTTATTCTAATGCTTAAACAACATCAAATATAAATCTAGAACATCAATCCACGTATTTCCAAGCTCAATTAAACTCAAATCAAATCAATTTGCATTCAAAGAAATCTATTTCCTCACTCTAACTTCTAAAGGCATAATTTTCTCATTTCTAATCCAATCAACATGATTCAAAATGGGTTTTAAAGCTTTTAAGGGGTAGAATAACATACCTTAAACACATTTTTCAATTATTAATGAATTTCAAATGAGTCTCTTCACAAAATTTCACCCCTTTTGCTTCAAAGCTCCAAAAATAACACTTTCTCTAATTCCTCAAAGCCACGAAAATACTTGACGTGACTTAAGCTCTTCAATTTTATGGAAAATGAATGAGGAATCAAGGGTTTGTAATTTGGGAAATAGGTTTGTGTTTGGAAGTTTACGAGGAAGAGGAAAATGAGAAGAAAGGAACAAGAGTAAATGGTCTTCCTTGTTATCTTGTTTTCTTTTTTCATATATGCTCATGGCTAAAATGACCACTATACGCCCTCCTATCTAGCCATTAGTCCACTTTACCCCCGGGAAGTTCATTAATGTCACTTGTGTCCATTTTCTCCAAAAATCCTCAATTATACAATTTGTCCAAACAATTCACCTCCTCAAATAATCTACAATTATACTCAACCATAATCATTCCATAATTATTCACAATATCACTAATCCAACGATCATCCAATAAATTCTATAAATTCACTAATATTCACAAAGTTCATAACTGCTCATAACTCCTCAAATTTTTCATAAATCCATTTATACCAAATTCAAATTAAACACAACTTTAAATTGTACCCAAAACTTTTCGGTATTACAAAACTTTAGACTTGAGGCCTAAGCGCACCAGCCACCCAAGATGAAAATTCCAACCCCCAAGCATGGAATTCAATATCCGTCGATACATCGATATATCCATCGATATATCCGTAATCGATATGGATACTGCGATATTTTGTCGGTGGTCCTCAAACCACCGAATATCCGTCGATATATTCATATATCCGCGATATATATTGCGATATTTAAAATATCTGTTAAAATGTCTAATTTAATTTTGTAATCTGGTCCAAATGGTAAATTAATTTGAAATACTTAGGTGCACGACTCAAATGGAAAATTGCTTGGCCTGTGGTGGAAACAAAAGGCTCAGGCCTTAGTGTCAAATTCAATCGCTTTCTTATATTGCAGGATTCACTTAAGTAAAATTCAAAGTTGATGTCCTAAATACTAAAAAGGACACTCCACACTTGGATATTTTCTTATTCTTAAAATATTAATGGGGATCTCTCTTTATTACATCATGTATTTGACTTGTAATTACTTAATGGCAAAAACTTAGTTAATGCAACATTAAACTTAAATAGTAACTTGGGAAGTAGAAAAAAAATATAGCACTTTGTAAATTATTGTATATATTTTTTTGATATGCTAATATTTTTACAAAAAGTTTTACACAACTCTTGAATTTCTCTTATAAATCACCATTCTTAATCTAAGGAGCGTTGAAATTTTTAGTTTCTTTTTTTTTTTCATTCTTCACCATCATATTTGAGTGAATTTGTTTTAGGGCTTATCTTTTAATTCATGGTCACGAATTAACAAAGTAAAAATTTATCAAGTTTTTCAAGTTTTAGATCCTCAGTCAACTAGACAAGATCAAATTGGAAATGAGGTGAGATAAAATTCATCTTTATTTAAATATTTTGAAAATTTATAATTTCCTAAATAAAATTTTCTTTTTGTAAAGATAATGTTGTTTAGAGAAGCTAGAAGATCTTTTGGGGAAGCATGTGCACGAAGTTCAAGGACGACCATGAAACCTGATATAGATATAATTACAAAGTTGATTAATTCTCTATTTTTGCTTGAAAAATTATTATTACTACGATTCATTCAATGTAAAATATTCTTTGCTTTTTTATGTAGTTGATTGGTGGGAGTTATACGGGGAAAGTCCACCAATACTGCGTAAATTAGCTATGCAGATATTATCTCAAACTGTTTCATCTTCAACTTGTGAAAGAAATTGGAGCACATTTGCTTAAATCCACACAAAGCAACGAAATCGATTAGCCCATAGAACTCTACAAAATCTTGTGTATTGTTACTATAACATGAAACTACGAGTTAGAGATATGGAAGCTGCACAAGATGAGATGTCAGTGCTAGACCCATTGAATCTTCTTGATGTTACTGTTGAAATTGGTGATGAAGATGAATATCATCTTTTTCAATGGATTAGGCCTGCACATTTAGATGGCCGTGATATGAAGCATAATCCTGAGATCAGCAGTCATGCTCAAGAATTTGGGATTGATGTTGATAAAGTGATGTCCGAAGAGGTTGGCTTAGATTCTTCATCAGATGAAACCATCGGTCCTCCACCTGGATTCAAAGGTCATTTAATGAATCAAGATGATGATGATGATGGAATAAGTGGGGAAAGGACTATAACAACAGGGACTCAGGGTGGGGGTGGAGAAAGAGGTACATAATATGCTTCAATGTATGATTTTTCATATGACAGTGATCATTATAGACCATTGAGTCCTTTCACCGGTGAGGCGACTTTTACACATGCTACACAAGATGAGGACCATGGGTCTTGCAAAACTAGGCATGGAGCTAAAGGAAAAAGGGAGAAAAAAACTATGGGTAATCTTGCTGATAATTTTGGCTCCATGAGCATAATCACAGAACAAAGTTCAGTCGGTTATAATACACCAATGGAATCAAATTTTGGAAATTGGACTGATGATAGATATGGAGAATATAATTATGGAGCATCATATTCATCAGGTCAGTATCCGTCAGATTATTCCCATGAACAACAAACTTTTCATGATGATCAATCAGCACAACTACAGGTGAATTATGGTCACTTCCCTCGCCTTGAAAATCTTTTGGTAGCTAGTACAACTGATTATTATGCCCATGTGCACAATTATGTGAATAATTATAGGAATACCATGACTTGGCATGAATATTGCTGCTATATTCAGCCTACCGACGGAAGTCAGGTTAATACTTTTGAGCCTCCAAGAAACTCAATGTGGTATTAAATGAGGTTAGAAACTTTATATTATCAGTTAAACTTTGTAATATTTGATGTTGTTGGATATAAATATGTCACAAATATGCTTGGTTGTCTTTTTTAATTATATTTCATACATTTTTGCCTATTTAAATAATTAGCAATACATTAATCACATATCTAAATATACTTTAATTAAGATATTATGACTCTAACATATGTAAAAATATGTAAATAAACATAGGGTAAAATTTCATTTCAAAATTCTAACGTTTACTATAAATATCCATGATTTTATATCATTTTTTACCACTTTTTTGCGATATCGATATTTTTTACGATATATCCGTCGATATATCCGTAATTTTGAGGGTGCGATATCGATATCTAATTCCATGCCCAAGTAATAATTGTCCTTTACGTTCAAGTGACAACTACCAAAGCAGCAATCCGAAATTTCTGCCAAGCCACTCCCGCCATGAACGCACTCTCTATCCTCTCATTTCCTTCCCTTTCTCCCGCAACGAAACACTCCCAAATCCCTCACTTCCGTTCCCTCCCTCCATCCCTCCCTTTCTGTCGCCCCGAATCCATTCTTTCTCCTCTTTCCTTTCGTCTCTCTTTCAAACCCCGACGCTCTCCTTTCTCCGCAGAACCCCAACTCTCCGACGCCGACGAGGAAGAACTAGAAGATGTTGACGACGACGACGACGACGACGATTATGAAGCCGCCGATGAATACGACGAGGTTTCCGGCGAAGTTTCGGACGCTGTCCAACAGAGTGAAGACGAAGCCGAAATCCACGTGGATTCATCGAACCGGCGCAAGGAATCCACGTGGGAACGAGTCGAAAGGCTCTGTAACCTAGTTAGAGAATTTGGCGAGGAAATGATTGACGTTGATGCACTCGCTGATATTTACGATTTTCGCATTGATAAGTTTCAGGTTCCATATTTTCAGCGTTTTGGCTTTTCTGGAATTTGCTTCTTCTTCTTCTTCTTCTTCTTTCTTTCTGAGAATATAATGATTTTTCCATTTTATCTTGAAGAGAATGGCGATAGAAGCGTTTTTAAGGGGTTCTTCGGTGGTGGTTTCAGCTCCAACGAGTAGCGGAAAGACTTTAATTGCGGAAGCTGCTGCCGTGGCAACGGTAGCCAGGGGAAGGAGGTTATTTTATACAACTCCACTTAAGGCATTATCGAATCAGAAGTTTCGACAGTTTAGGTAATCAAAGTTTCGACTATAATTTTCACTTTCTATTTCTTTTTGCAGCTTGGTTTATTAAGTTCAATAAGGTTGGGAATAATTTTGAGTTAAGGTTCTTATTACATTACATAAAATAAATTGCACAGTTTTTAAAACTCAACCATATATTGCCTCCAAATACTTGCCACTATGAATGGTTGCAAATGGATAATTGCGAAATTGTAGTGCAAATAATTATAAGCGATTCCAATCTTTCAGCTAAAATGGTGATCATTGTTGTATTAGGGAGACATTTGGGGAGAATAATGTCGGGCTTCTCACAGGAGATTCTGCTGTCAACAAGGATGCTCAGATTTTAGTGTTGACTACAGAGATTTTGCGCAACATGTTGTATAATAGGTACTGTAGTTTGTTATTTTTGTATGATATTTTGTAGTATTCAGAGTGGACAGATCATACTTGGTCTTGGTGAAGCTTATTCGCAGCATTCTGTAAATTGATGTGAATAGCACCTTATTGTTATGCTATTAATATGTCTATACATTTATATAGGAAGTATTAGGTACTCTACATTACTTTTGCAATAAAATATTGTGATTGGCAGTTTCTACCCTCCATTAGGAGGTTATTCGCTGCCTCATGTTCGTTTTAGATCTTAGGATGATCAGACTCATATTGCTTTTCTGGAAGAATCTCATCTATGTATTGCATGTCTTATTAATGTTTCATTTGCAACCTCCATAAATTTCCTTCTTAAGGATTATGTCAGTAGTTAAGCATATTGTGGCTGCTGGCACAGTGTTGGAATGGCATCTTCTGGGAGTGGTCTTTTTCATGTTGATGTGATTGTTCTTGATGAGGTTCATTATCTAAGTGACATATCTCGGGGTACAGTGTGGGAGGAGATTGTGAGTATATTTTTCATTTCCAATGCATTTATTTCTGGATTGTGATTGGCTACTGTATTTTTACCAAGTTGTGAAATTTTCAGGTGATTTATTGCCCAAAAGAAGTTCAACTTATATGTCTGTCAGCAACAGTTGCCAATCCAGACGAGCTTGCTGGTTGGATTGGTCAGGTACTGTTCCTTATAATATCATATTTTTTGTAATTGGTCATCCCTTATATTGGTTCAGATGTTTGAGAGTGGTTATGACAATGTACTACATCCTTTCTGTATCATTGTTTGCCCTTTTTGGTCTGTTTTACACTCTTGGATTGACAAACTCAAACTGAATGTTCTGGTGAAATGTTCAGCCTTTATGTTGGAGTTGGAGGGATTCACTGACAATGGCTGTTTTGCTTCTCTTCTCCATGTTGGCTTTTCCTCCATGAGAAAATTTATCCCTTAGACATACCACTTGATAACCTGCTCAATTACCTTATCTTGTCATAGATTTCTTAGTAAAGAATGATAGTAGGCGGTATATAGTTTGGTGATGCATACTAGATTGGTGTTAAGTGCTATTGATTTGATGTCCCAATTTAATCTTTACATATTGGGCTCGGCACTCATTATTTTTGATCTTGTCATGAGTGATTTACATTTTACATTCTACTCTGTTAGTTTTCTAATGACACATTTCCATGAGAATGTAATATCAACAGATATTTCTTCTTCTTTGAGAGAAGAGGGGGGGGGGGGGGGGGGGGGGGGGGGGAGGGAAGGAGGTGGGGGGCCAAAGTTTGAACCCTACTTATTGAAACTGAAAGTCAAGCACTCTACCAAAAGACCAAATGGCTAGTGGCAATCTAACAGATTCTTCTTTATAGGGGAAAAGGATGGAGATGAATTGGTGATCAGACAACTAACCTCCATCTGGCATTTTGAAGATTTCACTCATTCAATTCAGTCACTAATTAGCACAATGTTGAGATAATTAGCACTACAAGAATGCAACTTTGGGTTTACTCATCTAATGAATGTTCTTATCTTAGGCTTTCGCTATATTTGATTTTGATATTTCCCTTTCATTTAGTTTATGTCAGTTGGGCATTCTACTTAAGAAATTCTTTATTTGCACCTTTGTTGTCTTTGTTTGACTCGGCCCATAGGAGACTGGATTTACGTGCTAGTTAAAGGCTTCCTTAGTTCATATTCCAATTCAGATTGGTATGCACATTGAATGTGCACAAAGATGCTAGAAAATTCTCTCATAGCTGTGTGATCTTCCATTCTGTTACCCATCATAGTTGTGCAAGCCTTGACCTTTGTATTTTGGAATGGTAAGCTATGAGCCTATGAGATCATTAATTTGTTTCCTGTTAATGTCCTATTCGTTTCTAGATTCATGGTAAAACGGAGCTGATAACATCGTCATGGCGTCCCGTTCCATTGACTTGGCACTTCTCAACAAAGACTTCCTTATTGCCGCTTCTTAACGAAAAAGGAACACGCATGAATAGGTATTTCAGAGTAGAAACTCTAGTCTCATGGAATTCGCAGTTTTTAATGGGAGATTATAGGCGCTTGGCTTGTCTATTTGTTGGAATATGACTTGTTTTTCTATTTTTTGGTAAGGTTAGCTCTGCCGGTTTCACATTTACCAAAGTACTCTACATAGTAGCGTATTGTTTCCTTAATAATAATTTGAAAAGGGTAATCTGAGGAATTCATATGCAGGCTGATGGAAGAACATAGGGCTCTGTGGTTTTAGAGCCCGTTTGGCATTGTTTTTGGTGTCAAAAAGTTGCCTTTCACCTCTAATGCAATACCAAACGATTTTTGGTTTGCAACAAAAGCTAGTTTGACAGCAGATACTCACCAAACCGTAGAATGAGAAGCTGATATTTAGGTGCTTTTGCGTTTCAAAAGTGTTTTTGAGTTAAAACCACACTTTTTTCAGAGCAATGCCAAACACTTAAAAATCTCAACCGCTTTTTTTCACAGCAATTTTATAAAGCAATTTTCAAATGCACTTTTTCTAGACTGAGCTTTTGCCAAGCGCAACAGCAATGCCAAACTAGGCCTTAGTGAGAAACATGGACACTTTGACATGTCCATCTGTTGGTGTATAATTCTGTATTTATTGGGGGTAATACTAGCACTGCTTGTCTTACACTTACCAAAAATCCTTTACTTAGATTAGCCTGTTGTTTTTGTAATAATAATTTAATAGGGTTTTCTGGGGTACCCCTAACATTAGGAATCCAGAGTCCTGTTTATTTTTCTAGTTGATTGTTGCCATTTTTTTACTGACACACACATAGGCAATAACACATGAATATACAAATACCTATATTATTTCTTAGACAAAACTCTCTCTTTCTGCTAAATGAAAACTGATAAATTTCTTGATAAAAAAAAAAGAAAACTAATAAATTTCTTAATTGTATCTCTCTTGCTCTCTTTCTCTTTTTTGATTTCTTTTAAATGATCCATATTATCAATGGTAATTTCTGTAATTTGGTAATTAAATTGCACATTTGCTCGAATGTAGCTTTCTTTGGTGCAAATATCATTTTCAAGCTTTGTGAATGTGATTTGAGTTTTGCCGCACTTGTAAATTATAAATCCACTAGTGTTTGTCTCATTTTTGTATAGTGTCAGGCCTATAAATAGTGATTCTAATGAATTATCAGTTTTATTTTTGGAACAGGAAGCTGTCACTAAATTATTTACAACTTGCTGCTTCAGAAGTTAAATCTTACGGGGATGATGGATCTAGACGAAGGAATTCACGAAGACATGGACGAAATGGGAACATTGACAGTTTAGTTAGCATGTCTGAGCAGCCTCTTTCAAAGAATGATAAAAACATGATACGCCGTTCACAGGTATGGTTTGTTGATTTATTCTATGGATGTGGTTAATATAGCCCGTTTGCAGATAAAGGATACTTTTGTTCAAGGATATGTGTTTGCCTAACATTTCTAATTAAAAAACATATAAATATTTTCAGCATATATGATAATTTTCAGGTTCCTCAAGTTGTTGATACAGTCTGGCACCTCAAAACAAAGGATATGCTTCCAGCAATTTGGTTTATTTTTAATAGGAGAGGCTGTGATGCAGCTGTGCAGTATGTTGAAGATTGCAGCCTTTTGGATGAGTGTGAGATGAGTGAAGTAGAACTTACATTGAAGAGGTTTCGCCTTCAATATCCTGATGCTGTGAGGGAGACTGCGGTGAAAGGACTTACCAGAGGGGTTGCTGCACATCATGCTGGTTGTCTTCCACTGTGGAAATCATTTGTTGAGGAGCTGCTTCAGCGAGGACTTGTTAAAGTTGTCTTTGCTACAGAAACCCTGGCGGCTGGAATCAACATGCCTGCTAGGACAGCTGTTATTTCATCTCTTAGCAAAAGAACTAGCAATGGACATATTCAGCTAAGCCCTAATGAATTGCTCCAAATGGCAGGTCGTGCTGGACGTAGGGGCATAGATGAGAGGGGCCATGTTGTGATAGTGCAAACTCCTTATGAAGGCGCTGAAGAGTGCTGCAAGCTTCTATTTTCTGGAGTTGAACCCCTTGTATCACAGTTTACTGCTTCTTATGGAATGGTGTTGAATCTTCTGGGAGGTGCAAAAGTTACTCGTAGGTCAAATGAATCAGATGAAACGAATGCCTTACAAGCAAGGAGAACTTTGGAAGAGGCAAGGAAGTTAGTTGATCAAAGTTTTGGAAACTACTTGGGCAGCAATGTAATGCTTGCTGCAAAAGAGGAGCTTGCTAAAATACAGAAGGAGATTGAAGCACTGACTTATGAAATTAGTGACGATGCTATAGATATAAAGAGCAGGAAACTTCTGTCAGAGCTGGCATATAAGGAGATTGCTGGTTTACAAGAGGAATTAAGGGCAGAAAAACGCCTTAGGACTGAATTTCGAAGGAGGATGGAATTGAAGAGATTTTCTGCTCTGAAACCTCTCTTGAAGGAGTTTGAAAATGGACACCTACCCTTCATTTGCTTGCAGTATAAGAATTCTGAAGGAGTTCAAAACTTAGTTCCTGCTGTTTATTTGGGCAAGGTTGAATCTTTTGATGGGTACAAACTTAAGATGGTCTCTGCTGATGATACTTTTGCACTGAGCAGTGTTGGAACTGAGTTAATTGCTGGTGAGTCTGATACTCGTCAAGATGTTGAACCAACTTATTATGTGGCCCTTGGTTCAGATAATTCCTGGTATCTTTTTACAGAGAAGTGGATTAAAACTGTTTATAGGACTGGCTTTCCTGATGTTCCTTTAACTCATGGGGATGCTTCACCTCGGGAGATAATGAAGACACTTCTTGATAAGGAGGAAATGCAGTGGGAAAAACTTGCTGAATCCGAGCTTGGTGGTTTGTGGTATGCAGAAGGATCTCTGGAGACATGGTCTTGGAGCCTAAATGTGCCAGTTTTAAGTAGTCTTTCTGAAAGCGATGAGGTGTTACATATGTCACAAGAATACAATGAATCTGTAGAACATTACAAAGAACAAAGGAACAAAGTAGCACGTTTGAAGAAAAAGATAGCCCGCACAGAAGGCTTCAGAGAATACAAAAAAGTCTTGGATATGGCTAGGTTTACTGAGGAAAAGATAAAACGGTTGGAGGCTCGATCAAATCACTTGATCAATCGAATGGAGCAAATTGAGCCATCTGGTTGGAAGGAGTTTCTGCAAATCAGCAATGTCATTCACGAAACAAGGGCATTAGACATTAATTCACGTGTGATATTCCCTCTTGGTGAAACCGCAGCTGCAATACGAGGTGAAAATGAACTCTGGCTGGCGATAGTACTTCGAAATAAAATCTTGCTGGAGTTGAAGCCTGCACAACTTGCTGCAGTCTGTGCAAGTTTAGTTTCTGAGGGGATCAAGGTTCGTGTTTGGAAAAATAATAATTATATATACGAACCTTCCTCTACTGTCCTAAATGTTATTAGTTTGTTGGAGGAACAAAGAAACTCCTTTCTACAACTTCAAGAGAAACATGGGGTCAACATTCCTTGCTGTTTGGATAGCCAGTTTTCTGGAATGGTCGAAGCCTGGGCTTCTGGGCTATCTTGGAGGGAATTGATGATGGATTGCGCCATGGATGAGGGTGATTTAGCTCGTCTTTTACGTCGAACAATTGACCTTTTGGCTCAGATTCCTAAATTGCCTGATATTGATCCGTTGTTGCAAAAAAATGCAACAACTGCATCTGATGTCATGGATCGTCCACCGATAAGCGAGCTGGCTGGATGAAATTCTTCTCATAACCTATTAATTACGCATTTTTCTAAACAGGTAATCATTTGTTGTATATCAGTTTCTTTTCTTGATATATGAGAGTGGAATTGGCTTTCCATCATACAAAATTTGTATATGAAAATCTGATTCCCGAGTCAACTGTAAAGATACAATGCATTCCGAAAAGATTTGCTATTTGTTTGGAAAAGATAATATCCTTAATATGATGTTCTCTAGTCAAAACGGTCCTCTAGAATGGATCCGCATTACCCTAGAACTAGAACTATTTTGTATCCCAAATTCTTATAAATGAGGAAGAGATTAGAGAGGCCGGCACAGACTATCAATCCCTTACATCATATTAAGGATTTTATCAGTGTATTTTTTTTTTGGGGGTACTAAAGATGCCACAATGGCTTACAGTCTTCTTATGGGACGTCCATTAATATCAGAATCCAAAAGAGGAATAAGCTCTAAAGGAGGAACGTCAAGAATAGAAGAACCCGGTCGACAGGATTGAGCAAGATTGGCGGGAAAATCCGCACACCTGTTCTCTTCTCGAAAGATATGTCGTACTTCAACCACCCAACCCTCTCTAATAAGAGAGGGCATCAAGAACTAAACCAGAGAAAAGGTGGGAACCATGAAGACCATCCCGAAGAAACTTAACAACAACAGCCGCATCAAGCTCAACAATGACCTTGTCCAACACCATACTCTTGGCTAGCATCAAACCTTCACGAGCACCCCACCATTCAGCGGCAAGGCTATCCGTAAAACACATAAAATTTTCTTTTTCGGGCTAAATTTTATAAATTTGAAGCTATACTTTATTAAATATATTCTTATCTTTAAGTTACTTAAAATATAAAATAAATGTAAAACACATAAAACAAAGTAATTACTATAAAGTAATAATTGCTTACTTAACAGAATTCTGTGTGGTAATTTAAAATAAATATATAGACATCCCGTAAGCAATTTCCTTAAAACTATGCTGGTAATGGAATTCGGTGTGGGGACTCGTCATGTGGACATCTATGAATCATCTATCATCTATCAAAGTTGAACCTTGGATTCGGATAGCTGATGTGATATGGATCCACCCAGGAAGCACCTATCTTGTTTTCATTTCTCTGTCGCCCACCTCACCCAAATTTGATTTGAAAGCCATTCACTATCCCTTTCTTATCTTTCTCTCTTTCCTTTTTTTTTTTTTTAACTCCTACTGAATTTTAGATATTTCGACCCTCCGACCACCTAAAAAGTTATAATTTGGATCTCTAAATTTTATTTTAGACAATTTCATCCTCGTACTTTTATTTACCTTAATGTCTCAAAAATATTTCAGGATTGAACTTTCTATTATGAGATGGTACCGTAAAATCGGAAACTAGCTCCATTTAGTAAGTGTAAAGCTGAAAATGGCTGAATACATTAGCATTCAAGTGGGTGCTAAAATGACCAAAAAAACACAAGAGAACAAAAAATATAGATGAATAGATTGAACAATATACCCAAGTATTACAGCAGATATCACCTCTATGTACACAAAAGTGGCTCAAATACAGCAGCAAACTTACAAGATATAACTACAAATCTTTTGAGCCCTCATCTCCGTTTTTCCTCAAATAATATTCTCTTATTTGGTTGGTTGGTGCCATACAGAAGAATTTGATACCACGTTGAAGATGATTTCAAAAAAGGTTTTTCCAGGGTCTCTCTCATCCCAGCGCCTGTGTATGTAGTAATGCATGCAGAAAGCCAACTGACAAAACAAAGAAATCTGCAACTAATTAGGTCGAAGTGCAAATCTTTTTTCTTTTTCTTTTTCTTTTTTTAACCTTGGGATATATATATATATATATATATAAATCCAAAAAATGAATTGGGGAAAAAACACTGAGCAAAGAGATATAGAAGCAAATGGATTAGGATTAGGACGTACCATATCTAATTAAGCCATTAAAGTATATGCCATAAGCAATCTCTGAAACCGCTGTTGCCGTTTTAATCTAACTGAATCACCATTTGAAGCCTTTTCCGGGTTATGGCATGAGCCCTTCTGATTTGAGGTTGGCTGTCGTCTAAGTCGGAACAAAAAGTCTTCCGTGTCCAAGACATAAGAGACCTACCAGGTAGACAAGTCACTCGTTCACTTGTTAGTATACAATATAAATTGAAATGAGATGCATCTACCAATAATAACCAATATGGCATTATTGAATATTATCACAATGATCAGGAATTTCTATTATGTTATACCTTGGAAGAATTGCAAGCAATCTTGCACTCCAAACCATTAACTACTTTAAGTCCTTCCATCACCTGGGATGTTGAAGAAAGCTCATAACCGCCCGCACCTTTGTGTATATTCCTGCACCACCATACTAATATGTCAGGATAAGTCCAAGGTATAGATCTAAACAACTTTTCTATTGTCACTGTACCTCTTCAAGAAAATCCCAGGCTTCTCCTTTTCCTCTGGAACAACTGAGAGAAAGTCATTGTGCAAATATGCTGCAAAATTAGGGTCCATGGAAACAGCTGTCACTTCAGGCTTATCATGCCCATAGTCCATAAGCTGAATTGAAAGACGAGTTGGTGTGGATGACTGCACTCATGAAATATAAGATGCAGAGCTCACGTGAGATATGTCTTAAAGATTAAATGAACAATAGATCTAAAGAAAAAGCAAAAGACGATAACAAAATAGCACTTACACATTCAACACGATATATATTCTCATCATGAAGTAGGACACGGGCATTTTCATGATAAACAACATCAACAAATCTTTCAAATTTTCTTGATTTTTCATATGTATGTAGTTGAAGAAGCTTACTGTCCATTTCATCACTTGCAACAGCTTGAAGCTGAGGTCAACGCCAGTAAAACAAAAGAGTTAAGGTCAGAAACAGAGCAAATGGAGGGACAAACTTTGGAAAGAAACTAGGGTTACCTGTTTAACAAGTTTATATATCAACTTATCCAGGGTAAACAGAACATAAGACTGAGTTCCAATTATAGCTCGGCAATCATCCTCAAATTTTGTATTATCAGAAGAACCATCAAGTAAATTGTAAAGAGCACTCAGGAACCTGCATGATATTAGAGTTTATATTAAACAATAGTGACCACCATTTAATGTTGCCTGTAGCACCAAAAGCAAATTACCTGGCATAGATATCGGTAGGACTCGGATCAGTAGAAGCCCTCCATTTCCTATCCGCAGATGATGAATTAATCTTTGCTGATTGTATCCTCTCGTACAGCGTCTGATGAAATTATGTAACCAGATAATCAAATTGACCAGATGAAAAAAAAAATACCAAACAAACAAACAACAAAAATCCATTATGATAAGTTAAATATTACATCAACAAAATGATACTTACTTGGTGAAGCCTAAAAAGCACATACAATGAGTCATTTCCATAAAAAACCCATGAATCCTTCTCTTTCTCATGTAAAGCTGAAGGGACATGCTTTGCAAGAGGCTTTACAGTTAGTAGAAAACGTTCTGAAAATGGTAACAATGCTCCATCTCCTTCAACATCATGGGCATCAGCCATCCCTTCAGCCTCACCTTCACTCTCCACTTTATTATCATGTTCATCATGGTCTATATCTTCCTCTTGCTCCTCCCTCGAGTCACCTTCACCAGAATCACTTCCAGAAACCTCACCATTCTCAGAAGCATTCTCGCTATCCTCTGATGTCCTCTGAGCACTTTCCTCACCTTCATCATCAGCATCGGCATCATTCTCTCCCCCAGCCTCTCCACAGCACACTTCCTCCTCTTCATGTCTTTGGTATTGCCTGTTTGCTGCACCATCTTTCACCTTATGGGCAGTCTCCAGACCAGCTTCTCCATAATCCGCAAAATTGTCCTCCTCAAAATCCCCATTTGGGGATAACTCACCTTCTTCCCTCTCAACTTTAAGTTGTCCAACAGATTCTTCATTATATCTGCTTTTAGTGCCTTCTGTCGTCATCCCATTTCCAGATAAGATTGGTCTAGAACAGTCACCAGCCTGCAGCATATACAAAAATTCAGCACAATTTCATTATACAATTATAACTGTCAAGATCCAAAACCTACAAATTCTTCCCGCTAACCATCTATGACTTTAGTTCAACCAGGCTGTATAATCACATAAAATATGCCGGACAACATGTTACTTAAATATTTCAATAATGAATAAACAGTAACAGGTTCTTTTCCAAGATACAATCACAAAGTCACATACTAGATACTTCAAGAGGACAATATACAAGTCCGGTAAAATACCAAAAAGAGAAATAGCAGGAGACGAGTTATGCATCCAATACGAAGTCTAAAATTGTACACCTTATAGATAGGTAGATTTCTATATGGTCGACAGAAAGTACATTTTACTTAGTTGAAATTTCCTATCCATAATAACAAAAAGTATCAATCACAGCAGAAAAATATTGGTGAAAACATTAATGACGCAAAGATAAATATTTATCGTCTGAAAGTTGAATAGGACTTTTTCCATACCTCTGATGAAGGTAAATTTTCATTGCTGGACTTCAACTCAAGTCCAACCTCAACAGTAGCATTAGCAGGTCGGGAAGGATTAGCACAAAGACCTTGCAACAATAATATAACTCAGCATTCTCGTAACAATTTGAAAAAAAATGGACAATCAAAAGAAAAACTGACAGAACATCAACAACGGAACTATTTTAGAGGCATTAAGCAAACCTGAAGTATTCTCTATGCTAGTTCGTCCATTCTCAACTCCAGCAACAAGGGATGCATTCACATTTCGTTCACCAGAACTTACTTGTTTACTGACCCCTGATATTTCATCACCGTTAGCTGGATTAACCTGGAGTTTATCTTGTTGAGGAGCATCAGAGGAATCATTCTTATGACCAACACGATCTGTATCAGCAGAACCATCTTGTTTGACACCATTATCTCCATTCAGCAGCCAAGACCTACAAGAACTTGACTGCTCAGGAGGAATACTTTCATCTCCATTTCTGGAAGGATTTGAATGCTTGGAATGCATGGCAACAGCACCAACACTAGGGCTCCCTTCACTCTCACCAACACTAGCACTACCATTTTTGACATTGTTGTTCTTAGCCTTCACTACATCTTCAGTGTCCTCTGCTCCCTGAGGACGGGAAGGAACACCTAGCATGGGTTCCAGAAAGGTAGTCCATATTTTCATTACTTTATCCAACTGTTCGGTTGTACACATTTCTCCACAAGAATATTTGATGAGCTGATATAGATCTTCATGAATTTCTGGATCAGGGTATTCAAACTCCAAATTTGGAATAATGGGTCGTCTGTTTCCAGCGGCGATAGCAAGTAGCACATCATCTTCTTTGCGCTTCTTCTCACTGATCTCTTTGATCTCAGCCAATAGAGCTGTACCAAATATGAAAAATGGACGATGAAAACTGATGATATTCAAGGCAGCTAAAAGATATACAATTATTCAGTTAAAAAAAGAAGCATATAAGATTATTCTAACAGTTCAATAAATACTACAATTTTCAATTAGTAATTTCATTTCGAGTATTAATAGTTTTTTTTTTTTTTTGACCAGGAAAAGTATTTCAAAGGTATTAGATTTGTAATGAATAAGCCAAACTTAAAAAACTCAGAAAGATATAATGTACATGTAACTTCAAAAATATAGACTATCAAATATGCATGAAAATAGTCCTAGAGCATGAAGAGCAAGAGGAAACAGGAAATCACTAATGAATAAAAGTTTTCAAGACCAGCTCTAATTACAAGGATAGTGCAGGATTCTCAGTTGGTATTCATAGTAATTTCCCATTGTATGTAAGCTTCTAAATATAAAGTGCAATATTAACTTCTTAGACTATATTCAACTATAAAGCTCTGATCCCATAGAAAAGAAAAAACTGAAGACACCTTTTGTGCTTAAGTTCTTTGAGTCCTGCTGCTTAAAATAGAAGCTGCGGTGATCAAGTGATTTATGATAATTCTTAGCATAAATTTCAGCCCAAACTTTATTAAAATCAGAACGACATCTTGCCCATTCTTCATGTTTCTGCTTCAAGCGGGTTAAAATAACTGGCAAAGCAAGATGAGCATTCTTCCTTAATACATCCATCACATCAAGCCCATGGTCACCATATAAACGTTCAATGCACCTAAGATTAAGGGCTGCAGTGACAACCACAAGAAAAGTCATCAGGAGAAAAAGAAAGAAGTGTGATACACACTTCAATATCTGACTATTTTATACATCATTAATCAGGTTATAACCTGTGAAGTGCTCCTCAATGCGAATTGGACTGTCTGTTTTGATTGTATTATCATTAATCTTATCCAATAATTCTTCTACTCGCTTGGTTGTTACATTCACAGACTCTAACAACATATCCAGTTCGAACCTGACAACATAAAATAAAGATATTAATAATTCCCAAACTAATTATAAGGAAAATATTAAAACAATAATTTAAGCATTCAATAGTATAATAAATGGGTGTAAAGTTGACCAAGAGCTAGCTCTCATACACAATGTATTTCAATCAGTCAAGAGAGCCGTAAAGGGCCCTGAGGCGTGCCCAGGGATGGAGGGAGGGAGGGAGGAAGGGTGTGCGGGGTGTTGTTGAGACTCAATTACAGGAAAGCTAATTTTCAAGTGAAAGCTTTAAGTAATGCCATAAAAGTAAACTATCGAAATAGAGCTAAAAGTGAAATAGAACGACCCATGAGCAATTGATAAACACAGGCAAAAGGCAATCAACAACCATGGGAAAGCCCAACCTGTCATCTTCACATCGAAATAAGCTTTCTTCATACTGGTTTTTCCGCATGTGTTTGAAAGAGTAGTCTTCACTCCCTGAAGTGACAGAAACCCAATGATCATTCAAAACTTCAGCACCAAGCTCTGTTCTCTGGCTTGCAGATGGTATTGGATACTGCAAGGCATTAGACAAATAAAGTAATTAATAAGAGCATTAACATATCTACAAGATCACAATAATAAAAGAGGTAAGAAGTAAAAACTTCATACATTATTTGGAAGCAGTCGATAACTAGGAGTGCACCGTTCACAATTAGAGAGGTCAAGTTCATTAATAGGTTTTCCCATGTACTTATCCTTGCTGGAAAATAAAGAAACCTTATGACTTCCTGCATCTTTAATTCTATCCCTTTCTCGGGTTTCACGGTCTCTATCTTTGACCCCATCATCCCTTTCACGATCTCGATCTCTATCCCTGTCCTCTATCTTAACTGATCTAGGTAACTGTCCATCATTGCGAGAGAACCCTGCAAGCATAGTAACTTGCTAAGAACTTTGAACAAAATGTTAGCACTTAACTTGGTTCGATAAGCAATATTTTGGAACTCAACCATAAGTAGAGATTGGTTCAGTTCAACTACATTGCCCCATTACTTTTGTCTAATATGCATCTAGAATCGATATCAAGACTGTAATAGTGACAACTTTGCTTAGAACAAACTAAAAGGAACATGTAACTAAAGCTGCTAAGAGGGGTAACAAATATTTTACTTACTTTTACTGAAAAAATCAGCAAGCAATCCCTCTGCATAATAGGATTAGGTCAGTCAACACTGAAAATGTAAGAAAAAATTAAGAAGCCTTAACACATTTGTCTCGAATTGTTACCATTCTTCTCGCACCGCACCAGAAAGTCATTGAATCCATCCATTAGATCTGGGTATTTTCCGAGCAAATCCTTAACCTAGACAAGAAAATGCGTTTCCAAGAGTTACTAAGTTTTATTTCAGCCGTGTCTCCAATTGCAGAGTTCTCATATAAATCTCAAAGACTTATATCAATAAACGGTAATGCTAAATTATGATTTTTTTGGGGGTAAAAATTAGGTGATGTTAAAACCCTGCGAAGTGTCAAGCCAAAATCAAGCGATGTAGCCTTCAAAATTTGTGGAATAGCTTGAGCATTTTTCATTTTAAAAACAGAATATAAGTGTAAGTGATCCAGCTAAAATATGTAAAATTAACTACATGAACCCTCTGACAAATTCCTGTGTGAGCTGATCAAGAAGTTTATAATTCACAAATTAGAGATGTCTGTTAACCATACCAATGATTGCAACTCTGTGCGTGAGATTACTTCATTGCTATAAAGATGAAGGCACCTCAAAAATTCCTGATAATGATCAGGATTTTGCAACTTCTCTTTCACTTTATCACAGAAAGCAAACTCTTGATTATATGCACCTGACATTGAATGAGCTAAGTCAAATACGCAACATGACAAGAAAGATCAAAAGGCATGCCATAAAGATGAAAAAATTTTACAAAACCCAATCTTCTACATAGGAACTATACACATTAGACTTGACAGAAAGAGAAAAAAAAAATCCGTTCAAGAAAGCTTTGCCATTCACACAAATCATACCACCCTTGGAATATTTATGAGAATAATGAGCAGATACTCAAGGAAGTTATATGAAGAATAATTGTCAATTAGCATGCCAGAGCCAAAAGAGAAACATAAAATTTGTGTCATGTTAAAATTAAATTTTATCGGACAAAATAGAAATGCCTTACATGCAAGATAGCACTTACTTATATTTATTTTAGTCAGCCATAGCTATCCCCATTAATGTTTAGTGAGAAGCAGAAAACTCACTTTTCATTGCATGTTTATCATCATATGCAGGGCCGCCGTCCCCACCTTGCTGCAATTGCTCAACACCTGAGTCTTCACCCCTACGAGCCGGTTTTCCACTCCGTTTATGTGGAAACCGCATGTTGAATTCTCTGTTGCCGTCATTTTCAAAGTCTTGATCATCCTGTTCTCGGTCTCTCCTATCTCTGTCTTCTCTCTTGTCCCTCTCTTTTTCACCACGTCTCCTTTGATCTTTTTCTCCTTTCATCAAAACTCTATCATGATCTGGATCAGGACGTTCCACGCTAAGGTCAAGATCAGCATGTGAAGCTGTAGTCCTCTCTTTCTGCCAAATATTCTCCAAAATCAAATGTTAGCTTGATTGTCAATGAGTAATCAGAAGTGATTTAAGGATTAGGGTAAAAGAAACCTTGTCAGCAAGCAATGGACGCATTGTAGGCAAGGCAGAGCTCCTGTCTCGGGGTATAGAGTTTCTCCCAGATGAACCATAATGATTAGAGGCTGTTGCCGAGGTATCGGGCAGAAAATGAGTGAACTCCAAAAGCAGATCTGGGTGGTCTTGGAAAAGAGTAGCAACCTACACAGAAATATAGCATTTAATCATGAAAATACCACATCCTAGGCTAAGAGCATACAAATTCATAATAAAGTGTACGGAGGGAAAACAGAGAAAATAAGTAAAACATGACCTAACTTACCTCCTGGTAAACCTCAGTGATAGACTTATTTTCTTTTCTATACATGTTCAAAATGTCCAAAAATGACTTATAGACATGGTCATCACCTTGAAACCTTGTCTGCAAAAATCCAATAATGAGATCACATTCTTTGCAGGCAAATAACCCATCCCTTAAAATCCAGCAATGATGCACAATTTCTACCTTAATCTTGTTCACAAAATTAATAGCTTCTTCAAACTCCACTGGCTTCTTTTGAGGGGGTTGTTCATCCTCTGGTGGGAGCGTTATCTCATATCCTTTAGGCAAAAAGGTATTGAAACCCAAAATTAGGTCTCGATACCCTTTAAACAATTCCTTTACCCTCGCAATGACACCTGCAGTGTCAATTCTACACTCAACATACCATTACCCAAAGTCAAAAATAGCTTCACACAAACATTACCAGAGGATAAAGGGGAAAAAAGTTCATAATGATCAGACCTTTGAGCCTTGAAGTCTTTCATTACTTCAAGAAAGTCATCATATTTCTCCCTTTTATCGTGAAAAATGTCTTTAACAGCCTTGAGATAGGCCAATGCATCATTTGTCGTCAGTTTCTGAGTACCTCCTGTTCCTCCCAACATTTGCGGTTGCCCAGAGCTTCATCATCCAAAAACATGAGACATCATGAGAATAAAGAACATTTCCAGGAAATTGTTACATCTTTAATATGGTTTCCACATAAATTTACGAATATATCATAATCACCTAAAAAGTAGATCAACAGCATGGATCATTTAACCGTTTCTCAGAGTCAATTAAAACCTTATCTTAAAACTACTCAGACTAATCACAGAAGAAAACTCTGAAACGTGTCCATCTAGAAAAGAAAGAATATCTACGATTTTTGCTCTCTCCAAACCTCACTAAAGAAAATCAAATTTCAGGCAACCTGAATTTTTAGAAAACCAGAAAAAGATGATCATTTCTTCAAGTAAAAAAAAAATTCACATAAATCAATGAGCTCGAACTTACCTAAACTAAAATAAACAAGCTAAAACACTAATCAAATCCACTAAACTAAACAAGAGTCACAAAAGAAAAAAAATCAGCTATAGTAATTGACCTGTAATTACAAACTTAATCTCATTGTAAACTTTCATAATCAAAACACGGAATTTTAAATAATTAATAATAAATTTAAGAAAAAAACAAGGAGGATAGCTTTATATTTTACCCTTCTCCCCGAGAAGAAACCGCCGGTCTTTTAAGTTGAGAGGCGCCGCCGGTGAAAACTTCATCTCTAGACCGCTTCATCTCTTTCTCCAAACAAAACCAAAAAGACTCGTTCTCTCTTTCTCTTTATTTTTCCTTTTATTTTCACCAACGAATCATGCTTTTGAACTTTGATTATCTCCAAACAAAAGAATTTCTACAATAAAAAGAGGAAAAAAAACACAGTCGTTTAAAACCAAACTAACGAACACAAAGCAGATCTTAAAACCAAACAGAAAGTCACCAAACGAAGAAATTTTCTTTTCTTCTCTCCTCACCTCTCCAAACAGATCACCGCGAAAACCAATTTACTCGGAAAATTCACATTACTTGCAGATAAAGGCACGCTCATGAAAACAATTTTCTTCGGATAAAGGAAACCAATTTTTTCTTCTTTCGAACTCGCTAAATTGTAAAGAGATTAGAACCCAAAAAAATAAGTCTTCTTAACCAAGCTATCAGAAAAACAGAAAACGAAGTTATATATTTTTCAGATTTCTATTTTCTTTTTAAAGGATTCTCGGGATTTTGTAGCAAAGGAAAACGTTTCAGAGAGGGAATTTTTACGACAATAATTAAAATCTTTTTCCTTTTTTTTGTTTTGGCTTTCGAAGAGAAACAATGTTGTGCTATTGTTGATGTTATTATTTTTAAAGAGAGGAAGAGGAGAGCTGAAGAATTGTGATATATATGTGAGGGGGAGAGAGGGATATAAAATCCTAGCTGCCAAACAAGACAGGAAAGAAGATTAGACGGCCGTTCGCCGGTTGCTTTTGCGTGGATTAACCGGTTATAGGCGGTTAATGTGGTGGAAATTAGGGTATGATTAGGGGTTTTTACATTTTTGCGAGTTGATTAAGAGCGAACTAAGCACGGTCCCTGTTAATTAGGAGTTGGGAGTGAAGCGGTCACTTGGATAATTGTTGGTTAATAAATATGGAAGGGTGCGAATGGGAAAAAAAAAAAAAAAAAGGGTAATGGGAAATGTGAAATTTTTTACAACAAAATTCATAAGTATAAATAAACAAAACGCAGATTGAATCACACCGTTTCGCCTTTCTGGATATATAAACGTGGCGTTTTAACTTGTGTTCCGGGAGTTGCTTTTGGGTGAAATTAGGGTTTGGGCAAAAACGGGTTCATCATTTTTCATTTCATTTTATTTCTTCTTCTGTTTCCAGTGTTGGCATTTGGGTTTAGTATGTGAAGGACATTGCAAGGACCAGTAGCAGTTGCCCTTGAATTGGAGTTTTTCTTTTTTTTTTTTCTTTAGATGGTAATAAAAATTAGGCTTAATTATATTATATTATATTATATCTTATGAAGAATAAAGGATAAGTCATAAGAGGTAAATTGCTTGATATTATTAAAATTTTTTGATTAATTTGACTGTTTATCTTAGTACCGCTTACCCAAGTTGAGGGCAGAACCAAAGAAAAATGATTGTTTACTTTATATGCAAATGCAGTTGTTCTTCAATGCTCAATTTTTTTTTTTGAGGATTCTTCAATACTCATTTGAACGATTAGTTTTTAATAAATTATATTACTTAATTCATCACTTTTATCCCAGGGTATTAACCCACATGACATAGCACAATTACAATCACCAAAACGTTGTTCCAGTTAAAATTTAGAACTTATCTCCTAAATGAATTGCTTTTAAAATTTGTGCCACCTAATTACCAGGTTAGAGACAAAAGCGATGCGTTAAATAATATTTTTTATTTTTTTTTGTAATCAAGGGTATTCATAGGTCTTTGACTTAAGATTAATCTCTTTTGAACCGAATTGGTCTACTATAAGGGTAAAACTCTCTTAACAATAATTATCTCCATTTACAATACTCGAACTCGATACTTTATTTGAGGAAAATAAATATCAAACCATTTGAATCAATTAATTGTTAATAATATTTTTTTATCTTTAGTTTATTTGTCAGATGTCATCAGATGTCATAGTTGTTGGATTTGGAATTGGATATAGAAGTGGGTGCAAAGATATGGGCTATGCCCAGCCTGTCTGGGGCCATTTTAGTTTTGGGGTTGTCATTGAAATATGCAAAGGCAGATCCAGTCCAACCACTAATTATCATAGTGCTCATAAGTTCTTAATTTAAGTACCAGGCCACTGTCTTCTAAAATACAATAACTTAGCTAGTAGGCTCAAGTTGTAGACATAGCCATGTTGGGCTGTTTCAGCAGTTTTTATTTTTGAAGTTGTTGAGCTCCTTCGTAACATGGATTGACTAGGACTTACCCCTAAGTTGGGCTATTAATGGGCTTTAACCTTCAAGGACTTGGAAATTTAGTAGTCCATGATTATTTCTTTTCTTTTTTTTTGGTGAAAAGTGGAAAACAGAGAAAGCAACTATTATTAATTTGAAATAAGTCTGAGGTGTGTAACCCCTACAACATCAACAATTAACAGCAAATGAAGCCCAGGATGTGGGATATCAAAACATACAAAATTATCTTGACTATTGCATCCAATCTCAACGAGGAAATCAGCAATTTGATTTGCTTGTCCGAAAATTTTACACACCTTATATTGCAAAAACTGGTCAAGCGTGGACCGACCTACGGGTGCACTGCTGACAACAACATGGTGACAATGAAAGCTCGGAACACTAGTAGAAATATAATTGAAAACGACTAGGGAATCCGTTTCAAGAACAATATTGGGGAATCTTTAGACTAATGCGAGTTTTAAACCATCATAAATTTCCCATAATTCCGCAAAGCAATACCACTAGATGAAAAGCCCACATTCCTAGCAAAGCCACAAATCCAATTTCCAGACTCCCCATGAGTATTCTTCTTTGGTGTTTGTACCTTATCTCAAATCTCAACTCTCAAACCCTACTATGTGTTCCTCTTTATATAAACATATAGCCTTTTAGATCGCTTAACACCTATTCTTATTTTCCTATGGTGCAATTAGCAAGTCAATCAAGAAAAAAATTAGCTACTACTACTTTTTTATTCAATTCCTTAATACAACGATTTCAAGCTCCTCTATTGGCGCAAGCCAATTTAATTGCTCTTAAGTTTTTTGGTTATGAAACGAAAGAGAAAAGAAACTAAGTTAATAATTTTTTTTTTTGCTCAAAATAGTCTATATATATATATATATATATATATATTAGGAAACAAGGTACATAAGTTTCCATATTACAAAATCAGGAAGGAAGTAATCTAATTCTTTGCACCTGCTGACCATAAAAGTCCTCATACAAAAGGCCTCACAAAAAGTGAGGAGGAGAGGAGAAGTGTCTGATTTAGGCGGTGTTGTACAGCTCCTCTTGCAAGTCTGTCAGCTACTCTATTCCCTTCCCTTAAACAAAAAGTGATTCTGGGTTGCTGGAAACCTTCACACAGACTCAGGCAGTCCCTGAGTATTGGCTTCAGAAGTGGATGATGGACCTTCTTCCTGTTAAGGGCATTAAATAATATATAGGAGTCAACCTCGATGTGAACAAAAGGATATCCCAATGAAAGTGCAAGGCAGAGGCCCTCACGAACAGCTGTGAACTCTGCAATATTGTTAGAACAGAATCCAAGGAAACAAGAGTGGGCATATAAGAATTTACGATTAGAATCTCTAATAATTCCTCATACTCCTGCTAGCCCTGGGCTGTTTTTAGCAGCCCCATCAAAATTTAGTTTAACCCAACCACTATCAGGTTCCATGATATAAATTTAATAACATAATTTTTACTCGTACAAGATATAGTCACCTTGGCAAATTCAGTTGCTTGCCTACAAGCCTCTAATTTAATATTATTAAGAATAATGGGTTCATGGCTGAATAGATAAGAGTTCCTAATTTTCCACACATTCCAGAGAAGAAAGCTATAAATGCAATTGTAAGGCAAAACATGATTAGAAAAAGGAATTTGGAACGTATGATTTTTCCATCTTCTTATAAGAATAGTTAAGTGAGTGGAGCTGACATTCCAAAATCCGAAGGAAGAAGACCAGAGAGGTTTAAAGACAGGACAGTCTTGAAATATATGTTGAATGTCTTCAATAGAATGAGTGCATAAAAGACACTGAGCATCAGGGATGATTTTCCTAGAGTTAAGCAAGGACGCTGTTGGCAAAACATTATTAGCAAGCATCCAAAGAAAAACTTTAACTCTCGGGAGAGTACAAACTTTCCATAGGTCTTGCCAAGAGAGGGTGGGATTTTGAAAGAGAGGAGAACATTTATAGTAAAGCCATAGATAAGTAGACCGAGTGTTAAAAACAATGGAGCTCGAGGGCCCCAAATAGATGTGTCCTTATTGTCACATTGAGCAATAGGTATACCTCTAATTATGTTACACAAATGGGGACTAAGAAAAGGGGTAATGGGAGAAAGGTCCCATTCCCTAGATGAACTATCGATAATGTCTTTAATTTTAAAGTGTGAAAGATGAGAGGGTATAGTAGTTGGGTCAATGAGGTTCATCAAAGATCGGAAATGAATCCATTTATCAGACCAGATATTTAAAGAGCTGTTAGGATGAATCTGCCAAGCAATACCCTCTTTAAACTCAGTGAGAACTTTCATAATTCCTTTCCAAAACCAAGAAGCATTATGTTTGTAAGACAGCAAGGGGAAGTCAACAGTAGGAAAATATTTCCCTTTTAGTACTTGGACCCATAGCATTGCAGGTTTAGTAAAAATTAGCTAACAAATTTTTAAGAGAAACACTTTACTAACTAAGAAAAAATTTTTAAGACCAAGGCCACCATCGGTTTTAGGCACTGTAAGCTTATCCCAACTAATAAGGTGGTTTCTAGTCCCCGCTAGACTCTTATTCCAGAAAAACTTAGCAGAAATTCTATGTAATTGCTTTATGGTCAGGTTGGGCATACTACACGTAGCAAGGGAGTAATTGGGCAAAGAGTGTAACACAGAATTAATTAAAACAAGTTTGCCTGCATAAGAGAGGTGGTAGTTATACCATTGGTGAATTCTCTTATTCATTTTATCCACAATATCAGAAAACGTGCCATTATTAACCCTCCCTAATAATAAAGGCAATCCTAAATATTTATCAGTTTTCCTACCCAAAGATATATTTAGGTACTCCGCACAAGATTTCTTTGTAGAAGGAGGTGTATTAGGGGAAAACAAAATGGAGGATTTATCAAAGTTAACTTTTTGACCAGACATATTGCAATATTCATCTAGTAACAGTTGGAGAATAATACAATTAGTAATGGTAGCTTTTAGGAAAATAAAACAGTCATCAGCAAAACTAAGGATAGGGATTGCAGGGCCTACCCTGACAGCTTTTAATGGAGATAAAGACTTACAACTCACCTGATGGGTGATAAATCTAGTTAACATGTCATTAAAATAAACAAAAAAGGAGACATAGGGTCCCCTTGTCTTAGTCCACGGGAGGGGAAAAAAACAGGTGACATGTTATCATTGATAAGAACTTGGTAAGAGACTGTAGAAACACATGTTAGAATGTAATTAATCCATTTACAAGGGAAGCCATAATTCTGTAGAATTTTAGTAAGGAAAGACCATTCTATTCTATCATAAGCTTTTTCAAAGTCTATTTTAATGGCCATATCAAAGCACTTTCCCTGTTTTTTCCTATTAATAGAGTGAAGCAATTCATGAACAATGATAGTATTATCAGTAATATGCCTATCCCACACAAAAGCATTTTGCATAGAGCTAATCAAACTAGGAACCACCTTTTTAAGCCTATTGGTGATTATAGAGGATATAACCTTATAAATAACATTGCATAAACTAATGGGCCGGTATTGTGATGTTTTTTCTGGTTGGGATACCTTAGGAATAAGAACAATGATAGTAGAATTGAAATCCGGAAGTAAAATACCAGTATTAAAAAGGTAGAAAATAGCATCACAAACATGCTTTCCAACAAAACTCCAATATGTTTTAAAAAAAGCTGCATTAAAACTATCTATGCCTGCAGCTTTGTTATTATTCATTTTGAAAACAGTGACCCTAATCTTATTGCAAGTAACAGGATTTTCAAGGATGTTAATGGCATCTGTTGAGAGTTTCGGACAACAAGGATCGAGGGTTTACTGAAAGAATGGTTATTATTAGAAGAAAACAGCTTATTAAAAAACAAAACAAATTCATTTTGCATTGTCATGGGGTCAGAGGTCCATCCTAATTGATATGTTTTGAGGGAGTATATTCTATTTCTAGATCTCTTAGCTTTGACTCTTCCCTGGAAGAAAGAAGTATTAAGGTCACCACATTTTATCTATTTGGAATGGGCTCGTTGGGCCCAGAAAGTTTCCTCTCATTAATCTAGTATTCAGAGACTGTTCATATTTCAGGAGGTTAATGGATTGGTTAGTTTCAAGTTGTTTGTGAATAAACACAAGAGTATCCTTTAAAAATTGAATCTTAGCAGATCTATGACTCCAATAAAGCTTTTTCCATAGAAGGGATTTTTGAGCTATGTATTGTTAAAGTTTGTTGAGTTTAATGTCAGGTCTAAGAGAAGCAAAAAAAATCCTCACACCAAATAGACTTTATAAGGTTAGCATACTCAACATTCGGCATCCAACAATTCTCATATTTAAAACTTCTAAGAGTAGGTGTTGCTTTAACAGAGGTATCAAGCAGAATAGGCAACTGATCAGACCCTCCAGCAATTAAAACTTTAACCAGAGTGTGCGGAAAGGACTCCATCCACTTTTTATTAACAAGGGCACAGTCAAGCTTTGATCTACAAAATGTATTATCAACATGTCTATTGGAAAAAGTGAACTTAGGGCCAGTTGTAGTAACATCAAACAGGTTGCATGTAGAAATACAATCATTAAACTTATAAATCTGTTTATGGTTAGGGGAAGCAAGGGTAGCTCTTTCAGACTTGTTACGAACACAATGGAAGTCACCTATTATTAACTCTTTTTCTGATATTAAAGAAGCAAATTGAATAAGGGATTCCCATACCTGAGGTTGGTGCTGTGCCTGAGGATAGTTGTAGACAGAGGTCATAAAAAACGTCTCATTTTCATGAAGGGCACAGACTTCAGTATGGATCATCCGTGAGTAGACTGATGCAGTTTGAATTTTGATAACAGAGTCATCCTAAAGAAGCCAGATACCCCCTGCCCTACCAACCGTGGATGCAGTAATCTTTCCATGAAACGGAAGTTGAGCTAAAACCTGTTCTGCACGATGATCACACATGCGGGTCTCCAATAGTATCAGCATGTGAGGTTTATAGAGATGGATGAGCTGATGGGTTTCCCCCAAGAAATCAGGCCTTCCAGCTCTACAATAATTCCATGAAAGGACCCTAACTATTCTGAAAGTAGAGTGATCTGTGGATGCCAGAGATGCAATCTCTGATGTGTCTGGTTCACAGAGCCGTTTTGGCTCATCGACCCTATCTCCTGTTTGTCCACGTTTGGATCCGCAGAGAAAAGTATTGGATACACTGTATCCCGTCATTCGAGATACACAAACAGTTCGTCTCTGACACGAATTTCAAAGCTGCTCAGGCAGGCTGGGACAAGGAATAGATGTGGTTGATAGTGGAGGGACTAGCAGATGAAGTGGTTTACCCCTCTTTCCACAAACTGGTCCCTGGAAGCTAGTAGAGGACCCTGGGAGCGCTGAAGTTGTAGAGTAGGTATGGTAATATGAATTCTGGCTCCTAGATGAAAAGTTAAATTCGGACGCCTCTGTCGAGTTTGGATGGTAGGTAGTGATGGTTTGGGAGGGCCTTCCTGAACTGGAGGCATCATTGTGAGAGTTAAGGCCTCCGGTCGAATCCAGAGGTAAGGGTTGGTTGAGGGAAGGAAGGAAGTGGAAAGTTTGAAAAGGGGATGGGAAATGGGGGTCGAGGAGTAGGAGTTCTTGGCAAAGGTGGAGAGGATAACAGTGAAGGGATTGGGTCGATAGGGGTGAATGTGGGTGTTGTGGGTCTGGATTCTGAGAGGGCTCCATCTTTGGGGTTGTAAGGATTAGGGATGAAGCTAGAAGAAGGGGATTCATCCATTGGTGAATTTATAGTGGAAGAAACTTGCATCGAACACTCCGACGATGTGAGCTCAGAATGGATAAACTCTAGATTAGAACTCTCAGACATCTGGCTTATGTCCTGTGAAATAATGGTCTCCTTTTGGTGAACTCCAAGAGTTGACCATCACATGGGGAGACAGCCTCCATATCAATCATATCAACTACAAACTCATTACTCTCCTGGATTTGTAAGATCGCAAATGGGTTTGCCTCTGCCACCAGAGAAGATATAGATTTACCAGTTTTAGGTTTCCAGGCGGTTTTGTGTTTCTTTGCTTGGTTAGCAGTACCAATTTGCACCCCTGGTTTAGACGCATCCTTCTGACCAAAAGCTCTATTTAGGTCCATCTCGCTTGACTGTGGGCTTGGATTTGAGGTGGGCTGATTATGACTAAACGGGCCTTTTGTGGTATTGGGCCATCTGATGGGTAATCCTTTGCGAGTTACAATTTTCCATCCCTCATCCGACGATGACGACATCATAGTGTTCGGTGATTCAACAGAAACAGCGGTAGAATTAGTGTTCATACAAACAGATTTGTCATGACTCATGACCCAACATACGATAGTTCAAACAAAAATTAGTCTTTACTTCATACTCTAGAAATTGTTTGAAGCTATCAACCCAGATAAATTTTGGCAAAGGATTTGAAATATTAACTTCAACACAGATTCTAGCATATTTAGCTCGATTTCTAGAGGAAGTATTGATATCAAGCTTAATGGGATTCTCGATTAATGAACCAATTTTGAACATAGCTTTTTTATCATAATATTCGATAGGTAATTCAGGTAATTGTAACCATAAGGCCATAGTCTGGGGAATAGATTCTTTAGAGGCTTTGAATTGAGGTCTCCATTTTTGAACAGATAAATATCGGTCATTGAGGAACCAAGGACCTCCAGCATAAGCAAGAAAATAATCCTCTTTGGAATGGAATTGAAGAAGAAAATAATCACAACCCAGATCTATAATTGTCATACTTGATTGTATCTTCCATAATCTTTTAAGACGGGTATAGAGTTGTTGCATACTGATAGTACTGCCAAGAAGCTTAACTATGAGAGAATTGTCAATTGTGCCATGGTTCTCTCATTCTCTGTCTTTCTATAGATGGGAAGTTGATAGAGTGCTGCTCTCTGTCAATATTTTCCTCCATGAACTGGGTTAGTTCTTCATCTTGAAAATCAGTATCCAACCAAGTGGAGAAATATGTATGGTTGGTAGATCCCATCAGTTTGTCCTTGTATGAACAACTTGTAGTGGAGCTCGATGGTGGTGGGAATGAATCCGGTGGTTTAGGTGGGATCGGAGGTGAACGATCTGGAAGACGGCTGAGCGGTGAGGTTGTCGGTTAAGGATACATGTCGGTATTTCAAGAAGTAACTAAGTTAATAATTTGAATCCTCGTGGAAAGGTCATTCCTCTTGAATTTGCAGCCAAGAACTTTTTCAGCTCTTCTGGTGGATCTCGCAGCACTTCAAAGTCTCGTTCCGATTTTTTTTTTCACACAGTATGTTCAGGATCAGGTGCCATTTTTTTTTTCCAAAGTCCACATACATACTACAATCATCTTTTTCAAAATAATCTGTACAAAAGCTACCTTTGCGAAGTGTGCGCCGAAGCTTACACTCCCAATATTCCCCATTCGTTAGTTCGCAGACATCACAAATAATTGCCCCAAGACCAAGAGGATGAATATTTTCATTAGTATCTTCAACCAACTCAATTACATAAGTTGATCTTACAAATCAAAAGAAATATATCTATAATTTATAATCTATATAAAAATGTAATTTGGATAAGATGATTGTTTATACATATTAAATATCTATTTTTCTTTAATATATTTTAAAAATGTCATTAGATTTGAGTTCTACATTTTATATCAGGCTTTACTCATTAGTGTCTAAGAATGTCATTGGTTTATTGGATGAATAACATTAGGATTTTAAATGGCTTTTACTCATTAATGTTCAAGAATGCTATCGGTTTAAATTAGGTTTTATACAATTAAAAAGTATAAAATTAAGAACTAGAGATGTGAAATAGACAGGTTGGTAGGTTACAGGTTTGGGTTAGATTGGCCCAAAGAAATTTTTAGACCATTCAAATTTCAGATCATTCAGGGTCAGGTTTTCAAGCCAATCGATTTTGGATTTTTCTGATTTGACTCTTAAGTCTTTCGAGTTTAGCCCTTAGGTTTTTCGAGTCATTCGGATTTAAGTTTTTGGGTTTTCAACTACTTAAATTAGTATGCCGAGTCGTCATATTAGTTTATCGGGTTTTATGAGTTAAACTTTTGGATTAATTGGATTTCAAATTAGGTGAGTTTAGGTTGTTTATTTCTTTTAAAAATCAAATTGGGTTAGATTAGTTTCAGGTTCGGATTGGTTGGATAGATTTCTCGGATTAGCATAACGCGTTGTATCATATGCAACGCACCTAACACTGAGACTTGTATATATATATAAGTACGAATGTTGTAAAACTTTTCAATCACCTAAAATATCCTTTTTTTTATCTAAATATTTCAGAACCACCATTGATATTATTTATTTAAATTAAAACTCTTTATTTATTTTTTACTAAATATTTTTTATATTTTTTTAAATGATGTTAGTTATTAACTAATTTTACTTTCATCATAATTGAATTACTACTATATTATATTGAAGAAAATAGTTTAATTATTATTCAATTTCACGTAATTTAATTTGAAATTTACTTATTTATAGTTTAATTATGATCCACTTTAAATCTTTAATGTAGTTTGTTATTCTGAATTTATTTCTTATTTTTTGTTATTATTAATAATATATTGTATCACGTGTAACGCACATAATAGTGAGTGACTAACATGGTTAAGTCTCCAAATACTTTTTATAATAATAATAAAAATTTTTACTAAATGATATTAAAAAGAAAAACAAAATCTAGAAGTACTAACTACTTTTTTCAAAGAAAGGAGTACAGACTACTTAATTAACGTACTACAAATTGGGAAAGCATAATAACAATAAGAGAAAATATTTTATCAGAACTGTCCATAAAATCGGATTTTACACCCTCCATAACCATATGACACCTCATATTTTTTTTTTCTCTTTTTACAAAATTCTACAATACACTTTATCACGTACAATAATTTCTTCTAAATTACTCTTTTTATCTTCATCTCTTCATATGCTCAACCAACCAAAAACCAAATCCCTCATTTAATCGCTTCTCAAATTTTAAAACCTAATCTTTTTAGTTGCCAATTTGAGTTATCCTTCTGTTTTTTTTTAAGGTAATTCCTACATCTTTATTCTTTTAGGGTTTGATTAATTGCATTGAAAATTTAGTTATGTAACAAATTTCTCCTGGAAATCAACGATTGGTTTATAGAAGAATAACCACATGCTTTGATTTATTTCTACCATCATTATTCTGATGTTAGTATTTTTTTTATTGTATTGATATTACATTATTCTTCTTTGGTCTTTTACATTATTTTTAAACTACATCACTGAGTCGGTGGACTTACCTTGTGGTTAATAATATTTTTCAAGCTTAAGGCTCATTGAGGAGTAGTGTATCATAGAGCGTGCAAGTGACACATTAAGTTTAATAGGTGACTTCATTGTTAGTGTTAGTGATCCACTAGTAAATTTACTTCCGCTGTATCTTGTTTTATACTTCATCTCTGTACATGTGACAACGCTTTGAGTTTTGATATTTATTTTGGGGGATTCCATTATATGTGTTTTATTTATCATTTATTATATTATATTTTAAAGTTATTATTTTAATCATTAAAATATTTTTTTATCAAATGGCATTTGATATTTGTATTTATGCTAGGTATATTATACCTGGCGGTGTTTCGGATATGTGGGCGCGTGACACTTACTCCAAGGCAATGCATGGCTACCATGTGGTTGAGTCTGCAAGTCAGGGCATGAGAGTTTGATTGGTATTAGAGAGAATTGATGTTTTAAAAACACTGTGGATCACTTTAAGAAGTAAAAAGTCGGTTTGGGTACTCAGGTACCCGGTAGAACCATTCCTTTAGTCATCTAAATTTTTTTAGTCAAAGGACTAAAATAAGTTACTTTCCAAGAAAAGCGTGCTAACTAAGCTATGACACGAGTTTAATAATCTTGAGAGATGGATGAGATGTATTGAGTCCATGTAAGGACTACTGAAAGTCATGAGCTTTTGAGGGGTAGCATTGTCTTTGCGAGTGTAAGCTAAGATGAATAAGGGTAAAGTGATTAAATCCTTGATTTAGAAAATGTTGAGAAATTAACGATTTTTTTTTCTAGTAATATGTGTCTTTAGAGCCAAGACATGAACCCTAGAATCCCAAGAGTGGGATGGCAAGCGTGATAACTTTGTGTTGAGTTATTATGTACCATAAGAGTTAGAGTGCTGTAAGTGTCTTTAATAAGAGTTAGAGTGCTGTAAGTGTCTTTGCGAAATGATGTAAGGACAGAGAAGGGTGAAAATGGAAGCCCTTGTTTGAGAAGTGTGTCGAAGGGTTGTCGTAGAGCTTCACAAATTAACCTTCTCACTAACTAACTATGTAGTAGAGTAAGTAGGGATCGAATCCACGGAGAGATTTGGTTATCTTTGTCTTCAAAACAGAAAAGGAAATTAGGGGGATTTTGGAGTAATAAAGAAAGTAAATTGAATTAAACTAACTAAACTATATAATTAAAAACCTCTAACCTAGTGCTTAGGAATGCTTTCAAGCTATTGATCATTGGAATACCAAAAGATATTGGTTAAATCATATTGCATTAACCAATCAAAGAAAACCTAGCATTCTCAATGATTTAATTAATCCTAAGGCTAAATATAATGTTACTCGTGTTTTACAAAATATCATTCAATCTTACACTTAGACCGAAATCCTCGCAGCCCGGTTTCAAGTATTCGAAAGCATTAAGAACAAAATAAATATGAGTTAATCAATATTAGAAATCTACCCGGCATAGATTACTCAATAATCCCTTTGAATTCCCTTGAATAGGCAACCTATTCAATTGCTACTAGCATCTAATTAAATCACAAATAGTACGGATTCAAATAAATTAGCAAGTCTATTGCATAAACAAGTAATTATTGGCCACTAACCACAAGCAAATACAAGAGACAAGTAAACAAACAAGATTATTTACTTTAAATCAGAGAAATCAAAGAACAATTATAAAAGAAACTAGATTAAGCATAAGAAACCTTACAATAGTTGAAAAGCATCCTTTAGAACACTAGATTGGAGAAAAGAACTTAAACTTTCATAAAACAAAAAACAATAATTCTGAAAATAAACTATGAGCTAAAAGATAAAAACTATGAGCTGAAAGAGCTAGAGGTAAAAGCCTTAGGGTTTATTCCTAATAAAGAGAATTTATAAGAACTAAGTTTAAATCCTAACAAATCTCTAAAAGATTCTTCCTTGTGCTTGACTCTTTTTTCTTTAATCTTCTTTCAATAAGCTTTAACCTTGAAATTCTTTGGCCCAGTCAATTCTTCATTCTTCTCCTTGAATATTCCTTGTTTTAGGGTTGATTTGGCGAGATTTTAGGTCCAAGAAACATCAAAGGGCGGCTTAAAAGGCATTGAAAACTTGGAAAACCGATATCAAGATTGGGGCATTCCGTGTCCAGCCGGCCCCAGCTAGAGCTCTAGCCGGCCGTCGGCCAATGACAGATGAAGGTTTCCTTGGCTATGTTCCAGACTGGGGCCAGCCAGTGACAATCCTTGGTAAAATGGATATTTGAGAGGCCAAACGGACTTGGAGTTCTTTAGTATTCCGGAAAGCCCAAGATGTCCTCTACAAGTTTCATGAAGACCACAAAACAATTGAAGTCTTTAAGATGGAGAAAATCAGGCATCTTTCAGATCTATCCAAACTATCAGCATTCTTAACTTTGAACTTTTTGCACTTGACTTCCTACTTGACTTGTTTTTGCTTTTTTTCACTTCAAATTCATCATTTTCACTCAATTGACACCTAAGACATAAAAGAAGTAAATTGGCCAAGAATTAAATAATTAGTTGCATACAATCATAAGAATCATCCCTAAAAGCATCAATAAAAATGCAATTAACAAAGTGATTGTAAATGAATTTAAGCTAAGGTTTGTAGGAAGAGAGATAGTAAGCATCTCTCGAAATAAGTATTGGAAACCCAAGCTAAGGGTTGTATTTAAGTGGAATTTTAGGGAATTTCTTTAAATGTACTAAATTGAGGTGAGAATAGAGATTGATTTTCATAGTCATGCGAGACAATCTTATATGCTCCCTTGATGAGGTAATTGATTGGAGATCGATGTTAGAAATTGAAAGGAGTAATTTGGTAAAGAAATAATAAAACCCTAATTGAGTTAGGATTGGAAGCATCCGATGCCATCTTCCATTCCTTGAACTCTACGAAATGGTAACCCTTGTGTAAAGGAAGTGGAAAGAAACAAGAAATATTCAAAAGTGAAGTTCAAAATGTGTTGGGAGAATACCGCACATTATTGTCCAGTGTGATTACGATTCATGAAAGTGAAAGCTACAAACGAAATGGTAAATGAAGTGATCTCAGCAAAGATGAATGGAATGACTTGGATGATTCTCCTACCTTGCGAGAACATCGATAATTTGTTATGAATGGCATCGGAGTGATGCAAGAAATTTTAGGTATTTTCGAAAAAAACTTCTGGAGTTACCACTGAAAAGAGAAGTTGATTCTTTACAACTAGTTTGCAATTTAGTATGGTTCTATCTTTCATTTTCCATATCGAATGAGATTAAATGGAATAATGAAGTTGAAGAAGTAGGCTGATAAATTTAAGAAAATGTTGATTGAAGTAAGGAAGAGGTTTATTCGATCGAGCATCTCGCCTTGGAGTGCTCTGGCTTAAATTGTAAGAAGGAAGACTTTAAACTATCACGCCCTTACCCGAAAACTCAGTCAAGTGGCAGCCACCGCACTGTCTCAAAGTACATGTCATGCACCCATGTATCCAAAACAATGCTAGACATAGTATACATGGCATAAATACAAATATCAAATGCCATTTGATAAAACAATATTTTAATAATTAAAATATTGACTTAAAATATAACATAATAAATGATAAATAAAGCATATATAATGTAATCCCCCGAAATAAATATCAAAACTCAAATCGTTGTCCCATGCACGGAGATGAAGTATAAAACAATATACAACAAAAGTAAAATTACTAGTGGATCACTAACACTAAGAGGCCGTTTGATTTGAGTAATTTGAGATAACCTTAGGTTGTTTATTATCTCTATTAAAGATAATGTAGTCACATAACCTAAAAGATTATTAAATTGTGTTTGGTTCAACTTTTGTCAATGTTAAATTAATTTATTTGGTTGGGGGGTTATATTTTTTGTCAAAATTGATATTTTACTATTATACCCTCACTTCAAGATTTATAATTTATTTATTTGTTGTGCTATGTATTCTAAATATTTCAAATCTTTTTATTTCAACAATTATACATAACTAATAAAACAAGTTTATCTTCATAGAACTTAACAAAATAATATTTATTTGTTTCATCAAATTAAATTATGTCTAGTAAATATAAGAAAAAATAGATATTATATACTTGAATCTTGTGAAGAAAATAATTGGATAAGTCATATGCACAAAATATTATATAATTAATATTTTGATGATTATATAAGTTAAGTTTAATTATACTTATGACAAAAAAGAAATTATATTTCTACTTTAATTGAATCATATATTTAATAGTTTAATAATTATACAAGTTAATTCTATTAAATAATTATATAAGTTAAGTTTAATTATATGCTTCTTCAAAAAATACTTAAAAAGAATGTTATAATTTATCAATTACATGGGGTTGTTGTAGTCCAAAAGGGTAAAATATTGAAGGCAAAGTAGAAAAAATTTTAACATAACGCGAAATTCTCACATTACCTAAAAATTTGAAAGTTATCACATTACCTGATTTTGAGGTTATATGCTGACGTGGAGATAATATGATATAACTTTGGTTATGTTATTACCTTAAACCAAATAAAGGCATATAAGATAACAAAGATCACATAACCAGGGTTATGTTACATAATCCCCAACCAAACAACCTCTAAGAATGAAGTCACCTATTAAGTTGAATGTGTAGCTCAGACGTTCTATGATACACTGCTACTTAATGAGTCTTAAGCTTGAAAAATGTTAATAACCACGAGACAAGTCCACCAACTCAGTGATATGATTTGGAAATAGTGTAAAAGACTAAAGACGGTGGGGGATATAATCATATCAAAAACCCATTTATAAATCATCACTTTTATTTCAAATCGAATCCCACCAATAAAATCATTTTTCATCAAAATAATTTAGTTTAAGGCGGCATAAATTGAACGAGCCTCATCCGTCAATGAGTTCGAACCGTTGGCAGTAATTCTCATGAACTCATCATTTAAAAATATGTATACATATATACATGTATATATATATATATATATGTATGTATACTATGCCATTTTTCTCCCAGCGTTGCCATTTGTCATCCCAATGACTACAAATGCTCATGGCCAGTCTCCTTCTGCGCCTCTTACTTCCAGGAGGGTGCATTTGTGCCTCCCCTATGGACCTTCCATAAGCCATTAAATAGCTAACAAATTGCCCATCATGGGCAGGCCCCTCATTGACCAATATCATACCTCAATCGAGTATGTCAAACATGGATCGTAATCACGTCACAAATAGGTCCATATATAAAAATACCTCGATCGGGCAAGTCACGTACAGACTCTCATCATGCCCCGATCAGGTTAACATAAAATCATTTAAAATAACTTATATCATATATATATATATATAGCATGTAAAATAACATATCTCGTCCTCATAAAGTATATGTAGATGCTTATGTGGAGATACACTATATCCCAAATCAATAAAACATTTAATTTAAAACAAGTAAAAAGCATTTGCAATCAATGTTACTAAACATTAAAGTTAAACCACTCGCAAGTACAGGAGGTTCATATACTCTCTAAATAAAATCCACCGTATGTCTGAAGCTCGCCGTGACCCATTCGCGGGTGTTCCTAATTTGTTATTAAAATTTTTTATTAAAAACCAATTTAAAATCAAAATATGCAATTGGTGACTCAGGATGGCCTAAACTACTCTAACACACTCGGGAATGACTTTACAATTAACCAGGATTGATTTCTTCAATTTCAAGAATGTCAACTTATCAAGTCAAAGGTTAAAGTCAACTCCAGGTAAAAATCAACTCCAAAAAGTCAACAGTTGACAATTGAAACTTGATCAAGGGAATAGGTTCAACACTAAATCGAGATTAACTAGGTTCGTTTTCGGGTGAAACAAAAAAAGGTCAAACTTGGCCAATTTGGGTCAAAGTCAACAAAAAGTCAACTTTGGCCATGTTCATATTTTGATAGTGTTTCTACCCAAATTTCAATTGGCCATAAGTTTCATTCGAGAAATTGAAATAAGGCATATGATACCTTTTTGGAAAGCTCTAAAGGTCTACTTTAGAAAGTTCTTCATCACCAAATCAAATTCCCACTCTAACAAGGTCAAAAATTAGATTAAAACTACCATCGTCTGTTTCACACATTCATAATGCCAGAAAGTTTGAAAAATCATAACTTATTCATTCCCGAACCAATTAACTCCATTGTTGAGCCAAATGAAATCTCATTGAATCTACTAAATTTTCTTCATTGATCACTAAACCTAGATTTGCATTTAACTAATTCGAATTTAGCTTGAAATCCAATGTTGCTTGAAAACTGACAATTTGGTGACATTGGAGAAAACTGTATTTTTCTATGTGCTAGGGTCGGAATTAAGGGAAAGCTATTTTCAAAAATAATGTAGAGAACTCAAAACTATTTCCAAAAAGACAAGATTCACTTGAATTGGAGCTCATTTTCCTACTAAAATATAGCTCGAACAGAGGCTGCTAAAAAGTGCAAAAACCTAGAAATTTTCACATGAACATTTTCTTCCAAAATTCAAAACTAAAACTACAACTACCCTTTCCAACATGAAAATGCATGAATATAAAACTTAAAATGGGTACTATCACATACCTTAAAGGTTTCTTTTGAAACCAAGCGAATCTCTCTCTTTCTCTCCAAGATCCAAATTCTCTCTCTTTTTCCCAAATCCAAACCAGTCACCATTTCCAAAAGTAAACAAACCATCACGTACCTCTCAAAAAATTAAGTGAAATAGGCTATTTTCATGTTTAATTCCATGGGGGAGATGAGAGAGAAAAGTTAGAGAGAAGTTTTTTCTCTCTCTTTAGGAGAGAGAAAGCTTCATTTTGCATGAAGATGTAGTTTTTGGCTGATGGGGGAAGGTTGCTGGTTCAGTCCAAGCCCTCTCCCATCAAGTTTATAATTTTCCTTTTTGGGGAAATTACAACTCAACCCATCAATTTTACAAAATTTCAACTAATTACCCCATAACTTTTAGTTCTTTTCAAATTAGTCCTTTATCTCAATTTCAAAAATTTTTAATTTCACCCTTAATTCACCAATAACCTCTTCATACCAAAATTTTAATGATTTTGGTTATGGTTTATTAGTGTCGGAGTTCACAACTCTCCCCTTCTTACAAAAATTTTGTCCTCAAAATTATAGAGATTTAGTAGGAAACAGCAGAGATTATCCCTCTCCATCTCATCTTCGGGCTTAAAACCTTCTTAGGAGTTTCTCCATAGCACTTCCACCAAAAACCAACTTACTTCACAAGGATTGTTCTCACCGATCCAATACCGCCACTTGCTCAACTTTTTCACCACACTTCCATTAAGGAATCTTTAAATTCTCAAGGATCATTCTTACCAATCTAAGCTAACTACCAGTTTATTCTTTGAAATTCTATCCTCGAACAAGCTTAGCAGGAAAAGCTACAAGGATACGAGATGAATCTAGCACACACTCTTCTAAAACTTTAATAAAATTCCAACGGCATGTTATCGGATCAATATTTAAGGGATGAGAAAAGACTAGTACTTCCTGATTCACATTACTTACTAATTAAACCCACACTTGCTCCTTATCACAAAAGATTTCGAGGAGATTTTAATCTTCTACCCGAAATTTCAACTTCATTTTCCAGATGTCATCACACCTCCTATACCACATACAAACTCCATTCAATCAATAACCAACTTAATCCACTTCCACCCTAATAACTCTATGACATCTCATTATTGAGTATTTGTCTTTCTCCCACTTATTGGATAGTTGAGGTAATACTCTTTTTCGTACAAAATTCCACATAGTATAACAGTTCATTGCCTACAAACACGTCACTCTAATTCTACTTTATCAGTTTTTAATTCTACTTTGTATCTTTTACCATACCTCGTATGGTACTACACTATGCCCATCTGGCAATCGATATCATTTACCATTTATCACCAAACAACCACATTCTTCCAACTTCATTTCAACCATTGTAATCCTCTTACCTTTACTCTACTTATACGAAACATCACTACACCAACTTGGTAACTACCATTATTGGTAACTTGGAAGATAATAAGCGCGCGTTTCAACACCTTTGAAAATCCAAACCATAACCGTGCATCATAGCTTTCAAAAACTACACTGCTTTTTCAAATTGTCCCTCAAACTGGGGATGGAATACTACATTGAGAATCAACTTCCTTCCTATCGCCTTTTTCAACTTGTTTAGATTCGAGATGTACTCTAGAATCTCGATATGAAACTACCCATTTATAACTCCATTGAAAACACCACCATCAATGTATAGAGCTCAGAAAATACTCCAATTTAGAGTATTTGCATGCAAGGTTTCGTCATGAGATGGGGAAGATATGTTAGAGAGAAAGTGGAAGCTTTCATGGCTTTCGTAGAGACAGAAACAAGTTTTTAGGAGGAGGAAGAGGAATCTGACGGTTGGGCTGCTGCATGCTTGGCACACCCCTTTTTCATGTTTAAATACTTTCCCATTTTGGAAAAATAACCACTAAGCCCCACACATTTGCAATATACAAATGTGGCCCTAAATTTCCTCATTTCTTTCAGTTTAGTCTCATATTCATATTTTGACAAGGCTACTCACACCCAATTATTCCATAAGTCATTCTTAGAAATCAACTTCAAAGCTTAATGCAATTTATCAAATGAGATAGGAGTCCACATGGACAATGTGAAACCCTCACTTTATGGGCAGTTCTAATAGAATATTCTCTCATAAATAAATTTGAGCAATAACATACCTAGAGCCATAGTTATGACAACTAGACCGGAGAGTGACCCAAGAGAGGTACCGAGTTATCATATAAAGATGTGGGTCAGGGTTGTGCACCATCTCGTCTCGAGATATATATATAAATATATATATATATATATAATATTTATTATATTGTTTATTTAATATTATATTAATAAATCTATGTATTAGATTAATAAAATTATTATTTAATACTAATTAAAGACATTTGATTAAATAATTAGCATATAATTTATATTCAAAATCAAATAATTTCAGAAAATTGATGAAAAAATAAAATTAAACTTAAATATACAATTAAAATATATTTTCAGGTTGTATCAGGTTGTATTCGGGTATCATCATTTTTTTAGGGTCAGGTCAAATATGGAAAAGAATAACTCGAGATTTGGATGGGACGAGTTTGGATGGTAGTAATGTATGGTTGGATTAGATTCGGGGTGAGCAAAAAGCTATGCCACCCTGCCTCGTTGCCATCCCTACTGTCTAAAGTCATGTAATTTGCCTTATAGTTTTTATTTCCACTATACAAAAATATAGCATATTACTATATTTTATCCATTAAATAAATAAGTAATGGGTTGAACAAAAATGGAACCCAAATTTCAGAAATAAAAGAATGCTAAATGCTTAATCTAGGGCCTAATGTTTTTGAACCTACCTGATTTAGGAGCAAATCTTTTAATTTGGTAGATTGAGGGCCAAACGTTTCAAAATTGGTTCAATTTGGAGCCAACCATTTCAAAATTACCATTAGATTTAATGATTTTCTTATGTCTGTAAAAAGGATAGGCCCTTATTTGTTAAAAAAAAAAGTTGGAACCTTTTTTGAAAAATCTGAAAAAAAAAAAAAGCTTACCTTTTTCATATAATTTTCATTTGTGAAGCCTCGATTGGATTTATCTCGAGTCCAATGGTGACAAGAAAGATCTTAGGCTATAGAATAATATATAAAAAAACTACCTTCATCCAATGGTGGAAATAGCCATATGCCCAGATTGAAACTCGAAAATCACGATCATTATAAGGATTTTTAGAAAGTTGCAGTTGGTTTTAGCAAATCTAAGGCCATATTCATATTCAGGAATCCAAAAAATGCTATCTGCAAAGTTTTGGTTTCATCAGAGTACGTTGTCTGTGGTCAACAGTGTCAACGATGGTCAAAGATGGAAACTTCGCTGGAATCTGGGATATTGTTTGACTGTTGGGTTTTTAAAGCTGGAAAGAGAAGAAAGAATGTGGTATTTGAGAAAGAGAGTAAAAATTTTCATTTTAAACAAAAAAATGGCCTAACTTTTTTGTATTTTTCAAATAAAGGCTTAACCTTTTAACCTTTTAACGGATGGCCTAACTTTTTTGTATTTTTCAAATAAAGGCTTAACCTTTTAACCTTTTAACGGACGTCAAAAAATTGTTAAATTTAACAGAGATTTTGAAATGTTTGGCCCCAAACTGATAAGATGTCCAAAATTGAGCTAATTTTGAAATATTTAGCTATCAATTGACCAAATTAAAAGATTTGAAAACTTTAACTTCCAAATTGAGCATTTTGCCTGAAAGAATTTTAAGAAACTTCAATTTATGGTGAAAGGGCATTTGATCTAGTGGTATGCTTCTCGCCTTGGGTGCAAGAGGTCCCTAGTTTAATTCTAGGAATGCCCCAACACGTTATTTTGACTTTGCCTACATGTTTTTATGTTACTAACATATATTACACTGGGTTCACAGTTTACTTTCCTCAAGGTGATGTGTTTCTCTTTTTTTTCTTTAAATTGATATATTGGAAGTATTGCTCTTTAAATAAAGAAAAATATAAATCAACTACTTGAGTCAAATATTTAGATGCAGATGATGATGTCTTTTGTGACTTTAATCAGTAGTATTTGAATTTGAGTCATTGAGCAATTACATCTATATATATACACAATAGAAAAAAATCGTTATGTGCATTGTTTTCATGAATAATTCTTCTTGCATTCTGCTCTTAATAATTCTTACAGATGAAGGTACTTGGGAAGGTCCATTCTTTTTTTTTTCTTTTTTTTTTTTTTGGCATTGGGGCCTCCCCAAGAAATTAAATCCCAGAATTCTCTTTCCTGTTGTCGGGTTTGGTGGCCTTTATAATTAGACGCAGTCTTCTTTAAGACATTTTTCTTCTTGAATTTCGTTTTTTAAAGATTAAGAAACTTGTATAGCAAGCATTGCCATGAAATCAAAGAAGGAATTATGATTCATAATAATTTGGCTTTAGTGAAGAGCATTTTCATCATCTTAACTGCTATTTTAATTAGGTCATCTGCACCATTTTTCAGCCTCCTTAAACCAAACGTTTAATTAATACTAATAAACATCTTAATCAAAATTTATTTTTCCTTTTTAATTCTTAAAATTTTGAAGAATCAAACCTTAATAAGAGAGTGATAAAAGGTCTCAATCATCATATCTTCATTAGTTGGTAAGTTCCTTTGCAGTACCTAATTAAATCACCAAACTTTTTATAGAAAGAACTAAGAAAAGCATCTTATGTTGTCTTTTCTTTCACTCCAATCTTTTCTCATAATAATAATTTAATTTTATTAATTAACATCAATTATTAACATCCACAGCTTTAAATTCTATTTAATAGTTTTTAAAAATATCATCTTATGAAAAAGTAGTGCTAAACTATATGTGCATTAACACCATCATGCCAGCATTTTTATATGATTGACACAAAAAAAAAAGAAATAAATAATATATATATATATATATATTGTATAAAAACTGACAAAAAACATAAAGCTAATTAATTAATTACATTTTTTTCTTAGAACTTTTTTAATACAAAATTTTGGCACTCAGAGTAGAGATAGAAGCCAAGAAACCAGCAAATGATTGTTGTACAGATTCCATGTGGAATTATGAGGGCTGATGATAACCATAAAGCTAACTATCATGACTCGTGTCAGACAGATCCGCCCGGCCCTTAACATCTGATTGACCCACTCCCAATTTTCAACTGCTCTTCATACTCATACTCTTAGGGCTTGTTCGGTTCAAAAGGAGGAGGTGGAGGGGAGGGGAGGGGTGAGTAGAGGTGTCAAAAGTTGATTCGATCAGAGAAATTCGTCCGAATCCGAAACTAATTTAATTTGATTTGATAAAAAAAAGTAAACGATCCGAACCCGATCGATCTGAAACCCGATTGATCCGAAACCCGATTAACCTGAAACATGACTAACCCGAAACTCGACTAACCCAAAACTCGATTGACCTGAAACCTATTTGACCCGTAACCCGTTTAACCCGAGAGGCTAACCCGAAATAACTCAAAAATTTATTTAATTAATATTTTACCTTCTCATTCTTAAATATTATCAAATTTATTTAATAAATTTGTTAAAAAATAAAAATAAATATCTTGTTAAATTTAAATTTTTATTAAATTGAAATAAAAACATATTTCATATTCCTAAATTTTAATATTTATCCTATAATTTATAAACTATAAGTTATATTTCAATATATCCTCCATTATATTATACTTTTAATAAGAGATATAATAATAGATAGTATATATTTGAAGAAATCTCATAAATCCTTATCAGATGTAACGTGTCATAAGTTGATATAATCTCATTATATTTATAGATTTAATACTTTGATTTATATATATGTGTGCTAATGTGTTATATAAATCTATCATATATATATATATATATATATAAGTATGAGTTGGGTTAGAGATTTATTTTTTAAATATCCTTTTTGAGCTATACCTTTTGTATTGAACTTTTAAAAGATTTGGGTTCTACCTTTTGTATTGGAATTTAACAATAAATAATTAAACATTAAGATTTTCAAGAATTTTTACTCATTGGCGTTCAAAAATACCGTTGGTTAAATTGGAACAATTAAAAATTATAAAATATCATAAGCCATTGTAATTTAATTTAAATATCATTCTTATACACATTGCTTTATAATATTAAAAACAAAGTAACTTGATTTAAATATTACTCTTATATAAATTATTATAATCAAATGTATTCGAAAAATAAATATAATAATAAATAAATTAGAAGATATTCTTAAAAAATATATTATACTAGTAATTATTAATAACTCATTGTATTGCATACCATGCACGTAACACAGAGCCTAATATATCATAAGCCTTTGTAATTTAATTTAAATATCATTCTTATACACATTGTTTTACGATATTAAAAACAAAGTAACTTGATTTAAATATTACTCTTATATAAATTATTATAATCAAATGTATTCGAAAAAATAAATGTAATAATAAATAAATTAGAGAAGATTCTTAGAAAATATATTATACTAGTAATTATTAATAAGCCATTGTATTATGTGTCATGCACGTAACACAAATACTAATATATATAAAAATACTTTTTAAAACTTTTGAATGGCCTAAAATATCCTTTTTCTTTTTGTATATTTCAAAAATACCATTAATATTATTGAGTCAAATTAAAACTCTTCATTTATCTTTTACTAAATATTATAAATATATATATATATATTAAATGATGATAGCAATTAACAATTTTATTTTCATCATAATTTACTTATTACTATATTATATTAAAGAAAATGGTTTAATTAGAATCCAATTACATGTAATTTAATTTAAAACTTACTTTATAACTTAATTATCATCCATTTTAATATAATTTATTTTTTTAATTTTTTATTATTTATAACACATTGTATCACATGCAGCACACATGACAAGATGATTAGTATATATAAAAGTGCGAATATTGTTAAATCTTCGAATCGCCTAAAATATCATTTTCTTTTATTTATTTCAAAAATATCATTATTATTGTTGAGTTAAATTAAAACTCTTTATTTATCTTTTATTAAATATTTATTGAATGATGATTGTAATTAACTAATTTCACTTTCATTATAATTAACCAATTATTATATTATCTTGAAAAAAATAATTTAATTATCATCCAATTTCATATATGTAATTTAATTTTAAGTTTACTCTCTATTAATTTAATTCATTTTTCTAAATTTTTTATTTTTTAATTTTATTATTATTAACACGTTTATATGCACGGGTTTTATTATTATCTATTATTGAAGACTTAACTTATAAATTTTATTTTTTAAAAATAAATAATTAGAAACTCAAATGAAAATGATTCATGGATTAATTTGAAAACCCGAATCGAACTCATGACTCGTGTCAAAATGATTCGATGAACAAATCTGAAAAACCTGAAATTGAATGTCAAACCCGAAAAACCTGAGTCAAAATGACCCGAAACCCTAATTACCCGAGTGCCAAATCCAAAAAACCTGAACCCAAATTACCCGAAACCCGAATAATCCGTAACCCGTGTGACCCGAACTCGAATGACCCAAAACCCGAATGACCCGAAATTTTCTTTGGGTCAGATTAACCCGATCTTATTGACCTGAACCCGCCCAACCCGCCCATTTAGTACCTCTAGGGATGAGGGAGAGATGGGAGGACAGGATTTTAAAGAAAGATGATCCTTTTTTCCTATTTGATTGGAAGAGTAATTACGGGGAATTTAATGTATATTTTGACCAAATTATTCTTATATATAAAATCTTTATTGCTATCATTATTAATATTAATATATTTTTTCTATATTGTCATGTCATGTAAAAAATAATCTTTATTAATTATTATTATTCTTGAAATAAAAATATAAATTAAAATAATAAAATTTTAAAAAATGTAGGTGGTGAAGGTTAAGAAAGAGAGGAAACAAAAAACTACTAAAAATTTACAGACCATAAATAAATAATTAAATAAAACAATCAAAATTGAAACATAAAAATGAAAAAAATAAATAAAGAAAGAAAAATTAAATAAACATTAGAAAATTATTTGGTAAAATATATAATTTAAAAAAAATTAAAAAAAAGGAATGAAACAAAAAAGGGATTTTGAGAGAAAAAAGAAAGAAAGAGAGAGATAAATTATATAGGTAAGATATGATGGAATTATCAATAATATTGAAAGGCAAACTTGTCAAAAACGTTACCACTCCCCCAAATGACCCCAATTTGGAGGAGTGGAATATGAGGGGCTAGGAGGAGTTTTATCCTCCTCCCTTTACCCCCTCCTCCTCTTTCATCCTTCCAACTAAATAAAATAAAATTCTTCTAATTCTTCCTAACTCCCTCTAAATACCCCAACCAAACAAGGGTTTAAGCCCTATTTCTTCGATTATCCAAGATTATAATTGAGTTGTTGGGTATAAATATTATGATATAAATATAAATGACTGATTATTTAAATTGTCCCCTAAATTATTTTTTTAGATATAGTGGTCTTTAAATTCTTATTTGAGACAATTGATCCCTAAAATTATTAAGTTAGAACAATTAACCCTCAAATTATTATTTTTGAGACAATTAACTCCTCAAAATTATTATTTTGGAACAATTAACCCCTCAAACTTATTATTTTAAGATAATATAACCCTTGAGGGTTCTATGCAATTAAGGTTATATTGTCTCAAAATAAATTTTGGGAGGTTAATTGTCCCAAAATAATAGTTTTAAGGAGTTAATTGTCCCAAATAAAAGTTTAGGATTCAATTTATCAATTTTGGTATAGTTTGAGGGCTTATTTGAACATTGAGCCAAATATAAATATAACTATAAAATGTATATGCTTGTAGATACTAGTCACTCTATTACACTACAATGTATTATTAATAATTGACACACCCGGACCTAGCACGATCTTTCGGTACGAACCGAATAGTACAAGATTATGTATTAATTAAACAATATGTCGGTCCGGCTGTGTAAAGTCTGAAGAGAAGTCAAACTTAAGGTAAGCCATAGTTGGAAGATGAAATGGGTGACCATACATGGAAATACTAATGTGGACTTCTTTAAGTCCATAGCCAATGGATTGGACGTCCATTGGTGAATTTGTCGGTGGATCGGGCCAAGGATTAAAGTTTTGAGAGGTTTAAAAGAGAAGAGAAAGTCTGGCCCGGGGCTCGAGTAGATCCAATGTCGGGCTCCCCTATAAATAGAGGGAGGCCGAGTCTCTCCCCCTCATTTTCTCTCTTTCTCTCTTCTCTCATTTCTCTTTTCTCCCAACTGCTCTTTTGGAGCAATTTTGGACTTTTGGCCGATCCAGACAAACCGACCGCAAGTTCAAGGCGAGATCTTGGTGAGTTGTTCTTAACTCCTTGAACTACGTTTTATTAAGTTTTCACGCTTATCCATGCATTGGTCTATGAGAGATCCAAGCTCAAAGTTAGGTTCAGCCTTTTAGTTAGATTTCTAGTTTAGATTTGAGATTTAGGAACTTTGAGCTTGTGATTCTCGTTTCTGCTCCGATAAACACGTTTTGGGAGGTGAGAGGAACCTCCATCTCGAATTTTACGACAATCGGCGGACCGAAGGGCTCGGGAACCGAGGAAAAACCTCGGATCCTGAGGCTGCCGACTGGCTCCAGCGCGGGAGAGACCAGCAGGTCAGTCCCGGCCGGGACCCAAGCATATCCGGCGCCGGATTGGGCATTTTGGCCCAATCCGAGAATTTGGGCCTTCCGGCCCAAATTTCAAGCTGGGCCTGACCCAACCTTAGGGGCAGGCCTGCCTGGCCTAGAACCGAGCCCACGGGTCCCCAGGGGCATTTTCGTAATTTTTCACCAAGTATCCAATTTTTACCCCGAAACCTCCCGGACACTTTTCTAAACCCCGAATCACATTCAAACCCAGTCATAGGTCATATTAGAGCCTCATAGGTGCATTCATAAATTTAATTATGAATGCTAACTTTTATTCCTGTGTATTAGGGCTCCGGTTGAATCGAGTGTGGCGATGCTCCGGAGGTTAAACTACATGGAGCGCTTGCGAGTATACGAATTTCCCATCACTGTGAGTGGCCTAGACTTCTTTGTGTAGCCACTGGGGGAAAAAATTAAAAAAAAAAGATTTTAAAACATAAATGTTTTTCAAAAAGGTTTTGGGATATGGAAAATCCACACACACACACACTTGTTTGTGATATACCCACACAGTGAGTGGGATGTTTTAAAAAAGAAATATAAAGACTTATGTGTGTGTGTTTATGTATTTTAAAAATGTATGTTTTATACATATATATATATATAATTATGAAATATTATTATTATGAATTTTAAGGGTGCGATACCCTTGCGAGATGAGTGATTGAGAGAGATGCTCCTCGGGCTCCAATTTGCGGGAGTGTGGACGAGTTGGAGGAAAAGCATGCTAGATTCTCAGCCGTGAACCGCCTATTGAGGGGCACGGTGAGACGAGACCTGGTTGGGAGAGGCGCGTAGGGAAGCTCGCCAGGCTCCAGTTCGCTGTGTTCTACCACAGCGAGGCACCACCGAGGGAAAGGGCTAGAGAGATAGAAAAGAGAAAATATTATTGAATGAGAAAAGAGATAGCCCTCGGTGCAGTGAGGCATATGACGACCGTCGGGTCGAGCCTCCAGTATATAAATTTATTTTATTTAAGATATTTTTTAAAAGAGGGTTCTCAACAAGAGAACCAGAAAATAGTTTTCAAAAGAAAAATATTTATTTTATTATTATTTTATTTTATTTTATTTTGGATTTCCCCTTATCCGCTCTAACCCAGATGGAGATTCTTAGAACCTCTGTCACTCACCTGTATCCAATGTGGATGGATGCAGATCCGCGATTGGAGTCAGTTATAGAAAAGAGGCTCACTAGGAGGCGTCGGTGGCTTAGGCTTAGAAGTTTTCGCTGTGTAGGTATTCTCTTAATTAGTTCACTGGCATTACTTTTAAAATTAATTATTTTATTTAATATTTTCTAATTAAAGTTTTAGTTTTATTTGACAACGATGATGCCCATTATGCCTTGCGGTGCCTCAGGTGCGTGACTGGTCAGTACGTACTTCGAGGCAACGCGGCAGTTGCCACGTGGCCGGCTCGGGATGGTCGGGGCGTGACAATAATAATAAAATAATAAAAAGTTTTTTAAAAAAACTACATCAAACTGTATAATAATTAAATTATATAATAATAAGCTTTAAATTAAATTAAATGATAATTAAACTATTTTAGATAATATAGTAATAAATTAATATAAAAAGTAATTGTTAAATTATATAATATAAGCATAGCCTGAGAAAAAAACGACTGTTTGGATTGTGGGAAAAGGGTGGTGAAGACATGATCCTTTAGCCTGGGGAAATTTATGGTAGATTGATGATAAGTTGGAGATATTGGTTTGGCCTGGATATAGCTAGCTAGCTGCAGGTAAAGTCAAAATAAATCTTACTATAGAGCGAATAAATCCCACTTCCTGGCCATTCATTACTTGCATTAATTATATAGGTACATATCTAACAACGGACAAAGGTTGTTTTGCTCCAAAGTCCAAACTACTCATCATCAGAATGAAATAAACAAAGGCCGATGGCCAATAGTTATTGCCCATGTGAAGCTGTTTTCTTTCGAGCTAATAAGGCCTTATGCTTGGAGAAGCCCCTTATGGCAAGACTTAGATTCGAACCTCTGATATAGTTAGATTTATATGCAAATAGCCAACTGGTTTAGAGGGGAAAAAAAAGGCCTTATGCTTGTGGATAAAGAAGGCTTTCTCTTTCAAACGAGGTGGGGGAAAGAGACACCAGCAGGTAGAATGATACAGATGCCACATCCCCTAATCAGAACTTGATGAAACTCTGTCCTTTTTCTGACCCTCTCCATAATTAACTTTCATGTTTCAACTAATTAAATTAAATACATAAATTTCACACTACATTAGCTTAAAAGAAGCAGTTAATTTGCAAAGCTTTCTAAGTTCTTCTGTGCACTGTGATTTGATAGATAGATAGTAGGAGTATTAAGTAGTATGGTTGTACGAACTTTCAGCTAAAACATCGTATAATCTGCAATGCTCCAGCTGTTTTCATGTCTTCATTTTATTCAGTGAAGATAAAAAATTGTGAGATCCAAGAACATTGATGTTGATAGGGAAAGGGAGATAATAGCCTATTGGATCTTAAAGAGAGAGAGAGAGAGAGAGAGAGAGAGAGAGATAGAAAACCCAAAAGCCAATTCGTAAAAGAAAATTTTCGACCAAACAGGGATCGTTACGTGGCATTGTGGTGGCCAATGAGATAATGTTTTTGTGGGATGCCCCCATATAATTTAATACCTTCTGTCACCCAGAAAAAAAAAAGGAGAGAGAGAGAGAGAGATAAAATTGACCTAAAACATCCCATTTATATATCTCGTGGCATTTTGTTCTACTCACCCAGCAACGGGAGCTACATGTGAAAGTGTCTCCTGAGAAGGAAAATACACATGGAAAAAATACAAAGAAGAAAGAATATAATGAAGGAAATTCGATGGGTTTGGTCATAATTTTGGACTTCCCATGTGGGAAGCCTTGCAATCCAAATCCAAAGGACAAGCTTGTTGCATGAGTTTGCCTCTCAGTCAAACGGCACAGAGATGGCCCCCATGGCATTGGTAGTATCCATTAAACATCTCCCTCTACCTTCACCTATCATAACTTTCGAGCCGCTGAGTCTCTCACTAGAAGGCAACCGATGATTTTCAATAGTTTCTGCCTAATGTCCATTCAATTCATAATTGTGAAATCAGATCTGAGTACACAATTCCCTGGCAATTAGCTACAAGGACACTTACCTCAATTTTCAACTCCAAATCCAATGGCCAATCCCCTCTAATTTGGATGCTGTACTTTTTTTTATTCTTTTTCCTTTTCTTGTTTCTTACGAAGATTCCGTGTTTATAATTAATTGGTTTTTTTTTGAAGAAATTAATTTGTTTAATCAATTAAATGTTGAAGTGTTACATCTTCTTTTATCAAGATACATACATATATGTATATAGCTATTTATAAATGAAAATTTATAAAGGCTTTTCTCTATAAATTAAATATTTTCTTTCTTTCGTGTTTCTTTTACTAATTTAAATATATATATATATATATGTATATGTCTTTGAGCTAAAGATTTATTAGTGCCACACATTTTAAATTAGAGAAATGATCTTACATTTTTTATTATGTAAAAGTTACTAGGGAACAAGATGTGATGCAGAAATTTAGTCACAATTTTTTTTTAAAAAAGTTTATTTATGGGGTAAATTCTAAAATAAAGTACATTCTATTTTTGTAGGGTTTTAGTTTAAATAGCATTATTGTAATTAGGCCACCTTAAGATTCTGTAATAGCATTCACAGAATTGAGTTCATGATGAGATCATTAATCTCCTAAATTAAACAAAAATTACTCCGTTGATCTCAAATTATCTGTTCACTTGTGTTCAAAATATTATAAACTTTGATCATTAATTATAAAAGATTATATAAAATTATATTCTGAAAAAATAAGTTTTAAAAAGTTTAAGATTTAAATTTTTTTAACTTTATTTTTTAAAAATTTATAATTTAATAATTTTTTCATAATTAATAATTAAAGTTTAGAGTATTTTGATCATAAATGGACAGATAATTTACGATGGAGATAGTAGAAAAGAGGATTTGCTATTTCTTGTGTTGAGAAAAGATCTCGTAGTTGTATATGAGTGATACATATCTCTAGTCAACAAAAACTGATATATATATATATATATATAAATTTGGTTTACATATATACATTAACCAAAAAAATATGATATTTTTTCTTGGTTATCTAACGGAGACAGCTCTTTATTATTATTATTATTATTATTATTTGGTTACAGGAGACTGCTCTTTATTGCTACTAGTAGTAGTTAGCAAGATCTTAGAATTTCCTAAAATTTTGCAACTTGAGGTTGTTGAACTTTTTTCTCTCTTGCCCTACATTTGTCAAATCATTGCCAACTTTGTTTCTCAATTTTGAACGGTGTATTAATCCCAATATTTAATGTTTATAGTAATCAATAAAAGGAAGGTATATTAGTAACAAAAAAAAAAAAGAAGAAGATATATTTAATGTCAAAAGATTCTACGTAATCTTTTCCCAAGCTTTTCAGATCATCAAAAATACTCAGATTCTCATTTTCCCCCAATAATTCAGCAGTTGAATTCAGTACTCCATACTCGATTAAACTATTTGCCTTTGGCGCCACCCCCCCCCCCCCCCCCCCCCCTCTTAAAAAAAAAAAACACTGTTTTTGCAAATTTTGCTACTGGCAGAAACTAGGGTCACGAGATCCAACAGCTAACTAATTTAAGTTAAATTAACAGCATAAACTGCATTGTATGCCCCTATGCAAAATTCTATTTGTTTCTTTTGTTTGTTCCTTCCTTTTTGTCCCTAGCTTTGTCTCCTAAGTACGAATATATTTAAAATTTCTCATAATTTGGTTGTGCCCATTGTGACACTTATCTTTGGGGTGAATTCGTGATTTATTAGCTTAAAATGAAAATTAGCTCTCCAACTATAGCGTTTTGCTAACGGGTGCCTATGGGCACCTGTGAACAAGCCTTTAATTATCTTATAATTGGCATTAAATTCAAGTTTAGTGAGTAATTATAGAAAAAGTCAACCTTTTTTCATTTATTACTATATAGATATTGATAACTTGTTTTTTTAACTTTCTATTAATGTCAAAAATGCCCTTTAGTGATTTTGAATTTAGTTTATTTTCTTATAAAAAATATAATAATAAAATTCATTTTACTATAAAAAGTTAACCCCAAATAAAAATATTTTGATTTGAGGGTAAGTCTTTAATTTAAAAAAATTATTGTAGTAGTGTTTTAGAAAAAAGTTTAACCAGACATATATAAAGTTTAGCCCCAAATAAAAATATTTTGATTTGAGGGTAAGTCTTTAAAAAAATTATTGTGGTAGGGTTTTAAACAAAAATTTAGCTCCAAATAAAAATATTTTGATTTGAGGGTAAGTCTTTAATTTAAAAAAATTATTGTGGTAGGGTTTTAGAAAAAAAATTAACCACAAATATATAAAGTTTAGCCCCAAATAAAAATATTTTGATTTGAGGATAAATCTTTAATTTAAAAAAATTATTATCATAAGGTTTTAGAAAAAATTAAATAATTAATAAAATTATTGTAATATATTATCTAAAAATATTATATAAGGGTAATATTGTCTCAAAATACAATCTTAACTACATTTATTGTAAATTGTGTGCAATAATTTTTCAATCTCATTTAAAACTCATTATTACATTTTCTTAAACAAAATTTTATAGCATTATTATAAACTAATAACTACTGCTTAATGGGTGCCAATAGGCACCCGTTAGCAGTACCTCCAACTATATTAGCAGTCTTAATTTCAAATAATATTTTAAGCTATTATTAATTCGAGTCAGCTAATTTTTTAAATTTTTTTATCAAACAAGTCAAAGTTGGATGGAAATGGCGACTGTTTACTAGATCAGTATTTATCATCCATGACTAGAGGTGTTAAATGGGCGAGTTAGACATGTTACATATTTGGGTCAATCAGATCGGGTCAATTTGATCTAAAAAAATTTCAAGTTAATCGAGTTTCGAGGTATTTGAATTCAGGTCACACGGGTTTCAAGTCAATTGGATTTATAGTCATTTGGGTTTCATATCATTTGGGCTCGGATTTTTCGAGTTTGACTCTCAAGTCATTCGAGTTTCGGATCATTCTAGCTTAGGTTTTTCGGGTTTGACTCATTGGTCATTCGATCTCGGATTTTTCGGAGTTATTCATCGGATCATTTTGACACGAGTCGTAAGTTCGATTCGAGTTTTCGAGTTCATTCATGGATATTTTTATTTGTGTTTCCAATTATTTATTTAAAAAAATTAAATTTATAAGTTAAATCTTTAATAATAGATCATGTAATCAACTAATCAAGTTAAGTAATTATTTATTATCATCTCTCAATATAAGTCTCCATAAACATACATTACATACCATTAAACTTATAATTTGTAAATCTTAATTCTTAAGTAACAAATTAGCAAGTAGCTCTTTAATTTTCAATTCTTTATGTTTGTCTTTTCAGCTCTTCACTTCCTATTTCTAATCCAATGGCAAATTTTAATTTTACTAAGTTGAATGAAAGTAAGTAATTAAAAAAAATAAAAAAGTGCATGCTTTTTTTTAATATAATTTATACAACTCATTAACACATATATAAATGATAAATCAAATTAAAGCATTAAATTTATAAATATAATGAGATTATATCGACTTATAATTTATATGACATATGACATGTCTTGTATGATATGTCACACGTTACATGTGATAAGGATTTAGGAGATTTCTTTAAATATAAATTATCTATTATTCTTTTTTTTTTGAAGAAATTATCTATTATTCTATCTCTTATTAAATATATAACATAATAGGGGATATATTAAAGCATAACTTATAGTTTATAAACTATATGACAGATTAAAGTTTAAGAATATGAAATATATTTTTTTATTTCAATTTCATAAAAATTTAAATTTAATAAGATTTTTATTTTTATTTTTTAAAAAAATTTATTAAAAAAATTTGATAATATTTAAGAATGAGAAGGTAAAATATTACTTAAATAGGTTTTCAGGTTATTTCAGGTTAGCCTCTTAGGTTAAATGGGTTTTGGGTCAAACAGGTTTTACGTCAGTCGAGTTTCAGGTTAATCGGGTTTCGAATTAATCAGGTTTCGAATCAGTTGGGTTCAAGTCGTTTACTTTTTATTGTCAAATCGGATTAGGTTAGTTTCAGGTTCGAGCCAGTTTCTCGAGTTGGGTCAGCTTTTGACATCTCTATTTATGACTGTTTGCCAGAACAATATTTCTATCCAAATTATGTTATAATTTGACAAAAAAAATAAAAATTTTATGATTGAATTAATTAAAAAAATTGTTCGGTGTTTATTTGGCATTTTTTACATAATTTGAGGGTCAATTTTGTGTTTAAACCTGTAAAGGTTTTTTGTTAGAGAGTGAGAAGATGTCATAGATGATCAAATAGGATATGCAAAAGGTAGCAGAGAGAAAGGCCGGATCAGATCTTGAGTGATGATTGGTGGTGGCAGGTGGAAGAGATGGTAGGGAAATGAGGTATTTTTTATGTGAGAAAGAGTAGGTTAGGGTTTATTGGAATGGTTTTCAAATGATTTCAAGATAGTTTGCAACTAGCCTCTCCTAATTTGGAAATCCCTTTTTATACTTGTGAAAAAGGTATTCATAAGGTAATTTCGTCAAGTTCTGTAAGTTACGTGTAATTATAGAGGTGTGATTTATGAAGTAATTATGGTAGTGTGGACTTCTTGATTAACGGAGTCTTTAATGGGAAAGTTTGAGGAAAGGAGTAAGAAGCATCATTCTCGCCCTAGAAAAGGTCAGAAGGAGCCTCCTACCTACCTCATAGTCTGAGCCACCAAGCCAACTCTCTTGTACATACCAAGAGTGAGGCTGATCCAAGACCCTACCACACATTCTTGGTCAACTTTATGTACTATTATATTGGCACCCAAAAATCAGTACCTACATTTGCCCTTTGCATAAGAAATCTTAGAATAAGGAGTTCTTATGCACAAAATAATAGTAATAATAACAACAACAACAACAACAACAACAATAAGAAATGATGTCATAGGTAAATTGATGGACATATGAATGTTGTGCGCCTGGAGTTAATTTTTTCAATCTACTCAAAAATTTTGAGAGCACAATCCAAAAGCATTTTTTTTGAAGGCACAAAGGTAGCGTTCATGCTAGGCATATAGCTCAGGTGAAAGTGTAGTGTATATGAGCAGAGCGACAGTATGCCTAGAGTGCAGAGTGACAATGTGCTTAGAGAGTGCGCCCAATCTCCAAACCACACATCAGGGGAGTATGGCCGCACTCCACACTCCATGTTGAATGAGTGTGCCCATACTCCACACATCATATTGACAAAGCTTGCTCGCAATCCACGTGAGTAGCGTGCCCGCACTCCACGAAGATGGCAGCACACCTACATTCTGCTTGAGCAGTGTGCCCGCACTATGCCTTGGTTACAAAGCATCAACGTGCCTACTTTGAGAGCCTTGGGTGTGAGCGACATCATGCTTGCACTCCACTCTCACAGGTTAGGCGAGTATGCTCGCTTTCCGCACTTCGCGTTAGGGGAGTACACCCCATATTTTACACTATATACCGAAGAAGTGTGTTCGCACTCCACGGGGATGAGCAACACACCAGCACTCTGAGAATGGGCAAAGCACCTACACTCCATGAAAATGGGCAGTGTGCTTGCACTCTGCGAAGACGGGCAGCGCGCTCACACTCCTCATGAATAATGTGCCCTCACTATGCATTAGGTGCGAAGCTGCAATGTGGCCGAACTCTAAGCCTTAGGTGTAGAGTGGCATTATGCCTACACTCTGCACCCACACACTGGGGGAGTGCATTTATTTTCCGCACTCCGCATTGTGGGAATGTGCTCATATTCCACTCTTCGAGCTAAAGGAATGTGCCTACGATTCGCATGAGCAGTTTGTACGCACTCTACACTCCATGCTAGGGGAATGTACCTATGTTCCACATTACGCCTTGATGGAATGAGCCCACGCTTCACATGAGTAGCTTGCTCGCACTCTTCGCTGAAAGGTAGCTTGCTCGCACTCTTCGCTGAAAGGTAGCGTGCCCGTATTCTATGCGGAAGGGTAGCGCCACTCCACTGGTGGACTAGAGTGCCCATGCTTATCACAGATGGGCACGTGCTGGTACTCCTCCCGATGAGGCAATGTGCCCCTATACAATATGGGTGCATGTATTACAAAACTCAATATATGTATGCAATGATAGAGTATAGTGATACTTATCTTAATTCCACTTACTTTTGAATATACGGTGCATTATGACAAAGGCGTGCTTCACTTCCCAAGTTACGAAGCGCAAGTGTCATAAGAGACCAATGATGGATTTTGGCATTGTCGTTGCATAGGTAAGTATGGATATCGGGTAATGGAGTCACTAAGCCACAAGAGAGTATGGATGACACAAAAGCTGATTTAATATTATATGAGTTCATAGAAGAGCTTATTTCATGCTAGGTACTACACATGGGTAAAAAACAGCGTGCAAGGGTAGCATTCCATAAGTTAGGCACAACGTACGAAGGTAGCACTCTATACTAGGTGCGACACATAAGTATAGAACAGGTGCCACATTCTAAGGCATAACATGGGATGATACACTCGACAAACTTAAGCATGCGCTTTGCGTGACCATATTGCAGTAGTTGAGACTATGAAATTTAGAGTGCTCAGACTGTTGTGAATGGCTCTAGCATCTGTTGTCGTTGCTGAAACTGGTGTCTACCCATGTTTGTTGATGCTAAGACGAATTAGGTTGTCAAGAATGAACTTCATGCATTGTTAAGATTGGATCATGCAATGAAACCACTATGGCACGAAGAAGGAATAATGCTACTTTTTCAGTCAATCCTTCTTCGCCAGTAGCAAGACAATGGGAGTTGCTACAATATGCCTATTACTCTTTACATGAGTGATGGAGTTGATCAATGTTGATGAGAAAATAGCAACACATGAATCCCAAGAAGTAAAGACTCATTTATTTAATGTTAAAAAAATCAAGATTGGACTTGAAGAGCATACTAGAAAAGTGTGTCTTGATTCATCATTTGATGCTAAGATCATACTTAGGACCGTATGCAGGCAACACAAGGTAATCCAAAAATATGCATGTGTTGTTTGAAAGGAACGTGGGGCATGCCCACAGCGCACATGTCTTGCGCAATGAGTATTGCATGGTAATGGGCAACTTAGGTCAAAGTAAGCATATTGCTTATTATTAGGTAACACATCAAGAAATTAAAGCTTAGGCCATGACAAAAATCGTGGCCTAAGGTACATTTATCATCACCTTAGCTCACATTAATCTATAGTAACAACTTTAAAGTCATTGCTAGTTTGTCATCATAGGCCTTGTGGTCTTAGCTATAGACTATGAACTTAAAGTAGTGGCCTAAGGCGAAAAGTCTAAGACCACAACTAGCTCAATCGTTGCCAAAAATAAAAATTCTAAGGCCATAACTAGCTAAATCGTTACCAAATTTTAAATACTTAAGACCACAACTAAATAAGTTGTTGCCAATAGCCTTAGATTAATATTAATTAATTTGTTACTAACCAATGACTTTTCCCATATTTTCAATATTAATTGATATTAATAAAAAACAAAGAAAATATATAATGGAAAATATTAAACAATATTCTTATTAACAATTAAAATTTCAAATGTTTAACACAGTGCACAGCTGCAATACAAGTTGCATATGACTTAAAAATACAAATCTGTTGGACAAGAAAAAAGAAAGATATCATATTTTCCCTGATCATCAAGTTTCTTCTTAAGCTCCATAAAACTTTTAGCCCATGCAATCGGCTTGGGGTAGTCTACTACGATGCTAAAGTTGGCACTTGCTCTTCTTGTCTATCCTTCTTTTCAGCTGAAAATCAGTTTTTCTTATACACAAACATATGCCAATCATAATGGATAACCTAAGAGCAAAGCACTTATCATCAATGTAATGAAAGAAGTACAAAAACAGTACAAGTCAATAGATTTTTCACAATGAAACTCACAACTGATAAGCATAGAAATATAGAAAGTCATAATAGAGAAGTATATCAACAAAGCCTCATCAAATCAAGCAAAGTGAAATTATATATTGTTTAATTCATTTTTTAATGGAGATTTAATGTGAACTCTAGGAGCACTAGACTACCTCAGTTATGGTGTGAACTACGTTGGTGTGAAGATGATGATGTTGAATGCATCCCTAATAGCATTTATTGCATGCACAAGGTGAACATCTCATCAAAATGTTGCATAAGTCTTTCGTCCACTTGCTGCTCAAAAAGTAGCTCCATTCAATCCTCTAACCTTTGCGCAAGTCTTTCCTCCACTTGTTGCTCAACAAGTAGCTCCATTCGATCCTCTAGCCTTTCCTATTTCAACCGCTCATCCTCTAAGTTTTGTTTGAGGCCTTGTATCTCTTCTTCAAACTTTTTTTCCAGATTAGAGGTTGAATAGCCTTTAGTTTGACCTTTCCTCCCACTCCCCTTGCCACGAACATAAAAGGACCTTCGGCCAAAAATCTTCTCTTGCATATCCTCTCTAAACATAAAAAGCTCATTTTCTACATATTTCATAAGTTGGCCCTACATGATATAAACCACTCATGATTCATAAATCTTGGATAGAAGTATTTATTTAAAACTCAAAACAATAGTGATGAAAGGAAAGCACTTACATGAACTTGTTGGGATTTTTCACCAGCCTACATAATCTCACATTCTCCATTTTCTTCGTTTGCTCACATAACCATATAGAGGCAGGATCAAGAAGTTCTTTGGTGCTAGGATCCCTCTGCCATATACAATAAATTTTACACAATTAAGAAATCAAAGTTCAATTCTAGGCACTTAAGAAAAATTAAGTTTTGAAGTCACCATTTACATGTCACATACCAGAGAATGTTCTTTTCTCACAAAAGAAATAGGACCAGTAGTATGTCTAATCACTTGACAAGCCTTATTCCATGTATTTCTTATGCTTTTTTTTATTCTGTATTAATGAACCAGAATAAGTTGTTATACTTCTTTAAATTTGTTATACTTTTTCTATTTCATAAAATGCTAGAGGAATAAAAAAAAATCATTACCTTAAATTCTTCTGAAGCAAATAAGCACATTATAGATTTTCAAACATTTCTGCGCATTTGTATAGGAGCATGTGCCAAACTTAAGATAACATAAAAAAAAGTCGTATTCCATTAATCTTAAATCATACTTGTCTCATAAAATAGTTGTTGATGTTGAGGAAAAACATTTCTGTCTATAGAATTATGTGCTACTACTCTATTACAAATAGCTACTAGAATTACACACTTCCTACTAGCTAGACAAAAAAATAAAGGTGCCATAAGGAAATATCTCTATTAAAAGGCTGATTTCCATTATCCTTAGCATTAAAAAAAAGTTTATCTCTATTACAAGCCCATAAAGTATAGTAGTTCATATTGATTAGTAAAAAAATTTAAAAAAAAAACCTTGTAAATATGCGTAAACAAACCAAAATTGAAAATTTCCTTTACCCTCAAAAGTCAAACATGTTGTTGCTTTGAGATTATTAATTTTAACCTTATGTAACTATATCATGAATTGGCTGCATGTTGCATAGAGTTAAACAAAAGTATGAAAGCAACGAAGCAGACTTAGTATGAAAGCAATGAAACAAAAGAAATGAAACTCACAGCTTTGAACTTGCTTGGTGATGAAAAATCACTGTTAAGAGTAATGAAATTCAACTTCAATTCCTTTAACTAGATTTGCAAATGGATTAGCCAAAAGAAGCTACTTAAGAAAGGATAATGAAATTTTAACATAAATCACATCTTTCCACTTGCTAGAGAACAAAAAATAATGAAAGAAGAACACAGTTAGGAGCCACGAAGTTCAACTTAAACTTTTCTTATAACAAGAAATGCAAATTGATTAGGCAAAAGAAGCTTGTTAATTAAGGATAATGAAATGCTACTATTATAAAATGAGTTTTACAAATCATTACCACATGCACTTGCAGACAAGAAAACAATATTCTTAGAACCTAAGCAGTGAACAAATAAAAAGAGGGCTGTGCATGTTTTAATAAACGATTAAATGCACATCACATGGGCTACAAATGCTGTATGTATATCATGTGTTTAAATTCTCTAAAGATGAATTCGATTCTTTCAGTAAATGTGTCCTAATTTTCCTATAAACATTATTGTTTTACACTCAAGTTGAAAGACCAAGCCAAATCTATAAAGAACTCTATCTCGTACACTAAATTGTAATCTTAATCTCTTTTTATAAAAATATAATCGAATCGCATTACAAATGAACAATTAACAAATATCAAGGATATCTCTTCAGACAATAAGGATTCCAAAAAATTATACAATCATAGTTGATCTTACTTTTTGCTCAATCTTAGGGAGCTTTAATACCTTTAGATTCACCTCCCTCTTTCTGAAATTAGAAAGTTAATAAATTGAACAAACTCATCTTTGACGATAAATGGTAATCAATCAAATTTTGATTCAAAATTAAGAACAACGGAGTTTAGAGCTTACATTTCGAGAACTGTCCAATTGAAGATCTTCATGAAATCCATGGCAAATAAAAAACAAATCAATCGAAGAAAACTAAGATGGAAGTAGTAAAGACGAAGCAGAACTGGGATAAGTAAGAGGCTAAATGCTAGATCTCGAATTTGTTCATTCACTTGTTACTTAAAGTGAAAAAATAAAAATGAAGGGAAAGGAAGAGAGATCGAAGATGAGTTGAACAGTGGCATCCGGAGCTGGAATGATTTATCAGAGGAGGGAAATCAGCGAGTTTTAGTAGTCTAGTTGATATCAAGATGGAGAGAAGCACGCAGAAACAGAGAAAAGGAAAGCAGAGCAAAAGAAATCGAAAGGAGAGGGAGTGGAGAGCATCGCGTTTCAGAGAGGTGGGAAGAGAGAAGCATAAGAGGATTGGAGATATTTTGGGCTTTTTCGGGGTTTGGAATTAAGTTAGGGTTATTTAGGGAATAGTTAGGGGTTATTTAGGGGTTGTTTTGGTCATTATCAATAACCATTTTCTTTTAAAAGATAAAAACATTTTACTTTTTAATTAAAAAATAAGAAAGTAATTAAAAATATATGTAACTATGAATAAAAAATGTTGTGATTTTTTTTCATAATTCTAATATTAGGCTGGGGTTCAATTTAAAATATAGTATTTATGTATGGCGATGACAAAAGGGAAGTCGTCATTAAAATTTTAAGTATGTTTATTTAACCACGACAATCACTTGTCGTGGTCTTTAATATTACTTAAAACGATGACTTATAAAAGTCGTGGCTAATATTCGTTACTTTAGCTTAAATTTCTTGTAGTGTAACTTAGGCCAGAGAATGAGTATGCTATTTAGCAATAAGCTACTTCGGCTAGAGTAAGTGCAATGTTTCTTATTGGGCGACCTAGATCAGAGTAAGCATACAATTTGAAGATAGGCGACTTAGGCCAAAAAATGCATGCATTGTAAAGTATTCATAAAGAGAGTTAAAAAAATGTAGCATGAAGCTCATGTATAAATATTTCATTACTATGAAAGAGTTTTTATAAGATAAGTAATAGTACAAAGTGAACTCACTAGTGATAGCATTTGAAGCAAAGTTTATGTATTTTTTAAAGACGTGATGGAGCATACAGTATTTCTTAATGTACTAAAAATTGATCGATGTAGTTATTGTATTCTTGTGTTGCAAATGCTATTGTGAGCTACATAATCTTTTTTTGATATGGATGTGAAGTGCACACTTCCACTTGGTAAACATGATTACTTTCTTATAAACATTGATCATTCTTTTCATTGACTAAAACTTCTTGAGATGGATCTTAATGGATTTGGGGATGCCATCGGCACTAGTTTCCTTGATCATGATCTATATCAAATTTACTGAGATGTATTTTATATGGAATGGGGAGATGACAAATTATTTTAAACCTTAAAGGGGTTTATGGCAAGGTAATATGCTATTTCCATACTTATTTGCTTTGTGCTTACAAAAACTTTCTTACATTATTGAGAATGAAGTTGCTATTAGTGCCTGGAAACCAATCTCATTGTTTAGAAGAAGGCTTGCTTTGTCTCATATCTTTTTTGTCAATGATCTCATCCTTATGGGTAAAGTTTCTATTGAACATAGTCAAGTGACAGTGGCTTTTTTAAATAGTTTTTACTCTTTTTCTAGGGAAAAAGTAAATGTGTTGAAGTTTTAATTTTGTAATTCACCTTATGTTCAATCTGATTGTTAAAAGGATCCGAGCTGTTACAAACATAACTCATTGTAAGGATATTGACTTGTACCTTAACTTTTTGTTGGATACTCAATGAGTCAATAGATACATCTATGCTCACATTTTAAATAAAGTCAAGAAGAAACTAGCAACGTGGTAGGCTACCTATTTATCTTTAGCAGATCGTGCTACACAATATAATCTATTACTAGCACAATTGCAACATATACAATGCAATCATCTAAGCTACCAACTGTAGTAACCAAGGAAATTGATGCCCTTAATCGAGATTTCTACTGGGGCTCTATTCTTGAAAAGCCAAAGGTGCCTCTAGTTAAATGGGACAATGTGTGTAAACCTAAATAGGAGGGTGGGCTTGGTAGTAGAAGGATGGGTTTGATGAACAAAGCATTCTTGGTGAAGTTGGGATGGAAGGGTTGCTTTAGGTGAGACTTTCTGCTATGTAATACACGTAACGAAACTATCTTTCATACTCTACGGCATTATTATAGTTCACAACATATTTGGTCTTAAGGGCTCCAAGGTGGGAGATTGGAGAATTTCAACTCACTACAAAATAGGTGAATGGCTATGATATAATTTTCCAAACAACAACATTTTCATTGCTGATCATATTCCTTCGCCAACTTATTTTAGCTTTGCTTATTGGTTAATGTACATATGGAAAAATTATTGTTTATTTGAGATTGGCTTTGAATGGCCAATCAATGCTACTAATATGGTCTATTCAAGTGTTTGTGAGTACAAGTTGCATAGGATGGCTAAGCTTTGTCTAATCAGAAAACAAGTCTTTTTTACAGCATGGTGTTGCCCTCCATTTGACAAAGTAAATGTTGATGCTACTACTAAATCAAATTTGGGAGAACTTGCTACTAATTAATGGTCTTTGCCATAGCTCAAATGGTGATTGGATATTTGGTTTCACAAAGAGGGTTGACTGGGGCCCTATCACCTAAGTTGAAATCTTTGCTATTTATTGTGGCTTTAAGTTGGCATGGGAGCATGATTGTCAGCAAGTTATTATAGTGTCACATTCATTACTAGCTGTTAACAAAATTTAGTAGCCCACTTTTGTCACGCCCTGACTCGGAGGGGTCGGCCATGTGGCAACCGCCACGCTGCCTCGAAATATATGCCGTTCACTCACGCACCCCAGAGTATCGCAAGGCATGAATTGAGTATCTTTGCTACAAAATCATTAAAACTAAACTTTAATTAGAAAATAATAATAATAATAATAATAATAATAATACTAATAATAATAATAATAATAATAATAATAATAACTTAACTATTAAAATAATATACTTAAAACAAGTACTAGTGGATTTATTTAAAAGAAAACCTATGTAGTGGAAACTACTACTCCTAAGCCACCGACGCCTCCTAGCGAGCCTCTGATTTATCTGCTATTCTTGAACGTGGATCTGCATCCAACCACATTGGATACAGGTGAGTGATAGAGGTTCAATAAATTTTCACTAAGGGTTACGGAATAGGGATGATCCAAAATAAATCTTATAAACAATATTTTTAATAACAATAATATAAAATAAATATCTGAAATAGGCTGGTAATCAAACCATTGAAGGCTCGACCCGTTGGTCGTATGTCTTACCGCGCAAAGGGCTATTTCTTTTCTCTTTTAAAACATTTTCATACATTTTTCTTTCTCTAGCCTATTCCCTCGGTAGTGCCAGTCGCTGTGGGTGGAACACAGCTACATCGAGCCCTGGCGAGTTTCCCTACGCTCCTCTCCCAGGGCCTCCACTCACAGTGCCTCTCGATAGGTGGTCCACGGCTACTTAGTCGCATGCATGTCTCGCTTAGTCCACTTGCTCTCTTTCATCAAAGCACCGAGATCCGCTCAGTCGCTCATCTTGCCTCTCATCATCATCAAAGATATATATATATACACATATATATGCAAAAACATATAATATAAACACACACACAATAACCCTTATATTTTCTTTAAAAACCCTCCCACACTCTCTGCGTGGGTATATCATAAACAGACGTGTGTGTGGTGGATTTCCCGTATCCTAAGACATTTGAAAAATCATTTATATTTGGAAAACATATAACCCTAGTGGTTAAGTAATGAAATCTAAGGCACTCACATTGTTGAGAGTTTCGTATACTCCCAAAGGATCCACCTAGATCAACCTCTGGAGCGTCGCCGTACTCGATTGTCCAAAACCCTAATCGCACAGAAATACATGTTAGCATTCATAATCAAAGTATGAATGCACCTATGAGGCTCTAGCATGACCTAAGATGATGTATGGATGTGTCTCGGGGCTTAGAAAAGTATCAGGGAAGGTTCAGGGTCAAAATCGGACACTTGAGTTAAAACTATCATTTTGCCCTAGGGCAAAAAGTGACTCGCGCGCGGGGCTCGGTCGGGATGGCCACCCTGGCCATCTGAGGTCACTTTCGCATAGGAGTGCCTCGGCTCCCGTGCGGGAGACGTTCCGTGGCCTCCTTTTCCGAGGATTTTCCTCAGTTTTCAAGCCCGTTGCTCCATGGTTTGACTTAAAATTCGAGACGTGCAATCCCCACGTCTCCCACAACAAGTTTACCTAAGCTAAACCGAGAATCACAAGCTCAAAGTTCCTAAATCTCAAATCTAAACTAAAATCTAGCTAAAAAGCTAAACCTAACTTTGAGCTTAGATCTCTCTTAGACCGATGCATGGAAATACGTGAAAACGTAATAAAACGTAGATTAAAGTGAGTAGGATAACATACCAAGATCTCACCTTGATCTTTCGGTCGGTTTGTTCGGATTGGTCAAAATTCTGAAATTGCTTCGAGAAAGAAAATGAGAGGAGAGGAAGAGAAGGAGAAGAGAAATGAGAAGGGGAGAGCTCAACTCCCCCTATTTATAGGTAAGCCCGACACCAAGCCTACTCGGACCCGGGCCAGACTTTCTCCCCTCTTTTTAACCTCTCCTAAAGCCGATCCTTAGCCTAATTCATCTACTAATTCACCAATAGATATCCAATACATTAGCTATGGCCTTAAGGAAGTCCAATTAGTGCTTCAATGCATGGTTACTCATCTCATCTTTCAACTCCGTTTTTCCTAATTTCCACTTATCTTCTTAATTAGACACATTCGGACCGACGTATTATGAAGTTAATACGCTTCATTTTTAATATTAGTATTGCTGAATTCTTTTCCTAATGGTGTGTTTTGGCTGGCCAATTCAATTATGTTCTTGTCAGATTTAGCAACAGATTTAGGAACGGAAAGTGATTGCTTTTTGTTCCTGAATCCGTTCCTAAATATGAATGTAAATTAAGAACGGATATTGGAGTGCTATAATAATTCGCACCAAAATCCGCTCCAAAATTTGGGTGGAATTTGGGTCGAAAAGTAAATCCCGTTTCGAAATTTGGGTGCTTCCTTGGTCGGAACGGAATTTTGGGCGGTTTGAAATGGATTATTTTATCCGTATTAAATTCCACTCCAAATATTGGAACGGAAAATTTCCGTTCCTAGACTCCATCCCTATTTTTCCTTTTTCTAGTAGTGATCATTCTAACAACTTATAAACATCAATTATTTCACCCAATAACATCAATGCATCAAATTCTTCAATATCCAACTCAATTCTCAAAAATATCTCAAAATCTTCAAATGCTAGTAACTCAAGCTACACTCAATGTTTTCTACATTCAAATGTTGCATTTGAAAACTTTTAATGAGCATAACAACGTATACCTAATGGATTAACTTGAAAATTGCTCAAAGTTAACCAATGGTAAAAGCTTCGATTTTCATTGTCTTGCCAATGTGCCCAAAGCCTTGGTTTTCTTCACAAAATGGAGGGTATAATCTCCTAGAGATGGAAGAGTAGCTGAATTTGTAGTGCTTGCATGTTAAATTTCATCAAGAAATAAGGGAGAAATCTTTGATAGACGTTTGAGCGAGAAGGGAAGAAGAATGAGGAGGAAGAGAAAGAAGAAGAAAAAGAAAAGGTGGTGTTGTGGCCCTCATCTGCTTTGGTTTCAAAATTTCTACTCTCCCCTTTTGGGGAAAATTTACTCCAAGCCCTCCGTCTATCATAAATTATAATTATAGACCAAGTGCACCATGTTGCGTAATTTCAGCACTTAAACACAAATTAACTTTTACAACACATTTAAATTTTGACATCATACCATAATTCTCCAATTAATACAATATTACAAGTTTAGAGGTTCATAGAAGACCTAGGGTCATTGTCAGCTAAAAGATTTTAAACCACTCGTGTTTATATAAAAAAAAAAATCCTCTTAGTGATATTAGTAGCTGAATCCATTTTTATTTTCTAAACAAACATAGTGATGTCTAACACTTTTGCTCATCTAATATATAAGAATGGAAAAGGTAGGTAACAGTTCTTCTTTTGGAATTAAAAATGAAAATCTATAGTGGCCATAGAAAGCAATTGCCGCTAATTTTGGATGGATCCATATATCATTTTGTGGGTTAGAGTATTTGTGAGGAGTATGTTTAATTTAATGTTTATATTTCAATTTTAATCAATTTAATCCTTATACTATCAGAAATCAAACAATTAGTCCTTGCATGTCATTGAGTCAGTTTTTGGTGTAAAGATTACTAATGTGGTAATGGTGTGAACATGACATGACAAATTAAGACATGAAGTGGCGTTTTCGTTGTTGGCGTGCACAAGTAAAATGTCAAACTAGTGCTTGCGTAATACTGTAATAGTGACAAGTTAGAATATCGACTAATGTGCTAGTGTTACATCAACTCCAAACATACCATTTCACGTCTTAACTGGCTACATAACATCCACATCATCTCCACATCAACAATGTTAATGGCTATAAGAGCTTATCGTTTGATTTTTAATTGTTCATGGACTAAACAAATGATAAGGTGTATGGACTAAATTGATAATATTATTATGGTATAGGGACTTCCCAGACATTTTTGTTCCATAGTGGGGAGGTCGGGGAGGTAAATTGCTGAAATGTTGATAAGAAGTTAAGAACAGTACAAGGCCAAAAACTGCCAAACCGTTATATCATGGAAATCAAACATGCTAGGCTCTTCACATGGATCTACCTTACTTTGTGTACTGTCCACCATCTTCGTTAATTTACCCCTTTAAATTAGGGGAAAAGCCCTCCTTTTTCACTTTTACTTGTCTGGTTTTCTTCTACGTTTCTTTTGTCATTCATCCCCTCTTCTTCATGCTTAAATATAATCATTATTAGCATTATTATTATTGCAATTGTTGGACTTTATTCACGGGGAATTGGCATATTGGCAAGTTTTCACCAACTTGCCTTTTCTTTTTCACTGCCTATTGCACCCTATGGCTTGAAAAGGTTAAGGGTTAATTGTGTGCCACACTGCCACCACGCCTGGCTTGGGCAGTATATTAATGCTATGCTAGGCAGATGGATAGATTGGTGGGGTCCTCCTCCTAACATGTTGCGAAAACCCCCACAATTAGTGGATTCCCCACCCCCAAACTTCACAATCTGTGATTCGTGTCGTGTAGACGTGTGTTATTAATAGACATTTAGTTATATATGAACAAGACTTGAATAATTATTTGTGTCAAGAGTATAAAATATGTATACAGAATTATTTAATTAAATTCGTGTCAAGGGTATAAAATATGTATAATACGACACGACACGATTAACATAGTTAATACGATTAATACATTATGACACGACACGATTATATTATTTGATATAATTTTTAAAATTAATTTAAAAATAAGATTATATAATATTACTATATTAACCCTATTATATATAAAAGATTACTTAAAATTTAATATATTTTTAATATATCAAAGGTTAAAAGGTATTTTAATAGCTAATTTATCGTGTTTAACGTGTCATGTAAACTTGTAAATATATAATAGATAAATCTAATTAATTAGTCGTGTTTAACGTATTTTATGCTTTTTAATCGTGTTTGACACGCTTAAGATATGAAATACGTTAATCTTAATCGTGTTGGCACGATTAAAACACGAAACACGCTAAGGTTAAATATGAATACGATAAACTTCATATCGTTTTGTGTCGTATCAAGGTATCGTGTCTAAAATTACCAGGTCTACCCAACCCCCTACCCTTATATTTATGTATATGTATATTTAATTAAACTCACCCCAATCATCATCATCATCACATGCATCACACTTTTTGATTTTATCTTTTTACACTATCAGCTGAATTCTGAGTAATGAAATGTCTCGGTAAATTTGGTTTCTAATAAAGCACATGTTTCTCTAAATTAATTATACGTGCTGGTATATTAACTTGCTAATAATAGTAGATAAAAAAAATTTCCCATATTCCCTTTTACCATTTTGAGGTAATGAGGTGTTCAAAAACAAATTGTAAATTTGCGATCAGATCATTTCAGGTTTGAGCTTGTACTGAGTTTAGGTCATTTCAAGTTTGATTTATTTCATGCTTCAATTCATAATATAAAAAGGTGGCTCTTATGTTTGACTAGATTTAAGCTATTTGATTAATGAATTTAGTAATTTTTTATCGATTAATTTGATCTTATTAAGGTGGCTTACGACTCTAAGTTTGAGTTATTTTAGACTCGATCTTTGATAAATATCACTTTCAAATTAGGTTCGGGTATTGGGATATTTTACAGATTTTCAAGTTATTTATCAGATTTTTTATTCATATTTTTTTTTGCCACCTCTATAATACATTTAAATGAAAATGTTGTCAATTAATGAATTATTTATGACAAAGTTCAAAAAGGACTATGCACCCAAAATAAAATATAAAAAAAAAAGAAGAAAAAAGACAAGTGGAAGTAGTCCAAGTTTTAACTGCATTACCAAGCAAAGCAAAGTTTTTTTGAAATTGAAAGCAGGGGAATCCATGAAGGGTGAAGCATTGTGGGTATGAGTAGATTGAGTTCATTGAATAGCCCCATCTTCAGTGTCACGTGATTGACTGTTCGCATAGCAACTTTCAACAATTCTTGTCTCTACACTCTTCCGTCTTCCCTACTATACTATCTATCTCCCCTCCTCCGCCTCTCTTATCTACAATCTCTCCCTCACATGCTCTTCATTACACACTCACCCCTCCTTCCTAGATTTACTTCCTTCTTATGATAGTACAACAACTCCCATTCTCTACCACTTTTTTCTGCTTTTCATTTTTAAATATTTTTACCCATCAAACAAAACGTACCCACACACACCAAAAAAAAAAAAAAAACCCTAAAAATGCATGTGGGCTGTTCATGTGCTGCATTTGTATCTCCCGTGGAATTTTAATTGGATATAAGAACTTAATTAAGTCTATTTTTGCATTTGTTTAATTATATTTAGATCATGGATTTAATCAAATTTTAATAGGGGATTAATAATTTTAAAAAAATGGGGAAAGAGTCTAAATTGTTACAGTTGGGATTATTCCGTTTACCAGCTCATTCATGTCATGTGTACTCTAATCAAACTCGTTTATTTATTGATTTTCCCATGTGGCTTCCAAATGCATAGTGTTGGTATAATTCACGAAACATTTATATTAACTAATGAAGCCATTGAAATGAGGTTGGTGGCTTCTTTCAAGGAAAAAGTAAAACTAATGTATAACAGGATAAGTGTCAATAATAAATTGTTTCAATTAACAATTAATAACACTGGCTTTTTATGCTTTCTCCGTCCCTTAATTTATGTCCCTTATTGATTTTCACAAAGTTTAAGAAAAAATAGTTGATTTATATTGAATTACTTTATTATCCTTGATGTTTATTAGTGTTTTTGGGATTTTGTGTAATGATATGATAGTAATAAAAGAAAAAAAAAGGGTAAAAGTGAGAATTAAAGTTTATTAATTGTTTATTTATGATAAGAGACAAACAAATTAAGACTTTCAAAAAAAGAAAGGTGGACAAATAAAATAGGATGGAGGGAATATTTTTTTTTCCTCTGCTACTATTATTCCAATTCCAGAATTTGTCCAGCATAAAACTAATAAGAGAATGCATAATCATGCTGTGTTCCACTGTTATTGTTATTAAGTTTAATTATTTTCCTCCTATATTCTACTTTTTTTTTTATTTTAATTTTGAAATAATTCGACAAAACTTATATTTGTAATAAGTCAAGTGTTTCCTTAAACCTTAAGGATGCAGTCCCGAGAGTCTATTAGTTCATTTAGGATTTTAATCTTTTGATATAAATATCTTAGTATCTAATTGTTACATGAAATCTCTACTAATTCGAAATTGAGTTACATCAGATCCTAAACGAGGGATGTTATATCAAACATATTTTTTCTATTTACAAAACTAAAATTCAAATGAGTTCATTTCATTTAATCAAATAGTCATTGATTTATTAATAATTTTACTTATGAAGTGATATCCACGTAGAAAAAAACCGGACAAAAATTCTCAAATTCTACGGGTTAAGGTGTCTCATTGGAGACTTATGTTACGAATTGTTAGAAACGTGTACGTGTGTAGCTGGCATAGGCAATTTCAGACTACCCTCTACGCCATTGTTTCCTCTTTGCCCAACTCTCTAGTCTCTACGCTATAGTTTTCTCCCATGTGATCTTTGATTTCAAATTTAAGATCTAATAATTAATTTTTTTATAGAAATTATAAGATCTAATTATTGTTGAATTGCTAAAACAAATATTTTTCCAACACTCTCATACATTATATGAACAAATAACAATGAAGGAAGATAATGAGAATAAATTTGTGAACAATAGAAGTATATGGAACAACTAAATAATGTGATCACTCTCTCTTCACATTCTTTTACACAATTCTGACTTGAAGTGAGAAAAAAGAAAAGGGGGAAAGTGATGGCTCATTTATGTTTCACTATTATTATATCCCACTTTGTTTGGTTATATGATTTGTTTGGTACCTTTTTTTAATTTTTTTATCCATTGTTTGTGTTATATTTTTCTTTTTGTTCATTTTACTTAAGAAGAAAAATTAAAGTAAGAAACAGCGTGAAAATTTGTTAAATTTGCATATTCACTATTTGAGTAGAGAAACACGTGTGTGTGATATTTAAAAATAATGTATGTAGCAAAGACTGAGAAAATAATTTAGATATTGATGGAATTTTTTGAAGTGGTAGTATTTTTAATAAATTAGTACTTTTTTGTTATAATTGATGCTATTTTTCTATGACATTAAGATTTTTTTCCTCCCATATTTTTATTTTTTATTTTTGACTATTTTATATGAAGTATGGAAATAGGTCTACATAGGAAAAAGTGGGAAACTCTTTTTTGAAAAGAGAAAGTGGGAAATTTTTTAACCTTAATTATTTGTTAGTAATATATCCGTATTTATAAATGGGAAATTATATAGTTATAAGAAAATGTATATAAGAGATTGGTTGAGTTGGTAAGGTTTTGGATCTCTACTTGAAAGGTTTTAGGTTCGAGTCATGCCAATGATCCTCATTGGTGGGTGATGTGTAAGTATCACTGTCACCCTTTTGAAGCTTGTGATATGTCCTAACCCTGAACTGGGACGGCCTTCCCTCACCTAAACTTTAAAAAACTAAAAAAAAAAAAAAGCGTATATAATAATTCTATTAGTATAATATATATATATATATATATATATTTATACACGATATAAAGGATAAAAAAGGGTGGTGTCTTCGATCTCCTTACTTCCCTCTCAACATTTAAAAGGGCGCTGCAAACTTTCTCATTACTACGATAAAAAACTGACACCCATCCATCTCCTGCCGCCATTTCCTATAAAATACCACCAAACTTCACCGCCAAATTTCTTCACCCATTCAGCCCCCTAAACTAAACAACAATGTCTTTTAAGAACCGATCACCGTCGAGACCGCAACCGCTACGGCCACCGCAGGATCTCAAACAACGCATAATTACTTGCTTAAACAAGCTCGCCGACCGCGACACTCTCGCTCTTGCTTCCGCCGAGCTCGAGTCCATCGCTCGGAACCTGACCGTGGATTCCATCTCTCCGTTTCTTAACTGCATCCACAACACCGACTCTTCGTCCAAGTCTCCCGTTCGGAGACAATGCGTGAGCCTTCTGACTTTGTTGTCTCATTCACACGGCAACACTCTGTCTCCTCATCTTTCTAAGATGGTTTCCGCCGTTTCCCGCCGCCTGCGCGACCCCGACTCTGCCGTCCGGTCTGCCTGTGTCGAGGCTACCACCGCCATGTCGTCTCACATCACGAAACCTCCGTTTTCGGTTTTGTCAAAGCCTTTGATCGAAATGCTCGTGGTGGAGCAAGACGTGAACTCGCAGATCGGAGCCGCGAGGTGTTTAGCGGCGGCGATTGAGGCGGCGCCGGATCCCGAGGCGGAACAACTTAGGAAGGTGTTGCCAAAGCTAGGGAAGCTAGTGAGGAATGAAAATTTCAAGGCGAAAGCGGCTGTGTTTGGAGTTATTGGGAGCGTCGCTAGCGTTGGTGGTGCCGGGAGTAAAGGAATTTTGGATTGGTTAGTGCCCTGCGCCGTGGAGTCTTTGAGTAGCGAAGATTGGGGAACGAGAAAGGCGGCGGCACAGGCGTTAGGGAAAGTAGCGGTGGCGGAGAAAGAGCTGGCAACGGAGTACAGAGCGGCGTGTGTAGCGGCTCTTGAAAATAAGAGGTTTGATAAGGTGCGCCCATTTCTATATTTACTCATTATAATCATTTTATTATTTTGATCATGGTCGTATTTTTTATCTCAGAAGGAAAATAGAAAAAAGAAGAGAGCTTATGATTTTGATGACTTTTGATGTTACAGATAAAGATTGTCCGAGAAACTATGAATCGTAGTTTGGATTTATGGAAGGAAGTTCCAGGAGTTTGTGAGGAGGCCTCAGCTCCTCCTCAGCCTGAGTCATCTTCAACAGGTATAATAATAAAGATTTAAATTTGTGAAATTATGGTTGTCTGAAATTCAGAAATTAATCATGTCCAAAGCTAGGAAATTTGATGGTACTTTACCTTCTTTAGAAGGGAAGAAGAAAAAAAGAAAGAAAGAAAAAAGGTTTGATTCTTGTTCAGTCAGTTATCGTTGTTTGTGGATTTCAGTTTAAAATTTAGAAATTGAAATGCTACCATTATTATGCTGTTGTAAACATTTATGCTCGTTAACTGCTGCTGCAACTATTTGCTTTGATCATTTATGATTGTGTGCTGTACTCGTCGAAACAGATAATCCTAGCATTGGATGCTTCCCTTCAGTTGCAAAAAGTGCCAACGATGTTGGTTTTAGAACTCCCCAATCAAAGAAAGCAGTCCCCACGAGCAGGTCCCCTCCGTCAGATGCTTCGCCTGTGCCCCCTACCAAGAAAGAGACTCCCCTGAAGACTAATAATAGGAACGGGAACTCATCAATTTTTGGTAGGCTGGACCGCTCAAAACCCTCTGATTGGAAGATCGAAATTGCTGAGTCAAAATCTCTGGTTTCTAAGGCCTCTTCTGATAATAATATCAATAAGAGGGACCTCGGAGTCTTGGAATCAAGAGAAAGTGGGGGCAGCAGAAATTCTAGACTGGAAGCAAAATGTGTTCCCTTTGGTAAGGTCCGTGATGCAAAAGTGCAGAAATTTGGAGGTTTGAGATCTGGGTCTCGGGTGGTTCCATTTCATGATGAGAACTTAGATGCTGACAAAAAAAATGCGGCTGAAGAAGTTGATGAGAATCCCAAAGACGTCGAGGATTTCTCTTTGATCCGTGAACAACTTGCTCAGATTGAAGATCAGCAATCCAATCTACTAAACCTCCTCCAGGTAGTTTAAATAAGCTGTATGTACTCTCTCTCTTTCTTTACACAGGTTTTCTAAGTTCTATACCTACCAGGTAATGGCTTTTGTGACTTCTTATCATTGTTGTTCTATGAAAGTTACTGGGTTTCAACTCTATTTCACTTTGGTTTCTCCTTGGATTCTTCTATTCTATTTGCGATAATGCCAAGTATTTTTGAAATTCTTTTGAAGCCTGCTTGTGCTTCATAAATTTAGCGTTTTTTTTTATTTATTTATTAATGTTAATCATTTTTTTAATACTAGCAAATTTATAATGTTCTGTTACTTCTTTATTTGATTCTAGAAATTCATTGGGAGCTCCCAAACTGGGATTAATTCTCTAGAGACACGTGTAAATGGCTTGGAAATGGCTCTGGATGAAATATCTTATGATTTGGCTGTTTCAAGTGGAAGAATTCCAAATATGGATTCTGCAGATAACACATGTTGCAAGCTGCCAGGTGCAGAATTTTTGAGTCCTAAGTTCTGGAGGAAAACTGAAGGGCGGTTTTCTACTTCGAGGTTATCTTCGTCTGTACATAACACCCCTGGAAAAGATTCTGGTGCTGAATTGTACATGCCAGCTGTCAGCCAAAGGTATCATAGACAAGGCAAGGGTGGATTTTTTATGAACCCATTGGCAGATGCTTGCAGTGACATAAGAGAGAATTCAGGGTTCTACTCAAATAGAATGTCAAAGAATATCATTCAAAATGCTGAGAGGGTTCAGGCTGGTGGTCCTGACGGAATTTCATCAGTTCCTTGTACTGCACCCATGACCGTTCATGGGAGGTAATGGAATTCATTGTAGATTTTCTTGCTCTTCCTTATATGATAATTATGATTCTCTGGTTAATGATCATTCTATAATTTCGCTATAGTTCATGACTGCCTGGAATGCTTCATAAACTTGAGTCAGTTATTTTAAAGTGGCAATGGGTGCCACTTTTCATTTTCTTTTGCTTTAAACTTGCATAGCGCATACTAATGGAGAAAACAAAAATTGCACAGTTGTAACTGCATTTTGTTTTAGGTATTACTCCTAATCTATTTTCAAATCACGTTTTATTGCCCAGATGATTTTTAAATGCATTAGATTTCTAAGTACCTAGAGGAGATAGACATTAATTGGTTTTGCAAACTCTCTGGCTGACATCCACACTATAGAAAAACTTATTAAGAACATAGAAATTTGCAAAGGACATTGAAACTGTGAAATACGACACTAAGGACCTGAACCCCTGTAAAATACATGTTATATAAGCCCTGCCGTAAAGGATTGAGGTTGTACTCAAAGGTTTTTGATTTTCCTTTTCCATGCAGTATTACTCTGCAGTGCATCTCTACAAAACTAGTGGAGCCCTCATAGAAACAGTTCTCTCTCTCTGTCTATCATATTTTAGCCTTGGTAATCAATTCTTTCAGAAAAAAACACCCCAAATAGAGAAAAAAATTTTTTTGAAGAGAGAGAAATTTTTTTTTAATTATACACATTAAAGATTAAACTAAACTAAATATGATTACTGTCATTAATGCTGCAGGTTTGGTTTGGCAAAATTGAGTTAATGTTCCCCTAATATGCTTATAGTTTCCTCTAAAAGTACAGTCTTAGATATTTACTTATATGCAGCAGTGCTAGCTTATATTTTAGGTTATTTAATATATGGAGAGTGTTTAGTTAAGGAAGCCATCAAGAAAGATAAAACATGGGTGTGCTAGCTAGGGAAAGATCTTGATGATACATTAAACCACTGAAATCTTTCATTGCATAATTAAAGCAGTTGCACTAAGCTAATGTTGCTTTCTTCAGATCTCCACCTATTAATCTTTGACTATGGTATGTTCTATGAGTTACTTCTGATGCTTGATGTGTGAAATTAACCGTTATCATCATCCTCTGAGAGAGATTGTTTGATTCACCAAATTGATGGTTTGATCTTTTGTTTCTTTTTTCCAGATTTTCAGCTTAGCTGGAATGGGAGTTGAGCTTTTCAAGCCTAAGTTCGCACACTGGAGCCTTGGGTAATCGAAGCTTGAAGATGAAATGACACGATGAAGCAAGTCGTAGATCAAATTATGATATTGAGATGCAGCCATTTGGCTGTTACACGAAATCTTAGGTTTTCCTATCTAAATTTATTACTTACTACTTATTAACCAGAATACTAGAGCAAGGCTTTGCATATACCGTCTTTTCAACAGAATCCTTGCGTCATCACAGATTTCTTTTGCCCCAGTAGAGGCCCCAATCTATGTACAGATCGAAGAGTCTTTGAGCATCTGCTTTCAGCTTGTTATTAGTTCGTGTATGGCATAGTATAAAATTTCATATCTTTTGGGATGTATTTTTTTCGTGAGAACGAGATATGTTCCTGAAGCATAGATCATAAAGGCAATTATGATGTATTAATATGTTCTGGAAATTTTCCGGAGCCTGGAGACCTAGGCTCCAAATAATCATACTCCTTAAAGCAAGTAGCTCGAGCACTTGGAATAAAAGATAGAAGTTTTTAATACCAAAAATTGAACTGAATTTGAAAAACTCGAACGATCTTTTAAAGTCATTCAGCCCAATCCGAAATGATTGCATAAGTAACCTTAAGTTGAAATAGTCTTGACTTGGAAGGCAACCTGAACTCAAACGACTGACCAAACACGACTCAATCTCGAAATGATCTGAACACATGGCGAAAAACACGATCTACACAGAGAACCAAAAACGTTAAGGTCATGCTTCTTAGAGACGAGAAGAAAAATGCTTGGTAGAGAAGAGAAGAAAATTAGAAAGATGGACAGGGAGATGGAAAAGTGATGAAAAAAATAAAAAGAAATTTAGAGTACTTGGTAGAAAAGAAAACTGTTAAACATAAAAACAAATCACTCCCAACATTTTTTCAAGCATATCACACTTTGAAAATTGGTACCACCCAAATCTTCTCTTTTGTACCACAAATTTTCTAAACTACATATCATGTTCCTGTACTCATACCATGTACTAGCGTACCCCATTCGTGGTAAGTATGATATGGACCTCATGAACACAATATGGGAATTTTATTCACTCCAAAAATAACTTGAATAACAATCCCATGAAATCGGTTTCGTGAGAATTATCATTGAACCAAGAGATGAAATTTTAAATAAAAGCTTACCACAATAAATGTTGTCAAATTTTAAATTTACCTTGAAATTTTAAAATTTTTAATTTCAGGTCTTTTTTGAATTACTGGCTAAATTTATTGCTATGTCTTAATTATGTGACAATTCTTATAAAATCAGTTCCAGGATTATTTCTGAAAAGAAGCCCTCAACAGGTTGAGGAATTTTCGTTGACTGACATGTGGGATGGATGGACTGATGGATCTCATATTAATGGGCCAAGAAGTTGTACATCCTTTTGTCTGTCTTTTTGTTTTATTGAAGAAACCTGGGCCTGCTTGTCGCTGATATCAATGGGTTTGTTGAAGTAATAGCCATTTTATTTCAATAAAAATGAGAATGTAAGTTCAATCATTTAAAAACACATTTGTTAGAAGAATTTATCTTTCACTTCAACATCTTTTTATATAATCTTTTCATTGATTTCTTTTTATATTTTTTAGAAATTTTTTCATTTTAAGTAACAATTCTATCAAGATTGCTTGCAAATCCATAGTTTACATCCTCTAATAATAATATTTCAAGTTAGATTTTACAAATTGTTATAAAACTTTATAATATACTACAACACACATAATTATTTCAGTAAAAAACTCTTTTTATCTTTTTTTTTCATAAACTCGAAAGTTTTCCTACAATTACTAAATCATGCCCTAATAATACCCTCAATTTTAGGAGTTACCCTACAAATCTTTTTTTTTTAACTAGGGGCTAAATTTTAGTTAAATATGGGCTTGTTAGTGAAATGGTTGGGTGTAATAAGGTCTATAAAGTTTTATAAAAACTTAAAAAAATTTGACATAACGTGTTGTTATTGGATGGTCCAAAATTGTGAGTTTATAGACAGTCCTTGTAAAACATTTAGGCTATGTTTGGTATGAAAAAATGTTTTCTATTTTCATTTTCTAAAAAATATAAAAGAAATCATCATTTACGATATGTATAATTAATAGAAACATATGCAAGTTTTGAGAAATGAAAATAAAAATTGACCTAAAATTGAGAATAATTTTTATGTTTAAAAAAATATGTATACAATTTTCCTTATTGCACATATCTTAAATGATAATTTTTTTTATATTTTTTAGAGAATGAAAATAAAAATATTTTTATATACCAAATATAGTCTTATTCTTTTATTTTCAATCGTGTAGTTTGTTTTCAGTTTTATTTTCTGTTTTCTTTGAAAAGGATACACAAAATGAATTTGATTTCTCCGATCAAACAAGAATATTACATGTTTTTTTTTTTTTCATTTCGTTTTATAACGAAAGGTAAGAATAAATAAAGGTCAAAAAAGGGTACAGGCATCCTATTACACTGCAAGATCCAACCATCATCGATTAATGTACTTGTGTTAGCACGAATCATATTGCAACAGTAATGGGGATGTGGGATCATGATACTTTGGCCCATCAAGCTAGCACGCTGCACGACACCAAGAACATCTAGGCCATAGGCTAGCGTACAACAACTGGCCTAGTGCAACACACGATTCATTTAGTGGCATTGCACAGTCCTTGACTTTTCTAGTACTAAAATTCATTTTTATTTACAAGTTACAATGATATCTTAATGTCATGTTTGGTGCATCAGAGTGGATTATACAAAATAAAGAGAAAAATTATATATTTTATATTATAGTGTAATTTTATAATATCTTTTCATAAGAAATTAATTCTCTTCATTTTTAAATAATTAAGTCATTTATTAGTCATCTTATAAATAGTTCACTTGACATTCTAATATTATATAAATTATACGAATCATATTACAAATTACATATAATTTTTCCTTTTATCTTATTCAATCCAATCATGTATCTTTCACATGTCACGTGTTAGTGAAATGCCACTCTGAAAGATCGAAACAAGTTACCATATAAAATTATTGTTAAAGGCCAATATTTCAATAGGCCTATAAATCCACATTTTGGATGGGCCAGGCATCTTTTCCACATCAAGAATCCTTCTAAATTTCACCCAACAATTATACTATTGGACCTCATTAATTTGACCCAAAACCGATCTAAGCCTAGCAACACATACCTTGCTATGGCTACTTACTATCGAAGCCCAATTTCCATAAAAGGGCCCAAGAGTCTCATTTTTATGCCATTGCCACCAACCCAAAACGTCAACCCAGAAAGCACTTTCTTCTTCCTTAACTAAGTTTCGACCCTTGCCAGAGGAATAATGTAATGCCCCGACCCGCCCGAGTCGGCCACGTGGCAACCGTTACGTTGTCTCGAAGTACGAGCTGGATAGTCACGCACCTGAAGCATCGCAAGGCATAGAAATGGATACCATCATTGTAAAACAACTAAAACCTTAATTAGAAACTCATTTAATAAAATATTTAATTATAAGTAACACCAGTGGATTAATTTAAAAGAAATACCTATGCAGCGGAAAACTACTAAGTCTAAGCCACCGATGCCTCCTAGTGAGCCTCTGACCTACCAGTTGATCTCGTACGCGGATCTGCATCCATCCACATTAGATACAGGTGAGTGACAGAGGTTCTAGGAATCTCTATCTGGGTTAGGGTAAATAAGGGAAATCCAAAATAAAATAAAATAAAATATTAATAAAATAAATATTTTTCTTTTAAAATCACTTTCTTGTTCTCAAGCCGAAAACTCTCTTTTAAAACGCATTAAATAAATAATAAATATATATACATAAAATGGGCTAGCATCTCTATCATATTGATGGCGCGACCCATCGGTTGTCTTATGCCTTACTGCACCGAGGGCTATCACTTTTCTTTCTAAACATTTTCTCATTTCTCTTTCTTTAGCCCGTTCCCTTGGTGGTGCCTTTCGCTGTGGTGGAACACAGCGACCTAGAGCCCTAGCGAGCTTCCCTACGCGCCTCTCCAAACCAGGCTCGACCCACCGTGCCCCTCGATAGGCGGTCCACGGATGAGTACATGCATGCGCTCACTCTCGGTAGACGCTCCCGCATATATAATGGAGCCCGAGGAACATCCATCTCAATCACTCATTTCGCAAGGGTATCGCACCCCTAAAATCATAATAATAATATTTCTAAAATATATATATGTATATCTGCATAAAACATTTTATTTAAAACATATAATCATACACACATAAGTTATTATATTCCTTTTTAGAACATCCCACTCATTGTGTGGGTATATCACAAATAACTGTGTGTGTATGTGGATTTCCCGTATCCCAAAACCTTTGTTCTCAGTGGCTAAACAGAGAAGTCTAGGCCACTCACAGTATTGGGAGATTCGTATACTGCCAAGCGCTCCATGTAGCTCAACCTCTGAAGCATCGCCACATTCGATTCACCCGGAGCCCTAGCACACGGAAATATACGTTAGCATTCATAACTAAATTTATGAATGCACCTACGAGGCTCTACCATGACCTATGACTGGGCTTGAATGTGATTCGAGGCTTAGAAAAGTGTCAGAGAGGTTCCGGGGTAAAAATTGGACACTTGGTGAAAAATTATGAAAATGCCCCTGGGGCCCGGGTTTGGGCCAGGCAGCCCCCCATGCGGTTGGGCCGGGCCCGACCTGTTTCTAGGCCCAAAAGGCCCCTTCCTTGAGAATTAGGCCGAGGCCCACTCGGCTTGGGCCAAAAGGCCCAGTTCGGCGTGGGACTGGCCCAGGTCCCGCACGGGACCTGGGTTGCGGGTCTCTCTCGAGCGGGAGCCGTCCGGGATCCTCAGGATCCGAGGCTTTTCCTTGGTTCTCGAGCCCCTCGGTCCACCGTTCGATATGAAATTCGAGATGGAGGTTCCTCTTACCTCCCACGATGCGTTTACCGGAGCAGAAACGAGAATCACATGCTCAAAGTTCCTAGATCTCAAATCTAATCTTGAAATCTAACTAAAAAGCTAAACTTAACTTTGAACGTGGATCTCTCCTAGACCAATGCATGGAGATGCGTGAAAACTTAATAAAACGTTGATCAAGGAGTTAGGAATAACTTACTAAGAACTCGCCTTGATCTTGCGGTCGGTTTATCCGGATTGGACAAAAGTCCAAAATTACTCCAAAAGAGCAGTTGAGAGAAAAGAGAAATGAGAGAAGAGAGAAAGAGAGAAAATGCAGGGGAGAGGCTTAGCCTCCCCCTATTTATAGAGGAGCCCGACACCGGGTCTACTCGGACCCCGGGCCAGACTTTCTCTTCTTTTTTAAACCTATCAAAACTTTGATCCTTGGCCTGATCCACTAACCAATTCACCAATGGACTTCCAATCCATTGGCTATGGACTTAAAGAAGTCCACTTTAGTGTTTCCATGCATGGTCACCATCTCACATCCAACTCCGTCTTATCTTAAGTTTGACTTCTCTTCTGACTCGACACAGCCAGACCGACATATAATTTAATTATTACGTCATCTTGCACTATTTCGTTCATATGAAAAGGTCGTGCTAGGTCCGGGTGTGTCAACTCTCCCCTTCTTCTAACAATTTTGTCCTCGAAATTAAATAAGGTAGCTTGGGGAGATTCGGCTTCCATTTGAAGCCCTCGTTTCGTTTTCGAATAGTGTTCGCCTCACAATTCGTCGCTAAAGTTTACCATGCTTCCGCTGCGCACTCTGATCACTTTCTTCCTCAAGAGTGGCTTCACTGCTCTTCTACTCTTGAGTTTGAACCTCATCTTTTCTTAACATAGCCTACCCTTACCTATTCATGGGTTAGGCTCACTTTACTTTGATCATAACACTTAGAGGTTCTTCCTCCGCATCAGCCGTGCTTACTCGATTCTTCCACCTTGTCCTTGTTCTTTCTTAGAGTCTCTCTTGGTGAGACTATCCTTTTGTTTCTTCTGAGGTTCCATACCTCTTACTCTTCTTAGGAGTTCCTTCTCCTTTTTATTTCCACTGCCTCTCATTTCGAGGCCATTATCCAACGCGTTCCTCGTCGTTTCATGGTCTTGTACTCGTCTTTGTAACCAAGCTATCGGGAAAGACCTTCGCTTAACTCCCTCGCCTCCGCGGCGAGGATGCGGTGAGTTAATTGCCTTTTCCCCCCCACCTTGGTTTCGCTTCTTCGTTTTGCCTCTGACTTCATTCTCATTCATACCATTTCTCTAGCCTCCTCGGCTTTTCTCTCGTCTGTCACTCCCTTGGAGTGTTCATTTTAGAGGGTGTCACGTTTTTCTCTTCCTTTCGACCTCTTTCCTTCACATTAGCTTCTTTGCTAATGGTCGATTCCTTTTCCTCTATCACTGTGTTTCATCATCCTTAAAGTTTTCCATCATCATTATTATTCTCGCTTCCATCATCCTTTCACCTTGTTATGAATGCTAACATATTAATTATGAATGCTAACGTATATTTCCGTGTACTAGGGCTCCGGGTGAATCGAATGTGGCGATGCTCGGGAGGTTGAACTACATGGAGCGCTTGAGAGTATACGAATTTTCCAATACCGTGAGTGGCCTAGACTTCTTTGTTTAGCCACTGGGAACAATGGTTTTAAAAATGGTTTTAAAAACATAAATGTTTTCAAAAAGGTTTTGGGATACGGGAAATCCACATACACACACACTTGTTTGTGATATACCCACACAGTGAGTGGGATGTTTTAAAAAGAAATATAAAGACTTATGTGTGTGTGTTTATATAACTTAAAAATGTATGTTTTATACATATATATATAATTATGAAATATTATTACTATGAGTTTGACACCCTTACGAGATGAGTGATTGAAAGGGATACCCCTCGGGCTCCAATATATTCGGGAGTGTGGACAAGTTGGAGAAAGCATGCTAGATTCTCAGCCGTGGACTGCCTATCGACGATGCTCCGGAGGTTGAGCTACATGGAGCGCTTGGGAGTATACGAATCTTCCAATATTGTGAGTGGCCTAGACTTCTCTGTTTAGCCACTGGGAACAAAGGTTTTTAAAAAAAAGTTTTAAGAACATAAATGTTTTCAAAGGTTTTGGGATACGGGAAATCCACACACACACACAGTTGTTTGTGATATACCCACACAGTGAGTGGGATGTTCTAAAAAGGAATATAATAACTTATGTGTGTGCGATTATATGTTTTAAATATAAATGTTTTATGCGGATATACATATATATATTTTAGAAATATTATTATTATGATTTTAAGGGTGCGATACCCTTGCGAGATGAGTGATTGAGAGGGGTGTTCCTCGGGCTCCATTATATATGCGGGAGCGTAGACCGAGAGTGAGCGCATGCATGATACTCATTCGTGGACTGCTTATCGAAGGGCACGGTGGGTCGAGCCTGGTTTGGAGAGGCTCGTAGGGAAGCTTGTCAGGGCTCCAGGTCGCTGTGTTCCACCACAGCGAAGGGCACCACCTAGGGAATGGGCTAAAGAAAGAGAAATGAGAAAATGTTTAGAAATAAAAGAGATAGCCCTCGGTGCAATAAGGGATAAGACGACCAACGGGTCGCGCCTTCAGTATGATAGAGATGCCAGCCCATTTTATGTATATATATTTATTATTTATTTAATGCGTTTTAAAAGAGAGTTCTCGGCTAGAGAACTAGAAAGAGATTTTAAAAGAAAAATATTTATTTTATTAATATTTTATTTTATTTTATTTTGGATTTCCCTTATTTGCCCTAACCCAGATGGAGATTCCTTGAACCTCTGTCACTCACCTTTATCCAATGTGGATGGATGCAGATCCGCGTACGAGATCAGCGTACGAGATCAACTGGTAGGTCAGAGGCTCACTAGGAAGCATCGGTGGCTTAGACTTAGTAGTTTTCTGCTGCATAGGTATTTCTTTTAAATTAATCCACTGGTGTTGCTTATAATTAAATATTTTATTAAATAAGTTTCTAATTAAAGTTTTAGTTGTTTTGCAGCGATGGTATCCATTTCTATGCCTTGCGATGCTTCAGGTACGTGACTGGCCACACGTACTTCTAGGCAGCGGGCGGTTGCCTCGTGGCCGACCCGGGTGGGTCGGGGTGTGACAAATAAACTGTCCATCGGCAATCACTAAACTCCATCAAAAATTTTTCAAGGCCATCGCCAATGCAACTAAACATCTCTTTAAGCACCATGATGGGGATGGCTACCCCATCCCCTGGTCACCAACATATGTGGGAACTTCACTTGCACCAACACTTCTCTAGACAACAACAAGTAACCATGATCATTTACAATGTTTCTTACAGTCCAGCAACGAAGTAGTGCCTTCAAAGTGGCAAATCCTCCAAGGTTTGCTCATTTACTAGCATAACAACTAATGGTTATGCAACTGGGGTGACCCTCGATGGCACCCACTGAGCCTACACCATACTTAAAGGTGGTATGAATCACAGTCGCGGCGCACCATTTTGTTAGCTTCACTTGATTCCTACCACAAGGTCGGGCTTAGCCCACCTCGGCTCAGGACAAACTTGACTACTCAACTACAAGGAAAGACTACATTATTTCTTCCTCTCTAACCTCACTAATGCTTCAAGTATCATTCACTGAAGTTCCCTATATCCATCGACAAAAATGGCATGACAAGGCATGACGAACAATGCATGGTGCCTGATATTTTTTAGGGAAGTAATGTTGCTCGATTCTTTTCCTCTTTATTTAAACCAAGTTTATTCTTATGGCTATCTAACGAACATGACTAACATTTCTTTGATGCCTCAGGCTTTGACGTGTTGACCAAGCCCATGTAACGGGGGAACCAAATCGGAAATGTGGTTTAGTTAGCCATGAAAGGTTCGGCTATGTTCTAGTTGGTTTCAAAATAGCATCTTAGTGACAAGGCTTGGAACATTCTGAGTCTATTTGAAAACCAACAGGAAAGGAAGAAATTTTCTTACTCAAACATGTTATCCCATAATGATGGTGTTAGAGAAGCTACCGTTGCAAGCCGACAGGAGAGATTTTAGGAACATTAAATACGATTAGAAATCCCTATCATCACAGCGGCGATGCACAGTGGGAAAAGAGAATATCAATTGGACAAAGGTAGCGTACAACATTTTTGTCCAAGAAAGAGTTGATATCAGTTGCTGGCGATAAGCACCTGACGAGGTACCTGAGCCAGCTATCGAGAGCTCATGGACTAGGAAGGATACACGTTGAAATAAGATGCGGAACATTCATATTGCCCAAAATAAGGAAAGAATTATCTGGTTGAACATTTGTAGGTTGTCACCAAGTAACAACCGGTATCCCATCGCTACCAGAGTAGCTCATTGGGTTCCACTTCAAGCAATAGTGGTCCTTTCATCCGAACCAATGTACAACGGCATTACATGGATAATATGGTCTCAGGAATGCCTATAAATACCCTTTCATCAAAAGCATAACAGGCAAGGTAGAGAAGAGATGAACAGTATTACATCATTTTTATTGAGGTATCGTTTTGAACGAGCAAAGTTTCCTCTAAGAATAGCCATTCCTTTGTCCTCTCCAATCTTTCCAATTTCTTTCCTCCAGTCATCACTCTAAAAAGGCCTTTCGTAGGTGAAAAGTTCTCCTCCAAATATGTTTTCTTTATCTTTTTACTCGCCATTTTGATTGTTGCAGAGAAAAATAGGGTAACACAGAGTGTTTGGGTCTTGTTTATGTTAGTTATAGAAGTTGGCTATTGGAGTCCATTATTGAAAGAAGCCATAGGAACCTCTTACACCAATAGCAATCGTGCCTTAAACTGGAAAAGGGATAGGATTCTTAACCCAATCCTTGTGGGTTTCTCCTAAGGGCTTTGAATCCTCCTTTTTCGACTAGAGCCCAAATAATTGGGGTTATAGACCAGTCTCATTTCTCTTTTGTTGGGACTTGTCTAGCTGCAACTCCACCTTACATATGATTTGGCATTGTTGTTTTACTTATTAGGCCACATGCACTCTACCAAGAAAAGCCCTTAACAATTATAAAAAATTTATATATATGTAGCTTAGTGGGCTAGGGGTTTTTTGTCACGCCTCGACCTATAAGCTAAGCCACGTGTTAGTCGTCCAGTGCTTCGAAGTACGTGTTGACAAGAAAAACATCTCGAAGACAATGCCAAGCATTTATCATATTCATTGCCAAAACAAATATAAAATCTGATTTAAATTAACCTCAAGTATATCTGATAGATATAAATATCAGTATACTGAAAATATTCATAATACCAGAACATTGGCAAAATTCCTTATGTCGTAAAATACTTGAAATCAAAATATTCTCAGAGTATGCAGTGAAAAATAAAACAAGATACAACAGAAACATAAAAGCAGCATTGGATCACTAGGACTCTATGAAGAACATTAACCTAGAATGGCAGAAAAACTAGCCACATGCGCTAGCAATGACAGCTTATCTCTGAGCTCTAATTGCCTGAAAATATTAAACAACTAAGGGGTGAGTCCAACTGATTCAGTGACGCAGCTTGAAAACAATGTAAAAGATAAAAATGGAGAGGGATATAATTATACCAAAAACATGTATATGAAATCATAATTTTATTTTAATTAAACAAGTTCCCTACCGATAAATCATTTTTTGGTAAACTCAGAATATAATAATAAGGCGGTAATAAAATAGTATGAGTCCCACCTATCGGTATACTCTAATCATAGGGAGCAATCATTAAATAAATCATCAATAATATATATATAAAATCATTGTTCACTTTCCCAATGTTGCCATTTGTTGCGTCATGTAATGACACAATACTCTTGGCGAGTTACCCTATGCGTCTTTCAACCAGGAGACCCACTCACTTGTGCCTCTCTCAATAGACGGCCATAAGCTATTTACCACTCACCTATACAATTCACAACAAGTGTAGACATAGGCTACTTATTTGCTAGCAAAGCCTCTCAAAGGGCCAAAATTAAATACCTCAATTGAGCTGGTCCCACACGAACCTCATCACTCCACGATCAGGTTCACAATTAAATCATTTAAAATATTTAATATTGCATATATATATATATATTTATATATATACATACCTAATCCACTCCTATAAAACGTGTATGCTTGTGCAGTGGCTAACTGTACCCTAAGATAGTTAAAACATTTATTTTAAAATCATTATAAAACAAGTGCCATCAATGTTACTAAACATTGAGGCTAAACCATTGACGGATTGAGAGAGTAGTATACTCCTGCGCTAATCTAACAGCACAGTTAGAGCTTTACCTTAATCTTGCATCGGTGCTCCTATTACGATTCAATTTCACTATAGAAACCATTTTCAAATTTAAAACCAATGCATATGCAGACTTAATTAGCCTAAACAGGCTTTTATCGGGCCTAGGAAAGGTTCTAGCTTACATTGGGATAAATTTTGGATCAAACTCTAAAAGTCAACCCAAAGTCAAACTAGGGTCAACAATAGTTAATGGTCAACATCAACATGTCAAGGGTACACCCGATGTCGAAAGACTACATCAAAACTTGACAATATTTTTGTTTCATATTCGGCACTGATTCTATGCCACATTGGGGCCGGATGACAATTTGCCTAATTACAAATTCTTCCTTTTTTTCACTTCCTCAACATTTCTAAATTCAAGTAATTTTTCACTCAACACATATCAGATTAAGGTGATTCTTGAGATAATGGAAAGTTAAGACACGATCTAACGACTTTCAATTGCATGACTAGACCCAAAAGTGATTGTATCTATCTAAAAAATGAGCTAGAAACCAAACTGCTTGCATGTCTTGAGGTTGAGATAGTGTAGTTTGAAAGTTTGGGGTTTTCTCCTATATGGGCTTAGAATATGGCAATGATCCACTCTACAAAGTTTGAGAACATTCCCCCTTTCCAGAAAGCAAAAGATCATAATTTTTGGAGTTCATTTGGCATCCAAAAATAATTTACAAACTGCTACCAGATTACAAACTTAGCCACAAACACTTTCAACATCTCATTGTGTTTTCACCATAACTCATTTGATTCTTAATGGTATTACTTGATTCTTGATTATTTAGAAAGATAAAAAACTCCTCTACAATTTTTAGTTGACAACTCATTCCAATTCTAATTTCACCTAGCTCAAAATATTGCTTAATCATAAACTATCCTATTTTCTATGTAAAACAAAGCACTTTCAAAGATCAGGAGTTTTTATTAACTTAGGCTTAGAATCTTAACTCGAGTCCTTCTACAAAGTTGTAGAGAACCCATTTCACTATGATTTAGGCATAAGAATGACATCATTTGAAATTTTAGGCTGACTTATGTCCTTTAAATATGCTATCAGTTAGGTTTCTTCAAAACGTAATCATTAACCAAGCATTTAGTTCTTTAGTTCTTAATGCAAACTGACTTCAATTGACATGAAACTTTCCAAATTTAAGGTCTATATATTGGCTCTGCATACACTAATTTTTATCCTCAAACAATTTCATTTGCACCAATTTGTTTGCACACAAAATAGTGGCTTAAACATAATCATACACACTAGCAGATTTAAGGATTTTGTATAACCACCTATAGCATTGTTTTCTTCCCATTTTCTAACAACTAATTTCAACATAAAACTAATGTATAAAAGCCATGAATTCCAAAATATATCATCATCAATTTCATCAACATTTCAACTTATTTCTCAAAAACAAACTTAAATATTTATGTTATGCGGAAGCAAGAAAATGAAACAAGAAAATAAAACAAGAACACAAGATTTATGTGGTTTGGTCTATTCGACCTACGTCCATGGGCTAGAGAGAGTTTTCTTTTTTCTTTCTTGAGAAAGAATAGTACATGTTACGGGGATAAAACCCTAGATACACCTTATTTAGTCACCAATACAAAAATCACGGATGCAGGTCAATTTGAGCTGAACCCCAACTGTTTTAGGTTGGGTCATAATTTAATTGGATTATAAATTCAAGCCATAAAATAACAATTCTCCACCTTGACTTGAATTCCCCAAGGCACTAAGAACCAAAAAACCAAAACAACTCCCTACCAATTTGCCTTTAAAGGCCTCATGCTATGCGAACATTTAGCTTGGACTTGTTTGCAAGCAATGACTTTGTCAACATATCTAGTGGATTATGTGCAGTGGCTATCTTCTCAATAGAAAACATCTTGTCCTCTATAACATCTCGAATAAAATTCAACCTGACATCAATATGCTTTGATCTCTCATGATAAACTGGATTTTTTTGCCAAGCTCAAAGCACTCTGACTATCACTATAAATAATAGGTCTATGACCATTCAAACCCAAGCTATAAATAAGACCATGCAGCCACATACCTTTTTTAACACCCTCTGTCAATGACATGTATTCGGCTTCAGTGGTGGACAAAGCAACTGTAGGTTGTAATGTTGCTTTCCAACTGATAGCACATCCATAGAGAGTGACGATATAACATCTCAAAGATCGCATCCTCATAAGATCTCCACCATAGTCTGAATCTGCATAACCAACAAGACTACCAGTAGACCCATCAGAACCATAAACCAAACAGATATCTTTTGTGCCTTTCAAATATCGTATAATCCATTTGACTACCTCCTAGTGAGCTTTTCCTATATTACTCATAAACCTGCTGACCACACTAACAGCATGAGCTAAATCTGGCCTAGTGCATACCATGGCATACATTAGGCTTCCAACTGCATTAAAGTACGAAACTTTACACATGTAATCCTTTTCTGTATTTGTACTACGAGTAATCCTTTTCTGTATTTGTACTACAAATGTACTAGCATCAAAGTTTAAAGTGTGCTGCCAATAGGGTACTAACAGGCTTGGAGTAATCCATTTAAAAAGATTGTAACACCTTTTCCATGTACTTCTGTTGAGATACATACATCAGGCCTACATCCCTATCTCTTCAAATCTCCATGCCTAAAATCTTTTTGGCTGTACCTAAATCCTTCATCTCAAACTCACTGCTCAACAAAGTCTTTAAAATGTTAATTTCAGCTTTATTCTTAGCTGCAATCAACATGTCATCCCCATATAGCATCAAATAAACAAAAGAACAATCAACCAGTTTTCTAAAGTAAACACAATTATCAAACTGATTTCAAACAAAATCATGAGAAATCATAAATGCATCAAACCTGTTATACCACTGCTTTGGAGACTACTTTAACCTATATAAGAATTTCTTTAACAAGCAAACATAGTCTTCCTTTCTAGATTAAAAAAACCCTCTGGCTGTGACATATAAATCTGCTTATCTAGACTCCCATGTAAGAATGCAGTCTTTACATCAAGTTGTTCCAACTCAAAATTTAGTGCGCTTATTATGGCTAGAAGAACTCGTATAGTTTTATGTTTCACAACAGGTGAAAATATTTGATAATACTCTACTCCCTCCTTCTGTGAAAACCTTTTTACCACAAGTTGTGCTTTGAACTTAGCTGGTTCAACTCTAAGGATACCTTTTTTTCTCTTAAAGACCCATTTACCCCCCATCGGCTTTACAACTTTCGGTAATGGCACAAGATCCCATGTTCATTCTTTACAAAAGACTGCATCTGCTCGTTCATGGCAATTAGCCATTCTGATGCTTCTTTACTCAGAACCGCTTCTTTTTATGATCGAGGTTCATCTGAATCAATGCTTTCTGCAATTGGCAAAGCATATGCACCAAGATTAACATCGAAATCATCAACACAATTTGCATACCTCGCTGGCTTTCTGATTTTCCTTCTGGTTCTTCTTTCTGCTATACTTCATGAATCTTGTTCTTCTTGCACATTCTTGGGCTATTCTGTAGGACTAATAATAATCTTTTTTGGAATTTGAATATCAAACTCCACCATCTGGCTAGCACTTTGATCTTTGTTTCCTGTAATATTATCACAGTCCTCCTTCTAAATGAACATAGCAGACTCATCAAAAGTTACATCTCTGCTAATAAAAAATTTCAGAGTTCTACCAGTTTCAGTACACCACAGTTTGTACCCTTTAACTCTAGTAGCATAACCTAGAAATATGCATTTCACTGTCCTAGGCTTTAGTTTACCATCATCAACATGAGCATAAACAAAACAGCCAAATATACGTAAGCCAAAATAACCAAAGGGAGAATCGTACCATACCTCTTGAGCAGTCTTAAAATTTATTGCAATTGATGGAGATCTATTCATCAGATAGTAAGCAGTATTAATCGCTCAGCCCAGAATTACTTTGGCAAACTAGCATTCAATCGTATGCATCGAGCACCCTGCAGAAGTGTTTGATTCATGCGTTCTAAAACTCCATTATTCTGTTGTGTATGCCATACAGTTCGATGCCTCACTATACCTTTTTTTTTGTAAAACTCATCGAACTGGGTATTATAGAATTCTAACCCATTATCAGTTCTGAGTGTCTTGACTTGTTTACCAGTACGTTTTTCAACCATAATCTTCCACTCCTTGAACTTCCCAAACACCTCATCTTTTGATTTCAGAAAATACACCCAAATTTTCCTATAGTCATCAATGAAGGTTACAAAACACTTACAGCAACCACGAGTTTTGACCGAAGCAGGACCCCACAAATCTAAACAGACATACTTAAGAATATCCTTAGAAGTGTGCTTGCCAGAATTGAACTTCACCCTGCACTGCTTGCCCATAACATAAGTCTCACAAAATTTCAGCTTCCCAATTTCAGCATCATCCATCAATCCTTGTTTACTCAATATTGCAAGTCCTCTTTCACTCATATGGCCTAATCTATGGTGCCATAGCTCTGTAGAACCATCATAATGCTGCTCTAAAAATTGAGAGACTATTACTATTCCCATCACTAAATTTCCTGTCAATATATAAATTCTTTGGTGCAATTTACCCATCATGACAGTCAAAGCACCCTTAGAAACTTTAATTTGTCCACCTTGACTAGAATAGTTGTAACCCTGTTTATCCAGAGTACCCAACGAAATCAAATTTTTTCGTAAATTAGGAACATACCAGGCATCAAGTGTTCTAATCATACCATCATACATCTTGATCTACACAAAACCACTACCTTTAATACGAAGCTCCATATCATCACCCAATTTCACAACACCATTCCACTACTTAAAAGTAGTAAACAAATCTTTTGTAAAAGTCATATGATAAGACGCACCAGTATCAAGAACCCATGAATTTACAGAACCTAGAGTACTAACCGTCAAAACATCGTTACCATCTCCTTCATCGGAGCTATCCTATGCTACAACAGCATTAGCTTTTTTGCTTGTTTCCTTCTTTTAGCCTTTCTTTCACTGTGGACAGTCTCTCTTTAAATGCCTTTCCTCTTTGTAGTGATAACATCGGATACCAGATCTCGATTTTAAACGTGATCTTTTGCTCTCGTTATGCTTTTCTTTGGTTCTACTTCTACTAACAATCAGGCTTGAATTTGATCCGTTTTCACCAAGGCTAGTAACCTTTTTATTCAATTCCTTGGATAACAAAGCATCTTTCATGCCATTAAGAATGATAGAGTCTCTACCATACAACATAATCTCATGAAAGTTACCAAAGAACTTGGGCAATGAACATAAAACAATAATAGCCTGATCTTCCTCTTCAACCTCAACCCCAATAACATGAAGATCAAGCATTATCTAGTTAAGCATATCGAGATGATCTTTCATTGGTGTATTCTCTGCCATCTTCAACATGTACAATTATTGCTTCTGATATATGTGGTTCATTAGGGATTTCTTATGGTTCTTGGTTTCAAGCGCAACCATAATCCTGCAACATTTTTCTCTGTAACCACCTTTCTCAAAACTTCATCTGCCAACCTTAACAAGATTGCACTATGACCTTTGCCATGATTTTTGGATTTTCCCCGCCTTCAAATCTGTCGGTAATTCATCTTCTTTTAATAGCACCATCGTGCACCCTTGCTGAACCAAAATTACCCGCATCTTCACTTGCCATAGGGTGAAATCATTCAGCCCATTGAATTTCTCAATGTCGAACTTGTGAGTGGACGCCATCTTAATAAGCAAATTGAATACAGGAAATTTTTCAGGCTCTGATACCAATTGTTATGTGGAAATAACAAAATTAAAACAAGAACATACAAGATTTGCGTGGTTCGGTCAATTTGACCTATGTCTACGGGCTGGAGAAAGTTTCCTTATTTTTTTTCTTAAGAGAGAATGATACATGTTACATGGATAAAACCCTAGATACACATTATTTAGTCACCGATATAGAAATTATGGATGCAACTTAATTTGGGCTGAGCCCTAACTGTGTTAAGTTAGGTCATAATTTAACTGGGTCATAAATTCAAGGCATAAAATAACACATAGATACCACTTGTTGGGAGCGAACTAAACCTTGTCCTGACTCAAGACCCATCTCAACGTGGCTTACATACATGGACTGGACACCACTTGAAACCAAAAGCCTAAGCTATTGGTTTCATGGGTCCTCTATGTATATAAGTCACCTTACCATCACATCACTTTATGATGTGGGATCCTAACTCACATGTGAAAACCTTAACACTTCAAATGACCATGATCGAAACTATGCTTAATGGATTAAGCATGCAAAACAATTACTAAGTAGCTTGTAAGGAGTTTGAAAACATACCTAAAGGGTTAAACCTGAACTTATCTATCGCAAGTTTAAGCTCAAAGCTTGAATTCACAAAATTGGTTATTTCTTCCAACACAAACTCCAAATCAAAAAATATCTTTCATACGCATGTAGAGCTTGGAAAGTAGATGAGTTTCCATCAATTGCATGTTTAATTCGATAGAGAAATGGGGAAGTAATTCTAGAGAGATTAGGGATCTCGACTAAGGCTCACTTACCAAAAGGTAGAGAGAGTGGTAGAAAAGTTAGAGAGAGTACATTTAAAGGGAGAAATAAAATATGGAGAAGAAGAGGGGAGTGGGGGTCTTGGCAAAGGCTCACTTGTTGACCTTTCTTCATCAATTTTCCATATATATAAATTGTTTTTGGTCCAATTAACCCATTAGTCCTCATGATTTGAAAGCTTAACATCTTGCCTCCAAGTTTCTAATTACATTCAAAACAGTCCCTTACTCAAGGCTTTCAATTTTTTTTTTCTAAAAGGGTCATTAAAAGTAAGCTTTAGGTAAGATTCCAAATAATACTAATTCTTGATATATCAAATATCCAATTTACCAAAATTTAAACACCTAAGATTTGAAAATTTGGAAACAAAATGTGTACACATGAGATTACAAATTAGCAAAAGCTTCTAAAGATATTATACTAAGGACTATATGACTCATGTAAAGTCTAGGTATTACATTTTATGTTAATTATATATAATAATTTATGTGCTAATGCGTTGGTAAAATTGGATTGTGACGTGGATGATGATTTGGAGGTGCTGAGGTAGCTACCAAATTTTGTTTCAAATTTTTTGCTTGCTGAAGTAATGGGAGTTAAGTTCCCATGAGGTTTCACCAGCTGAATTTTTCTTGTGTAGTTCTATCTTTTCTAACAAAAAAAAAATATAATCTAAAAGCTAGCTAGTGCTATTGGGTTATGCCCAAATACAAATCACTTGGGCCTAATTACAGTAGCCTAAAGTCTAAACGGATTAAGGGTTTAATCCAAATCTAATTAGGTTAAAAAGAGTTTTAACCTAAATATAAATAGCGTGTGAGACCCACATAAGTTAAGGCTTTTGTCGTATAAACAAAAAATACAACCCTCTATGCGTTTGCTAGCACAAAAGATAGAGAGAAAGCTCCATCCCTACTTTTCCTTAGATGAAGATTGGTTACTGCTTGATCGTGTGGATACTGTTGAGGAGAGATCCTAAGGAGGTTTCGCTATAGCTTGATTCGATCCAACTTCAGTTTGTGATTTTATCGCACAAGAAAGGTAATAATTCTATCACTGATTGGGATCTCATCCGCATGGATCCTGGTGGGAACCGAAATTTTATTTTTTCACTGAAATTTTATATACAAGAGCGACTCGTGGAACCAAATCGGATTAATTGAAAAGCACGTCTCTGGTATCAATTTCATTTATACATGAAATATTGTATATATTGTTTTATGTTAAATTTGATATGGGATATTAATTTCGATTTTTTTGCCCTAATGTGTTTAATATATTTAAACTATATGACATGTTTAAATTGTCAAAAAAGATCTATTAGTTGATAATAAAAAGAAATTGCATCTAGTTATGCATAAGAGCTAGGTAAAAACAAAATTGAGGCAATTAGGGTTCGGGTTTTCTTCCCAAAACAGTTTATGGCATCGAAAGACACCAACTGTCGGTGGTTTTCTTCTAGGTTAAGGCTGGTCATTCCGTCAACCTTTCAGGGGCTTTGCCCTCGAACCCCGACAAGAGGCGCTACCTCTTTTACCCCCGCTCTCTAACAAGTCAGCGGGATAGCCATATTTTTTTTGCACAGGGTGTTGGTCTGTAACCCCATATTAAACACATTAGTTATATAATACGATCTTTTTAAAGGGTTTAAGTTTTGATAAAATTGTTATGCTGTTATGAATAGCATGTTGATTGTTTTCTTTGAGCATGGTGCATAGTTATAGCCCTATGGCCATAGTTTTTACAGGGGTTGTAAAATTTTATATACGGCCTGCATGTTGTGCCTTTCTATCAAAATTCTGGTTGTACATTCTCTTCTCACCTTACTCCCTTCGAATGTAACCCGAGGTTTCTATCATATTTCTTGTATAGAATTAGGATAGTTTTAGTGAAGAAGGTGCTTAACCAAAGGAGGCAAGGACATGGTGGCTATACAAAGTGGACCAAGGTGGTGCTTAGAGAAGCTAGAATTACCCCTAGGTTGACCTTGTCAATTCTTTTATTGGTTAAGAGAATTGATGTAGATTGGGCTATAACTATGTCACGTTTACTTTTATGCATTTATTTTATGTATGAGATATATGATTAAAAGGGATGCATGCTTATTAGTAATTGATAAGATCAATTTAAGACATCCAATAAAAAAGATTAAAATTGGTGAGATCAAATTCCCTAAAAAAAAAAAATTAAGTCAAATGCCTTCCAATGTATAGCCTTCGTTAATGCCTAGATCGAATATAAGTAGGTTTGCCAAAGCAAAGTATATATTTTCTGTAATGGTACGGCGCGATAGGATAATAGTGATATCCAAGTGGCTAATTTGAGGTATGACTTAACTAGGCCATCTCAATAGGATTAGCGATCTAGAGGCAAAGAGTTATGTGGTTCATAAGATGAACTAAAATAAGAGTTGTTAACCTAACTATCTAAGAGTCGCATGAGGTGTAATTGACAAGAGTTGCCTACCTAAATAACTAAGTTTTGAGTGTTCAGTCAAAGCCAACTCAAGATTTGGGAAATATGGATCTAGGCCCACTAGAAAGTTCTAAGGTAGGATTTTTTGAATTAATAATGAGGTTATTAATTTGAACAAGATAGTGGGAGTATCATTTAATTTAAATTGCCAAATTAAATGACTGAAAAGCATGATTGACACGTTCGGACCTAGTCTGCACGTGTCAAGTTGTGAAATTTGTATATAGTTGTAAAGCCAAGTGATGAATTGGAACTTGCTTTGCACATTTTGAACTTTTTTAGCTAAATTACTACCTTAGAAACCCTAATTTGTAGTTCGGAGTCAATCGAGTACACTAGGGGTTGGGAAACCGAGACAATTGGGCCAAGTTGACCAAAGGTCAACATAAAAATGTTGACTCCGGCGCCGGACTTGGTTAGGTCTGCCATCAGACTCAATAGTTTAAATGGGAGGTCGGTTGCCCGACCCCCATTTTTGCATCGTTTTCTTCTTTTCTTCGATTCCCCCGAATTCTCTCAAACTCCCACCATTTCTATCACTGCAAATCACCTTCAAACACTTCAATAAACACCATAAACAACTCTTTAGCTTCCTTAAAGATCAACAACGCCAAATTCATCAAGAATTCTTAAAATCTTCAAAGTTGACATCTTGGAGTCATTTTGTTCTTCAAGTTATATCTCTTAATCCAACCATAGGCTTTGGCTGATTTCTTGGTATGATGTTCTAGACTCTTTGAGCTTTAATTTGAATACTTATTTGCTGAATTTCATGGTCTGAGCTAGGAGATATGTTGGATTGAAGATTAAAGTTCATTTTGTTCAAAAACCAATTGCACCATTAGATTTTGATCCGAATTTCTTGCATGATCAGTCGTTTAATTTAGTTTTTGAAGCAATAGGCTCTTAGTTTAAATGTTGAAGTGCATGTGTTTAGGATTTCATGTTGATTGGTGAAAGATTGAACTCAAATCGAGCTTGGGAAGTTGAAGGAGCAAGTCTCGGCCTTAGGCCAGAGATAGATCTAGCGCCGGATCCACTTGTGTCCGGTGCCTGACCCAAGCCAACTTGGGAATTCTCCCAAATTTGGCCACTCCCTCGCGGGAGTGAGCCAAAGGGGCGTGAGACTTGCACTGTAGCAGGGGCAATTTGGTCATCTCACCCTCATACCCCATTGACCATAATTGATTTTCGGACTTGTGCAATTTAGTTCCAATACCCTAGAAACCCTAATTAAGACATGTTGTGATGTTTAATTGTTAGTCGAATGCCTTTATTAATCATATTAGATTTAATTTGATTATTTAGGTACGAGATTGTACGAGATCGGGCAGTAGCTTTCAAGCTAAGGCATTCGAGGGGTTTATTCGGGAGTATACGAATCTCCTTACTTGTGAGTGGCTTGGATTATAGTGGTTGACCACTGAGGGTCAACCGTTTTCAAATTGCTTATTAAACTGTTTTATAAAATATTTATAATGTTTTGGGATATGGACTATCAACCCTCACACATGAGTTATAAATGGCTTTAAGGGTGGGTTTTCAAAAGAAAATATGAAATATATTTTTATGTTTTATTATGATTATGACCGATAAGAGAAGAGCAATTGAGAGGTTCTCGGTGCTCTGATGAGAGGGAGTGTGTGGACCGAGAGAGAGGCATGCCATCAACCAAGTAGCCATGGATCGCCTTTTGAGGGGTATGATGAATGCGAGACCCTGGGAGAGTCGCGTAGGGAAGCTGGCCAGGGCTTGAGTGTAGTTGTGCTCCATTCATAGCGTTGGCAACATTAAGGGAATGGGCTAAAGAGTAAAGAAAGATTATTTTGAGATATGAGTTAAAGCCCTTGACGGTCTAGCGGGGCACCCAAGTGCACGAGTGTGCCTTTGGGATGATTTCAGATGCCAGCCTATTTACGAGATTTGATATTTGATTTGGTTTGGGATTTCATTGTGATTTCATAAAATAGTTTCTTAAAGGAGTTTTGGATTATTTCATATCCTTAGCCTGAGGTGATCAGTCATTATAATCGGGTTCCTCACTGGGTACATATATATTTGTACTCACCCCATTCACTTATTTTTGTAGGTCATCAGGCTTCGGACGACAGGTGTCTCGGTGGACAGTGATCACTGGTATCTCACTAGCAGACCACGATTTTGTAGGTTCCACCCAGATCCCTTGTGAATCCTGGCTTCGGAATAGTATTGTATACTGTTATATCTTATTCCGCTACATATTTACACCACAAAATGTGCCAATTTTATTATATAAATATCTTATGATATTTTCTATATTATTTTCTTATATATTTTCAAACATTGCTGGAGTACACCTTTTTTATGCCTTGTACCATCTTGGACAGCCGGCCTTTTATGGCACGTATCTCGAAGTGGTATGATGGTGTGATGATTTGATTGGTATCAGAGCAAAATTTAAAATATATGTTATACCGATATGCTATGATATACCGAGCCGGGGAGTTCACATAGTTTTGTGATTTCTGATTTTTGGGATAGAGGTATGGGGCACGGATAGTATAGAATTTTTATGATTACTGACCTAGATTTTATCTAGCGTTACACTATGCCTCATAGAAGAAAGGATACCACTGATACCTCGGTACCCAGGAGGAGAGGTCGCCTTCGTCAGCAACCTGAGGCACAGCCTAGTATTGAGGCGATCCCAGATTTGCCTATACCCCCAGTAGTACTAGGGGATGAGACCTAGCAGCAGGGTTTTCATCATGAGGTTCCACCTTCCCCACCTCCGGCACATCGGTACAGTATACGCCCGTAAACCTAGAGCAGATGTTTGATAGTTGGGCTAGCAGATTCTTTTCTATGTACATGCCCAGCGGTGCTTATTAGCCTACTGGCACTGCACCACCAGTTCATCCATCTCCGTTGATGCCGACACTGACATGGATGCACTACACTCTTGACGTACAATAGTCAACTCAGTAGCCCGCTGATCAGTCTGCTCATTCGTATCAGCCACTGCCTCCACTGATGGTTTCACTGTACTTTTAGCATGACGATATGGTGAGTACCTCTGAGGGTGTCACTACCTCGGAGACCCACCTGGTGAAGTTCCTTCGCATCATGAAAAGACTAGACACAGCGAAACTCTTCGATACATCCGCTGATGTAGCTTGGGTTTGGTTGTACTTCGTCACCAATAATACGGAGGGTTTAGGGATAACTTCAGAGAAGTGGGTAAGTGTTGTTACCAGATATCTTTAAGAGCAGTTTTTGAGTTGGTGGACCAACCTCGAGAGCCGAAGCTATTGGACTAGTTACATGAGAGACTTTTGTTATGGAGTTCCGACGAAGGTTCCTGTCAGAGGAGATGATGATGTGGAGATACAGCGAGTTTCTTCGACTGCAGCAGAATGACATGTTCGTCGAGAGATATGATACGGAGTTGTGGAGGCTTTCGCATCATCTTCTGTCTATCACCTAGGAGGCCTTCTACCTTCAGTTTGTCAACGGTCTTCTGTGGGAGATCATATAACCTATGATGCCCAGCCTTGGAGCCACTTTTAAGCAGCACTTACAGAATGCTTTGTGGGCCATGATTACCCAGCATCAGCAAGGAGGTTCGAGTGCGAGCGGACAGCGATCCTCTCATGTATCTTTGGACCTTGCATCGAAGAAATCAAAGGGCATACGCTCTTATAGTGGGGTATCCATAGGTAGTTCTACTGAGTCCCCAACACCGCAGATATCACTTCCTTTGCCACCATCTTACTCCGGCGGTCGAGGGAAAGGAAAGCTCGGATTTGTTTCCATGATCAAGGGATGGTTCTAGAAGAAGAGAAGAGAGTCTGCACCATGGTTCCACACTGCAAACGACGCCATTTCGGACAGTGTAGGAGCGTTATCAGATGCTATCGGTGCGGAGTTGTAGGCCACATGGCACGTGCTTGGCCACTTACTGCCTCTGTACCACCTAGACGGAGTTTTGGTCAGCCTTCGACCGGACTGTTTAGTTATGGAGGATTCTGTCTTTTTTAGCTGTCGCAACACTCCTATGCTGCCCCCTTTTCCTCTCAACAATATTCTGGTGCTGGAAGCAATTTAGTAGCTCAAAGAGGATGCCAACAGCAGTAGCAGCACACCCAAGTTTATGCGATGTCACAAAAGGATGTCAACACCCGTCCATATGTAGTCATCGATAAATATATATTTAAATATTCATGAATACTAATTTTTGTTGGTACCATCACGTTCGCAGCTGATTGAGAAGTGAAAGTAATCACTTTAGAAAATTTTTGAACGTTAGGCGTGGTAGTTATTTTTGATCAACCGGCATATGGATACTAGAGCTGCTTTGTCATATGTGATTACCAAGTTCGCTGTACATGTGGATAGACCATTATCACCTTTAGGATAGGAGTTATTGGTGAATACGCCTTTGGGTGGAAAAATGGTTTGAAATATGGTGTATTAAAGGTATGCAGTGAAGTTGGAAAACCTTATGTTTGAAACGGACTTGATTCCTCTATAAATGTCTGACTTCGATGCCATATTGGGAATGGATTGGCTAGGGAGACATCGTGCACAGATCTATTACGAGCATCATTTGGTGAGAATTCCCCGACCCGATGGTAGCATGATTGACTTCTACTACGAGTGCTGAGGCACACCGAATATCATCTCTGCCATTCAAGTAAGTAAGTTGCTATGAAGGGGCTGTGAAGCTATGTTAGCTCATGTAGTAGACGCTTTAGTGGAAGAGCCTAACATTAAAGATATTCCGGTATTGAATGAGTTTCTGGATGTCTTCCCTGATGAATTACTTGGTTTGCCACTCTAGAGAGACTTCGACTTCCCTATCGAAGTCTATCTCGGTACGGATCCAATCTCTATGGCTCCATACCAAATGGCACCTACTGAAATGGTTGAGTTAAAGAAACAGCTTGTCGAATTATTGGAAAAGGATTCATTCGACTGAGTACTTCACCTTGGGGAGCCCCAGTATTGTTTGTGAAGAAGAAAGATGGTTCAATGCGACTCTGCATCGACTACTACAAGCTTAATGCGGTGACAGTAAAGAATAGATATCTATTACCTCGCATTGATGATTTGTTCGACCAGTTTCGAGGTGTCGGAGTATTCTCCAAGATCGACTTGCGATTGGGTTATCATCAGTTGAAGATACGAGAGGAAGATATTTACAAATCTGCCTTTCGTACCAGATACAGACATTATGAGTTTTGTGTGATGTTGTTTGGACTTACCAACACTCCAGCGGCATTTATGGACTCGATAAATCGAGTGTTCCATCCATATCTAGATCGATTTGTCATCGTCTTCATTGATGACATATTGGTTTATTCGAGAAATCGACGAGAGCATGCAAATCATTTCGCATCGTGTTACACACTCTCAGAGAGCACCAGTTGTATGCTAAGCTCTCCAAGTGCCAGTTTTGATTGCAACAAGTTGGATTCCTTGGTCATATTGTGACTAGGGAAGGTATATTTATGGATTTCAGCAAGATCGAAGTGATCATTGATTGGAAATGCCCCATAAGTCCCACTAAAATTCGAAGTTTCTTGGGATTATCTGGATATTGTCGGAGATTTGTAGATGGATTCTCCACGATTGCTGCACCTTTAACGAAACAGACTTGTAAGGACGTCAAGTTTCTCTGGTCAGATGCCTATGAAGAAAGTTTTCAGAAGCTGAAGGATAAGTTGACATCAATGCCTGTACTTGCCCTACCAGTGAGCGGCAAAGAGTTCATCGTGTACATTGATGCATCACACCAAGGATTGAATGCGTGTTGATGCAAGATGGAAGAGTAATTGCCTACGCTTCTCGAAAATTAAAATCGAATGAGGAGAAGTATCCAGTTCATGACTTAGAGCTTACAGCTATAGTCTTCGCTTTGAAGATTTGGCGACACCATTTATATGGTGAAACTTGTCACATCTACACCAATCACAAGAGCCTGAAGTACTTTATGAATCAACGTGATTTGAACATGAGGTAGAGGCAATGGCTAGATCTCATCAAAGATTATGATCTTGTCATCGACTACCATCCCGGCAAAGCAAATGTGGTTGCAGATGCTTTGAGTTGGAATGTAGTTACCCCATTGGCGACAATCAGAGATGTCTACCTGCCAAAATTAGTGAAGCTTAGGTCAACTGGAGCTAGATTGGCTTATGACTTCCACGACAGTGCATTGATTGCACAGATCATAGCAAGGCCGGTGTTAGATGATCGGATTCGTAATCTCTAGACTTCCAATCCAAAATTGCAACAAAAGCTTCAGAAGTTGCAGTTAGGCGAACAATCTAAATTTTCGATTCTAAGCGATGGAGTTCTATTATTTAGAGGTCGAGTTTGCGTGCCAAACGACCTTGACCTCAACGGTACTATTCCACAGCAAGCTCATTCTTCTCTATTAGCAATGTACTCAGGCAGCACCAAACTGTATCGAACCATCAAAGATCATTATTCGTGGATTGGAATGAAGAGGGAAGTTGCCGAATTTGTGACCAGATGCCTAACATGCCAACCAGTGAAAGCAGAACATTGGAAACCCTTTGGGATACTTCAGCCTTTACAAATTCCCGAATGGAAGTGGGAGCACATCACCATGGACTTTGTGATTGGTTTCCCACGCATCAAATATGGACTTGATGCCGTATGGTTGATTGTGGATAGACTCACCAAGTCAGTGCATTTCCTACCAGTAAGCATGAGATGGAGTGTGAACCAATTTGCGCAACATTACATGAATGGAGTGGTTAGACTCTATAGAGTTCCAGCTTCTATAGTTTCAGATCTTGATCCAAGATTCACCTCACAGTTCTAGAGCAGTTTTTAGCAAGCAATGGGAACCACCTCAGCTTTAGTACCGCCTTCCATCCACAGACTGATGGCCATTCGGAGCGCACCATTCAGATATTGGAAGACATGCTATGAGCATGTGCGCTTGAGTTTACCAGTGGACGGGATACTTATCTATCTTTGGCGGAGTTTGCATACAACAACAGCTACCAATCCAGTATTGGTATGGCTTTGTACGAACCCTTGTATTGGAAGAAATGTAGAACACCATTATACTGGGATGAAGTGGGAGAAAATCGAATCTTCGACAAGGTTAAAATTGAATTCACCACTAAGAAGGTGAAATTTATTTGGTAATAACTTAAGGCAGCCTAGGATTGAGATCAGAAGTATGCGCAGCGAAGGAGAACGCCTTTGGAATTCCAAGTGGGAGATTAAGTCTTCTTGAAAGTCTCTCCTTGGAAAGGTGTCATCAGATTTCACAGGGCGAGAAAGCTGAACCCAAGGTACATAGGTCCATTCCTTATCATTGAACGGATTGGGCCACTAGCATATCGTCTAGAATTGCCACCTGATATGGCCAAAATACATGATATGTTTCATGTATCCATGTATCGGAAGTATGTACTAGATCAGTCTCACGTGCTCCAAATGCCACCAGTGAAACTGAAGAAAAGTTTGAACTTCAAGGTTTGACCTGCAGCTATATTGGATCGACAAACTCGATCCTTAAGGAAGAAATTTGTTCCATTAGTGCAAGTATTGTGGAGAAGCTCGTAAATAGAGGAACAAACTTGGGAACCCGAGAGTGACATGAGACGTTACTTCCCCCACTTGTTTGAAGATTAGTATAATGTAATTTCGGGGAAAAACTTTTATTAAAGGGGGAGAGTTGACATGCCCAGACCTAGTCCGCATGTGTCAAGTTGTGAAATTTGAATATAGTTGTAAAGCCAAGTGATGAATTGGAACTTGCTTTGCACATTTTGAACTTCTTTAGCTTAATTACTAGCTTAGAAACCCTAATTTGTAGTCCGGAGTCCATCGAACACACTAGGTGTTCAGAAATCGAGACAATTGGGCCAAGTTGACCAAGGTCAACATAAAAATGTTGACTTCAGTGTTGGACTTGGTCGGGTCCGGTGCCGGACTCAACAATTTAAATGGGAGGTCGGTTGCCCGACCCCCATTTTTGCACCGTTTTCTTCTTTTCTTCCATTCCCCCAAATTCTCTCAAACTCCCACCACTTCCATCACTGCAAATCACCTTCAAACACTTCGATAAACACCATAAACAACTTCTTTAGCTTCCTTGAAGATTAATAACACCAAATTCATCAAGAATTCTTCAAATATTCAAAGTTGACATCTTGGAGTCATTTTGTTCTTCAAGCTATATCTCTCAATCCAACGATAGGCTTTGGTTGATTTCTTGGTATGTTATTCTAGACTCTTTAAGATTTAATTTGACTGCTTATTTGCTTAATTTCGTGGTCTGAGGTAGGAGATATGTTGGATTGAAAATCAAAGTTCATTTTGTTCAAAAACCAATTACACCATTAGAATTTTGATCCGAATTTCTTGCATGATCATCCATTTAATATTAGTTTTTAAAGCTATAGACGCTTTAAGTGTTGAAGTGCATGTTTTTCGAATTTCATGTTGATTGGTGCAAGATTGAACTCAAACCGAGCTTGGGAAGTTGAGGGAGTAAGTCTCGGCCTTAGGCCAGAGACGAATCCGATGCCAGATCCACTTGTGTCAGGCGCCGGACCCAAGCTAATTTGTGAATTCTCTTAAATTCGGCCACTCTTGCGTAGGAGTGAGCCAAAGAGGCATTGGACCTATATTGTAGTAGGGGTAATTTGGTCATTTTACCCCCCAGATCCCAATTGACCATAATTGATTTCCGGACTTGTCCAATTTTGTTCCAAGACCTTAGAAACCCTAATTAGGACATGTTGTGATGTTTAATTGTTAGTCGAATGCCTTCATTAATCAAATTAGATTTAATTTAATTATTTAGGTACGGGATTGTACGAGATCGGGAGGTAGCTTTCGAGTTAAGGCATTCGAGGGGTTTATTCGAGAGTATACGAATCTCCCTTACGTGTGAGTGGCTTGGATTATAGTGGTTGACCACTGAGGGTCAATCGTTTTCAAATTGCTTATTAAACTATTTTATAAAATATTTATAATGTTTGGGATATGGACTGTCCACCATCACACGCGAGTTATAAATGGCTTTAAGGGTGGGTTTTCAAATGAAAATATGAAATTATATTATTATCTTTTATTGATGATTATAACTGATGGGAAAGAAGCGATTAAGAGGTTCTTAGTGCTCTGATGAAAGGGAGCATGTGGATCGAGAGACAGGCATGCCATCGACCAAGTAGCCGTGGACCGCCTTTTGAGGGGCACGGTGACTGCGACACCTTGGGAGAGGCATGTAGGGAAGCTCACCAAGGCTCGAGTGTAGCTGTGCTCCACTCACAGCGATGGCAACGTCAAGGGAATTGTTAAAGAGTAAAGAAAGATTATTTTGAGATATGAGTTGAAGCCCTTGACGGTTCAGCAGGGCACCCAAGTGCACGGGTGTACCTTTGGGACGATTTCAGATGCCAACCCATTTACGAGATTTGATATTTGATTTAGTTTGGGATTTCATTGTGATTTCATAAGATGGTTTCTTATTTCATAAGGAGTTTTGGATTATTTCATATCCTCAGCCTAAGGTGATAGGTCATTATAACCGGGTCCCTCACTGGATACATATACATTTGTACTCGCCACATTCACTTATCTTTGTCGGTCATCAGGCTTCGGATGGCAGGCATCCCGATGTACAGTGATCACTGGTATCTCACCTGCAGTCCACGATGTTGTAGGTTCCACCCAGATCCCTTGTGAATCCTGACTTCGGAGTAGTATTGTATACTGTTATATCTTATTTCACTGCATATTTACATCGTAAAATGTGCCATTTTATTATATAAATATCTTATGATATTTTCTATATTATTTTCTTATATATTTTCAAACATTGCTCGAGTACACCTTATTTATGCCTTGTACCATCTTGGATAGCTCTCCTTTCATGGCATACATCTCGAGGTGGTACGGCGGTTGTCACGTGGCCGAGCCCTTTGGTCAGGGCGTGAAAATGATACTTATTTTGCATATTTCTATTGTAGATTACACCCAACATACTTTTACTGCGATTTGTCTTTGAGAAGGACAAGTTGATTGGGTTAAACTTCTTGGACTGATATAGAAACTTAAGGATAGTCCTCAAATAAGAGAGAAAGTTATATGTCCTTGAGGAACCTTTTCTTGATGAGGTACTTGCTGCTAATGCATCAAGGGCTAATAAAGATGCTTATAAGAAGCATCAAGATGATGCCCTAGATGTGGCTTGTCTTATGCTTGCCATTATGACTCCTGATCTTTAGAAGTGTTATGAGGAGATGAATGCTTTCGATATGATCGAACATCTAAATCAACTAAACAAGAGAGATTTGATGTCTCTAAGGCCCTGTTTTAGTGCAAAATGACAGAAGGAACTCCCGTTGGAACACATGTTCTAAAGCTGATAGGTTATGTTGATAGCCTTGATAGATTGGGATTTCCACTAGGCCAAGAGTTAGGCCACTAATGTAATTCTACAATCATTGCCTGAAAGTTACAGTCAATTCGTCATGAACTATAACATGAATGAAATTGACAAACCTCTGCCAGAGTTGCTTGGTATGTTAAGAACTATTGAAGCAAAATGAAAAAGGCCAAGCCCAATGTCATTATGATGGTTCAAAAGGGTAAGAAAAAGGCCAAGGACAAATTTAAGCCAAAGAGCAAGGACAATAAAACCTTTGGCAAGTCCAAGGAAACTTCTCTTGTACTGAAACCTAAAAGTAGTGTGGCTAAAGAAGGGAACCACTTCCATTACGGTGAGACTGGCCATTGGAAGAGAAAGTACAAGGTTTATCTAGAAGAGTTAAAGAAAAAGAAAAAGTGAAGTGAGACTTCTCCTTCAGTATTTATGTTATAGAAGTCAATTTATCTACTTCTACATCATAGGTATTAGATACCACATGTGGTTCTGACATTTGTGTAAATGTGCAAAGAATAAAAAGAGTAGGACATTGGCTAAGGGTGATGTGGACCTACGAGTTGGCAATGGAGCAAAAGTTACTGCTTTAGCTGTAGGAACACATACTTTATCTTTGGCCCCTGGGCTTGAGTTAAAACTTGAGATTTGTTATTATATGCCTGCCATTACTAGAAATACTATTTCTATTGCTTATTTAGAGAAGCTTGGTTTTTCATTTGTTATAATGTTATTCTATTTATTTCAATGATATCTATTATGGTTGTGCACATTTGATTAATGGTCTCTATGTTCTAGATTTAGATATGCCTATCTTTAACATAAATACTAAAAAGATTAAATCTAATGATTCTAGTCCGACCTACCTTTGGCATTGTCGCTTGAGCCATATAAATGAGAAATGCATCTCAAGACTCCATAAAGATGGCCTCTTGGACTCATTAGATTTTAGATCATATAAGGTCTGTGAATCTTGTTTATTTGGCAAGATGACTAAAACTCCTTTCACTGGACATAGTGAAAGGGCTAATGATTTATTGGGCGTTATACATATAGAGGTATGTGGACCATTAAATAAACAGGCTAGAGGTGGTTTTTAGTATTTCATTACATTTACTGATGATTTCAGTGGATATGGATATGTGTATCTTATGAGACACAAATCTGAAGCCTTTAACAAGTTCAAAGAATTCGAGAATGAAGTACAAAACCAACTGGCAAAAATATCAAGATCCTTCAATCTAATCGAGGTGGAGAATATTTAAGCCAAGAGTTTTGTGACTATCTAAAAGAGTGTGGAATAGTTTCAGAACTCACTCCTCTTCTTACACCACAATGGAATGGTGTTTCCGAAAGAAGGAATCAAACATTGTTAAACATGGTTCGATCAATGATTAGTCATGCAAATTTTCCAGTTTCCTTTTGGGTACATGCATTAGAAATTGCTGCTTTTACACTTAACCATGTTCTATCTAAATCGGTTGAAAAGACACCATATGAGATATAGATTGAGAAGCGTCCTAGTATGTCTTTTATAAAGATTAAGGGTTGTGAGGCTTATGTAAAATGCCAAACATTAGATAAACTTGAACCAAAATCTGAAAAATGCTTCTTTTTTTAGTATCCTAAGTTAACTAAAGGCACTATTTCTATAATCTCATATAGAACAAAGTGTTTGTTGCTCGGACTGGTGTTTTTCTAGAAGAGAATTTATTTCTAGAAAAAGTAATGGGAGCAAGATTGATCTTAAAGAAGTTCAAGATCAACAACAAAATATTAAAGAAGTTCAAGTTCAACAAGAAGACACTGAACCTCAGATGAAAGCTGAGTAAAGTCTATAGGTTGTTGTGGAACAGGAACTTGCTCAAGAAAAACAAACGCTGTGTAGGTCCTTTATAACATACCATTTGTCTGCGAGATATGCTTTGCTCATAACTCATCATGGTGATGTTCTGCTTATGGATTAAGATGAGCCCACTACCTGCCAAGAAGCGGTATCGGGTCCAAAATTCGAGAAATGGCTTGAGGCCATGAAATCTGAAATGGAATCCATGTATGCCAACCAAGTTTGGACTTTGGTTGACCCACCTAAAGGGGTAAAACCCATAGGGTACAAGTGGGTTTTCAAGAAGAAAACCAACATGGATGGAAATATACATACCTATAAATGGCAATTGGTTGTTAAAGGTTTTTTACAAATTCATGGTGTTGATTATGATGAGACCTTTTCACCAGTTGTGATTTTAAATCCATTTGAATTTTGCTTGCGATAGCCACATTTCATGATTATGAAATCAGGCAAATGGATGTTAAAACCGTTTTCCTTATTGGAAATCTTTAAGAGGATGTGTACATGACATTACCAGAAGGTTTGTCACACCAGAAAATGCTGGGAAGGTTTGTAAGCTATAACGATTCATCTATGGATTGAAATAAGCTTCTCAAAGCTAGAATCTTTGTTTCAATGATGCAATCAAAGAGTTTGGTTTCATGAAAAATGAAGATGAGCCTTGTGTTTACAAGAAGGTTAATGGGAGCATAGTTGTCTTCCTAGTATTGTATGTAGATGACATACTTCTCATTGGGAATGACATCCCTACTCTATAGTCTATATAAAGACTTGGTTAGGGAAATATTTCTATATGAAGGACTTAAGTGAAGCCACATATATATTAGGTGTTAAGATCTATAGAGATATAGATCTAGACAGTTAATTAGCCTAAGTCAAAGTACATACATAGATAAAGTGCTAAAATGATTTAGCATACAGGATTCTAAGAAAGGATTTTCACCTATGACATAGGATTATTTTTTCGAAAGATTAGTGTCCTTTGACACAATATGAGAAAGAACGCATGAGTAAGATTCCATATGCATCTACTATTGGATCTATCATGTATGCTATGTTATGTACTCCTCTAAATGTCTTGTATGTTTTAAGCATGATGAGCAGGTACCAAGCTAATCCAGGTAAGCATCACTGGATAGCTGTCAAGAATATCCTTAAGTACTTGAGAAGAACTAAGGATACTTTCTTGATATATGGAGGTGAAGAAGAACTAACCATGGGAGGTTACACAGATGTGAGTTTCCAAACCGATAAAGATGATTCTCGATCGTAATCTAGGTATGTGTTTTGCCTAAATGGTGGTGCTATAAGCTGGAAGAGTTCGAAGCAAGACACAATAGCTAATTCTACAACAGAGGCTGAGTATATAGCTGCTAGTGGCGCAGTAAAAGAGGCTGTTTGGATCAAGAATTCAATTCTGAACTTGGGGTTGTACCTAGCATTGCAGATCCTATAGAGCTCTATTGTGATAACAGTGGGCTATTGCATGGCTAAGGAACCCAATCTCACCAACGATCCAAACATATACTTCAATGCTTCCATTTCATCCGAGATATCACTGACAGGGGAGACATGAAGATATGTAAAGTACCGATTTTTTGAATCCGATTGATGATAAAATTGCCAATCCATTAACAAAGCCTCTAATGTAGCAAAGGCATGATCGTCACACTAGCTCATTTGGTATTAGTTACATGAGTGATTGAATGTAGGATTGTTAGTGTATACATTAAAACCTATTATATGATGATGGCTTTTGATATACATTTTATCGTGCTAGTATTGTATTATTATTAAATGGTACTTTCATTATTATAGTTATTTGATACCTGCATAATATAAATAATCATAATATCGTCCCTAGAATAATTATGAATTATTCATAGATTTCCCTAGTCAAGTATTATTGTGAACTGGGATAACAATAATGCGTGGAGACTAGTATGTGTAGTGATTGATGACAAGAAGTTGACATGGATATAAGATATCAATTTAGCACATAGCTACATGTTAGAGAACTCATGTACTGGACCGACCTACAATAAGAATACTGCATGGATTGTTATGTGAGTGTCATAAGTGGTTCTCAGAGTGATAATGGTGTAAGTGATCCTTAGACTTGAGATCACCATAGATTCCTACATGACAAGTTATGTACTTTAATGTGGTCAACCGTCACTCGTAATCGAGTGGACTATAAAGGTTGTAATTGGATATGCAATAAATCATGCAAAGGTGTGATCAAGATAGAGTGATATCTTGGGTCCTTTGATTGAATGAGACTAAAATGGATGGCCGTGCTCAAATGAATTGATATGAGATATCAATTGGATTTGTTTTGAATAGTCTACTCGAGAATCAAGAAACATATAGATTGAACTATACAAGTATGACATATTCCGTGATTGCGTTCAATCGAGATATCATGGACAAAGGGATTAGACTACACAATAATATTAATCACAGATAAGGTTGTATCGAATCACGATATTCTTGTGACTTAGATATCAATTTGTGTTGCCAGACACCACTTATTGCTTGTGATGTTAAAAATAGTTTTAATGTCACTACTAATGTTACAAGAACCTATAGGGTCGCACACAAAGATTGAGAGTACAATAGAGTTTATAAATTTAGACAATGGGTATTTTGTCTTAGTGCAAGTGGGAGATTGTTGGGTTATGCCCAAAGACAAATTACTTAGGCCTAATTACGGTAGCCCAAAGTCTAAATGGATTAAAAGTTCAATCCAAATCTAATTAGGGTAAAAAGAGTTTTAACCTAAATATAAATAGTGTGTGAGACACGCATAAGTTAAGGTTTTTCCCTTAAAAATAAAAAAATAAAATTTTCTGCACGTTTGCTAGCACAAAAGGCAGAAAGAAAACTCCATCCCTACTTTTCGTGAGATGAAGATTGGTTATTGCTTGATCATATGGATATTGTTAAGGTGAGATCCTGAGGAGGTTTAGCTGTAGCCTGATTCGATTGAGATTCAGTTTGTGATTTTATCGCACAAGAAAGGTAATAATTCTATCACTGATTGGGATCTCATATGCATGGATCCCGGTAGGAACCGAAATTTTATTTTTCCACTGCATCATATGTTCTCGGTTTCCCTTCAAGTGCAAAATGTAATTCTTTTCCATCTAAATTGTTAATCGGCAAATGAGAATGTAAATCAACCTAAAAGATTAAATATGATATTATTGGAAATGAGAAAAGGAGATTGTATGATATATGCTTTTGGATATATAATATAACATTATTAGGACGTGTTTGTTACATCGGATTCAATTGAATAAGTTGAGGAGGAAAATTATATGCAATTTGTGGTGCGGTTTTATAGCAATGATATAGATTTGCATTGTGGGGAGGATTGTTCATAGGATAACTTAATCCTTTAGAAATGAAGAGAATTGACTAATCCTATAAATAATCCTCCCTAAAATGCAAATCTATATCGTTACTACAAATTACATATAATTTCCCTCTTCATCCTATGCAATCTAATCTGGTGTAACAAATATGTCCTTATAGAACTATTTATATATGCTTCCTGCTACCTCATTCTTCTTCTTCTTCTTCTTCTTCTTCTTCTTTGTTTAAGTTATTAATCTTCTCTATCTCACTCCATCCCTTTACTTACCTGTTGGATGATCCAATTCAACTAAATCCTAAGCAAGTGAAACTTTATAGCGACTTTACTCAAAATACAGTTGTTATCTAAGTTAAACTTTATTTATTTCTTTGGTGCCTCTTCAAGAGTAGAAATAAATAAGGTTGAATATCCAATTTCACCATGGAACTTGTTTTTTTTGACAATGCACTCATGAATTAGGGAAAGTTTGAATTTAAGTTTGAATTAGGGAAAGTTTCACCCTTAGATTTAACACCATCAACCACGTGCACGGCATGTGAAAAACAGAAGAAATTATTACATGAGTCTATCCTACCATGTCAGTCATAGAACCAACTAATAAAATTTTGTCAACTCAGAAATTTTCCTACAATTACTAAAATCCTTCCCCATTAATGTCCTTAAGTTCAAAACTTATCTTGTAAATCTCATTTTTTTTAAAACTAGGGGCTAAGGTTGTTGCTAAATTAGGGGTTAAATTTTGGAAATTATTTTGAGTTGTCAAAATTCTATTGGTTGGTCACATGGCTAACGTTGTGGGACAGACTTATCTAATAATTTTTCAATAAATGGGTACATTAAGTCCTAACTGAAAATCCAAAGTTAAATTGAGGGAAAAAAGAAAGTTCAAGGGTGCAATTATTAATAAATGACAAGTTTGAGGGTGAAAATATGTATTCTTAATTGGGACTTAACAGATCCATTTATGATCATGTGTCATCACATGACCAACGGTGTTAGATTTGAGAGTGACATTATTCTAATTCGATAAATTCATGATTAAATTAAAAAAATGATAAAGTTACGGGCACAATTAAAAAAAAAAGGAGACAAGTTTGAGAATAAAAATGGATATTGAACCAATAAATAATGATTATAATTCTCACGAATAGAGTCCTACAGAGATTGCCATTTGGACTTGTGGACCATTGGAATTTTCTTTTACCAAAGTGATTCATTGTCCCTCCTACTTTGTGTAACATTCTTACAAAAAGCAAACAGTGAAGAAATAAAAATAAAAATAAAAATTTGTTCTTTGTTTTATAGTTGTTATAATTAGTAGCTGCTGGCCCTAATTAAAAGAGATGTCGCATAATTTAAAAGAATTTACCTTGTTTTACATAGCATACTATCTAGAGACTAAATTCATAAGAATTGCAGTTGATTTATAATATTTATTTATTTATAAAAAGGCAGAGCCATTACCATAGAATTTACCAAGAGCCAAATAGCATCTGCCTTCATGCGTACAATTTCATGTGCTAAGAGAATCATTTTTCCAACATGAGTGCTTTTATTTATTCTTTCTTTTATGCAATTGATTTTTTTTTTAAAATTTGGTTACATATGCAATTGATGTTTAATCAATTCTAAAATAGCCTATCGCATATATATACCATTTAGTCTCTTCATTTGTTGTATAATAAAGTTTATTAGGTTTATATTAAGTTCCTTTCTAGGGAAAACAATAACGAGTAAATCCACTTTAAGTTAAGTCACGGGATCTTTTCTTCCTAGATTCAAAAGGTAAATTATATGATTGATCACTTAACTTTCAGAGATTTCATATTTTGATCGTCTAATAATAAAAATTAATAATTCGGTCACTTTTTATAAGATTTAATATTTTGATTACTTAACCCTTAGAAACTAATGGCACAATAACATGGGATGACCATATTAGCCAAAGTGCCACGTAGCATGCTGGCTATGGCCATGCCGTATCAACGGACATTATCTCTGTCACGCTCCAACCCGGAGGGTCGGCAACGTGGTAACTGTCGCAATACCTCGTAGTACATGTCTGCAGCCACGCACCCCGAAGCACCGCAAGGCATGAATTGAGTATCTTCGCTACAAAACAAATACTAAAGTTTTAATTAGAAATCATTTAATAAAATAATTTACTATAAAAGAAGTACCAGTGGATTTATTTAAAAGAATACCTATGCAGCGAAAACTAATACTCCTAAGCCACCGACGCCTCCTAGTGAGCCTTTGATCTATCTGCTGTCCATGTACGTAGATCTGCATCCAACAAACATTGGCTATAGGTGAGTGGCAGAGGTTCAGTGAGTCTCCAACAGTGGTTAGGGAAAACAGGGGTAATCCAAAATAAGATTATAAAATAAATATTTTTGTTTTCAAAATCGCTTTTCAAATTTTCCAGGCGAGAATTTAATTTAAAAATAATTTCAATAAATATATATCTAAAGTGGGCTGGCCTCAAATATATTGAATGCTCGACGCGCCGGTCGCATGCGTTACTGCACCAAGGGCTATCACTTTTCTTTTCTTATTCATTTTCATACTTTTCTTTCTCTAGCCCATTCCTTGGTGGTGCCAGTTGCTATGGGTAGAACACAACTACACATGAGCCTTGGCGAGTTTCCCTACTCACCGTGCCCCTCGATAGGCGATCCACGGCTACTTCGTCGCATGCATGTCTCGCTTGGTCCACTCGCTCCTTCTCATTAGAGCACCGAGATCCATTCAATCGCTCATCTTGCCTCTCATCATCACCAAAAATATATGTGCATACATATGTAAAACATATAATATAAACTCACACACATAAACCTTTATACTTTCTTAAAAACCCTCCCACTCTCTACGTTCGTATATCATAAAACTGATGTGTGTGTGGTAGATTACCTGTATCCCAAAACATTTGAAAAACATTTTATGTTTTGAAAACCTTTTGAAAACATTTAACCCTAGTGGCTAAGCAATGAAATCTAAGCCACTCACAGTGTTGGGAGGTTCCTATACTCCTAAATGATCCACGTAGATAAGTCTCCGGAACATCACTCCATTCTATTGTTCAGAACCCTAATCACACGAAATTCCTGTTATCATTCATAATCGGACTATGAATGCACCTGTGAGGCTCTAACATGACCTAAGATGATGTCTGGATGTGTTTCGGGACTTAGAAAAGTGTCCGGGAAGGTTTTGGGTCAAAATCGAACACTTAGTACAAAATTACCAAAATGCCCCTATGGCAAAAAGTGACTCCCGAGTTGGACTGGACCAAGTCCCTCGTAGGACCTGGTCGGGATGGCTATATTGGCCATCCGAGGTCACTCCCGTGTGGGAGATGTCAATTTGGCTTAGTTCTCGGGGATTTTCATCGATTTTTTAGCCCGTTGCTCCGGTTTGGCCCAAAAATCGAGACAAGCAATTCTCACGTCTTCCATGACACGATTACCAAAGCTAAAATGAGAATCGCAACCTCAAGTTCTTAAATCTCAAATCTAAACTAAAATTTAATTAAAAAGCTAAACCTAACTTTGAGCTAAGATCTCTCTTAGACCGATGCATAGAAAATGTGAAAACGAAGTAAAACGTAGATTAAGGTGAGTAGGATAACATACCAAGATCTCACCTTGATTCATCGGTCGATTTGTTTGGATCGGCTAAAAGTATGAAATTGCTCCGAGAGAGCGAGAGAGCAAAAGAGATGGGAGGAAGAAAGGGAGAAGAGAAAATAAGGGGGAGAGCTCGGCTTCCCCATTTATAGGCAAGCCCGACACCGGGCCTACTCGAACCTTGAGCTAGACTTTCTCCCTTCTTTTCAACCTCTCCTAATCTCGATCCTTGGCCTAATCCACCAACCTCTATACCAGTGGATATCCAATCCATTGGCTATGGACTTAAAGAAGTCCAATTAGTGCTTCCATGCATGGTTGCTTATCTCATCTTCCAACTCTATCTTATCCTAAGCTTAACATCTCTTCATATTCAGACACATCCGGACCAACATATTATTTGAATGAATACGCCATCTACACTATTCCGTTTGTACAAAAAAGTTGAACTAGGTCCAGGTGTGTCAATCTTTAAAAGGTTGGTGATTAAAATATTAAATTTTATAAACATAAGTGAATAAATTGTTAGTTTTCATAATTAAGTGACAAAGATAGAAACCCTCTAAAAATTGAGTAAACATGTAATCTACCCAAACTTAAAATGTCTTCTAGAAAATTAATGTCTAACAAGCTTTATCACATGGATGATTTCGGCTATATTTGGGAGAGTAGTGCACTTGGTCCCGCTGAGCTCAAAATGGTGAGATTAATTACTGTACAAATAAGATTGAAATTGTAGCGGTGAGAATAGAATTAAAGGTAGAAATTATATGTTTGGTGAAATAACGGTGATTGTGGGATAAAAATATGAAATAATCAAAATGGATACTAATTAATAGAAGAACCTTTATATCATAAAGTAATAAGGAAACAAAAAAAGAGGGACAAAAATGTGAATGGCACCGGTGAAAACTCCATTGCAGCTTTTGGTAACAATGGCAATTTGCACCTTCGGTGTAGTTGGTACAATGCCAACTCATCAATTGGCATCGGTAAAGTGCCTCAGGTAAGAACGCCGTTCAACCCATTTGAGCACTCAAATGTGCTGGAACGGCCAAACAAGGAGAGCTGAAGCCAAGAAGAGTAAAATCTATGTATATTGTATGATCACAAGTATCTGTATCAGTTTAATGGTCTACGATTAATCTTGTTTTTTTTATACTTGTTTTCTTCATTCAAAAAAGTTGAAGCTAGCTAAGATATTGCTTAAGGGACATTGAGCTCCTTCCACTCAACTCAATAGATGTTAGTAGAGTAAAATCTATATTAGTTTAATTCTTTGATATGGGCTTTTGTCAAAGACAAAATGTACCACCTACTAAAACCATAACAATTTAAATCCTTGAGTTTTACCTCAATTAATTATCATGTTCACATCGTAATTAAGGTGGGAGTTTTAGTAGGTCTCTGGTTCAAATCCAATTCTTGCATTCTTCTACAAGATACAACATTTTAATATGATTTAAAAAAATATAACGATAATTTTAACAACCATTTAATATTAATTCTTTGGTCAAGAGTAGCACTTCATTTTCGTTCCTACGTGGGTGAAAGGAATTTTGCGAATTGAAAGAAAGATGGATGCATTGATTAGAATATAAGGAGGTGTTAACGTTTTATTTTTCACTCGTTTGATCTAAGAAGAAACGGGGGAAAAGAGATCAGAAGACTTCTTTATCTAAAGCTTGAATTAACAAGTTAATTTTTTTTTTTTAAATTTTGTTGATAATGCGTGGATTAGACGAAATTGATGTAGAAACAACCAAACTTTTGGATAGACAGCTATTAGAGAATGTGATCTACCCACTTCTCAAATAACATATTCACATTTCAAGGTAAAACTTTATCTTTAGCTTAATAACTAATATATAAAAATTAATTTCCATATTTGTATTGTGTATGATAATTGATAGTAATTACTATTAATTATTAATCAAATTAAAAGAATATACCCACTTTATCTGGAGCTGTCTCCAATAATTTTAACTAATTATTCTTGCAACATTTTTATATTATTTTTATTGATTCGTTTTTTTTTTTAAAAAACCAAAATGATCATAATTATAATCTATGTGTAGTTTTCATTGATTGAAGGTTGCAATGTGGCGATAACCCTATTGGCACAACGTGATGGGCCTTCTACGATCATCAAGAAGAACAAACAGTTAACAGTTAAAATTCCAAGCCATATTAAATTTAAAGAAATATACGAGTAAATAAATAAACAAACAAATAAAACATGTTAGAAGGGAAACATTAATCCATCATACAATAAAATAAAATAAGGACATTTTTGTTATATCGAATTGGATTGAATTGGATGACGAGAAAAATTACATATAATTTGTAGTGTAATTTTATAATATTTACATAGATTTGCATTGTGAAAAAGATTATTCATAGGAAAAATCAATCCTCTCATTTTTTAGAGGATTTATCATCATATGAATAATCTTCACTTACAATATAAATTTATGTCAATATTATAAAATCACAATACAAATTACATATATTTCCTTTTTATTCTTTCCAATTCAATCTGGTATAACAAACTGTTGAGGTATCGAGAAACAGGACCTCAATTGGGAGCCTTAGCCAGTCGGCAACGACTTGAAGATTTGGAGAACAGTGAGAGGGGTGATCAGTGATTGGTCGATTGATCCCACTTCGATGCTTAAGTCAGTGAGGGTTTTTAGGAGGTTTAGCTGAATAGGATTGTGGAGAGAATCTTAGTACCTGGTTGCATGGTACTATGCATATATAAAGTGCTTACATATGGGTTTTGCATGAGCTTGGAGTTTAGGTCTTCCTTATTGGGCCATCTTCTTTGGTGGGATTAGTGGTCAGCTCTGTCGGGTCCTGGTGTTGGGATGAATGGCTATAAGGCTTGGATTGGCACTATTGGGCTTTTATTTAACAAGTACCCTTCAACCGCGGAGACAAGTATAAAGTGGTCGACTACGCGGCTAAGGTGTACCTCTTGCTTCGTGGTCGAGTGGTGGAGCATACGTCGCATCGTTGACTCAGGAGTCGACGGATTAGGTTGTATCATCAAGCATTATAGGGAGGTGTCCAGCCATGGCTTTTATAGCAGGAGTATGGGTGGGATGTGATTGGGGCCCCCTTTTTATTGGGTACATAATGTCACGGCATTTTGATTTTGAAAGCTTGCTTGGGGAGGGAAACTGAAGGGTTTTGCTTTCTTAGGGGAGGATTTTGGTCTACCACGTGTCCTCCAGAGGGGTTGTGTCGAATATTGAAGTACTTTTCTCTCTCTTTGTCTCTTTAATTTTCAATTTATCAAATTTTCTCAACTCTTTGCATTTTCTTGGTCTCTCTCGAGTCTCTGGTTTTCCTTAGCTTCCTTTGTGTTCGTTGTCATGGTGTCAGTGCTGTAGTTTGGATCAGGGGTTCTGTTCACCATCTCGAAGTACTTTGCTTTGGTTTGTGGTTTGTCGTTACACTGTCGTTCAAATTTTGGGCATAGTGTTACGGGTGAGGTGGTGGGTATGGGGCTTGTTTTTCGAGATGGTGGGCCTACAACTTCTGTTTTTCTGATCTTGTGGGTGCCAGTCCAATTCCTAGAAAGAATAAGAGGGTAACCTCTACAAAGGGAGGGGGAAGGAAGAAAAAGTCATAGGATCGCCCTATGAATAAGGAAGCTGCCATTTACCCATCCATGTATACCGTTGGCAACAATGATACCGAGTCCTTAGCTAGGCTGCATAATATAAGTTCTTTCTACGGCTTGGGTGACTATACATTCGAAATGTGCCCAGTTGGTCTAAGGCCAGGGTGGGTGGGAGATGACGGGAACGTTGTTGTCTTCTATGAGGATATGTTGCACGTTGGCTTTCGATTTCCGTTTTTTGCCTTTTATGCTGAGGTACTGGGACATTATCAGATTGTGTCGAGTCAGTTGATACTTAACTCCTGGCATATGGTCATCTTTTATCATGTTTTATGTGCCTATAAGGACTGGGAGTCGTCATTGAATATGCTGCAGGACTTGTTGAGTGTCAAGCGGGCAGGTAGCTTTCTTATGTTACATGCTAGGCCTAGAGGATCTGCGTCTCCCTTCAGCATTCCAGATACCAATCATGACTGGAAGAAAAAGTACATGGTTGCTAGGAAGCCGAGTACTTTGGAACGGGGTAGCTTAGTCAACTAGGTTGCCCATACGACGAACTCAGTGAAAGCTCTAGCCTAACATCTCGTGGCCCTTTAGAGTGTCGAACAGGCCCAATATGAGTATCTTACTGCAGGGGGCATTCTATCAAATGCTCTGACTATGCTCATTGCAACCATTTGTACTCTGCTGGGTTAAGTAAATGGGGGAATCATCCCGTGTACAGAAAGCATCGAATCCTTTTGGGTATGGGATCAGAGATGTTAAAGAAGATTGTACGGGACTTTAATTTGGATAAGGTATCGACCAGGGGTGCGCCTTCTTCTTCTTTATCTTTAAAAGAGAAAGGTGGATCCCTGCAGACCAATCGTCTAGGCTATTCAATCAGCTCTAATTGTTATTTCGTAATCGGCTACTGTTCTAGCGTCCTTTTTTGCAGAGATGAAGTCGAAGTCCAGGGGGAAAAAAATCTAAGGCTAATAAATCTAAGGCTCGTAACTCTACTAATCCCAGAGCCAGTGTGGCTGTGATGGCTCCTGGTAATGTGTTGAGTGATCAAGGTTAGAGGTCTCCGTCCATGCTTGTGTCGACATCAACTCCCTCGTCTTCAGCAATCCACTGCTGACACAGGTAGTAGTGGAGGTGGAGTTTATGTATAGGTTACCTGTCGTTTGGTGAGGGGGTGGGGTCAGGCTTGTTGCCATGTGTGTTTGTTGCGTTATTGGTCTTATTTTGTGTAACTTCTATTGACTTTGTCTTTACACTTGCAGTTGCCATATCGAGTAGGGGAACTGGGCTCAATTATTCTGATGTAGACATTATCAATGTCTTGCGGGGTGTTCTACTTCTATAGGGACCTCATGGTCCTCAAGGGATGGTGTCTTCTTTATCACAGTACGCTGTTGTTCCTTCTAACATATGCTCTTCTCCCCAGGCCATGCTTGACCAAACGGCTGGGGGGAGTAAGAAGAAGTTGGGTTACAGCAGTGCTCAGGCTCTTATTGCCAAGAGGTCAGCCACTGAGACCTCCAAGCGGATTGAGGGTAGTTCTAACGCTTAGGCGCATGCTCCTGGGAAGCAGTTGGTCTTCACCCTACCCACACACCAACTTCTACTACTATTAGGGCTAGTTCCAGCACCTAAGTGGATGCTCTTGGGTAGTAGTTGGCATTTATTATTGCTGCCGTGCCAGCCTCTTCTCTTAGTTTGACGTTGACTTCTACTATTCCAAAGGCTGTGGGGTATGCGAAGCTGGCTTTCTGCTGTTTTACAATGGACGAGTGTGTCCCTTTAACCACAACAAGTTTCTGAAAGGCCAGTGGAGTATTTTTACTGACCCACTTTATGCTGCTCAAGAGGCTACTATCTTCAAGAGCCCTGCTGATAGGGCGTATGTCCAAGGGCACTTGAGTGTTACCGACTGCTTGGTTTTTCCTGCTACCTCCTTTGAACAAGTTTGTCTAGTTACTCGTATGTTTGATTAATGATGTTGTACAGTGTACCATAATTATGCTTTCTATCAGGGACGAGTGATGCTTTCGGTAGGTATTCAACATCATGATGTTGTTTCTAAGGTAGCTAGGAAGAGGATCAGGGAGCTGGAAGTGAGGGTTCGGGAATCGATGGATAGGTGACTGAGGCTGCCATGATGTTGACATGGAAATTTTTATAGAAGCTACTGTGATAGAAGCTCTACACGTAATGTAGTTCGATTTGAGATTTGAAGTCGAAGACTTCTGTCACTCCCCGACCTGAGGGCTCTGCCACGTGACAACCGTCGTATCATCCCGAGATGCGTGCCATGAAAGGTTGGTTACCTGAGATGGCACAAGGCATAAAATAAAGGGTACTCAAGCAATATTGGGAAAATATACAATAAAAGATATTATAAGAAACATAATAAGTTATTTATAATAAAAGTAGATGTTTTACGGGTGTGCAGCAGATAAGATATAGTATAATATACAATACTATTCCGAATTCTAGAAGCCACAAGGGATCTAGGTGGAATCTATAAAATTGTGGTCGTTTGGTAGAGACACCAATGATCACTGTCCACCAGAATGTCTCAATCGTTGATCTCCCATTGATCATAATCATCAATAAAACTTATAAATACAATTTCATATTTTCTTTTGAAACCTACCCTTAAATCCATTTCTAAATTTGTGTGTGAGGGTGGACAATCCATATTCCAAAACATTATAAACATTTTATAAACCAAATTGTAAAGCAAATTGAAAACAGTTGACCCTCAGTGGTCAACCACTATAATCCAAGCCACTTAAAAGTTAGGAAGGTTTGTATACTCCCAAATAAACCCCTCGAATGCCGTAGCTTGAACTCTACTACTCGATCCCGTACAATTTCGTACCTAAATAATCAAATTAAATTCTAATCTGGTCAATATAGGTATTTGACTAACAATTGAACATCAAAGCATTCCTAATTAGGGTTTTTAGAGTCTCGGAACTAAATTGGACAAGTTCGAAAGTTAATTGAAGTCAATTAGGGTCCAAGGATGTGAAATAACCAAAATACCCTTGCTACAGGATAGGTTCGCTGCGGCCTTGAGCTTACTCCTGCACAAGAGTGGCCAATTTGGGAGAATTCTCCCAATTTTGGTGAGTCTGGCACTGGACTCAAATAGATCCGGCACCAGATCCGTCTTTGACCTTAGGCCGAGACATGCTTCTTCAACTTCCCAAGCTCGATGCAACTTCAATTCAACTCCTATCAACCCACAATTCGAAACACATACACTTCAACACCTAAACTAAAAGACTATAGCTTCAAAAACTAAATTAAATGGCTAAGAATGCATGAAATTCATATTGGAAGGAACAAAAAAGAATGCTGCTCTTCAATTCAAGATATCTCCGAGTTCAATCCACAAAATTCAGCAAATAAGAGTCAAAATGAAGTTCAAAGAGTCTAGAACAACATACCAAGAAATCAGCCAAAGCCTACGTTTGAATTGAAAGATATGGCTTGAAGAACACAAGAGCTCCAAGTCGATTTCTTTGGAAACTTTGAAGATTTTTGATGATTTTGATGTTGTTGATCTTCAAGGGAGCAAAGGAGGTTTATTATGGTGTTGTTTAAGGGATTGAAGTTGATTTGAAGTGATGAAAATGGTGGGAAGTGAAGAGGGTTTGGAGAGAATTGAAGAGAAAAGAAAATTGAAGTAAATGGGGGGTCGGTTAGTCGACCTCCCATATAAATTGCTCACTCCGACACCGGAGTGCTTTTGGTCCGACACTGGAGTCAACTTAAAGGTTGATTCCAACTTGGTCCCATCCCATTCGCTTCATTTTTCGAACCCCCAGTGCACCCAATTGACTCCAGACAAGAATTAGGGTTTTTAAGCTAGTTATTGAGCTAAAGGAAGTTCAAAATGTCCATAACATGTTCCAATTCACCACAACTTTATAACTATATGCAAATTCATAACTTGACACATGCGGACTAGGTCCGAACGTGTCAACTATCCCTACTTAAGCAATTTCGTCCCCGAAATTACTTGAACTAGTTATCAAACAAGTGGGGGAAATCACGTCTCATGTCACTCTCGGGTTCCCAAGTTTGTTCTTCGATTTGTGAGCTTATCCACAATACTCGCACTAAGGGAATAGATTTCCCACTTTGCAAAATCTATCACTAAAGGATGAAACTCTGGAGGCTGATTTGGTGAGTCTTATGCTCTATCTCATGGTCACTGGTAGAAAATGTGCTGATTTGGTGTGTCTGTCCACGATCACCCAAATGGCATCAAGTCCACGTTTAATGTGCAAAAGACCAGTCATAAAGTCCATAGTAATGTGCTTCCACTTCCATTTAGGAATTTGTAGAGGCCGGAGTGTCTCGAAGGTTTTCGGTGTTCTGCTTTCACTTGTTGGCACATCAAGCATCTGGCCACATATTCAACAACTTCCCTATTCATTCCAGGCCACCAGTAATGATTTTGATGGTTCGATACATTTTGGTGCTACATGGGTGCATGGTGAGCGGAGAAGAATGAGATTGCTTAAAAATAGTATTTTTGATATCTGAATCATTCGACATACAAACTCTTCCTTTGAACAGTAGAATTCTATTGGCTCGAAGCAAAAAATCAGATTGTTTATCTGACTACAACTTCTGAAGTTCTTGCAGCAATCTTTGATCAGAATTCTGGAGATTACGAATTTGATCATCTAACACTGGCCTAGCTACAATCTGTGCAATCAACGCACCATCACAGAAGTCGTAGGCCAACCTAGCTCCAGTTGACTTAAGTTCCACCAATCATGGTAGGTAAACATCTCTGACTGTCGCTAAAGGAGTAACTACACTCCGACTCAAGGCATCCGCGACCACATTTGCTTTGTCGGGATGGTAGTCAATGACTAGATCGTAATCCTTGATGAGATCTAGCCATCGCCTTTGCCTCATGTTCAAGTCGGTTTGGCTCATGAAGTGTTTGAGGCTCTTATGATCGGTGTAGATGTGACAAGTTTCGCCATATAAGTGGTGACGTCAAATCTTCAAAGCGAAGACTATGATTGCAAGCTCCAAATCATGAACTGGATAATTCTCCTCGTTCGACTTTAATTGATGAGAAGCATAGGTAATTACTCTTCCATCTTGTATCAACACACATCCAAGTCCTTAGTGTAAGGCATCCATGTACATGGTGAATTCCTTGCCACTCACTAGTAGGGCAAGTACAGGTGCTGATATCAGCTTATCTTTTAACTTTGGAAAACTTGCTTCGTAGGCATCTGTCCACAAAAACTTGATCTCCTTATGAGTCAGCTTCGTTAAGGGTGCAGCAATCGTGGAGAATCCATCTACAAACCTTCGGTAATATTCAGTTAGTCCTAAGAAACTTCGAATCTCTGTGGGGTTTGTGGGATGTTTCCAATTGATGATTGCCTCTATCTTGCTGGAATCCACAAGTATGCCTTCCTTAGTCACAAAGTGACCAAGAAATCCAACTTTCTGCAACCAAAACAGGCACTTGGGGAGCTTGGCATACAGTTAGTGCTAGCGAAGAGTTTGCAGCACTATGCGGAGATGATTGGCATGTTATCGTCGATTTGTTGAATAAAACAATATGTCATCAATGAAGACGATGACAAATCAGTCTAGATACAGATGGAACACTCGGTTCATCAAGTCCATCAATGTCGTTGGAGCGTTGGTAAGTCCAAACTACATCACACAAAATTCATAGTGTCCGTATCTGGTACGAAAGGCAGATTTGTAAATATCTTCAACTGGTGATAAACCGATCGTAGGTCGATCTTGGAGAATACTTCCGTACCTCTAAGATGATCAAACAAATTATCAATGTGAGGCAATTGATATCTATTCTTCACCATTACAGCATTGAGTTTTCAGTAGTCGATGCAGAGTCGCATGGAACCATCTTTCTTCTTCACAAACAACACTGGGGCTCCCTAAGGTGAAGTACTTGACCGAATGAATCCTTTCTCCAATAATTCGGCGAGTTATTTCTTTAGTTCGACAAGTTCAGTGGGTGCAATTCAGTATGGAGCCATAAAGATTGGATCTGTACCAGGATAGACTTCGGTCAAAGTATTCTTAGGTGGCAAACCTGGTAGTTCATCAGGAAAGACATCCGGAAACTAATTTACCACCGAAATGTCTTCGATATTTGGTTATTCCACTGAAGTATCTACTACATGGGCTAACATAGCTTCGCATCCCTTTTGTAGTAACTTACTTGCTTGAATGGCGGAGATGATGTTCAGTGTGCCTCGCGCTCGTTGTAGAAATCAACCATGCTGCCGTCAAGTCGGGGAATTCTTACTAAATGATGCTAAAAAAAGATCTGTGCACGATGTCTCCCTAGCCAATCCATTCCCAAAATGGCATCGAAATCAGACATTTACAGAGGAATCAAGTCCGCTTCAAACTTGAGGTTCTCCAACTTTACCGCACACTTCTTATACACCGTATTTCGAACCATTCTTTCACCCAAAGGCGTATTCACTAATAGCTCGTAACCCAAGGATGATACCAGTCTATCAGCGTGTACGACGAACTTGGTATTCACATACAATAGGGCAGCTCTAGTATCCATAATCACATATGCCGATTGATCAAAAATTACTACCATGCCATGTGTTCAAAAATTTTCTAAAACGGTTATTTTCACTCTACAATCAACTGCGAACGTGATGATATCTTCACGGGTAAAAAATAATTATCCATGAATATTTAAATATATACTTATGGGTGACTACGTCTGGACGGACATCAGCGTCCTCTTGTGATATCCAATAAACTTGCGTGTGCTGCTACAGTGGTTAGGGTCGTGTTAGTTGCCAATTTGTTTATGTTTTTTATTGATATTCATCTTAATTTAGAGCAACTAAACTTCTATACTTGAGCTAATTGCATGTTTTTCATTGTTTTAGGTGCATTTAAAGATTGGAAGAAAAATAGTCAAAACCGAGGCAAAGAAGGACAAAAGAACACAAGAGCTTCATGTCCCCAGCCAGCCTTAGCCCAATTATTGGCTGGCCCCAGCCTGGAGTATCGCCGAGAGTATTGCTGTCTATCACTGACCGACGGTCGACTAGAGCTCTAGCCGGGGTCGGCTAGACACGGGATGCACCAAAAGTGATCCAAATTGGTCTTCCAATCTTCCAATGCCTCCTAAGCCGACTCTTAAAGTTCCTTAGACCTAAAATCTCGCCAATTCAACCTTAAAACAAGGAAGATTCAAAGAGAAGAGTGAAGAATTGATTGGGCTAAAGAAATTGAAGATTGAAGTGAATTGAAAGAGGATTAAGGGACGAAGATTCAAGCCTAAGTTGAAAGACTTTTAGAAAAAATTTATGAATTAGAAATCTTAAGTATTTATACTTTTGTAAATCACTTAGGAGATCATCTAGAGTTTAATTTTCGTTATCTTTTAGAGAGCTTCTATTTTCCATGGCAGCTTAAACAACTTTTCTTCAATCTAGTGTTTAAGTGGATGCTTATCTAATAATTTGTGAGGTTCTCTTATTCTTAATCTAGTTTTATTCATAATTGTTCCTTGAATTCTTTGCTCTAAGGTAAACTTGCTTGTTAGTTTATTAATCTTTTGTTTGTTTGTTTGGTTAGTGCTCAATAATCAATCTCATAATCAAAAGTATTGCTATTCTTGTTTAAATTCGTGCTGGTAGTTGAATTTGATTAAGTGATAAGTAGCAATTGAATAGGACACTTTATTCAAAGGAATTCAAGGGGTTTATTGAGTAATCTATGCTAGGTAGATTTCTAATATTGATTAGCTCTTATTGATCTTATTCTTAATGTTTTCGAATACCTGAAACCGAACCACTAGGGTTTTGGTTTAAGTGTAAGATTGAATGATATTTTTGTGAAACACGAGTAATAGCATATCTAGCTTTAGGATTAATTGAATCAATGAGAATGCTGTGTTTTCTTTGATTAGCTAATACAATTGTGTTAGAACTATATCTCTTGCTGGACCAAGGATCAAATATCTTATAAGCATCCCAGCACTAGGTTGAAGGTCTTTAATTCTGATTTATTTCTCATTATCTAATCCTTTAGTTTTAATCTTTTTAGTTCTTGATTTCAATCAAAAACCCCTTTTTTATATTTACTTGTTTTGGAGAAAGCAAAAGTGAACCAACAGCTCTCTGTGGGATCAATCCTTACTTATCCTACTATATTAATTAGTTCGAGAATAGGTTAATTTGTCAAGCACCGCGACACGCTTCGTCAGGTCGTCTCTGAGGTACTAAACTGCTATCAGCACCAAAGTGCTACTGAGAAGAGGAAGGGGTAGCATAGGAGTGTCGTGTCAGCTGGAAAAGACGAAATCCTCCATAACCACTCGGTCCTGTCGAAGACTGGCCAAAACTTCGTCTCGGTGGTGCAGAGGCGGTAAGTGGATGGGCACGAGACATGTGGACTATTCCTCCACACCGATAGCATCGAATAACATTTCTGCACTGCCCAAAATGGTGTCGTCTGCAATGTGGACACTGTGGTGTAGACTCCCCTTTCTTCTTTTCGAACCACCCCTTAATCATCGAACCAAATCTGAATTTTCCTTTTCTTTAGCCACCAGAGTAAGATGGTAATGGAGAAAGCACCAACGGTGGTGCTGAAGACTTGGTAGAACTGCCTCTAGATATGCCACCATAAGAGCCTATGCTTTTCGACTTCTTTAATGTAGGGTTCGAAGATACATCAGAAGATCGATGTCTGCTCGCACTCGAACCTCCTAGTTAATGCGGGCAATCATAGTCTCGACCCACAAAGCATTCTATCGCTATTACTCAAAAGTGGCTCCAGAGTTAGGCGTCATGAGCTATATGATCACCCATCGAAGACCATTGACAAACTGAAGACATAAGGCCTCCTCAGAGATAGCCGGAAGATGGTGTGAAAGTTTCTGTAACTCCGTCTCATATCCCTCAACAGACATATCACCCTGCTGAAGTCGGAGGAACTCATTGTCTCTCCTTAACATCATTTCTTCCGACAGGAACCTCTGTTGAAACTCAATGACAAATGTCTCCCAAGTAATCAGTCCAGGAGCTCGGCTCATAAGGTTGGTCCACCAACTCAGTGGCTGCTCCTGAAGGTATCTAGTGACAAGGCTCACTCGCCCATCAGAAGTCATCCCCAATCCTTCTGTATTCTTGGTGACAAAATGTAGCTAGTCCCAAGCTGCGTTGGCAGAAGTGTCAGAGAGCTTCGGTGTGCCTAGTCCCTTCCTGATGCGAAGGAACTTCACCAGATGGGTCTCTGAAGTAGTGGCACAGTCGAAAGTACTAGCTGCACTACCGGGCTGAAAGTGCAGCGAGACCATTGATGGATACGGTGGATGATATGAATGGGTAAACTGATCAGCGAGCTACTCGGAAGACTGTGGTGGATCAGGAGTATAATGCGACCGTGTCGACGTCGGCATCGACGGAGATGGATGAACTGGTGGTGCAGTGCCGGCTGGCTGAAAGGCACCACTGGGCACATATGTGGAAAAGAATCAGCTTGCCCAACTATCAAACATCTGCTCAAGATCGGAAGATGTATACTATACTAGCGTGGCAGTCACCGAAAATGGAGGAGGTGAAACATCCTAATGAGGACCCTGCTACTGGGTTTCATCTCCAAGCACTCCTGGTGGAGATGGCAAGTCTGGGGTCACTCCGGTCTCTGGATCGGTACTGGGCTATGTCTCAGGTTGCCGACGACGGTGACCCCGTCTCTTAGGTACTGAAGTATTGGTGGTATCCTTCCATCTAGGAGGCATGTGTATCACTACATAAAATCTAGGTCAATAATCGCAATAATTTCTATACTATCTATACCCCATACCTCTATCCTAAAAATCAGAAATCTCAAAATTATGTGTACTTCCTGGCTCGGTATACTATATATAAATAACGTATATTTGAAAAGTTACTCTGATACTAATCAAATTGTCATGCCCTGACCCGAGGGCTCGATCACGTGACAACCGTCGTATCATCTCGAGATACGTGTCAAAAAGGCAGGCTATCCGAGATTGCACAAAGGATAAAATAAGGTGTACTCAAACAATATTGGGAAAATATGTAATAAAAGATATTATAAGAAACATAAGAAGTTATTTATAATAAAAGTAACACGTTTTACGATACGGGTGTGTAGCAGATAAGATAAAGTATAATATACAATATTATTCTGAATGCCATGAGCCATAAGGGATCTAGGCAGAACCTAAAAAATCATGGTCGTCTGGTAGAGACACCAGTGATCATTGTCCACCAGGTTGTCTGCCGTCTATTGCCGAATGACCTATAAAAATGAGTGAATATGGTGAGTACAAATAGATGTACCCAGTGAGGGACCCGGTTATAATGACCGAGCACCTCAAGCTGAGGGTACGAATAATCCAAATACTATTTGATAAAACTGTTTAGTAAAATCATAGATGAAATCCAAAACCAAATCAAATATCATATCTCATAAGTGAGCTGGCATCTGAAATCATCCCAAAGGTACACTCGTGCACTTGGGTGCCCCGTTGAACTGTCAAAGGCTTAACCCATATCTCAAAATTATTAGTCTTTATTCTTTGGTTCGTTCCCTTGACGTTGCCATCATTGTGGGTGGAGCATAGCTACACACGAGCCCTGATGAGCTTCCCTTCGCGCCTCTCCCAGGGTATCACACTCACCGTGTCCCTCAAAAGGCGATCAACGGTTACTTGGTCGGTGGCATGCCTTGCTCGGTCCATTCACCCCCTCTCATCGGAGCACTGAGAATCTCTCAATTGCTGATCTTACATTGATCATAATCATCAAAAAAACTTATAAATACAATTTCATATTTTCTTTTAAAACCCACCTTTAAATCCATTTCTAAACTCGTGTGTGAGGGTGGACAATCCATATCCCAAAATATTATTAACATTTTATAAACCAAATTGTAAAGCAAATTGAAAATGGTTGACCCTCAGTGGTCAACCACTATAATCCAAGCCACTCACAAGTTAAGAAGGTTTGTATACTCCCAAATAAACCCCTCGAATGCCTTAGCTCGAACTCTACTGCTCGATCCCGTATAACCTCGTACCTAAATAATCAAATTAAATTCTAATATGGTCAATATAGGCATTCGACTAACAATTAAATATCAAAGTATGTCCTAATTAGGGTTTCTAGAGTGTCGGAACTAAACAAGTCTAGAGGTTAATTAAAGTCAATTGGGGTCCAAGGATGTGAAATGACCAAAATGCCCCTGTTATAGGATAGGTTCGGTGCGGCCTTGGACTCACTCCCGCACGAGAGTGGCCAATTTGAGAGAATTATCCCAATTTTGGTAAGTCTGGTGCTAAACTCAAGTAGATCCGGTGCCAGACTTGTCTCTGGCCTTAGGCCGAGACATGCTTCTTCAACTTCCCAAGCTCGGTGCAACTTCAATTCAACTCCAATCAACCAAAAATTCGAAACACATACACTTCAACACCTAAACTAAGTGACTATAGATTCAAAAACTAAATTAAATGGCTAAGAATGCATGAAATTCGGATTGGAAGGCTAAGGGTGCAAATGGTTTTGAACAAAAATTAATATTGATCTTCAATTCAAGATATCTCCTAGCTCAATTCACGAAATTCATCAGCAGTCAAAATGAAGCTCAAAGAGTCTAGAACAGCATACCAAGAAATTAGCCAAAGCTTACGGTTGAATTGAAAGATATGGCTTGAAGAACACAAGAGCTCCAAGTTGGTTTCTTTGGAAACTTTAAAGATTTTTGATGATTTTGATGTTGTTGATCTTCAAGGGAGCTAAGGAGGTTGATTATGGTGTTTTTTAAGGGATTTGAAGGTGATTTGAATGATGAAAATGGTGGGATGTGAAGAGACTTCAAAGCGAATTGAAGAGAAAAGAAAATGGAAGCAACTGACCTCCCATATAAATTACTCACTCCGGCACCGGAGTGGGTCGGGTCTAGTGCCGGAGTCAACTTCAAAGGTTGACTCCAGCATGTTTCTCATCCCATTCGCCTCGATTTTTGAACCCCCCCAGTGCACCCAATTTACTCCGGACAAGAATTAGGGTTTCTAAGCTAGTTACTAAGCTAAAGGATGTTCAAAATGTCCATAACAGGTTCTAATTCACCACATAACTTTATAACTATATACAAATTCATAACTTGACATGTGCATACTAGGTCCGAGCCTGTCAACTTCAAGTACGAATGGAAGAATTGTGGGCCAGATAGGTATTTAAATTTAAAGAGTAATTGCTTGCATTGAAGGAGTTCATTGGATCGTTGTAGTGGAAAATTGGATATTAGTTTATTGTAATTGACAAGATTTTCATATTAGTTTATAGTTTCTCTTATTTATTTATTTATTTATTGTGTGTTAGCTATTGGATGATATATAATGTAAACTACATTACAACTTTTTGTGATGGGGAATACCGGTACAATCAAATTTGAGAGGAATGTTAAAATCGATTTCATAGAGATGTAAATCAAGTATTTAATGGTGACTTGCAGTTATATTCTTAAAATTGATTTTGGACTTATAATAAATTGAGTTTTTCCTATTTGATTATGTTTGTAATCGAATTTGAATTGATTTAAAATCGATTTTCAAGTGATTGTCGAGTTTGAACATGTTTTGGTGCGAACTATTAATATATTTTAGTATTCAATATATATAATAGGAAGTAAATATTTGAGAATTAATTGAAATTGACATGGTGATTAATGTATTTACTTTTATTTTAAGTGGTAGAGGGTTTGAATCTTCTTGGTTGCAATCAATCTTATTGTTGCAATTAATTAATAATTTATTTACTAACATTATATCAAATCTAGCATGATTATGGATGTAATGATGAAATTAAGGAACGTGATATAAAAAAGTTGAAAAAAAAAAAAAGAAACTAAGAGTTGAACAAAAAAAAAAGGATTGGAAAAGAATTGAATTTACTTCATATTTTTTATGCAATTCGTTGGTGTTCTAGTTTTGCTTTTGACGTTGGTTGATTTTTGGTTTTCATCCTTCCAATATTTGTCTTTTAGTTGGAGTTTTTCACCCATGTTTTTATTTAGTTTTTCTTTTGACGTTGGTTTCTTTCTGATTTTCATCCTTCCAGTGTTTGTTTTTTAGTTGGAGTCTTTCACTCATGTTTTCTATTTTGTGATGGAGTCTTATTCTCTATTAAATTGTTTTGTGTTACTTCTCAATGAATTAATTTCCCTTTATGGGCCTTTCAAAAGAAAAAAAGAATTGAACGAAGAACAAAACAATATGAAAAGTTACCTTTGCAACCTGTTTAACTGATTGCAAGTTTCATCCTAAATCTTAAATAAAACAACAATTAAATTTAACGGCTAATAAAACAGCCATCATATCTAATTACTGTTATTAAAGGGACTGATTAGGGGCTGACCACAAAGGAACTGACTATAACCTTCACCTTTATATATATATATATATATATATATTATTTGAAAAATAGTTTTTCAATCACAAGCTTTATTTAAGAAACTTCCTGAGAATTTGTTTTCTAACTTTATTAAGGTAAAATTTCACATTCTTTTTAGTCAAGTCTTTGATTTGAAATAAATACAGTAGTTAGATGGATATTGGACACAGCATTGACTTTTAAAAAGTAAACATATAATATTTTCATTGAGGAAAACTACCTCATACATTATTGATGGAGCTTTTAGATCCATAAGTGGAGTTAGACAATTTGCAAGTACTTGACTGTCCCGTACAAAATAAGAATCCATAATATTAATAGCAAACTCAATCTTGAAAAATACATATATAGCTTAATCTCCCGGCTTGATAGAGGAATGAAAGCAACAACTAAAGAAATAGTAAAAGTGATGGGTGCAACGCAAGGAAACTTCATAACTAAACAAAACGCAACAAATTGGTTGTTACATACCTTCCAAACCAAAAAAAAAAAACAAAAAACAAAAGGAGGAAATTTTTTTAGGGAAAAAAGGAGGAAAGTTTTAAAACAAGAGAATGAAAGAAGAAATAAGGAAACGTGAAAGTAAAGGGTGTCTGTCTCCTCACTTTATCCATATTATATGTATTTATATTGTTATTACTATGCCCAACTTTCTGAAAATTGCTAATGGGTACCTATAGGCATCCATGAACAAACAATTATTGTCTTATTTTTTTGCGTGAAAAGTATAAAGTTATTATAGACTTTATTTATTATGCACTTTTACAAATTATTAAGGACAAGAATACACTTAATTAAGTTTAGCTACAAATTTATAAATTTAAATTTATAAATTTAGTCCCAAATTTATAAAATTTAGCCCCAAATAAAAAATTTTAATTTTAAGGGTTAGTTTTAAAATTTAAAATATATTATTGTAGGGTTTTAGAAAAAAAATAAACAAACTTATCAAAGTTTAGCCATAAATTTATAATGATTAGCCCCTAATAAATTTAAGGATATTTTTATCATTTAAATACTTTCTAACAATAATTATTATTCTTTAGAAAATTCAAGGCTACCTTTTATCATCATTAATTGGGTTTAACCAGTGCCTATGGGCACTGGCTAAGCAAACCCTAACTTTATTATTACTCCGTAAATCAAATACTAGGAAGTATACTTATTATTGTTGCTATTATCAATATGTTTACATGAAGTACTGTAAATAGGGTCCGGTTAATCAGTGCATATAGGCACTGGTTAAGCTCATTTAATAGAGCTAAAAAGTAACTTTGAATTCTGAAATAGCAATAATTATTATCAGAAAAAAAATGATATGATAAAACTATCCTTAGATACAAAAAGTTTCTTATTTGGGGTTAAACTTTATCAATTTGGAGTTAAACTTTCACAAATTTGTTGAAATTTTTTTTCTAAAACCCTACAATAATATATTTTAAATATTAAAACTTACTCTTACAATTTATTTTTTTTATTTAGGGCTAAATTTTATAAATTTGGGGTTAAACTTATAAATTTGGAGCTAAACTTTATTAAGGGTATTCTTGTCTTTAAACACTAATAAAAACATAAAATAAATACTAAGTACAAAAAACAAAGCAATTATTGAAAATAATTGCTTTGCTTAACTGGTGCCTATAGGCACCTTTAGCAATTTCCTTGTAAATATACTTTTTGAAAGTTTAAAATTACATTCATTCCATCCCGCTAATATCAATTACAAATTTGATGAGTTTGTTTGCTTTTGAATTGAATAATGAGACTTTAAGGGGGCATTTGGATTGATGGGATTTCTTTTTTCCATAGAAATTTCACGTTGATAATGTCAAATAATCTTATTTAGTTGCTTATGAGATGATAAGACTGGGAATTATATATTACTATTTAAGGAGAGAAATGCCCATTTCATTGAAAATTTAATTCCCAGGTAGTTCTAAGGTATTTTACAATTTCCATGGGAATTAAAATTTTTTACCTATTATACCTTTGTAAAACAAAATATTTGGACAATAATAACCCTTGATTTCATCTTATATTTTAATAATATTGTATGTTATATATTTTTAATGATAATTATTTAACCTATTTCCATATGATAGATGAAAGGTTATACATTATCTCTTTATTTATGAATTATTAGAAAAAATTTACTATTAATTTTTTTCATCACATATATTATTTTGAGATAATTAATTATGTCATACGTAATTTATCTTATTTGAAAATGGTTTATTTTAGATTAATATATTTGTTAAATTATTATAAAAAATCATGCTTTAATCCTTTTAAATATTAGAGGGTTTAGCACAAAAGTATATTATTTTGGAATAATTGATTATTTATTTTAAATTGTTTTATTTCAATTGAAATTTTTTTGTGTTAATATTGATAATTGTGTTAAATTATAATAAAATATTATCATATAATCAAAACTAAAGAAAAAAGGTAATTTAGTAAAGAAACACATTTTGAAATGTCATATCCCCTCAAACTAAATAAAGTTATTTAAAATTCCCATTATGATAACTAAATAGAAAATAAACTAATTCCCAATAATTTTAAATTACTAGTTATTGACATAATAATAGAGTTCTGAAGGTAATTTAAAATTATCTCCAACCAAATGCCTCCTAAAGGAGTTTTTTTAAATAAATTTTTAAATGTCAACTAATCCTATTCGAGTTATGTTAGATCAAAATGAAGGGAAGTTCTTCCAAATCTGTTTTCTTCATTCACAATACTCAAATCGAAAATCTTATTTAAGCGGTATTGAACTCTTTTCACTCAATCCAACATATGTTGGTTAATTGAATTAAATTTAATTGATTTATTAGGTACCCTTTCAAGATTATTATTTTCAGTAATATACTTTCATAATGTATTAGAATTAATGCATGATTAACTATCAAATATTACTTTAATATTATACAAATAATAATATTAATAACAACAAATTAACTAACTTTAATTAATGTTGTTAAGAGCCACTGAGTCAATAAGGGTTGGACAAAGTAATAAGGCTTAAATTTTTAGTAGAAAGACACCCAAGTTTGAGGTTTTAAAGGCTGTCGAAACGTCTAAAAAGCCGTCCGACGAAAAATTTAAAGAAATGAAAGGATTTTGAAAACAAGAAATGGAGTCGCCACTAACCATTTGATTTAGGTAGGTTAGCCACCTGTTTTGACTCCGTTTGACCTAACATAATCTAGAAAGATTACCTTAGGTTAAACAAATGTTGATCCACGAAAATAAATTTTGGGTTCGGGAGTCGGTTACGCTCGAGGAAGGATTAGCACCCCCGAAGCGCCCGGAAATCGGCACCATAAAGCCTTGTGAAAATTCGTTTTAGGGTTAATAACAAAAATGTTTCTTTTGAACTGAAATAAAATAAAATAAACTAAAATAAAATATCTACAAATGTCGGAGTAAAACTCCTTTTGATATGGGTTAGTTCACCCTTTAAGAAAATTCTATTTAATGAGATCGGTGAAAAAGAAAAAAAAATAAAAGGAATGTCTCAACGTTGAATAACCGAATTGAGAACTTTCCAAAAACAAGCTTTAAAATCAAAAGTTAAAAATCCATAATTTGTTAAAGAAAAATTTGAGTTTTAAAAAAATTGGATTGAATTTGGAAAGACTCCAATTGTTAATGACTGAATTGAAATCTTTCAAAAAATATTTTTGGATTTTTGAAATTAATGTCGGAATTATCAAATTCCTTTTATTGACAGACGGATTTTGATTAAAGGCAAGATTTAAAAAAAAAAGTTTAATTAGAAAGACTCCAATGTAAAGGTCTAATTGAAATCTTTCAAAACATTTTTTGGTTTTTGAAGATAATGTTGGAATAATTAAATTCCTTTCATTTTTGGATCTTATTTTTAAAACCTTGATTAAAGAAATTAACCAAAGTTTGATTTTGTAAGAAAACCTCAACTATTGATTAAGTTTGAGATTTCCCTAAAAAAGCCATTTTTAGATTTTAAAAATTATGTCGGAATTGGAATTCCTTTTGCTGATAAGAGGGATTTTAAAAGAAAACATTTTTTTTTGGATTTTTGAAAATTGACATTAATTAAAGTAAACCTTGAATATTTGATGGAAAAATAAACATGATATGCATGTAATTTTGAAGAAATTAAATGAAGAAAATTCATCATTTTTTTTTGTTTTTTGAAGGGATAAAAATTCTCTTAAATCTCCACCGTATTTCCGATGAGAAACTTAGAGAAATTTCTATCTTGGTAGACCCTTCAGCATCTCGTACTTCCGAGACACCCTCCGGCTTCCCATGCACATGAATTTTGTGAAAACAATACCCTAATTTATAAATGCATGAAATGATGGGACAAAATAAATCAAGAAGATGGGTTAGCACAAGAAATATATTTGGTACACAATTAAAAAAATGCATGAGCCCTAATTTCTAAAATATCATAAATGATGTAAATGGACCTAAGCTAAATGACATATTATAATGCTAATGGGCTTAAACTAAATGGTACATTAAAATGCTAGTGGACCTAGTCTTAAAATATAAATGGGCTTAATCCTAAGATGTAAATGGACTTAATCCTAAAATGCAAATGGGCCAAAAATTTCTAAAGAACATAAAAATGCAATTGGACCTAAAATTACTAAATGGCATGAAAATGCATGTCAGCCTAAATGAAAATGAAAATGGACCCAATATCTAAAATGTGAATAGGCCTAAAATAACAAAAATGACCTTAAACATTAAACAAACCTAAAATACTAGAATGGCATGAAATATTAAATGAAATTTAAAATACTAAAATGACATGAACTAGAAAAATGCCAAATATTCTAATTTATTGAATGATGCAAAAATATTAAAAATGACCTAAAGAAAACTAACATGACATAAAAAGTTGATGAAAATGAAAAAAAAAATATTAAAACGATATAATAAAATGCAAATGAAGATTATTGAATGATATAATAAAATACAAAATGGAAATTACTAAATAAAAATTCCTAGCGTTAAATGCATTTTTTTTAGTTTTTATTTCTTAATTTACCACATTTCCACTAATTTGACTTCACCCTATTGAAACTAAGTTCCTTATGGTGCCAAGTTGATTCTCGGGTTACAGCTCAAATCCAAACATAAAAGAAGGAAACCTGATAGCCCAAAGCCAACGTAAATGTAATAGCACAAAATAAGCGTACCTGAGCTAGAAGGAAAGGACTAAGTTTTCAACATATCCAAGCAATACTTAGCCTATTTCTTATTTTCTTCTCGGTTCTTCTTCATTTTCCTTCGGTTTCAGCTGCTTTTTCCCCTTTGTTCTTGATCCGAGCAGGGAGAAAATCATCCCTACTTGCTGACGTTATTTTCACCAAGGTTAAAGGAAACACCGCTTCCCATCTCCTTCGTTCCCTATTTTCAAAACCCTCCAAACCTTTCTCTTCTCATCCTTCCGAATTGTTTATTTTTTTTTTCAAAAAAAACTTCTCCCCCTCCAACCTTACTTCTAATCCTCCCAAATTTTTTTTTCAAAAAAAAAACTTCTCCCCCTCCAACCTTACTTCTAATCCTCCCAAATTTTTTTTTCAAAAAAAAAACTTCTCCCCCTCCAACCTTACTTCTAATCCTCCCAAATTTTTTTTCAAAAAAAACTTCTCCCCTTCCAACCTTACTTCTAATCCTCCCTAATTTTTTTTTTCAAAAAAAAAAAACTTCTCCCCCTCCAACCTTACTTCTAATCCTCCCAATTTTTTTTTAAAAAAAAACTTCTCCCCCTCCAACCTTACTTCTAATCCTCCCAATTTTTTTTTTCAAAAAAAAAACTTCTCCCCCTCCAACCTTACTTCTAATCCTCCCAAATTTTTTTTTTCAAAAAAAACTTCTCCTCCCAACCTTACTTCTAATCCTCCTTTTAAAACCCTCAAATCTCTTTCTTTTTTTTCTTTTTCTTCCCACTCATTTTGTCTCTCCCTTTTTTCTATTTTCTTTCCACTCATTTTGCCTTTCCCTTTTTTTTTTCTTTTCTTTCCACTTATTTTGCCTTTCCCTTTTTTCTTTTCTTTCCAGTTATTTTGCCTTTCCCTTTTTTTTCTTTTCTTTCCACTTATTTTGCCTTTCCCTTTTTTTTTTCTTTCCACTTATTTTGTCTTTCCCTCTTTCTTTCTTTCCACTTATTTTGTCTTTCCCTTTTTTTTTTCTTTCCACTTATTTTGCCTTTCCCCTTTTTTTTTCTTTTCTTTCCACTTATTTTGTCTTTCCCTTTTTTTTTCTTTTCGTTCCACTTATTTTGTCTTTCCCTTCTTTTTCTTTTCTTTCCACTTATTTTGCCTTTTCCTTTTTTTCTTTTCTTTCCACTTATTTTGCCTTTCCCCCTTTTTTTTCTTTTCTTTCCACTTATTTTACCTTTCCCTTTTTTTTTCTTTTCTTTTGCAAGGCATCTTGTAGTGGGAGATGGGGTTGATGAAATGATGAGTAAGCAATGTGTTGGTTTTGGGATTTTTTTTAAAAAATAATAAAAATAATAAAAATAATATGGTGTCTACAATTGCCCCTCTTGGAGTGTTTTCTAAGAACCTTGAAGTTTGCTTCAAGATAATTAGGAAATGGTCCAAGACGTAGACACCATGTGTTTTAGAACTTTTCAAAAGCCAAAAATTGGTCTCCAAACGAGTCAAATGCCATTAATTGGTCTTTAAATGAAACAAATGCCATTAATTGGTCTTTAAATGAAACGAGAGCTGTGACTCAGTCTCTCACTAAACTAAATGAATCTTTAGAACCTAAACCATGACATGATCTCTAAATGAAACGAGAGCCATGATTCGATCTTTTTTAAATGGAACAAGTGCCGTGATTCGGTCACTAAAATGAAATGAGAGCCGTGATTCGGTCTCCTAATGAACAAATTAAACTGAGAGAACCTAAATTATGTCTCAAAATGAAACAAGAGCCATGATTTGGTCTTTTAAACAAAATAAGTTCCGTGATTCGGTCGCTAACTGCAACAAAAGCAATGATGCGGTCTCCCAATAAACTAAATGATCCTCGAGAACCTAAAATAGGTCTCAGAATGAAACAAGAGCCATGACTTGGTCTCAAAAAATGTAATGAGTGTCGTGATTCGGTCACTAAAATGGAACAAGTGCTGTGATTCGGTCACTAACTGCAACAAAAGCTGTGATGCGGTCTCTTAATAAACTAAATGATCCTCGAGAACCTAAAATAGGTCTCGGAATGAAACAAGAGCCATGACTTGGTCTAAAAAAATGTAATGGATTTCAAAACCTTAATTGAGTCTCAAAAATGAAATGAATGTCATACCTTGGTTGCTTAAAGAAAAATAAGAGCCTTAACCTGGTTTCTTTCGATGAACAATCATATTTGCTGGATGCTTGGAAAAAGATACTTCCATCTTGATCTGGACTTGATGTATCAAATACCTGACATGTTACCTGAAAACCTGATGCTCTAAAATGATGCAATGATCATGTCATGATGCATGCAATGCTTAATGCTAAATTTGCAATAACAAATTTATTATCTTTTTGTACAAAGCCTGATTCTTGTTTGCAACAATATGGAAACCTTTTTACTCAATCCCAATCTTCTTGCTTATTCATTCGGATTAGAAATTTCAAACTGTATCAGTGCTTTTCCTGACTCAGATTGCTCGCTCTGTTGTTTCTGCACATTCTTGATGATTTGCCATAAATAACTTCCGTTTTCCTTCTGAGTGACTGATTAGTTGAAACCCTGTCTTTTAAACTTAACTTATGCCTTTGAAAATCAAATGAGCATTTTCATACCTGTATGGTTTCTTGCATGTTTATTAACATTTTGAAATTCATGAAAAAATTTAATACAAGCAACAAACCCATTAACAATAATATTTATCACATCATTAGGAAAATGATCAAAGAAATAAATCAACTTGATTCAGTTTTTTTTTAGAACAAGATTCATACAAACGAAAGGAATTCAAACTTCAATTCTCATTCAAAAACAGATTCTTCTAAACGAGAGAGAAAGTTCATTGATTGAATACAAGAGAAAGGACAAGAGGTACTTCCCACCAATGAATACTCAGAAACATGTGCAAACGAAACCTGAGTTCTTCCTTTGATCGATTGATGGTACCAACGAACTTGATAACTCAGCCTATTGAGTGATCTGATCTGCCCCAATTAGACCCACTGAATTTGATCTTGCTTCATTCAATAGCTGTGCTTATGCCTTCTTTTTCCTCCTACTTAAGCCGCCTTTTCAGGTTTTCAACTTAAATAACCCCTCAATTGATCCAAGTTGCCCTTTCGGGTTTTCAAATTGGATCTCTCCTTTTTCTTTTTTATTTTATTTTATTTTATCATTTTTTTATTTTTTTATTTTTTTCATTTTTTCATTTTTATTTTTTACTTCAGGCATAGTATTTGTTTACAGCATCAGCATTGATAGGACTGGAGAATTCTAACCCATCCATCTCTTGTAATATTAAAGCTCCACCAGAAAAGACCTTTTTGACAACATATGGACCTTCCCAATTTGGTGCCCACTTGCCCCGAGAATCACGTTGATTCGGGAGTATTTTCTTTAACACCAACTCCCCTTCTTTGAATTGCCTCGGCTTCACTTTCTTATCATAAGCTCTCATCATTCGTTTCTGGTATAACTGACCATGACAAAGTGCGGCAAGGCACTTCTCATCAATCAAATTCAATTGATCATGTCGTTCTTAGATCCAATCAGCTTCATCCAAGTTCACTTCTCTAAACACTCTGAGAGATGGAATTTCCACTTCGATAGGCACTACTGCTTCTGTCCCATATACCAACGAAAAAGGAGTTGCCCCGGTGGAAGTTCTGATTGCAGTACGGTAAGCAAGGAGAGCAAACGGCAACTTCTCATGCTAATCTCTGTAAGTTTCAGTCATCTTGGCCACAATCTTCTTGATGTTCTTGTTAGCTGCTTCCACCGCTCCATTCATTTTTGGCCGATATGGTGTGGATTTGCTATGAATGATCTTGAAACGAGAACATAGTAATTCTATCATTTTACTATTCAAATTCTGAGCATTATCGGAAATGATTCTCTCTGGAAGGCCATATCTACAGATGATCTCCTTCTTCAAAAACTTAGCAACTACAGATTGTGTAACACTGGCGTATGAGGTTGCTTCAACCCATTTGGTGAAATAATCAATCATGACAAAGATGTATTGATGACCATTTGAAGCTTTTGGAGTAATTGGGCGGATAACATCCATTCCCCACATGGAGAAAGGCCAAGTTGATGCCATAACATGTAGAGGATTCGGAGGAACATGAATTTGATCTGCATAAATCTGACATTCATAATCTGCCTAGCCAATTTGTGTCCACTAGCATGAGTTGCACATACTCCTTCATGCACTTCACTCATAATCATTTGAGCTTCTTTAGCTGCCACACACCTTAACAAGACTTGATCACGGGTTTTCTTATACAAAATTTCCCCGTCCAAATAAAAATTCATCGACAACTTCCGGATAATCTTCTTATCGTTCTCTGATGCATGATTGGGATATTTTTGGTACTTTAGGAACTGTACAACATCATAGTACCAAGGTCTGCCATCTTCTTCTTCTTCAACATTCATACAATGTGCCAGTTCACCTCTCAACTCGATCTTGATCGACGGAATCTCTGTATCTGAATCAACTTTGAACATGGAGGCCAATGTGGCCAGGGCATCAGCAACTTGATTCTCTTCTCGAGGTAAATGATGAAAATAGATCTCCTTGAAGTTCTTTACGAGATCTTTGATGTAGTCATAATAAAGGACTAACTTCGAATCTCTCGTCTCCCATTCTCCTTTCAATTGATAAATCACAAGTGCAGAATCACCATACACCTTTAAATTTTCAATTTTTCTTTCTATGGCCATTTGAATACTGAGAACACATGCTTCATACTCTGCCATATTGTTTGTGCATCGAAAATCTAATCTTGCAGTGGCTGGGAAATAGTTACCTTCTGGGGATGTCAGCACCGCCCCAATGCCATGTCCAATTGCATTTGATGCTCCGTCAAAATACATTGTCCATGTTTCATCATCATCTAATTCTCCATCAACATGAAATACTGTCATCAAATCTTCATCAGGAAAGTCAAACTCCATAGGCTCATAATCATCATTACCTCTTTCTGCTAAAAACTCTGCGACAACACTTCCTTTGATGGCTTTTTGAGAAACATATCGAATATCATACTCGGACAACAATACTTGCCACCGAGCAATTCTTCCTGACAAGCCGGGTTTCTCAAATATGTATCTAATTGGGTCTAACTTAGCCACCAATAAAGTAGTATGGTGTAACATGTACTGTCTTAGTCGGTGAGCGGCCCAAGCCAATGCACAGCACATCTTCTCCAATGAGGAATACTTGGCTTCATATTCAGTGAACTTCTTACTCAAATAGTACACTGCATGTTCTTTCTTTCCAGTGTCATCTTGTTGCCCCAATACACATCCCATGGAATTTTCAAACACTGTGAGATATAAGATCAAAGGTCTTCCGGGTACTGGAGGTACCAACACTGGAGGATTTGTGAGATATTCCTTGATCTTTTCAAAAGCTATTTGACAGTCATCATCCCATTCACCTGGATCTCGCTTTTTAAGTAATTTGAAAATTGGATCGCATTTAGCAGTCAATTGCGATATAAACCTGGCAATGTAATTCAATCTCCCAAGGAAACCTCTTACTTCTTTTGGGGTTTTAGGTGGTGATAAATTCTGGATAGCTTTGATCTTATCTGGGTCTACCTCAATCCCCTTTTCACTAACTACAAAACCCAATAGCTTTCTGGAAGTCACCCCAAAAGTGCACTTGGTTGGATTCAATCTGAGCTTGTACTTCCTCAGTCTTTTGAACAACTTCTGCAAATTGACAATATGTTCTTCCGTAGTCCGAGCTTTAGCAATCATATCATCCACATACACTTCAATCTCTCTGTGCATCATATCATGGAACAAAGTCACCATAGCTCGCTGATAGGTAGCACCGGAATTCTTCAAACCAAAAGACATCACTTTGTAGTTAAAAGTTCCCCACACGGTGATGAAAGTTGTTTTCTCTTTATCTTCTGGTGCCATCTTGATCTGATTATATCCCGAGAAACCATCCATGAATGAGAATATGGAAAAACGGGCAGTATTGTCAACTAGGGTATCAATATGAGGTAAGGGAAAGTTATCTTTGGGACTGGCTCGATTGAGGTCTCTATAGTCTACACACATTCGAACCTTCCCATCTTTCTTTGGCACCGGAACTATGTTGGTTACCCACTCTGGGTACTTCGCAACTTCAAGAAAACCTGCATCTAACTGTTTCATTACTTCTTCTCTTATCTTCAATAGCATCTCCGATTTCATCCGTCTTAACTTTTGTTGAACTGGCCTGCATTCTGGCTTAATTGGCAGCTTATGAACTACAATTTCTGGATCTAATCCCAGCATATCTTGATAAGACCATGCAAAGACATCTGAATACTCTTTCAACAAGTCAACTAGCTATTGTCTTTCAATTTCTGATAAAGTGGTGCCTATCTTCACTTCTCTTTTGTCTTCTTCTGTGCCCAAATTTATCAACTTTGTAGTTTCTTTATAGGGCACTATCTGTCTCTCTTCTTGCTCAACTAACCTCAGCAAGTCTTGAGGCAGATCAGAATCATCAATATCGTCGTTATCAACCTCATCAGTATCAATCAACTTATCAAAGTTGAACTCAGGCCCACTGTTTGTGCTATCTTCGTATTCATTGACGGTGGACCTGCAAAAGGTAATTTGGAACGGATATATGTACAGAGTAATAGAATAGGGATGTATGGTAAGAGATAAATCTAAGAATAGCGAATTGGGAAATAATAGAAGAAAATATAGTGAATATATTACAAAATAATCTCATTATGTCAACAGTCTATGCATGCATCAATTCATCATTGAAGTTCAAATTATATATAAACAAGAAAACAAGCCTTAACCAATTATGAAAATACTCATCAACACTCTTAGGCATAAGCGTTGATTTAATAAACAAGAGTTTCAACTAATTACATTTGCTCAGAAGATGAAAAAACAGCTGGTATCTCAACAGCAGACCGATTGTCTAATTCAGTGTTCATTTCAGCCACATAGATTAACCTATCTAACTGGTTTGAAACCTCGTCCTCGACAGCACAAATAACCAAATTCTACAATCCTGACTGAACAAACTGAACTGAAATTGGTGCTTTCCCATACTGATTAATGTTGACCCAACCAACTGATACAAAGGTTTGACTGATCAGTGGGAACTTCAATCCTTTCTCCTCTTCCATGCACACCCCATCCTTCTTAGCCAACCTCCGGGCTTTCTTCTTCTCTTTCATTTGTTGTTTATCTTTCCATGATGGCTTGAAACCCCCAGACCAAAAGTATTGTCTTGGTAGGGCCAATTTACCAATTCGGGATCCCCTTGTAGGTTCTTACCTAAACCTTTACCGTCAAACCATCCTTGCTCGCGCATCTGCCTTTTTTGCACTGTTAAACCCTCTGAGCTTTGGCTTACACCCTTTTCTGACATAACTTCCGCTATCTCAAAAGATCGAAATGAACATTCCAAGGCCTCCTCGGCAGCTTCAATGTATGGAGAGTCCGAAGATTGTGTCACCATGATATCCTCTTCTCCTCTAATTGTCACTATTGTCCTTTCTACCCGGAACTTTACCCTCTGATGTAGAGTTGATGGAACTGCCCCGGCTAAATGTAACCATGGCCGACCAAGGAGACAAGTGTAAGATGGGTTGATATCCATTACTTGAAAAATCAATTCAAATGTAACCGGACCGACTTGGAAAGGTATCTCTATGGTTCCATACACTTCCCTTCGGGTTCCATCGAAAGCTCTGACTATGAGGTTACTCGACTGTATGTAGGACAGGTCCACTGGTAACTTCTGTAAAGACCTGAGAGGCATGACATTCAATGTTGAACCATTGTCGATTAGAACCCTCACCATTGTGTAGCCCTTGCATCTGGCAGTAATATGAAGTGCTTTGGGAATTCCCCTCATTCCGGTAGGTATCTCATCATCTGTAAATGTGATGTAATTAACTGCACCGATGCTTCCAACTATATGGTCCATATCAACAACAGAAATGTTTCTGGACACGTAAGACTGACTCAGGGCCTTCAGTAATGATTCTCTGTAGGAATCAGAGTTCAAAAGCAATGCAAGTAAGGAAATACGAGCCAGCGTCTTATTCAATTGGTCAACCACACTGTATTCACTTTGCTTAATGATCTTAAGGAACTCCTCGGGTTCATTTACAGAAGCACCATTGATAATCTCTTTCTCTGATATCATATCTTGAACATTCATAGGCTCATCATTCATCTTAGCCTTTCTCTTGGAAGATTCACCATTTTCTGGACAATAAACCCTACCACTTTGGGTAATTCCACCAACATCAGACATCGGGGGAAATCCTGACTCTTTAACTCCTTCAATTGCAGAAAAACTGCATTCATACTTCTAAGGAACTCGGTGATCATCTTTGTACTCAAATGGTTGGGGAGAATTCACAACCACTGGTGCTGTTGGTTTTGGTGCATCATAGTAAACCACAAAAGGCTTTGTCTTGGGTAGCTCATCATAGTACACCACAAATGGTTTCTGTGCTCCTTTTTCATCTCCTATCATATTTATGGACTCATCAATCTGTTCTATATAAAACTGAATTAGGGACTGATCCATCATTCTTTGCACCAATTCACGAAAATATTTACAATGTCGTACACCATGTCCCATCTTACCACAATACTGGCAACCATCAACCTTCTTCCCACACTGAATTATCTGTAACTTCTTTAGAGCCTCGAAAACTATAGCCATGGAAGTTTTCACTTCACTCACAGATCTCTTCACATATTCACTATTACCAATCACATTTACTGCTGCCCCCCCCATGATTCGGCAAAGGATTCTGCCCAACATTAGGTTGCGTATTCTGAGAGAAACTCAACCTTCCTTCTTTTACCAAATCCTGTACCTTAAGTTTTAGCACATAGCAGTCTTCAGTTGAATGACCGGCTGCTCCGTGGTGATAGTCACAATGTTCATTGGGTTTAAACCAATCTGGGTATGGTGGTGTGTAAGTTTTGGTCACGCGTGGTTTTTCAATCAGCTTTTGTTGTAAAAGTTGTGGAAGCAAAGCAGTATAAGTGTATGGGATGGGATCAATTCTAGTATAAGTCCAAGCAGGCCTTGGATTGGTTCCGGTATTTGTGGCGGTGCTTGGTTTGGGTGTGAAAATTTGTGTGGTAGGATGGAAAGTTGATCCGGAAGCAATGTAGTTAGCGGCTGGTGGTGGGTATGGAACATGCGATTGGTAAGAAGTGTGTGGTTGATATGTACCCCGAGGCCTATAAGAACCTGAACGCCAGTTGTGGGAAGGCCTTTGATTGGGGTAGTGATAGTTTTGGTGCTGATAGGTATATGGGTATGAATAACTATCAGTAGCATGAACTTCCCCTTCCTTCTTTTTAGAATTCTATACCTTTTTCCCTCCAAATGAATCTCCACTGTCTATTTTTCCGCTCTTGATTGCCTTTTCCAAACATTCTCCCCCAACCACAATATCGATAAATGAGCCAGAAATGCTAGTAACAAGCCGGTCATATAACGGTCCTTTCAAAGTTTCAATGAAAGTATAGTTCGACTCTCTTTTTGTCAATGGAGGGTCAACTTGAGCAGCCACGTCTCTCCACCGTTGGGCATACTCCTTAAAGGACTCACTGGACTTCTTTTCCATGGTTTGAAGGGTCAATCGATCAGGAGCTAGATCGGTCATATGTTTATACTGGGCAATAAAGGCCTTCATCAAATCTGACCAAGACTGAACTTTAACCCTGTCAAGCTGATTATACCACCTCAAAGCTATCCCAGAAAGACTATCTTAGAAAAAATGAATCAGGAGCTTGTCATCATAAGCATAAGCTGCCATCTTTCTCACATAGCTAGTGAGATGTTCTTGGGGGCACCTGGTTCCATTATACTTTTCAAAATCGGGGACCTTAAATTTCGAGGGTATCACAATACCTGGAACCAAGGTAATGTCAGCTGCATTCATAGCTCTATAATACTGTGCCCCTTCAACTGCTTTTAGCCTCTCCTCCAACATGCTCAACATTTTGCTATCCGAGGATGCCTCCTTAGAAATTTCTGGATCAAGTACCACTGGATTTGCTGAAGTTGTACCCGCATTAATGATTGGGACATGAGTGGGTTGGGTAGTTTGAGTGGGTAAAGTGGTGTAGACAAACCCACTAGCATTAGGTCCGGTAGGTGGTGGAGGTGGGTACTGATTTTGAATATCTGGCACAGCCAGTGGAATAGGAATGTTGAGTGTTGGTAGGTTTTGCTGGGTTGTCTCGGGCGTATACCCTGAAGCATGAATTGGTGTCCCAGTATGAACAGGTGTATTCTCTCTGACCATAATACTCAACTCATTGATCCTTTCCATTGCCTCATTCAGCTTTTTCGTCAGATCCTCATTGGTCCGTTTCAGATTCTCTATCTCTGTATTCTGCTCTGCCATTTTCTTTGCCTGAAATCTAGTGTAGTATCGGGGAGCTTGGGACGCTATCTTGAAACCTTTAATTATTACAAACATGAATCAGGATATTTATTATGAAAATAATGTAAAATGTGATGCAATAAATGATGTAAATGATCAATGCATGTAATGATAAAAATCTATCTGCAACAATTAAACCATAAAACAAAGTTGACCATTAAATGAGGCTATCATCCATCATCCTCAAATATTATCTTGTAGTTGCCGCTCCTTCTAACTTTGTCCACTGGCCATGATCAATTCTGTTTTATGGTTTTTTTCTTGTGGATAGATTCCTACAATGAAATGTATAGAATAGGATGCGGAGATAGAAGAAAGGAATGAGTTAATATATAATCATACTGACAATGGTAAAAGAAATGTGAATGGAGCATGCAATAGGGATCCATCCATAACAAATTTACTATTAAAGATAACTAATCATTTCAAAAGTGGAAAGAGTAGTTTCAATCCCATAACAGCGCTGTGCCATTTTCATCAACTACAATTTAAAGCATTTACAAATCACAGCAGATCTTGTCTTTATATCAACTTTGTATCACTAATGCTCCCTAACCCGTTACTGGTTCAACTTCTCTGTAAGCTCCCTGACTTGACGCTCTAAATATTCATTTCTTTTCACCAAAAATCGTTGTATGCGACTTTGCTCTTCCTCGGCTTTCTTCATTCCCTCTTCCTTGTTCTTCAACTCGTCCCTTTCATTCTTTAACAGATCGTTCTCATTCTTCAGCTCATCTCTTTCATTCTTTAGTTGATCTCTCCTTCTCTTCAGCTCATCTCTTTCACTTTTCAGCTCATTTCTCTCGCACTGAATTTCAGCATATTGGACTCGAGCATCGGTCAGACGCTTGTTAGCATCCTCTTTGGTGTCCCTGAGTTTTGAAGCCTCATTGCCTTTACTAATTGCTTCTGCCTTCCAACCATCCGCTATTTTTTTTATCTCTCTACTGTCTTCTTGTGCCTTTTCTATAGCCTGAAGCCATCCTCTTTTCTTCATCCTTTTCTTTTTCAGCTTATCTTCTAACTCATAGGTTACCCACTTCAGTTGTTCACATTCTTGCGTCAATTCAGTCATTGCCACCCCTTATCTGAGTCTTCTGTTCTCAATCTTCAATCTTTCTATTTTATCTTCTGGCCCTTCCATTTCAGGATTAGCTGGGTCAAATGATGGTGGGATCAAAATGTCTTTCACCAGTTTCTTATGCCATTATGGATATTCGGGTACCACATCTTCCGTGTAACTACCTTTATCTTCTTTGAGCACCCTTTTGTAAAGTTCTCCCCATTCGATGGCTTCCTTGTATTGCTCCGAATTGTCATGTTGAAAATCTAACTTGTTTAGACCAGAAATGAGCGGAATAGTCTGTTCAGACCCAAACTGCCTTCTGACTAATAAGGGTGAATAACTGATAGTTCCCCACAATCCAACCAAAAGAACCCAAGGTACTTTGGCATGTAGATAAGGAGTATCTCTTGAAGGCATCCATCTCGCCTTCCACGATATTTGATCATTCTCAAGATTTCTAAACCATTCAACCCACTCTCTTTCTTCTTTCGGTTTTGATGGCCATGGAAGTATGCCATAGATCCCTATTGGCCTCTTATTATCTTCATCATTAAATGACATCCCCGGATTCTTTTTGTACCCAAAATGGCTCTTAAACCAGACAGTGAGTAATTGAGCACATGCTTCAAATCTTCCTCCTCCCTTTCTACAAGAATTTAGGGCTCGGATAGTTTCTGCCAATATGGATGTAGACGGATCAACTTGGTGTTTCAGGCTAATGAAAAGAGATAGCACTGAACGATGCACATATTGTAGCCGTTTAGGAAAAAGAACCAAGCCATAAATCATAAGGGCTAAAATGTCAAGACCCTTTTCCGTCTGGTAGTTTTTATCCACAAAGTTCATTAGCAAGTTGGCTTGTACATAATCCCCGTCCATATGTCATCGTAACTCATCCAAGTCAACCTCCAACATTTTAGCTAGGACCTTCGGATGTTGCACCCATGGCCAGAATACTTTGTCTAACTTCTTTTTTTATCATTAACATGTCCCCATATTCTTCAACAGTAGGTACCATATCATACTTCCCCTCCGTAGAATCTTCCTCGTGTCTTCCAAAAATGAAACAACGATACGATGGATCCCAGAAGTGCAATGCCCCTTTAATCAACTTTTCTTCCACCTTTACATAAAGTAACAGAGCAATATTTCCATAAAGCTCCTTGAAACACCTTTGACCACTAGGACCAACCTTTGACCATAACTGCTTTAGCTTGGTGAAATCATTCTGGGTGAGGTCCATGTTAACTCTACTTGGCAATTGGGGACGATGATCTTCGGGCAGACAATCTTTCAACTCTGGCAACTTAAGCAAACTCAAAGTTTTCTTCCAATTAAAATCAGGGTCCTCTATCACTTCCATAGGTACTACCTTTCCATCTTCTGCCATGACTAGTTTCCTTTATAGTAAATTTACCATCGATAGACCCCCGAAATGAGATGCATGTGGTGCGAGTGGAAAACATAGAAGACAAAACAAAGAAACAAGAAAACAATTAGGATATCATAACAGAATATATACATAATAGTATGAAATGAAAGGAGTTGATAAAGATTAGTAGGCGTTTCTCCTCGTGTCCTAGGAAACCGGTTTTTTCTTGAGAGGTTCGGCCCTACTTAAGTTTGAAAGGTTTGGCTCTAAATAGGCTGGGATTCCTCACAAGGTTTCTATATGCTGATTTAAGGCTCTAGACACGGGTACCCATCGGACAAGATGGGGTGGAGACGATACGTTCGCACTCCGTCTAAAGGGAAAAGAGTCCGTACTTCCGGAGGCTCTTATGATATGTTTAGTGTTGTGTGTGGGAGAAACTTTACCTTTACCAACCACCTTTCACCACATGATGCCCAACAAAATAGGCAGATAAAAGGGAAAACACTATCAACAATCAAATAAACGGTTAGTCTAATTCAAAGGAATAAATGTATAAACAAAATAAAGAATGGAAAATAGACAAGCAATATACACAGGAAATAAAAGGCATGGAAATAGGCAAGAAGTATATACAAGATACAGGCAATTAAAAGCAAAGATTGGCATACAAGATGTACACAATATATACATGAACAAAGAACAGAGAATAAGCATGCCAGACATTAACATAGGAAAATTGAAAATCAAACAAAGGATATACAAATATGTACAAGGAAAGCAAGATCATGCTGATATAATATACATATAATATAATGCAATGAATCAAATAATATGAGGTCGAAAATGTAAATTTGAAAAGTTTTATTGATGTAATTTAAGATGCAAAGTGCAATTTTGAAAAGTTTTATTGATGCAATTTAAGGTGCAAAATGCAATTTGGAAAAAGTTTAACGGTGCAAATGTAAGGTGCAAAAACAGCTCATTTGAATTTGGTCAAGTTAATGAATGAAATATGAATGTGCATGAATGACATCGCACCTTGAAAACATTTCAAAATTAACCCTAAATCGAAAACAAGACTTTTTCAAAAATAACTTGACTCTCTTAAAAATATCCCCAGTGGAGTCGCTAATCTATCAAAATATCTAAAAAGCCGTCCTACGAAAAATTTAAAGAAATGAAAGGATTTTGAAAACAAGAAAAGGAGTCGCCACTAACAATTTGATTTAGGTAGGTTAGCCACCTGTTTTGACTCTGTTTGACCTAACATAATCTAGAAAGATTACCTTAGGTTAAACAAATGTTGATCCACGAAAATAAATTTTGGGTTCGGGAGTCGGTTACGCTCGAGGAAGGATTAGCACCCCCGAAGCGCCCGGAAATCGGTACCATAAAGCCTTGTGAAAATTCGTTTTAGGGTTAATAACAAAAATGTTTCTTTTGAACTGAAATAAAATAAAATAAACTAAAATAAAATATCTACAAATGTCGGAGTAAAACTCCTTTTGATATGGGTTAGTTCACCCTTTAAGAAAATTCTATTTAATGAGATCCGTGAAAAAGAAAAAAAAATAAAAGGAATGTCTCAACGTTGAATAACCGAATTGAGAACTTTCCAAAAACAAGCTTTAAAATCAAAAGTTAAAAATCCATAATTTGTTAAAGAAAAATTTGAGTTTTAAAAAAATTGGATTGAATTTGGAAAGACTCCAATTGTTAATGACTGAATTGAAATCTTTCAAAAAATATTTTTGGATTTTTGAAATTAATGTCGGAATTATCAAATTCTTTTTATTGACAGACGGATTTTGATTAAAGGCAAGATTTAAAAAAAAAGGTTTAATTAGAAAGACTCCAATGTAAAGGTCTAATTGAAATCTTTCAAAACATTTTTTGGTTTTTGAAGATAATGTTGGAATAATTAAATTCCTTTCATTTTTGGATCTTATTTTTAAAACCTTGATTAAAGAAATTAACCAAAGTTTGATTTTGTAAGAAAACCTCAACTATTGATTAAGTTTGAGATTTCCCTAAAAAAGCCATTTTTAGATTTTAAAAATTATGTCGGAATTGGAATTCCTTTTGCTGATAAGAGGGATTTTAAAAGAAAACATTTTTTTTTGGATTTTTAAAAATTGACATTAATTAAAGTAAACCTTGAATATTTGATGGAAAAATAAACATGATATGCATGTAATTTTGAAGAAATTAAATGAAGAAAATTCATCATTTTTTTTTGTTTTTTGAAGGGATAAAAATTCTCTTAAATCTCCAGCGTACTTCCGATGAGAAATTTAGAGAAATTTCTATCTTGGCAGACCCTTCAGCATCTCGTACTTCCGAGACACCCTCCGGCTTCCCATGCACATGAATTTTGTGAAAACAATACCCTAATTTATAAATGCATGAAATGATGGGACAAAATAAATCAAGGAGATGGGTTAGCACAAGAAATATATTTGGTACACAATTAAAAAAATGCATGAGCCCTAATTTCTAAAATGTCATAAATGATGTAAATGGACCTAAGCTAAATGACATATTATAATGCTAATGTGCTTAAACTAAATGGTACATTAAAATGCTAGTGGGCCTAGTCTTAAAATATAAATGGGCTTAATCCTAAGATGCAAATGGACTTAATCCTAAAATGCAAATGGGCCAAAAATTTCTAAAGAACATAAAAATGCAATTGGACCTAAAATTACCAAATGGCATGAAAATGCATGTCAGCCTAAATGAAAATGAAAATGGACCCAATATCTAAAATGTGAATAGGCCTAAAATAACAAAAATGACCTTAAACATTAAACAAACCTAAAATACTAGAATGTCATGAAATACTAAATGAAATTTAAAATACTAAAATGACATGAACTAGAAAAATGCCAAATATTCTAATTTATTGAATGACGCAAAAATATTAAAAATGACCTAAAGAAAACTAACATGTCATAAAAAGTTGATGCAAATGAAAAGAAAAAAAAATATCAAAACGATATAATAAAATGCAAATGAAGATTATTGAATGATATAATAAAATACAAAATGGAAATTACTAAATAAAAATTCTTAACGTTAAATGCATTTTTTTTAGTTTTTATTTCTTAATTTACCACATTTCCACTAATTTGACTTCACCCAATTGAAACTAAGTTCCTTATGGTGTTAAGTTGATTCTCGGGTTACAGCTTAAATCCAAACATAAAAGAAGGAAACCTGATAGCCCAAAACCAACGTAAATGTAATAGCACAAAATAAGCATATCTGAGCTAGAAGGAAATGACTAAGTCTTCAACATATCCAAGCACTACTTAGCCTATTTCTTATTTTCTTCTCGGTTCTTCTTCACTTTCCTTCGATTTCAGCTGCTTTTTCCCCTTTGTTCTTGATCCGAGCAGGGAGAAAATCATCCCTGCTTGCTGACGTTATTTTCACCAAGGTTAAAGGAAACACCGCTTCCCATCTCCTTCGTTCCCTATTTTCAAAACCCTCCAAACCTTTCTCTTCTCATCCTTCCAAATTATTTTTTTTTCAAAAAAAACTTCTCCCCCTCCAACCTTACTTCTAATCCTTACAAATTTTTTTTCAAAAAAAAAACTTCTCCCCTCCAACCTTACTTCTAATCCTCCCAAATTTTTTTTTTCAAAAAAAAAAATTCTCCCCCTTCAACCTTACTTCTAATCCTCCCAAATTTTTTTTTTCAAAAAAAAAAAAAACTTCTTCCCCTCAAACCTTACTTCTAATCCTCTCAAATTTTTTTTTTCAAAAAAAACTTCTCCTCCCAACCTTATTTCTAATCCTCCTTTTAAAACCCTTAAATCTCTTTCTTTTTTTTTTCTTTTTCTTCCCACTCATTTTGTCTCTCCCTTTTTTTCTTTTCTTTCCACTCATTTTGCCTTTCCTTTTTTTTTTCTTTTCTTTCCACTTATTTTGCCTTTCCCTTTTTTTTTTCTTTTCTTTCCACTTATTTTGCCTTTCCCCTTTTTTTTTCTTTTCTTTCCACTTATTTTGCCTTTCCCTTTTTTTTCTTTTCTTTCCACTTATTTTGCCTTTCCCCCTTTTTTTTCTTTTCTTTCCACTTATTTTGCCTTTCACTTTTTTTTCTTTTCTTTTGCAAGGCATCTTGTAGTGGGAGATGGGGTTGATGAAATGATGAGTAAGCAATGTGTTGGTTTTGGGATTTTTTTAAAAAATAATAAAAATAATATGGTGTCTACAAAGGCATAAATAATGTGTAAGTTTGAAAAATTCGCAAGCTGATCTTAAAGATAGGATAACTCGTACACTTCCATTTTGTATGAGTAAAAAAAAATACTAACGTCTTAAAGATTCTAGGTAGAAAAACTAGTTAGAAAAACCCCTTATGTCACGTCTTAAAGAGTCTAAGTAAAAAATACTAACATCTTAAAGACTCTAGGTAGAAAAAGCTTTATTTTATCATGAAAATGAAACAAAATCAGATGACATTTTTTTGGGGTGAGAAAATCTGATGACATTGAATACAAAATAAGAATAGTATGTCATGCCCCGACCCACCCTGAGTAGGCCACGTGACAACCGCCGCGCTGCCTCGAAGTACATACCGGCCGATCACGCACCCGAAGCACCGCAAGGCAAAGAAATGGATACCATCGCTGCAAAACCTCTAAAACTTTAATTAAAAATTATTTAATAAAATAATTAAACTTAAAAGATGTACCAGTGGATTAATTTAGAAGAATACCAACACAACGGAAACTATTAAGCCTAAGCCACCGACATCTCCTAGTGAGCCTCCATACTATTTGTTGTCCCCGTACGCGGATCTGCATCCATCCACATTGGATACAGGTGAGTGACAGAGGTTCTATGAATCTCCATCGGGGTTAGGGCAACTGAGGGAAATCCAAAATAAAATAAAACAATAATAAAATAAATATTTTTCTTTTGAAATATCTTTCTAGTTCTCTAGCCGAGAACTATCTTTTAAAACACATTAAATAAATAATAAATATATATACATAAAATGGGCTGGCATCTCTATCATACTGAAGGCGTGACCCGTCGGTCGTCTTATGCCTTACTACACTAAGGGCTATCTCTTTTCTTTCTAAAACATTTTCTCTTTTCTCTTTCTTTAGCCCTTTCCCTCGGTGGTGTCTCGTTGTGGTGGAACACAACGAATCGAAGCCCTGGTGAGCTTTCCTACGTGTCTCTCCCAAGGTCTCGTCTCACTGTGCCCCTCGATAGACGGTCCACGGCTGAGAATCATGCATGCCTTGTCCAACTCGTTCCATGCTCCTGCATATATTGGAGCCTCGATGAGTCTCTGCTAGCTGTTGGCTGTTGAACCACAGTCCACCACCACCACTAGCCCACTCAATCACTCATCTTCCAGGGCGTCGTACCCTTATAAATCATAATAATAAAAATATTTCATATATATAAAATATAAATATATTTCAAACATACAAACATAAATATAAACACACACATAGGTCTTTATATACCTTTTGAAAACATCCCACTCTCTATGTGGGTATATCACCAAGCAGGTGTGTGTGTGTGTGTGGATTTCCTCGTATTCCAAAACCTTTTGAAAACATTTATGTTTTTAGAACCTTTTTAAAACCTTTGTTCCCAGTGGCTAAACAAAGAAGTCTAGGCCACTCACAGTATTGGGAGATTCGTATACTCCCAAGCGCTCCATGTAGCTTAACCTCCGAAGTATCGCCGCACTTGATTCACCCGGAGCCTTAGTACACAGAAATACGTTAGCATTCATAATTAAACTATGAATGCACCTATGAGGCTCTAACATGACCTAAGACTGGGCTTGAATGTGATTTTGGGCTTAGAAAAGTGTCCGGGAGGTTTCGGGGCTAAAATCGGACTCTAGACAAAAAATTACCAAATGCCCCTAGGGCCCGTGGGCCCCACACCCGGACTAGACTGGGCCCCACACTAGTTGGGCCAAGTTCTATGCGAAATTGGACTAAAAAAGTCCTCCTACGAGATATTTATATATTATAATGATATAATATATAAATATCTAAGATATATTAATATAATATATAAATATCTTAAATATAATAATATAATATAAAAATATTTAAACATGGACTCGATCGGCCTGTTTCTCGGTTGGTCTCTCCTTCGATTTTCGCACTCGTTTCTCCTCCTTTCGACGTATAAACTTAGACAGGCGATCCTCATGACATCCATGACGGATTCGCCGAGGTAGAAACTAAAAACACTGATCCAATTTCTGTAAAATCGAGATTTAGCCTAAATTGACTAAATCTCCAATTTACTCTCACCCGGTGCACAGAAATTCGTGAAAATGGAGTATAACGTAGATTAAGGTGAGTACTATAACATATTAAAAACTCACCTTATTTCACTAGCCCGATATCCGTAGATTTGAGTTTTAAAATTAAACCGATCAAAAGCTGAAAACTGAGATCTACACTAAACCGATGCATGGAAATGCATGCAAACTTAATATAACGTAGATCGAGGTGAGTAGAATAACATACTAGAAACTCACCTTGATATGACGGCCGGATTGTCCGGATCTGTCAATTGTCCAAAATGCCTCCGTTTGGCTCCACAGAGAAAAAAGAGAAAAAGAAAGAAAAAAGAAAAAGAGAAATGAAGAAAAAAACTTCGGCTCTCCCCTATTTATAGAGGCGGACACTGGGTCTACTCGGGCCCTGGGTCAAATTTTTTTCCCTTTTTCAACTTTCTTTCATTTTCACTCGTTGGTTAAATCTTTTGATTTCTTGTGCCAACGGGGCCCATAATAAATTTCTAGGGACTTAATTGGAGGTCTTTTTGGCATTTAGTAATTTTCATACACGGTTAATTACTTTATCTTCCAACACCGTCTTATTCTAAACTTAACTTCTCTTTTTAATTAGACACATCCAGACCGGCGTATTGTTCAATTAATACGCCGTCTTACACTATTCCATTTATACTAAAAAGTCATATTAGATCCGAGTGTATCATAGTAAATTTCCTATTTGCCTACCAAAAATAAATACAATCAGTATATTAGTAGTAGTAGTAGCAATAAATAAATAAAGTTTAGGGAGAATTACAAATAAGGGTGATATATTGAAAATTATTATTACTTGGTACTATATCAAATTATATTTATTAGGAAGTAAATGAAAATTTTCAAAGTTATTAAAAAGAATATTGAAGTACCATTTTTATCCTTGGTATAAAATTAAATTTTAAACTTTCATCCAAGCAAACCAAGTCTTCAACCTCTAACCAACCAAAACCCAACGATCAAGGACAAGTCCTGTTAATTGCCCTAATGCTTAGATCCGACATTACAGCTTGAACCCACTGATGGCTGGTCGTCACAACCATAAAAATGAGTAAAATTTATAACCTTACTTAAACTAACAGTATAGAAATCAAGGGTCCAACCCAAAGAAAGTAAGAGCAATCTTGTTTTTCAAAAGAACAACAATAAACATGGGGTTTTGAAGGCAAAGATAATTGAATCTTGAAAATAAACAAACAATAAAGTAAATGAAAACAATAACATAAACATGCATCCATCTCACCACTATTAATCAAAGGGAAAGAAGGTGTTAGATCCTTGATTTGCAAAATATAAGATTGAACAATTGAATGTCATACCATAGACAAAGGTACTAAAGATTCTCTAAGCCTATGTGGAGACTAAACATTATAATCTAGTACTAAAGATTCCTAGAAAATATCCTTTTACCTTGCCTGAACCAACAAATCTTCACGATATTGATTTATAGGTTTGATAAAGCATAAATCACAATCAATCAGTTAAGTATGCAATTGACCAATTATAGCTTCGTGCATACCCAATCATCAATTAATTAATATCCCAAGAAAGATATAAAATTTCTCTCTTTTGTTACCAAACATTAGATCAAGTTACTAATGATTCACTCTCTCTAATACTAACGGTAGAATATCTAGGATTAAATACATGCGTCGACTCATATATCAAAACACAAACAATCATAAAACAATAAACAGAGATACTGAAACACCTAATTAACAATCCCAGCTAAGAACAAAGAGTCTCACTAATAATATTGTCCATTTGATCAATAAATGGAAAGATGGATTATGGTTTTTTTTTTTTGGCAAACGATGGATTATGGGTTTAATCACTCACGATTTGAGTGTAAACCAAAGAGAAAATAAAGTAAACTAATTAATCAAAACAAAAAAACAACTAGATTGATTAAGAAATGAGAGATGAACTCTCTACAGAATGGGAGAAATTCTCCACTTTTCTGTCTAAAGTCTACAGAGAAAATCATAAGAAGGAAATTCTGTGTAAAGTCAATTCTGATCATACTTTAAGCTAAACAATACATTTTATAGTGCCAAATTACACAACTACCCTCACTAACCTAGTTTCTAGCAAAGAGTAAGAAGGGCAACTAAGTCATTCTCGCTGAGTTCACGCCGAGTTGAAGCGAGTTGACTCGTTGGCGTGGTTTCTTGGATTGGCGCCAATCTGCTTTGCTCTTCCTTTTTTGGGCTTGACTCCGATTGGCGCCAATCTTGGCTTTCAATCTTTGATGAATTTGTTGCTCCAAGTTGATAAAACTTCATGAGATTGGCGCCATAAGTAAATGGATTGGCGCCAATCATGCTTTGGACATGGTTTGGCGCCATAAGTAAACTGGATTGGTGCCATACCAATGGTTATCTCGCTTGATGTTGTATGCCTCCGTAGAATGAGCATTTGAAGGGCTAAACGGACTTCGATTAGGGCGTTCTTGGGCATTCTGAAAAGCTTAGGATATCCTATACAACTTTGATGAGATCACAAATGCAAATGAAGTCTTTATGGTGGTGAAATTCAGTCATCTTTCAAGTGTCTTCAATCTGTCAGGACCTTCATTTTGACATTTCAAGTCTTTTCTTTCCTTTGCTTCCAATTTGACTCTTGTCACCTTCAAATGCTTATTTATCCACTCAAAGCTCTTTTAGAACCATCAAATACAAAACCATGCTTATATGAGTGGAAGTAAGATAAGATAGACATAATAATTATGAGAAATAAGCACATAAGCCTTATTTTATGTCTATCATCCACAGCCTTAAGACCCCAAATTTCAGGCTTCAACGAACAAAAACCATAGAATTGACATCGCCAGCTTCGTCGTCAATAGAGCTTAAAGGCTCTGGAAATCTTCATATCTGTCCCCCCCCCCCCCCCCCCCCTTTCCAATTTTAAGTTCCAAATCTTCTTAAACTTTCTAACATTGTAAATCTATAATTTTTTTAGGCAAACAACCCTCCAATTTTAAGTTCCAAATCTTCTTAAACTTTCTAACATTGTAAATCTATAATTTTTTTAGGCAAACAACCCAAACTTAAACAATAGAAAATTAACAATCAAAGCCCCCAAATGGCCTTTGTCACTTCCTGTCCTTTCTCTTTCCGCAGTTCCTCACGACTTGGAATTAATGGAAGCAAGCGTGGAAACCCAAAAAAGAAAGATAAAAAAAAGATTCCTTAAAGTTGGACATTACTGCATTACTTCTCTTAAAAAAGAAGTCTTAAGAGGCAAAAAGTAAATCATGACTTGTTAAATTTTAGTTTCTCCATTTGCTTTTGGGATTTTTAACTTCTTTTGATATATTATTAAATTGTTAAGTATGAGGAGGTGAGTGGTTTGATGATACTTGAGTTTATTAAGGGTAAAAATGATATTTTAATTTTTTTAAATAATTTAAAAAATTTTTATTTACTTTTTAATAATATAATTTGATATAGAATCAAATAGTAATAATTTTCAGTCCTCATTTGTAATTCTCTCAATAAAGTTTATTTAGAGAGTAAAGCTTGTAAAGCTGTCCGTGAAGCCAAGTGTCTCCTCCGGTCCTTCACATCATCATCATCATCATCAACAACAACATCAATCAAAGAAACAAAAGAACAAAAAAAGTCGTCAACAAATTCGACATGTAAGCTAAGCAGCCATCTGTCCATTGTCTAAAGTTGAAAAGAATACTAATTGCTCAACTCTCTTCCAAAGCCCAAACCCGAAAAAAAAGAGAAGGATTTCAACCAATAATCTTTTCTCCTCTCCATAATTCTGCTTCTGCCAGTGCTACTTATTCCTTACATTTCATTTTTCAAACTGAGCCTGCCCCCTTTGACGGCAGCCATAAACGCGTACTCCCTCTTTTCCGTTTTCCCACACCCCCCAAAAATTTAATACAAAAAAGGGGAAACAAAAGCTGTTGCCTATTGGTACTTTGGTTCTAGATCTGCACTCTCCCAAGTACTCCCTCCCTCAATAGTCAGTTTCCAACATCAGATACCTCAGCCGCAGCAGATCTATCTTTTATTCTTATCTTCTCCCTTCTTCTTCCTCCATATAAAGTGTATTTCTCTTTTACAATTTCATTAGTATTTTCAAGCCCATTTTTGCTTTCTTGGGTTTTTCTTTCGGATTCTGAAGAAAGAAAGATAAAGATATGGATTCTGACCAACGTCGGAAGCGGAAGAGAATCTACAGGCCGTACTCACGCGTTCAGTTTTTGTCAGTAAGGTCGTTAATCTTGTGCTTGTCTTTCTTGGTTTTCCTTTTATTCTTGTCTTCCGATAGGTTTCCTATCCGGACGGCCTCGTTTCATCCAGTTCTCACCGTCCCAAGCTTTTCAATCTTGTCAAGAAGTTCTCTTCAGGATTCTTTTCATCGTAAATTAAGGTTGCCGATAAGGATAGATGATCGCGTCTTGTTCCCTGATCACTTGCTTTTGCTTGTATCCACCAAGATTGATCAGGCTGACAAGTTGGATTGCGTTTATTACAAAGTTTTGAATGATTCTAGTGAAATGATTGAGGAGAGTAAAGATAAGGAGATTGTTCACCAGGGGATTCTGTCTGTTGATGAATATGATGGGTTTAGATGGATTGTGAGGTGTCCTCTCCCACCTCTGAATTATTCTGCTGCTGCAGATTTGACGCGGCGCCGAGATGGGATTGGTTACAATTGGTCTTTGAGGATTAATCAGACGGTTCATTCATGGGATAAAATGGTTTATGAAGCTGCATTTGATGGGAAAACAGCTGTTGTTTTCGTTAAAGGGTTAAATCTTCGACCACATAAAGAATCTGATCCTACCCAGTTCAGGTGCGAGTTTGGTTTGGGGAATTGGGATAAAGATGAAGGATTTGTGCTAACAACTGAAGCGGTAGCGGTTGCCCAAGAGGTTGTTAGATGTTCATTGCCGAGGAGTATAAGAAATAATCCGGATAAGGCTCAGGGAATTCGAGTTACTGTTGTCCATGCTGGTGAGAGTGATTCTGAACGGGAGCCAGTCCCATCTGTGGTTAGAATGCACAATTCCATATCCTATGGACACAGGAGGAATCATAGAAGGCATAGGGAGGATGTGCCTTTGCCCTCTGTGGCAAAACTATACAGTTCCAAGTCCTACCAGAAGAAAAGGAGGCGAGGAAAGTATGAACTCTGTGCCTGCACTATGCTCTGGAACCAGGCACTGGCACTGCGGGAATGGATTATGTATCATGCCTGGTTAGGGGTTGAACGCTGGTTCATTTATGACAATAATAGTGATGATGGAATTCAAGAAGTAATTGAAGAGCTTGATTTTCAAGACTACAATGTGAGCAGGCATACCTGGCCATGGATCAAAACCCAAGAGGCAGGGTTTTCATACTGTGCTTTGAGAGCAAGAAATGAGTGTAAATGGGTAGGATTCTTTGATGTTGATGAGTTCTACTACTTCCCTCGTCGTCACCGGCGAGGTTTACCAGGTCAAAATTTACTTAGATCTCTTGTTGCAAATTATTCATCGTCAAGGACAATTGCAGAAATAAGAACAGCTTGCCACAGCTTTGGGCCATCTGGGTTGAGCTCACCTCCAGTGCAAGGGGTAACCGTAGGTTACACTTGTCGGCTGCAAAGCCCTGAGCGACACAAGTCTATTGTGCGCCCCGACTTGCTCAATGATACTCTTCTTAATGTGGTGCACCACTTCCAGCTGAGAAAGGGATTCAGATACCTGAATTTGCCTGAAAGTTCTATAATAATAAACCACTACAAGTACCAGGTGTGGGAGACCTTTAGGGCAAAGTTCTTCAGAAGGGTTGCAACCTATGTTGTTGACTGGCAAGAAAACCAAAACCAAGGGTCAAAGGACAGAGCGCCTGGGCTTGGAACTGAGGCCATTGAACCACCCAATTGGCGGCTACAGTTCTGTGAAGTCTGGGATACCGGTCTGAGGGATTTTGTCCTAGCAAATTTCGCTGATCCTGCCACTGGAGGCTTACCCTGGGAGAAGTCTCTTCTGTAACAATACACCAAATTTGGTTGCTCCCAGCTTGGCGCCCATGTAAAACACAGTAATGAAACCAGCAAACATTCATTCTTTTCATTGTTTTTTGCATTTTTATCTGATTTTTTTTTTCAATAGATATGAGATCAATTGATTATAGGGTTCTTACAGAGTTGTAAATTTTGTGACGAGAAAATAACATTTTTCCCTCTTTCCTTTCTATACTAATGAATGAGTTATTGATGATTTTTCCTGTAGTTTGTCTTTGTTAAAATAGCTAGCGCAGCAACATCTTCTTCATGTTTTTCTACAGATGAGATGAACTAGAAGAAGCCATAACTTCAAAAACTTAAATGAATGTAGGAAGAAAGCTTAGACAAGGAAAGATGTTATAACTGCATCTCTTATGGTAAAGAATAACTGCATCATCTATATATTATATATAAAGTGGGTAACTTGTTCATTATTGGCTTCCTCAAAGCTGGAAAATTGAACAAGCAATTTGAAAGTTTAGTCTATTACAAAGAAAAAGCATTATGTACTTTTTCATGCACTGGTACACTCCCTACGGCAGCAAAGTATGTCATTGCAAGTTCTGCAGCAGCATGGCTTATAACAGATCCCGTTTAGGGAAATACTAGGTTTGCATTTGATTTTGTTGAAATAGGAATGTTAACATGCATAACCAAGCAGGTTCAATGCAACACGTCAGATATTGGCAATATAATTATTCAGGGACCAAAACAAAATTGAATTACGTATTACATGGCAGTGGCAGTGACGAAAGCATGCATGGTCCTGCATCCTGATATCTTCTGCCCTTGGCTCAAGGAACATCAATGCCTGGGAAACCTAAAACCCAAAAAATAAGAGCAAATCAACCAATAGCAGGGGGAGACAAGATGGATGGAGAATAAAATTCACAAACTAGAGAAAACTAATGAGCACGGTTTGAAGACCACAAGAGCATACAGTTCATGTTTTCATGTCTGGAGTGGTTTAGCAGGATTTGTGTTTCTAAACCAAGATGTTGCAACTATTGCAATCAAGCCAGATTTATCCCATGCCCTCCATGCATCATTATATGGAGATAATCCAATTTATATCCACAGAGCATAGACAGTTGTGCTGAATCATTCATAGAGGCCAGTATACCGGACATTACAAATTCATTAAAATGCATGACTTTAAACCATGATCAGTCTTTGTAATGTGATCTTAGTCTTTATTTAGCTATTGACATCCCCATTTAGAGTTTCACCCTTTGTACACCCAGAAAACATGGCCTGAAAGAGGAAAAATTGCATAAGGGTTCATATTATCAGGGCAAGAATCAGAACTTATGCTTCAAGGCAGAACTCAGTGACTTGCCTAGAGACATGATGCTTTCCACCGAGGCTAGATATCCATGTACCAGATACCCTCAAATTGCCCTTAACAATATCACCCCAATATTCTCTTCTTGTCATCTGATATATCCCTATTAAGAGTTATGTTTAATGCATGGTCCCTTTAGCAACTAAACAGAGTGTGAAAGAGAGTTAATGAGGAAAAGAGTGAATTAAAGGTTAAAAAAATAAGTGAGGGCAGAATTCACAATATCGTTTACATTTAAAAAAAAAAGGGAATTCACAAATATGATATTGCCTTTAATATCAATAGTGTACATATGCAGAGGATCCTACATTTGTAGATTGCTCTTCACGGTTGTCAATGATGCCTTGAGATAATATTCAGCAGCACTCCAAAGAAGACCTGGAAACGACCCATGAGCTAGTAGGATCTGAATGTCATTAAGGTTATCTTTGCCTGATCGATTAATGTGCCTTTAAAGTTTTATAATGATGAATCACTTAAGAACTAAGGAGAAGAATAAATGTGTCTTTAAAGTTTCATAACATTGAATTGAACACCTAAGAAGAAGAAAAGGAAGAAGAAGAACCTTAAATGAAGGTTGCAGCAGATGTTATGAACAAGAGATCAATGCTAGTTTCATTTGTTACAAACTCACTCTTGAACCACTGCTGGCATGTCACTTAAGTATTTAGCAAGTGTGGCATCCAATTTCTCTCCAATGTAAGTAATCCATGCCTGAAAGTAGAGGAATATCAGGTTAAAAAATTCTTTTATAAAATTCTTTTATATGGGGTTATAGGTCCAACCAAAACAAAATACTACAATAATAATAGAGAAGGAGAGGGAGCAGATAATGAACTACCATAACAGCTATCAGAAAGCAAAAGGTAATGTGTAAAGCTTAAAACTTTGTATTCTACTCCAAGTTTTTAAATCACCAACCCAGCTAAATGACAACTGCCTTCTCCCCTTTTCAAGGAAGGCAGAGAATAACTGGAATGAAGTATTACATTTATGACCATGAAAATTGCATTATTGGTCAGCTTAATACTAACAAGAGAGTGGATAATTCTTACTGCTGAAAATGACAATAGTACCTGGTCAGAAGCTGTGAAACCCCTGATTGTGTCCCCACCAAGAATTGCAATGCCTTTATCTCCCAGTGGTTGTAAGATCACAGCCTAATGAAGTTAATATAAAATAAGTTCTCTTATCTATTTATAAACCCGTAATGTATGGAATGGAGATCTCAACTATTTCTTCTGTGATGGGATTCAGTAATTGAACACCAAACTTAGAGTGAGGATGAAATATGTTTTCCCTCTAAGGCACTTAAAATTTAGCCCAGAGTTTGGTGACATAAACATAACTAATTGTAAACAGAAAATTTATCACGAATCCCAAGAAAATGATCCACTGCAATCATATAATGCACAAAAGAATGAAATAATCCCAAAATGTTTGCTCTGAAAAATTAACGAAAAGTGAAAAATAGATACAAATTAAGAAGGCTACAAAATTAAGCTGTTATTAGCATTTTTTTTTGAACTTGTGGGGTTAAAACTATTGGTTACATTTCAGTTGCAAAAGCAAATTTTTCCCAACTGCTTAGAAAATAGAACATAGTTCCCATTTCCTATAAAAAGGTAGACTTAAAAAATGCATTTTCTAGAGTTTTATAATTTGGTCAACAGGTTTTAAGGAATTTCTTTCACAAAATTTTTTTAAACTAAATACATTAAAGCAGCTTTTATTTCATAACTATTCTCTTCTGAGACCACCCCCCCCCCCCCCCCCCCCCCCCTCTCCTCCTCCTCCTCCTCCTTTTTCTCTTTTCAAAAGAGAGAGAGAAAAAAAGAAGAAAAGAAAAGAAAGAAAGAAATAGGGGGAAAAACCCTAATAGGCTTGAAGACAAAGTGATAAATTTTCCATGAACATAATTTGATGCTAGAATATGTAAACAAGGAATCAAAAAAAAGGGAAACAAAGAAGAAGAAGAAGAAAGAGTAGTGAAAGAAAAGGATTTGACGGGAGAGTTTCACCTACAATCAGGTTTAGTACACTACTACAACTATCCAATCACAACAAAGAATTATGTTAGTGTCCACCACTAGTGAGTATGGTATCCATGGGCAGACACTACACAATTCATGCTTGTGATTAGACCATCTTAGTTGCAGTAATTGAGGTAATATGCTCCCCCATTTAACCTTCCAGTATTTAGTGTATTAAAGGAATCTCAATTCCGCGCCCCCGAGACCCCCTGCCAACCACAAAAAAAAGGGAAAAAAAATGGAAAAAGTCTATGAAGTGCATTAAAGGAATCCCAGCTCTCCGGTGCATGTGAGAAAGAATTAAACATGATCACAAACCTGTGTATTCGAAGGCAAAAATGGCAGCTCAGACCTCCCAGGGTAAAGAGACAAGTTGGCTAAGTAGCTCTCTGCAAAGAATTGAATTAAGAATCTTCTCAAAACTACTTTGTCATACAAACCACTTAAATAGTTTACAAAATAAAAGAATAATTAAAACCGTACTTACGTGCTCCAGACTTCAAAACACCTTGACAGAGTGATCCCTGCATCAATTTAGCAGCATCCACAGCAAGAGGTTTGTCATTGTGCGATTTAGCTGCCACACCAATTTGAACGATACGTTTGCAGTCATAAACAATAACTAGGGACCTGCAGCACGTTACAGCTGAAAGAGATTCCCAAGCCCTGTAAACAAGAAACAACAACATTTGATTTTCAGAACAGGATTAAATATATTCTTTGTAAATCATTTTATTTCCAGAAGGACAGTAAAGCACCTTATGTTAGTCAATTTAAGATTTTATTATCCAATTGAAAAGCAAATAAATAAATTGATGATCTGGACCGTTTGTTACCCTTTCTCGAACAATTTCAAGCAAGCAGACCTACCACTCAAAATACTTTTATCATTTTTAAATTTCAGAATCATCACAATTTGGAACTCTACTAAATACAGAAATCAAACTACTAACAGATTAAAGACAAACTTTTGGTTCCATGAGTGCTCATGATGATCATAGATCATAAGAAGAAGAATAGATGACCAGTTCAGGAGGAAACTATTTCAAGTAAAAAAGGATAACTCAATCATCAGCCAATGCATCCTTTGGCACCTAGCTCCGGTTTTCAAAAAGGTGCATATGTGGTTTTCATTCCCACCGGTTTAGAAACCAAAAGTCATGTTATCCAGACAAAACCGCATTAGGCATTAACAAGAAGATTCGAGAAATACTCTTCAGATTTGGAGGGTTGCTATTATAAACAATTTAGTTACAAACTTGAATAAAGAAGTTTTTGCAGACAAAAGTTTATGCAGCTTCTCAAAGTATTTCATTTTAGTTTCTCCTATTTGGTGACATAAAAGTGACTTTCCAGAAATCAGCCAAGTTAAGGAACAATTTTAGTAACAGGTGTACAAGCCATATATGGAATTAAGTTGAAATTATCTCAAGAGAAACAAGGTAAGAAAACAATGATATGAACCATCTAAGTATTAGACATTGTTCCGGGTTAAAAGCCAAGTGGGTATAAACTCTCACAATTTATAAACCCATCATGGAGAAGCTATACTTACAGAAAAAAACAAGTAGAAAATGGAAAGAGAAGCATGAATTACCAAAACATCTCAGAACTAACTGATAGAGAGAGGTGAGAATAAATAACTTGGCATTCCACTCCTTGAGGATCAACCTGAAATCACATCAAGGATACAATAATCCATTATCATTCAATTTAACAAGCACGTCTTCTGTGCATGGTTGTGGAAGAAAAGAGAAGAGGAAAAAAGTAAGACAGAGCCCTTACCGGAGTGATAGATTTTGGACGTATTGATAACCATACTAGTCCAGTTAATATATTGGTCACAGCCAAACCCAGTGTCAATAGATCTGCTCGAGACTGTGAACTAGTTCAGAAAAAGCACAATCCTTTTGAGTAATTTACACTTACAAGCACAACAACATCAAATATCAAAAGGTTGGCAATAGTAATACTGACAGCAAAAGTGTCACATTAAAATGCAAATTCAGGTCATAAGCAGACTGTTCAATTAGCAAGTATTATTCCACATAGGTAAAACTTCTATAAATTGATAAATTCAAAAATCTTTTGCTTTCTTGTAAATAAAGCAACAAATTTTAGCTCAACCTATTTTGACTTTTTAATCTGTCCTAAGCCTAAAGATTAGTTGAGCAACTAAATCATCTTAAAATGACAACTACCACTAAACTAAGCAAATGCCTACCAATAAAGCAACTAATTTTCCTCAAATTGGTTGAGTTTAAATGGACAGACAATTTTGTAATCTAATTTAACTGCCAATGCACTAAAAAATGCTTCTGATTAATCCAAAATTAAAGTAATTAGATTTCCTATGAATGCAATATCAACTTGTAGCTCAATTAACTTAACAAAATCCAATAAAAAATTACCTGCTGGCATCGGCAACAGGAGCAATACCAGAGACAGCACGGTTAAAGAGAACGGCTAACAAAGAGGCTCCTCCGACGTAAATTGGGAAGCTCCGCACAGCGTCATCGTTTTTAGAGACCCAATCGGCGATCCAGTCCCGGCTAGGCTTTGGTCCTTTATAACTTCCCTTCTTATTTAAAGATAAATGGTGATTAATTCGTCGAAAATTACAAATGGAAATGCTATCAGAGGGAGATTAAAATTACCTGTTGAATAGAAGAAGCCCTAATAAAGCGCGGGAAATTAGGAAGAAAAGGAGGACGAGGGCGCCGGGGGCTCCAAGGAATGCCGATGTGGAGGATCCTTCCCGCTTCCATTGAAATAAAATACTTATAGGTAATTATAGTAGAAAAAGAAAAAGATATTATCTGTTTCTGCTTTCTGTTGAATGGCGGGAATCAGATGAGGTTGGCTAGACTCTAATGGAATGCCAAATAATTTGGGGCTTGCCTGAAAAAAGAAATGTTAATTTCGACAAAAGAAGCTTATCCAATTTGAAAAGCTATAGTTGAGAAGTTTTTGTGTTTTAATAGCTATTTTCGAGTATGTTTGTTACATCGAATTGAATTGAATAGGATAAGAAAAAAATTATATATAATTTGTAGTATGATTTTATAACATTAATATAAACTGATATAAATTTATCTTGTAAGAGAGGATTATTCATAGGATGACTTAATACTCCAAAAATTGAAAGGATTATCTCATCTTATGAATAATGTCAGATCCCGATCCGAAGGTTAAAAATGTAACAACCGCTATGTATCACGAATTGTAAACAAAACGTTTCACCCACAACTCGAAACTCGCAAGGCTTGTAGTATTTCGAACATATGTTGTAAAACAATTTTAGTTGTTCACGTGAAATGAGGAGTATAGCTTAAAATATACATCTAGTTTAAAATCCAAATAACAATAGTTGTTTTTATAAAATTTACACTTATGCATGTGTGTGTATATATACACACACACACACACCAAGAGTGATAAAAATTGGAAAATATTTATAGGTTGTTTTTACAAACAAAAGGGATGAGTAATTTCTACAATTATAAAATAGTTATCAAAGTTGAAAAATATAGACAGATAAAAGACTAAGAAATAACCCAAAACGATGCCAGTGGATCCAATAATAACAACATATAAGTCGTGCTAACTTATTAAAGAAGGTTTGGAGTCAAGTCACAGTTTCTAGCAGTTTATACCGTATACATAGTCTACTAACCTGAAAATAAGTAAAAAGAAGGGTGAGTATATGAGATTATACTCAGTGAGTGAAACTAGACCGGTTTTAAACAAATGAAATGAAAATATATACGTTTTTTAAAGTTATGAACTAGAAATGTCCAATAATTCATAAAAACATTTAAAATTGTCGTCTTGTCCATATGTAAATATTTATTTATTCCAGAAAAAGGAGAAAATTTAGATTAAAAACTCAAAAAATCCGTAACTCAATAATTAATGCAAATAAATAGTAAAATCATGAAAATTAATTTTATTTTATTTTGCGCTTGCCAAAAATCATACTCAAACTCACACCTGGCCAAGATGGGGCTTGAGTCCATCAGGGGATTTTAGAGTTTACTTTAGTTTATCAAAATGTTCATCCTCGACTTTGATGTGGGCCTTCACGTGGGTGTTACATGGCTATGTCTACTGTACTTCCACAAGAACCAAATAATCACATAACAGTCCGCAACAAGTCCCCTGTACCACCATCCCATGTGGGAGCCAACCGCTTACTCACGCCGCCTCCATAAGGTCAGATCATGAGAAGCGCCATTGTAGTGACTAACAACTCATCTACCAAAATCACAATAATAAAATAATGCCAAGTTTGATAAATTTTACCTCATACATAAACATTTAACTACCAAAATTATGAAGTAAATTTATTCACCTCAAGATCATCAAGTTTCAAGGTTTATAAGAAACATCATGTATCATAAATCAAATTTAAGTTCAAGAAAATCAAGCCTTTTGTAATAGAAAACCATTTCAAGTAGTAAGGCGTTTTATTTCATTTAAACTTGAATCTAGATCTAATAAAGTTCTACTTACTAGTTTGGGAATGGTGTACACTCTCACTATTCCACACGCTCCTTGTCTTTGGAGGAAAACTCACCACCCAAATATTTATGTTCAAACAATTGATTAGTATATCATGATAGAAGTGAGCATTGGATAACTTGAGTTTGAAAGGGTGAATTTGAATTTTAGCGCTTAAGTGAACGAATTTAGAGTGTGAGCTAGTTTGTTTCACCTAACGAAACTTACTTGTAGTCCTAATTCGACGCAATTGCACCTAACAAAAATTTTACCCTTAAAATATGAAAAATTTGGCCAAGTGAGTTTCAAGATGGGGAAATCCGGCCACTTTAGTTTTCAAGGTTCAAGCATGTTAAGAAGGTATAATAACTACAAGGAGGCTAGATTTGCATGCTTACATTTAGAGTTCGAAGCAAAAATGCTTGAATTTCAAGGGCTTGGAATAGTCATTTTTCTCTATGGGGTTCCCATAATCATGTTAACTATCTACATTCATTTCTTACACCATTTGTAACTTGTATTGTCACACCCCGACCCGCCTCGGGTTGGTCACGTGGCAACCGCCGTGTTACCTCGAAGTACGTGTCTGCAGCCACGCATCTAAGGCACCGTAAGGCATGAAATAGATATCATTGCTGCAAAACAAAACTAAAATTTTAATTAGAAATCATCTAAAGAAATATTAAATTTATAAGTGACACCAGTGGATTAAATTAAAGAATACCTATACAGCGGAAACTACTAAGCCTAAGCCACCGACGCCTCCTAGTGAGCCTCCATTCTATTTGCTAACTTCGTACGCGAAGCTGCATCCATCCACATTGGATAAAGGTGAGTGACAGAGGTTCAATGAATCTCCATCAGGGTTAGGGAAAACAGGGTAATCGAAAATATAATAAAATAAAATAATTAAAGTAAATAAAATAAATTTTATTTTCGAAACCTCTTTGAAATTCTCCCAAGGAGAATTAAATTTTAAAACCTTTAAAATAATTATATACTCATAGGCTGGCACCTAATACACTGAAGGCACGACTGGCCGGTCGTATGCGTTACTGCACCGAGGGCTATTTCTTTTCTCTTCAAATTCATTTTCTCTTTATCTCATACACTAGCCCGTTCCCTCGGTGGTGCCTCACTGTGGTGGAACACAGTGATCTGGAGCTCTGGCGAGTTTCCCTACGCGCCTCTTCCAACCAGGCTCAACTCACCGTGCCCCTCGATAGGTGGTCCACAGCTGAGTACTCATGCATGCTCTCAAACTCGGTCCACGCTCCCGCAAATTGGAGCCCCGAGGAATCCCACTCAATCACTCATCTTCCAGGGGCATCGTACCCCAATAATAATAATAATAATAATAATAATAATAATAATATTTCTTATATAAATATTAAAAACATGTAAACACACACAAGCTTTATATTTTTAAAATCACCCCACCCTCTAAGTGGGCGTATCACAAAATAAAAAGTATGTCGTGGATTACCCTTATCCTAAAACAGTTGTAAAACCTTTTTAAAACAATTTATATTTTTAAAACATTTTGCCCTAGTGGCTAAGCACTGAAATCTAAGCCACTCACAGTATTGGGAGATTCGTATACTCCCAAGCGCTCCATGTAGTTTTAACCTCCGGTGCATCGCCGTATTCGATTATCCGAAGCCCTATTACATGGAAATATACGGTAGTATTCATAATTAAATTTATGAATGCACCTAAGAGGCTCTAACATGATCTAAGATGATGTTTGGATGAGGTTTGGAAGACCCGGAAGTGTTTCGAATCGATTTGGGGTCAATTAGGGTTTCGGGAGGTAAAATGACCATTTTACCCCTAAAAGGCAAGAAAGGCGCCGGATCTAGAGTGAACCGGCGCCAGTTCTCTTCGACCCAAAGGTCGGCAACCGAGAAGCAGAAAAGACGCCGTTTCTGGACAGATCCGGCGCCGGTTCTATTCTGGGTTTCAAACCCGAAAATTCTCCAATTTTTCTCTTAATTCGAAAACCGATGCAATCGTCCACCAATTTGGCTACAATTTCAGATGCATGTACCTTAATGCATCCACGACACGTTTACCAAAAGAAAAACGAGAATCACAAGCTCAAAGTTCCTAAATCTCGAATCTAAACTTAAAATCTAACTAAAAGCTGAACCTAACTTTGAACTTAGATCTCTCCTAAATCGATGCATGGAAAAGCGTGCAAACTTAGAAAAATGTAGATCGAGGAGTTAAGAACAACTCACCAAGATCTCGCCTCGAACTTGCGGTCGGTTTGTCCGGATCTGCCAATTGTCCAAAATACCTCCGTTTGGCTCCAAAGAGAAAAAGAAAAGAAAATGAAAGAAAAAGAAAAAGAGAAATGAAGAAAAGCTTCGGCCCTCCTCTATTTATAGAGGAGCCCGACACCGGGTCTACTCGGGCCCCGGGTCAAACCTTTTTCCCTTTTTCAACTTTCTTTCATTTTCACCCGTTAGCTAGATCCTTTGCTTTCTTGTGCCAACGGGGCCCATAATAAATTTCTAGGGACTTATTTGGAGGTCTTTTTGGCATTTACTAATTTTCATGCACGGTTAATTAAATTTATCTTCTAACTCCGTCTTATCCTAATTTTAACTTCTCTTATTAATTAGACACATTCGGACCGACATATTATTTAATTAATACGCTATCTTACACTATTCCGTTCGTACCAAAAGTCGCGCTTGGTCCGGGTGTGTCATGTATAAACCTTGAAATGCATCCATTTAAACCTCCACACTATACTTGCCTAAGGTGACCACATTGACACACCCAAACCTAGTTCAACATCTTCGTACAACCGGCATAGTGTAGACAGCTTATTAACTCAAGCAATAGTAGGTCCAAATGTGTCAGATGAAGAAGAGAAGTGGAAATTAGGATAAGACGGAGTTGGAAGATGAGATAAGTAACCATGCATGGAAGTACTAATTGGACTTTCTTAAGTTCATAGCCAATGGATTGGATATCCATTGGTATAGTGGTTAGTGGATTAGGCCAAGGATCGAGATTTGGAGAGGTTAACAAGAGGGAGAAAGTCTGGCCCGAGGTCTGAGTAGGTCCGGTGTCGGGCTTGCCTATAAATGGGGGGAGTCGAGCTCTTCCCCTCTCATTTCTTTTGCTCTCTCGGAGCAATTTCGGACTTTTGGCTGATCCGGACAAACCAACCAAAAAATCAAGGCGAGATCTTGGTATGTTATCCTACTCACCTTAATCTACGTTTTATTACGTTTTCATGCATTTCCATGCATAGGTTTAGGAGAGATTCCAACTCAAATTTAGGTTTAGCTTTTTAGTTAAATTTTAGTCTAGATTTGAGATTTAGAAATTTTGTGCTCATGATTCTTGTTTTTCTTTCGGTGAATCCATTGTGAATGTCACAAGGATTGCCTGGCTAAGTTCGTTGGACGATTGGCGATCGAACAGCGTGGAAATCAAGGCAAAAGGCTCGGTTCCCGAGTCTTTAAACTCGTCTCTCGGACGGAAGCTGAGTCACTCTTGCGCAGGAGTGGTTTGTGGCTGAGTCTCGCGCGGGACTTGGTGCTGTCTCGTGCTGGACCCTAACCCTAGGGGCATTTTCATAATTTTAACCCCAAGTGTCCGATTTTGACCCAAAACCTTCTCAGACACTTTCCTAAGCCCCGAAACACATCCAAACATCATCTTAGGTCATGGTAGAGTCTCATAGGTGCATTCGTAGTTTGATTATGAATGTTAACACGTATTTTCGTGCTATTAGGGTTCCGGATGATCGAGTGCAGCGATGCTCCGAAGGTTGATCTACGTGGATCCTTTGGGAGTATACGAACCTTCTAACACTGCGAGTGGCTTAGATTTCATTACCTAGCTACTAGGGTTAAATGTTTTCAAAACATAAAATGATTTTTCAAATGCTTTGGGATACGGTAATCCACCACACACACATATGGTTTATGATATACCCACATAGAGAGTGGGAAGGTTTTTAAAGAAAACATAAAGGTTTATGTGTGTGTGTTTATATTATATGTTTTGTAGATATATGTATGTATTTATATTTTTGATGATGATGAGAAGTGAGATGAGCAATTGAGTGGATCTCGGTGCTCCAATGAAAGGGAGCGAGTGGACCAAGCGAGACATGCATGTGACTAAGTAGCCATGGACTGCCCATCGAGGGGCACAGTGAGTGGAGACCCTAGGAGAGGCACATAGGGAAACTCGCTAGGGCTCGTATGTAGCTGTGCTCCACCCATAACGGCTGGCACCGCAGAGGGAACGGGCCAGAGAAAGAAAAATATGAAAATGTTTTAGAAAGAAAAAAGATAGCCCTTGGTGCTGTAAGGCATACAACCGATGGATTGAGCCTTCAGTGGTTTGATTGCCAGCCCATTTCAGATGTTTATTTTCTTTTAAATTATTGTTATTAAAAATATTGTTTTATAACATTTATTTTGGATTAACCCTATTTCCCTAACCCCTAGTGAAAACTTATTGAACCTCTGTCACTCACCTGTATCCAATGTGGTTGTATGCAGATCCACGTACGAGGACGTCAGATAGATCAGAGGCTCGTTAAGAAAGGTCGATGGCATAGATGTAGTAATTTCCGCTATGTAGGTGTTCTCTTAGATTGATCCACTGGTACTCTATGTTTTTATTTAAATTATTATGTTAAATGATTTATTATTATATTATTATTATTAAAATTTTAGTGATAGTTTTGTAGCGAAGATACTCAATTTATGCCTTGAGGTGCTTCGCGATGCATGGCTACAGACGCGTACTACAAGGTAGTGCGGCGGTTGTCATACGGCCGGCCCCTCTGGGTCGGGGTGGTGACAACATTATGCCATAATATAGATTTACTCTATAGTCACCATGCCGAGTAAACCAACATCCCATTTCATGGTTCACTTCATTTTCTTATTTCATATTAGTACCATTTCCAAAGTAAAACCATGATCTTATTTGAAGGAAAACTTCTTTTCCCCAAAATAGTACTTATTGACATATTGTCACATTCCTTTACAACTACCAATATTAAACTTCTTTCCATCAATTTCTTAGTTCACATCTCTCTTTAATTTTACCAAACTAGCATTTATTAAATGACATGTTGTAGTCATTAGGCAAGATACCATACTTCCTCTAAGAGGGTATTTTGTTACATAACTCATTTAACAAGGCAAGTGCCTTATCTAAGACTTTTTACACCAAACTAAGCATTTCTAATTTCAAATAAGCATTCAAGAACACTAATTATTAACTTGTATCCTAGCCTCCTTAACCAATAACATAATAGAACTGTGAAGCCATAAACTAAGTTATCATGCATAAGTTTTTGCATGAAGAAAAGCTAAAAAGGCTTTCAAGGATGAATTTACATACCAAAATAGGAAGAGAGAGAGAGAAAAATACTTCTTGAAATCCTTGTATGAGATGAAACTTAAGCTAACTTGAAGTAAATTGAAAGCTACACTTAATGAATTCTTTGATGGAGTGATGGTTTTTGCAAGTTTGATGATGGTTTGGCTAGTAAAATTTTGATGGAAGATTATGGAGAAGGAAGGTGGAGTTGTAGATTGGAGAAAACAAAAGAAAACTAGAAGTTTGTGAAAGAAAAGTGGGAGAAAAAATATGGGGGGAGTGTTTGGCCAAGAGAAGAAAAAGAGGGAAAAGAAGAAAAAAAAATCTTGTTTGAAAATCTTGACTTTTCGAGAGAATTCAAGACCTTTTTGAATGACAAAAATACTCTTATGAAATTGATTAATAATCGTTAAGTCCCATATAAGAAATTATCAAATTAGGAATTTCATTAAAGAAATATAGAACTAATTTATCTTACTAAGTTTCATAAAAGAAGATTATTAGTCAAAAGAATAGCTAGCAAAGTAAACAATCGAAGGAAATGCATTTTATGGTGTTAAAATACAATTCAAGGTCTCTCAAGGATAAAATGATAATTTTGCATTAGATTTTCATGCAGCTACCACGCAGTTTTCAATTTTCAATAGTGTATAACAATATGGAACCATCCAATATTAAAGAAAAATTCATTACAAGTGAAGAAAAATTCAATTCATAATTTTGTAAATATTTACGAAAATGCCATTGACGTTGCGACATTTTTGTTCGGCAATATTTTCATCAACTTAAAGTATCCAGAAAAATATCATAACAGTTTCGAAAATTCTTAGACATGCTAAAGAAGGAAAATACATTGATTTTGGGAAGCAACTAACTCTCGGAGGGACTTAAATTTTTGAAAATAGTGCAAAAAAGTTGACTTTTACCTCCTTGGTCAAAACTTGTCTTAGATGTGAAGAAGTCCAGTTCTTCAAAATGAGAGAAACTTTACTAAATAAAAATTGTTCTTATTCTTACTAAGAATACATCTATATACATATCAAGCATAAAAATTTTTAGTACATTAGTTTATGGCTCCGATTTAAGCTAACTAGAGGCTAGGCATTACAAATAACCGTCCCTACAATGCAAATTTATATAAATATATGTAAATACTATAAAACCACACCACAAATTTAGAGGTGGCAAATGGGCGGGTTCGGTCGGGTTTGGGTAGGTCGCTTCAGGTTCAGGCGATTTTAGGTTCGGGCAGCTTCGGGTTCGGGTATCTTCAGGTTCGGGCGACTTTGGGTTCGGGTATTTTCGGGTTCAGGCTCTTTTGGGTTCGGGTTCGGTCGGGCTCGGGCTCAAGTTCAAGTTGGGTTCAGGTTCAATTACGGTCAGATTTGAACTTAGGCTGGATTAAGTTCGGGATTCGACTTCTTTAATTAAAAATTATTTTTTTGTTTTATAAGTCGAATTTTATTTTACTATTGTTCATTTTTTTATTTGTTTTAGAAGTATTCCCTCCATTCTTAAATAATAATTGTTTTAACAAATTATTTTTAGTTCAAATTAATTGTAATTTTACAAAATCAAGAAAGCGTTTATTTTTTTTATCAATTTTATCGTTCTTTCTCAACACTATTTTCAAGTTATTTTAATGAGTTTTTAAGTAATTTAAAATCTCAAGAAAATGAAAGTTTAGTCGCATAGCTAATTTTTTGTCTAAACTTTAGGAGATTTATTAATTTTCTTAATCCTTACTCCCTGCATTTCAAAATATGTCACTTTGAGAAAAAAAAATTTGTCTTAAAATATTTTTCACTTTTACAATACCAAGATAATATTATTGTATTTTTTAAAAATTATCCTTGTAAGGTTAAAAACCCTATATTTAATTCATGTCTCCTCTCTTCAATAAATGATAGAAAAGTGAAATTAGGGGTAAAATAGATAAATAAGTGAAAAATATAAAAATAAAAAAAACTATTTTTCTTGGTTTTATAAAATACTCCCCCTGTCCCTACATAGATATCATATTCTAGAAAGATTCCTTGTCCCTTTTTATCTGTTACTTTAGAAAATTATTAAAGCATTAATTAGTTTTTTTCGTATTTTACCCCTAATAAAATGAAGAATATTGTCAACTACTCAAATTAATTATTGCAGATAGTATTGGGTAACGAAGAAGCCTATTCAATTACTTTTTGTTCTCAACGAAGGATTAATGACCATAGTTGTTGCTCTTTGTTAAGTTTTCTTATAAATTTGAATCCAAATAAAAGATTACTGCATACGCTTTCAAGGAAATTGATTTGATGACTCAGTCACTTAAGAACTCGGTCAGCAAGAAAACTTTTTTCTATAACAATGTTAAGATTTAACAATTGATGATTTTGTAATTCCATCGAAACAGCTTGTTGACTACCTTCATCATCAATATTTGAAGGCATCAAAATTACATGTAAATCTATTTCAATGAATGGCATTTGATGTCTCTCCCTTGAAGTCTTGGTTAAAGAATACTAGTAAGTTCTTGTTTGATGAATAAATAAGAACCAATATTTAAGTCGTAGCTGTTTTAGATTCTAAAACAAATTTTGGTGGGAAAAACTTCTGAAAAAATTTAGGGAAAAAAATTGGAGGGAGATAGAATTGAAAATTTTAATTCAAACAAAATTTCAAATTGCAAAACAAAAGAATAAGGGAATATTTTCTTTGAAAACATACATATACTGAAATCTGGGGAGATATTAAATATATTAAAGTTGGAGAGAGAAATTAGGTAAATTAAAGTAAAGGGTAATATTGAAAAATTATGATAAATTTGAACTAAATCAATGATAATAACTACTTTTAATTGATTTTCTTAATAAGTGTGATTTAGTTAATTATTACATCTATATACAGACAGAGGAAATAGTTAAAAGTGACATATACTTTGGGATGGAAAAAGTATGTAGCAACCATAAATGACTATTATTCAAGAATAAAGAGAGAGTATTTCTTGGATAATATTAAAAAGTATTTATTATCTAATGATTAATATGGGTTTAAGTAAAAGGGAATTGAAAAATTATTGCTCCCTCCCTTCCTAAATAATAATCGTTTTAGAAATTTTTTTGTTCTAAATTACTTGTCATTTTATAAAATCAATTTTACTATTCTTCCTTTATATTATTTTCAAGTTACTTTAATGATTTTTTAAATAATTCATAATCTTAAAAAAGTGGTAGTTTAATCACATAGTCAATTTTGTGTAAAGATTTTAGGAAATTCATTAACTTTCTTAATCCTTATATAACAACTTTAAACGACTACTATTCAGAAATAAAAGGAGTAATTATTTTATCATTAAGTAGTAGAAGATAAAAAATTATTAATAATTAATAACTTATTTACTAATTAACATTAATAATTAATGATTTTTAGTAAGATTAATTTTAATTATTAAATATTAAAATTATTTATTAATTTAATATCCTTATATATATAATATAAAAGTATGAATATTACTAAACTTTTCAATCATCTAAAAATACCATTGTTTGTCAAATATATTTCAAAAATATCATTGTTATTATTGAATTAAATTAAAACTCTTTATTATTTTTTAATTAAATATTTTTATATTTTATTTATTAAATGAGAATGATAATTAACCAATTGAAATATTTTAGAAATGTAATTAATATTAGTTAATCAATTTTACTTTTATCATAATTAACTTATTACTTTATATTATCTTAAATAAAATAATAGTTTAATAACTTATAAGATATGACACACAACTAGTAATAATATTAAGAAAGGAAAAAAAGAATACATTATTTTAAATAATTATTAACATTAAAACTAAAATTTTGATCTTACAGAAAATATTATAAAAAAGCTTATAAGATTACTTTTTTTAATATTAAATTCAAGTTCGGGTTCAGGTCGGGCTCGGGCTCGGGTTTAGGATGGGTTTGGGCTCGGGCCTTGTTAGGTTCTGGTAATTTCAGGTTCGGGCTACTTCGAGTTAGGGTAATTTTGGGTTCGGGTTTCTTCGGGTTCGGGCTCGGGCGGGTTCAGGTCGTTGACTTTTTTGGTAAAATCGGGTTTGGTCAGGTTCGGTCGGACTTGGGCGTGTTTTCGGGTTCGGGTTCTTTTTGCCACCTCTAACAAATTATATATAATTTTTACACTCATCCTATCTAATTCAATTCAGTAGAACAAACATGCCCTTTGAGTGTAAAATGTTTCTATTTTTTCGGTTATAAAATATTTTTATGTTTCTTTATCATTATTTTATGACTTATTTATTTACAGTTTATAAAAGGTGAAAGTTATGGTCAGCCCCTTATAGGTCAGTCTCCCTAATCAGCCCTTTTAACAATAGCCGTTAGATATGAGGGCTGTTTATCAGCCGTTAGATTTAAGTGTTTTTTATTTAAAATTTAGGATAAAACTTGCAACCACTCAAATAAGTTGCAAGGAAAATTTTTTAGATTGTTACTCTTTTTAGACCCTTAATTCTAGTGAAATCAATTACCAAGATTAAAATAATTTTTTAATTAAGTTTCACTTACTTCTTCTTTCGCCTTTTTTCTCTCTTTCACTTACCGCTCCTTTTTTTGTTTTTTTCTGTTGTTCTTTTCTTACTCAACTCTTTTTCAATGCTTTTTCTTCCTATTCTTCAATTTGGTTTTCTTTTATTTTTGGTTAATTTCTAGTTATATTTACTACATCAGTTAAAGACTCATCCGAAGAAATAATTTCTTTTTACTTGACTAAAGCCGTTCTTCCACTTTTCACTTGATCAAAATTACTATTCTTGGTTGTCAAAATACTTTCTGTTTTAATGATCTCAAACAAATAATTCTTGAAATATTATTCCATTGCTAGTTTAAGGAGAAGTAAATATAAAAAAAATGTTATCTGACTGAAAAAAATAATTTGTTTTAATTTCAGGTGAGCTAACTTTCGTAGTTAAAAGAAAAAAAAAGAAGCAATATGAATATTGATGCAAAAGAATTGAGAAAGAAATTAAAAAATAAAGAAAAAAATCATTCAAGAAAGTTGAGAAAGCAAGAGAAAGCTAGAAGAATGATGAAAGAGGAGAAGAGGAAAAAAACATGTAACAAGAAAAGGGAAAAAGAAAAAATTGATTAAAAATTATTTTAATCTTGGTCATTGGTTCCATTTGATTTAAGGGCCCAAAAAGAGTGTAAAAGTTTTGTTTTAAACTGAATTTTGAGGATAATGTTTGTAAAAAAAAAATTGCAACAAAAAAGCTTTGAAAACTCCACCACGTATCATAAAGGTAAATACACTAACCACCATTTCAATTTAAACTTTCTGTTAAATATTTGCTTCCTATTATATATGTTGACACACTCGGACCTAATCCGACTTTTTCGTACAAACTAAATTGTGTAAGACGGCGTACTAATTCAGCAATACGTCGGTCCAGATGTAATTAAAAAGAGAAGTTAAGCTTAGGATAAGACGTAGTTGGAAGATGAGACATGTGACCATGCATGAAAACATAAATTGGACTTCTTTAAGTCCATAGCCAATGGATTGGATGTCCATTGGTGAATTGGTCGGTGGATTAGGCCAAGGATCAAAATTATGAGAGGTTACAAAGAGAGGAATAAGTCTGCCACGGGGTTCGAGTAGACCCGGTCTCGAGCTTATCTATAAATAGGGGGAGATAACTCTCCCCTTCTCATTTTTCTTTTCCCTCTCTTCCTTTCTTCTCATTTGCTATATGGGAGCAATTTTGGACTTTTGACCGATCCGGACAATCCGGCCGAAGGATCAAGGTAAGATTCTAATATGCTATTCTTAATACCTATATCTACATTTTATTAAGTTTTCACGTATTTCGATGCATCAGTCTAGGAGAGATCCAATGTCACGCCCCGACCCACCAGGGTCTGCCACGTGGCATCCGCTGTGCTGCCTTGAAGTACGTGCCGATCGGTCACGCACCAAAAGCACCGCAAGGCATTGAAATGGATACCATCGCTACAAAACAACTAAAGCTTTAATTAAAAATATTTTAATAAAATAATAATCTTTAAGTAGTACCAGTGGATTAAATTTAAGGAATACCTACCCAACGGAAACTGTTAAGCCTAAGCCACCGACGCCTCCTAGTGAGCCTCCTTTCTAATTGCTGACCCCGTACGCGGATCTGCATCCATCCACATTGGATATAGGTGAGTGACAGAGGTTCAATGAGTCTCCATCAGAGTTAGGGAAAACAGGGTAATCTAAAATATAATAAAATAAAATAAATAAAGAAAAAAGAATAAATTTTGTTTTCCAAAATCTCTTTTGAAATTCTCCAACGAGAATTTGATTTAAAAACCTTTAAAATGAATATATATATATATACACTATATGGGTTGGCTCTTAATACACTGAAGGCACGACTGGCCGGTCGTATGCCTTACTGCACCGAGGGCTATCTCTTTTCTTTTAAAAATTCACTTCATAATTTCTCTTTCTCTAGCCCGTTCCCTCGGTGGTAGCCAGCTGTGGTGGAACACATCTCTGGAGTCCTAGCGAGCTTCCCTACGCGCCTCTCCTAGGGTCTCGTCTCACCTTGCCCCTCGACAGGTGGTCCACGGCTGAGAATCTAGTATGCTTCTCCAACTCGGTCCACGCTCCCGCATATATTGGAGCCTAAGGAGCCACTCAATTACTTTTCTCTCGTCTCGCATCCCATCCATATATTATATATATATAAATATATATTCAAAACATATACGGTTAAAACATTTAAACACACACAAGCTTTTAGATTTTTAAAATCATCCCACCCTCTAAGTGGGTGTATCACAAAATAAAAGGTGTCTGTCGTGGATTACCCTTATCCCAAAATAGTTGTAAAACCTTTTTAATAATTTATATTTTGAAAACATTTTAAAAACATTTTGCCCTTAGTGGCTAAGCACTGAAAACAAAGTCACTCACAGTACTGGAAGATTCGTATACTCCCAAGCGCTCCATGAAATTTTAACCTCCGATGCATTACCGCATTCGATTATCCGAAGCCCAGGAACTCGCCTTAATCCTTCGGTCGGTTTGTCCGAATCGGCTAAAAGTCCAAAATTGCTCTGAGAGAACAAATGAGAGGAGAGAAGAGAGGGAGAAGAGAAAAATGAGAGGGGGAGAGCTCATCTCCCCCTATTTATAGCAAGGCCCGACACCGGGTCTACTCGGGCCCTGGGCCAGACTTTTTCCCCTTTTTGAAACCTCTCATGATTTCGATCCTTGGCTCGTCCACCGACCAATTCACCAATGGACTTCCAATCCATTGGCTATGGACTTAAAGAAGTCCACTTTATTGTTTCCATGCATGGTCACCATCTCATCATCCAACTCCATCTTATCTTAAGCTTATCTTCTCTTCTGACTTGACACAGCCAGACAGACACATTGTTTAATTATTGTGTCATCTTGCACTATTCCGTTCGTACGAAAAAGTCGTGCTAGGTCCAGGTGTGTCATCAAAGCTTAAAGTAAGTTTAGCTTTTTAGTTAGATTTTAAGCTTATATTCGAGATCTAGGAACTTTGAGCTTGTGATTCTCGTTTTTGCTTCGGTAAACGCGTCATGGGAAGTGTGAGGAATGTCCACCTTGAATTTCGAGCTGAGCCATGGACAGAGGGGCTCAAATATCGAGGTAGAGCCTCGATTCTCGAGGCCAGCAGGCGGCTTTCCCATAGGAGCCTAGTCACTCTTGCGCGGGAGTTACCAAATTGGCCAAGTCCCATGCGGGAGTGGGCAGTAGCCCAAGCCCCACGCGGGACTTGGGCTACTCCGCTCGGGACTCGACCCAATCCACACGGGAGTGGGCCTTTTGGGCCCTAAACAGTGCCAGGCCAGGCTAAGCTGCCATGGGGGGCCCAGCGGGCATTAGGGGCATTTTGGTAATTTTTATCAAGTGTCCGATTTTGACCCCTGAACCTCCTAGACACTTTTCTAAGCCCTGAAATACATCCAAACACTCTCCTAGGTCATGCTAGAGCCTCGTAGGTGCATTCATAGTTATTTATGAATGTTAACATGCTTTTTCGTGTATTAGGGCTCCGGATGATCGAGTGTGGCAATGCTCCGGAGGTTAAGCTACATGGAACGCTTGGGAGTATACGAACCTCCCAATACTGTGAGTGGATTCGATTTTAGTGCATAGCCACTAGGGACAAACATTTTCAAATGTTTTGAAAATATAAATTGTTTTAAAGGTTTTACAATTGTTTTGGGATAAAGGTAATACACCACGCACACTTTTATTTTGTGATACACCCGCTTAGAGGTTGGAATGATTTTAAAGAAAATATAAAGGCTTGTGTGTGTGTACGTTTATGTGTTTTATGTATATAAATATATTTATGATATATATATGTATATGGATGGGATGCGAGGAGAGCGACTGAGTGGGTTCCTCAGGGCTCCGATATAAGGGAGCGTGGACCAAGTCTGAGAGGCATGCATGAGACGCAGCCGTGGACTGCCTATTGAGGGGCACGGTGAGTGGAGACCCTGGGAGTGGTGCGAGGGATGACTCGCCAAGGCTCGAAGTAGTTGTGTTCCACCACAGGGAATGGCACCACCGAGGGAATGGGCTAGAGAAAAAGAAAAGAGAAAATGTTTTAGAAAGAAAAGAGATAGCCGTCTGTGCAGTGAGGCATACGACCGGCGGGTCGAGCCTCCAGTATAATAGAGGCCAGCCCATTTGAGATGTGTATATATATATATTATTAAAATGTTTTTAAAAGTGGATTCTCGCTTAAAGAATTTAAAAGAGATTTTGGAAAAGACAATATTTATTTTTAATTATTATATTTTGGATTACCCCTGTTTTCCCTAACCAGAATGGAGATTCATTGAACCTCTGTCGCTCACCTGTATCCAATGTGGATGGTTGCAGATCCGCGTACGAGGTTAGCAGATAGATCGGAGTTTCACTAAGAGGCGTCGGTGGCTTAGGCTTAGCAGTTTCTACTGCATAGGTATTCTTTTAAATTAATCCACTGGTACATCTTTTAAAGATTATTATTTTATGAAATGATTTTTAATTAAAGTTTTAGTTGTTTTGCAGCGATGGTATCCATTTTATGCCTTACGGTCTTTAAGTACGTGACCGATCGACACGTACTTCGAGACAGCTCGGCGGTTGCCATGTGGTCGGCCCGGGCTGGTTGGGGCATAACAACTTGAATGGTATCAGAGCGTTTAAAAGATTCTGATTGTTTTCAAAAGCTATAAAGTGTTTTCAAAAGCTATAAAATGTTTTCAAAAGTTTTCGAAGCTAGTGGATTACTTAGGTTTAAAACTCTACAATTCGAGTGCGCGGTTACTCGAATGCATCGTAAATCTCCAAACCTACTTTTAGAATACCTTCTTTAGTAGCGAGCCACCATATAGAGTTCTCGAGTGTGGTCTTTATGTGAGATGACACCACGACCACCCTTCTTCTCGAGATTCGTGAAAGCAAAGAACGCTTTCCAAGAAACTCCCCAAAATCAATTCTTCAGCTTTTAATGTTCCTTCTACTCGATAGCCAAATAGAACAAGGGATGGTAAATTCCTTGAAATGACGAGATAGCCAATATCTCATCCAACCCTCCAAGATAGCCTAATCAAAAGCTTACCAGTGAAGAAAACTGGTTCGATGTCCAACCTTAGAGGTCGTGGGCATCGAGACTCGCTAGTGAAGAAGCTAGCTTGACTTTTAACACTAAATCAAATGCATTTCCCCCATTCTTTACACTAGTGACATGTAAGATTTGGGAGGAAGTGAAGTGGCTGGAGCAAGGCAAGGAGCCAAGATGGACCTGCCATGCATGAAGGCTAACCCTACTTTTCCACTTCTACACGATTAGTGTGTAGCCTAGGAGAGAGAGAGAGAGTCGGGTTAGGACGAAAGAAATCAAAGAGAATGATCACGGAGGACGAGGTTGACCAAGGCCTTAGGACGTGAGATCAAGCATCCGAGCAAACGGATTAAGGATCGAGAAGGAGTCCATAAGGAGCAACAAAACCCTTGGCGGCTAGGGTTCGAGGAGTGCTACAGTACACTAGCAGTCAAACGCCTGGGCCTTAGGGTAGCATGTGAGGTGGTTGGGCTCGACCCAACACCGTGGTAAGCCTGGTGGGATGAGCCCACAGGTTGGCAAGTCTGGTGGGATAAGCCCACAGATTGCCTGGATGATGCTCCGGGGAGTGGGCATAAAGTGAAAGAAGTTGCAGCAAGGGCTAGTTGACTTCTCTTGTTCTTACACAGTGGTGTGTAAGTGGTGAAAGAAAGGAGGTATAGGTGAATGAAAGAGAGTTCGTCTGGAGTTAATTAAGAAGAGGCATCCAAGGAAATTGGAAGAGAACGAGTGAGCCTAAGATCAAGAGACGTGAGATAAGGGAGAGTCACTTGAAGATGTGGTAAGAATTGATAAGAGAAAGCTCTAAAGGACTCAAGGATGGCAGAAAGGATAGTAAGGGAATAGGAATAACAGAGAAGCCATTCTTAGGAAATGATGAGGAGGAATAAGGTAAGGATGACAAGGTGGAGAATGAGGAAAAGAATGAAAAGAGATCACATCCAAATGGTTAACGAGTAGTACGTCCGTTACTACTTGTTTGACCATTGGATACCAATGTCAAGAAAGGATATCGAAGAAGAAGAGAAAAGAAGCGGAGATAGAGGAAATGGAATAAGGAGAAAGATAGGCTGGAAACCTTCACTTTTAAGGAGTTAAAGGTGATAAACCCCTTATCACTTGGTGGATAATAAAAGTAAGAAGGAGGAGACCCTTAAAGGCTAATAGGAAAGGACCTTGTCATGGTCAAGATCAATGGAAAGAAAGCAACCAAGAAGAGTAGAATGCACGGCAATAATGGAAAATGCCTACATGCGTGTGAATAGAGAGCACGAAAAGAACTTTCTCCCGAGTTAGGAAGTTGTCACCATAAGGAACTGGTAAGAACTAAGAAAGGGAAAGGAAAAGAGAAGCAAACCCTTAAGAATTAAGAAAAGGATAAAGTGATGTCGCGATGTAATGGGAAAGCTTTTATAATAAAGAAAGAAAGCATAAAACCCTATATAATAGAAAATTCTAGGCTAATCAAAGAGGAATAAGGCCTAGAAGAAATATAAACTTAGTTCAGTTGATGAACTAAGTATAAGCTAACTAGGAGTAAAGCCTTAAAAAAAAGAAAGGTAAAACCTATTACTAGAAAATTCTAACTTTAATTAGCGATAATTTCATAATCAACCATAGGTTAATAACTCTAAATGACTGACTAGGATTAGTAAGTAGTAAGACTAGGAAATTAGGGTTTGAGACAAAATCTAGGTAGACAACCTAGGGATAGGTTAAAGAAAGCGAATAAAAAAAAGGGTTTAAAAAGGCCTTAGAAAGAGGATTAAGGAAAGATCTAGTAAAAGAAAGTGAATAAAAGACTTAGAAAACAGACATTAGCTAAAGAAAGTTGAGCATAATGAACCCCAAATTTGAGTCAAGCCTAGGCACTACATCATACTACGAATAGATCAGAGAAAAGAATGAATAAACAAGGATGATTGGAGGTTTGAACTTCTGTGATGAGAAAGTGTTAAGTGTATGAAAGGAAGGAAAGGAAAACCCCTGATTATTTAAGTTATAAATGAAGAGATAAGGAGATAGAAAGAAAAATTGGAGAAAACATAAGAGAAGGAGCACTTGTAGGAAACGAGTGAATAGGGATGATTGTATCCTAAAGGATGATAGGTGGAGTAAACAAGGGTGAATGGAGGACAAGAATAATGATGATGATGGAAATTTTAAGAGTGATCAAACACAGAGGATGAGGAAAATGGATCAACTTGGGTAAGAGTCGAAGAAAGAACAAGGATAAATGAGATGGTGATTGAAACTGGAGAAGAAAAAAAGGTCAAGGCTGTAGACACTTATTTTTAACTTTAGTTGATTAATTAATTGATTAATTAATTAACTAAATTGGCTATTCTCAAATTTCATTACACTTACCTTTTCTAAGTTTAATTTATTTTTGTCCATTTGTTTATGTTATTATTCTTGTTATTATTATTACCGTTATTTCCTTTTTATCTTATTTTAACTTAATTTTATTACCTTGCAGGTAATTTTGGATCAAGACAAGAACGCCAGTCGATGTATATGTGTATATATGTATATATATATATATATTTATAAATATATATTTCTATATATGTACATAGATATATATACATATATATTTATGTATATATATAAATGTATATTTATATGGATATATATTCATAGATGTATATATATTTAAATACATATATATATATATATATACATATGTGTCAAAAGCCAAACAAAAAAATGGGACCACTATCATGCAAAACTAAAAAGCCATGTTTCCCACACGGGCCATGCAACCTTTCCCATGCAAGACACTGCCATGCACTCTCTCTCAGCCTCCCTCTCCAGCACCCACGCCGTTGCTCCACAGCAGCCACCACCGTTGCAGCAGCAGCAACCAAGCCACCAACCAGCAACTCTGGCCCTCCTCCATGCGAACCAGCTGCTCGCCTCCAGCCATGCTCCCATGCCAGCCATCTAATCTCATGCACCACTACCTTGCCGCAGCCTTACCCGCTTCCTCCCCAACGTCACCACCTCGCCTAACAACTCAAGCCACTGCCATGCAGCTCCACAGTTGCTGCAGCGTCACTAAAGCGACCATACCACCAACAACCACGCCACCCTCGACCACGACTGCAACTATTTCACTTCATGCAGCCATGGCAGCTCACGGCAGCAGCCATTACGGCAGTAGTAGCACGTCTTCATGGCCACCACAGCAGCGGTAGCTCGTCGTGACAGCCACCCCAGCAATAGCCTCCGTGCTGCAGCGAGGACAGCTTCCTCCGCACTCCGCAGCCGCACAGCCTCCTCCTCCTCCGCCCTCAGCAGCTGCAACAACGGCAATATCAGTAGAAGCTTCAACAGGTGCAGAACCAGCAGCTTTTATTGTACCGCCATGCACTCACAGCAACAGCGCAAGCAGCGCCAAGGTTGCAGCAGCACCACCGCAACAGAGTTTAGTCAGGAATGGAGACCTTCCTCTTCACCTCAGAGTCGGTTAACGAGGGACACCCCGACAAGCTCTGTGATCAGATCTCTGACGCAGTCCTCGATGCCTGCTTGGCATAGGACCCCGACAGCAAGGTAGCCTGCGAGACCTGCACCAAGACCGACATGGTCATGGTCTTCGGCGAGATCACTACCAAAGCCAACGTTGACTACGAGAAGATCGTGCGTGACACCTGCCGTGGCATCGGTTTCACGTCTGATGACGTGGGCCTCGATGCTGACAACTGCAAAGTTCTGGTTAACATTGAGCAACAGAGCCCTGGTATTGCCCAGGTTGTTCATGACCATCTCACTACGCGCCCTGAGGAAATTGGTGCTGGTGATCAGGGCCATATGTTTGGCTATGCCACTGATGAGACTCCCGAATTGATGCCTCTGAGCCATGTCTTGGCAACCAAGCTTGGTGCTCGCCCCACTGAGGTTCGCAAAAATGGAACTTGCCCTCGGTTCAGGCCTGATGGCAAGACTCAAGTCACCGTTGAGTATTACAACGATAATGGTGCCATGGTACCTGTTCGCGTGCACACCGTGCTTATCTCCACTCAGCATGACGAGACTGTCACTAATGATGAGATTGCCGCCGATTTAAAGGAGCATGTCATCAAGCCGGTTATTCCGGCCAATTATCTTGACGAGAAGACGATTGTCCACCTTAACCCATCTGGACGTTTTGTCATTGGAGGTCCTCACGGTGACGCTGGTCTCACTGGTCGCAAGATCATTATTGATACTTACGGAGGATGGGTTGCTCATGGTGATGATGCTTTCTCTGGGAAAGACCCTGCCAAGGTAGATAGGAGCGGTGCTTACATTGTCAGGCAGGCTGCTAAGAGCATTGTTGCTAACGGGCTTGCTAGGAGGTGCATCGTGCTGGAATCTCTGAGCCATGGCGTGTCTTTACTTGGTTGAGCCATGGCTGCCGAGCAGTTGTTTCTATGTGAAGTTCTTGATAGAAGAGGTAGGGATCTGCATGGAAGTTGCAAGGGGAAAGAACTTCGAAGCTGCTGCAATGACAAAGGAACATGGTCCGAGACAGCTTGATGAAGCTGAAACTGATGTCATTAAAGTAGACATTGAAGCAGAGAAAGGAAGCAACTGAGGACCTCGCCAACACCCACCATGCGATTCCCACAAATGATTCCCAGCTGGATACCTCAAGAATAAAAAGAAATAATAGAAAATTTAAAGACCCAGCCAATGAAGCACAAAGGAAGCAAGACCATGGATAAAAAAATGAAAGATTCCCATCTGCAGCAACATGCGGGACAGCTTTTGAAGAGGAGAGCAGAAAACCCGGAGGACAGCTATTTCTTTTAAAAGAAATAGCTGTCCTCGAGGTCCTTAAAAAGGGAAGGGCATAGCACACAACAGGGGCGGGAGCCCTCTTAACAGAAGCAAAAAAAGAGATAAGGAGAGAACAGACGAGGGCGTGGGGAAGGCTTCATTTTTCCTTCAGAAAGGAACCAAAAAAAAGAGAAAAGGGGGGAGGGGCTTCATCTTCTTTCAAAAAAAAAAAAGAGAGAGAAACAGAGCAGAGAAGGAGAGAAAAGGGAGAGAAAGAGAGAGCACGGGGAGAGCACCCGAGGTCTTCTTCAGCAACTTTTCTCTTCAAGAACGAGAGAAAGGAGTGTGGGAGAGGAGAGAACTTCAGTGTTTTCTTCAAAAAAAATAGAGGGAGCATTCTTTCAAAAATTAGAAACAGAGGAAGAGAGCAGGAGCATTTTTCTTCAAACACAAAAAAATAGAGGAAGGAGAAGAGAGAAAGAGAGTTCAAAATTTTTTTTCTTCTTCTTCTTCTTTTATTTTAAACGGATTGGCTAGAGAAAACAGAGAAAAGGCTTGTTGTTCATCAATTTTTAGCCATTCTCTTCTCCACAAAGCCATTATCATTTTTTTAGTTTTGAAACTTCATCCTTTTAGGTAAGTTCTTAGTTTTATTTTCAAGATCATTTCTTTTTACTTTTAATACAATATTGTTGCTTTGTTTGTTAAATTTGTTAACTTTCCTTTTTATAATGATGTTTATGATTTATAGAGCTTTTGTATATTGTTAAATAATTTGCTTAGTTTAATATATGTTTCTAATATATTCAAGATGATTTATTTTTGCTTGCTTATTTATTTTATGTTATTTTTTTTAATGTGCCATTTCTCTTAAATATTTACATGATTATATAAAAAGTTCCTAACTTTCTTGTTTTATATCCTTGTTTATTACTTTTAAAGCTTGCTTATATGTTCAATATGCTTGTTTAGTATAAAATTTTAATCTTGATTAAAAATATTGCATTTTTTTTAGCTTATGTTCATCCTTGATGGATTAAAAACCTATTCTTGGTTATAAAGGTCATAATTTTAAGTTGATTAACTTGTTTGTTTAATTAAATGTTAAGTCTAGGATTATAAAAATTACACTTTTTTTTGCTTGTGGGTATTTTTGCTTGATTAAAGATGAAAACTTGATTAATAAAGGTTGCAATTTTAAACCTGTTTAGGTTAAAAGATTTAGTTTTGACTGTAAAGTTTACATCTTTAGAACCTGTTTAGGTTAAAAACTTAATTTTGACTGTAAAGTTTGCATCTTCAAACCTGTTTAGGTTAAAAATTTAAATAAAAATTAATCTTGGTTATAAAATTTTTATTATTGTATTTTTGATGCATATTTAGTCTAATATTTAATTATGATCTTGTTAAATTACTTTCTCACCCTTAAATCCATGTCTGTCTTAATTCAATCATACGTGTAAAATTACCCTTTTGCCCTTGCATGTGTTTTTGTTTATTTAGTAATTGTATCTTGTATTAAGTTGCCTTTTTGCCTTTGTATGTATGTTTGATTAATTAAAGATTGAATTTTATATGTGAAATTACCCTTTTGCCCTTGCTTATATGTTTATTTAATTATGAATTAAATTTTGCATGATATTACACCTTTGACCATGAATATGTATTTGTTTAAGTTAGGCTTGCTTATATGTGTTAAATTAGCTATCATGCAATTTGATCTTGTAAAATTAAATTTAAATTCCCATGTTCTATTTATTTATCGTATTATATTGTGCAATTAATTTTGTATATATGTACTAACCCATGTTTCCTTGTCCCATTCATGCATGATTAAATTTAGAACATTGATTTTCAAAAATTCATATGCATGGGGTGACCGGAGGATGTCTCGGGAGTCCGAGATTTCCGAAGGTTTTCTCCGATGAGATGTTTTCTCGGTATCTAATCGGGAGTCCGATCGGACCCGGGAGAATTTTTCATCCCTCCAAAATTAAAAAATATGTTTTTCATGTAATTTTCATAAAAAACATGCATCATGTTTATGATTGTCTTTAATTTCTTAAAATTCGCGAATGAACTCCAAAAATTTTCTTTTTACAAAAAGGAATGTTGATTCCAAAATCTTTTATTTTATTTTATTTTATTTTATTTTTACTTCTATATTTTATTTTTATTTCATTTTAAGAAAATCTCTTGCTTAAGAGGCCCAATTAAAATAAAAGGAATATTCATTCCGACATTAATTTCAAAACATGTTTTAGAAGTCTTTTTTGAGAGATCTTAATTTTCCAACTATAATTAAGGCCTCTCAAATTAATCCAAATTTTATGAAAAAATCACTTTCAAAATCTCTTTTTTTATTTTTATTTCTTTTTCAATAAAAGGGAATATTTATTTTCTTTTATCTTTTTTTTAATTTTTAATTTTTCAAAATATCTTCCTATCAAACTAATTTTTTGTCAAACTATTCCCTTCATCAAATTAAAAAGAATATTTATTCCGACATTGTTTTAAAATTAAATCTTTCTAAGAGATTTTAATTTGAGAAATCGTAATTAAAGTCTCTTAATGTGATTTTCAAAACACGAATTTGAGGATGTTTATCCCAACTTTTTTGCGAAATATTTTCTAGAAGGTTTCGATTAATATTCTCATAATTGAGACTTTCTAAAATTAAAATTAAACCTTTGTTTTTTAAAAGGATATTTATCCTCATTTTTAAATTTGACTTTGATTTTTTTTGAAGAATATTTATTCCTAGTTAGAAATTGAATCTCCATTCTAAGTAGGAAATTTCTTCAAATTCAAAATTGGGCTATGGATTTTCACATTAAAAGGAATGTTCATTCCGACATTAAGTTTTTTTTTTTTTTTAATTTTTGGATTTAACTATTCAATGGGATTTTTGTCCCACATTAAAAGGAATATTTATTCCAACATTCGAAATTATGTTTTTCCTAAAATGATTTTAAACATATTTTATTATTATTTCCCAAGTAAAATATTTTCAAGACTTTTGTGGTACCGATTTCCGGGCGTCTCGGGGGTGCTAATCCTTCCTCGAGCGTAACCGACTCACGAACCTAAAATCTTTTTCGTAGACCAGTTTCTTTCCTTAGCTTGACATAATCTTTCTAGATTTATGTTGGGTTAAACAAGTAGGTGACTAACCACACCTATTAAAAATAAAGGGTTAGTGGCGACTCCATTTGTTTTTTTTTTACTGTTTAGTCCCAAATATTTTTCACGCCATGTCATTTATCGTCGGAGCGGTAAAACGTCTCGACAAAGGCATGGGAAAAGAGTAGGATAGAGTGAATTAAGAGTGAAGAGTTGAGGAATATTAAGGATAAGTTGGAGATCATAAAGGAGGGGAGTAGACCAACTTTGAGGATAGCCTCCCCGAGGGATGATAAGTGAAGAAAGGATGTGGGAGATGAGATTAAACCAATGTAAAATGGAGATAGCTAAGCGCGGACAAGATTGTGAAGCAATGGATGGTAGAGAAAGATGTTGTCCACGATAAGTAAACCATGATGTGGACGACAAAGAAAGGATAAAAGGGAACCAAGAGCCGAGGACGGCTAAGATAAAAGAAGACCCACATACAAGAAGCAAGAAATGCGGGGGGCTAAGGCAGAAAAGGTAATAAGAAAGAACCCCGAGTACTCAATGGAAAGAGTACAAAGATAAGGAAAAGAACTGATGAAGCTCATGAACTTCTATGGGCATAGTTAATGTAAGGAGAAGAAAGGAAATTCTAATCCCAAGAGAGACAAGGGTGTTAGAAGAAAAGAGGAATAAGGATGAAGATGATGATGAAAACCAGAGAATGAAGCAAAGAAAAGAAAGAATGAAGCTTAAGTAAAAAGGAACCTTGGGTAAGATGTGAAAGATCACATAGACCAAGGTAAAGGAGTGTGGAGAAGAGAAAGGATATGGAGATGATCCTAAGAAAAAGGGTATGGAGATGATGAAAGTTGCAAGTGATGCCTAAGGATGGCAATGGACCAAAGAGAAGGTCAATTTAAGTGGAGAAGAAGAAAACCTAAGAGAGAGACACGAAGATGAAGAAGCTACAAAGGATGGCGCATGAGTATAACGTGCGTGATTTACTTTATCACGTGTTAACTGGAAGGCAAGAGATAGGTGGACCCCGCTATAGACCGTGGGTGAATGGAAAGAATGAAAAGGGTTAGAGAAGGGGATAAGAAAACCCTCAGGTAGAACTGTTGATGAAAGAAGGAAAAGAAGTCAACCATTAGCAAAGAAACGAAAGTGAAGAAAGGAGGTTGTAGGAGAGAGAAACACATGACACCTCCTGAAGCAAACACTCCAAGGGAGTGAAAGATGGGAGAAAACCCTAAGAGGCCAAAGAAATGGCATGGATGGGTATGAAATCGAGGCTCAAGTATGAATGACTTGGAAGCCAAGTGAGGCATCCCTATGAGAAGAAGGATCAAGGATTGAGATCTTGAAGATCTCTATGATGACCACTCGAGAGGACTGACCCAGAGTGTGACTAGGGAGTGCATGAGGCCACCCAAAGTTCTCCATCCCAGAGAGGATGAGAGATGAGATGAGATGGGCCAGAGGCCCTATTTGAGATAGAGATGGGCGATCAAAGAGTGAGTCAGAGTGTGATATCCAATAAGGCATGATCTATGATTCCTCTATTATGATGTCGCCAAGTGTGGGCCAGTATGTACAGGAGCTCGACTCATACACTACAGGACTTGAAGAGGAAGAATATTAGAAAAGAAAGAGAATGGAACCAAGGAACATATTAGAAAAGCAAGACCAAGATAAAGGAGAGACAATTAACTCACCGCATCCTCACCAAGAAGGCGAGGGAGTTCACCTAGGGTTTTCCCCTACATCTTGGTTACAAGAACGAGTACAAGACCACGAAACGACGAGAGATGTTTCGGAGAATGGCCTCAAAGTGAGAAGCAGTGACAAAGAGAAAGGAGAGGAGATTCCTAAGAAGAGTAAGAAGTATGAAACCTTAGAAGTACTAAAAGGGTAGTCTCATTAAAAGAGAGTTTAAAGAAAGGATGGGGCGAAGCGAAAAGATCGAGTAAGTGCAGTGGAAACAAAGTGAGCCTAACCTATGAATGGATAAGGGTGGGTGTTAAACTCCTTTTTATTGCTTAATTTGGGACTCAAGATCACTCCTCTTTCTCCTATTTTAATGCTGGGAGGCCTAAGTTAGCTCAATTATGCTTTGTAGGTGTACTTAAAAGGAAAAATGAAGTTTGAACTAAAAAGGGACAATTTCCATGCTTAATTGAACAAACATGTAGAGCCGTCGACGGGTAACCACGTAGACGTCGATGGCTGCTCGAGCAATGGACACGGGATCACTTGCACCTGCAGAGACGTCGACGGGCAACTCATTAGACGTCGACGGACAAGCTACTCGATGACCATGATTCTGGAATCCAAAGCAACCGTCCACGGATTGAAGTTGGATGTCCACAGCCAGAAATTCCAGGGAGTTCCCAATGCCAGACGTCGAAGTCTCTAAATCCATCCGTCGACGGGTAGAAATTTCTGACTTCGAATACATAAAGGCTAAACACGTAGACGTCGACGTCTAAAGATGTGCACGTCGACGGATCAATCGAGCTGGGAAAAATATGAAGAAAACAAGCATATACGTCGACGGGCAAACATGTAAACGTCGACGGCTAACAGAGTCAAAATGTCGGCAGACCCACTTAAATGCTTTCATTCCAATATCAAATCCTTGAAAAAACATATCCCGGAGATTCAGTGGAGAGGAGGCATAATAAAATCCCCAACTTCCTCAGACTTTGTCTCCCTCTTTCCTTAGTGGCCTCTACTTTATTTTATTTTATTCTTAGGATTTCGTATCTTATCTCTAAGGAATTATTGAGAATAAGGGGGCTGTGGAGTTTATAGCAAAGGGAGAAGAGGCAGCTGGGAGGAGTTTTCAGTTTTTTTTTTAGTTTGTGTTTTTGCTGGGTTCTTTTATTCTTGTAATTTCGTTTAGCAAAACTCTATAACTCCAATCTATTATAAGATTCAATCACTTTGATCTTCATTTGTGAGGTTCTTGTTCTTAATGCTTTCTTGTTCATTGATTGTTCTTCCATCTTTTGTGCTTAAAAGATGATGATCATGTTTATTATCTTGTCCTTTGAATTGCTTAGTTAATTAGTTGCAAATGATTGATTGAGTAGTTCATCCGCATGCTAATCTTTGAACTCCAATGCTAGAGTTTGGTGATTTCTTAGAATTTGAGTAGCAAGAGGATGTTTTTACATTCAAAGAGATTTGAAGATGCAATTGGAATAATGAATGCTGGGTTAGTTATTGATTGTTGTTAGCTTTTATCTTTCCATAGCTTATTGCTCTTCTAGGCTTGAATTTGGATTGCTAGGATTCAAGTTAGCCATAAGAGGAAGGATTAATAGTGAACTTAGATTCAAGGTTAATCAACATTAGGAAAGATCCATGGATTTGAAGCTGGTCTCAAATCCATGAGGTTAACCAATTGATGATAAGAATGTTTGATTAGTGAATCAATGATCAAGTGCTAGGTTAAAAGATTGATCATATAATAGATTGGAGGCTTTGTTTTATCATGTATTGTATTATTATTGTCATTCTTGATAAATCTTTACATATTATTTTCAACACCAATACAAAATCCCCCGTTAAATTCTTGTTTAGTTTGATTTATGCTTAGTAAGTAGTGTGAAATTAAATAACCTTTCCTCGTGGGATCTATCCTTGCTTACCCTGCTGTATAGTAGATTAGTAATGTTAATTTTGTTGTGTTACGACGCGCATCAAATTTTTGGTGCCGTTGCCGGGGAACTGTGCTTTATCATTTCACTTCACTTTCTTAGCCTTTTAGCTTATATTTCTGTTTGTTTATCTCGTTGTTACTGCATGTGTTAATGAAGTTTGTTTCTTTACTATCTATTGTGTTAGTGTGCTTACTTGTATAGCCATTGTTTCCCCTGATTTTGTTTGGTTTACCCTTTTGTATATTTTCTTTGTTCTCATTTTTGGTCTTATCTTTTTGTTGTATATATTGTATGAGTTTTGATTCTTCCATAACCAACTTGAAGGAAATCAGAAGGTTTGTTGAGCAAACTAAAAAGTCATCTTTGCAAGCTGAGAGTTCTTCATCCTCGCCAATCATGGAGCCACCACGAAATGAACTACAAAATAATCCATCGCCTCCGGTCATTCCACTAGTTCAGAACGAAAATCAGCTCACTATTCGACAGTTATTGGAGCGTGAGCCAAATCTTCAACCTTTGTGTGTAGTTTTTCCGGAAGTCGAAGGAGCTTTTGAATTGAAGTCTAACTTTGTGCACTATCTTCCAACATTCCATGGTCTCCCTAGTGAAGATCCTCACCAACACTTGAGGTAATTTTTGATGGTTTGTTCAACCCTGAAACCGAGTAGCTTGACAGAGGAGCAAGTCCGATTACGTGCTTTTCCATTCACATTGGCGGATATTGCCAAGGCTTGGTTGTATCGATTGGAGCCTAGTTCCATAACTACTTGGGAGCAACTCAAGAAGCAATTTCTCGCCAAGTACTTTCCAGCCGCCAAGATACTCAATCTCAGGAATCAGATTAACACCATTTGCCAGAAAAATACAGAGTCTATTTATGATTATTGGGAGAGGTTTAAACATTTGGTAGCTAGCTGTCCTCAGCACCAAATTCCTGAGTAGTGCTTGCTGAATCATTTCTATAATGGCCTCTTACCTGTGAACAAAGGACTCATGGACGCTGCTGCTAGTGGGGCACTTCTTGATCAACCTACGGAGCAAGCTCGTAAGATCATCACCACTATGGCATCAAGCTCTCAAAACTTTCAAGCATATGATGATGCTTCCGGTCACCAAGTGAATGAAGTTGGCCGTTCTCAATTAGAGTAGCAACTTGCTTCAACAAATCATCAATTATCCAAGTTGACTTCTCTTATGATGTCTTAAATGGGTACATCTTCAACTTCTCGTCCTTGTGGTATATGTTCATTGCATACTCATGAGACGAACGCATGCCCTACATTACAAGAACCTAGTGTTGAGGATGTTAATTCTGTTGGCTTTCCTGGACCTCCAAGGAGGAATTTTGACCCATTTGCCCCTACCTACAATCCCGGTTGGAGAGCTCATCCTAACCTTAGGTACGGAAACAATGTAACCCCTCCTTTTCAACCCAGACCCCAATTTCAACAAGGGCCTAATGCTTTCCAAAACAGACCAACAACACCATCACATTCCAACCAATTTCAAGCTTCCTCTCATAATGCCCCACCTAATCAAGGACCCTCATCCACACCATCCTCTACATCTAAACTCGAGGGTCTAGTGACTCAACTTGCATCATCTCAATTATCTTTCCAAGAAGCTACTAAGTCGCAATTTCAACAAGTGAACACCTCCTTTGAAGATCTTCAAAGACAAGTTGGGCAACTTGCCACATCCGTTAATGATCTTATGTCCCAATCTTCGGGAAAGTTGCCTTCTCAATCCATCATTAATCCGAAGGCTAATGTCAATGCAATACACTTGCGGAGTGGTCAAGTTATTCCGGATTGGAGGGAGAAAAGAAAACACAAAGTAAATGAGGAAGAAAACCTGGAAGGGGAGATGGAATATTTTTCCCCTGTTCTTGAAGAGGCATCGACGGGTAAAACCCCTGAACGTCGACAGGTAAGCTTAGAGCCGGATGAATTAGTTTCTGACCCTTCATATCCGTCGACAGATGACTTACTTGCCCGTCGACGGCCAAGTAACATATCCGAAAATGACTAACCTAGAAACTTTGATCCGTCGACGGGTGAAGAAGTTAGACGTCGACGGACACCATCCACTGACTCTGTTCCACCTTTCTCCATTAGACCAAATGACTTTAAATCCTCTACATCCACCCAAAACCTAAAACCAAACACAAATACTTCCCATCCTAATCCAAAGCCTAAAGGAGTGGCTCCCTTTCCCTTAAGACTAACAAAGAAACCCAAAGAAAGCATTGACCCGGATATCTTGGAAGTCTTTCACCAAGTTCAAGTGAATATTCCTCTTCTCGATGCCATCAAGCAAGTTCCTAGATATGCCAAGTTTGTCAAGGACTTGTGCACTCATAAGCACAAGCTTAAGGGGAATGAAGTGATTACCTTGAGTGAGAATGTGTCAGCGGTTCTTCAACACAAACTTCCACCCAAGTGTAAGAATAAAGGTTCATTTTCTATTCCTATCACTATTGGAAAGACTCAAATTTCAAAGGCTATGTGTGATCTAGGGGCTGCTATTAGTCTTATGCCACATTCTCTTTATCTCTCTTTGGACATGGGGCCATTGACAAGAACCGGTGTCGTGATCCAATTGGCGGATCAATCTTATGTATATCCGGAGGGTGTTCTGGATAATATTCTAGTGCAAGTCAATGAGTTAATCTTTCTGGCGGATATCTATGTTCTAAAGATGGGAAGTGAGGAATGTTCTTCATCCTCCTCTATTCTTCTTGGCCGACCATTTCTGCGCACTGCTAGGACCAAGATTGACTGTCATGAAGGTCATCTTTCCATGGAGTTTGATGGGAAGGTAGTTACATTCAATCTCTTTGATGCCATGAGGTACCCTTTAGATGATCAATCTATTATGGCTGAAGATTTTGTGGATGTTTGTTCTATGTCTTTATTTGATTTTGTTTAAGAATACCTTCTACTTACTGCATTAACTCAAGGCATGGATTATAACAATTTAGATTTTGAGGAAGAGATCTATCATGAGGAAATCCAGTCTATCTTAGCTTCTTTGGCCGCACTCCCATCTAAATCACACCTAGCCAATGTTTCTTTCATGGATCTTCCTATCCCTTCCACCAAACTTCTCCCCTCTATCATTGAAGCACCATCTATTAAGCTTAAACCTCTTCCCGCTCATCTCAAATATGCCTTCCTTGGTGAGAATGAAACACTCCCTGTAATCATTTCCAATACTCTCACTTCTAACCAAGAACTTCAACTTCTACAAGTTCTTAAGGCTAGAAAGGAAGCTATTGGATGGACGGTTGCTGACATCAAAGGTATTAGCCCATCAATTTGCATGCATAGAATCTTATTAGAAGATGATTCCAAACCACTTAGGCAACCTCAACGCCGCCTGAATCCTCCCATGATGGAGGTGGTCAAAAAGGAGATATTGAAGCTTTTGCAAGTTGGTATCATCTATCCTATCTCAGATAGTGAATGGGTTAGTCCTGTGCAAGTGGTACCCAAGAAAACCGGTATTACGGTGCTGCAAAATGCAAGTGGTGATCTTGTACCCCAACGAGTGCAAAATGGTTGGAGGGTGTGTATAGATTATAGGAAACTTAATGACGATACAAAGAAGGATCACTTTCCATTGCCTTTCATTGATCAAATGTTGGAGAAGTTAGCCGGAAGAGCTTTCTATTGCTTCCTAGATGGGTATTCCGGTTATTTTCAGATCATGATAGCTCCAGAGGATCAAGAAAAGACCACATTCACTTGCCCCTTTGGTACGTTCTCATATAGGCGCATGGCCTTTGGTCTTTGCAGTGCTCCAGCTACCTTTCAACGGAGCATGATGAGCATTTTCCCAGAGTATGTAGACAAGATTATTGAAGTCTTTATGGATGATTTCTCGGTTTATGGGGATTCTTTTGATAGTTGCTTAGCTAACCTCGCTATTATTCTTGACCGGTGCATTGAGACAAATTTGGTTCTCAACTCAGAAAAATGCCACTTTATGGTTACTCAAGGAATTGTTTTAGGCCACATAGTGTCAGCTAAGGGCATTGAAGTGGATAAAGCTAAAGTTGACGTTATTCAAAACTTGCCCTATCCTTCCTCAGTCAAATCAGTTCGATCCTTTCTTGGCTATGCGGGCTTTTACCGGCGTTTCATTAAAGATTTCTCTAAGATCGCAGCTCCCATGTGCCGTTTGTTGCAACAAGATGTCACCTTTCATTTTGATGAGTCATGTAAAGAGGCCTTTGACAAGTTGAAGAATGCTCTTACATCAGCCCCGATCTTGCAACCTCCCAACTTGGACCTACCTTTTGAACTCATGTGTGATGCAAGTGATATGGTTGTGGGAGCAGTGCTTGGCCAACATGATGGCAAGATTCCTCATGTCATTTATTATGCCTCACGCACGTTGAACGATGCTTAGAAAAATTACACCACCAGTGAGAAGGAACTTCTCGCTATTGTCTTTGCCCTAGATAAATTCCGCTCTTATTTGCTTGGCACCAAGGTGGTTGTGTTCTCTGATCATGCAGCCCTTAAGTACCTCCTTACTAAGAAGGAAGCTAAACCTAGATTGATTCGTTGGATCCTTCTTCTCCAAGAATTTGACCTTCAAATCAAGGACAAAAAGGGTGCGGCAAACTTGGTAGCTGACCACCTCAGCCGGTTGGTAAGTTCTGAGGTAACTTCTTCCATCAATGACTCATTTCCTGATGAAATGCTCTGTGCTCTTAATGTACAAATTCCTTGGTATGCTGATATTGTCAATTACTTGGTCATTAGAGAATTTCCTAGTGGTTTTTCTAAAGCAAAGAGGGATAAGCTTAAACATGATGCAAAATTTTATGTATGGGATGATCCCTACCTATGGAAACATTGTAGTGATTTAATCATTAGGAGATGTATCCCTGATCATGAAATTTCTAGTGTTTTATCTTTTTGCCATTCACATGCATGTGGAGGTCATTTTGGCCCTCAACGAACTGCTAGGAAAATCCTAGAATGTGGTTTTTATTGGCCTTCCTTGTTTAAAGATGCTCACACATTTTGCAAATCCTGTGATAATTGTCAAAAGGTAAGAAAAATCACATATAAAGATCAAATCCCCCTAAATTCAATTGTAATTTGTGAAATTTTTGATGTTTGGGCAATTGATTTTATGGGACCTTTCCCTAAGTCCAATGGCTTTGTTTACATTTTATTGGCTTGTGACTATGTATCTCGTTGGGTGGAAGCTAAAGCCACCCGAACCGATGATTCTAAAGTGGTTTGTGAGTTTCTCAGGTCTAATATTTTCTTTCGCTTCGGAGTGCCACGTGTCCTCATCAGCGATAAGGGTGTTCACTTCTTTAGCAAGCTTATGGCTTCTCTTTTGAAGAAGTATGGAGTTACTCACAAGGTGTCCACTGCGTACCACCCCAAACTAGTGGTCAAGCCGAGATCTCAAATCGAGAAATCAAAGCCATCCTCCAAAAGACAGTCAACCCTAACCGGGCGGATTGGAGTCAAAGACTTGAAGATGCTTTGTGGGCATATCGAACTGCCTACAAGACGCAGCTTGACATGTCTCCTTACCGCTTGGTATATGGAAAAGCATGCCATTTGCCAGTAGAGTTAGAGCATCGTGCTCTTTGGGCCATCAAAAAGTGCAACTTGAACATTGATGAGGCTGGGATTCATAGAAAGCTTCAACTTCAAGAGCTCGAGGAACTACGCCACGATGCTTATGAGAGTTCTTTCATCTACAAGGAACGCACCAAGGCTTACCACGACAAGCTTCTGAAGAAGAAAACATTTCGTGAAGGCCAAAAGGTGTTGCTTTACAACTCTAAACTACATCTCTTTCTCGGAAACCTCCGGAGTAGGTGGATAGGCCTATTCATAGTGACTAAAGTATTTAATCATGGAGCGGTGGAGATCCAGAGTTTGGCTACTTCCAAAGTCTTCAAGGTCAATGGACATCGATTGAAGCCATATTATGAAGGAGTTTCGGTTTCTTCCATGAAGGACATTCTCTTCACTGACCCTACATATATTCCTTGAGCTGATCTTTCAGTCGAGCCAACGACGTTAAACAAAGGCGCTGCTTGGGAGGCAACCCAAGTTCTTCCTTCACTCGCTGTAATGTATTTCTTTCCTCCTTGTATTTCCTTTGCTTTTGCATGCATTCATTCCATCCACATCTAGCTAAGAGTTCATGAGGTTAAATTTGGGTGAGGTTGTTCGAATTATGATCTGCACAAGTGGCATTTCTCTGGTTCTCTGCACTCCAAAGTCTGAAAATTTCGATATTGAGCAAAGAGGGCAGAATCAAGGGTTTTATTAGGTTCAGAAATATCTGGACGTCGATGGGTATGTAACCAGACGTCGACGGATGGGTTCTGTCACAACAAACTTAGAAGTCAGAAATATTTAGACGTTAACGGGCATGTATTCAAACGTCAACGGATGGGGTTCACAAGAGATAAGTCAGAAACATCTGCACGTCGACGGGTATAATTTTGGACGTCGACGGATTGGTTAGTCACGATAAAATTTGGGAAGTCAGAAATATTTTGACGTCGAGGAGCATATGCATAGACGTTGACGGATAGGTTTCGGCACATAAAATTTTTGAAGTCAGAAATATCTAGACGTCGACGTACAAGGGTTAGACGTCGACGGATGACATGGGGAACCAAATTGATCTAAGTCAGAAATGTTCAGCTGTCGACGGCTAGACTCTAGATGTCAACGGATCAATCGAATTTCACCCTTTTTAACCCTCATCAGCCATCACTTTCACAACAACACTATTCCTCTATTCAAAACCGAAACCCTCCCTCCAAAACCAACCAACTTCTATTCTCTTCAACATTCACCAATCTTCCAACCCAATTACACCAAACCCACTCCCTTCTCACTGAAAATACCATCCCCATCCGCTATTTCTCCCATCCCTTCCATCCAATTCAACACATTCAGAGATTGGTGTTCTTGGAGTCAAATTGGGTGAAATTTCGAATTGGGATTCTTGAAGCAAATTGAGTTGCGTTTAACACTCCAGTTGGTTATTTCTCATCATTCTACTTCCCTTAGTTGCATTCCCATCGAATTTAGTGGATATTTCAAGATTGATTTCACTATCTTCTTGATTTATGGACAAGTTTGCCTTTTGTTTTCTGAGAATTCATGAATGTGACTGTGGTTCTAATGCCTGCTGCAAATAAAAATTGCGTTTATCTGCTGCCAATCTTGTGCTCTATATCTACAAATTCGTGCTTCATTGTGTACCATTACTGTTGAGGTGCTTATTCTGCAACATTATTGAGTTTGGTTCAGGATTTCTATTCAGCATCCTCACTGTTCGACAAAATGTCTAAAAGACCTCGCCAATCTAAATCCCAAGCTCCCACCGAACCCCCACCACCTCCCAGGTCTAAGGGTCAGTCTAGTACTGCCAGAGCATCACGAGCTTCGAAGGCTGCCAAGGGCAAAACCCCGGCTTCGGCTTCCACCCCCACTGTGGCCAATGATTTCTTCTCTCCGGAATGTGAAGAATGGTTTAGAGATCATCAGTCCTCTCGTCAAATAGTTGAGAAGACAGTGGATCCCCTTATTGCTAATGAGTTCAACTTAGTCAATCTTTTCCATGATATGGGTTGGGATACTATCCTCAACATCAAGGGCGAGTACTACCCTGATTTAGCGGTTCTCTTTTACGCCAACATTAAAAACAAGGGGGCTGACTTGCCTGAAATTCAGACCATGGTGCTCAAGAAAAAGATCACCATCAATGCGGAATTCCTCTGGGAGCATTTCAGTATTCCCAATGAAGGCTCTATGTATGAAGGCATTGATGAAGAGGAAGATGATCAAGACCGTCCTTGGTCCAGACAAGCTGCCTTGAATCGCTTTGATGTGGCCTATAGACCAGTTCCAGACAAAAAGGCTGCTCTTTTCTGTTGAGATTCAGCATTCAAAGCCGGTTGGTGGCATACCTCATCCACCATAATGTGGATCCCAAAATCAACGACACCCACATTGTCCGTGGCAAAGATGTCTATGTGATGGACAAAATTGTCCACGGCCTGTAAGAAGCCCCTGGTATTCCGCTGGCGTCAACCATCATCAGTGCCATGCGCAAGGTCGTCTCTCCTACCACTCAGCACTGCTGCATTCATTTTCCAATGCTCATTACCAAAATCCTCGGATATTGTGGCATCTCCTTTGAAAATGAGCGGAAGAAGATCACCACCAAAACAGACATTGTCGACTCCACCAAGATGATGATCTCTGGTTATGTCCAAGCGGGAGGACTTTGGACTAAGCCCCCGAATATGCAAGACCAGCCAGCTGAAGGTGACGAAGAAGGAGAAGAGCAAGAACAGCCGCAAGATCAGCAAGTTCCACCTCCCTTTGAGCTACCGGTTGGCAATAAGCCAATACCTCAGCACCAATTTCAGTCTCAGGTGCTCGGTTGGTGCCAGAACATGGGTCAGAATTTCATTACACTACAAGGGGACGTGACACGTTTGACTGGTGACGTTCATTCACTCCACACCAAGGCATGGTGAGCAGAGACCCTGGGAGAGGCGCGGGGGATAACTCGCCAAGGCTCGAGGTAGTTGTGTTCCACCATGGGAATGGCGCCACCAAGGGAACAAGCTAGAGAAAAATAGAAGACAAAATGTTTTAGAAAGAAAAGAGATAGCCCTCGGTGTAGTGGGGCATACGACTGGCGAGTCGAGCCTCTTGTATGATAGAGGCCAGCCCATTTGAGATGTGTGTATATATATTTTTATTAAAATGGTTTTAAAAGTGGATTCTCGCTTAGAGAATTTAAAAGAGATTTTGGAAAAGAAAAATATTTGTTTTTAATTATTATATTTTGGATTACCCCTATTTTCCCTAACCCCGATGGAGATTCATTAAACCTCTGTCACTCACTTATATCCAATGTGGATGGATGCAGATCCGTGTACAAGGTTAGCAGATATATCAGAGTCTCACTAGGAGGCGTCGGTGGCTTAGGCTTAGCAGTTTCCGTTGCGTAGGTATTCTTTTAAATTAATCCACTGGTACATCTTTTAAAGATTATTATTTTATGAAATGATTTTTAATTAAAGTTTTAATTGTTTTACAGTGATGGTATCCATTTCATGCATTGCGGTCTTCAGAGAGGGACCTGCAGGCACGTAATCCGAGGTAACGCGGCAGTTGCCACATGGCCGGCCTGGGCGGGTCGGGGCGTGACATATGTTGAATACAAAAATACCCTAAAATAAACACTAATCACTTGAAAATCGATTTTAAATCAATTCAAACTCAATTAAAAACATGATCAAACATGGAAAACTTGATTCATTGCAAGTCCAAAACCGATTTTAAAAACATAACTGCAAACCATTATTATATACTTAATTTACATCCCTGTGAAATCGATTTAAATACTTATTCGATTTTAATATTCCTTTCAAATTCAATTATATAAGTATTACCCATCCTGAAGGGTTGTAATACGGTTTACAATAAATATCCTCCAACAACTATAAACTATATGCCATGCCTCGACCCGCCGGACCGGCCATGCGACAACTACCGTACCACCTCGAGATGCTTGCCTTGGAAGGCAGACTATTCGAGATGGCATAAGGCATAAAAAGCGTATCTTCGCTACAAAACCATTAAAAAACTAAACTTTAGTTAGAAAATGTTAATAATAATAACTTATTTAATAAAATAATTTACTTTGAAAGAAATACCAGTGGACTAATTAAAAAGAATACCTATATAGTGGAAACTACTACTCCTAAGCCACAGACACCTCTTAGTGAGCCTCTGATCTATCTTACATTCTAGTACGTGGATCTGCATCTAATAATGTTGGCTACAGGTGAGTGACAGAGGTTCAGTGAGTCTCCAATAGGGGTTAGGAAGAATAGGGGTAATCCAAAATACATTTATAAAACAAATATTTTTATTTTCAAAACCTTTTTCTCAAAATCTCTTCTTAGATTCTTAAACAAGAATCTAATTATGTTCAATTTAAATAAAATATACATCTTAAATGGGCTGGCCATAAATATATTGAAGGCTCAACCCGTCGGTCGTATGCCTTGCTGCACTGAGAGCTATCACTTTTCTTTTCTTATTCATTTTCATACTTTTCTTTCTCTAGCCCGTTCCCTCAGTGGTGCCAGTCGTTATGGGTGGAGCATAGCTACACACGAGCCCTAGCGAGTTTTCCTACACACCTCTCCCAGGGTCTTCACTCATCGTGCCCCTCAATAGGTGGTCCATGGCTACTTAATCTTTTGCATGCCTCGGTCGGTCCACTCGCTCCCTCTCATTGGAGCACCGAGATCCACTCGATGACTCATCTCACCTCTCATCATCATCAAATAATAATAATGATAATATATATAAAACAAATAAACGAAAACACACACACACACACACAGAAATCTTTATATTTTTTTTAAAATCATCTCACTTTCTAAGTGGGTATATCACAAAATAACTGTGTGTGTGGCGGATTACCCATATCCCAAAATATTTGTAAAACATTTGAAAATCATTTTATATTTTAAAACATTTTGGAAACGTTTAACCCTAGTGGCTAAGCAATGAGATCTAAGCCACTCACAGTGTTGGGAGGTTCGTATACTCCTAAAGGATCCACGTTTAACCCTATCGCCGCACTCGATCGTCTGGAACCCTAATCACCTGAAAGTTCATGTTAGCATTCATAATTAAACTATAAATACACTTATGAGGCTCTAGCACGACCTAAGATGATGTTCGGATGTGTTTCGGGGCTTTAGGAAAGTGTCTGGGAAGGTTTCGGGTCAACATCGGGCACTTAGTATAAATTGTGATTTTGCCCTTGGGGCAAATGCTGACTCCCATGTGGGACTGGACAAGTCCTGCACGAGACCTAGTCGGATGGCCAATTTGCCCACCCAAGGTCACTCCCATGCGGGGGACGTGGTGTAGAACACTCCTACATGGGAGTGACTCAGTTCCCGCGCGGGAGACGTTATGGAGGCTTAGGAACAGAGCCTTTTCCTCAATTTTCGAGCTCGATGCTCCATGGTTTGGCCCGAATATCAAGACATGCAAATTTTCACATGTCCCATGACGCATTTATCGAAGAAAAAATGTGAATCACAAGCTCAAAGTTCCTAGCTCTCAAATCTAAATTAAAATTTAACTAAAAAGCTGAACCTAACTTTAAGCTCAGATCTCTACTAAATCGATGCATGGAAATGCATGAAAACGAAGAAAAACATAGATCAAGGCGAGTAGAATAACATATTAGAAACTCACCTTGATTTGTCAGTCGGTTTGTTCGGATCGGCCAAAAGTCCAATTTAGCTCCAAGAGAGCAAAAAAGATAAGAGGAAGAGAGGGAGAACAGAGAAATGAGGGGGAAAGCTCGGTTCCCCATATTTATAGGTAAGTCTGTCACCAAGCCTACTCGGACCTCGAGCCAGATTTTCTCCCTTCTTTTTAACCTACCTAATTCTCGATCATTGGCCTAATCCGCCGACCTTTGCACCAATGGAAATCTAATCCATTGGCTATGGACTTTAAAGGAAGTCCAATTGGAGTTTAGTTGTTTCCATGCATGGTTAATTGCCTCATCTTCCAACTCCATCTTATCCTAATTTCCACTTCTCTTCATAATCAGACACATCTGGACCGACGTATTGTTTGAGTTAATATGCCATCTACACTATTCCATTTCTACAAAAAGTTGGATTAGGTCCGAGTGTGTCAGCTGTCCCCTCTTTCAAAAAATTTTGTCCTCGAAATTCCCAAGGTAGTTGTGGGGAGATTTGGCTTCTACTTTAAGCCTTTCTCTTGTTTTTGAATAGTGTTCACACCATTATTTGCCTCTAAATTTTCTCCTTGTGTTTTGATCTCTTTTGATCATCTTTTCTCAAGAACAACTTTCTCACCCTTTTGTTTTTGAGTTTGAACTTCATCTTCTCTTTAACAGAGCCTATCCTTCTCTATTTTTGGATTTGGCTCGCTTCACTTCAGTTGCGTCACTTAGAGGTTTTTACTCCATCTTAGCTGTGCTTACTCGATCCTTTCACATTGTTCTTGTTTCCTCCTTAAAGTATCTCTTATCGATACTATCCTCTTATTACTTCTGAGGTTCCACTCCTCTTATTCTCTTTAGAAATCTCTTTTTCTTTTTTTAACATTACCTCTTATTCTGAGGCCACTCTCTGATGCGTTCTTTGTCTTTTCAATGTCTTATACTCATCCTTGTAACCAAGATATCGCAAAAGACTTTAGACTAACTCCCTCACCCCTAAGGCAAGGTGTGCGGTGAGTTAGTTTGTCTTTCCCCTACCTTGGTCTTTCTTCTTTGTCTCGTTTCTCGAATTTTTGCTTTCTCTTATTGATTTTTCTCTTTCTTATCACATGGCATTTGAGTCGAGCTCTTGTACATACTATATCAGAGGAATCAGAGATCATGCCCTCTCGGCTCTCACAATCTGACTCATTTTCTGATCGCCCATCTCTATCTCATATAGGACCCTCGGCCCATCTTATCTCATATAGAGCCTTCAACCCATCTCATCTCTCATCCTCTCAAGGGATGGAAAACTCTGGGAGGGCTTATGCTCTCCCCAATAACACACTGGGTCGGTCCTCTCGAGTGGTCATCTCAAAGATCCTTAGGATCTCAATCTCTGATCTTTTCCTCTCATAGGGACGCCTCACATGGCTCCCTAGTAACTCATACTTGAGTCTTGACTACATGCTCATCCATTGCATTTCCTCTTGCCTCTTTGGGCTCTCTTTTGTCTTTTGTCTCCTTGGAGTATCTACTTTAGGAGGTGTTACGCGTTTCTCTTTCCTATGACCTCCTTTATTCATTTTAGCTTCTTTGCTAATAGTAGATTTCTTTTCCTTTTTTTGTTAGTTCTTTATAAGGTTTCTTTTCCTCATTCTCTTTCCTTTTCTTACTTTCATTCTCCCGCAATTCATTATGGGGTCCACATTTCTCTTGTATTCTTGTCTATACGAGATTAGACTAATCATGCACGTCGTAATCGTGTGACATCATTTGTAGCTTTCTTTATCCTCATACCTTTTCAATTAGGGTTTTGGGTTTGCTGTTGACTTTGTCTTGCCTTAATTTTTCATGATCTTTCACGTCTTAACCATGATTTCCTTTATTCGAGCTTCGTTTCTTTCTTTCCATTTTCTTTTCCCATTTCTTTATCATCCTTATCTTCAGTATTCTTCTAACACCTTCACTTCATTTAGGTGTTATAATTTTCTTTCTCTTTCTTTACTTATACTAGTTGTGCTTATACAAGCTCATGAGCTCGACCAGTTCTTTTCCTTATCCCCGTACTTCTTCCATTAAGTACTCGAGGTTTATCCTTGTCGTTCTTTTTGTCTTAGTTCATGCATATCTTTTTTCTCATTTGTAGGTCTTCTTTATCCTAGTTGTCCTCGGCTCTTAATTCCGTGATTTGTCGTCCACACCAAGATTTATTTATCGATGGGCGACACCTTTTTCTACGGGTGTCCTAAGTGACTTGTCGTGTCACTTTCCTTACGACCGTTGGGTTGATGTCGTATCATCGCTGCATTCATTAGGGCATCTTTTACGGCATCCTCTGCTCGTGTCCGTACTTAGTTAATTCCAATTTATCTTGGCTTAGACTTCATTTCCCACATCCTTTCTTCACTTATCATTCTTTGAATAGGAGCTATCCTTAGGGTTAAGCTGCTCCCCTCCTTCAAAATTTTTAACATATCCTGTTTATTCATTAACTTTTTACTCTTAATTCCTTCTATCTTACTTCTATATCCTTTTTCATCTTTTTTGTCTTCTCCAATTACAATTATCATGCTTATTTATCCTCACTCTGTCTTTGACTTATGCAAAAGTCGTAATCTTACCAAATCAAATCACTCTTCCTTTAACTCTAATTGTCATCATTATCTTTGTCATCCTTTAACTCTGGTTTGCTTTTCAACACTTTGGTAGCTTTATCTCTTTATCTTTCTTCTTTTCTCTTCCATTCTTTCTTTTCTTGTATCTCGAGGGTAGGTAGATAGTGAAGAGCCTACTATCCGTCAGCCTTTAAGATACAATCATCCCCATCCACTTGTTTTCTTCGAGTGCTTTCTTTTCTTCATCTTTTCAAATTTTTCTTTCTATCAAACTTTCTTATCTCTTCTTATAACTTAGATAGTCAGGGGTTTCTTTTCTTTTTGCCAATTTATATTCTTAACCCCTTATCTCTGCAGTTCGTGCCTCTAATCATCCATGCTATTCTTTCTTCTCTTTAACCTATTCATGGTATGATGTAGTGCCATGGCTTGACTTGAGTTTGGGGTTCATTATGCTCGACTTTCTTTAGCTAAGATAAAATTTCTAAGTCTTTTCTTCGATTTGTATCACTAGATTTTTCTTAAACTTCTTTCTAGGCTTTTAAAATGTCTTTTTATTTGTTTTCCTTTAGATCTATCCCTAGGTTATCTACCTAGGTCTTGCCTTAATTTCTAATTTCCTAAGCCTTACTCTTTACTAATTCTACCTAATCATTCGGGGTTATTAACCTATGGTTTATTATGAAATTATTGCCAATTAAAGTTAAGGTTTTCTAAAGGTTTATGATTCTAAGGTGTGTTATGCTTTTCCTCTTTTAAGGCTCTACTCCTAATTAACCAAAACTTAGTTCATCAACTGAACTAAGTTTCTCTTCTTTCTAGGACTTATTCATTTCTGATTAGCCTATAATTTCTATTTACCTAGAGTTTTGTACTTTATTTCTTTATTAAGAAAGCTTCCGCACTACATCACATCATTTCTTATATCCTTTGTTTCGACGTTCACTTTTTCTTTCTATTTCGCTTTTTCTTTCTCACCAGCTTCTTTTTGGTGATGTTTTCCCTACTACGAGGAAAGGTTCTCCTTGTGCTCTATACTTGCATGCATGCAGGTATTTCCACTCTTGTCGTCTATTCCTCTCTCTTCGCTTGCTTAGTTCCCATTGACTTTGTCATGGTCCTTTTCTTATCATCTTTTTGGTATTTCCTCATTCTTACTCTTATTATTATTGACCAAGTAATGAGGGTCATTACTTGTTAACCCCTTTGGGTGTGGAGGTTTCTCGATTATCTTTTTCCTTATTCCATTTCCTCATTCTCCACTTCTTTTCTCTTTCTTCTCCATTATCTTTTCTTAACATTAGTATCCAATGGTTGGACAAGTAATAATAGATCTGCTACTCGTTGACCATTTGGATAAGATATCTTTCCATCATTTTCACCACCATTTCGCTTCTCATTCTGCTCTTTCGATTGTTTTAGCACTGGGATCCAAAGGTTGAATACACAGTGAGGGGTCCACTATGCATCCTTCATACGGATATGAGGTCTCTTTCCATTCCTCATTCTCCGTATTGCCATTATTGCCTTCTTCCGTCTTATCGTTTTTCAAGAATGGCTTTTCCCTTATTCTTCTTCTTACTATCATTTTTCCATTCTCGAGTCCTTTAGGGTTTCCTCTTATCAGTCTTCGTCATATACTCGAGTGACTTTTTCTTAGTTCGCCTTTCACGATCTTCGGTTCACTCGATCTCTTCCCAAATCCTTAGGTAATTCTTCCTCGATTGATCTTCTCCCAAACTCTACACTTATATAGTGTAATAAGTGCGGGGTGTATGGTTGATTCGTTGGAGAGGTTCAAGCTATTCTCTTCCTGAGGTGCTTCACCTCTGTTGTATTCCTCTGGTCATTCATCTCACCTCTTGAAGTCCTTGAGCACCAATCTATTTGACTCCAGATGGTCTCTCTTTCGTCCACCTCTGTCTCATTTTCTTTCCAAAATCTACACACAAAGGTGTAGAAATTAGGAAAGAGGGGTTAAATTGTCCCATGTGGACTTCTCGTCGATCTTTCCGCTTTGCCTTTCAGCCGCATTTTTTTGTTCTGTCACTCGATGAAGTCCTCTTTATCCCTTCATCCTTTTTGCTCAGATACTTTATCTTGCTTCTTGAGGTTTTTTCAACCTCTTCCTCAATGATCTCGTATCTCTTCTAATTCTTCTATCACGCCCCGAATAGGAGGGTTGGCCACATGGCAACCATCGCCTTGTGTTAAAGTACGTGCCGATTGGTTACGCACCTCCGCAAGGCATAGAAATGGATATCATCACTGCAAAATAATACTAAAATTTTATTAGAAATCATATAATAAAATAATTAAATTTAAAAGATGTACCAGTGGACTAATTCAAAAAAATACCTACGCAGCGGAAACTACTACTTCAAAGCCACCAACAACTCCTATTGAGCTTCTGATCTACCTGCTATTCTTGTACGGGGATCTGCATCCATCCACATTAGATACAGGTAAGTGGCAGAGGTTCAATGAATCTCCATCAGGGGTTAGGGAAATAGGGATAATCCAAAACATAATAATAAAGGTAAACATTTTGTTTTCATAACTTCTTTCAAATTTTCTAGGCGAGAACATTTTTTTAAAAATAATTTAAATAAATATATACATATCTAAAGTGGGCTAGCCTCAAATCCACTGAAGGCTCGACCCGTCAGTTGAATGCCTTATTGCACCGAGGGCTATCTCTTTTCTATTTTTAAAACATTTTCATATTTTCAGTCTCTGGTCCATTCCCTCGGTGATGCCAATCGCTATGAGTGGAACAGAGTTGAAAATAAAATGAGCCTTGGTGAGTTTCCCTATGCGCCTCTCCCAGGGTCTCTCACTTACCGTGCCTCTAGATAGGCGGTCCACGACTACGTAATTGTATGCACATCTCTCACTCTTTCCACACGCTCTATCATATCGGAGCATCGAGGACCACTCAGTCGTTTATCTTGCTCCCATCCGTATCAAATATCATACATATATATGTGTAAAACATATATATTTAAAACATATAAACATAAATATAAGCACCCACACATAAATCTTTATACTTTCTTTGAAAACGTCCCACTCTCTATGTGGGTATACCAACCAAGTAAGTGTGTGTGCGTGTGGATTACCTGTATCCCAAAACATTTGTAAATCATTTATATTTTTAAAACCTTTGTCCACAGTGGCTAAGCAAAGAAATATAAGCCACTTTGCGCGGGACTTGGCCTATGGGCAGCTCCCACGTGGGACTCAGTCGGGGTGGCCATTGTTCACTCTCGTAGGGGAGACAAGCCAAAAGGCTCAGAAACTGAGCCTTTTGCTTCGTTTTCCATGCCCTTTGATTGCCAATCGTCCGATGAACTTATCCAGGCTATCCTTGCGATGCCCACAACGCGTTTACGAAAGAAAACTCGAAATCATCGGCTCAAAGTTGTTAGATCTCAAATCTAAGCTTAAAATTCAACAAAAGCTAAACCTAACTTTGAGCCAAGATCTCTCATAGACCGATGCATGGAAATACGTGAAAACTTAATAAAACGTAGATTAAGGTGAGTAGAATAACATGCCAAGATCTCACCTTAATCCTTCGATCGGTTTGTCTGGATCTACCAAAAGTCTAAAATTGCTCCGAGGGAGCAAATGAGAGGAGAGGAAGAGAGGGAGAATAGAAATGAGAGGGGGAGAGCTCAACTCCTGCTATTTATAAGTAAGCCCGACATTAGGCCTAGTCGAATCTCGGGGTAGACTTTATTCCCTCTTTTCCACCTCTTATAACATCGATCCTTGGCCTGATCCACTGACCAATTCACCAATGGATATCCTATCCATTGGCTATGAACTTAAAGAAGTCCAATTTGCGCTTCCATGCATGGTCACTCATCTCATCTTCCAACTCCATCTTACTCTAATTTCCACTTCTCTTCTTCATCTAACACATTCGGACCGACATATTATTAAGTTAATACGTCGACTTATACTATTCCGATTACACGAAAAAGTTGGATTAGGTCCGGGTATGTCATCTTCCCTCCTAACCTAACTCGCTTTTCTCATATCTTTATGACTATGAAAGAGAGTTGGTTTAGTCTTCATGCACGTCGGGTCCATCTTTGCTCCTTGCAACTCTCTTGCTGCTTTGCTTCCTTCTAAATTCTATGCATAACGAGTGTAGAGAATGGGAGAAAATGCATTTGGTTTGGTTTAGGTATCAAACTCACTTCTTCACTAGCGAGTCACAATGTCCACTACCTTGAAGGTTGGACATTGAACCAGTTTTCTTCATTGATAAGTCTCTGAATAGGTTGTCTTGGGAGTTGGATGAGATATTACATATCTCATCATCTTAAAGGACTTACTATCCCTTGTTTAGTTTAGTTAACGACTAGGAAGGGTATCAAAAAAATGAGGAATAGATATTAGGGAAGTTATCGGAAAGCTCTCTTTGCTTTCACGAGTCTCGAGGAAATGGTGGTCATTGTGTCATTTTACCTAAAGACCATAGTCAAATACCCTATATGGTGGCACATACTACTAAAGAAGGTATTATAAGATTGAATTTGGGTATCTACGAAACGTTCGAGTAATTTCATACTTGAATTCTGGAGTTTGAAACCCAAGTAATCCACTGGCTTTGAAAACGTTTGAAAACGCTTGAAAATACTTTGAAAAACTTTTAGAATCTTTTATTTGCTCTGATACTAATCAAATTGTCATGCCTCGACCCGTCGAACCAACCACGTGACAACTGCCGTACCACCTCGAGATGCGTGCCTTAGAAAGCGGGCTATCCGAGTTGGTACAAGGCATAGAAGAAGTATCTTCGCTACGAAACCATTAAAAACCTAAACTTTAAATAGAAAATGTTAATAGTGCTAACGTATTTAATAAAATAATTTACTTTAAAAGAAATATCAGTGGACTAATTCAAAAGAATACATACGCAGTGGAAACTACTACTCCTAAGCCATCGGCGCCTCCTAGTGAGCTCTGATCTATCTGGCATCCTCGTGCGTGGATCTGCATACAACAACATTGGCTACAGGTAACTAACAAAGGTTCAGTGAGTCTCAAATAAGGGTTAGGGAGAACATGAGTAATCCAAAATACTTTTATAAAACAAATATTTTTATTTTCAAAACCTTTTCCTCAAAATCTCTTCTCAGATTCTTAAACAAGAATCAAACTAAGTTCAATTTAAATAAAATAAATATCTTAAATGCGCTGGCCATAAATATACTGAAGGCTCGACCTGTCAGTTGTATGCCTTGCTGGACCGAGGGCTATCTCTTTTCTTTTCTTATTCATTTTTATACTTTTCTTTCTCTAGCCCATTATTTCAGTGGTGCCAGTCGTTGTGGGTGGAGCACAACTATACATGAGCCCTGGCTAGTTTCCCTACGCATCTCTCCCAATGTTTCTACTCACCGTGCCTCTCGATAGGTTGTCCACAACTACTTAATCTTTTGCATGCCTTGCTTGGTCCACTCGCTCCCTCTCATTGGAGCACCTAGATCCACTCAATCACTCATCTCGCCTCTCATCATCATCAAATAATATATATATATATATAATAGATAAACATACACACACACACACATAAAATCTTTATATTTTCTATAAAATCATCCCACCTTCTAAGTGGGTATAACACAAAATAACTGTGTGTGTGGTGGATTACCCGTATCCAAAAACATTTGTAAATCATTTTATATTTTAAAATGTTTTGAAACGTTTAACCCTAGTGGCTAAGTAATGAAATCTAAGCCACTCACAGTGTTAGGAGGTTCGTATACTCTCAAAGGATCCATGTAGCTTAGTCTCTGGAGCATCGCCGCATTTCATCGTCCGAAAACCTAATCACATGGAAGTCCATGTTAGCATTCATAATCAAACTATGAATGCACCCATGAGGCTCTAGCATGACCTAAGGTGATGTTTGGATGTGTTTCGGGGCTTGAAGAAATTGTTCAGGAAGGTTTTGGGTCAAAATCGAACACTTAGTGTAAATATGACTTTGCCCCTAAGGCAAATGCTGACTAGTCCAGCCCCACGTGGGACCTGGTCGGATGGCCAATTTGGCCATCCAAGGTCACTCTCGCGTGGGAGTGACTCGTCTCCCATTTGGGAGACGTGGTGCAGGCCACTTTCGGGTAAAAGTGACTTGGCTCTCACACAGGAGACATTATGGAGGCTCAGGAGACATTATGGAGGCTCAGGAACCGAGTCTTTTCCTCAGTTTTCGAGCTCGATGCTCCATAGTTTGGCCCAAAAATTGAGATATGCAACCTTCACGTCTTCCACAATGCGTTTACCGAAGCAAAAACGATAATCACAAACTCAAAGTTCCTAGATCTCAAATCTAATGGCTAGAGAATTGTGAGCCCTTCGTATGCGAAACTGACGTTCGATGAAAATGCAAATACCAACGATCATCACCTAAGATAATCATTTAAGGATTGAAAGTATATATGCAGTGGCGGGTTTTTGCATGATGTATTGGAGGGGTCACCTTAAAATAAGTTTTTTTTTTTGTTTTTGGGTTGGTGGTGGGTTCGGGGGGAGGGGGGGACAATGTGAATTTTTTAGTATATACAAGGACATATCATGTTTGCGCTTCGCAGTAAACTTTTTCTTCATTATTAAATCAATATAATTATCAATTAATTTAATTATTATAAAATACATCTAAAACTTATAAATAAAATTGAAAAAGGTAATGTAAACATAAAAAGACAAATGTATTAGTTCTATGATTAATTAAAATTATCTCTATATACTTTTAATGCAAAAAAATTTCAAAATAAAAAATTTTTAAATAAGTGTGAGAAACGTTAATTAAATTAAAAAAATGTTAATTAACCTATAGATTAAAAATATAATATGAACATTAAGAAAGAGTAAAATAAAAAAAATTTTAAACATTGACTAAAATTTTCTTTGAAATTTTATTAAAAAACATTTCATATTAATCAAAATCTAAATTCTAATTAATATATTTTATTTATTTAATTTTCTTCTTAATGGAAAAAAGAAAAAAATATAATTATATTGGATCCTATTTGGATCCAAAAGTTATTGAACAATAAGGAAGCTCACTACAATGATCCAATCTTAGATCCAAAATAGAAATGTGATGGCCCATTCATTTAATAATTTTAATGAGCTAAATAGCCCTTATATCAATTTTGATACCATTTAATAGGTGTCAATTTTCAAGGTCATGTATATAACTTTATAAGTGAGGATAGAAAAATACAAATATATACTAAGTAGATATAAAAAATAATAGGATTTTAAAAACTGGGAGTTACAAAACAATAAATTAATATGATACTCTATACACTTACTCCCTTCGAAAATTTGATGTAAAATAATCATATACGATTTTAGTAACTTTTGTAAAATATACACATAAAACCAATAAAATCGATTCTATACAATTAAATCTATTTTATACAATTAAAATTGATTTTGTATTAATCCCTTCATACAATCGATATAAAAGATAGAAACCGATTGAAAGAATTATCAAGGGGTGTAATGGTTGGCTAATTATACCCCAATGATATAACGGACTAACTTTTTACTATATCAAGTGTAAATGCAACTGAATTCCTTGTAAGTGTAATACATCTTACATAACTTATCCATTTTTACCCCTTTTAAACTTTTGTTTTTCTTTTTTAATAAATATTCATTTCTTTTTTCAATGGATTTTTCTATTACATTAAGTTTCTTATTTTGATTAATTTCTAATTGCTTCATAAATATACTAAAATTTTATTTATCAATATTCTTAAGGCATAATATCCTTTAAATTCTTTACCCATATTTTTGTAATAATATTAAATTCTTGGGTTATTTTTTATTTTTAAATTTTCTTTTTAGAATGTTCGAATGGGTTTGAGTTTTTTTAATTGATGAATTAAAATTAATTTTAACAAATTTAAAGAAAAAAATTACCAATTACAATTTCTTATAATGGAAGAAAAAAATAAAAGTTTTAGTTTAAAAGATAATATACTTTGAAAATATTTATGAAAAGAATGATATATTTAACGCAATTATAAATTATTTTTTAAAGAAAGAAATTTAATATAATGGTTAAAAAAAATTAAAAACTCATTGAAAAAGAAATAGTCGGTTGTTAAAAGAAAAAGTTTAAAAATGATAAAATGGATAAGTCATGTCAACTATACTACACTTATGAGAAATTAAGCTGGATATTACATTAGCCATGATAAAAAGTTAGTCCGTTACACCATTAGGGTATAATTAGTCCACCATTACACCCTTTGATAATTCTCCCAAATAGATTTCAGTATCTTTTGTCTAGTCAAATTTTAAAATTTGATTTCATATAATTATCTCTAAAATTTTAGGAGATTAACTTTTCTAAAATTAAGGATGGAATTATATAATGGTTTAATTACACTTAAATTAAGTCAAATATAACCTGTTATTTTTTAAACAAATTTCCTAAATTTAAACTTTAACAATGAAGTACCCACATCTAATGGTTGCTAAACAACCGTCATGTCACACCTCGACTCATCGATCCAGCCTCGTGGTAACCGCCACACCACCTCAAGATACATGCCATGAAAGGCAGGCTATCCGAGATGGCACAAGACATAGAAAGAGTATTGTCACTGCAAAACCATCAAAACTAAACTTTAGTTAGAAAGCATTTATAATAATAAATAATAAAAAGAACACCAGTGGATTAATTTAAGGAATAACCTACGCAGTGGAATATACTAACTCCTAAGCCACTGACAACTCCTATGAGCCTCCGATCCATCTAGCATCCTCATACGTGGGAACTGCATCCAACAACATTGGATACAAGTGAGTGACAGAAGTTCAATGCAAAGTCAAATAGGTTTGGGGAGCTCGGGTAATTCCAAAATAATTTTAGAAAACATTATATGTTTTTTTTTAAAACCTTTTTCAAAACATTTTCCACAAATCCTTTCTAAGTAAAATGATAATAACAATAATAATAACAACATCTAACTATGTGCTGGCCGTGAAAACACAACGAGGCTCGACCTTGGCCTTGGTCGAAGATCTCATATCGTCAAAGGCTATTTCTTTTCTTTTTTTTTTTTATTTTTAAAACTTTTCTTTAATAAGGAAACTAAATCCTTTTAAATTATTTCTTATGTGTGTGTGTGTGTATATATATATATATAGAAAGATATCTGTATCTCTCTCTCTAAGCCCGTTCCCTCGATTGTGCCATTCGCTGTGTGGTCACAGCTACATTAGTCCTGGCGAGTCTCCCTCTGCGCCTCTCTACTCTAGGATATACACTCACTGTGCCCCTTCAAAAAGGCGGTCCACGGCTACCTTGCATGCATGCTCCATCTTAGTCCACTCACTTCATCACATGAAGCGCCAAGTCTCATTGAGTCCTCTCACATGTATGATCATGCCCCGTCAGGCACTCATATCATACCTTTCATATTTAAATATAAAAACAAACAAACAAACATACATACATACATACATACATACATACATACATACATACATCTTATAAATTTAATTTTCTCAAAACCCTTGCCCCTGTGGCATATAACAACATGTGTGGCGGTGCGAGGGAATACCTGAATCCCAAAAATTTAATTAAAATATTTTAATAATAATAAAAAGGTTTAGCCCAAAACGGCTAAACACTGAACACAAGGCCACTCACAGTGTTGGGAGGTTCGTATACTCCCAATTGTCCCACGAAGATCGATCTTCGGAACGTTGTCGCACTAGATCATTTAGAACCCTAATTACACAGAAACATGCATTACCATTCATAGTCAATCTATGAATGCACCTATAAGGCTCTAGCATGACCTAAGATGATGTTCGGATGTGTTCCGGGGCCTAGAAAAGTATTCGGGAAGGTTTTAGGTCAAAATCGGACACTTAGTGCTAAAAATTACGATTTTACCCCTTCGACCAAATTGACTCCCTCGTGGGATTGGGCCAAGTCTTGCACGGGACTGGACCCAGTCCCGCGTGGCTAAAATGGTCACTCCCATGCTGGAGTGGTTCGGCTCCCGTGCTGGAGAAGAGCTGAGAGCTCGAAATCGAGGCATTTTCTTATTTTTTGGGCCCATTGCTCCACGATTTCGCCCGAAATTCGAAACATGCAATCCCCTTAACTCCCACGACGTGTTTACCAAAAGAAAAATGAGAATCATCAGCTCAAAATCCTTAGATCTAAAATCTAAATATAAATCTAGCTAAAAAGCTAGATCTAACTTTGAACAGAGATTTCTCCTAGACCTGTGCATGGAAATACGTGCAAACTAAGTATAATGTAAATCTAGGTGAGTAGAATAGTATACTAGAAACTCACCTTGATTCGTTGGTCGGTTTGTCCAAATCGGCCAAAAGTCTGAAGTTGCTCTAAAAGAGCAAAAGAGAGAAAAGAGGAATGAGATAAAAAGAGAAAGAGAGAAATGAGAGGGAGAGGCTTGGCTTCCCCCTATTTATAGGGAAGTCCAACACCGAGCCTACTCGGACCCTGGGCTAAACTTTCTCTACTCTTTTTTACCTTTCCTAATCTCAATTCTTGGCTTAATTCGCCGACTTTTACACCGATGGATATCCAATCCATTGGCTATAGACTTAAAGAAGTCCAATTGGAGTTTAGTTGCTTCCATGCGCGGTCAATCATCTCATCTTCCAACTCCGTTTTATCCTAAGCTTGACTTCTCTTCATAATCAAGCACATCCGAACCTAAGTATTTTTCAAATTAATACCCTGTCTACACTGTTCCGTTGGTACAGAAAAGTTGGATTAGGTCCAGGTGTCAACTCTCCCCTCCTTCAAAATTTTATCCTTGAAATCATTGAAGTAGTTTTGGGGGAGTTTTGGCTTGGATTTCAAGCCTTCTTCTTGGTTTCGAATAGTGTTCATACCACTATTCACCTTCGAACTCTCCTGTTGCTTCTCGATCTCTCTCAATCGTCTTTTCTTAAGAACAACCTTTTTGCTATTATGTTCTTGAGTTTGAACTTCATCTTCTTCTTTAGTAAAGCTTATCCTTATCTGTCTGTGGATTAGGCTCTTCACTTCGAGTGTATTACTTGGAGGCTCCTGCTCAATCTCCATCGTGTTTTACTTGATCTTTTTGCTTAGCCCTCGTCCTTTCCTTAAGTCTCTCTTAACGAGACTATCTCTTTATTACTGCCGAGGTTCTACTCCTCAGGTTTTCCCTTAGAAGTCTCTTCTTCTTTCCTTAATCATGCCTCCCTTTCTTAGGCTATTCTCTGACGCATCCTTCGTCTTTCGATGTCTTGTACTCATCTTTGTAACCAAGATGTGAGGGAAGACTTTAGTTTAACTCCCTCGCCTCTAAGGCAAGGTGTATGGTAAGTTAACTCGTTCTTCTCTTACCTTGGTCTTCTTTTCCATTTCGTTCCTTGGTCTTCTTCTCTTTTTCGTTTCCTAGTCCTCTTCTCCATTTCATTCCTTGGTCTTCTTCTCTTAATCGTTTCTTAGTCTTTTCTCTTTCTTCTTACTATTTCTGGCATATGAGTCAAGTTCTCGTACGCACTAGCCCATTCTCAGCCATATCATATCAAGGGATCAGAGGTCATGCCCTCTCGGCTCTCACAATCTGACTTACTCTCTGATCGCCCATCTATAACTCAAATAGCGCCCTCGGCCCATCTCATTTCTCATCCTCTCTAAGATGGAGAACTCTGGGTGGCCTCATGCTCTCCCCAGTCACACTCTGGGTCGGTCCTCTCGAGTAGTCATCACAGAGATCTTTAAAATCTCGATCTTTGATCGCTTCCTCACATTGGGACGCCTCACATGGCTCCCAAGACATCCATACTTGAACTTCAACTACATGCTCATTCGTGCCATATTTTCCAGCTTATTAGGGCTCTTAATCATCTTTTATCTTCTTTGCTATAGATTATTTTCTTTTCTTCCTTTTATTAACAATTCAGGTTGGGGTTTCTTCTCCTCTTTCTTTTTCCTTTTTCTTCTTTTTATTCACCTATAGTCCATTATGGGGTCCACTCTTCTCTTGCATTCCCGTTTATATAGGATTTACCAAATCGTGCACATTGCAGCTGTGCGGCATTGTTTATGGCTCCTTTATCCACATCTTCTAATTTCTTAGGGTTTCTTATCCTTTTACTTGAATCACTTTTATCTTGGGTTCATTGTCATCATTTGGCATCGTCTGCAGTTTTCATTATCCCCACACCCATTCCATTAGGGTTTTAGGTTCGCTATCAACTCCATCATACCTTGTTATCGTGACCTTTCACACCTTATCCAAGGGTTTCCTTTATTCAAGCTTCATTTCTTTCTTCTTTTCTTTCTTTATCATCCTTTTGGTTATTGTTCTTCTAACACCTTTGCTTCTTGTTAGAATTTCCTTTCTTTCTCTTCCTTCTTCTCTTATACTGGTTGTGCTCATGGGGGTTTATAAGCTTGACCAGTTTCTTTCCTTATCCCCGTACTGCTTCTATTAAGTACTCGGGGTCATCCTTGTCATCCTTTCTGTCTCAATTCTCGTATCTCTTGCTTTTTGCATATGGGTCTTCTTATCTTAGCCATCCTCAGCTCTCAATTTCCTCGATATCTTTTCTTTGTCGTCCACACCAAGGTTTTTTTGTTGCGAAACACCTTTCTTTACTATTCGTTGCTTTCCACTCTTGTCCGCACTTAGCTATTTCTAACTTACCTTGGTTTAGTCTTCATTTTCCACATCCTTTCTTCACTTATCATTCTTTGAGGGGAATTTATCCTTAGGTTAAGCTGCTCCCTTTCTTCTAATTCTTAACTTATCCATTTTATTCCTTGACGATTACTCTTAATTTCTCCTGTCTCATTCTGTCATCTTGCTTTCATCTTTTGTCTTTCTCAATTTCAATTATCATCCTTGTTTTATCCTCACTCTTTCTTCGACTCTTACCTAAGTCGATCCACTTTCCTCTTTAACTGGGTCTAGAATCTCCTCATAACTTCCATCATCATTATCTTCTTCATCGTCCTTTAGGATGCAATCACCCCCATCCACCCGTTTCCTTTGAGTGTTTTCTTGTCTTTCTCCTCTCCAATTTTTTTCTTTCTATCTAACCTTCTTATCTTTTCTTATAACTTAAATTATTGGGGGTTTTCCTTTCCTTTCACCAATTTGTGTCTTGATCCCCCTTACCTCAGCCGTTCTTGCCTCCAATCATTCTTGTTTATTCTTTCTTTTCTTTAACCTATTCGTAGTATGATGTAGTGCCTTGGCTTGACTCGCGTTTGGGGTTCATTATGCTTAACTTTCTTTAGCTATATCTATTTCTAAGTCTTTTATTCGCTTTGTTTGAACTATCACTAGGTTATCTACCTCGGTTTTTCCTCAAGTTCTAATTTCCTATACCTTACTCGTACTGACCTTATCTAGTCATTTTGGGATTATTAACCTATGGTTCATTATGAAATCATTGCTAATTATGGTTAGGGTCTTCTAAGGGTTTAGGGATCCTATAGTATGTTATGCTTTTCTTCTTTTAAGGCTCTACTCCCAGTCAGCCTAAATTAGTTCATTAACTGAACTAAGCTTCTCTTCCTACCCAGGACTTATTCATCTTGATTAGCCTAGAATTTTCATTTACATAGAGTTTTGTGCTTTTTTTTCTTCATTAAGAAAGCTTCCGCACTACATCACATCATCTCTTGTATCGTTTATTTCAATGTTTGCTTTTCTTTCCTTTTCCGCTTATTCTTTTCACCAGTTCCTTCTGGTGATGTCTTTTCAATTCTGAGGAAAATTCTCTTCTTGCTCTTTATTTGCATGCATGCAAGTACTTCCATTGTTGTCATCCATTCCATTCTCCTCGCTTGCTTACTTTTCATTGACCTTGTCATGGTCCTTTCTTATCATCCTTTGGGGGTCCCCTCATTCTTGCTCATATTGTTAACCAAATGATGAGGGGTTTACTACTTATTAACCCATTGGGTGTGGATGTTTCCAGCTTATCCTTTTCCTTATTCCATTTTTTTTCTTTATTTCCTTTCTCTTCTTCTCTGTTATCTTCTCTTAACATTGGTATCCAATGGTTGGACAAGTAGTAATAGATCTACCACTTGTCAACCATATGGATAAGGTCTCTTTTCATCCTCCTCACTTCATTCTCTTCTCATTTTGCTCCTTAGTTAACTTTAGCACTGGCACCCAAAAGTTGACTTCACAATGAAGGGTCCACTACGCATCCTTCATACGGATATGAGGTCTTTTTCCATTCCTCATTCTCCGTTTTGCCATATTTGCCTTCTTCCTCCTCATTGTTTCTCAAGAATGGCTTCTTTCTTATTCTTCTTCCTTACTACCCTTTTGCCATTCTCGAGTCCTTTAAGGTTTCCTTTTATCAGTCTTCTTCATCTCCACGAGTGACTCTCCCTTAACTCACTTTTCACGATCTTGAGTTCATTCGATCCCTTCCAATTTCCTTGGATGGTCTTCTTCAATCAACTTTTCTCCCAAACTCTACACATAAACAGCGTAGAAAGTGGGAGGTGCCAAGTTATTCCATCGGAGAGGTTCAAACTACTCTCTTACTGGAGTCCTTCTCCTCCATCATCCCCCACAATGTTCACTTGTCCCATAACTTGGAGTCCTCAAGCGCCAATTCGCTCGACTACGGGTGGTCTCTCTTTCTTCCACTCCTACCACACTGATAAGGTCATATTTAGTGTATATTTAGTGGTTGGCTTGGATTATATTTTAACACTTTTATGGCTAAATTTATATGTAATTCATGATATTTTCTCATATTTAATTTATTTGTTTTTAGGCACTAAATTGGAGCTAATTCCATGAAAAACAAGGCATAAGGAGCCAAGAATGATTTGATTTAAAATATAAGAGTTTGACACGTCATGTTTCCAAGACCAAAGCTAGCATGGTGAAATATTTAGCATGGAAAGGAAAGAAAAATGAATGACGGAGCAAGACACGACATGAAGAAGGGAGCAAAGGTGGAATCATGACCAGCCAGGTTTTAGCTTATGGATTATCAAGAAAGTGCCATTTAATGAGAAATAGTGGAAGACTTATAAATCGAGTGAAGCACCAAGAAATAGAGCAAAGTCAGGTGCGGGGTTTTCAAGAAAATAAATATGTGGAGCCGGTTTTAACTCTTAGCAATTGGTGATGTGGCTTAAAGGAGTCTTAGTCTAATTGGGATTAGCTCTACTTAACCTCCAAGTTTTCTAACCTAACCTAGCTACTACTAGTATAAATAGACACATTAGGATTCTCTAAAGGTGTCTTGAGTCTTGAGTCTTGGATCTTGGATTTTATATCTTAGACTTTATTATGTTTTTCTTTAATTCTTTTATTTATTTTCTTTATTATATTTTCTTTTAGTAGTTAAATCTCTTATTGAGGATTTGGGTAGATCTTCTAGGGATTTTAATTTAATTATTGTATGAATTGGTTTTCTTGAGGTTAAATCTATTTTCTTTGTTCTTAATTCCGTTGTATGCCTGATCAACATATAATAGGTTTTTGGAATTGTACGAAGAACCGAGAGGCGAAGTATAATTTGTGCACTAGGAAAATAGACACAATCTAATTGGATACGAGAGTAATTCAATTTATTGTGATAACAATAATTGAATTAGGGTCGTGGAGAAACTGATTTAATTATAATCTTAGGATCTAATTGTTCTTAGTTAATTAGTTTATGCATCGACAAGTCACTACTAGAAAAACAGTCCATAGAAACGGAAATAGCGACGGAATTTAATGAAAAATCCGTCCCTAATAGCCTTTCCAACGGATTTAGGGACGGATTTATTTCCGTCCCTATACGCGCGTCCCTAATATTTAGGGACGGATAATAAAATCCGTCCCTAAATTCGGTGGAAGACACGAGACAGGGTAATGACATTTGAAACGGATTTTGCGACGGATAGGCAGCTACTGCAGCGGAATTAGGGACGGAAATAGCAACGGAATTTGGGACGGTTTTTTCCGTACCTAAAAGTAATAGCTGAAAGGTATTATGAACTGATTTTGGGACAGATTTAGGGACGGATTTTTTTGGGGAGGACTTTAGGGACGGATTTAGAGTTTAGGGACTGATTTAGGGACGGGTTTTATTATTTTTTACCTTTTAGGGACGGTTTTAGGGACAGAAAATGTAAAAAATAATTTTTTTAAAATAATATTTTATTTATGTAGTGGCGGGGTATTAATTTTTTATGAATTAGTAGTAATAATAATAATAAATAATATTATTAATATTTTTATTATATTTAATAATATAATTATAATAATAATAAAATTTAATCGTATTATTCTTATTAGTGCTATTAATATTTAGTAATATTATTATTATTATTATTATTATTACTATATAAAATAATATTAAAATAGACGAAAATGAAAAATAAATTATAATTTTATATATTTACTGTAAATGTTGTATACATGAAATGTACAAAAATATATCTAAAAATCACCTAAATGGGAGGCAATCTCATCGAAGTCATCCCCGGCCTCGACATCGCCTTCGCCCTCGCCCCGGGCCTCGGCATCGCCCTGATGGGTCGCATGATGGACGTCCTGGGGCTGAGGCTGTACCTGCGAGATGGACTCTCCGGTCCTAGCCTGAGCGTACGGAGGTGGCTCGTCTGTCGGATTCGAAGCTCCTGGAGGCGGAGGAAAACGGCCTATCATCTGCTGCATCTGCTGTAATCGCTGCTCCCACACTCTATCTCTCTCAGCCAACTGTCGAGCAGACTCTAGTGCAGCCTCTTGTAACCTCCTGTCGACATCGGAGCGTAAGTCGGCCATCTGTTGTCGCAAGGAAATATTCTCTTGCCACTGAGATGGGATGGAAGAAGAGTCGGCCTGAAACTGGGGTGGTGAACTAAGTCGCCGTACCCTAGCATCCGACCGCGTTCGCCACCCGCAACCCCCTGAAAGACCGTATGCGGGTTGACCTCCGAGTCATCGGCAGCTCGTGCACGTGCCTCCGCAATCGCTCGATCATAATCCTCCTAAAAAGTAGAATATAAATTAAATTATCAAGTGTGTGAAGTATAAGATTAATCGAATATTCTTATTTTAAATTGAATAATTATATAAGAATAAACTAAATTAACGTTACAATTGTATAAGTAATTACTTAAGATGATTATATATAATGAGTTATAATTACTTAAACTTTAACTTCAATAATTATATATTTAAGTACTTAAACTTATAGCAATGGTCTTGGCACGACCCTCGGGATAATCACCGGCCTTGGTCTTGTACAGCTTGCCGAATAATCTGTCAGGACCGGGATCACCACCCGCCTCCTTAACCTACAAAAGCAAAAAATGTGTTAAATAATTATATGTATGAAATAAAAAACTAAAGCAAAATAAAATATGGATTTAATTATTACCAAATCGGACTAGTGGAATGCGGTGCCCCTACTACCACCTCTATAGACAATCGCCTGCTCAGTGCTGCGATTCTTCTTGTTCACCACACTGTGAAGCTTGAAAGTAGGGTCGGCATCCCATTGTGCACGGAGGCGGTCCTAGACATGATCTGAAGTCCAAGTAGGTGCCCTACGTATCTGCCGAGCTCGGCTAAACTCATGCATGATGAATTTACCGGCTGTGGCATCAAAGAAGGCCCGTGCCGCCTTCCGCTCCTCGGCGGGGAACAAGTAACGCCTCTGTAATTTGAAAGAAATAATGAAAGTGCGCAAATAATAATGTCATAATTCAATTAAACAATTAAGCAATGGTAATAATAATTATTAAAAAAAATATTCAAATAATAATAATGTAATAATTAAATTATATGAATAAATAAATAATTAATGTAGGTTATGACTTACCATCCATAAATCAAACATACGGGTGCGCGTCTCCTACGGAACCTTCATCCAGGATAACCACGGCTCGATCCAATGTCCGTATATGATATGCTTGATCTCTGTCTTCGCCCTCTTGTTTGTCTTCTCATCCCTTCAAAATTCCATTATCAAAGGTAGTTAGTAAGAAAAACAAGTAAATATAATTAGGAATCATTATAAAATTAAAAAAAGTTAAGATTTTACTCGTAAATCTGGGCCACTGTCATCGGTGTCGGGGGATCTAGCTGAGATGGGCCGGACACATCAGGCTGAGATGGCTGGGCGGGCTGGGCTGGCTGGGGGGACTGGGAGGGTTGGGAGGGCTGGGAGGCAGGTGTAGGCATGAAAGACGACGGGGCAGTGTGGGAAGAGGAGGCTCGCTGGGAAGCAGTCGTCTGTGCTGGCGGCACAAGGCGGTATGTCATTCCGCCGACTGTCACCTCCTGAACTGGCGGTGGAGATGGAGATGGAGATGCACCATAACTCTGTGCTAGAGGAGCATGGCTAGATGTAGGGATGGAGGAGTGGAGACCAATATCCGGAAGCAACGGAAGTGATGGGGAATGAGATCGAACCGCTGATGCAGACGTCGGCTAAGTACGAAATATTATAACAAACTTGTTAGTTTAATTAATTATATATAAGAACATTCATGACAGTTAATCAATTTTGGTGAATAAATATTGAAAAGCACCTGTGTATGCTGCGAAGCTGGAACATGTGGGGATGGGAACGTCTTCTGAGGTAGAACGGTGGGTGGAGGTGGTGGTAATCGTGAAGTAGGATGACCGACTGAGGAAGATCCTGATCCGGAATGGTGTGACTGAGTCTCGGAGCCCCCTCGACCAGAACTGGCCGATCGACCTCGGCCTCGTCCTCAACCGAAACTCGAGGGATGATCATCGTGCTGTGAACTCTACAAAATTGTGGCTTATCATTAATAATAAACTAGTTTATTTCAATTTTGTATTAGTTTTAAAATTAACAAATTTTATAATTACAACTAAGTAAGTAATTTAATTAAATAAATTATTTAATTAAAATGATTATTGAATAGTATTATTAAGTAAATATAATTATATTTAGTTTATTCATTGATTTAGGGAAGTAATTAATATTATGATTTAAATATTTGTAATCTAATTAATTATATATAAGAACATTCATGACAGTTAATCAATTTTGGTGAATAAATATTGAAAAGCACCTGTGTATGCTGCGAAGCTGGAACATGTGGGGATGGGAACGTCTTCTGAGGTAGAACGGTGGGTGGAGGTGGTGGTAATCGTGAAGCAGGATGACCGACTGAGGAAGATCCTGATCCGGAATGGTGTGACTGAGTCTCGGAGCCCCCTCGACCAGAACTGGCCGATCGACCTCGGCCTCGTCCTCAACCGAAACTCGAGGGATGATCATCGTGCTGTGAACTCTACAAAATTGTGGCTTATCATTAATAATAAACTAGTTTATTTCAATTTTGTATTAGTTTTAAAATTAACAAATTTTATAATTACAACTAAGTAAGTAATTTAATTAAATAAATTATTTAATTAAAATGATTATTGAATAGTATTATTAAGTAAATATAATTATATTTAGTTTATTCATTGATTTAGGGAAGTAATTAATATTATGATTTAAATATTTGTAATCTAATTTACCAAATATCCTTTTAAACTTATTGAACTTATTAAAGTAAGTAAACTAATTAAAAACTAACAAACTTATTAGACTTAAATACTTAATATTTAAACCGAGTAAACAAATTACTTATGATTTAATATTTAAAGTAATTCAAGTAAGTAGTATTAAACCCTTAAACTGTTTACTAATTAAATCATATTGTTAAACTAATTAAAGAAATTAGTATTTAATGGTTATATATTTATTAAACTATTTAGTAATGAACAACAAGTTAAAGTAATTAAAGAAATTAGTATTTAATTTTTAAATAATTATTATACTATTAACGCATTACTATAATTAAACGATGTTCTAATTATTATAATATTGAACAGCTTTAAAGATATATTACTATTTTTATGTTTGACATTATTTAAGTAATTATACTAACTACAGTAATTAAACAAGTAATTATATTTTAATCAATATTTAATATTTAAACTTATTAAATTAACTATTATGAGTTAATATTTAAACTTATTTGAGTAATTAGACTAATTAGTATAATTACTAAGTATTATATCTATAAATTAATGGTACTAATTAGAGTAATTAGTAACATTACAAATTATGACATTAGTTAAACTAATTTAAGTAATTAGAGTAATTATTAGTATTACAAAGTATTCTTTACTAAAACTAATTAAACTAATTAGAGTAATTAGTATGATTACTAATTATTAGATATTTATACAAATATTACTAATTAGAGTAATTAGTAATTATTATGTATTACAACTAATAATACTAATTGAACCATTAGTATTAATTATTACTATTTATTATATTTATAAACTAATAATACTAATTACCAAACTATCAAATATTTTAACTAATAATACTAATTAGAGTAATGAGTATTTTTATTACTAATTATTATATATTTACAAATAATACTAATTAGAGTAATTATAATGAGAACAAAATAATGAACACCAAAACAATTAAACAATGAGAACAAAACTAAAATTAGACCAAAATTAACAAAACTAAGAGAAAACAACTATTATACCGTCATTGGACGGAATTGGAGCGGATTTGAACCGGGAAAACGTCGCCGGCAATCACAGGCAGAGAACCGCCGTTGGTGACGGACCAAATGGCGGCCGACGGCGAGGAGGAGGGCGCTGCGCACGGTGGCTCGCGGGGTGGGGGGGGGAGGAAGGAAGAAGAAGAAAGAAAGAAGAAGAAGAAGAAGAAAGAGATGGGGGGAAAGGGTCGTCGGCCCGATTATATTAAATGAATTGGAGCGGATTTAGGGACGGATATTTAGGGACAGATTTATCAATGGATATTTCTAAATCCGTCCCTAATTCCGTCCCTAAATAAATAAAAAAATAATAATCCGTCCCTAAATCCGTCCCTAATTAACAGCTTTCAACAACTGAAGGTTGAAAGGACGTAGGATTTTAGGACGGATTTTGGGATGGATTATTGAAAAACCGTCCCTAAATTAATCAAAATTGCTAATTCCGTCCCTACATCCGTCCCTAAAGTACAGCTGGAATTCGGAGAGCCGTCCAAAAGTGCTTGAGTATTCCAACGAAATTAGGGACGGAATTTTAAAAATCCGTCCCTAAACAACCGCTATTTAAAAAAATAAATTCGAAAAGACTCTTATATTAGGGACAGAATTAGGGACGGATTTTTAAAATTCAAAATTTCCGTCCCTAATTCCGTCCCTCACGAAAAGCCGAAAATATTGGCGGGAAGAAACGCTCCAATTATTTTTGTTTAGGGACGAATTTAGGGACGGAAATTTAAAAATCCGTCCCTAACTTAACTATAAAAAGTATGGCGGGTTAATCACGTGCCATATTATGTATTTTGGGGACGGATTTTTAAATTTCCGTCCCTAAATCCGTCCCTATGAGGTTATAAATAAAATGATAAATTGTGTTATAGCGACGGAAATAGAGACGGATATTTAATATAAAGACGGATATAGTGACGGTTTTATCCGTCCCAAGTATTAAAGATCGATTTTTTCAGCCGATTTCGAATTAAATGAAGAATGGGGACAATTACTTTCAATTATATATGCAATTTGGTCCAAATAACCCACTACCTATGTGTAAACTTTAAAGAACATCGGTTTTATATGAAATATACAAACGGATTTGTTAAATACTATAGTTATGTTACTAACACATCGAGTACTCTTCGTTCGAAACAAATTTAAAGCCTGTAGAGGCTTCCGATAAGCGATCCAACGTTCTAATACTCTCATCTACATACCTCTGATAGCTTATAGTTGGTGAATGGTAAATTGAAAGACGAATGAGCCGGTTTAGTCCTTCTATCGATATTATACGAGATTGATGAGTTGCAACGGTTATAGCAACGGAAATTACGTTTGCAACGGATTTAGGGACGGATTTCGTTGTTAGGGACAGTATACAATTAAACCGTAGGGTTTGAGGTGCCAAAAAGTCCTTAAACCCTAAGATCAAAAAATAGGGACGGAATTAGGGACGGAAATTCTAATTCAGGGTTTCGGATTTAGGGTTTAAACCCTTTATTTAGGGACGGATTTAGGCAAATCCGTCCCTAAATCCGTCCCTGGTATCCAAAATGTCAAACAAGCTTTCAACGGAATTAGGGACGGTTTTAGGCATTTCCGTTGCTAAAACCGTTGCTAAGCGTTATGTGAAATGACTTATGTTAGGCACGGATATAAGGACGGAAAATGCAAAATCCATCCCTATATCCGTCCCTACTTAGTTTTCGTGAAATCTTTGTAGAACTACCTCGAGGTGGGTATTAGTTTATTGCCTTCGCACCATATTATTATAATAACATCACTCCCATATTAAAAATTATGTTTAAAGTAATTGGGGAATTAGTAAAAGTTGACGATTGCATGAACTTGTACATAACTTAACACTTAACATATTGCTAATGCAATTGGTGAAATATAATTATGGCATCTGTTCATTACAATCTTGGTACAAAGCAAGTTAAAATTCATTTGGATTATATCCAACATCATCATCAGTGTCATCGGAGCAACTTGTTGATTCTGCTGAATCGAACTCATCCTTCGAGTCGTCCAATTCCGCGATTGGTTGAAGCTCCCCTAAGTCAACAGCTAAGTTGATACCAGCCATGTCAAACAATTGTATTGCATCTGTATTAGTGGTAACAGCTGGGGTTTGCACGATCTCTTCATTTTGGTATGGAGCATCATCTTCAACTTCTTCAGTAACATTATGAACAACTCTCCTCGATTTTGTCTCACAGACGGCCAACCAATTAGCTCTGTCTCTTCTAGCTCTGGAATAATCACAGAAGTAAACTTGAATGGCTTGTTGTGCTAAAACAAATGGATCATATTTCTGATACATCTTTTGCCGATGGACATCAACCAACTTGTAATCTTGATGAACCTTCATTCCGTTGGAAGGGTCAAACCAATCACACTCGAACAAAACAACTATGGCCATGCTGTCTGAAGAATTATACTCAATGACCAAAACATCTTTCAAGAGGCCATAATAACTGGTGGAAGGATCGTCCGTATTTGTGCCTCGAACACAAACACCCCAATTCATTGTTGCTTTGCCGGCTCCACGTTGAAGAGTGTGGAAGTTATACCCGTTTATAAACACACCGGGCCAAGAGGTTGCCTTCCTTGAAGGTGGCCAAGCAAGTAGCATAAGCACCGGCAAATCATCAATGTGCTTTGCTCGATTAACCGGTGCATCAAGCTGTATGTGATAACCCAGGAGTTAGAATAATCAAACTAATACCCTTACATCTTTATAATTCTCTAAACAATTTAATTATCAAAATCGAACTATACTAACATATCGCTTGAACCAATCGGCGAAATGGGCGTCAATCGAATCATCAATGGTACGCTGATCGAATCCATCATTTTGATAATATTGGACAAAGGAGCTGGGGTAAAAACAAATCGGTATAAGTGAAACAAACTACATATAGTGAAATAAACGATTTCGTTGTGAAAAATTTCAATTAACTTACTTAAGGATGGGTTGCACCTCCGGACAATTTTGCAAAACATACATATGCACTACACGTTGTTCTTTCTCACCAAGCCTGACACACCCGGACCTAGCACGACCTTCTCGTACGAACGGAATAGTACAAGATGACGCGAAAATTTAACAATAAGTCGGTCCGGCTGTGTCAAGTTTGAAGAGAAGATAAGCTTAAGACAAGACGTAGTTGGAAGATAAGATTGGTGACCATGCATGAAATCTCTAAGTGGACTCCTTGAAGTCCATAGCCAATGGATTGGAGGTCCATTCGTGAATTGGTCAGTGAATCGGGCCAATAATCAAAGTTTTGAGAGATTTTAAGAAAAGAGAAAGTTTGGCCCGGGGCTCGAGTAAACCCGGTGCCGGGCTCCCCTATAAATAGGGGGGAGATGAGCTCTCCCCCTCATTTTCTCTCTTTTCTCTCTTCTATCCTTTCTCTTTTCTCTCAACTGCTCCAGGGGAGCAATTTTGAACTTTTGGCCGATCCGGACAAACCGACCGCCAGTTCAAGGCGAGATCTTGGTGAGTTGTTCTTAACTCCTTGATCTTCATTTTTTCAAGTTTGTACGCTTATCCATGCATTGGTCTAGGAGAAATCCAAGCTCAAAGTTAGTTTCAGCTTTTTGTTAGCTTTTAAGTTTAGATTTGAGATTTAGGGACTTTGAGCTTGTAATTCTCGTTTCTGCTCCGGTAAACGTGTCGTGGGAGGTGTGAGGAACCTCCATCTCGAATTTCACGCAGAACGGTGGACCGAGGGGCTCGGGATCCGAGGAAATGCTCGGATCCCGAGAAGGGCCGAGCGGCTCCCGTGCGGGAGAGACCGCCTGGCCGAGTCCTGCGCGGGACTCGGGCCAGTCCCGCGCGGGACTTGGCCAAATTGGCCACCCGCGCGGGTGGGCCTTTGCCGGCCCAATTCGTGGCTGGGCTGGACCCAGCCACACGGGAGGGCCTTCCTGGCCCAGAATCTGGGCCGGGCTGGGCCCAACGGGTCCCCAAGGGCATTTTCGTAATTTTTCTCCAAGTGTCCAATTTTACCCCGGAACCTCCCGGACACTTTTCCAAGCCCCGAATCACTTCCAAACATCGTCTTAGGTCATGTTAGAGCCTCATAGGTGCATTCATAAATTTAATTATGAATGCTAATTTATATTTCCGTGTACTAGGGCTCCGGTTGGATCAAGCGCGGCGATACTCCGGAGGTTGAGCTACATAGAGCGCTTGGGAATCTACGATTCTCCCACTACTGTGAGTGGCCTAGACTTCTTTGTGTAGCCACTGGGGGAAAGGGCTTTAAAAATGATTTTAAAAGATAAATGTTTTTCAAAAGAAGTTTTTGGGATATGGGAAATCCACACACACACACACATGTGCTTGTGATATACCCACAAATTGAGTGGGATGTTTAAAAATAAATATAAGTACTATGTGTGTGTGTTTGTATATATTTTAAATATGTATGTTGTATATATATATATATATGTTTTTAAAATATTATTATTATGATTATTGAGGGTACGATGCCCTCGGGAGATGAGCGATTGAGAGGGTTCCTCGGGGCTCCAATTTACGGGAGCGTGGACCGAGTTTGAGAGCATGCATGATACTCAGCCGTGGACCGCCTATCGAGGGGCACGGTGAGTCGAGCCTGGTTGGGAGAGGCGCGTAGGGAAACTCGCCAGAGCTCCAGTTCGCTGTGTTCCACCACAGCGAGGCACCACCGAGGGAAAGGGCTAGAGAGTTAGAAAAGAGAAAATATATATATATATATTATTATGAGAAAAGAGATAGCCCTCGGTGCAGTGAGGCATAAGACGACCGGCGGGTCGCACCTCCAGTATGATAGAGATGCCAGCCCATTTTATATAGGTATATATATATATATATTTATTTATAGTGATTTTAAAGGAGGGTTCTCAGCAAGAGAACCAGAAAAGATTTTTAAAAGAAAAATATTTATTTTATTATTATTTTATTTTATTTTATTCTGGATTTCCCTTATCTGCCCTAACCCAGATGGAGATTCTTAGAACCTCTGTCACTCACCTGTATCCAATGTGGATGGATGCAGATCCGCGATCGGAGTCAACGAAAGAAAAGAGGCTCGCTAGGAGGCGTCGGTGGCTTAGGCTTAGAAGTTTCCGCTGTGTAGGTATTCTCTCAATTAGTCCACTGGCACTACTTTTAAAATTATTATTTTATTAAATATTTTCTAATTAAAGTTTTAGTTTTATTTGACAGCGATGATGCCCATTTATGCCTTGCGGTACCTTAGGTGCGTGACTGGCCAGCACTTACTTCGAGGCAGCGCGGCGGTTGCCACGTGGCCGGCTCGGAGCGGGTCGGGGCGTGACAACTTTAATTGTATCAGAGCGTTTAAAAGATTCTGATTATTTTCAAAACTATAAAAGTATTTTTCAAAAGTGTTTTCAAATTGTTTTCAAGTGTTTTGAAAGCCAGTGGATTAAGTAGGTTTAGAATTTCAGTGTTCGAGTGTGTAGTTACTCGAAAGCGTCGTAAATAATCGTACCTACTCTTAGAATACCTTCTTTAGTAGCAAGCCACCAAATAGTGTTCTCGAGTGTGGTCTTAAGTGAGAAGACATCTTGACCACTATTTTCCTCGAGATTCGTGCAAGCAAGGCACGTTTTCCAAGAAACTCCCCAACCCAAATTTCTAATGTTCCTTCTACTCGACAACCAATTATGCAAGAGATGGTGTCTCCCTTGAGATGACGAGATAGGTGATGTCTCGTCTAGCCTTTCGACGAAGCCTAGTTAGAGGCTTACTAGTGGTGAAACTGCTTCGATGCCCACAATCTTCGATGTTCAATCTTTGAAGTTGTGAACATCGAGACTCGCTAGTAAAGCAGCGAGTGTCAAGCGTAAATTAGATACGTTGCCCCATTCTTTACACTAGTGACGTGTGAAATTTGGGAGGAAATGTTGCGACTAGAACGAGGCCAAGATGGGTATAACGTGTGTGAACGCTAACCTCATTTCTCTCGCTCTCTACACCATTGGTGTGTAGCCTTGGAGAGAGAGTTCGGTTAGGATGAAAGAAATCAGACGAGTCAATCACGGAGGATGTGGTTGACTAAAAAAAACCTTAGGACGTGAGATGAAACATCCGAGCAACCAGATGAAGGATCGAGAAAGACCCCACAAAGCATCAAATGGAGATGAAGAGAAGCGATTGCCGAAGTGTCTACAGGTTGGCAAGTCTGGTGGGATAAGCCCACAGATTGTCTGGACGATGCTCCGTGGAGTGAGCATGAAGTGAGAGAAGTGGCAGCAAGGGCTAGCTAACTTCATTTATTCTTACACAATGGTGTGTAAGTGACATGCGAGTGGATAAAGGAGACCTCACTCGGAATCAATTGTGAGGAAGTGTCCAAGGAAATTGGAAGAGAAAGAGTGAGCCCAAGATCTCAAGGAATGAGGTATGGGAAGACGACTTAAAGGTGTGAAAAGGATTGATAAGAGAAAACCCCAAAGGATTCAAGGATGGTAAAAAGGGAAGAGTAAGGAAAGAGAACCAAAGAGAAGCCATTCTTGGGAAACGATAAGGAGGAATGAGGCAAGGATAATAAAACGAAAATTGGAGAAGGATAAAAAGGGATTACATCCAGGTGGTCAAAGAGTAGTACATCCGTTACTACTTGTTTGACCATTGGATACCAATGATGAGAAGGATAATGGATAAAAGAGAAAGGAAATGAAGATGGAGGAAATAGAATAAAGAGAGTAAGGGGGAGGAGACCTCCAAAGGATAATAAGAAATGATTTAGAACAAAGTGAATGGGAAGAAAGTAAGCGAAGAGAGAGTGTAACGCACGACAATGATGGAAATGCCTACTTGCGTGCGAATGAAGGGTACGAAGAGAACATTTTTCAAAGATTGAGAAGACATCATCAGAAGGAACTGGTGAAAAAGAAGAAGAGGAAAGGAGATGAAAGCGAACCCCTAAACAAGGATTAAGAGATGTTGTGATGTAGTGCGGAGGCTTTCTTAATGAAGAAAGAAAGCATAAGAATCCTAGGTAAAAGAAGATCTTAGGCTACTAAAAAGAAGAACGAGGCTTAAAGAAAGAAAGACTTAGTTCAGTTGATGAACTAAGTTTGTTAACTAGGAGTAGAGCCTTAAAAGAAGAAAAGCATAACATATCACTAGAAAACTATAACTTTAAAAAGCGATAATTTCATAATCAACCATAGGTTAATAGCTCCAAATGACTGACCAGGATTAGTAAAAGAATAAGACTAAGAAACTAGGGTTAGAGACAAAACCTAGGTGAGTAACTTAGAGATAGACTAAAGAAGAATATGAAAAAGAGAATAAAAGAAACTTAGAAAGAGGATTAAGAAAGATATAATGAAGGAAAGTGAGTAAAAGACTTAGAAATGGATATTAGTTAAAGAGAGCCGTGCATAATGAACCCCGAACTCGAGTCAAGTCAAGGCACTACATCCTAAAGCGAATAAATCAAGGAAAGGAAAGAATAAACAAGGATTAATGGAGGTCAGAACCAAGAAAGAGAAAAAGGGGTTAAGGAGATATATTGGTGAAAGTAAGAAGAAACCCCCGACCATTTGATTTTGGAACGAGAGAGCAAAAGATTGAGAATGTGAATTGATGAGAAGAAGGGAAAGGAAAACCCCTAATTAATTAGATGATAAAGGAAGAGATGAAGAGGTTGGATAGAAAGAAAAATTAGAGAAAACATAAGAGAAGGAGCACTCGTAGGAAACGAGTAAATAGAGAGATGGTATCTTAATGGATGACAGGTAAGGATGATATCAATGGAAGGTAATGAAAGAGACGAGCGGAGAAATAAGAAGTGAGGATACCAAGGTATGGTAATACAAACAAGAGTGAACGAAGGATGAGAATGATGATGATGAAGGGAATAATAAGGAGATTTCAAAGCCAATCGATGAGGAAAGTGGATCGACCTAAGTAAGAGTCGAAGAAAGAGTGAAGACGAAACAAGGATGAATAAAATAATGATTAAAACTGGAGAAGACAAAAAGGTGATAAAGGATAAAACCAGAGTAATCGTTGGAATCGAGGAAGATGAAAAGATGAGATCAGAGAAGTAAAGTGAGATAAAGGAATCTAGGTTAAGGAGTCAAGGAACAAAAAGAACAAGTTAAATCTTTTAGAAGGAGGGGAGTAAGCTAACTTTGAAGATAAACTCCCCGAAGAATGATAAGTGAAGAAAGGATGTGGGAGATGAAGTCAAACCAAGCTAAGATAGAATTAGCTTGGCATGGGCAAGATAGTGAGGCTATGGGGGATAGAGAAGGGTATTGCCCACGATAAATGAACCATGACATCGAAAGACAAAGAAGAGATGTCAATGGATTAAGAGCCAAAGATGGCTAAGATAAAGGAAATCCACATGTGGAAAGCAAGAGATGAGGGAACTAAAACAGAAAAGATGACAAGGAAGAACCCCGAGTACTCAACGGAAGGAGTACGAGAATAAGGAAAGAAATTGATTAAGCTCATGAATTTCTATGAACGCAGCCAATATGAAAAGCAGTAGAACGGAAATTCTAGCACCCAAGAAAAACCAAAGGTGTTAGAAGAAAAGAGGAATAAGGATGATAACAATGAAGAAAGTCAGAGAAGAAAGCAAAGGGGGAAAAAGACGAAGCCAAGTTAAAAAGGAAACCTTGGGTAAGACGTGAGAAATCACGCGAATCGAGGTACAAGGATATGGAAGAGAGAATGGAAGCGGAGATGGCCTTAAGGATAAAGGATATGGAGATATCGAGGATTGTAAACAAGGCCAAGAAGTGGCAACTGACTCAAGAAAAGAACAGAAACAAGTAAGGGACGAGATACCTTAAGAGAGAAGAATGCGAAGATAATGAAGCTACAAAGGATACTGTACGGGTTTGACATGCATGATTGGCCTAGTCTCGTGTTGACGAGAAGGCAAGAGAAATGTGGACCCCGCAATGGACGTGGGTAAATGAAAGAAAGAAAAAGGTTAAAGAAATGGGGATATGGAGACCCCAGAAAATACTATTGACGAGAAGAAAGGAAAAGAGATCGACCATTAGCGAGAAGCTAATGTGAAAGAAAGAAATCGAAAGGAAGAGAAACGTGCGACACCTCCTGAAGTGAACACTCCAAGGGAGTGATAGATGAGAGAGAGAGCGAAAGAGGCTAGAGGAATAATATGGATGGGTATGAGGTCGAGGCTCAAATGTGATGAATTTAGGAGCCATGTGTGAAGCGTCCCTATGTGAGAAAGGGTCAGAGATCGAGATCTTGAGGATCTCCGTATTGACCACTCGAGAGGACCGGCCCAGTGTGTGATTTGGGGTGTGCATGAGGCCACCCAGAGTTATCCATCCCTGAGAGGATGAGAGATGAGATGAGATGGGCCATGGGCCCTGTATGTGATGTGATGGGCCGAGGGCCCTGTGTGTTATTATGATGGGCGGTCAGAGAGTGGGTCAGCTTGTGAGAGCCGAGGGGGCAAGATCTCTGATTCCACTGTTATGATGTGGCCAAGTGTGGGCCAGTGTGTACTAGAGCTCGACTCATACGCCGTGAGTTTTGATAGAAGAAGATCAGAGAAGGAAGGGAATAAAAGTAAGAGATGAAACGAGGAAGCAAAACCAAGATAGGGGGAAAGACGATTAACTCACCGCATCCTCGCCATGGTGGCGAGGGAGTTAAGCGAAGATCTTTCCCGGTAGCTTGGTTACAAAGACGAGTACAAGACCACGAAACGATGAGGAACGCGTCAGATGATGGCCTCGAAGTAAGAGGCAATAGCAATGGAAAGGAGAAGGAACTCCTAAAGAGAATAAGAGGTATGGAACCTCAAAGGTAATAAAAGGATAGTCTCATCGAGAGAGACTTGAAGGATGAGACAAGGACAAAGCGAGAGGATCAAGCAATCACAGCTACGGCAAATAAAGAACCTCCAAATGTCATAATTAAAGTCAAGAGAGCCTAACCCACGAATAGGTAAGGGTAGGCTATGTTAAGGAAAAGATGAGGTTCAAACTCAAGAGTAGAAGGGCAATGGAGCCACTCTTGAGAGAGAGAATAATCAGAGTGCCCAGCGAAAGCATGGTAAACTTCAACGGTGAATAGTGATGTGACACTATTCGAAAATGAAAGAAAGACGTGGAACGAAAGTCGAACCTCCCCAAGGCAACTTATTTAATTTCGAGGACGAAATTTTTAGAAGGAGGGGAGAGTTGACACACCCGGACCTAGCACGACCTTCTCGTACGAATGGAATAGTACAAGATGACGCGAAAATTTAACAATAAGTCGGTCCGGCTGTGTCAAGTTTGAAGAGAAGATAAGCTTAAGACAAGACGTAGTTGGAAGATAAGATTGGTGACCATGCATGGAATCTCTAAGTGGACTCCTTGAAGTCCATAGCCAATGGATTGGAGGTCCATTGGTGAATTGGTCGGTGAATCGGGCCAATAATCAAAGTTTTGAGAGATTTTAAGAAAAAAGAAGTTTGGCCCGGGGCCCGAGTAAACCCGGTGCCGAGCTCCCCTATAAATAGGGGGGAGATGAGCTCTCCCCCTCATTTTCTCTCTTTTCTCTCTTCTCTCCTTTCTCTTTTCTCTCAACTGCTCCCGAGGAGCAATTTTGGACTTTTGGCCGATCCGGACAAACCGACCGCCAGTTCAAGGCGAGATCTTGGTGAGTTGTTCTTAACTCCTTGATCTTCATTTTTTCAAGTTTGTACGCTTATCCATGCATTGGTCTAGGAGAAATCCAAGCTCAAAGTTAGTTTCAGCTTTTTGTTAGCTTTTAAGTTTAGATTTGAGATTTAGGGACTTTGAGCTTGTAATTCTCGTTTCTGCTCCGGTAAACGTGTCGTGGGAGGTGTGAGGAACCTCCATCTCGAATTTCACGCAGAACGGTGGACCGAGGGGCTCGGGATCCGAGGAAATGCTCGGATCCCGAGAAGGGCCGAGCGGCTCCCGTGCGGGAGAGACCGCCTGGCCGAGTCCTGCGCGGGACTCGGGCCAGTCCCGCGCGGGACTTGGCCAAATTGGCCACCCGCGCGGGTGGGCCTTTGCCGGCCCAATTCGTGGCTGGGCTGGACCCAGCCACACGGGAGGGCCTTCCTGGCCCAGAATCTGGGCCGGGCTGGGCCCAACGGGTCCCCAAGGGCATTTTCGTAATTTTTCTCCAAGTGTCCAAAGTTAGTTTCAGCTTTTTGTTAGTTTTAAGTTTAGATTTGAGATTTAGGGACTTTGAGCTTGTAATTCTCATTTCTGCTCCGGTAAACGTGTTGTGGGAGGTGTGAGGAACCTCCATCTCGAATTTCACGCAGAACGGTGGACCGAGGGGCTCGGGATCCGAGGAAATGCTCGGATCCCGAGAAGGGCCGAGCGGCTCCCGCGCGGGACTTGGCCAAATTGGCCACCCGCGCGGGTGGGCCTTTACCGGCCCAATCCGTGGCTGGGCCGGACCCAGCCACGCGGGAGGGCCTTCCTGGCCCAGAATCTGGGCCGGGCTGGGCCCAACGGGTCCCCAAGGGCATTTTCGTAATTTTTCTCCAAGTGTCCAATTTTACCCCGGAACCTCCCGGACACTTTTCCAAGCCCCGAATCACTTCCAAACATCGTCTTTGGTCATGTTAGAGCCTCATAGGTGCATTCATAAATTTAGTTTTGAGAGATTTTAAGAAAAGAGAAAGTTTGGCCCGGGGCTCGAGTAGACCCGGTGCCGGGCTCCCCTATAAATAGGGGGGAGATGAGCTCTCCCCCTCATTTTCTCTCTTTTCTCTCTTCTCTCCTTTCTCTTTTCTCTCAACTGCTCCAGGGGAGCAATTTTGAACTTTTGGCCGATCCGGACAAACCGACCGCCAGTTCAAGGCGAGATCTTGGTGAGTTGTTCTTAACTCCTTGATCTTCATTTTTTCAAGTTTGTACGCTTATCCATGCATTGGTCTAGGAGAAATCCAAGCTCAAAGTTAGTTTCAGCTTTTTGTTAGCTTTTAAGTTTAGATTTGAGATTTAGGGACTTTGAGCTTGTAATTCTCGTTTCTGCTCCGGTAAACGTGTCGTGGGAGGTGTGAGGAACCTCCATCTCGAATTTCACGCAGAACGGTGGACCGAGGGGCTCGGGATCCGAGGAAATGCTCGGATCCCGAGAAGGGCCGAGCGGCTCCCGTGCGGGAGAGACCGCCTGGCCGAGTCCTGCGCGGGACTCGGGCCAGTCCCGCGCCGGACTTGGCCAAATTGGCCACCCGCGCGGGTGGGCCTTTGCCGGCCCAATTTGTGGCTGGGCCGGGCTGGGCCCAACGGGTCCCCAAGGGCATTTTCGTAATTTTTCTCCAAGTGTCCAATTTTACCCCGGAACCTCCCGGACACTTTTCCAAGCCCCGAATCACTTCCAAACATCGTCTTAGGTCATGTTAGAGCCTCATAGGTGCATTCATAAATTTAATTATGAATGCTAATTTATATTTCCGTGTACTAGGGCTCCGGTTGGATCAAGCGCCGCGATACTCCGGAGGTTGAGCTACATGGAGTGCTTGGGAATATACGATTCTCCCACTACTGTGAGTGGCCTAGACTTCTTTGTGTAGCCATTGGGGGAAAGGGCTTTAAAAATGATTTTAAAACATAAATGTTTTTCAAAAGAAGTTTTTGGGATATGGGAAATCCACACACACACACATGTGCTTGTGATATACCCACAAATTGAGTGGGATGTTTAAAAATAAATATAAGTACTATGTGTGTGTGTTTGTATATATTTTAAATATGTATGTTGTATATATATATATATATGTTTTTAAAATATTATTATTATGATTATTGAGGGTACGATGCCCTCGGGAGATGAGCGATTGAGAGGGTTCCTCGGGGCTCCAATTTACGGGAGCGTGGACCGAGTTTGAGAGCATGCATGATACTCAGCCGTGGACCGCCTATCGAGGGGCACGGTGAGTCGAGCCTGGTTGGGAGAGGCGCGTAGGGAAACTCGCCAGAGCTCCAGTTCGCTGTGTTCCACCACAGCGAGGCACCACCGAGGGAAAGGGCTAGAGAGTTAGAAAAGAGAAAAAATATATATATATATATATTATTATGAGAAAAGAGATAGCCCTCGGTGCAGTGAGGCATAAGACGACCGGCGGGTCGCACCTCCAGTATGATAGAGATGCCAGCCCATTTTATATATGTATATATATATATATTTATTTATAGTGATTTTAAAGGAGGGTTCTCAGCAAGAGAACCAGAAAAGATTTTTAAAAGAAAAATATTTATTTTATTATTATTTTATTTTATTTTATTCTGGATTTCCCTTATCTGCCCTAACCCAGATGGAGATTCTTAGAACCTCTGTTACTCACCTGTATCCAATGTGGATGGATGCAGATCCGCGATCGGAGTCAGCGAAAGAAAAGAGGCTTGCTAGGAGGCGTCGGTGGCTTAGGCTTAGAAGTTTCCGCTATGTAGGTATTCTCTCAATTAGTCCACTGGCACTACTTTTAAAATTATTATTTTATTAAATATTTTCTAATTAAATTTTTAGTTTTATTTGACAGCGATGATGCCCATTTATGCCTTGCGGTACCTCAGGTGCGTGACTGGCCAGCACGTACTTCGAGGCAGAGCGGCGGTTGCCACGTGGCCGGCTCGGAGCGGGTCGGGGCGTGACATAGCCACTTCGTTTTCTCCTTACCCTGAAATCGGGTTGGATAGTTAAAAATGGAGAACGGTTTGAGAGACTCATTGGCTAATCCTTCATCATTGCGCCTGGGTCGCTTCGTGTGACAATACACGTCCGAATGAAAGTAATTTTGCGCGAAGTAATTAAATTCCTGTGCAATGTAAGCTTCGCAAATTGATCCTTCAACGTGAGCCTTGTTACGAATTGTCTTCTTTAGTTGGTGAAGGAACCTATATGAATTCAATTAAACAAATATGTATTAGGATGCACGTATACACATTGTTCAACAAAATTATGAACACTCAAATTATCAGGTGTCCTTAAAATAAAGAAGTTGTTAGTTTACCTTTCAAAGGGATACATCCATCGGAATTGAACCGGCCCTCCAACTAATGCTTCGTACGGCAAGTGAACAACCACGTGTTCCATTGAATCGAACATGGCTGGAGGGAAGACCTTCTCCAAGTTACAAAGAATGATCGGAACTTTCTCGTTCAAATCTCGAACCTTATTAATGTCCAGCATACTCGAACATATGCACTGAAAAAAGAGGCTAAGTTCGGTCACAGGGTTCCATACACTAGGAGGCAACATCTCTCTGAATGCAATTGGAAGCAGTCTCTGCATAAAGACATGGCAATCGTGACTCTTCATGACAGAAACCTTCTCTTCATTCATGTCAATACATCTCCCAATATTTGAGGCATACCCATCGGGAAACTTCAAATTCCTCAACCATCTCAGAATAGTTGTCTTCTGTGTTTTGGACAAATTATAGACAGCTTTAGGTTTGGTGCGTTGCTCACTTTCAGGATCAACTGCAATTGAACTTCGAAAGCATATAGCACTGATGTCTTTTATGGAATTTAAAGTGTCCTTTGATTTGCCTTTCAATTCCATGACAGTTTCGAACACTGCATCAAAAACATTCTTCTCAATATGCATAACATCAAGGTTATGGCGGATCAAGTTTGTTTTCCAATAAGGAAGATTCCAAAAAATACTCCTCTTAGTCCATTTGTGATGGGTGCCATAATATTCAAGCTTATTAATTGGCTCATCCATAGCTGTGGGCAAATGCCAAACGTGTCCATATATTTCTTCCCCTGTCAACCTTGGTGGTGCAGCCATCCTATCAACTCGACCACGGCGGAAAGACTTATTATCCTTCCTATACGGATGATCCGATTCAAGGAAGCACCTGTGGCAATCACAATAAGTCGCCTTCCTACTATGTGGAAGCACGAATGCTCTGCTCTCCTGCATACATACAGGACATCCTAGTACTCCAGCGGTGCTCCACCCGGATAGCATGCCATAAGCGGGGAAGTCATTAATGGTCCACATAAGAGCAGCCCTCATGCGAAAATGCTCATTCCTCGAAGCATCGTATGTCGAGATCCCATCTTCCCACAATTGCTTCAATTCATCAATCAGAGGTTGCAAGAATACGTCTATGTTTTTCTTTGGGTTTTTTGGACCCGGACAGATCAATGTTAAGAACATGTAAGGGCTCTTCATGCACGTACCCGGAGGAAGGTTGTAAGGAGTTACAATAATTGGCCAGCAAGAATAGGTCCTTACAAATTGCCCATGCGGTGTAAAACCATCTGCGCATAATCCCAATCTAACATTTCGAGCTTCTGAACCAAAATCAGGATATGTCCTGTCGAAATGCTTCCATGCCTCGGCATCGGATGAATGGCACATAACCCCATCTTGAGCTTCATGTGTAGCATGCCACGTCATTTGTTCAGCTATGCCTGCGGTATGGTACAACCGTTGCAACCGGGGAGTCAGTGGCAAGTATCTCAAAATGGCTGTCGGAATTCTTTTACGAGTTCTATCCCCACGACGACTTGTGTCCTTGAATCTAGGTTCACCACAAAACCGACAGCAATTAGAGTTTGAATGTTCCTTCCAGTACAACATGCACCCATTCTTGCACGCATGAATCTTTACCACAGGTAAACCTAATTCATTGATGGTTTTCCTATGTTGATAATAGTTTGGAGGAAAGTTATTTTCCTTCGGCAATACTTTCCTGATGGCATTACAAAAATAATTGAATGCACATTCGGACAAGTTAAACTCTGACTTCCCATTTAATAAGGTGGAAGCAAAAGACAACTGTGACTCACTAGACCCCTCAAACAAAGGCCGATCCGCATTTTGCACGATGTCAAACCACTTGTCGTCCAACTGTGTCACAGGTTGCTCTGTGAATGGATCTTGCTCATATCCATACTAGTTTGCTACTTCTCCACTGGGTCCGGGCTCGTCTTCATTATTTTGGGCAAAGCTCGGTCGTGCAGCATCAAAAACCATACGCTGATCCCATGTCATGTCATCATAGCAACCCCAATGTGACATCTCATCCGGTAATGACACTTGTTCGTGCTGTTGCTGCTCGTTATTTTCAATACTACACAATGGTTCTCCGTGACTAACCCAATTCCAATAATGCTCCTTAAATCCATGTAGTATTAAATGTTGTACAACCCTCATTGGTAAAAAGAAGTGCATATTATTGCACTTAGTGCAGGGGCAACGAATTTTTTCCCCATTTTTCCAAGACGCGTCTTGACTTGATGCCCAACTAATGAATTCTCCAACACCAGCTATAAACTCGTCGGTTACACCCTTCTTTCCTGGTTCCTTCCGATGATACATCCATTGTCGACTGCATATCAACTCTTCCATTTCTCCTGTCAAATATTCCACAAATTTAGTTCGATTACTATCCTCGAACCCTATTCGATACTGTTAACAACTGCAATAAAAATCTATAATGAATTATGAAATATATGAAGAAGTTTCTTTTACATTTTCAACTCAATTATATTTGGTCATTTTGAGCGAAATAATAACTACATTGCACACAATATAAAAGAAGATACTTAATGTAAGTTCTTGCAATTAAATAATACTCAACAAATGCAATAAAAGTAATTCCATTCAATCAAAGTTCTACAATTACAATAATCGAAATATGAATCGTATTAATATCAAATACTAAGTTACAATTAATAAAAACAATTATACACAACGAAATAAATATTACACCTAAACCCTATCACAAATAAACTCACAATTATGTAATTCAATTTTAATTAGTTTATGTAACGTACATAATAAAATTAATAAGCATCACAATAAACCTAAACCCTCACTCAAAACATTCAAAGAAATCTAACAATTTTACAACCCTCATCAATTAACATTCAAAGAAATCTAACACTTTTACACTAACATATGGAAAAAATCACCAAAACTCAACATTCAAATTTAAAAATAATCATCAAAATCTGAATATTATCTAATTCCTTAATTTATAACATATGTTAATCATCAAAATAAAGTCATATAAAAAGAGATTTGAAGATATTACCTTGATTTCCACCAAATCAACACAAAACTTGACTTTTACTACTATTTTCTTATGGGAAAATTGAGAGAATGGAGAAGAAAGAAGTAAGAAGATGGGGAGGGAGGCGGAGAAAATGAGGGTTCTGCTAAGTGCAGAACCCTAAAAACATGGCCAGTTAAAACGCACCGTTTTGGCTGGCCAAATATAATTTTTTTCGTGGCTGACATTTGGGACGGAATTAGGGACGGATTTTGATAATCCGTCCCTAAAACCGTCCCAAAAATAAGGCAGATATTTATCCATTTATCTCACTCTATCCGTCGCTAAAACGGTTGCTAAAACCGTCCCTAGAACCGTCCCAAAGTTACTCCATTTTTTTTGCCCTAATTTATTCCTCCCTAAATCCGTCCCTAATTTTCCAACGGATTTTGGTACGGATTATTTTACCGTCCCTATTTCTCCGTTCTACTCTTTAGCGACGGATTTAGGGACGGATTTTTTTTTCCGTTGCAAATTCCGTTGGTGAATTAGGGACGGAAAAATCCGTCCCTGTTTTTCGTGGCTATTTTGCCTTTTTCTTGTAGTGAGTGGTAATCACTTAGTTAAGAAAGCTTAGGATGATCTGAGAGGGCTCCTAAGTATATTAGTGATTGTTATTTTAACCTTGTTAACTAAATTCATACATAATTAGATTAAATACCTAGAAGAAAAGCCTAAACCGTAACGCTTTTAAATATTGATTTTCTCTTTAATTATTTGCCATTGTTCTTTTAATTAGATTATAATATCTTGTTTTTATTTAATTACTTCATTGCTTTTATTAAAATTGGATTCTCTCTTTTATTAAACTCTACTAGAATTAGGATTCAGTAATTCACAAGTCCTTGTGGGATCGATACCTTGGAATACTCCAAACTACATTACTTGATTTCATACTCTTGCGAAAATTTTCGATCAAGTTGGCACTGTTGCTGGGGATTTGATTTGATTGCTAACTTTTTAGTTATAGTAGTTTTAGTTTAATTTTTCTGTTTTTATTTATTTATTTATTTAGTTTAATTTTTCTTTTTTTTTTAGTTTTTTTTCTTAGGAATTCTGCTTATCTTTTCTTTTTCTTATTTTAGGTAAATATGGAAGACCACTGGGTGAATGTGAACTACATGAGCGCCTATGAAGGACAACAAGATGGTTGGGATAATTCTTTTATTCCCACCTATAATCCTTGGAGGAGAAATGATCCGAATTTCTCTTGGTCTTATCAAAGAGCTGCTGCTAGACCTTCAAGATTACAAGGTTTCCATCAAAGACAACATCTTCAATCTCAACCGTCCACACAAGAAAGTAGTAGTGAGGATAAGTTTCTAGCCTTCCTAGCACAAGTCTGTTTACAAATTTAGAAATTGGACAAAATTGATGAGTTGGAAAGGATTATTGAATCTCAATCCATTGCAATTAAAAATCTTGAAGCCCAAGTGGTCAAATCGCACAAATTATTAGTGGGTCAGAGGATGAAAATGATGAGGAATGGTGCAGTGAAGAAACAGGCTTGGAAGACAATATAAGCGGCGCCGGTTCTAGAACACAAGAGAATGATGACGCTTACGGCAATGAAACGGTGCCGAAGGATCCTACAAATGGGCCCACAGTTATCCTATAGCCAAAAACTCAACTTCAACCTTGTGTGCCGCCCAATTACATCTTCAAGGAGACATAACCACTAATGAAACATCCAATACTACATTGAAGATTGGCAAAGAAAGGGAAGTATTTCAAAATTTTAAACCTTTATTAATCCAGTTCTTTATGGTGTTGATTCACTTGAATTTGTGGTTTCTTTGCAGGAAGGTCATTTGAAAAATTCCAAGGAGTATACTGCCAAGGCTATTCAAAGACATGAATTGTGGAATATATGGCAATATGATTCAAAGACATGAATTACTTGGAAGATAATGTCTAGCTATGGACATTAAATTTAGCGCTTGTTGGGAGGCAACCCAACATTCTAACCTTTCTTTTAATTGTTTTATTTTATCAATTTTTAGATTATTTTATTTTATTAATCTTTGTTTAATTTTCTTTTGTCTTGGAATTTCATAAATTTTACCTCACAATTTTTACATGGATAAAGGGAGATTTCTCTACCTTCTATTTTGCTTAATTGCTTAAATTTAATATTCATATTTCATGTTTAAGTGTGGGGGTGAATTTTTGAAAATCTAAATTTTTATTCTTGTTACTAACAATATTTCTTGAGTTCATGTATTTGTAGGTGTCAATTTTGAATTTAGTTAATATTATTTCATGCATACATATTTTTATTGTTCAAAAGACATTGAGAATGAGAACAAGCAAGGAATTGAATCATTGATCATCAAGGAACGAGCCTGGCGCTGTATTGGTTGGATCTCTGGTGCTTGTCTTCAGCTCGAGCAAGTCAAAATTGAAAGAATTGTGACCCCCGCGCAGGACCCGAAAGAGACCCGCACGGGGGCTAAGCTCATCAGTCCAACCGATTGCCGAAACGCGTCTCTCGCGTGTGACACGATGATATCCCGCGCCGGATTCACTTTTGCTTCCAATGCTGCCACTATTCCTTAATTCCGTTCACTTTCACGGCCTCATCCCCTCCATTAAAACCCGATATTCATCTCAGCCATCAGCTCTTAAACCAGAAGCTTTTTCCTCTGCTCAGGCACGTGTCTGTTGAGAAAGAGTTTTAAATTTTGAATATGGTTATTTCGGTTTTAGGATGGTTAAACAGCGCTCTTTTGGGCCTATGTCAATTTGCGGCTTCATGGGAAGTTGAGTTCCTAAATTCTAGACTTTGACAATTCGTCAAACTTGCTACAACTTATTCGGCCAAATTATTTGTGGAGTTTCATCGAGATAGAAGGATGGACTTGTAAGAAAAGATTTGGACCAGACTTCATCACCAATAACCACAACTTTCTTATCCCAATGATTGGCTCAATTATCTTCATGCAAGCATATTCATATTAATTTAGTTTAGTTTGCATTTAATTAGTTTAGTTTATTTTCTATTTAGTTTATTTTTTAAAATTATTTATTTTTATATTGATTATTACTAATTTGGGGATATTTTGTATAGCTTGCATTTATACTTAACTTTTCAAAATTTTATTTCTTCACCAACTTTTATTCATTTGTGCAGTTTAATAGGTAATTGATCAATGCTCGAATCTCCTTCAAATTTCGACGTTTAAATTTTAGGGAGTTCTCGCATTCTCTTTTACTTCTATTTTCTGTACAATATTGGAGACAATATTGTTCTAAGTGTGGGGGTGAAATTGATTTTCTGTTTATTTGATTGCTAACTATATCTTAGTTTCTCTAAATTGGTCAAAATTTTTCAAAATTTTTTGTTTTTGTTTAGTCTAGTTTTCATTGGTTAATTTAATTTGATAGCATGAGCTTGTACATGATTTTGAGTTGATATTAATTGTTAAAAATTAGGTACATAATATGAGTGGATAATTGCTTTATAATTTGGCTTTGTAGATACTTTGAAACCAAGTTCATTAAGTGATTACATTTTGAATTGACTTGTGTGACCTAGTGAGAATTTGATCCTTCATGCCATATTTTTCGTTGATATTGATTCCTTCTATGATTTTGTGACTTCTAGAACTTGAACTACATCTTTTGAGATTACATGTTTTTAATATATATACAAGCATTAAGACAAAAGTCTTTAGGATTTTCATTTGAGCAAAAAAGCCTACCTTTTATACATTAATCTGTTAGTGAACCCATTTGAGCTTATTGATATATCTATAAGCTTTTTCTTTGTAGCCTATCCCAAAGAACCTTGAGCTTAAACATGAAAAATAAGTTTTTGCACCCTATTCATTATTAGTAGAGTGTTTACTTCTTTAATTTGATGATTCTTGGGATTGATTGTAGGAGAATAAGTGTGGGGGAGATGGTGATGTATATGAGGTGGTGATGAAAAAAAAAAGAGAATTCTTGCCAATTGAGAAAAAAAAAAGTAATGAAAAGAAAGGCACTAAGTTTGAAATTTTGCCTTAAAAAACATTTGAAAGTGTTGAAATTAAAAAAAAAGTTGAAAATTGATTGGCATGTAATTCTTGAGCTTAAAAAGAATAAAGAAAAAGGAGGATTTTTGCAATATATGAAGAAGTTGGTGGAGTGATTGTTGATCATGATATGCTGGCTTTTCTTGGTTTATTTACTTTACTAGTTTTGAATATTTTTGTTTTTCCCTTTATCTTTTTCTTTGTGAACCTCTCTTGTCCATTTGGCCACATTACAACCGGCCTTATGATTTTTGCTTGTACGTATATATTGGAGTAGTGGAGATTAGATGCTTTTTAAGCTTATGATAAGTTCAATTTCATATGAAGATCATGAGAGTACCTCACCAAAAATTTCAAAACACTTGAGTGATTGAGTGACACTTTGTGAGAAATTAGTCAATTTGAAATGTTTGATCTTAGTGAATGAGGTAGATTGGTGTTTGCATAGTTTAATTGTTTAGTAATTTATCTATGAAATATTACATATTTGATTTTTGGCAATTATATTGATGCTTGAAATTTTCGTACAGCTTATGTTATTAATTTGAAGCTAACCAATGTCTTTTGAAAAATGTTTGTGGGTATCGTTCTAGTAAGTCCTCGGGAAACTATAACTCCTCCTCTTTGGACACTTAGGGGTTTAAAGGCTTGTGGCATATGCTAAATGTTACCGTACACCTACGAAAGTGGAATCGTTGACACGCCCGGACCTAGTCCGCACACGTCAAGTCTTATATTTATGTGTAGTTGTGTGGTCAAAAGATGAAATTGGACCTCCCATAGATGTTTTGAACTTCCTTTAGCTCAGTTACGAGTTTAAAAACCCTAAAATTGAAGTCCAGAATTGTGGGGCAAGTTGACTGGAGTCAACTTAAATTCTGTTGACTCCAGTGCTGGACATGATCAAGTCCGGCGCCGGATCCAACCTGTATAAAGGGGTCTCGGCTCACTCGAGACCTCCATTTTCCTCCCTTCTTTTATTCTTCATTTTCTCTGAGCTCTTTCTTTAATTTCTTTCAAAATCAACCCTTCAATCTCTCTTCAAACCCTTAATTAATCATCATCACCAGCTTTTCTTGCTCTCTAGAAGATCAAAACACCAAATTTTTTAAGAATCTTTCAAATCTCCAAAAATTGTCTTTTCGGCGACAGTTTGTTCTTCGAGCTAGAGCTTTCAATTCAACTGTGGGATTTGTCTAACATTTTGGTATCTTATTCTAGACTCATCAAGCTTTAATTTGATAGCTTATATGCGTGGTTTTGTGGTCTAAGTTGAAAGTTATGCTCAATTGAATTTGCATTTTCATTGCTACCAAGAATTTCTACGACCTTAGTGTTTTGATTCAAAATTCTTGCATGATTGGTTGTTTTAATAAGTTCTTAAAGCTATAGGATCTTAGTTTAAGTGTTGAAGAGTATGTGTTTCGAATTTCAAGTCAATTGGAGTTTATTTGAGTTCAAACCGAGCTGAAGAAGGAAGGAGGCCAAAATTCGGCCATGGTGCAGTGAAGATCTGAGGCCGGATCAGCAGTGATTCGGGGCCGGATCTTCCTGGCTGGAAAAAAATCCCCAATTGGGGTCTAGGGGAAAAATGGTCATTTTGTAGTCCTAGACCCCACTTGACCCTAATTAACTCCAATTGACTTCAATTGACCTCGGGACTTGTCCAATTTTATTCCGAGACCTTAGAAACTATAATTAGATCTTGTTTAGATGTTTAATTGTTAGCCAATTGCCTTTATTAATCAAAGTAGATTTCAATTTGACTATTTAGGTACGTGATTGTACGAGGTCGGGCACTAGCATGCGAGTTTAGGCGTTCGTGGGAATTTATTTATGAGTATACAAACCTCCCTTACTTGTGAGTGGCTTGGATTATAGTAGTTGACCATTGAGGTCAACCGTTTTCTAATTGCTTTATAAAATACTTTATTAAATTGTTTATAACGTTTTGGGGTATGAAATGTTCACCATCACACACAAAGTTTATAAAGGATTTAAAGGGTGGGAATTTTAAAAGACTTTATAAATTGTTATTAATATGAATATTAGGGGTACGATGCCCTTGAGAGATGAGTGGATGAGTGAGCTCCTCGGGCTCCAATATACGTGGGAGAGTGGACTGAGTTGGAGAAGCATGCATGATTCTCATTTGTGGACCGCCTATTGAGGGGCACGGTGAGACGAGACCCTGGGAGAGGCGTGTAGGGAAGCTCGCCAGGTGTCACGGACAAGCCTCTCTCTCAATATCTGGCTCGACCGTGCGGCACTTGACTCGGGTTATAGGCAAGCCTTTCCTTCTTTATTTGGCTAGACCATGCGGCACTTTACTCGGCCCCCGATCAAGTCAGCCTAGAGTTGCTTGGTTCTTCTCAAGCACACCACATGTGGTTAGCTTTCCTAACCACAAGGATCACCCACAAGGCAAGCACAAACTAGCACCAAGACACCCTCGTCTAGAATCGAGAAGATGTTGGTGTCACTCGTGGTTTCACTCGGTCCATCGAGGCAACAAGCCAACTGGCTCGAAGCGTCTAGCACACATTCGCACGATATTGTGGCAATAAGCAAGCCACACGATAGCAACACGAAGCCATAAGGCAACAAGGGTACGAGGCCACTCTGCCCCTAGTCCACACGACCACTCGGCCAACACAGCCACAACGCCAAGGAGCTACACGCCCACAAGGCTCAAACCCACAAGCCTCCGGCCACAAGGGCTTTTGGCTCACATGCTACAAAAGCACAAAGCTACACGGCCATACGGCCATCAAGTCACAACGTCCCCAAAGCCACAATGCCACGAGCCAACACGAGCTCAAGGCTACAACGCCACACAGCTACGAGGCCATAAGCCTCACGGCACAATCTCAAGGTCACGAGCCACAATGGCTCCAGACTATCACGCCACCAAGCTAGCCCGCAGGGCATGGGGAAACTAGCAAGGAGACCCCCTCCTACCCATGAGGGATACTCGGATTCCCATTTAAGAGTATCATGAAATATATCGAAGCAACATGGCCATCGGGCCAACACGCAACCAACACAATCGGGCAATAGCAATCACCATCGTAGCCACATCGGCTAACCGAACCTTCCCACACGTAGCACCACTTGAGGGCCAGGAGGGCGGCCCTAGACGATCCGTGGTGCTTTTCCAAGCCAAGGAGCCGACCTACCATCGGGGTCTCTGGACTCCTCCGCCCTAAAGAGCTAACGGGATTTTATAGCTCACACACGAACAACCGTTCATATGTTCAAAACGGGGACCGGTTTTCCCCAATGCAACGATGTGCCCATCATTTAGCGTCAATCCCACCATGGCTCAACAACGTTGGCCAAGACTTTGCCTCATCCTATCATGGCTCAACAACGTTGGCCATGACATTCTCCCCCACTTACCTGGTCGACGCCCTTGTCGACTTTATTTGGGTGATGCATTCTTCAATCTTCTGCTGGAAGGATTGTAGGTCGCTGACTCTTTGTCAATAACTTCTTCCGACCTTATTCCTCCCATTCATCAAGTACCCCAGTGTGGGTTTCTCCCCATATCAAATAGTTCTATCAACTTGAACTTCTTCTACACATCTGTCGGTTGGCAACACTGCCCAACTCTTCTCTGTTAAGTTGGCTTCGACTCAAATTGCTCATATGGCTTATCGAGTGAACCTACACCTAAGTGAGTGGTTTGGTCTAGTAAGACACCATTTTCGCTTCAGCCATAATGCGACTGAAACATACTTACCTTCACACAATCTTACGATTGCTCTTCTGAACGAAGCAAAGCTGCTCGAAACTCAGCTTCACCAGCACTCGTCCACCATTGAACTATCGGACACTCTGATCTTCATCTGCCCACTTCATCATTGATTTTGAAGCATTCTCCAAGTAAACTCGAGCAAACTCTGTATCGGACAAGGGTGACTACTTTCTCTAGTAATCTGGCTTGCTCCCGTCTCTCTGTCTTGTCTTGTTGGCAACTAAGGCACATCTTGATGTAGTCTCTTACATCCATCTACGAAAAGTGCTTGGCATGGTTTAATCCAATCCGCTTGTACAACTCATCCAATTGCTTCCTTCATTCGGCTAACTCGGAAGGAACTCCACCACACGATCTACAGCCTCGAACAAAAGCACTCCTGGAACATAGGAACACGGTTTTCTATGAAAGGTCTCTTGACACTCATCACACCACTTATGTCGCCAAGAAACCAGATTCGCTCGAACAATAGCATACTCATCCCACTTCACATACAACAGGCTGACTCAAAGCCTCCCAAATGCTTGTCTCCAATGTCCTTGGTTTTCCTCCAAGGCCAAACTATCCACCATAACGTCATCGAACTAGATGACCACAAATATGTCGGGTAACATTCCCTCAAACTCCATTAACACAGATCTTGCACTCCCCCACTTAATGGGTTGCCTATCCTAAGCATCACCACTAGTATCGTTGTTGAGGCACACAGCGACCATCACAACTACGGATACATCTCGATCCATCTATCCAACGAGCTCACTCCTAGCTCGAATCTTCAAGAAACTAGACGACATTGTCTTGTCTCGGCCATGTCCCGAATGGCCAGCATCAAAGCGGAGAACTCTAGCACATAGTTCCCCCATCTATCTGGTTTTGGCTCAAACCTCGCATCTTCTTGCGAACCACGTACTCCACATCTTCACGAAGCATCGATTCCACATCTCTTGCTTCAACTCGGCTCAAACCTTGATAGAGCCCAACTAGTCCACAAACTAGGAGTGTCACCACAGCTTGGTATCTCCACACAAACACATCACCGCACGACCATGGACACCTCGTTGTTCTCCAACTCAGTGAGCATAGCCCCACAGTATCATCTCAACTCAAACAAGAGTTCGCCAACTTCTTGGCAACACGTGCCCCTTCGAACCTCGCGGCTCAGGCACCGATCGTACAACTAACATAGACTTGGCCTCGACCAAAGTCTATCCGACATCCAATGTATCACCATTCCACGCCAAGGTCCGAACTTCACCCACTCAAGGGCTAGTTGGCACTCTGACCAAGACCACGTCAAGAACATGCCTCCGAGAGCCTCAGCTCACTCGGGTCCTCAAGGACCACGTCAAGGACATGCCTCTGAGAGCCTAAGCTCACTCGGGTCATCAAATCCACAGGTCGAGCCCTCTGACTCAGACCTCCGACCAATCTCTTGGCCACCGTCAGCATTTCTGACCACGGTTTGAGTCCTCGGACTACAAACCTAGGAGGGACCTAGTGCACCAACTCTAGGCACCCACCTCCGCACATTGCCACTTGCTATAAACATTCGTATCACGCACATCATAGTGCTACTCATATCCCTGGACACAAGGGAATTATTGCTCTTCCATCTCGACTTGCATCAAGTGCAAAGCCTCCTTGGTCTGTCCAACCAAGTTGCAACGGCCTCGGACAACTCCCTCAAGGTTGTCTCGATGGCTCCACACCAATCACGCCAAACCATCAGAACCTTAATGGTGGCCACAATCTCTTCGAGCATCGCTAGCTTAATCGACCATCTTGGTCCCAACTGGCTCATGCGACTCTCTAGTCCCCTCATGTTCATTCGACCGTCTTGGTCCCGTCTGGCTCATTTTCACCTGAGCCTTCGACTTGGTCATTCAACCGAAGTCCCACGCTCCTGGTTGTGTTGAAAATTAGCAACAATCAACCGTGCTCTGATACCAAATGTCACGGACAAGCCTTTCTCTCAATATCTGGCTCGACCGTGCGGCACTTGACTCGGGTTATAGGCAAGCCTTTCCTTCTTTATTTGGCTAGACCATGCGGCACTTTACTCGGCCCCCGATCAAGTCAGCCTAGAGTTGCTTGGTTCTGCTCAAGCACACCACACGTGGTTAGCTTTCCTAACCACAAGGATCACCCACAAGGCAAGCACAAACTAGCACCAAGACACCCCCGTCTAGAATCGAGAAGATGTTGGTGTCACTCGTGGTTTCACTCGGTCCATCGAGGCAACAAGCCAACTGGCTCGAAGCGTCTAGCACACATTCGCACGATATTGTGGCAATAAGCAAGCCACACGATAGCAACACGAAGCCATAAGGCAACAAGGGTACGAGGCCACTCTGCCCCTAGTCCACACGACCACTCGGCCAACACAGCCACAACGCCAAGGAGCTACACGCCCACAAGGCTCAAACCCACAAGCCTCCGGCCACAAGGGCTTTTGGCTCACATGCTACAAAAGCACAAAGCTACACGGCCATACGGCCATCAAGTCACAACGTCCCCAAAGCCACAATGCCACGAGCCAACACGAGCTCAAGGCTACAACGCCACACAGCTACGAGGCCATAAGCCTCACGGCACAATCTCAAGGTCACGAGCCACAATGGCTCCAGACTATCACGCCACCAAGCTAGCCCGCAGGGCATGGGGAAACTAGCAAGGAGACCCCCTCCTACCCATGAGGGATACTCGGATTCCCATTTAAGAGTATCATGAAATATATCGAAGCAACATGGCCATCGGGCCAACACGCAACCAACACAATCGGGCAATAGCAATCACCATCGTAGCCACGTCGGCTAACCAAACCTTCCCACACGTAGCACCACTTGAGGGCCAGGAGGGCGGCCCTAGACGATCCGTGGTGCTTTTCCAAGCCAAGGAGCCGGCCTACCATCGGGGTCTCCGGACTCCTCCGCCCTAAAGAGCTAACGGGATTTTATAGCTCACACACGAACAACCGTTCATATGTTCGAAACGGGGACCGATTTTCCCCAATGCAACGATGTGCCCATCATTTAGCCTCAATCCCACCATGGCTCAACAACGTTGGCCAAGACTTTGCCTCATCCTATCATGGCTCAACAACGTTGGCCATGACACCAGGGCTCCAGTTGCTGTGTGCCACCACAGCAAGGCTAACGTCAGGGGAACAGGCCAACGAGTAAATATAAAGGATTTGAATTATGAGATAGCCCTTGACGGTTCAGCGGGGTACCCAAGTGCATGGGTGTACCTTTGGGACGATTTTCAGAAGCCAGCCCAATTGTGAATAATATATATTTGATATATTTGATATGTTTTAACATGGGATTTCATATGATTTTACTAAATGATTTATTAAATGAATTTTGGATTATTTCATATCCCCAGCCTGAGGTGATCGGTCATTATAACGGAGTCCCTCACTGGGTACATATATATTTGTACTCACACCATTCACTTTTGTTGTCAGGTCATCAAGCTATGGACGACAGGCGTCCAGGTGGTCAGTGATACCAGTCCACCATTGCAAACACGATTTTGTAGGTGCCACCCTCCTTCCTTGTGTATCTTGGCTCGGAATAGTATTGCACATTATTATATATATTATCTTTTTCCGCTGCATGTTTGCACCATAAAACATGCCACTTACACTTATAAATATTTTAAATAATATTCTGTAAATTATTTCTCATATGTTTTCATATATTGCTCGTATACCCTTTATTTTATGCCTTGTGCCATCTTGGATTGCCTGCCTGACGAGGCACGCATCTCGAGGTGGTACGGCGGTTGTCACATGGCCGGGCCCGCGGGTCGGGGCGTGACAATCATTGTCTTGCTTTAGATAGTTTAGGTTAGTTAGTTTAGGTTTACATATGGATTGCTTGAGGACAAGCAATAAGTCAACTGTGGAGGAATTGGATAAGGTCATATTTAGTGTATATTTAGTCGTTGGCTAGGATTATATTTTAATACTTTTATGGCTAAATTTATATGTAATTCATGATATTTTCTCATATTTAATTTATTTGTCTGTAGGGACTAAATTGGCGCTAATTCCATGAAAAACAAGGCATAAGGAACCAAGAATGATTTGATTTAAAATATGAGAGTTTGACACGTCATGTTTCCAAGACCAAAGCTAGCATGGTGAAATATTTAGCATGGAAAGGAAAGAAAAATGAATGACGGAGCAAGACACCACATGAAGAAGGGAGCAAAGGTGGAATCATGACCAGCCAGGTTTTAGCCTATGCATTATCAAGAGAGTGCCATTTGATAAGAAATAGTGGAAGACTTATAAATCGAGTGAAGCACCAAGAAATAGAGCAAAGTCAGTTGCTGGGTTTTCAAGAAAATAAATATGTGGAGCCGGCTTTAACTTTTAGCAATTGGTGATGTGGCTTAAAGGAGTCATAGTTTAATTGGGATTAGCTCTACTTAACCTCCAAGTTTTCTAATGTAACCTAGCTACTACTAGTATAAATAGACACATTAGGGTTCTCTAAAGGTGTCTTGAGTCTTGAGTCTTGGATCTTGGATTTTATATCTTAGACTTTATTATGTTTTTCTTTAATGCATTTATTTATTTTCTTTATTATATTTTCTTTTAGTAGTTAGATCTCTTGTTGGGGATTTGGGTAGATCTTCTAGGGATTTTAATTTAATTATTGTATGAATTGCTTTTATTAGGGTTAAATCTATTTTCTTTGTTCTTAATTCCATTGTATGCCAGATCAACATATAATAAGTTTTTGGAATTGTACGAAGAATCGAGAGGCAAAGTATAATTCGTGCACTAGGAAAATAGACACAATCTAATTGGATACGGGAGTAATTCAATTTATTGTGATAACCATAATTGAATTAGGGTCATGGAGAAACTGATTTAATTATAATCTTAGGATCTTAATGTTCTTAGTTAATTAGTTTATGCATCGAGAGGTGGTAATCACTTAGTTAGGAAAGCTTAGGATGATCTGAGAGGGCTCCAAGTATATTAGTGATTGTTATTTTAACCTTGTTAACTAAATTGATACATAATTAGATTAAATACCTAGAAGAAAAGCCTAAACCGTAACGCTTTTAAATATTGATTTTCTCTTTAATTATTTGCCATTGTTCTTTTAATTAGATTATAATATCTTGTTTTTATTTAATTATTCATTGCTTTTATTAAAATTAGATTTTCTCTTTTTTTAAACTCTACTAGAATTAGGATTTAGTAATGCACAAGTCCTTGTGGGATCGATACCTTGGAATACTCCAAGCTATATTACTTGATTTCATACTATTGCGAAAATTTCTGATCACACACTTTCCCTCAAAACCTATACACTACTAGTACAGAATTGGGGAAAGTTGATTCACCTTTGTTGCACTCTCTCTCATAGAGTCTACACATGAGTGGTGTAGAAATTGAGAGAGAGAGGTTGAGTTGTCCCATGTGGACTCCTCGTTGACCTCTTCACTTTAACTTTTTCGTTGCCTTTCCTCTCCGAATGTCCTTTCAAGGTCTGCACGTGATTAATGTAAAGTGTGAGAGGAGTTGATTCACAACATGAGGGTCCTCCTTTGACCTCTATACTGGGTTAGTCTTTCCTTAGTTTCACCCTCCATCATTCCATTTGTTGCCCAATGAAGTCCTCTTCCAAGGGACAAAGAGCACTTTTCCTTCATCCTCTTGTCCAGGTGCCTTACCTCGTATTTTGAAGTTTTACAAACCTCGCCTTCTATGATCTTGTATCTCCTTGACTCCTTTCTTCCTAACCCGACTCTCTCTCCTAGCGTACACACTAACAGTGTAGAGAGCGAGATAAGTTGGTTTAGTCTTTGTGCACGTCAAGTCCGTCTTTGCTCCTTGCATCGCTCTTGCTGCTTCGTTTCCTCCCTACTCTTACACATTACAAGTGTAGAGAATGGGGGAATCCGCCTTTAGGTTGGGTTAGACATCAAACTCACTTCTCCACTAATGAGTCTCGATGTTCACAACCTTAAAGGTTGGACGCCAAGCTAGCTTTCTTTACTGGCGAGCCTCTGAATAGGTTGCCTAGAGGGTTGGACGAGATATCACATATCTCGTTATCTCAAGGGACTTATTATCCCTTGTTTGGTTTAGCTAATGAGTAGGATGGATATTGAAAACTAAAGAATTGGTCTTGCTGAATTTCTCGGAAAGTTTACTTTGCTTTCACGAATATCGAAGAAATGGTGGTCATGGTATTATGTCATCTAAAGACCACACTCAGATATCTTATATGGTGGCATACTACTAAAGAAAGCTTTTCTAAGGGTAGGTTTGGATGTTCATGACACGTTCTTGTGATTACATACTTGAACTTGGGAATTTAGAACCTAAGTAATCCACTGGTTTCGAAAACATCTAAAAACATTTGAAAACACTTTGAAAACTTTATAACTTTTGAAAACTGTTAGGATCTTTTAATTACTTTGATACCAATCAAATTGTCATGCCCCAACCCACCGATCCAACCAAGTGGCAACTGTCGTACTACCTCGAGATGCGTGCCATGAAAAGCAGGCTATACGAGATGGCACAAGGCATAGAAAGAGTATCGTCACTGCAAAACCATCAAAACAAAACTTTAGTTAGAAAGCATTTATAATAATAAATAATAAAAACAACATCAGTGGATTAATTTAAGGAATAACCTACGCATCGGAATATACTAACTCCTAAGCCATTGACCACTCCTATGAGCCTCTGATCTGTCTAGTGTCCTCATACGTGGGAACTGCATCCAACAACATTGGATACATGTGAGTGACAGAGGTTCAATGAAAAGTTAAATAGGTTTGCGGAGCTCGGGTAATTCCAAACAAATTTTAGAAAACATTATACGTTTTTTTTAAAAACCTTTTTCAAAACATTTGCCCCAAATCCTTTCTAAGTAAAACGATAATAATAATAACAACAACAACATCTAACTATAGGCTGGCCATGAAAACACAACGAGGCTCGACCTTGGCTGTGGTCGAGGATCTCGTATGGTCGAGGGCTATTTCTTTTCTTTTCTTTTTATTTTTAAAACTTTCCTTTAATAAGGAAACTATATTCTTTTAAAATATTTTCTTATGAATATATATATATATATATATAGAAAGATATCTGTATCTTTTTCTCTAAGCCCGTTCCCTCGACGGTGCCAATCACTGTGTGGTCACAGCTACATCAGCCATAGTAAGTCTCCCTCCGCACCTCTCTACTGCAGGACATACACTCACTGTGCCCCTTCAAAAAGGCGGTCAACAGCTACCTCGCATGCATGCTCCATCTCAGTCCACTCGCTTTATCACATGAAGCGCCGAGTCTCATCGAGTCCTCTCATATGTATGATCATGCCCCGTCGGGCACTCATATCATTCCTTTCATATTTAAATATAAAAACATAGATACATACATACATCTTATAAATTTAATTTTCTCAAAACCTTTGCCCCTGTGGCATATAACAACGTCTGTGGCGGTGTGAGGGAATACCCGAATCCTAAAAATTTAATTAAAACATTTTAATAATAATAAATGTGTTTAGCCCAAAACGGCTAAACACTGAACACAAGGCCACTCACAATGTTGGGAGGTTCGTATATTCCCAATTGTCCCACGAAGATCGATCTCCGGAATGGTTCCGCACTCGATCATCCAGAACCCTAATTACACGAAAGCACGTGTTAACATTCATAATCAATCTGTGAATGCACCTACGAGGCTCTAGCATGACCTAATATGATGTTTGGATGTGTTTCAGGGCTTAGAAAAGTCTCCGGGAAGGTTTTAGGTCAAAATCGGACACTAGTGCAAAAAATTACGATTTTGTCCCTTCGACCAAATTGACTCCCTCGCTAGATTGGGCCAAGTCTGGCACGAAACTTGGCTAAAATGGTCACTCTTGTGCGGGAGTTGCTCAGTTCCCGCCCAGGAGACGACCTGGAGCTTAAAAATCGAGACATTTTCTCTGTTTTCGGGCCCATTTCTCTATAATTTCACTCAAAATTCGAAACAAGCAATCCCCTTAACTCCCACGATGCTTTTACCAAAAGAAAAACGAGAATCATCAGCTCAAAGTTCTTAGATCTAAAATCTAAATCTAGCCAAAAAGCTAGATTTAACTTTGAACCGAGATTTCTCTTAGACCTATGCATGGAAATACGTGCAAACTAAGTATAACGTAAATCTAGGTGAGTAGAATAGCATACTAGAAACTCATCCTAATTCGCCAGTCGGTTTGTCCGAATTAGCCAAAAGTCCAAAGTTGCTCCAAAAGAGCAAAAGAGAGAAAAGAGGAATGAGAGAAAAAGAGAAAGAGAGAAATGAGGGGGAAGCCCAACACCAGGCTTACTCAAACCCCGGACTAGACTTTCTCTCCTCTTTTCTACCTCTCCTAATCTCAATTCTTGGCTTAATCTGTCGACTTTTACACCAATGGATATCCAATACATTGGCTATGGACTTAAAGAAGTCCAATTGGAGTTTAGTTGCTTCCATGCATGGTCAATCACCTCATCTTCCAACTCCGTCTTATCCTAAGCTTGACTTTTCTTCATAATCTGACACATCCGGACTGACATATTTTTCAAATTAATACGCCGTCTACACTGTTCCGTTGGTATGAAAAAGTTGGATTAGGTTCGGGTGTGTCACGTCATATCTGACGGCTGTAATTAAAGGAGCTGACTAAAGGTTGCACTTTTATAAAAAACTGATAATATCTTTTATTTTACAAGAAAAAATGGGTATCCTTAAAAAAAAATACAGGCACACACAAATTAATCATATAACAGAATAATCATCTTGAAACCACAAAAAACAAAGGGACAATACACAAATTCAGTTGAAATGTTTTAATTAAAACCCTAAAAGCCAAGCAAATTTAGCCAGAAAATTAAGAAATTTATGAGAAGGACATAATAAAGAGAAATCACAACAATGAAAATTCCATCTACCAAATAACTTGAGCAAGCCTAAAAAAACTGACCAAAATTCAATAAAGCAAGAAAACCCACAATGTCAATGTGGAATCACAAGCACTTGCAACGAACATTAAATTCTTTTAAAAAAATTACAAACAATGCAATGAACAGAGAGAGATAAAAAAAGAACATAGGAGGAAAATAGTAAAACAAAAAAAAAACACAATAAAAAAGTAGAACCTTAAGAGGAAAACATGACAAAAATTAAGAGACCAAGCAAAAAAGAAACATAGAAAGTGTCACGCCCGACCCATAAGTTTGTTTATGAGACAACCTTCATATTACCTCGAACTATGTGTGCATGCCTACGCATCCGAAACAGCGCAAGACATATATTAAATATACAAAGCCAAAGCAAAATTTTGCAAAAAAATCAATGAATAAAATTTAAAGTAAAAAATATTATATTTGATATAGCATTTAAAATACTTTTAAATATTAACCCGAAGTTCTCAAAAATCCTCCTGTAAAAAACTAAGAATTTATAAGTGTGCAGAGTGAGGATAAAATAAAATATAGCAAAAAAGGAAACCACGAGTGAATGACTAAGTACTAAGAAGAAATCATCTACTAAGCTGAAGTGTAGCCTGCACTATGTTAGTTGCAATTTTATTGATACTTTGACTGGTAATTCTTATGATTACGAGCAACTAACTATCTAAATCTTAGCTAATTGACTTTTTTCTATGTCTTGCATGTCAATTCAGGAATTTGAATGAATGATGAAATTGAAGTGAAAAGAAGCAAAAACAAGCCAAGGGGAAAGACAAGTATAAAAAACTCAAAGTTTAGGATTGGTAGTTTGGATAGATCTAGAAAAATGGCTGATTTTCACCATCTTAGAGGCTTTGATTGTCTCTGTGTTCTCAAAAAGTTATAGAGGACATCTTGGGCATTCTAGAATGCTAAAGAACATTGAAATCGAAGTCCATTTGACCCTCCAAATGCCCATTTACTAAGGACTATCTATCCTGGCCATTGTCAGCAATCGACCACCAGATGTAATGCACTCGGTGACCGGCTCTCATAGAGGAAATACCTCTATTCATAGCCGGCAGCCATCTATTGTCACGCCCCAGCCCGGGGTGTCGGCCACGTGACAACTGTCACGCTACCTCGTTGTACGTGTCTGCAACCATGCACCCCAAAGCACCACAAGGCATGAATTGAATATCTTCACTGCAAAATGATTACTAAAACTTTACTAATAATAATATAATAATAAATCATTTAATAAAATGATTTAAATAAAAATATAGAGTGCCAATGGATCAATCTAAGAGAACACCTAGGTAGCATAAGCTAATACTCCTATGCCACCGACCTCTCTTAATGAGCCTCTGATCTATCTGACATCTTCGTACGTGGATCTGCATCCAACAACATTGGATACAAGTGAGTGACAGAGGTTCAATAAATTTCCACTAGGGGTTAAGGAAATAAGGAGAATCCAAAATAAATTTTATAAACAATATTATTAATAAAAATAATTTAAAAGAAAACAAATGTTTGAAATAGGCTGGCAATCAAACCACGGAAGGCTCGACCTGTCGGTAGCATGCCCTATTGCACCGAAGGCTATCTTTTTTCTTTCTAAAACATTTTTATAATTTTCTTTCTCTAACCCATTCCCTCGGTGGTGCCAGTCGCTGTGGGTGGAGCATAGCTACACACGAGCCGTGGTGAGTTTCCCTATGCGCCTCTCCCAGGGTCTCTACTCACCGTGCCCTTCGATAGGCGGTCCATAGCTATTTAGTCACATGCATGTCTCGCTCAATCCACTCGTTCCCTCTTATCGGAGCACCGAGATCCACTCAATCAGTTATCTCGCCTCTCATCATCATCAAAAATATATATAAACATATATGTAAAACATATAATATAAACACACACACATAAACCCTTATGTTTTCTTTAAAAATCCTCCCACTCTCTACGTGGGTATATCATAAAGCAGAGATGTGTGTGGTGGATTTCCCATATCCCAAAACATTTGAAAAATCATTTATATTTTGAAAATAGTATGAAAAAATTTAACCATAGCGGCTAAGTAATGTAATCTAAGGCATTCACAGTGTTGGGAGTTTCGTATACTCCAAAAAGATCCACGTAGATTAACCTCCGGATCATTGCCGTACTCGATCGTCCGAAACCCTAATTACACGGTAAATCACGTTAACATTCATAATCGAACTATAAATGCACCTATGAGGATCTACCATGACCTAACATAATGTTTGGATGTGTTTCTGGGCTTAAAAAAGTTTCCGGGAAGGTTTTGGGTCAAAATCGGACACTAGGGTGAATATTAAGAAAATGCCCCTAGGGTTAGGGGCTGTCTTGCGTGATCAGGACCACTCCCGTGTGGGACAAGACCAAGTCTCGTGTGGGAGTCGGCCTACAAACCACCACCGTGCTAGAGTGACTCGGCTCCCCTACGGGAGAAGAGTTTAACCAAGCCTTTTGCCTCGATTTACGTGTCGTTCGATCGCCAATCGTCCGACAAACTTAGCTAGGTGATCCTTGTGACATTTATAATGGATTCACCGAATGAGAAACGAGATCACAAGCTCAAAGTTCCTAAATCTCAAATCTAAACTAAAATTTAGGTAAAAAGCTAAACCTAACTTTGAGCTGAGATCTCTCCTAAATCTATGCATGGAAATGCATGAAAACGTAATAAAACGTAGATTAACGTGAAAAGGATAACATATCAAGATCTCACCTTGATTTGTCGGTTGGTTTGTCCGGATCTGCCAAAAGTCTGAAATTGCTCCGAGAGAGCAAAAGAGAGAAAAGAAAGAGGAGAGAAAGAGGGAAAGAGAGAAAATGAGAGGGAGAGGCTCAGCCTCCCCTAGTTATAGGGAAGCCCGACACTGTGTAACACCTGCTCCGTGAATTTTACAATTATCCGCTTCACAAATTTTATGTTAGTAGATAGGAGTATGCATGTCATAATGTAGAGTATGGACAATGTTTAGTGTAAGATGGGTAGTTAGAGAATTTCGACAAAAATACGGGAAAAGTTCAAACTAGTATAACTTACAAACGGTGAGAAGTTTGAAAATTCTGTGACACATAAAATAGCTCAATAAGGCTTGAAAAATAATTTGGGATAGTGTATGAGGTTTCGGACTGACTAGGGGCATAAGTGAAATTTTTAAATTTTTGGGGGCAAAATTGTCCATGGGGGCAAAATGGTCATTTTGCCATAAGATTTTATTTGGCCATGTGCCAATGGCCATATTTAAAGGCCATGGCTGGTCATGCTCTTGAAATTTCAAGAGACTTCCACAATTTCCTCTCATTTTCTCCATCATTCTTCCATTTCCACCAAACTTTCTTTCACCTTGAATTTCTCCAAGTTTAATCCACCAATACCTCTTCAAGTTTATAGTCAAATTGAAGCTCTCAATAAGCCCATCAATAGCCTCTATCAATTTTGAGGAATTTGAACTTGGTTGGAAATAATTTGGAGAAGAAGAGCTAGGGTTTATATGAAGTTGGAAAAATTATAAGGTAAGCATGCCTAATTTTGAGTTATGTAATAGAGTTTGGCATGCTTATAATGAATATTAGGTTAATTTGGCATAGAATGTGAGTTTTGTATATGAAATTTAGGGAGAAAAGAATGATCATATTATGAAATTTTGATTCATGAAATATATATGTTAAAAGAATTTACAAGTTTAATTAAATTACTGTGGGAGAATTAAATTGCTAGGATTTGATTTTTGAATGAATTGAAGAAAGAATTTACAATATAAAAGAGTGGGTGTCGAAAATTCTAAAGGAAAATATTATTATGCCGAATTTGTAAGATAGAATTAGCTTGATTATATTTTCGAAGTAATTTAAGTGTAAATATTAAAATGGAAATCTTAGAAGTGAACAAATACCAAGTTGGCGAAATTGGAAGTGTTGGCCGAAAATGTTGAAGTGCAATTGGCATTAGTTGTTTACAAATTGAATGCAAATTGATGAAGGAAAAATATATGGGTTAGTTAGGGAGAAAGAAGAAATCAAGAAAAATTAGTAATTGGTCTTACATTTCATGCATATAGGTTAGAAATTGTGTCATGTTTAGTAGTCCATACTTGAACATCAGAATATATCCAACATTCCATGTTGTATATAGGCACTGCACAAATTAAAGGAAAGCAAACTGCAGGCGAAGATCAAGAACAAATCAGTTGCCAAGAACAATGAGTGGATGACTAACACAAAATTTGCCTTTATACTTGATTTAATATTTTTGGATTTAATGCTTTGGTTTGCTTGGATTTCTTAAATTAAAGTATTGATAAGTGGGTTTATGAGATTTTATGAAATCCTACTGTGTTAAGATGAACTTTATTTCCTAACTTATGGATTGAGAAAGGAACCTATGTTTTGGAAAAAGTTGATGCTAGTATCTTGTGTAATGAAATGATACTGTGTAAAGGCTATCTAGGTCGTAAGCTTGTTACTCGCGGCAGCCCTAGGAGCGGAATTTATCATTACTGCAGTAACAAAGTAGCTCGCGGACCGCCTTTTGAAGGGCGCGGTTAAGTGTGGTTTTAGCCTTGGTGGGAGGCGCAGAGGGAAACCCACAAGGCATTTGTGAATTCGTTTTGCGGCACTGCCGAACAGAATGGAACTCAGTTACCCAGTGTCGACCCCGGGCCAAGGTGACAGCTTAGGTAGAGGAATTGATGGACAGTATGTTCGACCCATTGGCCTGTCTTCTGGAAATCTCTGTTCCTAAACGTTCCTTTATATTACTTTTGAATATTTGAACTATTAAAATATTTGAACTCATTCTTATTTTGGGTAAATTTCAATATGACTACTAATATTTTTACTGATTATCCACTCACTGAGTACATAGCACTCATCAGTGTTTTATCATAAAACCATTTTCTCGCAGTAGACGTTCTCCGCATTGTTAGGTAGGTTGCGGTGGCAAAAAGGTTCCACACCTGGGAAAGGTTTGACAAAGGAGGTAAACAGTCAACTTTTGTAATATTTTTCAAAAATTCACGTAGGTCCCACTGAGGGTATATATGACTTTTGAACTATCCAGTTATCTTCTTTAGTGCGTCATAGAATATTTGAAACTATTGTGGTAATTTTCTAAGTATCATAGATCTAGGAAAATATTGTAGAAAATTATGTCGTAAAATCAAATGGCACTTTCGTAAATATGTGCAAGTATACGACTCAAATTTTTATCTCACGAAGTGCTATCATATTTTTGCATTGAATGATCCTATGTTCTTATAAACTGTTGAAACTTGAGAGTTGCGTGATTACTGTGTGAAAATAAAATGTAAAATTTCCATTTTAACCTTGCGAAACTTTAGGGTGTATTCTAACGCAATAGAATGCACTTCAAGGATTTGCAGCTGTTGTTTTTTGCTCGATCACTGTGTCGGGGCGTGACACACCGAGCCTACTCGGCCCCAGGCCAGACTTTCTCTCCTCTTTTCAACCTCTCCTAATGTCAATCCGTGGCCTAATGTACCGACCTCTTCACCAATGGATATCTAATCCATTGGATGTGGACTTAAAGAAAGTCCAATTAGTGCTTCCATGCATGGTTACTTATCTCATATTCCAACTCCGTCCTATCCTAATTTCCACTTCTCTTTTTCATCTGACACATTCGGACTGACGTATTGTTTGAATTAATACGTTGTCTTATACTATTTAGTTTGTACAGAAAAGCTGAACTAGGTCCGAATGTGTCAAGTCTCCCCTTCTTCAAAAGTTTTTCGTCCTTGAAATGATCGAGGTAGCTGTGAGGACGTTTGGCTTTTAATCCAAGCCTTTCTCTTATCTTCGAATAGTGTTCGCACCACTATTTGCTGCTGAACTTCCTCATTTCGCTACTGACACCAATCAATTTGCGTCTTAATTTCTTCTGATCATCTTCTCTCAAGAACAACCTTTTCGCTCTTCTATTCTTGAGTTTGAACTTCATCTTTTCCTCAATAGAGCCTATCCTTATCCATTCGTGGATTAGGCTCGCTTCACTACACTTGCGCCACTTGGAGGTTCTTACTCCATCTTACCTGTGCTTACTCGATCCTCTCGCTTTGTCCTTGTTCTCTCTTTAAAGCCTTTTTTAACAAGACTGTCTCCTTATTACCTCTGAGGTTTCACTTTTTTTGTTATCCTTAGAAGTCTCTTCTTTCTTCTTTAACATTGCCTTTTACTTCGAGGCTATTCTTCAATGCATTCGTCATCTTTTCGGTGTCTTGCATTTATCTTTGTAACCAAGATGTCAGGGAAGACTTTAGATTAACTCCCTTGCCTTTGAGGCGAGGTGTGCAGTGAGTTAACTTTTTCCTTCCCTTATCTTGGTCTTTCTTCTCATTTCGTCTCTTGGTTCTCTTCTTTTTCTTTGGATCTCTCTTTCTCTCATCACATGGAGTGTAAGTCGAGCTTTTGTATACACTAGCCCACTATTGGCCATATCACATCGAGGAATCAGAGATCATGCCCTCTCGGCTCTCACAATCTGACCCAGTCTCCGATCGCCTATCTCTATTTCAAATAAGGCCCTCGGCCCATCTCATAACTTCTCTCATCCTCTCTGGGATGGAGAACTCTGGGTGCTCTTATGCTCTTCCAAGTCACACTCTGGGTCGGTCCTTTCAAGTGGTCATCACAGAGATCCTCAAGATCTCGATCTCTGATCTTCCTTCTTATGGGGACGCCTCACATGGCTCCCAAGTCATCCGTACTTGAGTCTCAACTACGCTCTCATCCATGCTATTTCTCTAGCCTCTTAGGGCTTTCTCTTATCTTTTATCTCCTTTGGAGTATCTACTTTAGGAGGTGTCACGTGTTTCTCTTTCCTATGACCTCCTTTATTCACTTTCGTTTCTTAGCTAAAGGTCGATTTCTTTTCCTCCTTTCATCAATAGTTCTCTCCAGGGTTTCTTTTCCCTATTCTCTTTCCTTTTTTTTCTTTATCCACAGTACATCGTGGGGTCCACCTTTCTCTTCCATTCCCATCTATACAGGAATAGGTCGATCACGCATGTTGTAGTCGTATGGCATCGTTTGTGGCTTCCTTTATCTTCGTATTTCTCTCTCTTAGGGTTTCTTATCCTTTTCCTTGATTCTCCTTTGTCTTGGGTCTATTGCCATCTTCTGTAGTTTTCTTCATCCCCATACCCATTCCATTAGGGTTTTGGGTTCACTACTAACTTTATCTTACCTTGGTTATCGTGATCTTTCATGCCATATCCAAGGTTTCCTGTACTTGAGTTTCATCTCTTTCTTTCCTTTCTTTCTTTTCATTACTTTCTTATAATCTTCAATTTCACTTTCTTCTAACACCTTTGCTTCATTTAGGTGTTAGAATAACTTTTTTGTCTTTACTTTTACTGGCTGTGCTCATAGAAGTTTATGGGCTTGACCAGTTTCTTTCCTTATCCCCGTACTTTTTCGATTAAGTACTCAGGGTTTATCCTTGTTATTTCCTTTTGTCTCAATTCCAGCATCTCTTGTTTCTTGTTTGTGGGTCTTCTCTACCCTATTCGTCCTCGGCTCTCCTTCCTTTGATATCCTTTTTTTGTCGTCCACACCAAGGTTTATTTACTGTAGGACAACACCTTTCCTTACTATTCACCGCTTTCCAATCTTGTCCATGCTTGGCTACTTCCGATTTACCTTGGTTTAGAGTTCCATTCCCACATTCTTTCTTTACTTATCATTCTTTGAGTGGGAGCTATCCTTAGGGTTAAATTCCTCCCCTCCTTCTAAATTTTCAACTTATCCACTTTATTCCTTAACTCTTAATTCCTTCTATCTCACATTACTTCTTCATTCTCATCCTTTTGTCTCCTTCGGTTCCAACCATTATTCTAGTTCATGCTTAATCATCTTTTAGTTCTTATCCGAGTCACACCATTTTCAACCTTAATTGTATTTGCAATATCTGCTTAACTCGGGTAATCCTCATGGTTGTAGTCATTCCTCCTTTCACCATTTATTTAGCTTCAGTTTCTTCCCTCATATTCCTAGGCTTCAATGCTTATATTTTCTTATTCTTCTTTCATGTTTGTTCTCCTCTCATAGTTGTAGGAGTAACAAGTCATGAGGTGTCCATTGGTCACCATCGCATACCAAGTTGGTACCTTTGCTCTTCCATTATTTCTTTACTTATACCTAGAGGGTAGGTAAGTAGTGAAGAGCTTACTAGCCGTCATCCTTTAGGATTACAAGAATTTCCATCCACTCGTTTCCTTCAAGTGTTTTCCTTTCTTTCCCCTTTATAGATACCTTCCTTTCTGTCTCTTTTCAAATTGTACTTTCCTTTTAGCCTTTTCTTAAATTTTCTTTCTATCCAATCTTCTTATCTCTTTTTATTTCTTAAATAGTCAGGGATTTGCCTTTCCCCCCAATTCATCCTCACCTTTGACGTTTTTATCTCCACACTTCTTGCCTAATTCCCTAGTACTTATTTCTTCTCTTTACCTAATCTGGGCATGATGTAGCATTTTGGCCTAGCCCGGACTTGGGCTTATTGTGTTTGGTTTCTCTTAACTAGTTATCTAGCACTTAAGTCTTTTATGCACTTCATTTCACTAAGTCTTTTATGAATCTTTCCTTTACTAGGTTTTCTTTAACTATCTTTCTTAGCCCTACAGGCTCTTATGCACTTTCCTTAACCCTAAGGTGTTATACAACTACTCTAAACTTATTCTTTACTCATCTATCTAGTCATTTTGAGGTTATTAACCTATAGTTTATTATGAAAATATTACGAATTAATGGTTGATATTTTCTAGAAGTTCATGAATCCTAAGGTGTGTTATGCTTTCCTCTTTTAAGGCTCTACTCCTAGTCAGCCTACATCTTAGTTCATCAATTGAACTTTCTCTTCTTCCTAGGGTTTGTTCACTTCAATGAGCCTAGGGTGGCATTTTACCAAACGTTTTATGCTTTATTAATAAGGCCTCTGTACTACATCATAGCATCTTATATCCGTAATTTAGCATTTGTAATCTTCTTGCTTTTCACTTCTTCTTTCTCACCGTTCTCTCTGATGCTGCATGCTATGTGATGAAAAGAGATTCTCCTCACTTCATCACATGCAGACAAGTCTAACTATACCCCCACCATAGTCATTCATTTATTGCACTTTGGTTGCTTACTTTCTCTTAGTCTTGTCAGGGTTCTTTTTTACTACTACCTCAAGTCTCCTCCTTACTTCATTTATCAATTATTTAAGTGATATGAGATCTATCACTTACCAATCATTTGGCTTGAAAACTTCTAACTTATCTTTCTTCTTATCCCATTTCTTCCATCACAAATCTTTTCCTTATTTTTTTCTATGAATTCTCTTAGTACTAGTATCCAATGACCGGATGAGTAGTGTGAGGTGCACTATTCCTTAGCCATATGGATATAAGAGCTTCTTCTCGTTCTTTGTTTCCCATTCGTTGTCCTTACCTTTTTCTTCGTGTTGATTCTCAAGAATGGTCTTCTTCAAGGTTCCTTTACCAAAATTTCTTTGCCATTCTTGAGCTTCATGGGCCCCTTTTCATTGATAATCTTTGCACCCATAGGCAGCTTCCTCTTCATTTATCTCGCACGATCTTGAGTTCGTATGACTTATTTCGCATCTTTAGAGGAGAGAGTCCTCTAAGTACTCGACTAGTGCAGAGGATGGGAGAAATCAATTTGATTCGCTAGAGGTCTGGTTAGCCTTTATCTGAAGCTTTCTTCCTCCTTTGCCCCTCTTCAATGGTCGCCAACTATTGGCTTGGAGTCCTTCCAACCTCTTTTGTGTTCTTATACAACTTACTCTCAAAATTGACACTTGGACGGTGTAGATAGGGGAAGATGTTGGTTAGTTTGTTGGAGGGGGTAGACCTACCCTTTTCCTGAGGTTCTCCACCTCCATCGCCCTTTTCTGTGGCCCTTTGACTCACATCTTGAAGTCCTCGAGTGTCAATCTTCTTAACTGTGGGTGGTTTTCCTTTCTTCCACCTTCGCCACTCTTTCTCTCAAAACCTACACATAAATGGTGTAGAAATGGGAGAAGTTTATTTGGTTCATCAAGGGTCGAGCTAATCTTCCCTTGAGATATTCTATTCCACTTGGACGTATTTCAAGGTCATCATTTGGTGACCTAGAATCTTGGAGTGTTGGTTCTTCTGATTCCAAGTGACATTCCTCTCATCTGCTCCCGTTGAATTCTCTTTTCAAAATCTATGCATGAGTTGTATAGTGAGTTGAAGAAGTCGGCTCACCGTACTTAGCCCTTTTATCGATTTCTTCATCCTTACTATTTCCTCTTCGGCTTCAGTCCAATTCGCAGGTTGCCCCTTCCACTGAAGTCTTCACCATTCTTTCATCCTTTTCCTTGGATGGTTTGTCTCGCCTCTTGAAGTTCTTTAAACTTCATCCTCCATCATCTCGTATCTCTTTCACTTCTTTCCTCATAACCTAACGCTTTCTCATAGTCTACACGCAAATGGTGTAGAGAATGAGAGAGGTTGCATTAGTCTCCTTGGGTCGTCTTGTCACGCCTCGACACAGTGATCGAGCATGTAATAATCGCTGCGAATCCTTGAAGTGCATTCTATTGCGTTAGAATACACCCAAAGTTTCGCAAGGCTAAAATGATAATTTTACATTTTATTTTCACGCAGTAATCACGTAGTTCTCAAGTTTCAACAGTTTATAAGAATATAGGATCATTCAATGCGGAAATATAATAACAATTCATGATATAAAAATTCAAGTTGCAAACTTGCACATATTTACAAAAATGCCACTTGGTTTTACAACATATTTTTCTACAATATATTCCTAAACCTATGGTACTCAAAAAATTTCCACAACAGTTTCAAATAATCTAGGACGCGCTAAAGATAATAATTGGATAACTTAAAAGTCACATACACCCTCGGTGGGACCTAGGTGAATTTTTTAAAAATATTACAAAAAGTTGACTTTTACGTCTTTGGTCAAACTTTGCCTAGGTATGGGACCTTTGCCATTGCAACCCCCCTCACAACGAGGAAAATGTCTACTGTGTGAAAATGGTTTTAGGGTAAAACATGAATGAGTACTAAGTACTCAGTGAGTGGATAACTAGTAAAAATAGTAATATAAATCTTGAAATTTACTAAAAATAGTGATTAATTTAAATATTTTAATAGTTCAAATATTCGAAAGTAATATAAAGGAACAATTAGGAACAGAGATTTTCAGAAAATAGGCCCGTGGATCGAAGATATTGTTCATCAATTCCTCTACCCAAGTTGTCCCCTTGGCCCGAGATCGACACTGGGTAACTGAGTTCCATTCTACCCAACAGTGCCAGAAAATGAACTCACAAAAGCCTTGTGGGTTTCCCTTCGCACCTCTCGTCAAGGCTAAAACCACACTAACCCGTGACCCTCAAAAGGCGGTCCGCGAGCTACTTTGTTACTGCAATAACGAGAAATTCCCCTTCTGGGGCTGTCGTGACTAACAAGCTTACGACCTAGATGGCCTTTACATAATATCATTTCATTACACAAGATAATAGCATCAACATTTTCTAAGACATAGGTTCCTTTCTCAATACATTAGTTAGGAAATAAATTTCATCTTCACTTAGTAGGATTTCATAAAATCTCATAAATCCACTCATCAATACTTTAGTTTAAGAAATCCAAGCAAGTCAAAGCATTAAATTCAAAAATATTAAATCAAGTATAAAGGCAATATTTGAGTTAGTTATCCACTCACTGTTCTTGGCGATTGATGTGTTCTTGATCCTTGTCTGCAGTTTGTTTTCCTTTGATTTGTGCAATGCCTATATACAACATCGAATGTTGGATCTATTTCGATGTTCAAGTATGGACTACTAAGCATTTCATAAATTTCTAACCTATATGCATGAATGCATGAAATGCAAGACCAATTACTAATTTTTCTTGATTTCTTCTTTCTCCTTAACTAATCCATATATTTTTCCTTCATCAATTTCCATTTAATTTGTAGGCAACTAATGCCAATTGCACTTCAACATTCTCGGCCAACATTCCCAATTTTTACCAATTGATATTTGTTCATTTCTAAAATTTCGATCTTCATATTTACACTTAAAACTACTCCAAAAAAAATAATCAAACTAATTAAATCTTACAAATTCGGAATAATAATATTTTCCTTTAGAATTTTCGGCACCCCTCTTTTATATTGTAAATTCCCTCATCCAATTCATTCAAAAATCAAATCCTAACAATTTAATTCTCCCATAAAAATTTAATTCAACTTATAAATTCTTTTAACACATATATTTAATGAATCAAAATTTCATAACATAATCATTCTTTTCTCCCTAAATTTCACACACAAAATGCACATTTTATGCCAAATTAACTTAATATTCATGATGAGCATGCCAAAATTTACAACATAACTCAAAATTAGGCATGCTTACCTTATGATTTTTCCAACTTCAACGTAAACCCTAATTATTCTTCTTCAAATTACTTGCAACCAAGCCCAAATTCCTCAAAATTGATAGAGGGCTATTGATGGGCTTGTTGAGAGCTTTAATTTGACTATAAACTTGAAGGGGTTTTGATGGATTAAATTAGGAGAAATCAAGGTAGAAGAAATTTGTTAAAATGGAAGAAAACGGAGAAAGTTGGAGAAAGGTGGAGAAATTGGTGGAAATTTCTTGAATTTCCTAGAGCTTGGCTGGCCATGGTTTTTAAATATGGCCATTGGCACATGACCAAATAAAATCTTATGGTAAAATGACTTTTTTGCTCCCAAGGACAATTTTATCCCTAAAAAATTTAAAAATTTCACTTATATCCTGAATCAGTCCCAAACCTTATACACTATCGCAAATTATTTTTCAAGCCCTATTGAGCTATTTTACGCGTCACAGAATTTTTAAACTCCTCACCGTTTGTAAGCTATATTAGTTTGAATTTTTCTCGCATTTCTCACCAAAATTCCTAACTACCCATCTTACATTATAACATTTTCCATACTTTAGATTGTGAAATGCATGATACTATCTACTAACATAAAATTCATGAAGCGGACAATTGTAAAATTCATGGAACAGGTGTTACACCTACTACCCCACTTAAAATAAATTTTGTCCTCAAAATTTTTACTAACCTAAAGTGGTAAATAGGTGTGGGTGTTGTCTCTTCATCAGTTTTTCGGTTTCCCACGTGACTTCCTCGACTTGAGAATATCTCCACAATACCTTAACCATTGGAATATTCTTATTCCTTAGCACCTTTATCTGTCTGTCGAGAATCTGTACTGGCTGTACTTCAAAGTTTAAATCGTCTTTGAGTTCGATCGGAGGAGCTTCTAATATGTGAGAGGGATAGGGAACATACTTCTTCAACATCGATACGTGGAACACATTATGAATTTTCTCTAGTTCCGCAGGCAACTCTAGTCTATATGCAACTGGACCAATTCGTTCAATCACTTTGAATGGCCTGATGTAGCGAGGATTCAATTTTCCTCTCTTTCTAAATCTGATAATGCCTTTCCAAGGTGAGACATTCAGGAATACCATGTCATCTACCGAAATTCAAGCTCTCGTCTTCGGTTATCCACATAACTTTTATGTAGGTCTTGGGCTGTTTTTAATCTTTCCTGAATAATTTGAACTTTCTCTGTAGTAAGATCGATCAATTCAGCACTTTGGAGCTTCCACTCGCCAACTGCATCCCAACATACTGGTGCCCAGCACTTTCTTCCATACAACGCCTCATATGGTGCCATGCCAATACTAGCTTGGTAGTTGTTGTTGTAAGCAAATTCCACCAATGGCAAGTGCTGATCCCAACTTCCAGAAAAGTCGATGACACAAGCTCTAAGCATATCTTCTAATGTTTGGATAGTCCTTTCTAACTGTCCATCTGTTTGGAGGTGAAAAGTTGTACTAAATTTCAAACCAGCGCCCATTGCTTTCTGAAGTTTAGGCCAAAATAGAGATGCAAATCTAGAATCTCGGTCCTATACAATAGATATTGGGGCACCATGCAATCGAATAATTTCATTAATGTATAGCAGAGCTAACCTGTCAAGGGAATATGTATTATGGATGGCAAGAAAGTAGGCGGACTTTGTCAGTCGATCAATAATCACCCAAATAGCATCGTGGCCGTGCTGTGTCCAAGGTAGCCCGAGCACAAAATCCATAGTGATGTGTTCCCACTTCCATTTTGGAACAGGTAATGGTTGTAAAACACCAGCTGGTTTTGGTGTTCAACTTTTACTTGTTGACACACTGGGTATCGTACAACAAAATCAGCTATTTCTCTTTTCATTCTCGGCCACCAATAGCTTTCTTTTATGGTTCTATACATTTTTTCGCTTTCAGGGTGCATGGCATAGGTTGAAGAGTGAGCTTCTTCCAATATTAGCCTTTTTCAATCCAACATCTTTTGGAATACACACTGGACCATTCATTGTTAAAACGCAATCTTCTCCAAGTTGTATAATATTGCTTTCATGACTTTGTATTTTCTGAAGATCTTGCTTTAACTTTTCATCAGTTTTCTGTAACTCTCGAATTTGATCAACTAGGGTGGGGCGAACCACAAAACTAGCTTCTAAGGCATTATCTACAGTATCTTCTAATTGAACACCTATAGCTTTCATTCTAATAAAAGAGGAAGATGTAAGCTTACTACCGAAGCCAGTGTAGTGTTTGACTTTCTGCTAAGCGCATTAGCTACGATATTCCCTTTCCCAGGATGGTAATTGATAATCAAGTCATAATCCTTGATCAACTCTAACCATCGTCTCTGTCTCAAATTCAACTCCTTTTGGGTGAGTAAATATTTCTAACTCTTGCGATCAGTGAATACTTTGCAACATTCACCATAAAGATAATGTCTCCAGTTTTTTAATGCAAAAACAATAGCTGCCAATTTTAAGTCATGGGTAGGATAGTTCAATTCATGTTTCTTCAATCGTCTTAAAGCATAGGCAATGACCTTCCCATCTTGCATTCGTACACACCCTAATCCCTGTTTGGAAGCATCACTATAGACTATAAATTCTTTTCCACTGGAGGGAAATGTAAGCACTGGGGCTGAGGTCAATCTATCTTTGAGTTCTTGAAAGCTCCTTTCACAACTATCATCCTACTTAAACTTAACTTCTTTACGAGTAAGTCGAGTCAGTGGAGTTACTATTATGGAAAATCCCTCAACAAACCTTCGATAATATCCCGCCGAGTCGAGGAAGCTTCTAATCTCAGTGACATTCCTTGGTCGCTCCCACTGTAGTATAGCTTCAACCTTTTTAGGGTCTACAAATATTCCGACTCAGGAAACCACATGACCCAAGAACACCACTTTGCGTAGCCAAAATTCACATTTAGAAAATTTGGCATACAGTTGTTTCTAACGCAACGTTTGTAGCACAATTCTTAAATGTTGTGTATACTCTACATCATCTTTAGAATACACCAGTATATCATCAATAAACACAATAACAAACTTATCCAAACAAGGGTGAAATATCCGATTCATCAAATCCATGAAAGCTACAAGAGTGTTGGTTAACCCAAATGGCATTACCAGAAACTCATAATGTCCATATCGGGTTCTAAAGGCAGTCTTTGGAATATCAAATTCTTTGATTCTCAGCTGGTGATACCCCGATCTAAGGTCAATCTTAGAAAATACAGTGGCACCCTATAGCTGATCAAACAAATCATCTATGCGAGGTAAGGGATATTTGTTTTTGATAGTCACCTTATTCAGCTAGCAATAATCAATGCACAACCATAAGGTACCATCCTTATTTTTCACAAATAGGACAGAAGCAACCCTAAGGCGAAGTTCTAGGTTGAATGAAACCTTTATCAACCAAGTCCTGTAGTCAACCGGTGCCATTCTATATGGTGGGATGGAAATGGGTACGGTTCCTGGGAGTACATCAATGGCCAAAATCAAATTCCCGTTTGGGGGGTAATCCTGGTAACTCCTCAAGAAATACATCAGGGAACTCATTCACAATGGGGACATTCTCTAATCTAGGTTTAGGTTTAGATGTGTCAATAACATGGGCTAGGTATGCCAGGCATCCTTTTTGCACTAAATTTTTAGCTTTAATTGCGGAGTAACACAAGTAGGCAGTACCCGCCTCTCACCTGTAAAGACTACCTCAGGCTCATTTGGTTTCCTAAATGTCACTTCTTTGGTAAAACAATCCACCTTGGCTCGATGGGTTTCTAATGATTCCATCCCTAGTATTACATCAAAATCACCCATATCCAAGGGAATTAAATCCGCCAAAAATTCCTTTTCACCAATTTTTACACGGCACCCCTTGTAAATAGTGTTTTTAATCACCTCCCTCTCCTAATGGAGTTTGCACTAATATTTCTGTGTCTAATGGTGATACATTTCTATTAGATGCATGTGCAAATGAAGTGCTAACACATGATCTATCTGAACCAGAATCAATAAGAATATGTTCAGGCTGCTCAAAGATAGTCACAGTATCTGTAACGATGGTTAGTCTAGCTTGCGCCTCCTCTTCTGTCAAAGCAAACACTCGAGTCTGAACTTGAGTCTGGGGTTATTGTGCTCCCTGAACCGATGTAACATTCCTTGCACCCATCCTTTTCCCAACATTAGGCCACTATGACTGAGGTGGCCTTTTTCTCGAACCAATCATATGGCCTGAAGGAAATGGAGTACCCATCGCTCATTGCCCAAGTTCAGGGCAAGCATTTCGCATGCTGTTGGTCTGCCTGCACTGATAACATCTCAATGGTTCTCTACAAGGGCCGGGGTGATACTTTCTCCAATTTCCACATTTATCGAAATTACTCTACCCCCTACCAACATTTGCACTGGGAGTATAACTAACTGGCATTCGCTGTTGTTGAGGTGGTGAGCTCACCGAACTCACTGAACTACCACTACCCGAAATAGTAATACCTTTAGCTTTCTTAGAGGGTTGAAAGCTAGTAAATCCCGCTCCTTTCTTCTTGAAAGTCTCTGTGGCCACTGTCTTTCCCTTCGAAGCAATCAACTTTTCCGTACGTAAGGCTAATTAGATGACGTGTTTACTACTTTCTTCGGCTGTCACTGGCATCCATTCCCTGATCTCTGGCCTAAGCTTAGATTGAAAGAATGACGCCTGATCACAATCATCCTTGACCATGTCTCCCACAAAAGGTAATAGTTCATTGAATTTCGCCTCAAATTCCTCCACTGAGCAATTTCCTTGTTGTAGCTGTATAAACTCTACCCGTTTCTCCTTTTGATGGAAACAAGTATAATATTTAGCATCAAATTCGACAAGAAACATCACCCACGTGATTGGAGTAGTGGTCTGTGCCTCTACATTCTCCCATCACTTTTCTGCCACTTCTTCAAGCATTCGGGTAGCTATTTTTAACTTCGTATCATCATTCAACTTTAGATCGGTCATAGTCTGATTTATCTTCCTGATCCAATTCTTAGCTACCACTGCATCTAAATGACCTTTAAATGGTTCACACCTCAAATCTATAACTGACTTCATCTTCTTTGCAATATCAAAATCGGATGAAGATGGATCTACTTGTGTAGGTGGCGGAGGGTCAACTAGAAAGGGTGTCTGTCCATGTTGAAATTGAGCTGCCACCACATTCCAAACTACCATGAATGTTTGATAAAGTTCAGAAGGAGGTTGTTGTGGAGGCGGTGGTGCTACAGTCGATGGAGGAGGAGGAATGGGTGCTAATGGGGGTAGTGGTGGTTCGTGTGAACTCGCATCAGATGCCATAGGTCCCTCCCTAAGGGGAGTAGGAGAATGTTGCCTATCTTAACTTGGACTTCCGCTCTCTGCCTCGGCCGACCGCGACCGCGTTGTCGTCCTGGTGGCATATTGCAATCTATAAAAGGAGGAAATTAAGCTCGAAATAACTAATTCTACATGAAATATGCATTTTCTAAAAGTTTAACCAAGGTTGACCAACTTTGACCAGGTCCCACGGACACTGACAACACCGAAATTTTAGTTTAAAACCTCAAGCTCTAATACCAATCGAATTGTCATGTCTCGACATAGTGATCGAGCACATAACAACCGATGCGAATCCTTGAAGTGCATTCTATTACGTTAGAATACACCCAAAGTTTTCGCAAGGCTAAAATGGTAATTTTACATTTTATTTTATGAAGCAATCACGCAGTTCTCAAGTTTTAACAGTTTATAAGAATATAGGATCATTCAGTGCGGAAATATAATAACAATTCGTGATATAAAAATTCAAGTCGCAAACTTGCACATATTTACGAAAATGCCACTTGGTTTTATGACATATTTTTCTACAATATTTTCCCAGACCTATGGCAGTCAAAAAATTTCCACAATAGTTTCAAATAATCTAGGACGCGTTAAAGATAATAACCGGGTAACTTAAAAGTCACATACACGCTTGGTGGGTCCTACGTGAATTTTTTAAAAATATTTCAAAAAGTTGACTTTTTACTTGCTTGGTCAAACTCTGCCTAGGTATGGGACATTTGCTACTGCAACCCCCCTATCAACGCAGAAAACGTTTACTGCCTGAAAATGGTTTTAAGATAAAACACGAATGAGTATTAAGTACTCAGTGAGTGGATAACCAGTAAAAATATTGATATAAATCTTGAAATTTACTAAAAATAGTGATTGATTCAAATATTTTAATAGTTCAAATATTCGAAAGTAATATAAAGGAACAGTTGAGAACAGAGATTTCCAGAAAATAGGCCCATGGGTCGAAGGTACTGTTCATCAATTCCTCTACCCAAGCTGTCGCTTGGGCCCGAGGTCGACACTGGGTAACTAAGTTCCATTTTGCCCGCCAATGCCATAGAATGAACTTACAAATGCCTTGCGGGTTTCCCTCCGTGCCTCCCATCAAGGCTAAAGCCACACTTACCCGCACCCCTCAAAAGGCAGTCCGCGAGCTACTTTGTTACTACAATAATGATAAATTCCCCTCCTGGGGTTGCCACGAGTAACAAGCTTACGACCCAGATGACCTTTACACAATATCATTTCATTACACAAGATACTAGCATCAACATTTTCCAAGACATAGGTTCCTTTCTCAATCCATAAGTTAGGAAATAAATTTCATCTTCACTTAGTAGGATTTCATAAAATCTCATAAATCCACTCATCAATACTTCAGTTTAAGAAATCCAAGCAAGTCAAAGCATTAAATCCAAAAATGTTAAATCATGTATAAAGGCAATATTTGAGTTAGTCATCCACTCACTGTTGTTGGCCACTGATGTGTTCTTGATCCTCGTCTGTAGTTTGTTTTTGTTTGATTTGTGTAGTGCCTATATACAACATTGAATGTTTGATCTATTCCGATGTTCAAGTATGGACTATAAGCATTTCATAAATTTCTAACCTATATGCATGAATGCATGAAATGCAAGACCAATTAATAATTTTTCTTGATTTCTTCTTTCTCCTTAACTAAGCCATATATTTTTCCTTCATCAATTTCCATTTAATTTGTAGGCAACTAATGCCAATTGCACTTCAACATTCTCGGCCAACACTCTCAATTTTTACCCAATTGATATTTGTTCATTCCTAAAATTTCCATCTTCATATTTACACTTAAACTACTCCAAAAATGTAATCAAACTAGTTAAATCTTACAAATTGGGAATCATAATATTTTCCTTTAGAATTTTCGGCACCCACTCTTTTAAATTGTAAATTCCCTCATCCAATGCATTCAAAAATCAAATCCTAACAATTTAATTCTCCCATAAAAATTTAATTCAACTTGTAAATTCTTTTAACACATATATTTCATGAATCAAAATTTCATAATAATCATTCTTTTCTCCCTAAATTTCAAACTCAAAATTCACGTTTTATGCCAAATTAACCTAATATTCATGATGAGCATGTCAAAATTTACAACATAACTCAAAATTAGGCTTGGTTACCTTATGATTTTTCCAACTTTAACATAAACCCTAATTCTTCTTCTTCAAATTACTTCCAACCAAGTTCAAATTCCTCAAAATTGATAGAGGGCTATTGATGGGCTTGTTGAGATCTTTAATTTGACTATAAACTTGAAGGGGTTTTGATGAATCAAATTAGGAGACATCAAGGTAGAAGAAATTTGGTGAAATGGAAGAAAATAGAGAAAGTTGGAGAAAGGTGGAGAAATTGGTGGAAATTTCTTGAATTTCCCATGGCCTTTAAATATGGCCATTGGCACATGACCAAATAAAATCTTATGGTAAAATGATCATTTGCCCCCATGGACAATTTTACCCCCGAAAAATTTAAAAATTCCACTTATATCCCTAATCAGTCCCAAACCTTATACACTGTCCCAAATTATTTTTCAAGCCCTATTGAACTATTTACACGTCACATAATGTTCAAGCTCCTCACCCTTTGTAAGCTATATTAGTTCGAACTTTTCCCGCATTTCTCACCTTAATTCCTAACTCCCATCTTGCACTATAACATTTTCCATACTTTAGATTGTGAAATGCATGATACTATCCATTAACATAAAATTCATGAAGCGGGCAACTGTAAAATTCATAGAGCAGGTGTTACACGTCTGATCCATCTTGGCTGGTTGTCCCACTCTTGTCGCTTTAATCTCCTGCAAAATCCTACACATTACAAGTGTAGAGAATGGGGAAGTCGCATTTGGATTGGGTCAGACGTTAAACTCGCTTCTTTACTAGTGAGTATCGATATCCACTACCTCGAAGGTTGGACGTCGAACCCGTTCTCTTCACTGGCGAGTCTCTGAATAGGTATCTTGAAATTGGACGAGATATCACATATCTCGTCATCTCAAGGGACTTTCTATCCCTTGTTTGGTTTCATTAACGATAAGGAAGGGTATTAGAAAACGAAAGGTTGATCTTCAAAAATTTTCTTAGAAAGCTCACTTTGCTTTCACTAATCTTGAGAAAACGGTGGTTGTGGTATCATTTCACCTAAAGACCACACTTGAATATCCTATATGGTGGCATACTACTAAAGTAGGTATTCTAAAAATAGGTTCAACCATTTATGACACGTTCGAATAATTACATACTCAAAGTTGAGAGTTTAGAACCTAAGTGATCCACTAGTTTTTGAAAACGTATGAAATGTCACACCCCGACACCATGATCGAGCACGTAACAATCGCCGTAACTCTCAAAATGTATTCTATTAGGTTAGAATACACCTCAAGGGTTGCAAGGCTAAAACGGTCATTTTTTTATTTTTCTCTTATGCAGTTTTCATCCAATTCAATAGTTAGAACATTTAACTAACATGTAAACGAATCAAAACAGACCAAATATCAAATTGCCATGTGTAAAAATTCATTTACATGCAAGACACCCAAACTTCAAAATATTTACGAAAATGCCACTAGGTTTTTCGACATATTTTTGTAGAATTTATTTACGGACTTCCAGAATTCAGAAAAACAATCACGTCAGTTTCAAAAAGTCTTAGACTTATTAAAGAAGAGAAATGGCTATTTTAAAACGATATTTGCATACTCTGTGGGACCTAAACGAATATTTCAAAAATAATACAAAAGGGTTGACTCTTTCACCTCTGGTTAAACTGGTGCAAGGTGCCAACAACTTTCCCACCACAATGTGCCTTAGTAGCGCGGTCAACTAGCTACAACCTCGAAAATAAGTTTTATGAAAACGAGTGTGAGTAACTAGGTTACTCAATGAGTGGATAACCAATAAAACATTTATAGAAGTATTGAAGTTCACCAAAAAGATAAATTCGGATACTTTAATAATTCAAATATTCAAATTAATATAAAAGAACCATTAGGAAAGGAGTTTTCCAGAAAATAGGCCCATGGGTCAAAGATACTATCCGTCAATTTCTCTTACCCACGCTGTCGCCTTGACCCGAGGTCGACATTGGGTAATTGTGTTCCATCCTGCCCGGCAGTGCCGCAAAATGAACTCACAAATGCCTTGTGGGTTACCCTCCGCGCCTCCCATCCAAGGCTAAACTACAATCACCCGCGTCCCTTAAAAGGCGGTCCGCGAGCTACTTAGTTACTGCAGTAACGATAAATTCCCCTCGTGGGGCTACCGTGAGTAACAAGCTTACGACCCAGATGGCCTTTCCACAGTATCATTTCATCACACAAGATACTAAATTAAGGAATAAATTTCGTCTTACACAATAGGATTTTATAAAATCTCATAAACCATTCATCAATACTTTAATTTGAGAAATCCAAGTAAATAGAAGCATTAAATCCAAAAATATTAAATCAAGAATAAAAGCAATTTTGAGTTAGTCATCCACTCAGGGTGAGGTCCTCGCTATTCTTGACCGTCCTCACCCAGTTCCTTGTCCTTTGATGGTGCAGGCACTCCTAATTTTCATAATTTATTTAGTTTTCCAAACTATTACTAAATTGGGCTAAAGCTTAATCTACATGCAATGCCATGCAATAATTTAGTAATTCAATAGCTAATCACTACTCTTACTAATATTCTTCTACCTAATTTTTCTTCAAAATTCACATTTTATTCCATTAAAAATTGGAAATTTCCCATGGCTATAACACATTGAAAATTTCAGCTTTTACTCCAACTTCAGCCAATTTCCACATTTTTTCTTTTCCAACATTTTTCTTTAACATATTCACATTAAAATTACTTCAAAACAACTACATTTTCATTTAAATTTCAAAATGACAAAAATGCCATTTCCCTTGAAATTTTCCGCATAAATATTGAAAATTCAAAAATTTCTTTTCTAATGTAATTTGATGGCGTTTCCTAGTTTAGTAAGCTTCCTTGAATCCAAATTTGGCCTAAATCTCAAATTCAAAAATCCTCCATAACTTTTCTAATTTTCTAGATTCACAAGCCTACAAGCAATTTCAAGCTAAACTAACTTGATATTCATGTTTAGCATGCCGAAAAATATAATCTAGGATCAAAATTAGGCATGCTAACCTTTGATTTGTGAACTTCCACCAAGAACCCTAAAATTTCAAATCCAAATTCCTCCTCACCTAGCTTGAATTTCTTTAAATTGATTTGGGATTATAATTGGGCTAAGCTAGAGGTTTAATTTGATAGGAAATTTTGGTAGGCTTGTTTGGAGAATTTAGGACTTATGTTTATGGGTGGAAGGTTTCAAGTGTTCAACAATGGAATTTTGTTCTTCCAAGCTAAAGGTTGAAGACAACAAAGGAGATTTCAAGAATTTTCTAGCCTTTTATTTATGCATGGCCCGATTTTTGAAGACCAAGGGTGGGGAAATTTGGCTCAATCCTAGCCCTCCATTCTTAAAGTTTTGACACTTGTCATCATGTGATTAAATCCACAAAAGAAAATTTTACTCTTAGTTACCATTTTACCCTTCAAAATTACCAAAATTCTATCTATATCCTAAATCAGTGTAATAAAATTTTCAGTGTATATTTTTATTCTTCAGACAATTTCCTTTTATTCCATTGACAGTGAAATTTTTAAATTCTCTGTCAATTTTTAGTAAAATCAGTCTCAAGTTCTAATTTTACTACTAAACTCTAACATTTCATTTAATTTCATTTATATCCTATTCATAACATATGTAAGGCTTAAACTATATTTTCCATGTCTTCCTACTAAATGATGCATGCCGGACGGACTAAGAGGAACAATAATTTGGAACGGGTATTACATGAAAAACTTTGAAAACGCTATATAACTTTGGAAAACATTTAGAATATTTTATCCGCTCCGATACCAATCAAATTGTCACGTTCCGACCCGGAGGGTCGACCACGTGATAACCGCCGTGCTACCTCGTAGTACGTGTCTACAGCCTCGCACCCCGAAGCATCGCAAGGCATGAATTGAGTATCTTCATGCAAAACCATTACTAAAACTTTAATAATAATAATATAATAATAAATCATTTAATAAAATGATTTAAATAAAAATATAGAGGACCAGTGGATCAATCTAAGAGAACACCTACACAGCGAAAACTAATACTCCTATGCCACCGACCTCTCTTAATGAGCCTTTGATCTATCTGACATCTTCGTACGTGGATCTGCATCCAACAACATTGGATACAGGTGAGTGACAGAGGTTTAATAAATTTCCACTAGGGGTTAGGGAAATAGGGATAATCCAAAATAAATTTTATAAACAATATTTTTAATAAAAACAATTGAAAAGAAAATAAACATCTAAAATGGGCTGGCAATCAAACCACTGAAGGCTCGACCTGTCGATCGTATGCCTTACTACACTGAGGGCTATCTCTTTTCTTTCTAAAACATTTTCATAATTTTCTTTCTCTAGCCCGTTCCCTCAATGGTGCCAGTCGCTGTGGGTGGAGCATAGCTACACACGAGCTCTAGCGAGTTTCCCTACGTGCCTCTCCCAGGGTCTCTACTCACCGTGCCCCTTGATAGGTGGTCCACAGCTACTTAGTCGCATGCATGTATCGCTCGGTCCACTCACTCCCTCTCATCGGAGCACCGAGATCCATTCAATCACTCATCTTGCCTCTCATCATCATCAAAAATATATATAAACATATATGTAAAACATATAATATAAACACACACACATAAACCCTTATGTTTTCTTTAAAAACCCTCCCACTCTTTACATGGGTATATCATAAAATAGAAGTGTGTGTGGTGGATTTCCCGTATCACAAAACATTTGAAAAATCATTTATATTTTGAAAATATTTTGAAAGCCTTTAACCATAAAGGCTAATTAATGAAATCTAAGCCACTTACAGTGTTGGGAGGTTCGTATACTCCCATCGGATCTACATAGATTAACCTCCAGAGTGTCGCCGCACTCGATCGTTCGGAACCCTAATTGCACCGTAAATCATGTTAGTATTCATAATCGAACTATGAATGCACCTATGAGGCTCTACCATGACCTAAGATAATGTTTAGATGTGTTTCGGGGCTTAGAAAAGTGTCTGGCAAGGTTTTGGGTCAAAATCCGACACTAGGGTAAAAATTTCAAAAATGCCCCTAGGGTTAGGGGCTGTCCTACGTGAATAGGACCACTCCCACACGGGACAGGACCAAGTCCCTTGCGGGGCTTAGGCAACAAACCACTACCACACAGGAGACGAGGTTAAAGGCTCGCGAACCGATACTTTTGCCTCGATTTTTATGCCATTCGATCGCCAGTTGTCTAACGAACTTAGCCAGACCATCCTTGTGACATTTACAATGGATTCACCGAAAGAGAAACGAGAATCACAAGCTCAAAGTTCCTAAATCTCAAATCTAAACTAAAATTTAGCTAAAAAGCTAAACCTAACTTTGAGCTGAGATCTCTCCTAAACCTATGCATGGAAATCCATGAAAACGTAATAAAACGTAGATTAAGGTGAGGAGGATAACATACCAAGATCTCACCTTGATTTGATAGTTAGTTTGTCCGGATTGGCCAAAAGTCTAAAATTGCTCCGAGAGAGCAAAAGAGAGAAAAGGGAGAGGAGAGAAAGAGGGAAAGAGAGAAAATGAGGGGGAGAGGCTTGGCCTCCCTTATTTATAGGGAAGCCTGACACCAGGCATACTCAGGCCCTGGGCCAAACTTTCTCTCCTCCTTTCAACCTCTCCTAATGTCGATCCTTGGCCTAATCCACCGACCTCTTCACCAATGGATATTGAATCAATTGGCTACGGACTTAAAGAAAGTCCAATTAGTGCTTCTATGCATGGTTACTTATCTCATCTTTCGACTTCGTGTTATCCTAATTTTCACTTCTCTTCTTCATCTGACACATCTGGACCGACGTATTGTTTGAATTAATACGTCGTCTTATACTATTCTGATTGTACAAAAACGTTGAACTAAGTCTGTGTGTGTCATCTATGGCCATAGACGGCGTTGTCTTTCATCAGGGCATCCCAAATTGAGCTACTTTGCATCTTTCGACCCTTGAACACCTTCCAGCCGCCTCTTGAGCATTCTTAGCCACCAAGTCTCAACAATTGAAATTATAATCAAGGACTGTGGAACCAAAAATTTTTGGCTAATTAGAAGTTACCATATGTCTTCCAAGAAATTATCTATTAAATTTATTATAGTGACCAATTAAAATATTTTGTGTTACTAGATAAATTAAGTGATTATTTTTAGGAAAATCAAGATAATGGCACATGGCTCGACCAATGAAATTTCAATGTTTCAAAGTTAAACGAATCAGAAATAACCCATGAGTCATCGCTTTTATCTCTAATTAAATTAAGATAATCAGTCGATAAATCAAATCATTTGGCCAATCAATTCCAAAGAAGCATCAGGCCATCCAATCAGAATTCACTTTTGTGTCATTTATTTATCTCTAATAAAAATTAAATTTTTAGAGATAAATAACCTAAAGGAGATTAAGTTCTCATTGAATTGTGATGCCTAGCCTCTAGCCTTAGTAGAATTTGGAGCCATAGATTCATATGGTGAAAGTTTTTATGTTTGACATTCATGTTAATGTGTTCATATTAATATTAGGAATGATTTTTGCTTAGTGAAAATTTTCCCATTTTGAAAGTTAAGTCATGTTTTCCTAAGTTATTCAATTAGCTAGTCATTCCTCTCATAAGTACTTAACAAGAGAATTTAGCCTTCAAAATATTTTTCATTTAGCTAAAAATTAAAATTTATTTTTGTGGGACCTAATGATAATTAATAAATTTTATAAGGGTATTTTTTGTCATCCTAATTCTTGAGAATTTTTTTCTTTTCTCTAGAAAGGTCAAGTTCTAGAAGAACTTTTTTGTCTCTTCTTCTCATTTTTTGCCAAATGCCCCTCTTCCATTTTCTCCTCCATTTTTCTTCCATCAAACTTTCTAGTTCCTTCTTGAACATCCTACACCCTCCTTAACCTTTTTCTCCATAACTTTCTACCCATTTCTACTAGCCAAATTCACTAAAAACAGATAAAAACAATCCATATGCTAGTTGGCATTTGAGTGCAGTTTTACCATGAGAAAACAGTCCATAACTTCAAGTTTTGGAGCTAGCTTGAGCTCCACATCTTCGTACTTGAAGCCAACCATAATTACTTTTTTTAGACCTTATAAACCAAGGCTTAGAAGCTAGCAAAACTCACCTCAACAGCCCAAAACTGCAACTACTTCTCTTTGCCAATCCTGGTGCTTTGGCCGAACTTCCTCTTGCCCAAAACAGGGTAGTTTTAGCTGGACATTTCAAGGGGTGTTTCCTCCCTCCTTTCATCTCAATTCAAGAGTATTTATGTACATAAACTCACCCTTAAAAACTCTTTGAATTTGCAAGTTTTCTTCATGCATTTTTATGCAAATCAACTTAGTTTCTTGGCTCCAAAATTTTGCTATGTTTTTGCTTAATGAGGCTAGGATGTAATTTGATATTTGGTGTTCTTGGATGTCCATTTGATGCTAGGAATGCTTAGTTTGGTGTAAGAATGCTTGGCTACTATACTTGCTTTGTTGTGACTTTAGGAGACATATAGTGCCCCTAGGAGAAGTATGCTATATTGCCTAATGACCATGGCATTTTATTTCATAAATGGTAGTTTGGTTAAATTAGAAAGAGTTGTGAAGTAAGAAATTGATGGAAAAAATTTAATATTGGTAGTTGTAGAGAAAGGTGACAATATGTCAATAAGTACCATTTTGGAGAAGTGTAGTTTCCTTCAACTGAGATTATGGTTCCATGTTAGAAATGGCACTAACATGAAATAAGAAAGTGAAGTGAACCATAAAATGAGAGGTTAGTACACTTGGCATGGTAGCTATAGAGTAAACCCACATTATGGCATAATATGACCACTTTGAGCTAGTACGGAGGCCTAATTAGATGCCTTTCAAGGTTCACACAAATCATAAATGAAATAGAAAATTGATGTGGATAGTTGGTGTTGCCATGGGAATCTTATAGTAAAATGTGACCATATTAAACCCTTGAAATTTAAGCCTTTTTTCTTCAAATATCTAGTACAAACATGTGGAATTGGTTTCTTCTAAGTTTTATTACCATCTTGTAGCATTTTTAAGCTTGGGAAGGAAAATGGTCGAATTCTCCACCTTGAAATATTTTTAGCCGAATTTAACATACTCCAATGTTAAAATCGTTCAATTTTTTTGTTATACATACGTACACCAAAATAAGGTCACACAAGTTTCGTTAGGCAAAACAAACTTACTTGTACCTTAACTTGATTCTTTTAAGTTCTAGAGCACAAATTCATCTCTTGAACCTTAGGTTAACTAGTTAGCAAAATGCATTTGCACCATGATCCAACAATTATTCCCATTTGCATTTACTAATTTGTTATTTGAAAATATATTGGTGGTGAACCTTCCTCTAAGGAGAAAGAACAAGTGGATTAATGGGAGTGTTTACCTTCCCAAAACTTATGAATGGGACTTAACTAAATTAAATAATTAAGGAAAATGATTTTGAGATGTTTAGAATATTTTACAATTGAAAGAACCTTTGATTTATTTTACACAAATTACAATCTATTTCTATTTATCACTGAGTTATGGATTTTTTGAGTTTTTCATGTAAATTTTCTCTCTCTTCTACAATAAATAAATATATACTTATAGACATGACGACAAATGAACTATTGATTAATATAATGAGTTTTATGCGTTTAATTTTAGAATTTTTCATGCTCCCACCCTTAATTGTTTATGTTTAGTTTGTTTCATTCACTGAGTATATTTTCATATACTCATCCCCTTCTTTACTATCTATTTTTGGCCATAGATTGTCAGTAGAATGTGGCCCAGTAGCGACTGCGATGAATGCCTAGTTGGTCACAACCACCAAAATGAATAAAATTTATAACCTTACTTAAACTAACAGTATAGAGTACAAGTAAGGGTTGAACCCAAAAGAAGCATGAGCAATCTTATTTTTCAAAAGAACAACAATAAAATGGGGGGAGGGTTGAAGGCAATGATAAATGAAACTTGAAAAATGAAAAAACAATAAAGTAAATAAAAACAATAATATAAATAGTCATCCATTTCACCACTATTAATTAAGGGGAAAGAAGGTGTTAGATCCTTGACCCACAAAATATAAAATTGATCAATTGAATGGCATACCATAAACAGAGGTACTAAAAATTCCTAAGTCTATGTGGGGACTAAATAGTATAATCTAGTAATGGCATACTACAGACAGAGGTATTAAAGATTCCCTAAGCATATATGGGGACTAAATGGTATAATCTAGGACTAAAGATTCCTAGAAAACACCTTTTTACATTACCTAAATCAATGACTCTTTGCCATATTGATTTACTTGTTTGATAAAGCATGAATCATAATTAATCAGTCAAGTATGTAATTGACCCATAATCACTTCATGCATACCGAGTCATCAGCTAGCCAATATCCCGAGAAAAACTACTAGCTACACTAGTAATTCTTTCTTTTGCTACAAAATATTATTGTTGAATACTAAAGTTTCTCCCTATCTAATAATAACCATAAATTTTTTAGGATCAAACATACGCATGCATTCATATATTTTAGCCTAAACAATCATAGATAAACATAAACAAAGATATTGAAACACCCAATTTTGACGATCCAAGATATGAACAGAGGGTCTCACTAACAATATTACCCTTTTGATCAATAGATGGCAAGATGGATTATGGGTTTAATCACTCACAGATTGAGAGTAAACCAAAGAGAAACTAAAGTAAAATAATTTATCAAAGTAAAGAAACAATAACTAGATTGATGGAGAAATAAGAGATGAACTCTCTACAAAATTGGAGGAATTCTCCATTTTTTAGTCTAAGTTCTATAGAGAAAATCATAATCTGTGAAAAAATGAATGGTTTGTACTCTCCAGAGAAAAGTATGAATTTATTAGCCTAATTACAAAACTACCCTTGATAATCAAGGAACCAACAAAGGGAAAAAAAGACATTCAAGACTTTTGGTGTTGAGTTGAACCAAATTGGACTCGCTTAGCCCTTGGCTTCTGGAATTGGTGCCATGAGTAACCTTGCTTGGCGCCAAACCTCTTGTTCTTCCTTTGATTTGGCTAGCCTTGCTCTTTGAAGTCTTCTGGCACCATGAGTAAGCTAGATTGGCGCCAATCTTAGTCTTCATGTCTTGATGAGTCTGATGTAAGCCAATTTTATGAAGACTACATATGCATGGTGCCAAGCACACCCTTGACGGGCACCAGTAGTAGCTTGGTTTGCTTTGGATGCTTTGGATAGCTTGGTGCCAATAGTGAGCCATCATGGCGCCAATCTAACTTGGACTCTTGCATCAACCATGGCCAGTAGTAACTTCGCCTGGGGCCAGTCGTGGTTGGTTCATTTGCTTCTCGGATTCCTTGCTACAATTCGTCTTTAATTAGCTCCTTAAGTTCGTTTATCTACTCAAGCCTTCCAAATAACTGACAAATAACAAATATAAGTTTAAGTAAGATAATTAAGAGATAGATAACTATATTATAGCACAAATTAAGCATAAATTAAGCACAAATATAATGTATAGTTAGAGCACTATCACATTTCCCCCGCATTTAAATGGTTGCTAGTCCCTAGCATTTAAATGCAATAAATGGAATCTAAAAGCTAAATAGAAAATAAACCTAACAAAATTGAGCAAAACCCTAAACAACTTAAACAATTCCACTTTCGTATGCAGACAATAGTTTTTAACCTAAACTACAAGCTCGTATTAAACCCTTAGACATTAGTAGGAGGAGTTATGATCTCCTTTATTCAACCAAAGCAACAAACAAACACCACAATTAATAATTTTATACACGTATGCAAGGTAAGATGCTATTCAGTCTCAATGTAAAAAGAGCATAATCTCAATAAAAAAAGGAAGAACAAATAGCTAAAAGAGTCCAAAATGTATATAAAGCTTCCTCAAACCAAGTATAATCAAATAAGGCATGGATATGCACTATTTACTCTTCCTAACCAAGTGTAAATAGGGTACACTCAATATATTCCAATGAAAACATATCAACCATAAGCTTGCACTTCTATCTCATCGCCACTACTCCATATATATCCATGCATAAACAAAGATTAAGGCTATATTATGGTTGTAATGGGGCTAAATTGAGTGGTTAATAAAAGAATGGAAATGGAAGAAAAACAAATATCTAGAATAATGAAGCACCAAAGAGTTAAAAATAAGGGCAAGTTTAGCTTTAATAGCCCTTCTATAAGCATTGTCTCTTCAATTCATCAAGAGCTAGTTTTTTTTTTATCCTTTTCTTTCACTTAATTGCACCTTCAGTAATTTTTCATCACCCTTTTATGGTTGACTTTAAGTAAATGGGTGCCAATTTCTTCTTTAAGCTGGTGCATTCTTCCTATTTCAGCTTTCATTTAGGACGAAGTTTGACGCAATAATCCCTAGCTCTTTTTCACCAAACCAAGAACAATTTTGATTCTTCAATGCTTCATTATCCTAGGGCAGGAATGTCACACCCTGATCCGAAGGTCGAGAATATGACAACCATCATGTGCTACAAGTTGTGAACGGTACGCTTCGCCCACAATTCGGAGCTCACAAGGTTTATAGTATTCCAAACCCAATTTGTACAAAGATCATAATTTTTTTTAATATAATAAATAAGGTAGTTTTAAAATATACATGCAATACAAAGTTTAAGTAATGACAGTTAATTTATAAAACTCGTACTTTTATTTTTCTACATACTCATTTATATCAAAATAGGAAATATTAATAAGTTAAATTTTTTCAAGACATAAGTAATATTTACACATTTATGATAGTTTCAAAACATATTCAAAATTTGGCTGGTGGACCCAATTTTAGTAATAGATAAGTCTGGTTGACTTACTATCCACTACCCGGCCTAGAGTTGCGTCCTCTATTGGTCTACCCCTTACGAATGTCCTACTAGTTTGAAAACAAATTTAAAAAGGAAGAAAAGAGGTGAGTATATAAATTATACCCAGCGGGTGAGACTAGACCAACATAAAAATTTTAACTAGGGAAAATATAAATACATGCATTTTAGAATTTCAATTAGAAACTGTAATAATTTATAAAATATTTAATTTGTCACCTTATTCAAAAACATTAATTCATTTATCATAAAATAGGGACAATGTTTTCAATTTGAAACTGTACTAATTTAGAAAATATTCAATTTGTCAACTTATTTGAAAACATGAATTCATTTATCATAAAATGGCGAAAAGTTAGGATAAACATTTATAATTTTCCATAACTTAATAATAATTGAAAACAAGCAATCAAGCGGTACGAAAGTATATTTCGAGCTCAACAAAATTGAACTCAAACTCACATCCGGCTAAGATGGAATCTGAGTCTGTCGAGGAGTCGTAAGTTTCATTTAAGTTTATCAAAATGCCCTACCCTCGCCGTTGGCACGGGCCTTCACCACGGGTGGTGCGTGGCTATGTCCGATGTACTCCCACAGGGATTATATAATCATAATAATAGTGTGCACAACAACCCTTGTATCACTCTGTCCCTTGTGGGAGTCATCCGCTTACTCATGTTGCGTCCACAAGGTCGGATCATGAGAAGCGCCACTATAGTGACTAACGTGTCATCCACCATAATCGTGACATAAAATAGCATAATCAAGTAATATCATTCAGCCATTCGACCCATCTTAAAAATAAACCATAATTATATCAATCTCCATCAATTTCACAAGTAAAAGCAATTTTCATGAATCAAATTTCGAATTCAAGAAGGTTAAGTCTTTATATTTAAAACAAACTTAAATAGTAAAGCATTTTAATTCATTCAAATTTAAATATAGGTCCATTAAGTCACACTCACTAGTTTAGAGAGGGTTTGCACTCCCTTTATTCCACACTTTCTTTGCTCCTAGGAAAAGATTCACCACCTATATGTTTACATTAGAATAATAGATTAACACATGACGATGGAAAGAGGTTTTTGGCTGAACAAGTAAAATACACATTTTCCCAAATATTAATTTGAGTTCAAAAATGATTTTATATTATAGGGTTTATATAAATGGAATTAAGGTATGCACAAATTTATTTCCCTTAACAAAACTTGTTTGTTGACTTAATTTGACATAGTTATGGATAAAATTTTTTGGATGATTTTGCCCCTAAAAGAGGAAATTTCGGCCTAAGCATTTAAGATAAGGAAAATTTTGGTCATTTTGTTTCTTCAAGGTTTAGACACATTACTAATGCACACTAACCATGAGGGAGTTAAATTTATAAACTTACATTAAGGTTTGAAGAAAGATATTAAAATTTAATTTAAACTTGGCGTCGAAACGTGCAGGTCCGGGAACCCCATCGTCCGACTTGTCAAAATTTGTGGAGTCGCCACTAATCTTTTTTCCTAGGTGTGATTAGTCACCTATACGAATCTACCTATCCTAATGGGCACACTAAGCTAGGTAAATTCCGGTCTACGAAATAGAGTTGAGTTCGAGAGTTCATTTACGTGTGGGGAAGGATCAGCACCCCCACAACACCTATCGAAATGACAGTACCATTTTAATCTTGCCTGATCCTAGGTCTTATTGAAGGAAGGTTGTGTTCTATTTTAAGGATAACTAAAAATTTCTTTATGCAATTTTTTATTCAATTTTTTATTTTATTACCTTTTCTATAAAAAAATTTATTAAAATATGACGCTTATACATGATGCATGTGATGCAAAATTATTCAATTTTTAATTAAAAGTGAGAATAGATTTTTAATAGAAATTCTCTCTAAACCGTTTCAGCTTACTCGATTGAGTTTAAAGAGAGCCTCTCTCTAAGGGACCATTCCAAAAAGTGCCTACATAACTTCAAGGAATAACCACCCTCACTGGGTCCATTTTTTATTAGACAATTCATATCTCAAATGCAAAGACAAGTATAAATATGGTATGTAAGTATAGTAATTTCATTTTAATTAAAATTAATAGTGAGAGGAAATTTTTATTAGAATCCCCTCCAAACCGTTTCGGTTTACCCGATTGAGTTTGAAAGAGACCCTACCCTAAAGGACCATTCCAAAAATTGCCTACATGACTTCAAAGGAGGATCCCCTCACTGGGTATTTTCCAAATTATAATTTATGCATTGATGACATGGCAAATTGTACCTAAAATATTCATTTTAAAACAATAAAATAAAATATTATTATTCAAGGAAAGTCTAATAGAAAAATAAATTCTAACATTTATCAATGCACAACACTAAAAAAGACTAGTTATTATTAAAAAGATCATGTCTTTTATATATTATTATTACAATATTGGCTTTTACAAAAATAAAAAATCATTTTACATACAATAAAGATTTAAAAATATTTATTTTAAATATAGAATCAGAATTTACAAAAATAGAGGTCAAAGTTGGAATCAGAAGGTCCAAATTAGCTAGGAGAGGTTACCTCAAAATTTGCTGACGTGGCAGGCTGATATGGCGTTGAGGTGGTAGGCTGACGCGACGCTGACTGGGTTGCTGACTGTTGACCACGAGTGAAAGAAGGAGGTGGCGCATCAGAACTTTAACTGGAGGTGAGGGCACGTCCAATCTCCGATTGGGATAAATTTGGTACCATTGGAAAGCCTGAAAGGAGAAGAATCTGATGGTAAAGGAGGTGTAATAAGAAAAAAGGTCTGAAAGTTTCAAGAATTACAGTCAAAGTAAAAACTTTGACCGGGAGGTGAGAGCTATTCTGATGGCGGATGGGGCTGAATTTTTGATAGGATAAATGTTGATGGATTTCATATTGAATGGTGAGGGAGCTGTTAAAAGAAGAGTGAAGACGAATGAATGGAGGTGGACAAAAACTTGGCTGAAGGATTTTTAGGGTTTTTTACTTTCTTTTCAATTTCTCTCTATTCTTCTCTGTGTATGTCTCCTTTTTTTTTAGCCCTAGGTACTCCTTATATACTACTCCAAGAATTAGGGTTTCAATGGGTTCTCTTGCATACTAAGTATTAGGATTAAATCTTCCATGATTTCCATTCCTTTTTCACCAAGATTTCCTCATTGATTTTTATTTTAGAATACTCCACAATTTTTAAGCCCACTCATAAAGACCAAAAGCCCAAATATTTTCATTTTAAATTAAAGCCCAAATTTAATTTTAGTTTCAAATTAAAGTATAGCCCACAATTAGTCTTAATTAGTTAAATTAAAAATTTATCTAATTAAAATTAGACTAGATTTAAAATTGAAAACAATACTAAAATTAAAACTTTAACTTTGAATGAAGAAAGGCTATTTTCCGGACAAAATGTGGTGTCTACAACTGCCCCTATTTATGCATTTTCTGAGAATTTAGAAGTACATACTTCTAGAGACTTAGGAAATGAGTAAAGACTGTAGACACCAGCCCTTTTAAAAAGAACTGTCAAACAAGTAAATATGCTATATAAGAAAACATGGTCCTAACAAGGTCTGAGATATGATGTGATGTCCTTAATGAGGGTAAATGTTGCTATGCAGAGACCTTGACAGGGCAACCATGCAACATAAGAACCTTGATAGGTTAATGATGTAATACAAAGATCTTGATAGGGCAACTATGAAATGTAAGAACCTTGATAGGGCAAAATGATATAACGCAAATGACACACCCGGACCTAGCACGACCTTTTCGTACGAACGGAATAGTGCAAGATAACGTATAAATTAAACAATATGTCGGTCCGGCTGTGTCAAGTCTGAAGAGAAGATAGGCTTAAGATAAGACGTAGTTGGAAGATGAGACTGGTGACCATGCATGGAAATACTAAAGTTGACTTCTTAAGTCTATAGCCAATGGATTGGAAGTCCATTGGTGAATTGGTCGGTGGATCGGGCCAATAATCAAAGTTTTGAGAGGTTTAAAAGAGAAGAGAAAGTCTGGCCCGGGGCCCGAGTAGACCCGGTGCTGGGCTCCCCTATAAATATGGGGAGATGAGCTCTCCCCATCATTTTCTCTCTTTCTCTCTTCTCTCCTTTCTCTTTTCTCTCAACTGCTCTTTTGGAGCAATTTTGGACTTTTGGCCTATCCGGACAAACAGACTGCCAGTTCAAGGCGAGATCTTGGTGAGTTGTTCTTAACTCCTTGATCTACATTCCATTAAGTTTTCACGCTTATCCATGCATTGGTCTAGGAGAAATTCAAGCTCAAAGTTAGGTTCAGCTTTTTAGTTAGATTCTAGTTTAGATTTGAGATTTAGGAACTTTGAGCTTGTAATTCTCGTTTTTGCTCCGGTAAACGCGTAGTGGGAGGTGAGGGGAACCTCCATCTCGAATTTTGCGTGAAACGATGGACCGAGGGGCTCGGGAACCGAGGAAATGCCTCGGATCCAGAGGGGGCCGGACGGCCCAGGTCCCGCGCGGGTCCTGGGCCAGTCCGGCGCCGGATTGGGCCATTTGGCCCATTCCGTGCGGTTGGGCCCGTTTGGGCCTAAGCGGAGTGGGCTTCGGCCCAATCTGTAAGGGGGGGCCTTTTTGGGCCCAAAGGCAGGCCAGGCCCGGCCCAGCTTCAAAGGGCCCAAGGGTCCCCAGGGGCATTTTCGTAATTTTTCATCAAGTGTCCAAAATTTACCCCAGAACCTCCCGAACAGTTTTCTAAGCCCCGAATCTCTTCCAAACATCGCCATACGTCATATTAGAGCCTCATAGGTGCATTCATAAATTTAATTATGAATGCTAACTTATATTTCCGTGCACTAGGGCTCCGGTTGAATCCAATGCGGCGATGCTCCGGAGGTTGAGCTACATGGAGCGCTTGGGAGTATACAATTTTTCCATCACTGTGAGTGGCTTAGTTTTCAGTGCTTAGCCACTAGGGCAAATTGTTTTGAAAAGATAAATTGTTTTAAAAAGGTTTTACAATGGTTTTGGGATAAGGGTAATCCACGACACACACTTTTTATTTTGTGATACGCCCACTTATGGGGGTGGGATGATTTTAAATATAAAGCTTGTGTGTGTTTACGTGTTTTAGTATTTATATAAGAAATATTATTATTATTATTACTATTATTATTATTATTATTATTATTGGGGTACGATGCCCCTGGAAGAGGAGTGATTGAGTGGGATTCCTCGGGGCTCCAATTGCGGGAGCGTGGACCGAGTTTGAGAGCATGCATGATACTCACCCGTGGACCGCCTATCGAGGGGCACGGTGAGTCGAGCCTGGTTGGGAGAGGCGCGTAGGGAAACTCACCAGAGATCCAGTTCACTGTGTTCCACCACAGTGAGGCACCATCGAGGGAACGGGCTAGTGTATGAGATAAAAAGAAAATGATTATGAAGAGAAAAGAAATAGCCCTCAGTGCAGTAAGGCATATGACCGGCCAGTCGTGCCTTCAGTGTATTAGGTGCCAGCCCACGAGTATTTAATAATTTTAAAGGTTTTAAATTTAATTCTCCTTGGGAGAATTTCAAAAGAGATTTTGAAAACAAAATTTATTTTATTTACTTTAATTATTTTATTTGATTATATTTTCGATTATCCTGTTTTTCCCTAACCCTGATAGAGACTCATTGAATCTCTGTCACTCACCTGTATCAAAATGTGGATGAATGCAGATCCGCGTACGAGGTCAGCCAATAGATTGAAGGCTCACTAGGAGGCGTCGGTGGCTTAGGCTTAGTAGTTTCCGCTGTATAGCTATTCTTTTGAATTAATCCACTGGTACATCTTATAAAGTTAATTATTTTATTAAAATGGTTTTTAATTAAAGTTTTAGTTGTTTTGCAGCGATGATATCCATTTCAATGCCTGGCGATGCTTCTGGTGCGTGACCGGTCGGCACGTACTTCGAGGCAGCGCGGCGGTTGCCACATGGCTGACCCCGGGCGGGTCGGGGCGTGACACACCCGGACCTAGAATGATTTTTTTGTATGAACGGAATAGTGTAAGATGACGCAATAATTAAACAATATGTTGGTCCGGCTGTGTCAAGTCAGAAGAGAATATAAGCTTAAGACAAGACGTAGTTGGAAAATGAGATTGGTGACCATGCATGGAAACACTAAAGTGGACTTCTTTAAGTCCATAGCCAATGGATTGGACGTCCATTGGTGAATTGGTCGATGGATCGGGCCAAGGATTAAAGTTTTGAGAGATCTAAAAAGAGAAGGGAAAGTCTGGCCGGAGGCCCGAGTATACCCAGTGCCAGGCTCCCCTATAAATAGGGGGGAGATGAGCTCTCCCCCTCATTTTCTCTCATTTCTCTCTTCTCTCCTTTCTCTTTTCTCTCAACTACTCTCTCGGAGCAATTTTGGACTTTTGGCCGATCCGGACAAACCGACCGCAAGTTCAAGGCGAGATCTTGGGCTCCGGGTGAATCGAATGCAGCGATGCTCTGGAGGTTGAGCTACATGGAGCGCTTGGGAGTATATGATTCTCCCAATACTGTGAGTGACTTAGACTTCTCTGTCTAGTCACTGGGGAAAAAGGTTTTAAAAATGATTTTTAAAAACATAAATGTTTTCAAAAAGGTTTTGGGATAGGAGAAATCCACACACACACACTTGTTTGTGATATACCCATACAGTGAGTGGGATGTTTTAAAAAGAATTATAAAGACTTATGTCTGTGTTTATATATTTTAAAAATGTATGTTATATATTTATATATAATAATATGAAATATTATTATTATGAGTTTTAAGAGTGCGATACCCTTGCTAGATGAGTGATTGAGAGAGATGCTCCTCAGGCTCCAATTTGCGGGAGCGTGGACTAGTTAGAGGAAAGCATGTTAGATTCTTAGCCGTGGACTGCCTATTGAGGGGCACGGTGAGACGAGACCTAGTTAGGAGAGGCGCATAGGAAAGCTCGCCAGGCTCCAGTTTGCTATGTTCTACCACAAGGAGGCACCACCGAGGGAAAGGGCTAGAGAGATAGAAAAGAGAAAATATTATTGAATGAGAAAAGAGATAGCCCTCGATGCAGTGAGGCATAAGATGACCGACGGGTTGCACCTCCAGTATGATAGAGATGCCAGCCCATTATATATATATTTATTTATTTATTTAAAGTGTTTTTAAAATAGGGTTTTCAACAGAAGAACCAGAAAAGAGTTTTCAAAAAGAAAAATTTTTATTTTATTTTATTTTATTTTGGATTTTCCCTTATCCGCTCTAACCAAGATGGAGATTCTTAGAACCTCTGTCGCTCACCTATTCCAATGTGGATGGATGCGGATCCGCGATCGGAGTCAGCTATAGAATAGAGGCTCACTAGGAGGCGTCGGTGGCTTAGGCTTAGAAGTTTCTGCTGTGTAGGTATTCTCTCAATTAGTCCACTGGCATTACTTTTAAAGTTAATTATTTTATTAAATATTTTTAAATTAAAGTTTTAGTTTTATTTGACAGCGATGATGCCCATTTATGCCTTGTAGTGCCTCAAGTGCGTGACTGGACAGCACGTACTTCGAGGCAGCGCGGCGGTTGCCACGTGGTTGACCTGGGCGGGTCGAGGGGTGACAGCAAAGACCTTGATAGGGCAACTATGAAATGTAAGAACCTTAAAAGGGAAAAATGATATAATGCAAAGACCTTGATAAGGCAACTATGAAATGTAAGAACCTTGATAGGGCAAAATAATATAATGCAAAGACCTTGATAGGGCAACTATGAAATGTAAGAACCTTGATAGGGCTAAATGATATAATGCAAAGACCTTGATAGGGCAACTATGAAATGTAAGAACCTTGATAAGGCAAAATGATATAATGCAAAGACCTTGATAGGGCAACTACGAAATGTAAAAACCTTGATAGGGCAAAATGATGCAATGCAAAGACCTTGATAGGGCAACTTTGAAATGCAAGAACATTGATAGGGCAAAAATGATGCAATGCAATGACCTTGATAGGGCAACTTTGGAGTGCAAGAACCTTGATAGGGCAAAATGATGAAATGCAAAGACCTTGATAGGGCAACTTTGAAATACAAGAACCTTCATAGGGCAAAATGTAATAATTCTTTGAAGAGAGTTAACTGGTGCATAATTGCTAAATGCAAAAAATGATTGATTTGTATATGCCAAAATGAGAAGAGGTTAGGATAAAGATTCGTAACCAACTTATTGAGTGACGATGAATAGATCATGTTATGATGTATTTAAATGCTCAGATGTCCTTGTTTGTGATGCAAAACTTGGATATATTTTTGGCAGCGACCTAATTCATGCTCGCAAACAAGACTTCTTCTTCTTTGTCGTGATCTGATGATTTCCTCATGCATCTATGTCTTTATTGATTCAAAATATTCTTTCCATTTCAGTCCAATATCCCAAACTTTTTACGTCAAGCAACTTTCATTCATCTTTTGGACAGGCTTTCTGATTTGCTCTTTCTTAACCAAAATTACGCCCTCAGATGATGAATAAGCTTTTTATGCATGCTTTTGTTTATGTTTGTCTGTGCACATTTTGAAATTTATGAAAGAACTTAATACAATACTGAATTTATCAACAATAGAAATTCTCATTGCATAAGAATGAATAAAAGTAGTGGGAGACAAATGACAATAAATGAAAGTTTTGATTGATAGAAAAAGAAAGTGTACAATTCAAGAGGATTCAAATTGTTCGAAAATTTCTCAACATCAAAAGAACGAGAGTACCCTCTGACAATGAATGCTCAGAAACAAGTGCAAATGAAACCTGAGTTCTTTCTTGATCGGCTTACTGTACTAGTGTCCTTGACAGCTCTGTATCAAATGACCTGACTTGCCCCACTCACATACCAAGGTTGATTAAATTTATGAGGTAATTTTATGCCTATTTTATCCTGCTTAAGCTGCTTTTTCAGGTTTTCAACTTAAGTCACCCTCAGCTCGATTTAAGCTGTGCTTTCGGGTTTTCAACTTAAACCTCTCCTTTTCATTTTTCTTTTTCGAACTCAAGTTGCCTTTTCGGGTTTTCATCTTGAGCCACTCATTTTCTTATTATTCTTCTTTTTTTTCCTTTTTTCTTTTTTCTTTTTTACTTTAGGCATAGTATTTCTTCACAGTATCAGAATTGATGGGGCTTGGCAGCTCTCTGCCATCCATTTCTTGTAAAATTATGGCTCATCCAGAAAATGCCTTTTTGACAACGTACTGTCCTTCCCAATTTGGTGCCCATTTGCCCCAAGAATCATGTTGGATGGGAATTATCTTTTTCAGAACTAGTTCCCCTTCTCGGAACCATTTCGGTTTAACTTTCTTATCATTTGCCCTCATCATCCTTTTCTGATATAGCTAGCCATGGTAGAGAGATGCAAGGCATTTTTCTTCAATCAAATTCAGCTGTTCATAGCGTTCCTTGATCCATTCAGCCTTATTCAGTTGTGCTTCTCTGAGTATCTGGAGGGATGGGATTTCAACCTCAATAGGCACCACAGCTTCCATTCCATACACCAATGAGAATGGAGTTGCCCCAGTAGATGTCCTCACAGCAGTCTGATAAGTGAGCAGAGTAAAAGGTAACTTCTCCTGCTAGTCTCGATAAGTGTCAATCATCTTTGCCACAATTCTTTTGATATTCTTGTTAGCAGCTTCTACCGCTCCATTCATTTTTGGTCGATACGGTGCCAAGTTGTTATGCGTAATCTTGAATTGTGAACACAGTGCTTTTATCATTCCACTATTAGGTTCTGGGCATTACCTGAAATGATCTTTTTTAGGAGACCATACCGACAGATAATTTCTCTTTTCAGAAACTTGGCAACTACTGATTGTGTAACACTGTCTTATGAAGCTGCTTCAACCCATCTGGTGAAGTAATCAATCATGACAAAAATGTATTGGTGACCATTCGATGCCTTTGGTGAAATTGGTCCAATAACGTCCATGCCCCACATAGAAAAAGGTCATAAAGGTGCCATGACATGTAGCGGACTTGGAGGAACATGAATTTGATCTGCATAGATCTGACATTTATGGCACTTTCTGGTATAGTTAATGCAATATGATTCCATTGTCAACCAATAATAACCAGATCTCATAATTTGCCTTGCTAATTTGTGCCCGCTATCATTGGTCCCACAAATTCCCTCATGTACTTCTTCTAAGATTTTCCGAGCTTCTCTTGCTGCTACACATCTTAACAACGCTTGATCTCAATTTCTCTTGTATAAAATGTCCCCATCAAGGTAGAAATTCATTGCCATCCTTCGAATGATCTTTTTTTCATTTTCTTAGGCATGTTCCGGATATTTTTGATACTTGAGAAACTGTATGATGTCATAATGCTAGGGCTTTCTGTCTTTTTCCTCGTCAACACTCATGCAATGAGCAGGTTCACCTCTTAGATCTATTCTGATTGGTTGAATTTCTGTATTTGCATCAACCTTGAACATGGAGATCAATGTGGCCAAAGTATCAACCAACTGGTTCTCCTCCCTAGGTAGGTCAGAGTCATCAATATCTTCGCTATCAATTTCCTTAGTATCAGTTAACTTTTCAAGGTTGAACTTATGCTTGTTGCTCTTGTTATCTTCACATTCATTGAGCAGAATTTTGGAAAGAATACATACATGGAATGGAAATGTATTGCAAATGAAGTGTAGAGGATGAAAAGAGTGACAGTAATAAAAGGATTGGATTGCAAAGGAAATTTCAACTGTTTCAAAATCCAAAGATGCATTTTATTCATCATTGTGTTCAAAAGATGCATAAATAATTAGAAAAAACCTCAACATTGCATAAAAAGAGTCACCAACACCCTTGGGCATAAGTGTTGATTTGTCAAACAAAGTTCACATGCATTACATTTTGTCAGAGAACATGGTTATTATCTCCACGGTAAACCAATTATCCAATTCAGTGTTTGAAGTTGCCTTAAATATCATATTGTCAAGATCACTGGGTTCTCCATTCTCCATTCCTACCATACTCACAGATGCTTCTACATGATTGGGTAAGGGATTTTGCCCCACATTGGGCTATCGATTCTTATTGAAACCAAGTTTTCCTTCATTTACCAACTCTTAAACCTTAATTTTCAAGGCCATATAGTCTTCTGTGGAGTGACCTGCTGTCCCATTATGATAGTCACAATGAGCATTTTCCTTATACCAACTAGGATATGGTGGGTTGTACGTTTTGGTGAAGCAAGGTTTCTCCATCAAACCCTGTTGTAGTAGTTGAGGAAGCAAATCAGTGCAGGTGTCAGGAATTGGATCCATGTGTGTTTTAGTGTAAGGTCGGAACTGTCTTTGGTTGTTTCCATTGTTTGGGGCTAAAGTGTTTGGTCTAAGAGAGAATGTTTGTGTTATGGGTATGGGTTGGAATGTAGGTCCAGAGCCAATGTAATTTGAGGTAGGATATTGGTATGAGGTGGGAAGTCGTTGGTAAGAATAGGGTGATTGCTAGTAAGGATACTGATAACCATAGGTTTGCTGTGATGGTTGATAAGTGCTAATAGCATTAGCTTCCCCTTCCTTTTTCTTAAAGTCTTGACCTTTCTTTGTATTGGCGGTATCCCTGAATCAATCTTACCAGATTTGATAGCTTTTTCAATTAACTCACCGGCTACCATAATATCAGAAAATCCCTTAGGTACACTGGCCAATAACCTCTCATAATACGAAGCTTTCAAAGTCTTTAGAAGCATGAAATTTGCTTCTCTGTCTATGAGGGGAGGATTAACCTGCGCAACTATGTCCATCCATTTCTGGGCATATTCCTTGAAAGTCTTAGTAGTCTTCCTTTCCATAGTTTGCACAATTAGACTATCTGGAGCCAAATCTATCATGTGTTTGTATTGAGCTATGAAAGCCTTGGCCAAATCAGTCCAGGTTCTAATTTGGGTACTATCCAATTGATTGTACCACTTAGAGGCTGCTCCAGTCAACTGTCTTGGAAAAAGTGAATCATAAGCTTATCATCGAAGTGTGGGCCACCATTTTCCTAACATAGCTCAAAAAGTGGTCTTGCGAACACTTTGTACCATTGTATTTCTCGAATTCTGGTACCTTGAAATTAGGAGGAATAACTAACCCTGGTACCAAGGTGGCTTCGAAGGCATTCATGGCCCTATGATAGCTAAACCCTTCAACCATCTTGAATTTTTCATCTAGCATGCTTAATAACTTGCTATTTTCATCAAGCTTCCCCTTGTCATCATCACCAAAAGTGATGGGGTTTGTTGCCTCATGTCCACTCAGGACCGTGGGCTAAGGCACAAAATCTACCATGGGTGCTTCAGGATAGGTATCTACTTTTACCGGAGGTGGTGGTGGCACCATGATGCTTCCAGAAGCATGGGTATTGCCAGTGGGCTCAAGGCCTGCTAGTGAATTCTACTCATTATCCTTCCCACTACCAAAAAGTTCAGCTGTTGTCTTCTCTTTGACCAAATTGGACATCATTTTCATCAGTTCGTGCATCTGTTCCTTCAACTCTTCATTTGATTTTTCCAACTACTCAACTCTTGACATTTGTTCACTCTCCATGATTCTGGCTTGTAGGCGAGTATAATATCTCCTTTGATCTATCTTGGAACCTCAACCCGTCATAAACATGAATTAGGCCATTTATTCAAAACTTTGTGCCATGAAAAGGAAACTAACAAGACATCTCGACTACTCTATGAATGTTTTATAAACCTTTGTTTCATCTAGAATTTGATCATCGCCCTACGGCCAATGATGAAACTCCTTCATAATTTGGCACTTAAAAAATTATACCATGATGGATGCAGTGCTAGTTTTGCAAAATGATATGCAAAGGATGCATGGAGGGTGCATGGCAAGGAAATAAAGGAAATGAAGTTAATATCCATAAGAAAGATAGTAAAACAAGGTATATAAAAGAATTTCCAAAATTGGTGTCCCTTTTACATATGATCACAATCGAGTAAAATCATTAAATTGGGTAGCCGCATCCTTAGGACAAGTAGTCTTTCTATTTCGGGTAAGGTGCCCTTACCCACTCTACAGTCCAAATAGAACTTATGAAACATAATGGTAAAGGTAAGAAGTCTTCCTTCATATGTCCTAACTTCGGTTTTCACTCAATTTAGGATTGGCTTTACCTAAGCTTAGGCTTCTTACAGGCATCTATATGCTAGGTTCAATGTTTTAAAGGAGAAAGCTTCCCAAATTGTCCCCAAAACTCCTTCACCCATTACAGGTTACAAATTGGAGAGGGTTCAATTTGAGTGGAGGTGCTTCACTACTAAACTCCGTTTGGAGGCGATTGCCCCACAAGAGCTTGCTACTTTTCCTCCTCCTAGTAGGTGAGAGCCCAGGTACAATAAGGCTCATGCATGAATGCAATTTGTGAAGTGTGTGTGAAGGAACATACAAACCTTTTACCAATACCACAACTAAACATAATTTAAACTTCAAATGAGAAGAACACACAAGAACAAAAAATAGTAATTATAACAAATAACATGACAATAAATAAATGGGTTAAAAAAAACAACAAAAAAAGCAAATAAGTGATGTAAATTAGAACATAATTATTCACAAAATCACACTAACATGCCCCTAAGAAAAAAATTATTCACAAAATTAAATCATGATACAACCGATTATTAAGACCTAGAATAAAACTAAACTAATTAATGGCTTGACTCTCTAACGTGTCCCCAGTGGAGTCGTCAAGCTTTCGAAACATGCGGGTCCGGGAACCTTGTTGTCCGACTTGTCAAAATTTATGGAGTCGCCACTAATCTTTTTTCCTAGGTGTGATTAGTCAGCTATACGAACCTACCTATCCTAATGGGCACACTAAGCTAGGTAAATTCCGGTCTACGAAATAGAGTTGAGTTCGGGAGTTCATTTACGTGTGGGAAAGGATCAACACTCCCCACAACTCCCATCGAAAAGACGATACCATTTTAATCTAGTCTAATCCTAGGACTTATTGAAGCAAGATTGTGTTCTATTTTAAGGATAACCAAAAATTTCTTTATACAATTTATTAATCATTTTTTTTATTTTATTTACCTTTTCTATAAAAAAATTTATTAAAATATGAAGCTTATACATGATGCATGTGATGCAAAATTATTCAATTTTTAATTAAAAGCGAGAATAAAATTTTAATAGAAATTTTCTCTAAACCGTTTTGGCTTACCCGATTAAGTTTAAAGAGAACCTTTCCGTAAAGGATCATTCCAAAAATCGTCTACATGACTTCAAGGAATGACCACCCTCACTAGGTCCATTTTTTATTAGACAATTCATATCTCAAATGCAATGACAAGTATAAATATGGTATGTAAGTATAGTGATTTCATTTTAATTAAAATTAATAGTGAGAGGAAATTTTTATTAGAATCCCCTCCAAACCGTTTCGGTTTACCCAATTGAGTTTGAAAGAGACCCTACCCTAAAGGACCATTCCAAAAAGTGCCTACACGACTTCAAAGGAGGATCCCCTCACTGGGTATTTTCCAAATTATAATTTATACATTGATGACATGGCAAATCGTACCTAAAATAATCATTTTAAAAAAATAAAATAATTATTATTATTTAAGGAAAGTCTAATAGAAAAATAAATTCTAAGATTTATCAATGCACAACACTAAAAACCACTAGTTATTATTAAAAAGATCTTGTCTTTTCTATATTATTATTACAATGTTGGCTTTTACAAAAAAAATAATCATTTTACTTACAATAAAGATTTAAAAATATTTATTTCAGATATAGAATCAGAATTTACTAAAACAAAGGTCAAATTTGGAATCAGAAGGTCCAAATTAGCTAGGAGAGGTGACCTCAAAATTTGCTGACATGGTAGGCTGATGCGGCCCTAAGGTGGCAAGTTGACGCAGCGCTGACTGGGTTGCTGACTGTTGACCGCGAGTGAAAGAAGGAGGTGGTGCGTCGAAACTTTGACCAGGAGGTGAGGGCGGGTCCAATCTCCGATTGGGGTAAAATTGGTACCGGAAAGCTTGAAAGGAGAAGAATCTGATGGTAAAGGAGTGTAATAAGAAAAGGTTCTGAAATTTTCAAGAATTATAGTCAAAGTAAAAACTTTGACCGGGAGGTGAGAGCTATTCCGATGGCGGATGGGGCTGAATTTTTGATAGGATAAACGTTGATGGATTTCAGATTGAATGGTGTGGGGGGTGTTAAAAGAAAAGTGAAGACGAATGAATGGAGGTGGACAAAAACTTGGTTGAAGGATTTTTAGGGTTTTTCACTTTCTTTTCAATTTCTCTCTATTCTTCTCTGTGTGGGTCTCCTTTTGTTTTTAACCCTAGGTACTCCTTATATACTACTTCAAGAATTAGGGTTTCGATGGGTTTTCTTGCATACTAAGTAGTAGGATTAAATCTTCCATGACTTCCATTCCTTTTTTTACCAAGATTTTCTCCTTGATTTTTATTTTAGAATACTCCACAATTTTTAAACCCACTCATAAAGATCCAAAGCCCAAATATTTTCATTTTAAATTAAAGCCCAAATTTAATTTTAGTTTAAAATTAAAGTCTAGCCCACAATTAATCTTAATTAGTCAAATTAAAAATTTAACTAATTAAAATTAGACTAGATTTAAAATTGAAAATAATACTAAAATTAAAACTCTAACTTTGAATGAAGAAAGGCTATTTTCCGAACAAAATGTGGTGTCTACACTTGGGATGGCCATTTTCTTCCATAATTTTCCCATGATTAGTTTAACTATCCATTTTAACTTTTCATTTCATTTAGGACCTATACAAGTCTTGAATTTAATCTAATTAAACTTTTATACCCTACTAGTCCAAAAGGGTCATATTATGGCATAGAATAATTTTATTCTACAACGATCAATTTTACAATTTTTCCCCTTAATGTCTTAGTTTATATTTGCTCCTAATTTCATCAAATGATTACCCATAAAATAAAATATTAAAGCTCTTTAGCAAAATATTATATTTCTTCTAGGTGAGATTTCACTACATAAATTTTTCTAATTTAGTAATAGTTCTATTTAAGGAGTTTTTCATCAAATTAAGCATTCCTAATTTCAATTAAACACCTAAAAATACCAATTACTAACTTATATTTTCATATTATTAGATAAAAATATCCCAGGTTTTTTGAAGTTTCAAGACATATATATATATATATATATATGCATGAATTTGCATAAATAAAACTTATAATACAAAACTCTTAAGGAAGATTTACAAGCCTAGATGAAAATAGAGAGAAAAGAAAAGAATTTCCTTGAAACCCTTGTGATAGTTGAAGCTTGGACTAGTTTAAAGAAACTTGAATAACTAAGTTTTGAAATTGTTTGATGAAGATTTTCTTGGTTAGAAAGGCTTGATGGAAAGATTCAGAAAAGGTGGTGGAGTGGTAGCTTAAAGGAGCAAGGAGAAACTAAGGCTTGGTGGAAGAAAATAGAAGAAGAAAAATGGCAAGGTGAGATTCGGCCATGAAGAAGAAAAGTGGTAAAATGGCAAAAAAATCTAGTCTTCTCTAGAAAAATCAAGACTTTCTTGAAATGACAAAAATACCCCCATCAATTTTATTAATTCCTATCATGTCCCATGAAAGAAATTATCAAATTAGGAATTTTATAGAATTAATTTAGAACTAGATTATTTTATAAAAGTAAAGCCAAGTAGTCAAAGATAACTAGCTAACGAAGTAATTTAAAGAAATACACCTTATGGTGTCAAAATGCACTTAAAGGTTTTTCAAGGGTAAAATTGGTAATTATTGACACACCGGACCTAGCACGACTTTTTCGTATGAACGAAATAGTATAAGATGACGTAATAATTAAACAATATGTCGGTCCGGCTGTGTCAAGTTAGAACAGAAGTTAGGCTTAAGACAAGACGTAGTTCGAAGATGAGATTGGTGACCATGCATGGAAACACCAATGTGGACTTCTTTAAGTCCATAGCCAATGGATTGGACATCCATTGGTGAATTGGTCGGTGGATTGGGTCAAGGATCAAAGTTTTAAGTGATTAAAAGAGAAGAGAAAGTTTGACCCGTGGTCCGAGTAGACCCAGTACCGGGCTACCCTGTAAATAGGGGGAGGCCGAGCCTCTCCCCCTCATTTTCTCTCTTCCTCTTTTCTCTCATTTCTCTTTTCTCTCAACTGCTCCTTTGGAGCAATTTTGGACTTTTGGCCGATCCGGACAAACCGACCGCAAGTTCAAGGCGAGATCTTGATGAGTAGTTCTTAACTCCTTGAACTACATTTCATTAAGTTTTCACGCTTATCCATGCATTGGTCTAGGAGAAATACAAGCTCAAAGTTAGTTTCAGCTTTTAGTTAGATTTTAAGTTTAGATTTGAGATTTAGGAACTTTGAGCTTGTAATTCTCGTTTCTGCTCCGGTAAACGCGTCGTGGAAGGTGAAAGGAACCTCCATCTCGAATTTCAAGACGATCGGTGGACAGAGGGGCTCGGGAACCAAGGAAAAGCTTCGAATCCCGAGGCTGGTGTGCGGCTCCCTAGCGAGAGCGGCGTCTCTCCCGCGCGGGAGAGACCGCCTGGCCGAGTCCCACGCGGGACGTGGGCCAGTCCCGCGAAAGACATGGCCAATTTGGCCCACCCGCTCGGGTGGGCCTTATCCGAGCCCAATCCGTGGCTGGGTTAGGCCCAGCCACAATGGAGGGCCTGTATGGCCCTGAATCCGGGCCGGGGGCCCAGCCCGAGTGTGGGGCCCACGGGTCCCCAGGGGCATTTTCGTAATTTTTCTTCAAGTGTCCAATTTCCACCCCGGAACCTTCCGGACACTTTTCTAGCCCCGAATCACATCCAAACCCAGTCATAGGTCGTATTAGAGCCTCATAGGTGCATTCATGAATTTAGCTATGAATGCTAATGTATATTTCCGTGTACTAGGGCTCCGGGTGAATCGAATGTGGCGTTGCTTCGGAGGTTGAGCTATATGGAACGCTTGGGAGTATACGATTCTCCCAATACTGTGAGTGACTTAGACTTCTCTGTCTAGCCACTGGGGAAAAAGGGTTTTAAAAAACTGATTTTAAAAACATAAATATTTTCAAAAAGGTTTTGGGATACGGGAAATCCACACACACACTTGTTTGTGATATACCCACACAGTGAGTGGGAAAATAATTATAAAGACTTATATGTGTGTGTTTATATATTTTAAAAATGTATGGTTTATATATATATATATACAATTATGAAATATTATTATTATGAGTTTTAAGGGTGCGATGCCCTTACGAGATGAGTGATTGAGTGGGCTAGTGGTGGTGGTGGACTGCGGTCCAACAGCCAACAGCTAGCAGATGCTCCTCGGGGCTCCAATGTATGCGGGAGTGTGGACCGAGTTGGAGGAGGCATGCATGATTCTCAGCCGTGGACCGCCTATTGAGGGGCACGGTGAGAGGAAACCCTGGGAGAGGCACATAGGGAAACTCGCCAGGGCTCCAATTCGCTGTGTTCCACCACAGCGAGGCACCACCGAGGGAAAGGGCTAGAAAAAGAGAAAATAGAAAATATTTTTTTAAAAAAAAGAGATAGCCCTCGATGTAGTAACGCGTAAGACGACCGACGGGTCGCACCTTCAGTATGATAGAGATGCTAGCCCACTTTATATATTTATATATATTTTTTATTTATTTATTTAATGAGTTTTAAAAGAGAGTTCTCGGCTAGAGAAAAAAAAGATTTCAAAAGAAAAATATTCATTTTATTATTATTTTATTTTATTTTATTTTATTTTGGATTTCCTTAATTGCCCTAACCCAGATGGAGATTCTTAGAACCTCTGTCACTCACCTGTATCCAATGTGGATGGATGCAGATCCACGTACGGAGTCAACTATAGAAACGAAGCTCACTAGGAAGCGTCGGTGGCTTAGGCTTAGAAGTTTCCGCTGTATAGGTATTCTCTCATTAGTCCACTGGCACTACTTTTGAAGTTAATTATTTTATTAAATATTTACTAACTAAAGTTTTAGTTTTATTTGACAGCGATGATGCCCATTTATGCCTTGCGGCGCCTCAGGTGCATGATTGGCCAGCACGTACTTCGAGGCAACGCGACTGTTGCCACGTGGCCGGCTCGAGTGGGTCGGGGCGTGACAATTATACATTAGATTTGTATACAGCAACTAGGCAGTTTTCAAGTTTTAACCATGTATAATAGTGTGGAGTTCCCCAATAATGTAGGAAAAATAATTTTCAGTGGAGAAAAATTCAATTTGTAACTTTGCTAGTATTTACGAAAATGCCGTCAGGCATTGCGACATTCTTTTCTGTAATTTTTTTCTCTAACATAGGATGTTCAGAAAATTAACGTAACAACTTCAAATATTTTTAGACACGCTAGAGAAGATAACTGGATGGTTGGAAAGGTCATTTATACCCTCGATGTGATGCACGAAATTTTTGAAAAATAATACAAAATGTTTACTTTTACGGTCTAGGTCCAAATTTATCCTAGATGTTTAGAAGCCTAATTTCTCGAAATGAGAAAAATCTCTCTAGGCAAAAGTCGTTCTCATTTTTAGTAAGAATGCATCTATGTACACACTAAGTATAAAAACCCTCACCATACAAGTCTATGGTTCCAACTAAGTAAAACTAAGGCTAGGCGTTACAAGGGGCGTGAATCATTGTTTTTCTTTTAAGCTTACGGTTCTTTGGAAAGTAGCTACAAAGAAATAAGGCTTAACTCATTATACATTAAAGCTCAAAATGGTTATCTAATAGAAATTGTAAGTTAAGGTTAGCTTATTTGGCTTAAACTCATCCTAATCAGACCTTAATCTTATTCATACAAACACATATCACATGTAATCTAGACAAGGTATGAGGCAAGTTCTAGCAATATACAATCATGGAATGAGAACAAATATCACTTATGAGAGAACATAAGATTGAGTACAATCTTTTTAGGCTCAAAATTCTCACTTGGTTTATTATTTACCCAATTTGATTATAATTGAATCAATTAACAAATATATACATTCAAAAATTCAATCAAAATGGTCTATATCACCAATTGACTAACATCATGTTTCTTAGGATCAATAACAACTTAGTAAGTAGATATACACCAAATTGCAATCAAAGCATTTGATTGTCATCTAACTTGAAGGCTAACAAAAATTGGATCTTAAGTTAATGATAGTACATCCATTTTCCCCACACTTAAATTACACATTGTCCTCAATATATGTGCATGTGTATAGAGAAAATCATCCAAATAATCAAAATGAGGTGAGGATTTTAAGCGTTTGGTGATTTACTTTGTTGGAGCGAGTACATTCATGCTATAAAAGAAAGCACAAAGGGAGTTATAGATAAACACATACATTAAGATTGGAAGAATTACTAAAGGTCATAATTAAAGTAAGATCTTAAGAAAAACCTATAAGAAATAAAAAAAGTTAGCAAACATATATATGAGCATAAGAAGCATAAGCAAGGTTCATCATGGATGAGATATAATAAAATAGAGAAAGTGATATACATTGTACGGAAATGGTGGCATCATGCATTGATATAAGAAGATGTAGGAGCTTGGTCCTTGTTGGAAATGAATGTTGTAGCCCAAGATATGATTGGCATTGTTGGTAAGCATAAAGGATTCATCACCGGACTCTATGGTTAACAAACTCCACTCCAATGAATAAATGTAGTCACAATCACCATCTGGAATGCATAGCAAACTCCTCTAACAACCCTCCACAACTAGCACTAAAAACACCAACTACCAATTTGAAGTTCCAAAGCTTCCATGAGCACCAAAATTACTTCTTCAATTCAGATTTCTACTTGTGGCTCCATTTGGTGCCAAACTTTTCTAACAACCCTCCACAGCTTGCACTAAAAACATCGAGTACCAATTTGAAGTTCAAAAGCTTCCCATGAACACCAAAATTACCTTTTCAATTCGGATTTCTACTTGTGGCTCCATTTGGTGCTAGGAAAGTGTAAGGTGGTGTTTCAAGGTTATGTTTGATTATTAGGAATAATGATTAAGGTGGTAGGGACATGGTTTTGATTTTTAGGAGTTTAGTATGGAAAATGCAAGAAATTTGGTATTTGAAATGAGTTTGGTGCCGAGAGTGGTAGGGGTTGGTGCCAAGCTTTTATCTTAGAAAGGCATATGGAATATTTTGGGTCAGTGTTAGCTCAATAGTGTTTGCTTCATGTGTTTGGTCTGTTGTTAGTTTGGAAAAATAGGGAACATGTGTATTATGGAAGTTTGAGTTTGTATATGGGAAAGAAATGGGTGGAGTGATGCCATATAGATGAAGATTGGGGTCAATCATCATGGTGGTTGTGAAGGTTCCATGGTTTTCTGCACTTGTGAGCCCTTTTTTGGTGATGGAGAAGTGTATTGCACCAACCAATGCTTCCCTTGGTAGCAAGCCTTTGGCTTCTTTACCGAGTCGACTCACTTGGTTGGTTTCCAAAGCATAAATGATATAAGTTGACTCAGCCTAATTAGTCTTTGGAGCATGAAAGAATGAATCTTGAATAGGTTTGGCACCATAAATGTATCTTGGTGCCAAACATTCTTCTTGATTCCATTTAGAGCATTTCTCATATGGCTTGGTACTAAGCATCTTCCCTCTTGGTGCCAGGCATGCCTTGACTTACGCTTGGCACCAAAAGAAACTTTCTTTGCACCAAGATAATGGTGGTCTCACTAGGTTGCTATATGTCACAATAAAATGAGCTTTTGGAGTGTCAAACGGACTTGAATTTTGATGTTCTTGGACATTCCGGACAGCTCAAGATTCTGCTACAACTTTGACGAAGATCACAATTGCAAATGGAGTCTTTAAAGTGGTGAAAATTAGCCATCTTTTAGAGCTGTCCAATCTACCTATATCTTCACTTTGAGCTCTAAATATCCTTGTCGAGACGTTTTACCGCTCCGACGATAAATGACATGGCGCGAAATATATTTGGGACTAAACAGTCGAAAAACAAATGGAGTCGCCACTAACCTTTTATTTTTAATAGGTGTGGTTAGTCACCTACTTGTTTAACCCAACATGAATCTAGAAAGATTACGTCAAGTTAAGGAAAGAAACTAGTCTACGAGAAAGATTTTAGGTTCGTGAGTTGGTTACGCTTGGGGAAGGATTAGCACCCCCAAGACGCCCGGAAATCGGTACCACAAAAGTCTTGAAATATTTTACTTGGAGAATAATAATAAAACGTGTTTAAAATAAACTTAAGAAAAACATAATTTCAAATGTTGGAATAAATATTCCTTTTAATGTAGGATGAGCATCCCATTATAAAAGCTAAATTCGAAATTTAAAGACTTAATGTCGGAACGAACGTTCCTTTTGATGTGAAAATCCATAGCCCAGATTTGAATTTGAAGAAATTTCCTACTTAGAATGGATATTCAATTTCTAAATAGGGATAAATATTCTTCAAAAATCAAAGTCAAATTTGAAAATGAGGATAAATATCCTTTTATGAAAAACAAAGGTTTAATTTTAATTTTAGAAAGTCTCAATTATGAGAATATTAATTGAAACCTTCTAGAAAACATTTTGCGAAAAAGGTTGGGATAGACATCCTCAAATTGATATTTTGAAAATCACGTTAAGAGACTTTAATTATGATTTCTCGAATTAAAACCTCTTAGAAAGATTTAATTTTAAAACAATGTCGGAATAAATATTCCTTTTAATTTGATGAAGGGAATAGTTTGACAAAAACTTAGTTTGATAGGAAAATATTTTGAAAAATTAAAAAAAAAGGATAAAAGAAAATAAATATTCCCTTTTATTGCAAAAGAAATAAAAAGAAATAAAAATAAGAAAAGAGATTTTGAAAATGATTTTTTCATAAAATTTGGATTAATTTGAGAGGCCTTAATTATAGTTGGAAAATTAAGATCTCTCCAAAAACCTTTAAAACATGTTTTGAAATTAATGTTGGAATAAATATTCCTTTTAATTTAATTGGGCCTCTTAAGCAAGAGATTTTCTTAAAATGAAATAAAAATAAAATATAAAAGTAAAAATAAAATAAATAAAAAATAAAAGATTTTGGAATTAACATTCCTTTTTGTAAAAAGAAAATTTTTGGAGTTCATTCGCAAATTTTAAGAAATTAAAGACAATCATAAACATGATGCATGCTTTTTATGAAAATTACATGAAAAACATATTTTTTAATTTTGGAGGGACGAAAAATTCTCCCGAGCCCGATCAGACTCCCGATTAGACACCGAGAAAACATCTCATCGGAGAAAACCTCCAGAAACCTCAGACTCCCGAGGCATCTTTTAGTTACCCCATGCATATGAATTTTTGAAAACCAATGTTCTAATTTTAATTATGCATGAATGAGACAAGGAAACATGGGTTAGTATATGTATATATACACAATTAATCACACAGTATAAAATGGTAAATAAATAGGACATGGGAATTTAAATTTAATTTTACAAGATCAAATTGCACAACAACTAATTTAACACATATAAGCAAGTTTAAATTAAACAAACACGTATTCAAGGTCAAGTATGCAATTTTATACAAAATTCAACTTATAATTAAACAAATATATAAGTAAGGGCAAAAGGATAATTTTACTTACATGATTACGTTTTAATTAAGATAAATATGGATCTAAGGGCCTGTTTACAACTGCCTGTTTGTCAGTTCTAGCTTTATCGGCAGATTTTTTTTTCTATGGCCAACCTCATCGATCCATTTCAGAAATATATTCCTTGAAGAAATGCAAATAATCAGCGATCACTGAGCCAAAATTGACTCGCAAAGTATAAAATGCATTCGAAAATCAAACTATATCGTCACGGGTAACAATTTTTGTGTTTTGTTCTTCTTCTTATTGGCAGTGTGAAGAGAGAACAGGGCCAAGACAATGGGAGGAGCGGTTTGGCTTGGTGCATGCAGGTTTTGGGATGAGGCTTGAAAGAGGAGAGAAGCGTTTTAGATATAGAGCTGGATGTTAGCTCTACGTGTCTGCCTCTGGCTCTTGAGTATCTCCACACCCCACTTCAAGAAAACCATGGCTCTTCTCTTCCCGAGTCTCAAATATTTAACCTGCTTTATTTGTGAGGTAAAAGAGAAGAGAAATATGTACGAGTGTCGGTCGTGGACAAAGTCCAAGTTTGATAATGGAGGAAAGGCTGTGGTGGCTATGGTTCGGTGGATGGTGCTGAATGGTCTGCGGGAACCAGTGGCATGGCTGCTTTGGTAGCTGTGGGACGGTGGCAGCTGCTGTTGCTGTGGGATGAATTGTTGCTGGCTGCTTCGTTGTTGCGGTGGTGGCTGCGGTTGTGGGAGTTGCTGCTGCTGCTGCAGCTGGGGCAACTGTTGTTGTTGTTGTTGCAGCTGAGAGAGCTGCTGTGATCGTGGAAGCTACTGCTGTAGCAGCCGTGAAGATGAGCAGCTGCTGCTGTGGCCATATGGCTTGTCTCGGCGGCGACGAGCAAAGGAGCAGCGCCGGTGCTCTTCCACGGCAGCCGCTCACAAGCATGGGCAGAGAGAACAACTCACCATCTTCTCTTTTGCATGGCTTGTATGGGAGCATTTTTATTTTTCATGGTAAATGGTTTGCATGGAGGAGGAGTGTGCAGTTCGTGTGGGAGCATTTTTTTGTTTTGCATGGTGGTGGTTTCTTAGTTTCTGCATGGCTTCTTTTGTCATTTTTTTTGCATGGTAAGTGGTCCCGGCTTGGCTTTTGATATATATATATTGTATATATAATATACATTAATATATATGTATATATATACAAATATAAATATACTTATACATTCATATATATATATACATATAAATATATATATAAGTATATATAGATATATAAAAATATTTATACACACATGGATATTTATACATCCTAAACAGAAATGATTTTTTTTTATTTTGTTTTATTATTAATTTTTTTGTTTAGATTTTGAGGAAAATTTACCGTAAACAGAAACAATTTTGGAAAACTACTCTAAACAGAAATGATTTTAAATCTAAAGAAATTGTGCTAATTTTGCGAAACCACCCTAAACAGGAGTAATTTTAAATTTGGAGAAGTTGTGCTAAATTTTATGAAAACCATTCTAAACAGAAATGATTTTGAATTTTGAAGAAATTGTCCTAAACAGAAACAATTTTGAAAAACCATCCTAAACAGAAATGATTTTTGAAGAAATTGCTTTTAAAAAAGAAACACTTTTGAGAAAATCATCCTAAACAGGAAATGATAACTTGGAATAAATTGCTTTAAAAAGAAATGCTTTTGAGAAAACTGTCCTAAACAGGAATGACTTTAAACTTTAAATAAATTGCTTTAAAAAGAAATGCTTTTGAGAAAACTGTCCTAAACAGGAATGATTTTAAACTTTAAATAAATTGATTTAAAAAGAAATGCTTTTGGGAAAACCTTCCTAAACAGGAATGATTTTAAACTTTGAAATTCTTGCTTTAAGAAGAAATGCTTTTGAGAAAATCATCCTAAACAGGAATGATTTTAATTTTGAATAAATTGCTTTGAAAAGAAAATGCTTTTGAGAAAACCATCCTAAACAGGAATGATTTTAAAACTTGAAGAAATTGTTTTTGAAGATAAATGCTTTTGAGAAAACCCTCCTAAACAGGAATGATTTTAAAACTTGAAGAAATTGCTTTTGAAAATAAATGCATTTGAGAAAACCTTCCTAAACAGGAATGATTTTAAAACTTTGAATAAATTGCTTTAAAAGAAAATGCTTTTAAGAAAACTTTCCTAAACATGAATGATTTTAAACTTTGCTTTAAAAAGAAACATTTTTTTTTTGAGAAAACTATCCTAAACAGGAATGATTTTAAACTTTGCTTTAAAAAGAAACACATTTTTTTTAAAAAACTATCCTAAACAGGACTGATTTTAAAACTTTGCTTTTTAAAAAAAATACATTTTTTTTGTGAAAACTATCCTAAACAGGACTGATTTTAAAACTTTGCTTTTTTAAAAAAAAAACACATTTTTTTTTGAAAACTATCCTAAACAGGAATGATTTTAAACTTTGCTTTAAAAAGAAACTTTCTTTTTTTGTGAAAACTATCCTAAACAGGAATGATTTTAAACTTTGCTTTAAAAAGAAACATTTTTTTTTTGTGAAAACTATCCTAAACAGGAATGATTTTAAAACTTTGAATAAATTACTTTAGAAAGAAACATTTTTAAGAAAATTGTCCGAAACAGGAATGAATTCAGATCCTTCTGAAATAGATTTACCTTAAGTAAGAAAATACCTTACAGGAATTTTGGAAAGTTACCTGAGGAGCTTCTTACACAAGACTAACCTCGCAATTTGAGTTGGATTTATGCCTGTAATTTTTGAACAATGATAGGATGCATGATGAATGTTTATGAGGAATGATGCTAAAATGATGCATTTTGCTTGTTGATGCTTAAATGATAATGCTTTTCTACTTTGCCTCAAAGGTTTCAAGATAGCCTTCTGGCTTGGTCCGATCTACATTCTTCGAAATTGGTGAACATCTTCTTGATACATCTTTTCTGGCATAAACATGCCCCAGATTCTTATTCCAAATCATTTTTTGCCTGAACATCCCAGATTGAGACAATTTCATTCACGTGTCACCTTGCTCTGGGCACCAAAAGTATGTTGTTGAGCTCATGTTTACCCTCACATTTCTTTCCTTTTTGTGCTGAGAGTTGACTTCAAATGTTATGGCATTCACTTACCTGTTTGCTCTCCCTTTCATGATGAAGAAATTATGCAATTCATTTTTAAGGAGAAATTCATGGATCATTTTGAAGAAAAACAATGCACAACATAGCAAATAGGCAAACTTATAACAAGTCATGACAAGGATTTAACAAGTAAGTTTATAACAAAAGAAAAAGAAGGGCACATGACCTTAAAGCGACGAACGCATAGATAACAAAAGCGGGTCTTCTTGCGCCTTGCCTTTGATTGACCCATTGTTGCTAGAGTGACGCTTGACAAAGTCTGATGATTTCTGATTACTCTAATCCCCGTGGCCAAACAAGATATCTTGTGTAAGTTGGGTACCCATTTTGCCGTGCTTTCTCAAACTTCCTAAACTGCCTTTTCCGGTTTTCAGCTTAGGAACCAACCTAATTGGATCTGAACCGCCCTTTCGGGTTTTCGCCTCAGACCCCACCTTTTTTTTCTTTTTTTTTTGGACTCAAGCCGCCTTTTCAGGTTTTCAACTTGAGACGCTCTTTTCATTTTTTCATTTTTTTTCTATCATTTTTCTCTTCTTTTTCTTTATTTTTAAGTGTAGTATTTCTTCACAGCATCGGCATTGGTTGGATATGGCAATTCATCTCCATCCATTTCTTGCTAGATTAGGGCACCTCCCGAGAATGCTTTCTCCACCACATAAGGACCATCCCAATTTGGAGTCCATTTTCCTCGGGGATCATGCTGAGTAAGTAGAATCTTTTTCAACACCAATTCTCCTTTTGTAAACTCATGCAGGCACACCTTCTTATCATATGCGCGCATCATTCTTTTCTGATACAATTGACCATGGCAAAGTGCTTTGAGCCACTTTTCTTCAATTAAGTTCAATTGGTCAAATCTCTCTTGCACCCAATCTGATTCTTCGAGTTTCAACTCTCTGTATATTCTCAAAGATGGGATTTCCACCTCAATTGGCACCACTGCTTCCATTCCATAGACCAGAGAATATGGAGTTGCCTTAGTCGATGTTCTTACAGTAGTGCGATAGGCATGTAGAGCAAAAGGAAGTTTTTCATGCCAATCTTTGTAAGTCACTGTCATCTTCTGGACAATTTTCTTGATGTTTTTGTTTGCTGCTTCGACCGCGCCATTCATCTTTGGCCGGTAAGGGGTTGAATTGCTGTGCTTGATTTTGTATTGAGAGCACACTGCATCGATCATCTTGTTGTTCAAATTCTTAGCATTGTCAGTGATGATTCTTTCTGGTAGCCCGTACCGACAAATGATCTCCTTCTTCACAAACTTGGTGACCACTGACTGTGTTACATTGGCATATGAAGCAGCTTCAACCCATTTGGTGAAATAATCGACGGCCACCAGAATGAATTGATGTCCATTAGAAATTTTGATGAAATTGCCCCAATCACATCTTTGCCCCACATTAAAAAAGAACATGGAGAAGAGATAACATGCAGTGGTTTGGGAGGCATGTGAATTTGATCAGCACAAATTTGGCACTTATGACATTCCCTTGCATGAATGATACAATCTATCCCTGTTGCCATATGAATTCGAAAGATGCAAGCTCCATACTCCGCCATATTGTTTATGCAGTCAAAATTAAGCCTTACTGTTGCTGAGTCTTGATCTCCATTTGGGGATATTAGCACAACTCCTATTCCGTGCCCTAGTGCATTTGATGCCCCATCAAAATACATTCTTCATCTCTTTTCTTTCTCTGATTCGGTGTGGAAGATTGCCATCAAATCCTCATCAAGAAACTCAAATTTCATGGTTTTATAATCATCAATTGATCTATCGGCTAGAAATTCAGCAGCAGTACTTCCTTTGATAGCCTTCTAAGAGACATGTATTATATCATATGCTGACAGTAGCACTTACCAATGAGCTAACCGACCTGATAATGAAGGTTTTTCAAAGAGGAGTCTGATCGGATCTAGCTTCACTATCAACCCAGTGGTTTTATACAATATGCACTATCTTAATCTCTGAGCTGCCCACGCCAATGCACAACACACCTTTTCTAACTGAGAATACTTGGCCTCATACTCTGTGAACTTCTTGCTGACATAGTAGATCGCTTGCTCTTTCTTGCCGGTTTCATCATGTTGCCCCAAAACACAGCCCATGGAGTGTTCCAACACTGTTAGATTAGAGGTCGATCAGGCACAGGAGGTACTAGCACTGATGGGTTTGACAAATATTCCTTGACCTTATCAAAGGCTTTCTGACAATCTTCATTCCATTCTCCCATATTGTTCTTCTTCAAGAGCTTGAAAACCGGGTCACATTTTGCAGTTAACTGGGAAATGAAGCGGGAGATATAGTTTAATCTCCCAAAGAAACCTCTTACTTCCTTTTGAGTTATCGGAGGTGGCAAATTCTGAATGGCTTTGATTTTATCTGGGTCTACCTCGATGCCTCTTTGACTAACAATAAAGCCCGACAGCTTCCCTGAAGTAATGCCGAAAGTGCACTTGGCCGGTTTCAATCTCAACCAATACTTACACAGTCTTTCAAACAACTTCCTCAGACCAGACATATGCTCTTCCGGATTCCGGCCTTTGGCAATCATATCATCCACATACACCTCGATCTCTTTATGCATCATATCATGAAAAAGGTCACCATAGCTCTTTGATAAGTTGCCCCGGCATTCTTGAGGCCAAAGGACAACACGTTATATTGGAAAGTACCCCACATGGTGGTGAAAGCAGTCTTTTCCTTATCTTCTGAAGCCATTTTAATCTGGTTGTACCCTGAAAACCCATCCATGAAGGAAAATGTTGCATGTTTGGCTGTGTTGTCGACTAGAGTGTCAATGTGGGGTAATGGGAAATTATCTTTTGGACTGGCTTTGTTGACATCTCGGTAATCCACACACATCTGCATTCTGCTATCTTTCTTTGGGACTGGCACTACATTCGCTACCCATTCAAGATAAGTAGCCACTTCCAGAAATCCCATATTTAGTTGCTTTTTCATCTCTTCTTTGGTCTTTAGTAACATTCCAGGCCTCATTCTCCTCAATTTCTGTTGCACTGGTTTAAGCTCGAAAAAGATCGGCATTCTGTGTACCATAATCTCAGTGTCCGAACCCGACATATCCTAGTGGGACCAAGCAAAGACATCAGCATATTCTTTGAGCAGTGACATCAATTCCCCTTTTCCTTTCAGTGTCAAGGAAGTGCCAATTTTGACTTTTTCTTTTTCGGTCAAATTGATCAACCCAGTAGTTTTTTTTTTGTGTGGCAAGATCTTTTTGTCTTCTCATTCAATCAGTCTCATAAGATCAGGGGAAGAGAGTAATCATCATCATCATTATTGTCAAAGTCATCCGCATTCATGAACCGGTCGAAGTCAGGCTCGAGAGGACCCTCTTTGCTATCTTTGCATTCATCACTTGAGGTTCTTTAAGTCAAGGGATAATAAAGGAATATATAATATATATACATATATGTATTTGATCCATGAATAAAAATAAAATGGTAAAACAAATAATAAGGGTAAACAGAAGAAAGCACGAAGTTCAATGAATTATGATATGAAATGGGGACAGAGAGTTTAAGAATATACATGACAGAGAGTTCAAGAATGCATAACATCAAAATTATGAATGATAGAGCAAATATGAAAGTAAAACCCATAACATATGAAGATCAACCACCAACACTTTTGGGCAGAAATGTAGGATAAAAAATGCTCAAAGTTGTCAAAGCTTATTTTATGTCAAAATCTACTATCATAATCGGTGCCTCAAAAACCTCCCAGTTGTTTGAATTGGTCTCCGGTGCTAACTGCAGGACCCATGTTTCGCTGTCATATTCCAGCTAATTCAGCATTAACAGCATCTACTCCATTCCTGCCATGATTAGGAAACGAATTTGCCCCTACATTCGGCTGTACACCGGTATCAAAAGTCAAACGACCTTCCTTGATAATCCCTTGTACCACTTCTTTCAACCTCATGCAGTTTTCAATGCTATGCCCTTTGGCTCCTGAGTGATAAGCGCATGCTGCATTCTCATCAAACCACTTAGGATATGGAGGCTGTAAAAGGGTCGAATACTGAACTGGTTCAATCATCTTACTATTCAATAGCTTGGTGTATAGCTCTGTGTAAGTCATGGGGATGGGAGTAAATCGTTTCCTTTTCTTTGGTGGTTTTGGATTCCGGTTTTGGGTGTTCGGTCTTGGAGCAGTGGAAATGGTGTTGGACACTGGGTATTGGTAAGCATTTTGAGGTTGTGTATAGTTGGGAAGAGGATATTGGTAAGTGTTCTGAAGTGGTATGAAATTGGCGGGATGGTATTGGCATGGTTGGCATTGGGGTTGTGGGTATTGTTGGTATCCTCCACATCTTATAGTGTTCACTCCGCCTTCCTCCTTTTTGGAACTCTCTTTGGTTGCACTAGATTCCCCATCATCTAACTTACCGGTCTTGAGTGCATTCTCCACCTTTTCTCCTATTAAGACCAAGTCAGTGAAACTCATGGTGGCACCAGCTAGCATATGACTGTAATATGGAGCCTTTAAGGTGTTAATGAATAGCCATGTTGTCTCTTTTTTAGTCAAAGGAGGCTGAATCTGAGTTGCCACGTCCCTCCATCTTTGGGCATATTCAGTGAATGACTCGGAAGATTTTTTCTCCATGTTTTGCAAAGTCAGTCTATCAGGCACTAAATCTGTCATATGCTTATATTGATCGATGAAAGCCCGAGCCAGATCATTCCAAGAATGAACACCCCGCCTATCCAACTTGTTATACCATCGTATTGCTGACCCGGTCAGGCTGTCTTGGAAACAGTGAATCAACAGTTTATCATCTCGAGAATAAGTGGCCATCTTTCGGCAGTACATGGTAATATGGTCCTTAGGGCATTTAGTCCCTTTGTACTTTTCAAACTCGGGCGCTTTGAACTTCCTTGGGATCACCAATCCATCAACTAAACTCAACTCGTATGCATCAGTAGTGCCATAAGCAGGAGTGCCCTCCATGGCTTTAAGTCGCTCCTCTATTTGATTCAACACTTTCTGGCTTTCAGCTTCACCCATCTCTCTCTCAAACTGCTCGTTAGGCACAATCACGGGGTTGGCTAGGGCAAATCCAGGGACAGGAGGTGCCATGGTGTATGTGGGAGGAGTAATTTGTGGGGTTGTCATTGGAAGTCCTCTTCTTGTATTGAACATTGGGGGTATAAAAGGGTATATGCCAGGCGGAGGTGGTGGTGGAAAGGTGAATGTGTTTGTGGTTGATTGCGGAAATTGTGTTTGATTTTCTTGTGGGGGTATACTGAGTGCAGGGGGTGAGAGAGAGGCATTCGTAGGCTGAGTTGTGGGGAGTCCGTGTGGGAGTGTACTCGGAGAAGGTTTCCCATTTGAATTGTTGCCTGAATTTGCCATATTTTGTTGTCTCATACTGGCCACCATTTCTGCCATCTGATCCAGTTTTTTCTGCAATTCTTCATTTGCCTTCCTTAATTGTTCAATCTCAGTAGCTTCCTCTTCCATCATGATTCTGGACTGTAATCTAGTATTGTATCTGTGTGTTGGAGGTGCTATCTTGAAACCCTTTGATGTAATCACAAGGATGAATCAGATTCCCTTATTATGTATGTATGAACATGCTTGATGAAAATGCAACCATGGGATGCAAAAATAAAGGGAAGAAATGACAAAAAGGAAATGTTTTAGCTCACCATTAAAAATAAATTATATACATGGATGCACATATACAAGTACAGTATGAAGTAGAATAAAAGGAAGCATGTCAATGATTAGATGTAGATGCAAAAATGAATGGTTTACAACAATTTAACTATAAAGGATAACTGGTCATTTCTTCAGAACGAGGCCAAGAGACCAAATATCCGTTGACCCGAAGATTGACCTTATTCATCAGCCATGACTAATTTCCCTTTACAGTTCTCTTGTTGTGAATGATTCTACAATGGAATGCATGTCATGTGATGATGGCAAATAAAAGAAATAATCATGGATATTCAAAGCATGAATATGTATGGATGAAGCAAGGAAGAAAGTAAACACACGACATATCATTGCAAAAGAAAACAGACAATCATATATACAGACATGGTGAGGAAGAGAATAGGAAAATTATACAAATAGCATACCAATTATGGAATAAGCATATATATACAGATAAAAGGAAAACAAACAAATTATGAAACGAATACATACAAACAAAGTGGGAAAGGAAACAAACAACATATCATCATGAAATAAGTATTTACAAAAAGGTGGAAGAAAACAGATAGTTTATACAAACAACGTGCTATCATGAAATAAGCATATGTACAGAAAAACAGCATGTCATCGCGAAATAATAAAAAATCAGACAAACAGCATGCCATCATGAAATAAGCAGATAAAACGAAAGGGATTGATAAAGATAAGAAGCCGTGCCCCCCTTTGTTTCCTAAGAAACCGGGTTCTCTCGAACGGGTTTGGCTCTATCTAGGTTAGATTTTGGGTTCTTCTACATGCTGGGTTTAAAGCTCTAGACAAGGGTACCCATAGGACAAGATGGGGTGGAGGCAACCCCGTCGCCCCCTCCTAAATAAAGGTGAAGTTCGGACTCCCGAACTTTTATGTTATGAATTGTGTCATGTGTGAGGGAGGGACTTATACCTTTACCAACGGCCTTTCGGTGAAGTAGTGAACATTCGGAGAAGCAGAAGCAGGAGGCAGAAAAAACTTCACTATCACATGTCAACACACGATCAGTCCAATTCAAAATATAGGATAATTAATATGATGAGATAAACATACATGGTAAACAAGATAGGTATACATGGCATACACAAGGAATTAAAACCTGAAAAATACAGTGACTAAAAAGGGCAAAATGGTAAATACAAAAATCATACTAGCAAATCAAGACATACAAAGGAAATTGGAACATGCAAAATATATACAAGTAATTAAGACATAGGGCATACTAGAAGATCAAGGCATAGGTTAAGAATTAAGTCGTGCAAAATATAGACGAGTAATTAAACACACAAAGCATACTAGAAGATCAAAACATGAAAACATACATATAAATTGAATGTGATATGAATGCAAGATGTAATTTTAATAAACTTATTTTTTGAAAAACCTTCCCCTTTTTTTTTCTTTTTTCCTTTTGGAAAAAATTTGAAACAATTATTGGAAAAAATTTGAAACAATTATTGGAAAAAATTTTAATGCAAATGAATGATGCGATGCATGAAATGAAACTTAAAACATTTTATTCTTAAACCCAAGTAAAATAAGACTTAAAAAGTGGCTTGACTCTAAAAAAATGTCCCCAGTGGAGTCGCCAAGCTGTCGAGACTTTTTACCGCTCCGACGATAAATGACATGGCGCGAAATATATTTGGGACTAAACAGTCGAAAAACAAATGGAGTCGCCATTAACCTTTTATTTTTAATAGGTGTGGTTAGTCACCTACTTGTTTAACCCAACATAAATCTAGAAAGATTACGTCAAGTTAAAGAAAGAAACTAGTCTACGAGAAAGATTTTAGGTTCGTGAGTCGGTTACGCTTGGGGAAGGATTAGCACCCCCAAGACGCCCGGAAATCGGTACCACAAAAGTCTTGAAATATTTTACTTGGAGAATAATAATAAAACGTGTTTAAAATCAACTTAAGAAAAACATAATTTCAAATGTTGGAATAAATATTCCTTTTAATGTAGGATGAGCATCCCATTATAAAAGCTAAATTCGAAATTTAAAGACTTAATGTCAGAACGAACGTTCCTTTTGATGTGAAAATCCATAGTCCAATTTTGAATTTGAAGAAATTTCCTACTTAGAATGGATATTCAATTTCTAAATAGGGATGAATATTCTTCAAAAATCAAAGTCAAATTTGAAAATGAGGATAAATATCCTTTTATGAAAAACAAAGGTTTAATTTTAATTTTAGAAAGTCTCAATTATGAGAATATTAATTGAAACCTTCTAGAAAACATTTTGCGAAAAAGGTTGGGATAGACATCCTCAAATTCATATTTTGAAAATCACGTTAAGAGACTTTAATTATGATTTCTCGAATTAAAACCTCTTAAAAAGATTTAATTTTAAAACAATGTCGGAATAAATATTCCTTTTAATTTGATGAAGGGAATAGTTTGACAAAAACTTAGTTTGATAGGAAAATATTTTGAAAAATTAAAAAAAAGGATAAAAGAAAATAAATATTCCCTTTTATTGCAAAAGAAATAAAAAGAAATAAAAATAAGAAAAGAGATTTTGAAAATGATTTTTTCATAAAATTTGGATTAATTTGAGAGGCCTTAATTATAGTTGGAAAATTAAGATCTCTCCAAAAACCTTTAAAACATGTTTTGAAATTAATGTTGGAATAAATATTCCTTTTAATTTAATTGGGCCTCTTAAGCAAGAGATTTTCTTAAAATGAAATAAAAATAAAATATAAAAGTAAAAATAAAATAAATAAAATAAATAAAAAATAAAAGATTTTGGAATTAACATTCCTTTTTGTAAAAAGAAAATTTTTGGAGTTCATTCGCAAATTTTAAGATATTAAAGACAATCATAAACATGATGCATGCTTTTTATGAAAATTACATGAAAAACATATTTTTTAATTTTGGAGGGACGAAAAATTCTCCCGAGCCCGATCGGACTCCCGATTAGACACCGAGAAAACATCTCATCAGAGAAAACCTCCAGAAACCTCAGACTCCCGAGGCATCTTTTAGTTACCCCATGCATATGAATTTTTGAAAACCAATGTTCTAATTTTAATTATGCATGAATGAGACAAGGAAACATGGGTTAGTATATAAATATATACACAATTAATCACACAGTATAAAATGGTAAATAAATAGGACATGGGAATTTAAATTTAATTTTACAAGATCAAATTGCACAACAACTAATTTAACACATATAAGCAAGTTTAAATTAAACAAACACGTATACAAGGTCAAGTATGCAATTTTATACAAAATTCAACTCATAATTAAACAAATATATAAGTAAGGGCAAAAGGATAATTTTACTTACATGATTACGTTTTAATTAAGATAAATATGGATCTAAGGGCAACAAAGTAATTTAACAAGATCAAAATTAAATATTAGACTAAATATACATCTATTCAAACTTAAAAGTACAATTTTTATATCCAAGATTAAATTTTTTTAGCTAAATGGAAATAAATTCAAAGATTTGATTTTTATTGGTCAAAGTTCTATTTTTTAATTAAACAAGAATATGTACGAGGGTAAAAATGCAACTCCTTTTTAGACTAGACTGAATCTTTAATTGAGCAATCAAATTTATAAATTTAAAGGCACAAGCTTTAAGGACAAAAATGGATTTCTGATCTGATTAATTATACCTATAGGTTTAAATGTAAGCTTTACAAAAAAAAAAAATTTAACCCAGACAAGTTTAAAAATGGAAACTTTACAATCAAAATCGAAAATTTTAGCTGAGCGAACAGCATAGAATATAAATATTTCATACCCAAAAGGTATAACGATCATCATAGAACTAGTAAAATTTGGACCTCTTTTTAAAACTATGTACATTATTAGAGTAAAAAAAAAAATGTTAACATGAACAAGTAATAAAAAAAAACATTTTTAACATATCCTAGGCTAATGTAGACTTAAAAAGGCCTCATAAATCCTCAACATAGTTCTTAATATGTGAAAAGCAAACATCTTTTTCCGCAAACAAATTGTAATCCAACAAAAAAAAAAGACTTATACTTGCAAGGAAATATTAAATAAAACATTCTTATGAAAAACATTCATGAAATATACGAGCAGATTAAGTAAATTTTGAACAGACAATCATAAATGAGAATAATCAACTTAAAGATAACAATTTTTACCTTCAAAGAAAGATTTTTTCTCTCAAAGATGGAAGTTTTGTTTACAAAAGGTCCTAGAAGAAAAGAAGCTAAACATCTAGAAAAGATTCTGCCTTCCTAATCTTTTTGTTGCAGATTTCTCTTCTTCTGTAAAGAAAGAAAGAAAGAAAGAAAGAAAGAAAGAAAATGACTTTCAGCGTTTTATCAAATGAAAACAGATGAGAGAAGAAAAATAAGAGGTCCTTTTGATGACTCCTTCCCCCGTGCTCTCTTCTTTCTTCCTCTTGTTTCTTCTTTTTCTGTTTTGCTCCAGAAGGCTGAAGCTCTCGTGCTCTCTCTTCTCTCCTGTTAATGGCCTACCCTCTGTCTTTTATATTTAAACCTGCTTCCTTCCCCAGACAAAACCCTTTTCTTTCCCAGACAAAACGCCAGGAAACAATGAGCCGAAAGCTGACTAATAATGACCCCTCAACTTTCGCACGTGAATTCCTCTTTTGGTCCCTACTTCTCCATTTTTTAGTGGCTGCTGACTTGTTTTTTTTATATTTGTGATCCTGGTGAAGGCATTTGAGAGCTGGCAAGAAAGTCACGTGGCATTGTTCCTTTCTTCAATATCTGCTGGCAGTACTAGTGCGCGTCGTCGGGTTTGAGGGCGGATGCACATGAGCTGAGGAGAGAGCTTCAATGCTCCTAGTTAGTTCTTGCTCCCCCTTCTACGGCCTTCGGTCCTCATCAGCTGGATTCTCGCAACCTCTTGCGGACAAGGCCGCGTAATCTTTGGCACTCTGCTTCTAGCTTTGCAAATTTTCTGACACTTTCTAAATGTTGCTTATTGGCTGCTTCTGCAGACCTCATACTTATATTCTTTTCTTTATTTCGAATTTCAAGCTCCTTAGAAATCATATGCAACCCATACTTCAATGAGTTTATTTCTTTCTCTCGTGACATAAGGTTTTCCTTCATATGTTCTATTTCAGCTTTAGATTTTTCTACCTCAATCTGAGCGATCAAAGTGGACCGCTCCTTCAATGACCTTGAAAGTGCTTGATTTTCAGCTGCAGCCCTTAAAAGCCCTTGATCTAATTCAGCTATCTTCCCTTCAAGAGCAAGCTTTATCTTGTCGAATTGTATGGTTTTGGCTAGAGATACCTCATGCAACTTCTGTTCGCTTTCCTCTTTCACGCTCCTTTCCTGCCTCATGCACTCCTTAAGAGCACCATCTAAATGGGATGCTCGATCCTCTACCGAAAGCTTCAAGAGAGTAACATTTTCAAGCTGCCGTTTCAATGCAGCAACTTCAACATCCGTCTTCTCCCGTCCTGAAACAGCTTCCTCAACAACCTTAGCATGTTGGATAACAAAACCATCCTTAGCGTTGATTTCTGCTTGAGCTGCGGACAGCTTTCCTTTCAAATCCTTTACTTCTTCCTCGGACAATTTGACTTGCTCCTTTAACTTGTTAACTTCATCTTCTAACCCCATCAAATGTAAGTAAGATTCCATGTATATTTGAACATAGTTTACTTTCTTACATTTTTCCTTATCTCCAAGAGATGCCAAGGAAGACAATGAAGCACTGGTTCCATCTGTTACAACTGCCTGTTTGTCAGTTCTAGCTTTATTGGCAGATTTTTTTTTCTATGGCCAACCTCGTCGATCCATTTCAGAAATATATTCCTTGAAGAAATGCAGATAATCAGCGATCACTGAGCCAAAATTGACTCGCAAAGTATAAAATGCATTCGAAAATCAAACTATATCGTCACTGGTAACAATTTTTGTGTTTTGTTCTTCTTCTTATTGGCAGTGTGAAGAGAGAACAGGGCCAAGACAATGGGAGGAGCGGTTTGGCTTGGTGCATGCAGGTTTTGGGATGAGGCTTGAAAGAGGAGAGAAGCGTTTTAGATATAGAGCTGGATGTTAGCTCTACGTGTCTGCCTCTGGCTCTTGAGTATCTCCACACCCCACTTCAAGAAAACCATGGCTCTTCTCTTCCCGAGTTTCAAATATTTAACCTGCTTTATTTGTGAGGTAAAAGAGAAGAGAAATATGTACGAGTGTCGGTCGTGGACAAAGTCCAAGTTTGATAATGGAGGAAAGGCTGTGGTGGCTATGGTTCGGTGGATGGTGCTGAATGGTCTGCGGGAACCGGTGGCATGGCTGCTTTGGTAGCTGTGGGACGGTGGCAGCTGCTGTTGCTGTGGGATGAATTGTTGCTGGCTGCTTCGTTGTTGCGGTGGTGGCTGCGGTTGTGGGAGTTGCTGCTGCTGCTGCAGTTGGGGCAACTGTTGTTGTTGTTGTTGCAGCTGAGAGAGCTGCTGTGATCGTGGAAGCTGCTGCTGTAGCAACCGTGAAGATGAGCAGCTGCTGCTGTGGCCATATGGCTTGTCTCGGCGGTGACGAGCAGAGGAGCAGCGCCGGTGCTCTTCCACGGCAGCCGCTCACAAGCATGGGCAGAGAGCACAACTCACCATCTTCTCTTTTGCATGGCTTGTATGGGAGCATTTTTATTTTTCATGGTAAATGGTTTGCATGGAGGAGGAGTGTGCAGTTCGTGTGGGAGCATTTTTTTGTTTTGCATGGTGGTGGTTTCTTAGTTTCTGCATGGCTTCTTTTGTCATTTTTTTTTGCATGGTAAGTGGTCCCGGCTTGGCTTTTGATATATATATATATATGTATATATAATATACATTAATATATATGTATATATATACAAATATAAATATACTTATACATTCATATATATACATATAAATATATATATAAGTATATATAGATATATAAAAATATTTAATATAAATATATAAATATATATACATATCTATATATATATATATATTCGCACCATGATTGAATCGATTCGGTTGATTCCCAACTCGCTCGGCTTTGCATGGAAATTGAGTTGACCCAGTTATCTTCCCCCTTTTCTTTTTTTGATTCGAAATTAACTGCAAGAAAATAAAATGAGATCAAAATAAAATAATAATAATAATAATAACAGTAATAGTAAATGACCAACAATAAGCTAAACTAAAAAGGGTAAGCAGAATTGAAACTTTGAAAGAGGGCAAATCAATTAATCAATTAAGATTAACTAGTTGACTAAAGCAAAAAATAAGTGTCTACAATCCTTTTTTTCCTTTGCTTCCAATTTGACTCTCTTTCAACATCAAATGCTCATTTTAAGACTCTTAATTCTCTTGGAACCATCATAATTTGCATGAATGAAAAGTAATATTGCATGTAATGAAGTAGACATAAGGATGGTGAAGGTGTCCTACTTCTATTTGATTATTCCAAAACATTGAAAATAAACGTCCATTGAGATAAAGAACCAAAGTAACCACTGCTATTAATCATGAAAGCTTTAAATCATCCTTATCCTTAAGTTCTTAATCAACTAACGTCATGCAAAAAATCAAAATGATGGATAAATGACAAGTATAGAATCACATGAGAACTATGGTATATATCATTTCCAATGAGCATATATACAAAAGAAAAAGAAAACTAATCTAAGCGATCTATAATCAAATCAATCAAGGAACAAACATAGATACAAGGCAATTATGAAGCTCATACTATAAGTGCTGGGATGAATGCATGTCATTTATCAATATGGATGCATGAGCATATAAAGCAATGACATGAGAATGGGGAGAGGTTCAAGGTAACTCCTTACTCTTCACTTTGATGGGCATAAGTAGAAGTCCTTTGGTTGATTATACCTACAAAAACAAGAAGAAAAGGAATTGAAATAGAAGAATATAAAACAAAGCAAATTAAGAGTTTAAGCTAAGATAGAATCAAAATTGGGTTGCCTCCCAACAAGTTGCTCTTCTTTTAAGTCTTTAGCTAGACCTTATTCTAATATTGTTCATGCTTGTTAAGGTGGATTTTACCACTGTAATGCAAAAAGTAAATAAGAAACAAATAAAACAACGTAAAATGAATAGAATAAAAGGAATAGGGAAAAGAAAGGAAATATATCACTGAAATGAGAACTTAAAACTCCATGGAAGGCTAGTGTAGCCAAAGTCGTCTAGGATGCCATAAATGGTATGAACTTGCGTGTTTTTAGGCACACTAATTAAGCATTAGACCACACCACTGTGCTAGTGTGCTCCTTGGTAAACTTGCAAGTTGGTTTGACATCAAAAAGCCAAGTATATCACCCACTCTTTGTCATGCGCCAGCCCGAAAGCTGAGCACGTGACAATCGCCGCGTTGCACCGAAATATGAGTCTACAACCCTGTACTTCGACATCATGCAAAGCATTAAACGATATCACAATAAAAACATCTTTAAACTAATTTGGAGACTTATTTAATCAGGTAAGACAATTTATAATTAAAGTTTCAACAAGATTCTACAATTTCATAAGAGTTGGCCAAAGTCAATCGAAAGTCAAATTTTGGCCAAATCTAAAGTTTGGTCTCAATGACCTTAAATTCGTCAAGTTTAAAATACTAAGCAATTTGGAAATCCTTTTTATAAATATACAACTTTAAAAGATAAATCGAAGTATTACAAAAATCGAAAGTTTGAAAATTAGTCTCCTTTATCTTTTTTTTTTCTCTAATAGAATCTCTTACCAAATCGTGAGCCTAAGCTCAAGTACATGGGCCATCTCTGATAGAGGCACCACACAAAACATCCAAACCCACCATGGACTCCTTGAGCCATGAAGACATAACCAAACTAAGGTACTACAAAACATGTAGACAAAAATGAGTGGTGAGCACTAACATGTATTCAGTGAGTGATAGTAGCAATTCATAAAAGTCTACAAATTTTGTGGGAGCATGGATGTAATTTAAAAGCATTTCTATAAAACGGTCATGGCAAACCATTTGATATTCAAACGTATAAATCATACAGTCATAAGACATGAATATCAAAGCATGCTCAGACTTAAATAGAAATTTCATACAGTAGTTTTCCAACCAAATCGATAATTCAAGCATTTCGATGAAATCAAATTATTCCAATAGTTGAAGACATGCTTGGAAAGCAAAACAAGCTCATAATTATCAATATCTCAAAATAGACCCGATTTTCCACAAAACATGGGTTTTAGTCAAAAACACGTTTCCAATCTCCAAACCTTCGCCGAGGTAGAGAAGGAAACCGCCAAGGGGTATTAGCACATAACAATTATATCAAAACTAAGATTTACTCCCTTCCTTAGTGTTGGCCTTGGACAACTCAATGTGGTAAGGCTATGAAAGTCTAAAAACAAGTACACAAGTCATAAGAGACACCCTCTCCCATCAACTCTTCATGAAAATCATCAACATAACAAAACCTACCACAATCTATGCCATTCTCCTTAATAGACCATAGATTAGCAACCATGGATGAGTTTGGGAATCCAATTCCCTAGGTGCACAAGCACACTAATCTCACCAATACGAAATCTAAGTACATTCCATAGTTCATAAAACCATTTAGAAGTATCATGGTTGATAACCAAAGCATCATCAATGAAACATGGCATATACAATCTTTGCCAAACATGTTCATCAAGCAATATAACAAACATCCATACTCAAAAAAGGATTTTTAAACCTCTTTTAAAGATCCATATTTGAAAATATAATCATTTATCAATCAAAATAACAAATAACTATCCACTTACAACTTTAGGAAGGTAAACATTCCCATGAGTCCACATGCTTGCGCCTTACCTTTCACCAATGTGCAATCTCCTAGAATGTAGGTTAAGACAATGAAAACAACATGTCAAGACACTTAACTAAATAATTATAACATTCTAAGGCTATATGCAATAAACTCTACGCCATTACGCTCAAAGTATACTACTCGATTGGTAACATGCTCCGTTGAGCCATTTTGAGCTCAACACTTCATCAAATTTTGTCAAATTCGGGCTTACATACCCAAATCTTAATCCAAGATTGATTTAAGAGGTTATCCCACTCTTTTAAGTCTTCATGGAGGTATTTTTAATGACTCGGAGTGCTCGGAGAAGACCGAAATCGATTTAACTTCGAAACGAGGCTAAACGAAGCAAAACAGGGTAGGCTTGTTGGGCACAGCTGGTGGCCGACTGTTGGCACACCCAGTGCAGCTGGCTACAAACCCGTGGCCTCCCTTTTTTGGCCATAGTCTGTGGGTGGCTCACCATGGACCCCTGGGGCCGGCTTCCCTCAGGTTAGCACCATTTCTCACCCCTTTTCACATTTTTTCACTCCAAACACTCCCAAATCAATTTCAATTCAATCCAATACGATATTCAACTTAAAACATCATCAAAACATGCTTATAACATCACTTAATTGTTGAATTCCATGTGTTTTTGATGAGTATGAAACAACCCAATTAAATGATTTTGATGAATCTAAGTTAAGTATGCAGATTCTTAAAGTCTAATTAAAAAATGCTAAAAGTGTTAAAGGTTCAACCGATTGAGGTTCTACCCAATCGATTGAACCGAGTTGAAAAGAAGCTAATAGGAACTAACTCGAGGTATTCAATCGATTAAGAAAGAGAGTTAATAGATTGAGTGAGTGTTGAAAGAAGAAAAAGTTGGAAATCAGAGATTTTCAATCGATTCACAGGGGCGCTCAACCAATTGAGGAAGAACAAATGAAGAATAGAAAGTTTAGAATCAAAAAGATTGAACGGATTGAGTCTTCAACTCAATTGATTCAACCCCCTCAAGAAAAAGGTTGTTGAAGAAATTGAACCGATTGAGAAAAAGAGTAAATCGATTCCACAGTTGAACCAAGAAGACTAAAAGACAGATTTAGAGAGATTGAACTGATTCAACATTGGACTCCAACCAATCCAATGCTGCTGGAATAGTATAACAGCTAGTTTTTTCAAAGCTGCAAATGAGCTTCTCTCCTCATTAAATGCTCAAACGGCAAGAATTAAGGGTCTAGCTATTCAAGGGAGTCTTAAATGATGAAGACCAACAAGAATTAATGAGAATGAAGAGCATTTACTACATTTACTTATATATTCCTTGTCTTAATTTCTCTCATTGTTCTTTTACTTTCTTACTCATTGTGAGAGAAATTCTTTGAGCTTTAAGTCGTGTACATCTTAGGTCTTTGAAGAGATCATTCTTATACAGCAAATTTCTCTGTTTTTTTGTATTCTTAAAGGTGAGAGATTCACTCTAAGGGGTTGCATCAACAAGGAGGTCCTTGGTTGATTTATGTTTGAGCTTGAAAGGAGCTCTCTTTGTAAAGGCTTGGTGGAAGCTAGAATTCCACTCTCATATTGAAGAGGAAGGTTGAAAATCCTTGATTGAGAAGATCAAAGTAGTGGATGTAGGTGAGAAGCACTAAACCACTATAAATAGAAGTGTTATTTCTTCTTTACTTGCTTAGCTTTGCAAAGAGCTCATCTATTTATCCAAAACAGGCCTAAATACTGTCCAACTCCATTCCAAAGTTTCAATAGAAGTTACTCCTTTAAGAAAAGAAGTTTTTAGTGCTAGTCACCCCCTCTAGCACTAATCTAAGGGACGAACAATTGGTATCAGAGCCTAACTTAAATTAAAGGCTTAACATCCTTAGAAAGATCCAAAATGGCATCATCTAACAATTTTACGGTAGAAGGTCATCCGCCAATAGGCCACTGCTCTTTGATGGCACCAACTTCCAATATTGAAGCAGTAGAATATCCATATTCATAAGAGCTAGTGATTATGAAATATGGAATGTTATTGAAGACGGTCCATATGTGGCAATGAAGAAGGTAGATGGCATTAGAGTGCCAAAGACAAGAAGAGAATAGACTGAAGTCAAATTAAAGAAGGTGCAAATCAACTACAAGGTAATTAACTCCATACATTATGGGCTTAATGCTACCAAATTCAATAGAGTGTCCACATGTTTAAATGCCAACAAAACATGGGAGAAGTTGAAAGTTACTTATGAGGGTACTTCTCAAGTGAAGGAGTACAAAATTACACTTTTCACTCACAACTATCAGGTGTTCAGGATGCAACTAGATGAGAGCATCATTGCAATGTTTGATAGGTTCAATGGCATTGTAAATCAATTGAAGCATCTTGGAAATGAGATTTCGGAGCATGACCTTGTGAAAAGGTTAATTAGGAGATTGCCTAAAGCTTGGAAGCCCAAAGTGACTACCATTAGAGAAGATAAGGATCTCAACACCATCTCATTGGACAACCTTTGTGAATCTCTTCTCGCCTATGAGCAGGAGATGAAGGAAGATGAAGAAGAAGAAAAAAAAAAGGATGCCAAAGATAAGAAAAGAAATTTGGCATTGAAAGTGAGTCCTCTTGAATAAGAGATTGACTGTGTTAGTAGTGATGATGATGATGATGAAGAACTTGCCATGCTTGCTAGCAAATTCAAAAGATTTATGGGATATAGAGGCAAGAGGTAAGGAAAGAAATTCCCTATAAGGGATCAAGGAACTTCTTGGAGAAAGGAGAAGAATGAGGCCAACAAGGGCGATAAGTTAGTGTGCTTTGAATGGAAGAAGCCTAGCCACTTCAAAGTGGATTGCCTTCTACTAAAAAAAGGTCAATCCAAGAAATACAAGAAGTAAAAAAAAGCAATGATGGCTGCTACATGGTACGATAATGATTGTTCCACATCGAATAGTGACAACAAAGAAAGTGATGAGAAAGCCAACCTATGCTTGATGGCTAAAGAAGACACCATTGAGGTAATCTCTAAACTACCTAGTGTTTATGTTATAGCTCAATTTGTATAAATACTTGCATAATATTTGGATGGAATTAGACATTTTGGAGCTATAAGACTGATTAATTAAAGTGTTTTTCCATTTGTAGGTGACAAGAAGAGGTTGTGCAAATATACTTTTAAAGGGTCAATTTAAGTGTTAAAAGTGAAGAAAAAAGGCAACTTAGAGGCCGGAGATGGACGCTGGATGACCCCAAACATTAAGCCTTTGATTCTAATTTCTACGACAAGGGTCGTTAGGTGGCCTTGCAGGGCCGCTGGGTGGTCTAGTTTGGCAGGACTAACCGAAATTCCGAGAATTTCGGGAGTAGTTCAGCCACGCCATTCTTCAGCTATTTTCGACTTTTCTAACTAAGGAGAAGACTTCCCACATGCTTTTGACTTAGTCAAAGGTAGGGAAAGACTCTTGTACCTTTAATTAACCTTAAGATAGAAAATTATATCAGGATAGTTTAAGTAATTTCAACTAGTTAAGCTTTGCCTATAAATAAGCCCATCTTTGTTCATTTTAGTAAGTTGCAATTCAATTAGTTGGTTTCTAGAAAAGAGAAAACAAATTTCATTTCCATTTCCTTTGAATTCAAAGCTTGTAAAGAGCGAATGAAGCTTTCTTCCATGGAGGTTTCTTCTCCAACTATGTGTGACTAAACTTCATCATTCAATCTAGCTTTCAATTATCAATTTCTCTTCAATCTTGGTAAGATCTGAACTCAAATGACTTCAATTGGTTTGTATTCATCTTCTTTCTATGCAAATTGATCTCTACTTAAGAGAAGATCAAGTAATTCTAGGTTTTTTCTAAGTAATGATGGCCACATTGCTTGGGCTTGCTTAGATTACTAGTCAATTGGCTAAATCATTGTCGTGATCATAGGATTTAGCCATGGCAATGAAAAATCAAGCTCCATTCGAGCTTAAGGACGAAGGAGTTAGAAATTAAACCTAAGACCCTGTGTCTAGGTTGTTTCGGTCGGTTAAGATCACTTAGATCTTCATCTCTTGTGATTATTGTACATTTGCTGAGAAGTGGAAGATTTATGGGAGAAGAAGTTAGGAACAAGCCTGAGCTAGCCTAACTTTATGCTTAAGAAATGATAGGACTAAGAACAAGCCGAAGCTAGCCTAGTTACGCCAACTATAATTCAATTGGAGGTGTCTTTGATCAATGATCCATAGATTGAAGGGGAAGAGATGATTGATTGCTAGGTTGAAGCCTTAATTAGATTGATTTCGTGCCAATTGATACCTTAATACTTTGATTGCTTAGCTTGCTATTTACAACCTCATTTCTCTGTTTTACTGAATTTTAATTGTTCAAATCACACACACAAACCTGAAAGTGTGGAAGAATGTTTAGCACAATATGCTTCAGTACATAATTCTTTGCTCTGTCAATAAGCCGAACACAAGTTGGATTGTTCCCCATCTTAGGTCACTGGATGTCAGCCATCGAATGAGCAGGTTGAATAAGTTGAATTTGATTTTGCTGATCAGCTGGTAGGTTATTGTTGCCATCATTACCTTGGTTACCAGCATTAACTTGGTTAATGGGAACATCATTAGCTCTGTCGTCAGCCATTGCCTTTTCACTAAGAACTCTTCTCTCTACTTCTTGAAGTCTTTTAAATTCAACTCTAAGTTTCCTTGCTGATTTTTCTAGATCTGGGTTAAAAGCAACTTCTAGATTTAATCCTTGAGTTCTTCGAGTCATGCACTACCTGAAAAACACAAAAAGAAAAGATAAACAATTAAAAACAAACTTAAAATTAAAATTACTAGAACTAAAAAGATTAACAATTAAAATTAAATCTTGGTGCAACGGCACCAAACTTGATGTGTTATTTTCACAAGTGTACGAAATCAAGTAATAAAGCTTGGAGTATTCCAAGATATTGATCCCACGAGGATAATTTAATTACTAAGTTCTAATTCTAATAAAATTTGATTTGGAGAGTTTGGATTATATGAAATTACTAACACTATCAATTAAGAAGATGAAAAAATAGAGTTTAGATAAGAAATCAATAACTAAATAACTAAGAGAAAATCAATCAAAGAAATTGAGGGTTTAGGCTTCTCTTCTAGTGATTTAATCCAATTATGTATGAATTTAATTATCAGGGTTAAAATAACAATCTCTAATCTACTTGAGAGTCCTTTTAGATCTTCCTAAGCTTTCCTAACTAAGTGATTACCACCTCTGAGTGCATAACCTAATTAGCTAAGAACATTAAAAACCTTGGATTATAATCAAATCAGTTTCTCCACGATCCTAATTCAATTGTGGTTATCACAATAAACCGAATTACTCTCGTATCCAATTAAATCGTGCCTATTTTCCTAGAGCTCGAAATATACTTCACCCCTCGGTACTTCATACAATTCCAAAGAACTATTCTATGTTGGCCAGACATAAAACAAAATTAAGAACAAAGAAAATAGATATAACCCTTGAATAATCAATTCATACAATTATCGAATTAAAGTCCCTAGAAGATCTACCCAAATCCCCAACAAATAAATTAGCTACTCATAACTTGAAAAGAAAACTTCATCATTAAATTAAAAGAATATCACAAGTTTAGAGAAGAAATAGATTAGCCAAATTGAATAATAGACTTGACTTGACTGCTCCTCTTCTCTGAAGAAAATTACTCAGGTGTCTCTCTCTATAAAACCCCTAAAACTAAAGTATTTATACTAGAGTATTTACAAATAATTAGGAGTTTAAGTTGAATTGAACTAAATAGCTCAGAACTGGCACCGTTTTTAAACACATGCAGCGCCACTTCACTTCGTACAAAACTCGTGCTGACTTTAGTCTTCTTCACATCCTGTGCCAGGGCATAGAAGATGCGGCGCCGGTTCTTACTACAGAAACCAAGACCTTGTTGCTCAATTACGAGGCCGTTTCATGCATGAATCACCACCCGTTTCTTGTCTGCTTCTATTTTTCTTAGCTTCTCGAACTTCTTTCAGTCCAAGCTGCACTTCAATCATCCTTTTTGATCTTTTTAGCTCCAGATCTCCCTAATTTGGTCTCAATTCTCCATGAAGCTCTTCAACATTCAACAAGATATAAGTGAGAGTAAAAGATAAAGAATAAGCTATAATATCTGTAGACACTATTTTTTTACTTTATTATTTTATTCTTATTTTTTATATATTTATATTTTCATTATTCTTATTTTCTATTTTGTTTACATTTTTTACTCTTTATTGGGTCCTGAGTGCTTAAGGTTTGCTTGGCTAAATTTTGGACTACTTATCAATTGGAATTAAGGGTCCAATTTTTATTAAAAAAGGAATTTGGGATTACAATAGTAAAGCCTAATTCACCAAAGTTACAAAGGCCCAAACATTTTTTTTATATATATAAATATAGATATCTCACAAAAATATAATACAAACAAAAAGAAAAAAAAAACAAACGAAAAATGCAATTTGAAAAAGAAAAAAAGAAAACAATAGAAATTTAGGATTGGGGATGAGAGCACGTCTCTTCCACCCCATTGGCTGCTTTGTTTTTCTAAGTGGCCTCTCTCTCCTCACGGCTTTTCTTCCCGGATGCCTCCAAAGATAACAGAATGGAGCCAAAATCTGAACAGCAACAGAAGAATTATTGGGTTAATGGCCTCAGGAGGTGCCGAAAGTAGAGTAGCTTTTATTATTGCTGCTAATTGAGTTATTTGCAAAGGACCCCAGCGTCCTTGAGTTGGCTTTGTCTTCTTGCAATTTCCACCGCTTTTTGCTGCTAATTGAATTATTTGCAAAGGACCCCAGCGTCCTTGTCGAGTTGGCTTTGTCTTCTTGCAATTTCCACAGCTTGTTGCTGCTAATTGAATTATTTGCAAAAGACCCCAGCGTCCTTGTCGAGGCTTTGTCTTCTTGCAATTTCCATCGCTTTTATTGTTGCTGCTGTAGACACCATATTATTTTTATTATTTTTTTTAAAAAAAATCCCAAAACCAACACATTGCTTACTCATCATTTCATCAACCCCATCTCCCACTACAAGATGCCCGTCGGACGGCTTTTTTAGACGTTTCGATAGCTGCTAATTGAATTATTTGCAAAAGACCCCAGCGTCCTTGTCGAGGCTTTGTCTTCTTGCAATTGCCACCACTTTGGCCCCTTGGAAGCCCTGCTGGGGATGGTGCATTTGTTGTTCTAAAATCAGTTCTTAAAAAGGGCTACTCAACTTTTAAGCCATCCATTTGAAAATTGCAGCATGCCGAATTATGCTTTTCTGTAAGGCCTCGTTTGATGATTTTTTTCAAATATGGGACCATTATACAATCAATGCATAACAAGACCCATTTGTCATTTCAAATAGCGCAGCTCCCCCACGTGATTCTCTTACCAGCTGAATGCCCTGCAAAGACACAAAGATTGAAATCAGCTAATTATGCTTTCTGTAAGGCCTCTTTGATGAATTTTTCAAATATGGGACCATTATGCAATCAATGCATAACAAGACCCATTTGTCATTTCTAATCAACAAACATCTCCACGTGACTCCCTCAGCCAACTTCTCTCCTTGTCAGCTTCTCTCCTTGACAGCTGGGTGATCCTCCAAAGACAGCAAAAGTGGAGTCAGTAATATAAACAACCAATTACAGCAAAGAAAGAAGGGGTGAGGTAGGGATTACAAGGCCAATAAATGAGGACCTTTAGATCAAAATGGGAGAAGTGTTTTTTTTTGGGGAAGGCAGAAAAAAGCTTTCTTACACTTGAGCCTGACCCTTTCAGTTAGCATTTTCATTTCCTTTCAAAAGAAAAAAAAATGGGAAAGCCAGAAGGAAAATTAAAGGGCTTACTCTCCATCTCTCTTGTCATTTTTTCGTTATTGTTGTTCATCGCATTCCCACTTGCTAACCATCGTTTCCTGTGAGCCCATCTTTTCTTCCATCAGCAAATCCATTCATCACTTTCATCATCCCTCTCAAGACTCACCCCAAACACGAAGAAGCAACATATTTGAAGCCAGAGTAGACCCGATGGTTGGATTTGCTAGATCGATGTTGGAAAGTTCTGAGATCTCAGAATTTAGATTGAAAAGATTCTAGTTGATGTCTGAGTAAATAGACCTCAGATCTGTCAAGAGGAGAAGAAAAAGAACTGATATGGTGATCTTGGTGTTGGAGGAGGTCTCCGACGATGTGCTATACTGCAACGGAGGGTAGGACAGTAGCCATTTTCTGGAAAGTTTGAAAAGGGAAGGAACGCACTTTCTGTTGCAACGCAAACGTAAGCCAAGAAAGTCAAAAGGCTTGAATGTTTAAGCTTTCATGTTGTCAGAGACAAGTTCGTTTTTTCCTAAATTTAAATGCCCTCGAAGCTTCCCCACTAATCTGCATATGTCCCATCAAACAGTTGGATCTGTTTGAGCCGATTCTATTGCTCCATTTTGGGTAAATTTCCAATCCAATTTTACTTTCTTATTATTCTTTCCATGTTATTTTCATATTGATATATTTATTTATTTGTTTATTTTTTTTAAAGGAAATGTTCCGAGTAGGCTTCTCCTTGAATTCAATACATAAATAAATGAGGTATCTAAAATAGTTTAATGGAATTAACAAATGGCATTAGTTAATGAATAGAATAAGAAAATGATAAACAAAGTAAGGAAAAAGGAAAAGAAATAAAGTAGTTGATATTTTTTTAATTTCATTTGTAAAGTTTTGAAATGAATAAAGAAATATAAATTGATGAGATAAAAATAAAATGGAATAACAATCCTAAAAATTAAGCTATTAAAATATTAAGGCATACATTTTTCATATTTGTCATATTATTCTTGTCATACATGAGAGTAGTGATATAAGGGGATAGCGAGGATCCGATCATGGGGTCCGGTTCAGGAACGTGAAAATTCACACTCTGACCGGGTTCCTAGGTAAAAGACTCATTTTGAATCAGACCCAGAATTGGGCGAGATTCACGATAGGCCTTGATAAAATCCTTACTATTCTCACTTAAAATTGACAAGATAACATTCTACATGTCATACATCTAGGCATATAAATAAATTAAAGACATTAATTTTAAAAAAAAAAAATGAAATAATCAACATTGTTCACTTTAAACTAACAAAAATGTAATAATAATCAAGGTCAATGAAATTGATAAATAATGAAATATTTGTAAATGAGTTAGAGATATATGTAGGGGTAGTAAGGTTCCAATCATGGGGTCCGATTTGGGAAGGTGAAAATTCGCGCCCGGTCAGAGTCCCTATGTAAGAGACTCGTTTTGGATCAGACCCAGAATTGGGCGAGATTCACGATAGGCCTTGACAAAATCCTTGCTATTCTCATTTTAAAATTAATAAGTATCCAATAAAGATAACAACTTTCAAAAAAATATAAAAAATGAAACAAAATTTGTTTTAAAAATGGAGTTATGAAAATAAATTTTTGAAAGGATAAATTATTCAATGATTCTATTCTACATGTCAGTACAAATGTTTTAGTATAAAAATGAAATGATGAAATAAAACAATAAAAAAATGAAAGAATTTACTTTTTTTTAAATAATAAAAAAAGAAAAGAAAATATTTTGAAATTTGCTTTCATTTTAAATTTGCTCTAATAATAGAAACAATAAAAATATAAAATTACCAAAATAAAAAAATCAATCAAAAGAAAAGGAAAAATTATAAAATACATGTTTTTAATTAAGGCCTAAATATCATTAAATTAATCGGTACCGTCATCTTGACGGGCGTTGTGGGGGTGCTCATCCTTCCCCACACGTAATCGTACTCCCGACTCCAGTTCTCTATTTTGTAGACCGGGACCTATCTAACTTAAGTACGCCATCTAACGGCCAATGCTAAGTTAGGTAGATTCTTAATAGGTGACTAACCGCACCTAAACAAAAATGGTTAGTGGCGACTCCGTAATTCTCTTAAGTCCCAAATCCGTCGTCGTTTCGGATAACGTTGCGACAATATCAATAAAAACTATCCAATTATACCTATAAAATAGCTCATAGATTTGGTATAAAATACACATATCAGTCCCATTTCGAATCCAAATCGATTTTCGTCTTCTCCGGGCACACCGAATCATCAAAAATGATTTCGTCAATACTTAAATGAGTTGGATAAATTATAAAATGAGTCTTGGATTAAGTGTCACGCCCCGACCCGAGGGCTCGACCATGTGACAACCGTCGTACCATCTCGAGTAAGGTGTACTCGAGCAATATTTGAAAATATATAATGAAAATAATATAGAAAATATCATAATATATTTATATAATAAAAGTGACACGTTTTACGATGTAAATAAGTAGCGAAAAAGATATAATAGTATACAATACTATTTCGAAGCCAGGATCATTATCCACCTGGATGTCTGCCGTCCTCTATTGAATGACCCATAAAAATGAGTGAATATGGTGAGTACAAATATATATGTAACTAGTGAGCGACCCGGTTATAATGACTGAGCCCCTCAGGCTGGGGATATGAAATAATCCAAATACTTATTTAATAAAACCATTTTATGAAATCATAAATAAAATCCCAAACCAAATCAAATATCAAAATTCATAAGTGGGTTGGCATGTAAATTCGTCCCAAAGGTACACCTGTGCATTTGGATGCCTCGCTGGACCGTCAAGGGCTTTAACTCATTTCCCAAAACCATTATCCTTTATTCTTTAGCCCGTTTCCTTCACGTTGCCATCACTGTCGGTGGAGGACAGCTACACTCGAGGCCTGACGAGCTTCCCTACGTGCCTATCCTAGGGTCTCGCACTCACCGTGCCCTTCAAAAGGTGGTCCACGGCTACTTGGTCAGTGGAATGCCTTAGTTGGTCCACACGCTCCACCTCATCGAAGCACCGAGAACTTCTTAATCACTCGTCTCCCATAGGTCACAATCATTAATAAAACATGTAATATAATTTTATATTTTCTTTTGGAAAACCCACCCTTAAATCCATTTATAAACTTGTGTGTGAGGGTGGAAAGTCCATATCTCAAAATGTTATAAACATTTTATAAAGCAGTTTATAAAGCATATTTCAAAATGGTTGACCCTCAGTGGTCAACCACTATAATCCAAGCCATTCACAAGTAAGGGAGCTTTGTATACTCCTGAATAAACCCCTCGAATGCATTGGCTCGAACACTATTGCTCAATCTCATACAATCTCGTACCTAAATAATCAAATTGAAATCTAATTTGATTAATAAAGGCATTCAACTAACAATCAAACATCAAAGCATGCCCTAACTAGGGTTTCTAGGGTCTCAGAACTAAATTGGATAAGTTTGGAAGTCAATTACGATTAATTGGGTCTAGGGAGATGAAATGACCAAAATGCACCTGCTACAGGTTAGGTCCGGCGTGACCTTGGGCTCACTCCTATGTGGGAGTGGCCAATTTAGGAGATTTCTCCCAAATTGCTTGAGTCCAATGCTGAACACAAGTGGATCCAGCACCGAATCTGTCTCTGGCCATAGGCCAAGACATGCTCTTCCACCTTTCCAAGCTCAGTTCTAGTTCAATTCAAGTCCAATCAACCCACAATTCGAAAGGCACACACTTCAACATCTGAACTAAGAGACTATAGCTAAAACTGAATTGAATTGCTAGACATGCAAGATATTCGGATTGAAAGTCTATGGGTGCAATTGGTTTTGAACAAAAATGATTTTTGATCTTCAATTCAAGATATCTCCTAGCTCAATCCATGAAATTTAGCAAATAAGTAGTCAAATTGAAGCTTAATGAGTCTAGAACAACATACCATGAAATTAACAAAACCCTACAGTTGAATTGAAAGTTATGGCTTGAAGAACACAATGACGTCGAGTTGAATTCTTTGAAGAACTTGGAAATTTTTGATGATTTTGGTATTCTTGATCTTCAAAGAAGCTAAGGAAGTTGATGGTGATGTTTAATGAAATGTTTGAAGGTGAATTGAAATGTTGAAATTGGTGGGAAATTGAGAGAATTCGAAAGAAAACTTGAAGAGAAGTGAAAATGGGGGGTCAGGCAACCGACCTCCCATTTAAAATGGTAAGTCCGGCGCCAGGCATGCTCAGGTTCAGTGCCGAAGTTAACCTTTTTAGGTTGACTCCAACTCATCTTGATCCAATTGCCTCGATTTTCAAACTCCTAGTGCACCCAATCGACTCTGGACTACAAATTAGGGTTTCTAAGCTAGTGATTGAGCTAAAGGAAGTTCAAAATATGCTTAACAAGTTCCAATTCATCACATAGCTTTACAACTATACGCAAATTTCACTACTTGACACGTGTAGACTAAGTCTGAGCATGTCAACTCTCCCCTTAAGAAAATTTCATCCTCGAAATTACATTAAGCTAATTCTTAAACAAGTTGGGGAAGTCACGTCTCATGTCACTCTTGGGTTCCCAAGTTTGTTCTTCGATTTACGAGCTTATCTATAATACTCGCACTAAGGGAACAAATTTATTCCTCAAGGATCGAGCTTGTCGATTCAATATGGCTACAGGTCAAACCCTTAAAGTTTAGACTTTTCTTCAACTTCACTGGTGGAGTCTAAGGCACATGTGATGGATCTAGTACATAGTTTCTGAGCATGGATACATGAAACACATCATGTATTCTGGCCATATCGGGTGGCAACTTCGGATGATATGCCACTGGCCTAATCCGTTCGGTGATAAAGAACGAACCTATATACCTTGGGTTCAGCTTTTCTGCCTTACGAAATCTAATAACGCCCTTCCAAGGAGAGACCTTTAAGAAGACTTGATCTCCCACTTGGAATTCTAAAGGCTTCCTTTTGCATTGCACATATTTTTGATCTCAATCCTGGGCTGTTTTAAGTTACTCTCGAATGAATTTCACCTTCTTAGTGGTGAATTCAATCTCTGCCTTGTTGAAGATTCGTCTTTCTCCCTATTCATCCTAATACCCATACAGAGCTTCGTACGGAGCCATACCAATACTAGATTGGTAGCTGTTGTTGTATGCAAACTCCGTCAAAGATAGGTAGGTGTCCTATCCACTGGTAAACTAGAGTGCACATGCTCGCAGGATATCTTCCAATATCTGAATGGTGAGCTCTGACTAACCATCAGTCTGTGGATGGAAAGTGGTACTAAAACGGAGTTGGGTTCCCATTGCTTGCTAGAAACTGCCCCAGAATTATGAAGTGAATCTCAGATCATGGTTCAAAACTATGGGAGCGGGAACTCCATGGACTTTGACCATTTTATTCATGTAAAGCTACACAAATTGGTTTACATTCCATCTCATGCTTACTGGTAGAAGGTGTGCTGACTTGGTGAGTCTGTCCACGATCAACCATACAACATCAAGTCCACATTTAATGCATGAAAAACCAGTCACAAGTCAATCGTAATGTGCTCCTATTTCCATTCAGGAATTTCTAAAGGCTGAAATGTCCCGAAGGGTTTTCGGTGTTCTGTTTTCACTTGTTGGCAGGTCAAGCATCTTGCCACAAATTTCGTAACTTCCCTCTTCATTCCAAGCCACCAGTAATGATCTTTGATGGTTCAACACATTTTGATGCTGCTTGAATGCATGGTGAACAGAGAAGAATTAGCTTGCTGAGGTCAAGCTCGTTCGGTACGTAAACTCGGCCTTTAAATAATATAACTCCATATCTTCGTACCAAGAATTCAGATTGTTCACCTGACTACAACTTCTGGAGTTCTTGTAGTAATCTTTGATCAGAATTCTGGAGATCACGAATCTGATCATCTAACACCGGCCTAGCTACAATTTGCACAATCAACGCACCATCGTGGAAGTCATAGGCCAATCTAGTTCTAGTTTATCTAAGCTCTATCAATTCTGGCAGGTAAACATCTCTGATTGTCGCCAAAGGAGTAACTACATTGCAGCTCAAGGCGTTTGCAACCACATTTGCTTTGCCGGGATAGTAGTCGATGACAAGATCATAATCCTTGATGAGATCTAGCCATCGCCTTTCCCTCATGTTCAAATCATATTGGCTCATGAAGTGCTTGAGGCTCTTGTGATCAATGTAGATGCGACAAGTTTCACCGTATAGATGATGGTGCCAAATCTTCAAAACGAAGACTATGGCTTAGGTAATTACTCTTCCATCTTGCATCAACAAGCAGCCAAGTCCTTGATGTGAGGCATCAGTGTACACAGTGAATTCCTTACCACTCACCGGTAGGGCAAGCACATGTGCTGATGTCAACTTGTCCTTTAACTTCTGAACACCTTCCTCGCAGGCATCTGACCATAGAAATTTGACATCCTTGTGAGTTAGTCTTGTTAAAGGTGCAGCAATCACGGAGAATCCATCGACAAATCTCCAGTAATATACAGCTAATCCCAAGAAACTTCAAATTTCAGTGGGATTTGTAGGGCGTTTCTAATTGGTGATTGCTTCAATCTTGCTGGAATGTATAAATATACCTTCCCTAGTCACAACATGACCAAGGAATCCAACTTGCTGCAACCAAAACTAACAGTTGGAGAGCTTGGCATACAACTGGTTGTCACACCCCGACCCGCCCCGGGTCGGCCACGTGGCAACCGCCGCGCTGCCTCGAAGTACGTGCTGGCCAGTCACACACCTGAGGCACCACAAGGCATAAATGGGCATCATCGCTGTCAAATAAAACTAAAACTTTAATTAGAAAATATTTAATAAAATAATTAACTTTAAAAGTAATGCCATTGGACTAATTGAGAGAATACCTACACAGCGGAAACTTCTAAGCCTAAGCCACCGACGCCTCCTAGGAAGCCTCTTTTCTATAGCTGACTCCGATCGTGGATTTGCATCCATCCACATTGGATACAGGTGAGTGATAGAGGTTATAAGAATCTCCATCTGGGTTAGAGTAGATAAGGGAAATCCAAAAATAAAATAAAATAAAATAATAATAAAACAAATATTTTTCTTTTAAAAATTCTTTTCTGGTTCTCTTGCTGAGAACCCTCTTTTAAAAACACTTTAAATAAATAAATATATATATACATAAAATGGGCTGGCATCTCTATCATACTGGAGGCGCGACCCTTCAATCGTTTTATGCCTCACTGCACCGAGGGCTATCTCTTTTCTTTCTAAAAAATATTTTCTCTTTCTCTAGCCCTTTTCCCTCGGTGGTGCCTCACTGTGGTGGAACACAGTGAACTGGAGCCCTGGTGAGTTTCCCTACGCGCCTCTCCCAACCAGGCTCGACTCACTGTGCCCCTCGATAGGTGGTCCACTGCTGAGTGTCATGCATGCTCTCAAACTCGGTCCACGCTCTCGCAAATTGGAGCTCCGAGGAACCCTCTCAAACACTCATCTTCCAAGGGCATCGCACCCTCAATAATCATAATAATAATATTTCAAAAATATATATAAACACACACACATAAGTATTTATACTTTCTTTTGAAGACATCCCACTCTCTATGTGGGTATATCACAAACAATTGTATGTGTGTGGATTTCCCGTATCCCAAAACCCTTTGAAAAACATTTATGTTTTTAAAACCCTTTTCCCCAGTGGCTAGACAGAGAAGTCTAAGTCACTCACAATGATGGGAGAATCGTATACTCCCAAGCGCTCCATATAGCTCAACCTCCGGAGCATCACCGCACTCGATTCAACCGGAGCCCTAGTACACGGAAATATAAGCTAGCATTCATAATTATATTTATGAATGCACCTATGAGGCTCTAATATGACCTATGATGATGTTTGGAAGTGATTCGAGGCTTAGAAAAGTGTCCGGGAGGTTCTGGGGTAAAAATTGGACACTTGGTGAAAAATTACGAAAATGCCCCTGGGGACCCGTGGGCCCTACACTAGGAGCCCAGCTCAAATTCTGGGCCATACAGTCCCTCCCGTGTGGCTGGGTCAGGCCCAGCCACGGGTTGGGCCCGGAAACGGCCCACCCGTGCTAGTGGCCAAAATTGGCCAGTCCCACGCGGGAGAGACGCGGCTCCCGCGCGGGAGCCGTTCTGCCCCTCTTGGGATCCGAGGCATTTCCTCGGATCCCGAGCCCCTCGGTCCACCATTTCACGTGAAATTCGAGATGGAGGTTCCTCACACCTCCCACGACGCGTTTATCGGAGTAGAAACGAGAATTACAAGCTCAAAGTTCCTAGATCTCAAATCTAAACTTAAAATCTAGCTAAAAGCTGAACCTAACTTTGAGCTTGGATTTCTCCTAGACCAATGCATGGATAAGCGTGAAAACTTAACAAAACGTAGTTCAAGGAGTTAAGAACAACTCACCGAGATCTCGCCTTGAACTGGCGGTCGGTTTGTCCGGATCGGCCAAAAGTCCAAAATTGCTCCAAAAGAGCAGTTGAGAGAAAAGAGAAAGGAGAGAAGAGAGAAAAGAGAGAAAATGAGGGGGAGAGGTCATCTCCCCCCTATTTATAGGGGAACCCGGCACCGGGTCTACTCGGGCCCCGGGCCAGACTTTCTCTTCTCTTTTAAACCTCTCAAAACTTGATTAGTGGCCCGATCCACTGACCAATTCACCAATGGACCTCCAATCCATTGGCTATGGACTTAAGAAGTCCACTTTAGTATTTCCATGCATGGTCACCGGTCTCATCTTCCAACTACATCTTATCTTAAGCCTATCTTCTCTTCTGACTTGACACAGCCAGACAGACATATTGTTTAATTTATACGTTATCTTGCACTATTCCGTTCGTACGAAAAGTCGTGCTAGGTCCGGGTGTGTCACTGGTGCTCTCAGAGAGTTCGTAGCACTATACGGACATGGTTAGCACGCTCTCGTCGATTTCTCAGATAAACCAATATGTCATCAATGAAAAGGATGACAAATCGGAACACTAGGTTCATCAAGTCCATGAATACCGCTGGAGTGTTGGTAAGTCCAAACGACATCACACAAAACTCAAAATGTCCGTATCTGGTATGAAAGGTAAATTTGTAAATATCTTCCTCTCATATCTTCAACTGGTGATAACCCGATCGTAGGTTAATCTTGGAGAATACTTCTGCACCTCGGAGTTGGTCAAACAAATCATCAATGCGACGCAATGGATATATATTCTTTACTGTCACAGCATTAAGCATACGATAGTCGATGCAGAGTCGCATATAACCATCTTTCTTCTTCACAAACAACATTGGAGCTCTCCACGATGAAGTATTCAATCGAATGAATCCTTTCTCCAACAATTTGGTGAGTTATTTCTTCAACTCAACAAGTTTAATGGGTGCCATATGGTATGGAGCCATAAAGATTGGATCTGTACCGGGATAGACTTCGATAAGAAAGTCGAAGTCTCTTTCAGGTGGCAAACTGGGTAATTCATCAAGGAAGACATCCGGAAACTCATTTACCACTGAAATGTCTTCGATGTTTGGTTCTCCCACCGAAGGGTCTACTACATCGGCTAACATAGATTCACACCTTTTTCATTGTAACTTACTTTCTTGTATGGCGAAGATGATATTCTTTGTGCCTCTGCGCTTGTTGTAGAAGTCAATCATGTTATCATAAGGTCGAGGAATTCTCACCAAATGATGCTCGTAAAAGATCTGTGCACGATGTTTCCCTAGCCAATCCATTCCCAATATGGCATTGAAGTAGGACATTTACAGAGGAATCAACTCCATTTCAAACACAAGGTTCTCCAACCTCACTGCACACCTTCGATACACCATATTTTGAACTATTCTTTTGCCCAAAGGCAAATTCAAAAATAACTCGTATCCCAAGGGCGATAATGGTCTATTCACATGTACGGCGAACTTGGTATTCACATATGACAGAGCAGCTCTAGTATCCATAATCACATATGCCAGTTGATTGAACATAACTACCACGTCGATGACTATGTTTGGATAGGCGTCAAAGTCCTCTTGCAACATCGCATAAACATGTGTATGCTGCTACTGTTGTTGGGGTCGTCTCTAAGGTACTAAACTGCTACCAGTACCAGAATTCTGCTGAAAGGAAGAGGAGCAGTATAAGAATGTCACGCCGGCTGAAAAGGTTAGAATCCTACATAACCACTCGGTCCTATCGAAGGCTACCCAAAGCTCTATCTAGGTGGTACAGAGGTGGTAAATGGACAAGCACGTGCCATGTGGCCTATCCCTTCACACTGATAGCATTTAATAATGTTTCTACACTGTTTAAAATTGTGCCGTTTGCAGCGTGGACACCGTGGTATGACTCCCTTCTCTTCTTCTTAAACCATTTTTTGATCATGGAACCAAATCCAAATTTCCCTTTTCCTTGATTACGAAGTAAAATGGTGGCGAAGGAAGTGCTAACTATGGTGCTGGGTAGTGGGTGGAACTGCCTCTGGATACTCCACTATAAGAACTTTTGCCCTTTGACTTTTTCGATGCAAGGTTCGAAGCTATGTTAGAAGATCGCTGTTCACTCGCACTCAAACCTCCTGGCTAATGCTGGGCAATCATAGTCTTGGCCCACAAAACAACCTATCATTGCTGCTCAAAAGTGGCTTCGGGGCTAGGTGTCATAAGTTGTATGATCTCCCATCGAAGACCATTGACAAACTGAAGGTAGAAGGCCTCGTCGGTGATCACCGAAAGATGATACGAACGTCTTCGTAACTCCGTCTCATATCTCTCGATGAACATGTCACCCTGCTACAGTCGAATAAACTCGCTGTATCTCCTCGTCATCATCTCTTCCGACAGAAACATCCGTCTGAACTCTGTAACAATAGTCTCCCAGGTAACCAGTCTAGTGGCTCAGCTCTCGAGGTTGGTCCACCAACTCAATGGCTACTCTTGAAGGTATTTGGTAATAGCACTCACCCGCTCATCCGAAGTCATCCCTAAACCATCCATATTCTTGGTGACGAAATGCAACCAATCCCAAGCTGCATCGACAGAAGTGTCGGAGAGTTTTAAAGTACCTAGTCCTTTCATGATCTAGAGAAACTTCAGGCAGGTCTCCGAAGCAGTGACACCCTTGAGGTACTCACCGTACCACCAGACTGAAAGTGCAGCCGGAACGTCAGTAGAGGCTGTGGCTGATACGGATGGGTAGACTAGTCAGTGGGTTGCTAGGAGGACTGTGGTTGGTTAGAAGTGCAGTGCAACTGTACCGGTGTTAGCATTTGCGGGGACAGATGAATGGTGGTGCAGTACCGGTAGGCTGATATGCACCGCTAGGCAGGTACATAGAAAAAAAAACCGGCTAGCCCAACTATCAAACATCTACTCAAGGTCGGCGAGCATGTACTGCACTGTCGTGGCAGTTGCTAGAGGTGGGAAAAGCGGAACCTCATGATGAAAACCCTACTGCTGGGTCTCATCTCCATATCACTACTGGTGGAGTAGGTAAATTCGGGATCGTTCCGGTCTCCAGATCAGTACTGGGCTATGCCTCAGGTTGCCGATGAGGGCAACCTCTTCTCTTAGCTACAAAGGTGTCAATAGCATCATTTCGTCTAGGAGGTGTGGTCTATCAGTCCATAAACTCTAGGTCAGTAATCGCAAAATTTCTATATTATCTGTACCCCATAGCTCTATCCCAAAAATCAGACATCTCAAAACTATGTGAACTCCCCAGCTCGGTAGATTATAGATATAACATATATTTTAAAATTTACTCTAATACTAATCAAATTGTCACACCCTGATTCAAGGGCTCGGCCATGTGATAACCGTCGAACACCTCAAGATGCATACCGTGGAAGGCAGGCTATCCAAGATGGCCCAAGGAATAAATAAGGTGTACTCAAGCAATATTTGAAAATATATAATGAAAATAATATAGAAAATATCATAAGATATTTATATAATAAAAGTGACATGTTTTACGGTGTAAATATGTAGCGGAAAAGATATAATAGTATACAATACTATTCCGAAGCTAGGATTCACAAGGGATCTAGATGGAATCTGCAAAATCGTGATCGACTGGCAGGAAAATCAGGGATCACTATCCACCTGGACGTCTGTTATCCTCTGCTGAATGACCTATAAAAATGAGTGAATGTGGTGAGTACAAATATATATGTACCAAGTGAGGGACCCGATTATAATGACCGATCACCTCAGGCTGAGGATATGAAATAATCCAAATACTTATTTAATAAAACCATTTTATGAAATCATAGATGAAATCCCAAACCAAATCAAATATCAAAATTCATAAGTGGGCTGGCGTCTAAATTCGTCCCAAAGGTACACCCATGCACTTGGATGCCCCACTGGACCATCAGGAGCTTTAACTCATTTCTCAAAACCATTATCTTTTATTCTTAAGCCCGTTCCCTTCAAGTTGCCATCACTGTCGGTGGAGGACAACTACACTCGGGCCCTAACGAGCTTCCCTGCATGCCTCTTCTAGGGTCTCGCACTCACCATGCCCCTCAAAAAGCGGTCCACGGCTACTTGGTCGGTGGCATGCCTCACTCGGTCCACACGTTCCACCATATCGGAGCACCGAGAACCTCTCAATCGCTCGTCTCCTATAGTTCACAATCATCAATAAAACATGTAATACAATTTTAGATTTTCTTTTGGAAAACCCACCCTTAAATCCCTTTGTAAACTCGTGTGTGAGGGTGGCAATACATATCCCAAAATGTTATAAACATTTTATAAAGCAGTTTATAAAGCAAATTTGAAAACAATTGACCTTCAGTGGTCAACCACTATAATCCAAGTCACTCACAAGTAAGGGAGGTTTGTATACTTTCGAATAAACCCCTCGAATTCCTTGGCTCGAAAGCTACTGCTCGATCTCGTGCAATCTCGTACCTAAATAATCAAATTGAAGTCTAATTTGAATAATAAAGGCATTCGACTAACAATCAGACATCAAAGCATGCCATAACTAGGGTTTCTAAGGTTTCAGAACTAAATTGGTTAAGTTCCGAAGTCAATTAGGGTCAATTGGGGTCTAGGGATGTGAAATGACCAAAATGCCCCTACTACAGTGTAGCTCCGGCGTGGCCTTGGGCTCATTCCCGCACGAGAGTAGCAAATTTGGGAGATTTATCCCAAATTGCTTGAGTCCAGCACCGGATCTGTCTCTGGCCATAGGCCGAGACATGGTCTTCCACATTCCCAAGCTCGGTTCTAGTTCAATTCAAGTCCAATCAACCCACAATTCGAAACACATACACTTCAACAGCTAAAGTAAGAGACTTTAGCTTCAAAAACTAAGTTGAATGGCTAGACATGTAAGAAATTTGGATTGAAAGTTTAAGGGTGCAATTGGTTTGGAACAAAAATGAACTTTGATCTTCAATTCAAGATATCTTCTAGCTCAATCTATGAAATTCAGTAAATAAGCAGTCAAATTGAAGCTTAAAGAGTCTAGAACAACATACCAAGAAATCATACAAAGCCTATTGTTGAATTGAAAGTTATGGCTTGAAGAACACAATGACTCCAATTTGAATTCTTTGAAGATCTTGGTGATTTTTGATGATTTTGGTGTTGTTGATCTTCAAGGAAGCTAAAGAAGTTGATGGTGATGTTTAATGAAATGTTTGAAGGTGAATTGAAATGTTGAAATTGGTGGGAAGTTGAGAGAATTTGGAAGAAAACTTGAAGAGAAGTGAAAATGGTGAAAATAGGGGGTCAAGCAACCGACCTCCCATTTAAAATGGTGAGTCCGGTGCCGAACATGCTTGGGTACGGCACTGGAATCAACCTTTTTAGGTTGACTCTTGCTCATCTTGATCCAATTACCTCGGTTTTCGAACCCCTAGTGAACCCAATTGACTCCGAACTACAAATTAAGGTTTCTAAGCTAGTAATTAAGCTAAAGGAAGTTCAAAATATGCTTAACAAGTTCCAATTCATCACATAGCTTTACAACTATATGCAAATTTCACTACTTGACACTTGCGAGCTAAGTTTGGGTGTGTCATTAAGGGTTACACAATTGGACCCTACTTTGACAAATATTAGAGAAGTGTTGAGCTCAAAGTTGCTCAATAGAGTGCGTTGCCAATTGGGTAGTGCACTTTGAGCGTAAATGCATAGAGATGCATAGCATATAGCCTTAGACTGATATTTTGAGTTTGTTAAGTGTCTCACTATATTGTTTTCATTGTCTTAACTTACCTTTTATGAGGTGGCACATTGGTGAAAAGTAAGGTGCAAGCAAGTGGACTCATGGGAGTGGTTACCCTCCCAAAGTTGTGAGTGGATAGTGACTTGATATTTTGAATAATAAATGATTATGTTTTCAAATATGGATTTTGAAAAAGATTTCAAAACCATGTTTTGAGTATGGATGCTTGCTATATTGCTTGAATAGTATACGGCCTTAAATTGCAACCCATGAGTGATATGCTACTTGAGATATGTTATGGAAATTGCTTTGAGCTATTTACTTGGTTTTGAAAATGACCTTGATACGTGGATAATGATGATAAGTTTTAGAGCATGGCTGCTTTTTGAAATGGTTTATTAAACATGTTTGGTAAAAATGTGACCTCAGTGTTGTATATGCCAAGTTGTGTTTGAGATGCACTTGCTATTAACCATATTGCTTAAAAATGGTTTTGTAAACTATGGCATATACTTCGATTTTGTATCGGTGAGATTGTTGTGCTTGTGCACATGGGGAATTGGATTCCCAAATCCAACCATGGTTGTCATTCTGTCTATTGAGGAGAATCGCATGGATTCTGGTATGTGATATTATGATTGATGTTGTCATATTAAATTGACAGGAGAGGGTGACTCTTATGACTTGGATATTTGTTATTGGACTCTCTTTCCCTCACCATGTCGGGTTGTCTAAGGCCAACACCAAGGTAGGGGTTAATTATGGTTTTGATATGATTGTTATGTGCCAAAACCCCTTGGTGGTTTCTTTCTCTACCTCGGCCAAAATTTGGAGATTGGGAACATGTTTCCAGTTAAAGCCCATATTTTATGGAAAATCAAGTCTATTTTGAGATATTTATATTTATGAGATTGTTTGCTTTGCAAACATGTTTCGATCAATGGAATGGTTTGATTTCATCTAAATACTCGAGTCATTGATTTGGTTTGAAAACCACAATACGAGATTTTGATTTGCTTTTGAAATTACATCCATCCTTTTGTAAAAAGTGTAAGCCTTTCTTAAGTGTTGCTATCACTCACTAAGTACATGTTAATACTCACAACTCGTTTTAGTTTACATGTTTTGCAGTCTCTTAGTTCGGTTGTACGGTCATGCGTTAAGGTGTCCGTGGTGGGTTTGGTTGGTATGTGTGGTGCCTCTCTCAGAGATGGTTTGTATACTTGAGCTTGAGCTCATGATTGGAAAGGAATTCCATTGGAGAAAGGAAAGATGAAAGAGACCAATTTTCAAATCTTGATTTATTGAATACTTTAATTTATGTTTTAAAAGTTGTAGATCTACGAAAGGGATTTCCAAATTTCTTTTTATTTCAAACTTGACATTTTAGGTTATGAAGACCAAACTTGTAAAACCGACCAAATTTTGGCTTTTGGTTGACTTTAGTCAACCCTTATGAAAATTGTTAAATTTTATTTAAAATTTATAATTAATCGTTTTACCCAATTAATTGGGTCACCAATTTAGTTTAAAGATGTTTTAAAAATGATATCGTCTAATGCCTTCCGTGGTGTCCAAGTGTGAGGCTACAGAGTTGTATTCGATGCAACACACCAGTTGTTACGTGCTCAGCTTCTAGGCTAGGGCATGACAATCTGTACTTCTAATGACAGCATAGGTGAGTACGTTAAATAGCCTGTGGGCCATCCAATGAGCAGGCACAGTAAGTGGGCTCTTGGGGCTAAGAGGCACCTAGGGAAACTCACCAAGAGGTATTGTAATTTTAGGAGTAACAAATGGCAATGTTGAGAGATCGGGTAGTTATATATATATATATATTTGTTGATAATTATAAGATGATTGCTTCCAATGATTCAAGTCCAATGACAGACTGGACTCACTTGATTTTGATGCCGCCATATTATATAGTATGTTTTAAATGAACTTGATTTCATTAGTGGTGTGGAAATTTTTTGAAAAGATGATATATATATATATATGGTTTTGGATTAATTGTATTTCCCTCCATTAATTGTCTTTTATATTGTTTTCAAATCACATCACTAAGTTTGTGAACTCACCCATGTGGTATTTATGTTTTTCAGGCATATGAGGCTCATTGAGGAGTGGCCAATCTATAGCATGTGTGAGCTATGTCTTCAGCCATGTAGGTAATTTCCTCATAATACTTGGTGATCCACTTATGATTTTCATTTTCACTATATTTTGTTTTATCTCACTTCACACACTTCTAAATTTTTCGTATTTGATATTTGATTGTGGAAGATTTTAAAAAGCCATGAGTTATATAAAATTTGTTTAGATATTGTATTAAATAAAGTATTTTTTTTTTCAAATTCATTCATGAATTTTTGTATTTGTACATTTAATAAATGTCTTGTGTAGTCTCGAATACGTGATGCGTGACTCGTACTTCGAGATAGTACGATGACTATTTCATATACTTAAATCTATGGGTGTAAACATGACACAGACATGCGCACGTACACACACACACACACACACATATATGTATATATATATATATATCAGAAATTGAATGGGAAAATAGGAGCCATATTTTGATTGAATGGATGCTATTGTTCCTCTCAAGTTGGGGATAAGGCTAATTAAGTACTACCCTTTTCTTTTTGTTTTGCTTCATCTCATGCCTCGCTTGCTAAAAGGGAACTAAATCTATTTTCGTTAAGTGTCAGTATCACAACATGCGAACGAAACAGTGGTCCTTTCCTCTCGTTGTTTCAAGTTTAAAATTGCATGTAATTTTGTTGGGAATTAATTCAATTGTCCTCATTTCTGCTTTTAACTTTCGATGCCAAAAACCCACAAAAAAAATTCAAATAGAATAGAGGATGTGATGCTTCGATAGAGACAAAAGATCATCCCTAAGATTATTCATTAGCTTCAGGGTTTATACTGTCTTAGAGTGATACAACCATTCATGTGTAAAATTTATAGGAAAAGATAAGTCGTTTATCTCTAGACACTATTATTGATAATTAAGATTCTATTTGGTAGAAGGTAAGATTATGACACACCCGGACCTAGCACGACCTTTTCGTACGAACGGAATAGTGTAAGATGACGTAATAATTGAATAATAAGTCGATCCGGCTGTGTCAAGTCAGAAGAGAACATAAGCTTAGGATAAGACGGAGTTAGAAGAAAAAGTAATTAATCGTGCATGGTAATTAATAAATGCCAAAAAGACCTCCAAATAAGTCCATAGAAATTTATTATGGGCCCCATTGGCACAAGAAAGCAAAGGATTTAGCCAATGGGTGAAAATGAAAGAAAGTTGAAAAAGGGGAAAGTTTGACTTGGGGCCCTAATAAACCCGGCGTCGGGCTCCTCTATAAATACGGGTGAGCCGAAGCTTTTCCTCATTTCTCTTTTTCTTTTTCTTTCATTTTCTTTTCTTTTTCTCTCTGGAGCCAAACGGAGGCATCTTGGACAATTGGCAGATCCAGACAAACTGACCGCCAGTTCGAGGCGAGATCTTGGTGAGTTATTCTTAACTCCTCGATCTACGTTTTTCTAAGTTTTCACGCTTTTCCATGCATTGGTTTAGGAGAGATCCAAGCTCAAAGTTACGTTCAGCTTTTACTTAAATTTTAAGTTTAGATTCGAGATCCAGGAACATTGAGCTTGTGATTGTCGTTTTTCTTTCGGTAAACGTGTCGTGGATGCATTAAGGTACATGCATCTGAAATTGTAGCTAAATTGGTGGACGATTGCATAGGTTTTCGAATTAAGAGAGAAATTGAAGAATTTTCGGGTTGAAACCCAGAACAGAACTGACGCCGAATCTGTCCAGAAACGGCGCCGTTTCTGCTTGTCGGTCGCCGACCTTTGGGTCGAACAGAACCGGCGCCGGTTCACTCTAGATCCGGTGCCGTTCTTGCCCTTTAGGGGCAAAACGGTAATTTTACCTTCCAAAACCCTTTTTGACCCGAAATTGATCCGAAACACTTTCGAGCCTGCCGAACCATATTCAAACATCATCTTAGATCATGTTAGAGCCTCGTAGGTGCATTCATAAATTTAATTATGAATGCTAACGTATTTCTGTGTATTAGGGCTCCGGTTGAATCGAGTGCGGCGATGCTCCGGAGGTTGAACTATATGGAGCGCTTGGGAGTATACGATTCTCCCAATACTGTGAGTGGCTTAGATTTCAGTGCTTAGCCACTAGGGCAAAATGTTTTAAAAATATAAATTGTTTTAAAAGGTTTTACAACTGTTTTGGGATAAGGGAAATCCACGACACACACTTTTTATTTTGTGATACGCCCACTTAGGGGGTGGGATGATTTTAAAAATATAAAGCTTGTGTGTGTTTACTTGTTTTAATATTTATAAAGAAATATTATTATAATTATTAGTATGGTTATTGGAGTACGATGCCCCTATAAGAGGAGTGAGTGAGTGGGATTCCTCGGGGCTCCAATTACGGGAGCGTGGACCGAGTTTTAGAGCATGCATGATACTCACCCGTGGACCGCCTATCGAGGGGCACGGTGAGTCGGGCCTGGTTGGGAGAGGCACGTAGGGAAACTCGCCAGATCTCCAGTTCACTGTGTTCGACTACAGTGAGGCACCACCGAGGGAACGGGCTAGTGGATGAGATAAAGAGAAAATGAATATGAAGAGAAAAGAAATAGCCCTTGGTGCAGTAAGGCATACGATCGGCCAGTCGTGCCTTCAGTGTATTAGGTGCCAGCCCATGAGTATTTAATTATTTTTAAAGGTTTTAAATTTGATTCTCTTTGGGAGAATGTCAAAAGAGGTTTTGAAAACAAAATTTATTTATTTACTTTACTTATTTTATTTTATTATATTTTCGATTACCCTATTGTCTCTAACCCTGATGGAGATTCATTGAACCTCTGTCACACACCTGTATCCAATGTGGATGGATGCAGCTTCGTGTACGGAGGCAACAAATAGAATGGAGGCTCACTAGGAGGCGTCGGTGGCTTAGGCTTAGTAGTTTCCATTGCGTAGGTATTCCTTTAAATTAATTCACTAGTACTACTTTAAGTTTATTATTTTATTAAGTGATTTTTAATTAAGGTTTTAGTTGTTTTGCAGCGATGATATCTATTTCAATGCCTTGCGGTGCTTCTGATACGTGACCGGCCTGTACGTACTTCGAGGCAGCGCAGCGGTTGCCACGTGGCCGACCCGGGCGGGTTGGGGCGTGACAATTTGATTGGTATCAGAGCGTTTAAAAGATTCTGACTGTTTTCAAAAACTATATAGTTTTTTCAAAGTAATTTCATCTAAAAAGTATTTTCAAAATGTTTTCAAACATTTTTGAAGCCAGTGGATTAAATAGGTTTAGAACTCTTGTGTTCGAGTATGTGGTTGCTCGAAAGCGTCATAAATGATCATACCTACTCTTAGAACCCCTTCTTTAGTAGCAAGCCACCAAATAGAGTTCTCGAGTGTGGTCTTAAGTGAGAAGATATCACGACCACTTTTTTCCTCGAGATTCGTGCAAGCAAGGCACGCTTTCCAAGAAACTCCCCAAACCCAAATTTTCAATTTCCAATGTTCCTTCTACTCGATAGCCGATTTGTTCAAGGGACTGTATTTCCCTTGAGATGACGAGATAGATGATGTCTTGTCCAGTCTTTCAAGGAAGCCTAGTTAGAGGCTTACCAGTGGAAACTGGTTCGATGCCCATAACCTTCGATGTTCAATCTTTGAAGTTGTGAACATCGAGACTCGCTAGTAAAGCAGCGAGTGTCAAGCGTCAATTAGATGTGTTGCCCTAATTCTTTACACTAGTGACGTGTAAAACTTGGGAGGAAATTATGCGACTAGAACGAGGCAAGGGACCAAGATGGGGCATAACGTGCGTGAACACTAACCTCACTTCTCTTGTTTTCTACACCATTGGTGTGTAGCCTAGGAGAGAGAGTTGGGTTAGGAATGAAGAATTTGAAAGAATCAATCACAAAGGATGTGGTTGACCAAAAACCTTAGGACGTGAGATGAAGCACCCGAGCAACCAGATGAAGGATCGGGGAGGACCTCACAAAGCATCTAATGGAGATGAAGAGAAGCGATTGCCGAAGTGCCCACAGGTTGGCAAGTCTGGTGGGATAAGCCCACAGATTGGCTGGATGATGCTCCGAGGAGTGAGCATAAGGTGAGAGAAGTGGCAGCAAGGGCTAGCTAACTTCATTTATTCTTACACAATGGTGTGTAAGTGGTGTGTGAGCAGATAAAAAAGACCCCACTTGGAATCAATTGTGAAGAAGGATCCAAGGAAATTGGAAGAGAAAGAGTGAGCCCAAGATTTCAAGGAGTGAGATATGGGAAGATCACTTAAGGATGTGAAAGGATTGATAAGAGAAAACTTTTAAAGGATCCAAGGATGGCAAGAAGGAAGAGTAAGAAAAAAGGAACAAGAGAGAAGCCATTCTTGGGAAACGATAAGGAGGAATGAAGAAAGGATAATAAAATGAGAATGAGAGAAGGATGAAAGAGATCACATCCAAGTGGTCAACGAGTAGTACGTCCGTTACTACTGTTTGACCATTGGATACCAATGATGAGAAGGATTATGGATAAAAAAGAGAAAGGAAATGAAGATGGAGGAAATGGAATAAGGATAAAGATAAGTTGTAAATCTCCACTCCTAAGGAAATTAAAGGTGGTGTACCCTTTTACCATTGGTTGATAATAGGAGTAAGAATGAGGAGACTTCCAAAAGATAGTGCGAAATGATAACGACAAGTGAATGGGAAGAAAGCAGGCGAAGAAAGAGTGTAATGCACAGCAATGTAGGGAATGTCTGCATTCGTGCTAATGGAAGGCACGAAGGGAATTTCCTTCGATATTGTGAAGTCATCATCAGATGGAACTGGTGAGAAAGAAGAAGAGGAAAGGAGAAGAAAGCGAACCCTTAATCAAAGGATAAAGAGATGTCGTGATGTAGTGCAGAGGCTTTCTTAATAAAGAAAGAAAGCATAAAAACCCTAGGTAAAAGAAGATCCTAGGCTAATAAAAGAAGAATAAAGGCTTAGAAGAAAGAGAGACTTAGTTCAGTTGGTGAACTAAGTATAGGCTGATTAGGAATAGAGCTTTAAAAGAAGACAAGTATAACACATCACTAGAAAATTATAACCTTAAATGGTGATAATGTCATAATGAACCATAGGTTAATAACTCTAAATGACTGACCAGGATTAGTATAAGATTAAGACTAGAAAATTAGGGTTAGAGACAAAACCTAGGTGAGTAACTTAGAGCTAGATTAAAGAAGAGCATAAAAAGGAAATTAAAAGAAGCGTAGAAAGGGAATTAAGAAAGATCTAGTGAAAGAAAGTGACTAAAAGACTTAGAAACGGATGTTAGTTAAAGAGAGTCGAGCATAATGGACCCCGAACTCGAGTCAAGCCAAGGCACTACATCATAAAACGAATAAGTCAAAGGAAAGAAATAAATAAATAAGGGTTATAGAGGGCCAAAACCAAGAGAGAGAAAAAGGGGTCAAGGGGACAAATGGACGGAAGGAAGAAGAAACCCCTAATTACTTGAAAATGGGAGAAGAGAACAAAATGGACTAAATTGTGAATTGGTGGAAATGAAAAGGAAGGAAAACCCCTGATTAGTTAGATGATAAAGGAAGAAATAAAGAGGTTGGATAGAAAGAAAAATTGGAGAAAACATAAGAGAAGAAGCACTCGTAGGAAACGAATGAATGAAGACGATGGTATCTTAATGGATGACAAGTAAGGATGATATTAATGAAGGGTAAACGAAAGAGAAGATAAGAGAAATAAGAAGTAAGGATACCAAGGTATGGTAATACAAACAAGAGTGAACGAAGGACGAGAATAATGATAATGAAGGGAATAAAAAATGAGATTTCAAAACCAATTGATGAAGAAAAGTGAATCGACCTAAGTAAGAGTCGAAGAAAGAGTGAGGACAAAATAAGGATAAATAAGATAATGATTGAAACTGGAGAAGACAAAAAGGTGACTAAGAAGGATAAACCAGAATAATGGTTGGAACCGAGAAAGATGAAAAGATGATATCAGATAAGTAAAGTGAGATAAAGGGATCGAGGTTAAGGAGTCAAGGAACAAAAAGGATAAGTTAAATCTTTTAGAAGGAGGGGAGTAAGCTAACTTTGAAGATAACCTCCCTGAAGAATGATAAGTGAAGAAAGGATGTGGGAGATGAAGTCAAACCAAGCTAAGGTGGAGTTAGCTTGGCGTGGACAAGATTGTGAAGCAATGGAAAATAGGAAAAGGTGTTGCCCACGGTAAATGAACCATTACATCGAAAGACAAAGAAGAAATATCAAGGAATTAAAAGTCGAAGATGGCTAAGAGAAGAGAAACCCATATTGGTGAAGCCAGAGATAAGGGAACTGAGACAGAAAAAAGGATAATAAGAGAGAACCTCGAGTACTCAAAGGAAGGAGTACGAGGATAAAGAAAGAAGTAATCAAGCTTATGAACTCCTATGAGCACAGCCAGTATGAAGAGCAAAAAGGAAATTCTAACACCCAAGATAATCAAAGGTGTTAGAAGAAAAGAGAGAAATATGGATAAGGATGATAAAGAGAACAAAAAGAGGAAAGGATGAAATCAAGGTAAAGGAAACCTTGGGTAAGACAAGAGAGATCACGCAAATCAAGATAAATGGGTATGGAAAAGATAAAGGATATGAAGATTTTAAGAACTGCAAATGATGCCAAGAAGTGGCAACCGACCCAAGAGAAGGGCAGAATCGAGTAAAACGATGAGAAACCCTAAGAAGAAGAAGCATGAAGATAATGAGCCTACGAAAAGTGCCACACGAATATAATGTGCATAAAACGCGCTAGTCCGTGTTGGTTGGAAAGTAAAAGACAATGTTGACCCCACAATGGACGTGGGTGGATGGAAAGGAAGAAAAGGTTAGAGAAGGGGATAAGGAAACCTTAGAAAATACTGTTGATGAAAGGAGGAAAAGAAATCGATCATTATCAATGAAGCTAATGTGAAGGAAAGAGATCGAAAGGAAGATAAACACGCGATAACTCCTGAAGAGGGTACCTCAAGAAAATAAAAGTTAAGGGAAGCCTAAACCCTAAGAAGAAGAAGCATGAAGATAATGAGCCTACGAAAAGTGCCACACGAATATAACGTGCATGAAACGCGCTAGTCCGTGTTGGTTGGAAAGTAAAAGACAATGTGGACCCCACAATGGACGTGGGTGGATGGAAAGGAAGAAAAGGTTAGAGAAGGGGATAAGGAAACCCTAGAAAATACTGTTGATGAAAGGAGGAAAAGAAATCGATCATTATCAATGAAGCTAATGTGAAGGAAAGAGATCGAAAGGAAGATAAACACGCGATAACTCCTGAAGAGGGTACCTCAAGAAAATAAAAGTTAAGGGAAGCCTAAGAGGCAAGAGAAGTGGTATGAATGGGTATGAGGTCGAGGCTCAAATGTGATGGAATTGGGAGCCATGTGTGAGGCGTCCCTATAAGAGGAAGGGTCAAAGATCGAGATCTTGAGGATCTCTATGATGACCACTCGAGAGGACCGGCCCAGTATGAAATTGAGGAGAGTGTGAGACCTCCCAGAGTTCTCAGTCCTTGTGAGGAGAAGATATATGATTTGATGGGCCATGGGCCCTGTATGTGATGTGATGGGCCGAGGGCCCTATTTGTGATTGTGATGGGCGGTCAGAGAGTGGGTCAGCTTGTGAGAGCCGAGAGGGCATGATCTCTAATTCCTCTGTTATGATGTGGCCAAGTGTGGGCCAGTGTGTACTAGAGCTCGACTCATATGCCGTGAGTTTTGAACGGAAGAAGATCAGAGAAAGAAGAGAACGGGAGTAAGAAACGAAACGAAGAAGCAAGACCAAGGTAAGGGGAAAGACAATTAACTCACCGCATCCTCGCTGTGGAGACGAGGGAGTTAAGCGAAAGTCTTTCCCGATAACTTGGCTACAAGGATGAGTACAAGACCACGAAACGGCCAGAAACGCGTCGGAGAATGGCCTCGAAGTGAGAGGCAATGGTAATGAAAAAGGAGAAGGAATTTCTGAGAAGAGTAAGAGGTGCAGAATCTCAAAAGAAACAAAAGGATAGTCTCGTCGAGAGAGACTTGAAAGATGAGACAAGAACAAAGTGAGAGGATCAAGCAAATACAACTACAGCAAGGAAGAACCTCCAAAGGTCATAATTAAAATAAAGTGAGCCTGACCCATAAGTAGGTGAGGGTAGGCTATGTTAAGGGAAAGATGAGGTTCAAACTCAAGAGTAGAAGAGCAATGGAACCACTCTTGAGGAAGAGAATGATCAAAGTGCGCTGCGGAAGCGTGGTAAACTTCAGCAGTGAATAGTGAGGCGAACACTATTCGAAAACGAAATGAGAGCTTCGAACGGAAGCCAAATCTCCCCAAGCTACCTTATTTAATTTCGAGGAAAAAATTTTTAGAAGGAGGGGAGAGTTGACACATCCGGACCTAGCACGACCTTTTCGTACGAACGGAATAGTGTAAGATGACGCAGTAATTGAATAATAAGTCAGTTCGGCTGTGTCAAGTCAGAAGAGAACATAAGCTTAGGATAAGACGGAGTTAGAAGAAAAAGTAATTAACCGTGCATGGAAATTAGTAAATGCCGAAAAGACCTCCAAATAAGTGCCTAGAAATTTATTATGGGCCCCATTAGCACAAGAAAGCAAAGGATTTAGCCAATGGGTGAAAATGAAAGAAAGTTGAAAAAGGGGAAAAGTTTGACTCGGGGCCTGAGTAGACCAGGCGTCGGGCTCCTCTATAAATAGGGGTGAGCCGAAGCTTTTCCTTATTTCTCTTTTTCTTTTTCTTTCATTTTCTTTTCTTTTTCTCTCTGGAGCCAAACGGAGGCATCTTGGACAATTGGCAGATCCGGACAAACTGACCGCCAGTTTGAGGCGAGATCTTGGTGAGTTATTCTTAACTCCTCGATCTACGTTTTTCTAAGTTTGCACGCTTTTCCATGCATTGGTTTAGGAGAGATCCAAGCTCAAAGTTACGTTCAGCTTTTACTTAAATTTTAAGTTTAGATTCGAGATCCAGGAACATTGAGCTTGTGATTGTCGTTTTTCTTTCGGTAAACGTGTCGTGGATGCATTAAGGTACATGCATCTGAAATTGTAGCTAAATTGGTGGACGATTGCATAGGTTTTCGAATTAAGAGAGAAATTGAAGAATTTTTGGGTTGAAACCCAGAACAGAACTGGCGCTGGATCTGTCCAGAAACGGCGCCGTTTCTGCTTGTCGGTCGCTGACCTTTGGGTCAAAGAGAACCGGCGCCATTCTTGCCCTTTAGGGGCGAAACGGTAATTTTACCTCCCAAAACCCTTTTTGACCCAAAATTGATCCGAAACACTTCCGAGCCTTCCGAACCATATTCAAACATCATCTTAGATCATGTTAGAGCCTCGTAGGTGCATTCATAAATTTAATTATGAATGCTAACGTATTTATGTCTATTAGGGCTCCGGTTGAATCGAGTGCGGCGATGCTCCGGAGGTTGAATTACATGGAGCGCTTGGGAGTATACGATTCTCCCAATACTGTGAGTGGCTTAGATTTCAATGCTTAGCCACTAGGGCAAAATGTTTTAAAAATATAAATTGTTTTAAAAGGTTTTACAACTATTTTGGGATAAGGGAAATCCACGACACACACTTTTTATTTTGTGATACGCCCACTTAGGGGGTGGGATGATTTTAAAAATATAAAGCTTGTGTGTGTTTATATGTTTTAATATTTATAAAGAAATATTATTATAACTATTAGTATGGTTATTGGGGTACGATGCCTCTGTAAGAGGAGTGATTGAGTGGGATTCCTGGGGCTCTAATTGCGGGAGCGTGGACCGAGTTTGAGAGCATGCATGATACTCACCCGTGGACCGCCTATCGAGGGGCACGGTGAGTCGAGCCTGGTTGGGAGAGGCGCGTAGAGAAACTCGCCAGAGCTCCAGTTCACTGTGTTCCACCACAGTGAGGCACCACCGAGGGAACGGGTAGTGGATGAGATAAAGAGAAAATGAATATGAAGAGAAAAGAAATAGCCCTCGGTGCAGTAAGGCATACGACTGGCCAGTCGTGCCTTCATTGAATTAGTTGCCAGCCCATGAGTATTTAATTATTTTTAAAGGTTTTAAATTTGATTCTCCTTGGGAGAATGTCAAAAGAGGTTTTGAAAACAAAATTTATTTATTTACTTTAATTATTTTATTTTATTATATTTTCGATTACCCTGTTGTCTCTAACCCTGATGGAGATTCATTGAACCTCTGTCACTCACCTGTATCCAATGTGGATGGATGTAGCTTCGCGTACGAAGGTAGCAAATAGAATGGAGGCTCACTAGGAGGCGTCGGTGGCTTAGGCTTAGTAGTTTCCGTTGCATAGGTATTCCTTTAAATTAATTCACTGGTACTATTTTAAGTTTATTATTTTATTAAGTGATTTTTAATTAAGGTTTTAGTTGTTTTGCAGCGATGATATCTATTTCAATGCCTTGCGGTGATTCTGGTGCGTGACCGGCCGACACGTACTTCGAGACAACGCGGCGGTTGCCACGTGGCCGACCCGGGCAGGTTGGGGCGTGACAGATTAACTCCGTTGAAATTGTAATGTTGAAATTAAATATTATAGTGATGAGATAAGAATTGTAGCTGAGAATAAAATCAATAGTGAAAAAATATATATTCGGTAAAATAATAGTGGCGGTGAGAAAAGAATGAGAAATGAACAAAATGGTATGAATTACTAATAAAATTCCATAATAATAAAAGAAAAAAAAAACTGATAACTTCAAGTATATTTAAAGAAATCTTTTTGACAAAGTGATAAATACAAATGCAATTACAATCATTCTTGAGTGTTACCTCACATAATCATTAATGAATCAATTGAACGTACTAGCTAATTATCAGCCAACAGTCAACATATATAACTGGAGAAATATATTATAAGATAGGACCAAACCCACAATATGTGAGATTTGAGCCTTGAATTTCAAGGTTTAAGAGCCTCCTCGTTGCCACTATCAAGGTGGGGATAACTTTTACTGTCACGCTCCGACACAGTGATTGAGCACGCAACAACTGTCGCGAATCCTTGAAGTGCATTCCATTACGTTAGAATACACTCCAAAGTTCCGTAAAGCTAAAATGGTAATTTTACATTTTATTTTCATGCAGCAATCACGCAGTTCTCAAGCTTCAACAGTTAATAAGAACATAAAATCATTCAGTGCAAAAATATAAAGGCAATTCATGAGAGAAAAATTGGAGTCGCAAACTTGCACATATTTACAGAAATGCCATTAGGTTTTACGACATATTTTTCTACAATATCTTCCCAGCTCTACGGTGCTCAGAAAATTACCACAAAAGTTTCAAATAATCTAGGATGCACTAAAGAAGATAATTGGATAGTTTAAAAGTTATATATACCCTCGATGGAACCTACGTGAATTCTTGAAAAATACTACACAAAAGTTGACTTTTTACCTCCTTTGTCAAACTCTTCCTAGCATAGGTATGGAACCTTTTTGCCACCGCAACCCTCCTAACAACACGAAGAATGTCTACTACCTGAAAATGGTTTTATTAAAAACACGGATGAATACTACATACTCAGTGAGTGGATAACCAGTAAAAATATTTATAGAAATATTGAAGTTCACCATAAATAAGAATAAATTCAAATACTTTAATAATTCAAATATTCAAAATGATATAAAGGAAGCAATAGGAAAAGAGATTTCTAGAAAATAGGCCCATGGGTCGAAGATACTATCCGTCAATTTCTCTACCCAAGCTGTCGCCTTGGCCCAAGGCCGACGCTGGGCAACTAAGTTCCATCCTGCCCGGCAATGCCACAGAATGAACTCACAAATGCCTTGTGGGTTTCCCTCCGTGCCTCCCATCCAAGGCTAAACCACACTCACCCGCGCCCCTCAAAAGGTGGTCCGTAAGCTATTTAGTTACTGCAGTAACGGTAAATTCTCCTTCTGGGGCTGTTGCGAGTAATAAGCTTACAACCCAGATGGCCTTCACACAATATCATCTCATCACACAAGATACTAGCATCAACATTTTCCAAAACATAGGTTCCTTTTTCAATCCATAAGTTAAGAAATAAATTTCATCTTAACACAATAGGATTTCATAAAATCTCATAAACCCACTTATCAATACTTTAATTTAAGAAATTCAAGCAAACCAAAGCATTAATTTTCAAAAATATGAAATCAAGTATAAAGGCAAATTTTGAGTTAGTCATCCACTCACTGTTCTTGGCGACGGATGTGTTCTTGATCCTCGTCTGCAGTTTGTTTTCCTTTGATTTGTACAGTGCCTAGATACAACATCGAATGTTGGATATATTCCAATGTTTAAGTATGGACTACTAAACATTACACAATTTCTAATCTATATGCATGGAATGCATGAGATGCAAGACCAATTACTAATTTTCCTTGATTTCTTCTTTCTCCCTAATTAACCCATATATTTCTTCCTCATCAATTTCCATTCAATTTCATAAATCTTCCATACAATTTTACTTCAAATTTTTGGTAAATATCCCTAACTTCATCAAATTGGTATTTGTTCATCTCTAAAATTTCTATCTTCATATTTACACTTAAATTACTCCAAAAATATAATTAAACTAATTAAATCTTGCAAATTGGGAATAATAATATTTTCCTTTAATATTTTCAGCACCCATATTTTTATATTGTAAATTCCTTCTTTAATTCATTAAAAAATCAAATCCTAGCAATTTAATTCAACTTATAAATTCTTTTAACATACATATTTCATGAATCAAAATTTCATAATATAATCATTCTTTTCTCCCAAAATTTCACAAATAAAATTCACATTTTACGCTAAATTAACCTAATATTCATGATGAGCATGCCAAAATCTGCAACATAACTCAAAATTAGGCATGCTTACCTTATGATTTTTGCAACTCCAACATGAACCCTAATTTTTTTTCTTCAAATTACTTCCAACCAAGTTCAAATTCCTTAAAATTGATAGAGGGCTATTGATGGGCTTGTTGAGAGCTTCAATTTGACTATAAACTTGTGAGGGTTTTGGTGGATTAAACTTAGAAATTGGTTTGGTCGAAGAAAATGGGATTAGAAGTGGGAAAATGATGGAAAAGAAAAGAAAATTGAAATGTTCTTGAAATTTCAAGAACATGGTTCGGCTATGGCCTTTAAATATGGCCATTGGTCAAGTGCACATGACCAAATAAAATCTTAAGGTAAAATGACCATTTTGCCCGCATGGACAATTTTACCTCCGAAAAATTTAAAAATTTCACTTATGTCCTAGTCAGTCCTAAACCCTATACACTGTCTCAAATTATTTTTCAAACCCTGTTAAGTTGTTTTACGCGTCACAGAATTTTCTAACTCCTTACCGTTCTTAAACTATACTAGTTTGAACTTTTCCTACATTTTTCACTAAAATTCCCACCTTTCTTACACTATAACATTTTCCATACTCTAAATTATGAAATGCATGATACTATCTACTAACATAAAATTCATGAAGCGGGCAACTGTAAAATTTGCGGAGCAGGTGTTACATTTACAAGTAGCTAGATTCAAGTTCCACATGCATATAAGGTAGTGCTTCCTTATCAATTACAACATCCAGATGAAAAAACGTATGTGTATTGTCGGTTCATTTGGCGTGTAAGAAGCGATAAAGTAAGATAATGATAAAATTATATATGTTTTACATTATAATTTGTATTGTTTATATAAATTTGAATTGCCAAAAGGATTAATCCTATTGACTTTTTCTTTTTTTTCATTTTCAAATTTATCAAAAAATGATTCAATTATAGCAAAAAATATATAATGTGAATGATGAATTATATTTAATTGGTTAAGTATTCGTTCTGCTTTAAATGTCCACTTTGTTTTGACATAAAATTTTAGGAAAAGTGATAGTTGTTGGTTGTTTTACCACTTTTACTCTTTAATGCGATATAAAGCAAACATGTCGATTCTTAAATAAAAGGTCATAGTGGAAAAGTGTTTTTCCATTTTAGAAATGTGAACATTATTTTAAAACATTTAAAAAGCAGAAAGATGGATTACAAAGTGGAATAGATGGAGTATATAGGAAAAATTAACACCAATTTAGACATGTTTATGGATCAAGTTTCGAAATTGATTTGTAAAACTAAGGCCTAGCTTTTGACTTGATAATTTTGGGTACGACACATTGACACAATACGTAAATGACACGATGTTACCGTGTTAGTGTTTAACCCTAACATGTTCTGTATTTTAATAATGTCAACATGATAAGATTAAATGTGTTTCGCGTCTTAAGTGTGTCAAACACGACAAATATACCTAAAAGACGTTAAACACGATTGCCTTTACTATAATTGAAAATATATTGAATTTTATGAAATTTTTTATTTATTATAGGGATAATATAGTAATTTAAATTAATTATGTGTATTTATACGAAATATGACACGATACGAAAGCTAATTGCAACATATTTGTGTTTGGTCAAATTGCTGTTAATTGTACATATTTACACAACACGACACGATACGAAAATTAATCATATCATGTTCGTGTTTGGGTAAATGTCTGTTAATGACATACATTTATACAACGCGAAAACAACACAGAAACATGAATTACTAGGTCTATCTAGCTTACCTTACCTATTTAATTATATTATTATAATATATGTTATATTAATTTTAATATAAGAACAACATTTTATATATTAAAATATTAATATAATACCATTTATATTATCTTATTATTAAATTTTACATAAATGGGTGTAAACCGTTCTTAATCGGTAGCTTGGGGCTCGGCTTGGCTCATAGAAACCTTTGATGTTATATTTAAGAACTTTTAATGAAATACAATCTGTTCGAACCAAAATCTCTTTGACCGATGAAACAGGCGTGCCAACTATTTAGTATAAAAATAGTAAAATAAACTAGAAAATAGGTTATGGTTTAAAGTCACTAATGAACTATTTAAATCATTAAACCTACTGGATACTTTGCTTTGTCAAGATAAAGAACAAGATTGACTAAATAGGACTTTGCATTGTAATGAGAAAAACCATGCCGACGAAGACGTAACTAACCAAATAGTAAACAAAAGCAGGTCAACTAGTTGTAAAAAAAAAATTACAATGAGATCAAAAAAGCTTAGGGCCCACATCCAACAAAAAAAGATCAAGAATGGTTTAGAATATTCAAAGAATTTGAGGCCATCGATCTATTCTCTCGTGTGTTGAGAAGTGTTGTGGTTCGGTACTGCTGATGTCAACCCTTACAACTCCATGTCAACTACTTTGATTCAGTGTATTAATTTCAATTTTTTGTCTTTAAGACTGTATCCCTTTAATTTGGATTGACTTTGAACTGGTCTTTCCCAATCTTCCAAAATTGGCGTGCCTTAATTTTAATTCAGGTCGTTGGTCTTAAATAAAAAACCAAAAGCGCATGCCTAATTTTTGGATCCATCGGTTTACAAAACTAATTATTAGTTTATTCCTAAAACTATAAATTTTGATATAAATATTGCCCCCAAGTGCGAGATTTCAGTTGAAATTGAAACATTTGACTGAGTTTTATTTTGTCACTAATAGTCAGCCACTCAAACTAGAGGGCCATCGATCAAAATTAAGGTCATCCAGATTGGGCGATCTAAGGTCTCAACTGAGCAGGCCAGTTGAAAGCCAAGAAATAAAACTACTTCCAGACCAGCTAAATTAGAACCAGCAACCAACAGAGTAAACTACCAATAGAACAGGTCGTTGGCTAGGTAGAGCAAGCTGTTGGCCAAGCAGAACAGGCCACTGGCCTAGAAGAGTGACAAGTAGAATATGCTGTCAGCCAAGCAACATAGGCCAAGCATAGTAGGATACTGAAGCATAATAAGCTATTGGCCTAGTAGAATGACAAGCAGTAATAAGGCATCGATAAGCATAATACTAATGGCTAGGAGCAGAAACAAAAACAAAGACATGATGGGCAGAATGATGATGAGTAAAATGTCAACACGTAAAGTGTTGACGAGTAGAATGCCGATGGGGAAGAATGGAAAAAGAAACATAAGCTAGATCACCAAGAGTAAGAGAAGAAAACCAATTGATAGAAGCAAAATGGACTGGAGCTGGTTCAAGGCCAACAACAGGCCAATTAGTGGCCATTTCGTCTCTATTGCAAACTAACGAAAAAAGGTATCGCTCTTGCTTGGCTTAGTTTTCTTGTGGTGGTGGAGGGATATACAGCTGATCCTAGCTATCAGCCACCTCTTCAAAAGGGGCCCTTGACCGTCCTAGCTTACTAGCAGGTAGATTGTTGTTAGAGCAGGTGCCACATGGTGGGTGCCAAGAGGTTTTTGCCTCCGATCCTTTTCACTACGCCTTCAATGTTGGTCTAGATTTTATCAAATCATTAGATTAGTTCTAAATAAAAGGCCTTATTCAACTCCACCATCCTAGAAATGCTCTTGGTCATCCCAATAATGCTTTTGATTAGGGCCCTGGATAGATTATTCATAGTGCCTCAAAGTTCACCTTTCACTTCCTTAGCGACGTGCTGTCTAGGTGGGCTGATATGGTGTGATCCTTTGATCTGCTTGTTTGAATTGTTCTTTAGAGCCATGCAAAATTAAAACACAAAAAGATTAAATATTCAAGAAAATAAAATAAGAAAAAATACCCAGATTGGTCCCACCAAGTATGCCAAAAAGAGATGTCCACACAAAATCTCTTTGGCTGATGAAACAGGTATGCCAACTACTTTGTATAAAAATAGCAAAATAAACTAGGGAATGAGTTTTGGTTTAAAGTTACAGATGGACTATTTAAATCACTAAACTTACTGGATACTTTGCTTTGTCAAGTTAAAGAACAAGATTAACTAAATAGTGCTTTGTATTGCAATGCGAAAAACCAGACTGATGAAGATGTAACTAACCAAACAATAAACAAAAGCAAGTCAACTAGTTGCAAAAGAAAAGTAAAGTGAAATAAAAAAAGCTTAGCAGAGACGTCCAACAAAGAAAAGATCAAGAATGGTGCAGAAGATTCTAAGAATTTGGAGCCATCGGCCTATTTCTTTTGTGTTAAGAAGTGTAGTGGTTGGTTGTTGCTTATATCTTCTTGTTATTCTAGGATAGAGCTTATATAGCACTTCTAGCACTAAGTCAACTAGTTTGATTCTGTGTATTAATTTCAATTTTCACCTTTAAAACTGTATCCCTATGATTTGGGTTGACTTCGAATTGGTCTTTCCCAATCTTCCAAGATTAGCATGGCCTTGATTTTAATTCAGGCCGCTAACCTTAAATAAAAAACCAAAAGCATAACCCAATTTTTGGACCCAATATTCTACAAAGCTAATTATTGTTTTGTTCCTAAAAATTGTAAATTATGGCATAAATAAATTTATGCACCTTACAATATTATTTGTTTATTTTAATTTGGTTTAAATCCCAAATCAAGATCAAACATTTCACAAAAGTATCGATTTAAGACCAATCCTTCTGATTTTGTCAAATAAGGTCATAACATTTTCTAGATGGCTTAATTAAGGGCCTAGTGGGAATTCTAATAGAGAGTGTTGGCCACATGCCATTAGACTTAACAACCTAGAGTAACGGACAGTGTTGGTTTATTTTTAGACAAAACTCAAGGAAAACATAGAGGAGACATGAGGCAAGCATTTTAACAATAAGAAACCAAGAGAAAGTTGGTCATCACTAGGCTTTTGGAGGCACCAAACTTATCATCGACCTCATCTATAACAAGCCCGAACCTAGTCTATTTATGAACAATGTCTTAATATATTAATTTCCAAAGAGTGTAATGTAAATTGGGCCTTATGGATTATGCTTTGAGCCTTCTATACCTCTAATTATGTTCTTAGTACCTTAATTAAGTCTCGAAGGACCCTTTTTGCCTAGTAGATAAAAAATTGAGGCAAAAATTTGAAAGCAAAGTAAATAGAAATGAAATATTTTAGGTCTAGCATGGGACCAGAGTGTGTCTAGTGCTGGACTCAACATTTTATATGCAGATCTATGACCCGAGCCCCCATTCTTTTCTTCATTCACTTTTCCTCTCTTCCATCAATGATGGTAGAGAAAGATGTAGTCTGCAATAATTAAACCTTGGTATGGACGACAAAGAAAATATATCAAAGAATTAAGAGCCGAGGACGGCTAAGATAAAGAAGACCCACAAGTAAGGAGCAAGAGATGTAGGAGCTAAGGCAGAAAGGATAACAAGGACAACCCCGAGCACTGAATAAAAAGAGTACGAGGATAAGAAAAGGGACAGGTTAAGCTCATAAACTTTTATGAGCATAGCCAGTATAAGGAGAAGAAAGGAAATTCTAACACCTAAATTGACACACCCGGACCTAGCACGACTTTTTCATGCAAACGGAATAGTGTAAGATGGCGTATTAATTAAACAATATGTCGGTCCGGATGTGTCTAATTAAGAAGAGAAGTTCAAATTAAGATAAGACGGAGTTGGAAGATAAAGTAATTAACTGTGCATGGAAATTAGTAAATGCCAAAAAGACCTCCAATTAAGTCCCTAGAAGTTTATTATGGGCCCCGTTGGCACAAGAAATCAAAGTCTAATTAAGAAGAGAAGTTCAAATTAGGATAAGATGGAGTTGGAAGATAAAGTAATTAACTGTGCATGGAAATTAGTAAATGCCAAAAAGACCTCCAATTAAGTCCCTAGAAATTTATTATGGGCCCTGGTGGCACAAGAAATCAAAGGATTTAGCCAGCGGGTGAAAATGAAAGAAAGTTGAAAAAGGGGAAAAAGTTTGACCCGGGGCCCGAGTAGACCCGGTGTCGGGCTCCTCTATAAATAGGAGAGGGCCGAAGCTTTCTCTTCATTTCTCTTTTTCTTCTTCTTTCATTTTCTTTTCTTTTTCTCTCTAGAGCCAAACGGAGGCATTTTAGACAATTGGCAGATCCGGACAAACCGGCTGGCAAAACAAGGTGAGTTTCTAATATGTTATTCTACTCACCTCGATCTACGTTTTTCTAAGTTTGCACGCATTTCCATTCATTGGTTTAGGAGAGATCCAAGCTCGAAGTTATTTTAGCTTTTTAGTTAAATTATTAGTTTAAAATTTAGATCTAGGAACTTTGAGCTTGTGATTCTCGTTTTTCTTTCGGTAAACTTGTTGTGGATGCATTAAGGTATATGCATCTAAAATTGTAGCCAAATTGGTGGACGATTGCATCGAATTTCGACGTAAGAGAAAAATTGAAGAATTCTCGGGTTTGAAACCCAGAACAGATCTGGCGCCGAATCCATGCAAAACAGGTGTCGTTTCTGCTGGTCAGCAGACGGCCTTCCGGTCAAAGAGAACCGACGTCGGTTCACTCCAGATCTGGTGCCAGTCTTGCCCTCTCGTGGCAAAACGGTTATTTCACATCCCGAAACCCTAATTGACCCCAAATCGATTCGAAACACTTCGGAGCCTTCCAAACCACATCCAAACATCATCTCAGGTCACGCTAGAGCCTCCTAGGTGCATTCATAAATTTAGTTATGAATGCTAACATATACTTCAATGTATTAGGGCTCCGGTTGAATCGAATGCGGCGATACTCCGGAGGTTGAGCTACATGGAGCGCTTGGGAGTATACGAATCTCCCAAATACTGTAAGTGGTCTAGATTTCTTTGTTTAGCCACTGGGAACAAATGTTTTAATAATGGTTTTTAAAACATAAATGTTTTCAAAAGTTTTGGGATACGGGAAATCCACACACACACACACATTTGCATGGTGATATACCCACACAGTGAGAGGGATGTTTTAAAAAGGAATATAAGAACTTATGTGTGTGTGATTATATGTTTTAATATAAATGTTTTATGCGTATATATATATTTGAAATATTATTATTATGATTTTAAGGGTGCGATACCCTTGCGAGATGAGTGATTGAGAGGGATGCTCCTCGGGCTCCAATATATGCAGGAGCATGGACGAGTTGGAGAAAGCATGCTAGATTCTCAGTCGTGGACCGCCTATTGAAGGGCACGATGAGACAAGACCCTGGGAGAGGCGCATAGGGAAGCTCGCCAGGGCTCCAGTTCGCTGTGTTCCACCATAGCGAGGCACCACCGAGGGAAAGGGCTAGAGAGATAGAAAAGAGAAAATATTTTTGAATGAGAAAAGAGATAGCCCTCGGTGCAGTGAGCCATAAGATGACCGACGGGTCGCGCCTCCAGTATGATAGAGATGTCAGCCCATTTTATGTATATTTATTTATTTACTTAAAGTGTTTTTAAAGAGAGAGTTCTTGGTTGGAGAACCAGAAAAGAGTTTTGAAAAGAAAAATATTTATTTTATTGTTATCTTATTTTATTTTGGATTTCCCTTAGTTGCCCTAACCCTGATGGAGATTCATAGAACCTCTGTCACTCACCTGTATCCAATGTCGATGGATGCAGATTCACGTACGGTAGCTTAGGCTTAGCAGTTCCGTTGTGTAGGTATTCTTTTAAATTAATCCACTGGTACATCTTGTAAGTTTAATTATTTTATTAAATAATTTCTAATTAAAGTTTTAGTTGTTTTGCAGCGATGGTATCCATTTCTATGCCTTGGGGTGCTTCAGGTGCGTGACTGGCCAGCACGTACTTTGAGGCAGCACGGCGGTTATCACGTGGCCGACCCGGGCGGGTTGAGGCGTGACATAAATGAAGTAAAAGTGTTAGAAAGAAAGAGATATAAATAATACGATGATAATGAAAGCAAAGGAAGAAAGAAATGAAGCTTGGGTAAAGGAACTCATGAATAAGACGTGAAAGATCACGTATCAAGGCAAAAAAGAGCCAGCAGTGAGCCCAAGACCTTAAGGGAAAGGGTATGAAGATGATCAAAGCTGCAGAATGATACCAAAGGATGGCAATGGACCCAAGATAAGGGTAAATCAAGTAAAGGGACAAGAAACCCTAAGAAAGAGAAATACGAAGATGAAAAAACTACAAAGGATGCCACACAAGTATAATGTGCATGATTTGCCTAGTCCCGTATTGACAGGAATGCAAGAGAAAAGTGGACCCCATAATAGACTGTGGGTGTATGAAAAGATAGAAAAGGATAGAAAAGGGGATAAAGAAACCCCTAGAAAGAACTGTTGATGAAAGGAGGAAAGGGAATTAACCACTAGCAAAGAAGGTAATGTGAATAAAGGAGGTCGTAGGAAAGAGAAACGTGTGGCACTTCCTAAAGTAAACCCTTCAAGGGAGTAAATTACAAAAGAAAGCCCTAAGAGGCCAGAGAAATGGCAAAGATGGGTTTGAAGTCAAGGCTTCAGCACGGATAACTTGGGAGCCATGTGAGGCATCACCATGAGAGGAAGGGTCAGAGATCGAGATCTTGAGGATCTCTGTGATGACCACTTGAGAACACCGACCCAGAGTGTGACTGGGGAGTGCATAAGGCCACCCAGAGTTCTCCATCCCAGAGAGGATGAGAGATGAGATGGGCCAAGGGCCCTATTTGAGATAGAGATGGGCGGTCAGAGAGTGAGTCAGATTGTGAGAGCTAAGAGCGCATGATCTCTGATTCCTCTGACATGATATGGCCGAGAGTAGGCTAGTGTATACAAGAGCTTGACTCATATGCTATAAGACTAAAATGGAAGAATATCAGAAAGAATGAGAATGGAACCAAGGAATGGATTAGAGAAGCCAAACCAAGGTAGGGGGAAGGAGAACTAACTCACCGCACACCTTGCTTTGGAGGTGAAGGAGTTAATCTAAGGTCTTCCCCGACATCTTAGTTAAAAAGAAGAGTACAAGACCATGAAATGACAAGGAATATGTCGGAGAATGGCCTCAAAGTTAGAGGCAGGATTAAGAGAAGAATAAGAGACTTCTAAAAAGAAGAAGAGGAGATCAAACCTCAAAAGTAATAAGAGGATCGTCTCGTTAGGAGAGACTTTAAAACAAGGACGATGGCAAAGCAAGAGGATCGAGTAAGCATAGCTAAAGCGGAAGAAGAACCTCCAAATAACATAATTGAAGTGAAGTGAGCCTAACCCACGAATGGGTTAGGGTAGGCTATGCTAAGGAAAATATGAGGTTCAAACTCAAGAACAAGAGAGTGATGAAGCTGTTCTTGAAAGAGAATGATCAGAAGAGATTAAAACGTAAATTGGTGGGCGTCAGCAGCGAATAGTTGTTCGAACACTATTTGAAGACAAAAGAAAGGCTTGGAATAAAAGCCAGATCTCCCCACAGTTGTCTCGATAATTTTGAAGACGAAATTTTTTGAAGGATGGGAGAGTTGACACACCCAGACCTAATCCGACTTTTTCGTACAACCAGAATAGTATAAGATGGCGTATTAACTCAATAATACATCGATCCGGATACGTTAACCATGCATGGAAACATTAATTGGACTTCTTTAAGTCCATAGCTAATGAATTAGATATTCATTGGTTAATTGGTTGGTGGATTAGGCCAAGGGCCAAGATTATGAGAGGTAGAAAAGAGGGAATTAAGTCTGATCCGGGATCCAAGTGGGCCCGGTGTCAGGCTTGCTTATAAATAGGGGGCAGTTAAGCTTTCCCCCTCTCATTTCTCTTCTTCCTCTGTTCCCGTCCTCTCATTGGCTCTCTCAAAGTAATTTAGGACTTTTGGCCGATCCGGAAAAATGGACGGAATGATCAAGGTGAGTTTCTAATATGTTATTCTACTCACCTTAATCTACGTTTTATTAAGTTTTCACGCATTTCCATGCATTGGTCTAGGAGAGATCCAAGCTCAAAATTAGGTTTAGCTTTTTAGCTAGATTTTAGTTTAGATTTGAGATCTAGGAACTTTGAGATTGTGATTCTTATTTTTCTTTCAGTAAAAGTATCATGGACAGCGTGAGTATCATCTAACTAAGTTTGTTCGTCGAATGGAGGTAGGACGACACGAGAATCTAGGAGGGAGCTCGAATCCCGAGCTCCTTGTCTCGTCTCCCGTGTGGGAGATGAACCACTCCTGCACGGGAGTGGCTTAAAAGCCAAGTCCCACGCAGGATCGTACCCATTTGCCCTAGGGTTGAAATGGTAACTTTACCCTAAGTGCCGATTTTGACCCCGAAACTTCTCGGACACTTTTATAAGCCCTTAAACACATCCAAACACCGTCTTAGGTCATGCTAGAGCCTCATAGGTGCAGTCATAGTTTGATTATGAATGCTAACATGAATTTCTGTGTATTAGGGTTCCGGATGATCGAGTGCGGTGATGCTCCGGAGGTTGATCTACGTGGATCCTTTGGGAGTATACGAATCTCCCAACACTGTGAATGGCTTAGATTTTTTTGCTTAGCCACTACAGCTAAAGGTTTTAAAAGATTTTAAAAATATAAATGATCTTCAAACGTTTTGGGATACGGGAAATCCACACGCACACACGCTTGCATGGTGATATACCCACGTAGAGAGTGGGATGTTTTCAAAGAAAAGTATAAAGATTTATGTGTGTGCTTATATTTATGTTTATATATTTTAAATATATGTGTTTTATACATATATATATATATATGATATTTGATGAGGATGGGAGCAAGTCGAGTGATTAAGAGGTCCTCGATACTCCAATTAGAAGGAGCGTGTGGACCGAGTGAGAGGCATGCAACGAAGTAACCGTGGACCGCCTATCGAGGGGCATGGTGAGTGCGAGACCCTAGGAGAGGTGCGTAGGGTAACTCGCCAGGGCTCGATGTAGCTGTGTTCCACCACAGCGATTGGCACCACCGAGGGAACGGGCTAGAGAAAGAAAATGTTTTAAAAAAGAAAAGAGTTAGCCCTCGGTGCAATAAGGCATACGACCGGCAGGTCGAGCCTTCAGTATGGTAGAGGCCAGCCCATTTTATTTACATATTTATTTAAATGGTTTTAAAACAAATTCTCATTTGGAGAATTTGAAAAGAGATTTTGAAAAGAAAAATATTTATTTTATTATTATGTTTTGGATTTCCCTGTTTTCCCTAACCCCTGATAGAGATTCATTGAACCTCTGTCACTCACCTATATCCAATATGGATGGATGCAGATCCACGTATGAGGATAGCAGATAGATCAGAGGCTCACTAGGAGGTGTCAGTGGCTTAGGAGTAGTAGTTTCCGCTATATAGGTATTCTTTTAAATTAGTCCACTAGTATATCTTTTAAAGTTAATTATTTTATTAAATGATTTCTAATTATATTTTAGTATTGTTTTGCAGCGATGATATCCATTTATATATCTTGCGGTGCTTCAGGTGCATGACTAACCAGCACGTACTTCAAGGTAGCGCCACAGTTGCCACATGGCCGACCCTTCGGGTCGGGGCATGACATATAGCAGACCATGACATTACATCCTGATGCCATTTTCGAGTGGTACTGACAATTAGCACTTTCAATCTTAGACTTTTAGGGACTTACTTTAGGAGGATACAAACGTCCCTAATGAGTGAGTGGCTTGGTTATAGTAGTTGACCACTGAGGGTCAATCGATTTTCTAAATTAATTTTATCAAATTTGTTTTATGAAATGTTTTATAAATGTTTTGGGATATGGATAGTCCACTCGCACACACTTTGACATATAACACTATTTGGTGCGTGGGATTAAATGATTTATAAAATTTAATCTATTATTTTATTGTTGCTATTATATGATATGAGAAATCGAGGATTAGGCTCAGTGTCTATAATGGAGTGAGTGGATTGAGATGGAACATGCTATCTGACAAGTAGCTATGGACTGCCTATTTGAGGGGCACGATAAGGAGAAACCCTAGGACTGAGAGGCACGGAGGAAAACTCACTAGAGATTTGGTAGCTGTGTCCACCCCCAGTGATGGCAATATCGAGGGAACAAGTTTGAGTTCAAATTACTAGTTTTATAAGTTACAAGATGAGCCCTTCAACGGTCCATTTGACCACCTCCGTGCACAAATGGACCTTTGGATATTTTTAGATGCTAGCCCATTTTAAGAGAGTTATTTATTTTACGTATTCAATTTGGCATTTAGTTTTACATTCAAGTAAAAGTTTTATTATAATATATGTTTTGAATTTATTCATATCCTCAACCTGAGGTGATTGATCATTATGACCACCTCATTCGGTATATTTATTATACTCCATCCTTTTTCCATCTTTGCAGAAAATTCGACTCCTGATGCGAGGCGCCCCTAGTGGTCTTAGACTCTCGATGGAGCCCGTAATGACTCATTTTTGCTCAGTATGATTTTTTATCCTTTAGACTACACTGGCATATCGATCGTTTATATTTATACTATATTTCAGATATTCTGCTGTATGCTTGAATCATAAATCGTGCAACTTCTAGATATTTGTTTTTCTTAAATGTTTTATAAATTAAAATACTTATTAAAGTATTTTACTTTATTATCTTATATTATATTATATTATATTATATTATATTGCTTTGTATACATCTTAATTATGCCTTGTATCATCTCGACTGCTCGTCAGATGGCATGCATGTCGAGGTGGTATGACGATTGCCGTGTTGCAGGGCCTCTGATGGAACATGACAATCTAGGTCTCACCCATTCCCATTGACATTCATCGTTGCCTCCATCACCAAAACCTACCTCCATTGTTTCATTCTTAATATATCCCATTCAAACTGAAACAAAAAGTAGAAAGAAAAAAAAAACATTATGTTACCACCTTCAAAACCCATAAAAAATCAAAAAGAGAAAAAAAAATATATAAACAAGCAAACAAAAGGAGACCATAATGAAAGCCTTATCTTTTATTCTTTTGCTTTCTAAAATTTTTCAGTTTGAGAGTTTGAGGTTGATTTTGGATGACCCCAGTAAGGGAGAAGAACAACATACTAAAATATCAAAGTCATCAGGCGATGGATTTGGCTGGATTAGTGTTTAAAAATTTCAAATTCAAATGAGATTTAGATTTTTCTTTTTTTGGAAACCAAGTATATAAACGTGTTTAAGAGGTCGGGAAGGATTGATCTACATTTTTTTGGGGTTAATCGGAGCATATTACATGTGGTCTACATCGGTCAACATCGTCTCTACATTTTTTTTGGGTTAATCGGAGCTTATTACATGTGGTCTACATCGGTCAACATCGTCATTGGTAGGGGTGGTGGACAATGGAAAAGCCACTGAAATCTAGATTTTTCTTAGAGAAATGGAAAAGAGAATTTGATGAGCTAGAGAGAGAAACAACAAAATTAAAAACTAAATTGTATTGACAAACTTTTAATGGTTTAGATTAATTAGTCTAACAATATATAAGACACATGTTACGATCTAAATACACATAACACACTCTTCCACTGACGTATTAACCAGTCCCTATTGAAAAAACCCGACCTGCCCTTGCTTGAGTCAATTCGTCGAGGCCTGATTTAACAAAACTAAAAAATTGGTCCAAATCTAGATTTTTATGAAAGGTTTAGTCCCTATTTGAGATTTTAGTCTTTTAATTTTTAAAAGATATTGTTTGTTTTTGGATCCATATTACGCATCTCTAATGGAAAAGGTACCAATAAAATGGTCTAACATTTGGTAAAAGTTTAAGTGTACTAGCTAATGCTTTTAAAATATTCCAAACTCCAAAGATGCATTATTTGATTATGGAGAATTTCTTCTCCTTGCAGCTTGGTTTACCTTTTCTTTAAGCTTTTGATATGAATTAACTAATAAACTCCATTTTTTCCCTAACTTCCTTTACATATTAAGTTTATCTATAATATATATATAGATATATATATATATATATATATATATATAAGTGTGAGTTATGTAAGAGGTTTACAGCTAAATATTCCCTTTTTTCTAACATATTTCAAAAATACCATTGAATTTGGATTTTATCTTTTATATTGAGTTTTTAAAAATTAATAATTAAACATTAAGATTTTTAAGGACTTTTACTCATTGATGTTCAATAATACCATTTGTTTAAATTGGATTTTGCACAAATTAAAAAGTACAAATGTCATGGGCCATTGTAACTTAATTTAAATATCGTTCTTATACACATTATTTAATAATGCTAAAAACAAAGTAATTTAATTTGAATATTGCTTTTAATTATATAAATTATTGTAATCAAATATATTTGAAAAAATAAATATAATAATAAATAAATTAGATGTGATTCTTAAAAAATACTATATAATTATTAATAATGCATTATATTACGTACGATGCACGTAACAAAGAGACTAGCATTAATAAATATATGTGTCGAAACGTTTTACCGCAATGACGAGGCTTAGGACCATTAAAAAAAATTTTGAAAACAGGAGTCGCCACTAACCTTTTATTTTCTTAGCTGCGGTTAGCTCACCTATTATGAATCTATCTAACTTGGTCCTCACCACGGTGTACCAAGCCAGATAAGTTCTGGTCTACGAAAACTAGGTTCGGGAGTACGGTTACGCGTGGAGAAGGATTAGCACCCCCACAGCGCCCATCAAATGATGGTACCGATTAATTTAACATTAATTAGGCCTTAACAATGACTTAAGTTTACATCTCTTAATTGCTAATTCTTGATTTTAGCTATTTTCCTTTTTTATGAAATTGGAGTCTTCAAGAAAACTGCCATCACAATTTCCTTGAAATTTTCCTTTATTAAGATTTTTTTTATTTAGAAAGATAGATAATTCCTAAGGGAAATTGCCATCACAATTCTATCAAAAACTGTCTTTTATTAATAACTCAATTTCTAAAAATAACATCTTTAATATCTTTGTAAAATGAATAATTTCTAAGAGAGATTGCCGTCACAATTCCCTTAGAAAATTACCCGACATCAATTAATTTAAAATGATCTTGAAAGGCAACTTTCCCCCTTTTTTATGAAAAATAGATAATTCCTAAGGAATATTGCCATCACAATTCTCCTAGAAAACTATCCTTTAAACACATGTTTTTTTTGGGAATTTTTTGTGAGAAACTTACTAAGAGAAATTGCCGTCACAATTCTCCTAAAAATTAATCTTTCATTAATTTAATTTTCTTAAAAACAGATTTTTTTGTATTTTAAAAAAAAAATGAGTAGTTTTTAAGAGGGATTGCCAAATGGGCCTAAACTAAATGACATGATATAATGAAATATCCTAAATTACTAAATGGCATAAAAATATGGAATGACCTAAAATTCTAAAATGGCATGAAATATTAAAAATGACTTAATTTACTAATTGACATAAAATAAGTGGGCCTAGACCCAACTAGCAAAATAGATTAAGCATTGAATCTTGAAATTCAACAAGAAAAATATCCCAACGATGCATATCAGTTCATGAATAAAACAAATAACATGACTTAACAGATCCAAACCAATAAATAAACGTTGCCCAAGCAATCAAGCAAGAACAGTAACACATATTAACAAGATTCAATCAAGCAAAAACATAAATAGTCCAACGAAGTATCCTGACGCAAATAAATAATAAATAAAAACTTAATATAGCCTCATGACAACTGCTAATCTATCAAGCAAAAGGATCAAATCATCAATACAACACATGTCCCATAAGTCAAGTGAAATGACATACCCTAAAAGTCAAATAAGGTGGCTACATGTGAACACCGTTCATCAGATAAATACGAAACCCAATGCAAACACATCAACTTGATATATTCGACAAAGTAAACGGGACCCGAAAAAGGAAGAAGAATTACCCAAAACGTCGTTGTCCCCTGGACCTGGATTCAAAATATAATTTCTTCTTTTCTTCTTTCTCTTTCTCCTGATCAACTCTCCAGCGTCACCTCCATTTCTCTCGAACCCAAGTAGCTGCCGTCGAACTTTGGTGGACTTTTCTTATTATCTTTATCTGTACATGAAGGAGAAGGGATATTCCCCGGTCATACCGATGCCTAAAGTCCTGTCTTTTTTCTCTTCTTCTTTCGGTCTTTCGCTTCTTTTCCTTTCCAAACGACAATCCTTTTTCTGTGACTAAATGAAAGCTGCAGTCACCTCTTGCTTCCCTGCTTCGTTAAACTACGAGCGGCTTTACAAATCTCAAAAGCAAATAGTAGAAACCGTCGCTTCAAGGAGCCCGATCACCAACATTCCATCGTTTTGATTTCAAAGATAAGACCCCAATAAAAAAGTTCTGGAACAAAAACTGCACTTCCCCTTTCTTTTTTTTTTCTCTTGTGATCGGCTGTTCTTGGCCCTCCCTCTCTCTCTAAACTCTCTTCCTACCGTCTGGATTTGCAAACCAAGCTACCAAAAAAAAATGCCCCATTTTTTAAATCCCTCCTTTTCTTTTTATCCTCTGTTTGATGAATACTCCTCTCTCTCCCCCTCCTACGTTGCCTCCCCTTCACACTTTTTTCTTTGGTTGGCCCCCCTTCACATTTTTTTCTTTGGTTGGCCCCTCCTTCATATTTTTTCTTTGGTTGGCCCCCCCTTTTTACATTTTTTCTTCAGCCGTCCCCTTTTTATCTCAAGCCTTTGCAACAACAGCCACATGCTCCTAATCTTGCCGAAAAGAAAAAAAACAAAATGGGGCCTTCCTCTCCTTTTTTTTCAACGACTCTTGTCTTCTCTTCATCCCAAATGATGTAGAGTTCTGCGTTTCAAACACCCTGACCCCGTTCTTTTCTTCAGCCGTCCCCTTCTGGTCTCCTTGCTGCTGTGCTCCAATCTTCAAAACAGCTGGGATTTAAGATGAATGGCTCCAAAAAAAGATCATGCTTGCTGCTGAGTTCTGCATGGTTCTGTATACTTTTTTCATTTTGCCGAGAAGTGCTCTGATGGGTAGGTGAAGGGAAGTTCTGCGACTGTTTTCTTTGGCCATTAGTGAAGTTGGCAAGGCCAACCAATGAGGGAGAAGGGACGTGCTCCCTACCAATTGTAAATTTTTCTTTTCACTTTTTTCTTCTTTTCTTCTTCTTTTCTTTCTTTCTTCTTTTATTTTTTTTTCTTTTTTTTTTCAATTTTTCGTTTTCATTTTTTTATTTTCATATTTTAGGTTTTTTTTGTATTTTGAGTATTTTCAGATTTTTTATATATTTTTTTTTTCTAAATTGAAATTCCAATTCAAAGGAAAATTGGGCCCTAATTGGGTCATTTGTCCAATTTATTTTAACTCTCCAACTCAGATCACATTGATCCACTAATACAATTCAATACTAAAAATAAATGCCCTATTGACTTAAATAGTCCAACTAAAGTCTAAATCCTAAATAAAAATAACACTATTTAAGCCTAATTAATCAAATTTTGAAACATTAGGCCATGCCAAAAATGGTTACTACAATATGTTTTATATTTGTAAATCATTCAAAATATCCAAAGGTTTTTTTTTTAATCATTTGATTCATGTATATATGTGATATGTCCTCTCATGTGTAATTGTTAGCTAGGTTTGTTTTGAATTGCAATTATATTGGAGAATTTGTATGTCCCCTGATGCGTGTAAAATTCTTGAGGTAATTATATAACACCGTTGCTATTTTATTGCTTCTAGTATAGGATTTACTGGTAATTAATGTGATTTTAGGATTTAACAAAAGCCTAAAACGCACATGAATTTTCTCTTTAAAGTTTTTTTAAAAAGGAGCTTGCTTGAAAGAGAGAGAGACAAAGAAAGAAGAATTTCTTGGTGTTTTCCAATAAAAAAATCTGAATTTTTAGTGCATGTTTCACCTTCCTAGTTTAAAAAGTATTAGTTTCGATAAGATCTAGATACTCAGTTAAAAAAATATTATCATTATCTTTCATTCTAAGAAAAGACTTTTCATAATAAAAACCTATATAACTAGCTTATATACTCAAATAATTATTTAATCACTTAATAATTATTATATCCACATTCACCATTAACTTGCACTATATTAGGACTTCCTCCAACAGTGATAATGCTAATTATTATACTAGTATATGTTTTAGATTTGGGGAGACCATGGGAATTAATTTATCATGAATCAATATCCAAATTAAGCTAATTTGGGAATGTATATGTTAATTATTAATTTTGGTTAATTTCAGTATGTTCACATATAATAAATAAGGTTGATTATGTTTGCTAGTACATAATTTTTTCTGTTTACTTTTAGTTATATTTTCTATTTTAAATTTTTTTCATTATATTTTTTACCAAAAATACAAAAAAAAAAAAAAAGAAGAAGAAAGTCAGATCTATCTGCTAAATCCTAATGCTTTGATTGACACCGACTTAAAGATGAAAACTTGCGTAATATACTTTATTAAGTCATGAGATATGCGTGAAATTAAGATACAAAGAGATATAGATGATCATGAACCCAATTAGTCCATGATTTGTTATTTCTTAAAAACATTACAAAAAAAAGTCCAGGTTTGGCTAATTAAGTAAACCAAAAAAAAAAAACCCCAAAAATTTTGTGCTCTCGAATATCATATTTATTTCGTTTGTTAACATCATATCGCCCCCTTTTCCTTCGTTTTCAAAGGTTGGTTTGCGCCCATTCATCCCTTTCATATGTATGATCATGTGAAAAGACAAATCTATTCTAGCTAGGGTTTTCGTTTTCACCTTCGTCCAAGACAAAAGCGATTAATTTCATTCAAATTTAGTCTCCTCCCAGTGGCAATTTTAAGTGTAGAATTTTTGAAGTCATTTTTGCATGGTTGAAAATGGTATTGAGTGATGCCCTGTGCCCTTTCCACTGACAATTTGGTTAGTGAAAAGCATATATTTGCACTAAATTAAACAATGGATTAAAAATAAAAAGTCATGAGTTATTTCTTTACATCTTGTAGCCAGCAAAATAAAAAATAAAATTTCCACCTTTACTCTTTCTTTGAATATATACATGGAAGAGAATCATTCAATCCCGAATTAAAATATAATTAAACCAAAAGAAAACAAGAACCAGTTTTAGTACATTGATGGTTAGAGAAAGTGATTGGGGAGCCATTTGGTTCGTGGTTAGCATGTTTCGATGGAATCCGGGATATGTTACTTTGGAATATTAAAAAGCTTGATATCCTATGATGTTTTCTGTTGCCTTGTTTCGCTCGACGACAATATTGCTGGATATTTAAGTTCACCCAATTTTGTTCAATGAATAATATTTCGAGGCATCTCACCACTATATGAGTCAAGTCTCTAAAATGCCCCTTTTATTGATATATTACCAAATTATTTTTGTAACTCCTTAATATAAAGAAACCATATATTATCATGGTAAAAGAGAAAAAAATAATTAAACTTTTTTGGCAATGAAACCTTATTAAAATTTCTAAGCATGAAATTTAAAAATCAATTTAACTAGATATAAATTAATATGAAAATAAACTTTAATTAGAAAAGAAATGTTTATGAAGAGTCTAGGCCATTTTGGGTTTAAAAATAAAAAAGAGTTTAATAAAAATTGGGGTTCATTAGAAAAAAGGTCAAGTTATGTAATTAGTCCCTCTACTATTATCTATTGTTAAATTAAGTCCAAATCACTAATGGTGTTAAATTTTTACTATTAATTATACCGATGTGGCATTAATTATGTTGACATGACATTGACTTTGATGATGTATATTTCTAAAAATATTATAAAATTTTCATGAAATATCCTTTGATTGTAATAATGAAATTTTTCACTAAAAATGATGAAATTAAAAATTAAAAAATAATGAAAAATTACCTGTAAAAAAATGTCATGTGGCAAAAAAAATTCCTTGAAACTTTCTAAAAAATTTTAAAAGCACATATCAAGTATTTCATATAGTAAAAAAAGTCACGTGAAACTTTTTAAAGTATATATCATAATAATCAGCGCTGCGTCAATATAATTAACGGTAAAGGTTTAACACCGTTAGTAACTTGAACTTAATTTGATAATAAATGATAGTACATGGACTCAATTTGATCAAATCTTAGTAGAGTAACTAAATTTACATTTTTTACATAGTAGAGAGACCAATTTCACAATTTCACCTAGAAAAAAAATTTATAAACTTTGATTCGGAAGAATGGCAATTTTGGGTTTGTCTAAATTAGTGAGGTTATTTTTGTCAAAATATTTAGACAGTGAGTATTTTGGTATAAAATTTTAGATTCTGATGGCTATAAATGTAGTAATGTAGATATTTGCCTCCCATAAGTATCTAGATACACAAAAATTAGATAATTTAATCACATTCTCAAAAAAAAAAGATAATTTAATCTAAAAAAAATACTCACGTAAATAAGAAATAAAGGTAGTAAAATTTTTAATTATCATAATTCAAGGCGTACAACTTTTAAATTATCTCAAACAAAAGGACACATGAGGAGTAAACTTTTGTTTGGCTTTGCTAGAATTTATAGTAAAAGTACTGTTCCAGTAGAGTTGTTTTATAAGCTCTATTTAGAGAAATTAAAATAGCGTTTAATAAATTTAACACAAAAGTGTTGTAAAATATAAAGAAAGCTATTTGATAATAATAATATAAAATTATTGTGAAATGCTAAAATTATAAAAAAGAAAATGTGTTAAACTATTGTGTGTGTGTGTGTGTGTGTTAATATATACTATTATATACTCCCATCATCCCATTTTGTTTGCCCATCTTTCCTTTTTTAAAAGTCTCAATTTATTTGTCCATTATCATAAATAAACAATCAATAGATTTCAATTTTCAAATTTACCCTTCTTTTTCTTTTATTACTATCACATCATTATACAAAACCCTAAAAACACTTACAAATATCAAAGACAATCAAGTAATTCAACATAAGTCAACCACTTTTTCTTAAATTTTTGTGAAAGTCAATAGGGGACAAACATTAAGGGACAGAGGGAGTATGTGACTATGTATGTATATATTATTAACATAATTTATTTGATCATTATTTTATAATTAATTGATTATTATAAAATCATTTTTATTAAATTTACGTATAAATTTTTTAACAGCTGAAATCTCAATTAAGGACCAAGCATTTCGAGACATTCTCAATATGATTGCTATAAATGTGGTAATGTAGATATTTACCTCTCACAAGTATCTAGATACACAGACATTAGACAGTTTAATCACATTCTCAAAAAAAATTAAAAAAATAATTTAATCACGATGCCGATTACATTCCCACAAAAATAAGAAATAAAGGTAATAAAATTTTTGAATTATCACAACTCACACTGGACAATTTTCAAATTACCTCAAACAGAAGGACACATGAGGGGGAAACTTTTGTTTGGCCTTGCCAGAACTTATAGTAAATTTTTTGTTCCAATAGAAATGTTCTATAAGTGCTATTTAGAGAAGTTAAAATAGCGTTTGACAAACTTAACATATAAGTATTGTAAAATATAAAGAAAACTATTTGATGGTAACAACTGTGAAATGTTAAAATTATGAAAAAGAAAATGTGTTAACCATTATATTTATATATATATACATGTTAATATATACTATTATATATGTGACTATATATATATATATATAAATAATTTGATACACCCGAACCAAATTTAACTTTTTCGTACCAATTGGAATAGTGAAATACGGCGTATTAGTATGAACAATACGTCTGTCCGAATGTGTCAAACAAAGAAGAGATGTAAATGTTAGGATAAGACGGAATTGGAAGATGAGATAATCCCAATACATGGAAAACAACTAAACACCAATTGGACTTCCATTAAGTCCATAACTAATAGTTATGTGGGTCCATTAGTGTAAAAGGTCGGAGAATAGAGTTAAGCCTCGAAAATTGAAAGTTGGAGTAATGACGAGAAAGTGCAGCGCGGGACCCGAACAGGTCTAGTGCCGAAGCAACGCCTATATAAGGGGGAGGCCAAGCTCTCCCCCTTATTCTCTTCTCCCCTTGTCCCTCTCTTTCTCTCTTTTTCTCTCAAAGAGGCATTTTGAAGTTTTGGCAAATCTAGACAATCTAACATATGGATCAAGGTAAGTTTCTAAAATGTTGTACTACTTACCTCACTCTTCAATTTTCCTAGCATAACACATAACTCCAGACATTGGTTTAGGAGAAATCACATCTTAAAACTAGGTTCAGCTTTTCAGTTAAATTAAGCTTCAATTTGAATTTTAAGAAAGTTGAGCCGATGATTTTGATTTTTCGTTAAGTGAAGTTGTTGTAGATGTTGTGGTGATTGTCTGTCTCAATTTGTAAGATGATCCATAGAGCAATGGGCTTAAAAATTAAGGTAAAACTCTATTTCTCGAGTTTCTATTTCTGGTCCGGTGCAGGACCCAATTGTGTCTGGCACCGAAGTCACCCTTTAGGGCACTGGATCTATCCAATAGATCAAGTGCTAGACTCACAGGTTCGATGCTAGATCCGACCCAATTCGGCGCCGGACTCATTCCAAACCTAGGGGCATTTCCATTATTTTGCCTAAGTGTCCGATTTTGACCCGAAACCTCTCCAAACAGTTTTTTAAGCCCCGAATCACATCCAGACATCATCTTAGGTCATAGTAGAACCTCATAGGTGTATTCATAGATTTAATTATGAATGTTAACACGTACTTCCGTGTGATTAGGGCTCCGAATGATTGAGTGTGGTGACGCACCTGAGTTCGATCTTCATGGGATTTTTGGGAGTATACAAACCTCCCAACATTGTGAATAGTTTTGTTTTAGTGTTTAGCCATTTAGGGCTAAACGTTTTTATTATTTTTATAAAATATTTAATTAAATGTTTTGGGATTCGAATATTCCCTTATGCTGACACACACAGTATTGCATACCACTTGGGCGGGGTGTTTTAAAGTAAATTTGATTTATAAAAATGTATGTATGTTATATATATATATATATTTGATAAGTTCCCGGAGGGATAGTATGTGTTAGGTGTGTGATTGAGTGGTTCTCAGTGCTCCTATGAGAGCGTGTGGATCAAGCGGAGGATGCATCCGACCAAGTAGCCGTGGACCACCTTTTAAGGGGCATGGTGAGTGAGAAACCCTGGAGTGGAAATGTGCGTAGGTACATTTGCCAGGGCTATTGTTGCTATGCTCTACCCATAGTGAATGGCACTGTCGAGGAAACATGTAACGCCTAACCTTAGATTTGCCTAGTTTGGTGATGTAAACTTATGTGATGAGAGTTTCTATACTTAGTATGTATATAGATGTATTCTTAGTAAGAATAAGAACAACTTTTACCTAGTGAAATTTTTCCCATTTTAAAGAATTAGGCTCCTAAACATCTAAGACAAATTTGACCTAGAAGGTAAAAGTCAAACTTTTGGTATTATTTTTCAAAAATTCCATATATCTCACCAAGGTCAACCACCCAGTTATCTTCTTTAGTGTGTCTAAGAATATTCGAAGATGTCGCATTATTTTTCTGAACATCCTAAGTTAGAGGAAAAAATTATAAAAAAGAATGTTATAATGCCCAATGGCATTTTCGTAAATATTAGTACAATTACAAATTAAATTTTTCTTCATTGAAAATGATTTTTTTCACAGTATTGGAGAACTTCACACTATTATACACTATTGATACTTGAGAACTGCCTAGTTGTTGTGTAAAAATCTGATGTGTAATTATCATTTTACCCTTGAAAAACTTAACACTGTATTTTAACTTCCTAGAGCGAATTCCTCTAGATAGTTAAATTGAATAGTTATTTTGACTAGTTGACCTTCCTTTCTATAAAGTAACCTAGTTCCGAATTAATTCCATAAAATTCTTAATTTGATAATTACTTTCATGGGACATAGGAGGAATTTATAAAATTTATGGAGAACATTTTTGTCATTTAAAGAAAAGTCTTTTTTCTATCAAATCTACAAGCTAAACACTTTATCCAAGAATTTCAAGAGTTGGTTTCCAAGTTTCTTCAAGTTAGTTTAATTTTTTCACGCCCCGATCATCCCTAGCCGGCCACGTGGCAACCGTCGCGCTGCCTCGAAGTATGTGCTAGCCAGTCACGCACCTGAGGCACCGCAAGGCATAAATGGGCATCATCGCTGTCAAATAAAACTAAAACTTTAATTAGCAAATATTTAATAAAATAATTAACTTTAAAAGTAATGCCAGTGGATAATTGAGAGAATACCTACATAGCGGAAACTTCTAAGCCTAAGCCACCGACGCCTCCTAGTGAGCCTCTTTTCTATAGCTGACTCCGATTGCGGATCTGCATCAATCCACATTGGATACAGGTGAGTGACAAATGTTCTAAGAATCTCCATTTGGGTTAAAACGGATAAAGGAAAATCCAAAATACAACAAAATAAATAAAATAAGATAAAATAAAATAAAATTTTTTCTTCTTGAAAACTCTTTTCTGGTTCTCTTGCTGAGAACCCTCTTTTAAAAACATTTTAAATAAATAAATAAATATATATATATCAAATGGGCTGGCATCTCTATCATACTGGAGGCTCGACCCATCGGTCGTCTTATGCCTCACTACACCGAGGGCTATCTCTTTTCTCATTCAATAATATTTTCTCTTTTCTATCTCTCTAGCCCTTTCCCTTGGTGGTGCCTTGCTGTGGTGGAACACAACGAACTGGAGCCTGGCAAGCTTCCCTACGCGCCTCTCCTAACCAGGTCTCATCTCACCGTGCCCCTCAATAGGCGATCCACGGTTGAGAATCTAGCATGCTTTCCTCCAACTCGTCCACGCTCCCGCAAATTGGAGCCCGAGGAGCATCTTTCTTAATTACTCATCTCGCAAGGGTATCGCACCCTTAAAACTCATAATAATAATATTTTATAATTGTATATGTAAATATATAACATACATTTTTAAAATATATAAACACACACACATAAGTTTTTATAATTCTTTTTAAAACATCCCCCTCACTGTGTGGGTATATCACAAACAAGTGTGTGTGTCTGTGTGTAGATTTCCTGTATCCCAAAACCTTTTTGAAAACATTTATGTTTTTAAAATCATTTTTAAAACCTTTTTCCCCAATGGCTAGACAGAGAAGTCTAAGTCACTCGTAGTATTGGGAGAATCGTATACTCCCAAGCGCTCTATATAGCTCAACTTCCGGAGCATCGCCGCATTCGATTCACCCGGAGCCCTAGTACACGGAAATATACTTTAGCATTCATAACTAAATTCATGAATACACCTATGAGGCTCTAATATGGCCTACGACTGGGTTTGGATGTGATTCGGGGCTTAGAAAAGTGTCCGGGAGGTTCCAGGGTAAAAATTGGATAATTGGTGAAAAATTACGAAAATGCCCAGGGGACCAGTGGGCCCCACACTCGGGCTGGGCCCGATAGGCCCAGCCCGGCCTGGTTCTGGGCCAAGCAGGCCTGCCCTGAGGTTGGGTCAGGCCCAACCTAAAATTTGGGCCGGAAGGCCCAAATTCTCGGATTGGGCCCAAAATGGCCCAAATGCACGGATTGGGCCAAAATGCCCAATCCAGTGCAGAACAGGCTCGGGACCTGGCCTGTTGGTCTCTCCCACGCGGGATCCGGTCGGCAGCCTTGGGATCCGAGGCTTTTCCTCGTTTCTCGAGCCACTCGGTCCACCGTTTGGCGTGAAATTCGAGATGGAGGTTCCTCTCACCTCCCACGACGCGTTTACCGGAGCAGGAACGAGAATCACAAGCTCAAAGTTCCTAAATCTCAAATCTAAACTAGAAATCTAACTAAAAAGCTGAAACTAACTTTGAGCTTGGATCTCTCCTAGACCAATGCATGGATAAGCGTGAAAACTTAATAAAATGTAGTTCAAGGAGTTAAGAACAACTCACCAAGATCTTGCCTTGAACTTGCGGTCGGTTTGTTCGGATCGGCCAAAAGTCTAAAATTGCTCCGAGAGAGCAGTTGAGAGAAAAAAGAAAGGAGAGAAGAGATAAAAGAGAGAAAATGAGGGGGAGAGCTCATCTCCCCCTATTTATAGGGAAGCCCGGCACCGGGTCTACTCTGGCCTCGAGCCTCGGGCCAAACTTTCTCTTCTCTTTTTAGATCTCTCAAAACTTTAATCCTTGGCCCGATCCACTGACCAATTCACCAATGGACGTCCAATCCATTGGCTATGGACTTAAAGAAGTCCACATTAGTATTTCCATGCATGGTCACCCATTTCATCTTCCAACTACGGCTTACCTTAAGTTTGACCTCTCTTCAGACTTGACACTGCCGGACCAACATATTGTTTAATTAATACATAATCTTGTACTATTCCGTTCGTACCGAAAGGTCGTGCTAGGTCTGGGTGTGTCAAATTTCACTTCTTCAAAGAGTTTTCTTCCTTTTTTTTCCTCCTTTCAACTAGGTATGTAAATGCTACTTTTACAACTAGAGGGTCTATTAATTACGGGTATTATTTCCACTGAGGCTATATGGCTTGTCTTTCCCCGAATGGAGGAATACACGTTGAAGGTGCTTAAAATGCTAAAGAACGCATTCTAGAAGCTTTTAAAAGCTTTTGTATTATAAGTTTCCTTCATGCAAATTCATGCATATTAACATGTTTTAAAACTTCAAAATCCTAGGAGGTTTTTAATTAATAAGATGAAGATATAAGTTAGTAATTTATAGTTTTAGGTGTTTTTTAAAATTAGGTATGTCTAATTTGATGAAAAACTTCTTAAATAGAACCATTACTAAATTAGGTAAATTTATGTAGTAAAATACTGCCTAGAGGTAATATGGTATTTTGCTAAAGAACCTTAACATTTTATTTCACGGATAATAAATTGATGGAATTAGGAAGAAATATGAACCAAGACATTGATAAGAAAAATTGTAAAATTGGTAGTTGTAGAGTAAATCCACTTTATGCCATAATATGATCCCTTTGGACAAGTAGAGTATGAAGATTCAATTGGATGAAATTCAAGACTCGTATAAGTCATAAATGAGAAATTAATATAGATAGTTAGATAAATCATGGGAAATTTATGGAGGAAAATAGCCATCCCAAGTTTATGGAAAATTTAAGTATTTTGCTTCAAACCTTAATGTAAGCTTACAAATTTAGTTCCCTCATAGTTAGTGTGTATTAGTAACATGTCTAAACCTTAAAGAAACAAAATGACCAAACTTTTCTCCACCTAGAACACATAGGCTAAATTTTTCCTCTTCTAGGGACAAAATTATCCAAAATTTTTATTATACATGATTACGCCAAATTAAGTCAATAAACAAGTTTTGTTAAGTGAAAAAAACTTCCATTTATTTAAACCCTAGAACACAAAGTCACCTTTTAGAACTCAAATTCATAATTAGAAAAATATGCATTTTTGCATGCTCACCTAATATTCTTTTTCCATTGTCATGTGTTGACACATTGTTCAAATATAAACATATAGGTGGTGAATCCTCCTCTAAAGACAAGAATGTGTGAAATAAGGGGAGTATAAACTGTCCCCAAACTTTTGAGTGAGACTTTACGGACCTAAATTCTAGTTTGCATGAGAAAAAAATGCTTTACTATTTAAAGTTGCTTTTAAATACAATGGCTTGATTTTAATTTAAATTAATTTGTGATGATTGATATTTGTTTATGAAATCTGATTATTTATGATTTTGACATAAATTAACCTACCCTATAATTTTTGCAATTAAATGTTTAGGCATCTGGTGAAATTAATAGAAATTGATATTATTGAACTTGATTTAGATAATGGGCCAGTTGGCCGAACAATATATGGTTAAATTATGTTATTTTACATCATGATTATGACGGATGAATCGTTAGTCACTACAGTAACGCTTCTCGCGATCCGACCTTGTGAAGGTAGCGTGAGTAAGCAGTTAACTCCTACATTGGATGGATGGTACAAGGGTTGATTATGCATACTGATATTTGGTTATTTGATCCCTGTTGGAGTACAGTGGATATAGCCATATACCACCCGTGGTGAAGGCCATGTCAACGTCAAAGTTGGGCATTTTGATGAACTTAAATGAAACTTACGACCCTTCGACTGACTCAAACTCCATCTTGACCGGATGAGAGTTTGAGTACAATTTTGGCAAGCCCAAAATATATTTTCTCACAACTTGATTGCTTGTTTTTATTTACTATTACATTATGAAAATTTTCGAATAATTATCCTGATTTTCTTACTTTAAAGTAAATAAACTCATACTTTCAGATAAGGTGACAATTCAAACATTTTATGAATCGTTATATTTTTCAATTTAATTTCTACAATATATGTATTTATATTTTACCTAATTAAATTTTCATTTCTTGTCTAGTTTTCACTCACTGAGTATAATTTATATACTTACCTTTTTTTTTCTTTTTTAAAACTATTTTCAGACCAGTATGACATCCATAAGGAGCAAATCGCTAATGTCGTGCCCCGACCCATAAGCTCGGCCACGTGGCAGCCACCGCACTATCTCGAAGTACGTATTGCGCCCCCACGTATTCGAAACAATGCCAAGCATTGAATATCAAGCATAAATATAAATATCAAATGCCATTTACAAAACAATATTTTTTATATACAAAATATATCTTTAAACAATATATAAAAATAATAAATAAAGTCCCCCCATAAATAAAATATCAAAACAAGTTGTGTTTACAAGTATGCAGAGTGAAACCATAAAATACATTGCAGTGGAATTTAAAATACACATGGATCACTAATGCTATGAATAGAATACCTACACAAGCTGGAAGCCTATCCTCACGCTTTAAGAGGGAACTACTCCTCAATAAGTAGCAATACCTGAAAAATGTAAATAACCACGGGGTGAGTCAACGAACTCAGTGATGTAGTTTGGAAACAATGTAAAAGACCAAAGATGGTGGGGGATATAATAATACCAAAATCCTTTTTATAAACCATCATTTATTTTTTAAATCAAATCCCACTAGTATATCATTTTCATTAAAACGATTCAATTAGGGCGGCATAAATAAACCGAGTTTCACCCATCGATGAGCTCGAAAACCCATTGGGAGAAATTCACATAAATCATCCTTTAATTTCATTGAAAATATATATACATATACTCTATGCCCTAATCTCCCAACGTTTGCCATTCATCATTGTAATGACTACAAGTGCTCCTGGCGTGTCACCTTTCGTGCCTCACAGTCCCAGGAGGATGCACTTGTGCCTCCTTAATGGAGCGTCCACAAGCCATCAATAGCTAGCACAATTTGCCCCTCATGGACCAGTATCATACCTCAATAGGGCAGGTCACACATGGACCATAATCACGCCACGATTAGGTTTACATAAAAATACCTCGATCGGGCAAGTCAAGTATGGACTCTCATCACACCACGATCATGTTTACATAAAACCAATTTTAAATATTTCATATCATCATATATATATATATATATATATAACCCACCCACAAAAGGGTGTATACTTGTGCAGTGGCATACTATACCATACTATACCCCAAATCAATAAAATATTTAATTTAAAACAATTAAAACATTTGTCATCAATGTCACTAAACATTAAGGCCAAACCACTCACATGTATGGGAGGTTCATATACTCCTGGAAATAAAAATCCACTATGCATCCGGTGCTCGCTGTCGCAACGTTATCCGAAACGACGAGGGTTGGGACTTAAGAAAATTACGGAGTCGCCACTAACCATTTTTGTTTAGGTGCAGTTAGTCACCTATTAAGAATCTACCTAACTTAGCATTGGCCGTTAGATGGCGTACTTAAGTTAGATAGGTCCCGGTCTACGAAACAGAGAACTGGAGTCGGGAGTACGGTTACGTGTGGGGAAGGATGAGCACCCCCACAACGCCCGTCAAGATGACGGTACCGATTAATTTAATGATATTTAGGCCTTAATTAAAAACATGTATTTTATAATTTTTCCTTTACTTTTGATTGATTTTTTTATTTTGGTAATTTTATATTTTTATTATTTCTATTATTAGAGCAAATTTAAAATGAAAGCAAATTTCAAAATATTTTCTTTTCTTTTTTATTATTTAAAAAAAAAAAGTAAATTCTTTCATTTTTTATTTTTTTATTTCATCATTTCATTTTTATAGTAAAACATTTGTACTGACATGTAGAATAGAATCATTGAATAATTTCTCCTTTCAAAAATTTATTTTCATTACTCCATTTTTTAAACAAATTTTGTTTCATTTTTTATATTTTTTTGAAAGTTGTTATCTTTATTGGATACTTACTAATTTTAAAATGAGAACAACTTTTATCAAGACCCTCTATGAATCTCGCTCAATTCTAAGTCCAATTCAAAAATAGTCACTTGTCTAGGAATCCGTACTAGGTGTGAATTTTCACTGTCCCAAATCGGATCCCGTGATAGCATCCTCATTTCTCTTACATAGCTTAAACCATATTTACAAATATTTGCCCTAAGATTATTTACTGATTTCATTGACCTTGATTATTATTACATTATCTTCGTTAGTTTTAAAAAAATGATTATTATTTATTATTTTCTTAAAATTAATACCCCATAATTTATTTAGATGCCTAAATGCATGGCATGTGAAATGTTATCTTACTAATTTTAAAAATAAGGATAGTAAGGATTTTATCAAGAACCACCGTGAATCTCGCCCAATTCTGGATCCGATTCAAAGCGGATCTTTTACCTAGAAATCCAAATCGGGTGTGAATTTTCACCTTCCCGAACCGAATCCCATGATCGGATCCACACTATCCGCATATCATTTCTCGCATGTATGACAAGAATATAATAATATGGACAATAATAAATATGTGAGGAAATGCACACCTTAAGGAAATTTTTTATTTCGAAATTAATTCATTTATTTTCTTTATCTTAAAAGACTTTGGTTCTTTTTCTTAAGGAAAAACGTTATTTTTGCTCAATAGAAATTTCATTTTTTTGTTTTGTTAAGGATCCATTTTTCATTATTAAAATTTACTAAATCAAATACCCATTTTGACAATATAAACCAACATAGGTTACGGGACACCTAGCAAACATCATCTTGCCAAAAAATAAATAAATAAAAATAAATAAAGCACATGAATTATTTTTTTATTTCACCAGACATGATTAGGCTTTAAAATCCATCATGGCCACAAAACCAAGCAAATTGAAAAGCAATCATATATTCATATTCATAAGCAGATAAAAGGGCCAATAAAGTAAAACAAAATGGAAAAGTAAAGTTACCCAAAAGTAAAGATGATTTTGTTGTCCAATGGGTCTTGTCAGTTTAGGAAGAGAATATGAGCCTTTGCTTTGGCTCGTATGGACAAAGTGAGGGGCCTCTCGGTGGGAGGCAATGCCGAAATCAGCTAAAAGGAATGGAAAACGATGGCCTTTTTTTACTGGAAAACTTGCACCAAACCTTTCACTGATCAGATTTCAAAGAAAGGATTACAAGCAAAAAAAACACTTCTTTTCAAAAAACTCTAGAACCAAAAAACTGCCCTCCCTTTTTTTTTGTGATCGGCTGTGCTTGGCTCTCATTTCTACTTTTTTTACTTTGGTTGGCCTCTCTTTATATATTTTTCTTTGCTTGGCCCCCCGTCTCTCTCTTTTTTCTTTGGTTGGCCCCCCTCTCTAAGATTTTCTTTGGTTGGCCCCCCTTTCTACGTTTTTTTCTTTGGTTGGCCCCCCCTCTCTACTTTTTCTTTGCTTGGCCCCCCTCTCTACGTTTTTTCTTTGGTTGGCCCTCCCTCTCTACGTTTTTTTTTTGTTGGCAGCTGTTAAGCAGGAATTGTTGAAAGAGCCCTCGCGTGTTAAACCTCTTTGAATTTTAAATTTGCAGATGAAGGTTTAGTTGGTGGAACAGGAGGTGGGGGCAAATGAAGTGATGGATTTGAGGCAAAGGAAGGTGGGAGGAGAGAGTGAGAGAGTGGGGATTCAATGGGGCCCGTGCTGTGCAAGTTTTCCACATTTTTTGAGGGACATACCGCTGATTGCATTGAGGGAATCTCGGAGCTGAGTGAGCAGAGATAAACCAGCTGGCATTTGGGATGATTTTGATTTTTGATTTTTTTCGTCTTTATTCCCCTTGCAAGGCTAGCATCACCTTCATTAAGCTTGAACCAATTGGAGCATGAGTTGAATTCTACGAGCCAATCACGTTCCAACAGACATGCTTGGCTGAGCTGGACGGCAAATTTCCCATGTTTCAAATGAAGTTGGTTGCTTTTAAGAGTCAATTTCGTGTATGGCATCCAATAGTCATGATGATATGCCTTGATATTGTACACTGCCTGATTATAAATTGATGAGATCGTGGCCATTTGATTTGCTTTTGTTGTTTTATTATTCAAGGTCACATGAGTTGTGAATCAACCACTTGCAATCTTTAGTGACGTGGGTGCATGAGCAAAAACATCTAGTGCAACACGTTATTTGTGAACTCCTTTTTTATTATTGCAATTAACTACTTTGTAGCACCTAATGAAAGCTAACATGCCAGCACGTAAATATTAACACTTTGGGTGCAACTTTTTTAATCACCTGGTACCCTACTACTATGGCACATTGTTTTCTCTAATGCAGAAATAGCATTTGAAGATTCTTTCTTCTTTGTGGGCAACTATAATACAACGAATTAGGAAGTGAGAAAAAAGGTGAAAACTGGTTAGGAAATAATTCCCACGTTAGCTCCCTTTTCTTTTTTTGTAATTTTTATTTTATGAAAAGATAAATAAAAGTAATTTCATTTTCTTTAATTATTATCCAATTCCACTCCATTCAAAAAGCTCAATATTCAATATAGAACAACCAACCTCCAACAATTTTGGATTAGTTTGGGACCCAAAATTGGACCAATAAAAAAAGAAATTCATTTTATGATTTTTTGTATATAAGTTTTTTTGTATTTTTTTTTAAATAAGGACAAATACAACTAAAGTTAAATTTATTGAGTTCATTTTATTCACTTCATGATCAATTTGAGTTCATCTTAACTTAGAAATTAAAATTCCTAGATAACAAATTAATCCTTAAATGCACCAAGCTTAAATTGGAACATTAATTCTTTCCAATGGTTAAGTTAAGACCACGACCAAATTATCAATAAAAAAGACTAGGGAACTCAGTGAAAAATTAGTGTCTACAGTTGCCCCTCTTGGCATATTTCTTGAGTATCTAGAAGTGCACGCTTCTAGAGAATCAAGAAATAAGCAAAGATGTAGACACCGCTTTTATTATTAGAACAAAAAGTTTCTGCACAGACCTCGTTGAGAGGGTATTAACGAAAAATAAAAAGTTTTACAAAGACCTCGTGGAGAGGGCAACAATGCAATAAAAACAGTTTTGCAAGGATCTCGTGGAGAGGGCAACAATGCAAGATAAATCATTTTACTAGGACCTCGTTAAGAGGGCAACAATGCAAAATAAACAAATTTGCAAAGACCTCGTTGAGAGGGCAGCGTTGCAATGAAAAATAGTTTTACAAAGACCTCGTTGAGAGGGCAACAATACAATGAAAAATATTTTGCAGAGACCTCATTAAGAGGATATTTTGCAGAGACCTCATTAAGAGGGCAACAATGCAATGAAAAATATTTTGTAGAGACCTCGTTGAGAGGGCAACAATGTAAGATAAAAGATAGTTTTGCAAAGACCTCGTTGAGAGGGAAAAAATGCAATGAAAAATAGTTTTGCAAAGACCTCATTGAGAGGGCAACAATGCAATAAAAATAGTTTTACAAAGACCTCGTTGAGAGGGCAACAATGCAAGATAAAAGATAATTTTGGAAAGACCTCGTTGAGAGGACAACAATGTAATAAAAAACAAAGTACTGCGGAAAGCCTGTAAGGGAAACATTGTATTGAGATATGGACTATTGGACATTCCTTTGACCTGTAAAAGATACTTATGTCCTATCCTGATCAAATAAATGAAGGAATGATAGGCATTTTTTATGAAGATCTAATGCTATCATGTGATGATCATGTTATGATATATGAAATGTTCAATGTTTGATGACAAGTTTTAATGTCCTCCTGATCCATATTCCTGGTAACATGAAATCCTTTGGTAAATTCAAACATCTCTCCATTTGCTCTGACTTGATAAATCTTAGGCGCATCAATGTCTCAACCCAAACTTTGATACTACTGCACATTACTAGTAATTTGGCTTTCAGTTTTCCTTTTGAGGACCTTCCCTTGACATTTTGTTCGTCAAACCTAGCTCAATACCTTTGAATGAAAAACGAGCATTTTCACGCATGTTTTGTTTTCCACTTGTTTATTCATATTTTGAAATTCATGAACAATCTTAATGCAAACATTGGATAAATCAACAACAAAAATTTCATTGCATAATTAAGAAGTGAGACCAAAGTAAACAGTCAATCCATTTGATTCAAACTCAAGCAAGATAGACAAGGTTTGTACAATTTGAAACAATGAGTATACATTAATCAAAGATTAGAGGAAGGATAAAGGTACCTCCCGACAATGAATACTCAGAAACATGTGCATGCAGGATCTGAGTTCTCTTGATTGGCTAACAATACCAACGTCATTAAGTGATCTGATCTTGCCCCAATTAGACCCATTGAGAATTGATTTAGCTCATTGAAATGTTGTGCTTATACCTTTCTCTTCCTCCAGCTTAAGCCGCCTTTTCAGGTTTTCAACTTAAGCAACCCCCAGTCGATCTAAGCTGCCCTTTCGGGTTTTCAACTTGGACCTCTCCTTTTCTTTCTCCCTTTTTTATTTTTATTATTTTTTTCACTTTTTTCACTTTCATTTTTTAATTTCTTCTTATTTCTTTTTCTCTTCAGGCATAATATTTCTTCACAGCATCGGCATTAATAGGGCTCGGAAACTCCCTTCCATCCATTCTTGTAAAATCAAAGTTCCACCAGAAAAGACCTTTTTAACAACATTTGGGCCTTCCCAATTCGGTGCCCATTTACCTCGAGTATCTCGTTGATTTGGGAGTATCTTTTTCAGCGCTAATTCCCCTTCACTGAACTGTCTTGGTTTCACCTTCTTCTCATAAGCTCGCATCATTCTTTTATGGTATAACTGGCCATGGCAAAGTGCGGCGAGACGCTTTTCTTCAATTAAGTTTAACTGATCATATCTTTCTTGGATCCAATCTGCCTCATCCAAGTTCACTTCCCTAAGTACCCTGAGATATGGAATTTCTACTTCAATGGCACCACTGCTTCCAGTCCATATACCAGTGAAAAAGGAGTTGCCCCAGTAGATGTCCTTACTGCAGTGCGATAAGCAAGAAGAGCAAAAGGTAACTTTTCATGCCAATCTTTATAAGTTTCACTCATCTTAGCCACAATCTTCTTAACGTTCTTGTTGGCTGCCTCCACTGCCCCATTCATCTTAGGTCGATAAGGCGCAGAGTTATTGTGAGTAATTTTGAACTGAGAACACAATACCTTCATCATTCCACTGTTCAAATTTTGAGCATTATCTGAGATAATCTGTTCCGGAAGGCCATACCTGTAAATGATTTCCTTTTTCAAAAACTTAGCGACCACTGACTGAGTGACACTGGCATATGAGGCTGCTTCAACCCACTTGGTAAAGTAGTCAATCATTACAAAGATATACTGGTGACCATTTGATGCTTTTGGAGTAATCGGGCCAATAACATCCATTCCCCATATCGAGAAAGGCCAAGAAGGTGCCATAACATGTAGCAGATTGGGAGGAGCATGAATTTGATCCGCATAAATTTGACATTTGTGGCACTTTCTAGTGTAATTAATGCAATCCGATTCCATGGTCAACCAGTAATGGCTGGACCTCATAATCTGCCTCGCCAATTTGTGACCACTAGCATGAGTTCCACAAACTCCCTAATGTACTTCACCCATAATTCTTTGAGCTTCCATAGCTGCCACACATCTTAACAAGACCTGATCTCGGGTTTTCTTGTATAAGATCTCTCCATCCAAGCAGAAGTTCATTGATAATCTCCGAATGATCTTCTTGTCATTTCCTGAAGCATGATCGGGATACTTTTGATATTTAAGGAACTGTACAATATCACAATACCACGGTTTGCCATCTTCTTCCTCCTCAACATTCATGCAATGCGCCGGTTCACCTTTCCAGTCAATCCTGATCGACGGAATCTCTATGTCTGTGCCAACTTTAAACATGGAGGCCAACGTAGCCAAAGCATTTGCGACTTGAAGTTCTTTATAAGATCTTGGATATAATCATGGTAAAGGACTAGCTTTGAATCTCTTGTCTCCCATTCTCCCTTTAACTGGTATATCACAAGCGCAGAATCACCATACACTTTCAAAGTCTCCACTTTTCTTTCTATGGGCATTTGAATGCCCAGAACACATGCTTCATATTCTGCCATATTATTGGTGCACCTAAAATCCAACCTTGCGGTAGCTAGGAAGTGATTACCCCCTGGGGATGTTAATACTGCCCCGATCCCATGGCCAATTGCATTTGATGCCCCATCAAAGCACATTGTCGATGTCTCATTGTCTTTTGATTCCTCACCGACTTGGAATATTACCATTAAATCTTCATCAGGGAAATCAAAATCCGTAGGCTCGTAATCATCGTCAACCCTTTCTGCCAAGAATTCTGCCACGACACTTCCTTTGATGGCCTTTTAGGAGACATACTGTATATCATATTTCGATAACAATACCTACCACCGAGCAATCCTTCCCGACAATCCTGGTTTCTCAAATATGTATCTAATGGGGTCCAACTTTGCTACCAATAAAGTGGTGTGGTACAACATGTATTGCCTTAATCGATGAGCGGCCCAAGCCAATGCACAACACATTTTCTCTAATGGAGAGTATTTGGCTTCATATTCTGTGAATTTCTTACTCAAATAGTACACTGCATGTTCTTTCTTTCCATTTTCATCTTGCTGCCCCAGTACACATCCCATGGAGTTTTCAAACACAGTGAGGTACAAAATCAATGGCCTTTCGGGTACCGGAGGCACCAGTACTGGTGGATTAGTAAGATAATCCTTGATTTTCTTAAAGGCATTCTGACATTCTTCTTCCCATTCACCCGGATCCCGCTTCTTGATTAATTTGAAAATTGGGTCGCATTTAGCAGTCAACTGTGAAATGAATCTGGCAATGTAATTCAATCTCCCAAGAAAACCTCTGACTTCTTTCTGGGTTTTAGGCGGTGGCAAGTTTTGGATGGCTTTAATCTTATCCGGGTCTACTTCGATCCCTTTTTCACTAACCATAAACCCTAACAACTTTCCAGATGTTGCCCCAAATGTGCACTTGGCTGGGTTCAACCTAAGCTTGTATTTCTACAACCTTTTGAACAACTTTCTCAAATTGGTTATATGCTCATCCACTGTTCGAGCTTTTGCAATCATATCATCAACGTACACTTCAATCTCCTTATGCATCATGTCATGAAACAAGGTCACCATGGCTCTTTGGTAAGTAGCACCAACATTTTTCAACCCAAATGACATGACATTGTAATTGAAAGTCCCCCACACAGTGATGAAGGTTGTTTTTTGCTTATCTTCAGGTGCCATCTTAATCTGATTATACCCAGAAAACCCATCCATAAATGAGAACATAGAATAACGGGCAGTATTATCGACCAAACTGTCGATATGTGGCAGAGGAAAATTGTCCTTAGGACTGACCTGATTCAAATCTCGATAATCTAAACGCATCCGCACTTTTCCATCCTTCTTTGGTACCGGAACTATATTAGCAACCCACTCTGGGTACTTTGCTACTTCAAGAAAACCAGCATCTAACTGCTTCATCACTTCTTCTTTTATTTTCAATAGCATCTCTGGTTTCATTCGCCTTAGCTTTTGCTGAACTGGCTTACATTCTGGCTTGATCGGTAACTTATGCACTACAATTTCTGGATCTAGTCCTGGCATGTCTTGATACAACCATGCGAAAACATCTGAATATTCTTTTAGCAAGTCAATCAACTTGCTTTTCTCCCTCTGATAAAGTGGTGCCTATTTTCACTTCTTTCTTATCCCCTTCTGTACCCAAATTTACCAACTTCGTGGTTTCCTTTTGAGGCAATATTTGCCTTTCCTCTCGCTCAACCAATCTTAGTAAGTCTTGGGGTAGATCAGAGTCATCAATATCATCACTATCAACTTCCCCAGTATCAATCAACCTTTCAAAATCAAACTCAGGCCCACTGCTCATGTTATCTTCGTATTCATTGACTGTGGACCTGCAAAAAAAGGTTTGAAACGGATATATACAAAGAAATAGAATAGGGATACATAATAAATAAAGCAATGAATTATGAAAGAAAGTTAATAGGCAGCATTTAAGAGGAAAGTATAGGAATTAAATTTTCAATGTAAACTTTGTTGCATCAAAATCTGAGCATGCATCAATTTGTCATTGAGTTTCAAATTATGTATAAACAAAAAGAAAGCCTTAAAGTATCCATAAAAATACTTATCAACACTCTTAGGCATAAGTGTCGATTTGACAAACAGAAGTTCAAAGTGATTACATCTGCTCAAAAGAAAGCACAGTCGAAATTTCCATGACGGACCAATTGTCCCATTCGATAGCAGCGGTAGTCTTAAAGATCAAAGTGTCCAACTGATCTAACTCTTCTTCATCAATGACTTGGATGGCTACATCTTGCAGAGCTTTTTGTACTGACTGAACTGATGCCGTCTTCAAACCATGCTGACCTACATTAACCCATCCGGCTGAGACAAAAGATTGATTGATGTGAGGAAACTCTATCCTTCCCCACTCCACATTTCTCCTTTCCAATCTAGCCAATCTTCGGTTCTTTTTCTTCTCCTTCATTTGCTACTTCTCTTTCCAAGATGGCCTAAAACCTAAGCCAAATGTGTTATCTTGGCTGGGCCAATCTATCAAATCACATTTCCCTTGCAAATTCCTACCTAATCCTTTCCCATCTGACCAACCCTTATCTTGCATCTGCTTCTTTTGGACAACTAAGTAAACTAGCTTTTGGCTCGTGCCTTTCTCAAACATGACTTCCACAATCTCAAAAGATCGAAATGAGCATTCCAGAGCCTCTTCAGCTGCCTCAATATACGGAGAATCTGATGATTGAGCCACCAGTATATCCTCTTCACCTTCACTGTCACAATAGTCCTTTCTACTCTGAACTTAACCTTCTGATGTAAGGTTGAAGGAACTGCCCCGGCCAAATGGATCCATTGTCGGTCCAGCAAACAGGTATAAGAAGGGTTGATATCCATAACTTGGAATACAAGCTCAAATGTGACCGGACCAACCTGGAAAGGAATCTCCATAGTGCCTAACACTTCTCTCTAAGTTCCATCGAATGCCCGGACGATTAAGTTACTTGACTGCATATGGGACATGTCAATCGGTAATTTTTGTAGAGAACAAAGAGGCATCACATTTAAGGCAGACCCATTATCTATAAGTACTTTGGCCATGGTATACCCTTTACAGCGGATGGTAATGTGAAGCTTTAGGGATACCCCTACCTCCCGAAGGTATCTCATCATCTGTAAAAGTGATATAGTTGGATTACCGATACTACCGACTATATAGTCCATGTCAACTATAGAAATATTCTTGGACACATAAGCTTGGCTCAAAGCTTTTAGTAATGATTCTCGGTGGGCTTCTGAACTTAACAGCAATGAGAGTAATGAGATACGAGCTGGAGTTTTGTTCAACTGATCCACCACACTGTATTCGCTCTATTTTATTATCTTGAGGAATTCTTCGGGCTCATTAACATTGGCATCCCTAGCCATTTCCTTCTCCAACACCACATCTTGTGCAATTACCGGCCCTTCATCTACCTTGGCCTTTCCTTTCGAAGTTTCGACATTATCAGAAGAATAGATCCTACCACTCCTAGTAATCCCATCAACATCAGACACTGGTAGAACCGCCGATTCACCAACTTTTTCCATAGTAGAAAAGCTACATTCATAATTCCATGGAACTTGATGCTTATCCTTGTAAGAGAAAGGTTGGGGAAGATTAACTACAAGTGGCGAAGCAGGTGTCAGAGTTGGCTTTTTATCATAGTATACTACGAAAAGTTTAGGTTTAGGTGGCTCATCATAATATACCACAAAAGGCTTTGGTTGTGGATGAGTCTCTATGACAGGTGTAATAGGTGTGGGAACAAATGGTTTTGACTTCATGGGATCATCATAATGAACCATAAATGGTTTCGGCCTTGGAGCCTCATCATAATAGACCATAAACGGTTTCACTGTTTCTCTTCCATCGCCCACTACATTCACATCTAAGTCTCCAGTCTCTACATAAAACTCTATCACAGATTGATCCATCATTCTTTGTACCATTTTACGAAAATGAGTACAGCACTGTATGTCATGATTCGTCTCACCACAATAACAACAATCATCCTTAATTTCCAACTCTTTCCCTCGAATCATTTGGGCCTTGACCAAAGCCCTGAAGATGACTACCATAGGGGTTGTGACCTCTTCAACTGACCTCTTGATGTATTCACCCCCTCTGACCATGTTCACAGCTGTCCCTCCATGGTTAGGTAACGGATTTTGCCTTACATTAGGCTGTTGATTCTTATTAAAGCTTACTTTCCCTCCTTCACCAAGTCTTGAACTTTAAGCTTTAATGCATAGCAGTCTTCAGTAGAGTGGCCGGCTGCACCATTGTGATAGTCACAATGCTCATTGGGTTTATACCAATTAGGATATGGAGGGGTATAGGTTCTAGTGACACGAGGCTTTTCCACTAAACCTTGTTGCAATAATTGAGGGAGTAAGGCAGTGTAAGTGTAAGGAATGGGATCAATGTGGGTTTTGGGTGGTCGATTTTGTCTTTGGATGTTTCCACTATTTGGGGTTAAAGTGTTTGGGGTAGGGAATGCTTGTGTGGTAGGCATAGGTTGGAAAGCTGGCCCAGAGGCAATATAATTGGTAGTAGGAGCTTGGTATTAGTATGGGGTTGGTGGACGAGTATATGAACCTTGAGGTTGTTGGTAGCCACTGGTCGGGTATCGATAATGTGCATACCCCTGATATGGATTCTGATATTAATACTGAGGTTTGGGTTGGTATTCTCCATGTCCAGTTGCATTTACTTCTCCATCTTTCTTTTTAGGGTTTTGGTTCTTCTTAGTTGAACTAGACTCAGACCCTTCAATCTTGCCACTCTTTATGGCACTTTCTACCATTTCCCTGATCAACACCATATCTGTAAAACTCTTTGTTGCCCCTAACAGCAGATGGCTGTAGTATGGGCCTTTCAGCGTATTAACAAACATCCTAGTTGTCTCCTTTTCAGTTAAAGGGGGTTGAACTTGGGCAGCCATATCCCTCCATTGCTAGGCATATTCAATGAAAGACTCAGTACTCTTCTTCTCCATGTTCTGCAAGGTTAACCTATCATGTACCAAATCAGACATATGCTGGTATTGGCTGATAAAAGCCGGAGCCAAGTCATACCACGAATGAATGTTGCGCCTGTCAAGCCTATTATACCAACGGGTTGCTGACCCGGTAAGACTGTCCTAAAAGAAACGAATGAGCATCTTATCATCTTTGGAATAAGCCGCCATCTTTCAACAATACATAGTGATGTGGTCATGAGGACAACTTGTTCCACTATACTTTTCGAATTCTGGAACCTTAAATTTTGGTGGTATCACCAATCCATCCACCAAACTCAATTCACTAGCATTAATAGTACCATATGCCTTAGTTCCTTCCATAGCCCTAAGCCTCTCCTCAATCTGGCTTAGTACATGTTGATTTCCCCCTTCCCCTGTGGATACATCTTTTTCCAACTCGACCGTATGACCAACATCAAGAATGACCACTGGGTTGGTAGGGGTACGTCCGGGTGCTAGAGGTGCCATGTTAAATGTAGGAAGTGAAGCATACTGAGCTGTAGATGGGGACCCGCCGTTAACAACGGTGGGTTGAGGTTGTGGGACAAAAGGATATCCACTAGGTGGTGGTGGTGGAAAATTGGATATCGTTTGGCGTGCAGGTGGTATAGGCGCATTCACATTTTGGGTTGGTTGAGGTAGAGACAAATTTGGCTTAAGGCCAAATGGGTGGGAAGAGGTGTTTTGAGATGATTGTCCTGTAGGGTTCCCACCCGCATTTGCCATGTATTGCTCCCTCATACTGCTCATCATTTCTGCCATTTGGTCTAATTTCAATTGCAGTTCTTCATTTGTCTTTCTCAAAGTTTCTATCTCGGCCGCTTGTTCTTCCATGATAATTCTGGTTTGCAATCTCGTAAGGTTCTCCTGGGTTGCCGCTCTATCTTGAAACCTTCGTTACCACAAACGTGAATTAGACTTTGTTGTTCATTGAAAAAGCTTAATAAAATCCATCTTTTGTTTGTTTAGTAGAAATGAATTAACATGATGCATGCGTGACATGATGCGTGACTATAAAATCTAAAATTCGCCGTACATCAATTAGAAGCAAGTGAATTTATTTATAACTTCCTAAGAGTTCAGTACAAAAACATAACCCTCATAACAAGAGTTAATAACATAAACGCCTTCCAAACTACATTCCCTTTTAAGTAAACCTTCCTAACACATTTCATTAAAATCCAGGACACGATTAGCTTTGTTGATGACATCTCGCAGAAGATCAATCAATACTTGCCATTCAGGTCTAGTGGTGTTGTGGTTGCCTCTAAAAGCATCGCTCTGGCTTTTATTCCTTCCGCCTCTGCCTTCCTACTATTAATATGATACATCATGAATCCCGCTTCTAGACATTTACGCCCATATTCTCCATCCCTTTGTTCCGCAAATTGTTTCAAAGCAAGGTATTCCTCATTAAGCTGATCTTGATGCTGTATTAACCCATCCACTTGCTGTTGTAGCTGAAGGACTTGCTGCTGTAACTGAAGGTATTGCTGATATAAGGGAGTTTGCTGTAGAAATTGCACTTTGTGATTCAGCATTACTACTTCGTTTTGTAGTTCTTGCCTCTTGGTTTGTTCTTCCTCAAAAAGTGCTCTGAAATTGGCATTTTGCTCCAATTCTTGACTCAACTTTGTTACTTCGACTTCCAGACTCTGCCTCATTACTTGTTCTTCTTCCCTCAAACTAGAGTTCTTTTGTAATTCAGCACTCAATTTTGCTATCTCATTCTCCAAATTCTGCCCTTTTGACTGTCCTGCCTTCACAGTAGACCTCAAACTATTGTTTTCCTTTTCTAACTCTATCATCTTTTGTAAGTCAACACCTTTGAATGAAGTGGAAGTCGTCTTCCTTTTCAATTCTTGTTCCAGATTACTACACTGAGCCCGCTGAGCTTCTAAGTTCTTTCTAAGCCTTTGGATTTTAGATGCTTGGCTTTCTAGTTGGACATAATAGGATGCTGCTTCATTGCTTTCCTGGGTATACTCTCCCTTCCATTCTTGGATCTTTTTTCCTTTGTGTTCCACCATGTGTTTTTCCAAAGAGACATGCAATCCTAAAGTCTGGATTTTTCCTTCCATTGTGAATTTCTGCTTTTTCCATTCTTTCTTTTCATGCTCATGTCTTTTGGTCAATTCCGCTACCTTGGTACCATCTTTGAGAATCTGATTTTCGATGGTTAATTCGGTCACAATGTTTCTTCCATCATTTCCCACAGGGTGAGTGGGATCCAATACTTCAGGTTGTTTACCATCATTCACTTTTTGCTCATGCCATATCTCATATTCCAATGTTGCAGCTTCTGAGGGTTCACCCCATCCTACCACATTCTTCTTTTTCCAGGTTGCAACATAATCCAACCCCTTTTTTATGTCATCGGCTTCTTGGTAGTCAAGTTCAACGATGTTCAAGCCATTGGTTACTGGAATGAACTGTTCCGATCCATATTGCCTCATTGCCAAAAGCGGTAAATAACTGATAACTCCCCAAAGCCCCATAAGTGGCATCCATGGATCTCCTGCAATTTGGAACCTTATCTTAGCTCTGGGCATCCAATAGGTTTCCAAACCACTTTTTCACTAGTTAATTCTTTTAGCATCTTGATCCATTCCTTCTTTGTCTTTTTCTCCCATCGAACCTTACTAGCTTGCTCGAAATAGTCTTGATGCCAATATTTGCAATTGAAATACTTCAGATGGCTTATTCCCTAAACTTGCAACAATTGCAGACATGTTTTGAGCTGAGACTCTTTGCGATATCGGGAATAATTCAAAGCACGTAGAGTTTCTGCCACTATTGTTGTAGATGGATCTACCTTGTGTAGCAACTGCTCTACTATACTCACTACTTCATAATCCACATACCCGATTGTCTTAGGGAATATAACCAGACCATAAATCAGTAAAGCAAACACATTGAGGCCTTGATCATCATTGGGGCGTTGTTCCACAAAGTTGTACAAAGACTCGGCTTCATAACCATCTGTCTTCCTACTTTTCACTAATTCATCAGCTTCTTCCGGAGTCACTCTCATAATACCACTGAGTTTCTTAGACAGAGATCTTTTATTAAACCTCCTCCAATAGATTTTTCCTCTATAGTCTTTGGGAACATCAATCAACTGTGCATACTCTTCCGGAGTGGGTATCAAATCAACTTCATTGAAGACAAAACAGCGATAAAAAGGATTCCAAAAATGAACCATAGCTCGAACGAACCCTTTGTCAACTTTAATCTTCATTAGAGGGGCTATATTCCTATACTTCTCATGGAACCTTTGTTGACGCATGGCACCCCAACTTCCCCAAATTCTGAGCAACTGTGATACATCATTGTGTTCTAGGTTGAGTCGAAACTCCACAGGCAATTTAGGCTTGGAGCTTTCTGGTAGGCGATCACCCATTTTTCCTTCACTACTGAGGCAAATGAATTGCGCTGGGTCGATCTCTATCTCCACCCCATTTTGCACCGAAGCCTCTTCAGAAGCCATACTTAAATCCTTTTTCTTGATAATTGATACACGGCAAATACCTACTTTTGATGTATGAAGATGCAAAGAATGCAGATGACAAAGAAAAAGAAAAATATTTAAATTAGTAACAAAACCATGAGTAATAATTAAGAATAGATAATAAATAGACTTTGCATGAATGCCCCATTCTATTTAATTTAAAAACCAAAAGGGTTAAGCAAATATGCCCTAAGGCAGGTAGTCATCCTAATATGGCCAAAAATGCTTGACCACTCTACGGTCTTCATTACAAAAGCACAAATAGTTAAAAAGGATAGGAGTTGTTCCTTCATGTGTCCTATTTCAAGGTTGCGCTCATTAAGGGTTTGGCCCTATCTAAATTTGGCTACTCACAGGTGACCTATATGATGGTTATGGTCGTGCCATCTAAAGATGCCCAGACTGTCCTTATTTCACCATCTATCATAGGCTAGTAAGGCCTCCAATCCTAGCCCATTATAGGCTCATTGGAAAGGATTCAGTCTGAGTGGGGGTTTTTCGCTTAGAAACTCACTATGAGGAGTTGCCCCATGCGAGTAAGCTACTTTGCCTTCTCCTAAATAGGTGATATCCAATTGTGGACTTATGCATGTAACGCAAATGTGAGTGTGTGTGAAGGAACATACAAACCTTTCCAATTTACCAATATACCCAAAATGCCACATTAATCAACAAGTAATAAACTTCTATTCACAACAAAAGGCAAAGAGATTAGTAACAACAAGAAAACATGTACATTCATGAGCAAATAAAGCATCAAATTCCTAACATGCAAACTAGGATCCAATTTATTATCTTGCATTTACCAAAATGAGATGCAAAATCATGCAATCAAAAAGTTGAAATAAGATTTAAAAAAAATAAATAAAATAAATAAATAAAATTAAGGCCTAAATAATTATTAAATTAATTCCCGATTTGACTCTCTAACCAGTCCCCAGCGGAGTCGCCAAACTGTCGCAACGTTATCCGAAACGACGAGGGTTGGGACTTAAGAAAATTACGGAGTCGCCACTAACCATTTTTGTTTAGGTGCGGTTAGTCACCTATTAAGAATCTACCTAACTTAGCATTGGCCGTTAGATGGCGTACTTAAGTTAGATAGGTCCCGGTCTACGAAACAAAGAACTGGAGTCGGGAGTACGATTACGTGTGGGGAAGGATGAGCACCCCCACAACGCCCGTCAAGATGACGGTACCGATTAATTTAATGATATTTAGGCCTTAATTAAAAACATGTATTTTATAATTTTTCCTTTTCTTTTGATTGATTTTTTTATTTTGGTAATTTTATATTTTTATTATTTCTATTATTAGAGCAAATTTAAAATGAAAGCAAATTTCAAAATATTTTCTTTTCTTTTTTATTATTTTAAAAAAAAGTAAATTCTTTCATTTTTTATTTTTTTATTTCATCATTTCATTTTTATACTAAAACATTTGTACTGACATGTAGAATAGAATCATTGAATAATTTCTCCTTTCAAAAATTTGTTTTCATTACTCCATTTTTTAAACAAATTTTGTTTCATTTTTTATATTTTTTTGAAAGTTGTTATCTTTATTGGATACTTACTAATTTTAAAATGAGAACAACTTTTATCAAGACCCTCTATGAATCTCGCCCAATTCTGAGTCCAATTCAAAAATAGTCACTTGTCTAGGAATCCGTACTAGGTGTGAATTTTCACTGTCCCAAATCGGATCCCGTGATAGCATCCTCATTTCTCTTACATAGCTTAAACCATATTTACAAATATTTGCCCTAAGATTATTTACTAATTTCATTGACCTTGATTATTATTACATTATCTTCGTTAGTTTTAAAAAAATGATTATTATTTATTATTTTCTTAAAATTAATACCCCATAATTTATTTAGATGCCTAAATGCATGGCATGTGAAATGTTATCTTACTAATTTTAAAAATAAGGATAGTAAGGATTTTATCAAGAACCACCGTGAATCTCGCCCAATTCTGGGTCCGATTCAAAGCGGATCTTTTACCTAGAAATCCAAATCGGGTGTGAATTTTCACCTTCCCGAACCGAATCCCATGATCAGATCCACACTAACCGCATATCATTTCTCGCATGTATGACAAGAATATAATAATATGGACAATAATAAATATGTGAGGAAATGCACACCTTAAGGAAATTTTTTATTTCGAAATTAATTCATTTATTTTCTTTATCTTAAAAGACTTTGGTTCTTTTTCTTAAGGAAAAACGTTATTTTTGCTCAAGAGAAATTTCATTTTTTTTTGTTTTGTTAAGGATCCATTTTTCATTATTAAAATTTACTAAATCAAATACTCATTTTGACAATATAAACCAACATAGGTTACGGGACACCTAGCAAACATCATCTTGCCAAAAAATAAATAAATAAAAATAAATAAAGCACATGAATTATTTTTTATTTCACCGGACATGATTAGGCTTTAAAATCCATCATGGCCACAAAACCAAGCAAATTAAAAAGCAATCATATATTCATGTTCACAAGCAGATAAAAGGGCCACTAAAGTAAAACAAAATGGAAAAGTAAAGTTACCCAAAAGTAAAGATGATTTTGTTGTCCAATGGGTCTTGTCAGTTTAGGAAGAGAATATGAGCCTTTACTTTGGCTCGTATGGACAAAGAGAGGGGCCTCTCGGTAGGAGGCAATGCCGAAATCAGCTAAAAGGAATGGAAAACGATGGCCTTTTTTTTTACTGGAAAACTTGCACCAAACCTTTCACTGATAAGATTTCAAAGAAAGGATTACAAGCAAAAAAAAACGCTTCTTTTCAAAAAACTCTAGAACCAAAAAACTGCCCTCCTTTTTTTTTTTTGTGATCGGCTGTGCTTGGCTCTCCTCTCTACTTTTTTTCTTTGGTTGGCCTCTCTTTATATATTTTTCTTTGGTTGCCCCCCCCCCCTCTCTCTTTTTTCTTTGGTTGGCCTCCCTCTCTATGTTTTCTTTGGTTGGCCCCCCTTTCTACGTTTTTTTCTTTGGTTGCCCCCCCTCTCTACTTTTTCTTTGCTTGGCCCCCCTCTCTACGTTTTTTCTTTGGTTGCCCCCCCCCCTCTCTACATTTTTCTTTGGTTGGCAGCTGTTAAGCAAGAATTGTTGAAAGAGCCCTCGCGTGTTAAACCTCTTTGAATTTTAAATTTGCAGCTGAAGGTTTAGTTGGTGGAACAGGAGGTGGGGGCGAATGAAGTGATGGATTTGAGGCAAGGGGAGGTGGGAGGAGAGAGTGAGAGAGTGGGGATTCAATGGGGCCCGTGCTGTGCAAGTTTTCCACATTTTTTGAGGGACATACCACCGACTGCATTGAGGGAATTTCAGAGCTGAGTGAGCAGAGATAAACCAGCTGGCATTTGGGATGATTTTGATTTTTGATTTTTTTTCGTCTTTATTCCCCTTGCAGGGCTAGCATCCCCTTCATTAAGCTTGAACCAATTAGAGCATGGGTTGTATTCTACGAGCCAATCACGTTCCAACAGACATGCTTGGCTGAGCTGGACTGCAAATTTCCCATGTTTCAAATGAAGTTGGCTACTTTTAAGAGTCAATTTCGTGTATGACATCCAATAGTCATGATGATATGCCTTGATATTGTACACCGCCTGATTATAAATTGATGAGATCATGGCCATTGGATTTGCTTTTGTTGTTTTATTATTCAAGGTCACATGAGTTGTGAATCAACCACTTGCAATCTTTAGTGACATGGGTGCATGAGCAAAAACATCTAGTGCCACACGTTATTTGTGAACTCCTTTTTTATTATTGCAATTAACTACTTTGTAGCACCTAATGAAAGCTAACATGCCAATACGTAAATATTAACACTTTGGGTGCAGCTTTTTTAATCACTTGGTACCCTACTACTATGGCACATTGTTTTCTCTAATGCAGAAACAGCATTTGAAGATTCTTTCTTCTTTGTGGGCAACCATAATACAACGAATTAGGAAGTGAGAAGAAAGGTGAAAACTGGTTAGGAAATAATTCCCACGTTAGCTCCCTTTTCTTTTTTTGTAATTTTTATTTTATGAAAAGATAAATAAAAGTAATTTCATTTTCTTTAATTATTATCCAATTCCACTCCATTCAAAAAGCTCAATATTCAATATAGAACAACCAACCTCCAACAATTTTGGATTAGTTTGGGAACCAAAATTGGACCAATAAAAAAAGAAATTCATTTTATGATTTTTTGTATATAAGTTTTTTTGTATTTTTTGTAAATAAGGACAAATACAACTAAAGTTAAATTTATTGAGTTCATTTTATTCACTTCTTGATCAATTTGAGTTCATCTTAACTTAGAAGTTAAAATTCCTAGATAACAAATTAATCCTTAAATGCACCAAGCTTAAATTGGAACATTAATTCTTTCCAATGGTTAAGTTAAGACCACGACCAAATTATCAATAAAAAAGACTAGGGAACTCAATGAAAAATTAGTGTCTACACTCGCCATGACCCACTCGCCGGTGCTCCGAATTCGTTATTAAAAACTTCTATTAAAAATCAATTTAAAATCAAAATATGCAATTGATGACTTAGGATGGCCTAATTTGGCTTTAACACCCTCGGGAATGGCTTTACACTTAACAAGATTGATTTCATCAATTTCAAGAAAGTCAACATATAGGGTCAAAAGTCAAAGTCAACGATAGGTAAAAGTCAACTCCAAAAAGTCAACAATTGACAATCAAAACTTGATCAACTCCAGGAAATGGTTCAACACTAAATCGGGATTGACTAGGATCATTTTCGAGTCAAAACAATAAAGGTTAAACTTGGTCAACTCGAATCAAAGTCAAGAAAAAGTCAACTTTGGCCATGTTCATATTTTGGCAGTTTTTCTACCCAGATTTCAATTGGCCATAACTTTCATTCTACAATTCGAAATAAGCCATATGATAACTCGATGGAAATATCTAAGAGTCTATTTTAAAAAGTTCTTCCACACCGACTCTATTTATCACTATAACAAGATCAAAATATCAATCAAAGCTACTGTCACCAGTTTCACACATTCACAGTGGCAGAAAATTTGAAAAATCATAACTCATTCTTTTCTTGGCCAATTGACTCCATTCTTGAACCAAATTAAAGCTCATTGAGTCTAATAAATTTTCTCAGTTGATCACTAAAGCCAGAATTGTCTTTAATTAATTTGAATTTAGCTCGCACTCCAATGTCACCTAAAAACTGATAGTTTGGTGAAATTGGAGAAAACTATAGTTTTCTCTATGCTAGGGTCGGAATTAGGGGAAGGCTATTATGAAAATAATGTAGAGGACTCAAAAACCTTTCAAACTAGACAAAATACACTCAAAATAGAGTTCATTTAATCACATAAATTTAGCTCGAATAGAGACTGTTCTAAGGGTAGAAAACCCTGAAATTTCAACATGAACATTTTCTTCCAAAATTCGAAACCTAGCCTATAGCTCATACTTTCTACGTGCAAATGGATAAATCCAAAAGCTCATTAAGGGTACAATAACATACCTTAATAGTTTCTTTCGAAACTAAGCCAATCTCTATCCTCTTCTACAAGATCCAAATTTTCTCTCCTCTGTTTCAAGCTCAACCAGCAAGCATTTCAACACACCAACACCACCAATTTGTAGAGCATGAAAAATTAATTAGAATAGGGTATTTGCATGTATAATTTCATGGAGAGATGAGAGAAGAAGGTTAGAGAGAAGTTTTTTTTCTCTCGCCCAGAGAGAGAAAGCTTCATTTGCATGAAATGTGTTTTGACTGATGGAGGAGGGCTGTTGGTACAGCCCAAGCCCTCTCCCATCCTTTTTACAATTTTCTTTTTTTAGAAAAATTGCAACTTAGCCCATCAACTTTGTAAAATTCCATTATTACCGCATAACTTTATAAATCTTTCAATTTAACCCTCGATTATACTTCCAAATCTTTTCAATTTCATCCTTGATACACCATCATCCAATTAAATTTTATCATTTGGGACTAAATGTTAAGTTCAATTAGGGTCAGAGTCCATAACTACAGCTCAATTGGTGAGAGGCATGCACATAGGAGCAACAAAACCCTTGGTGGCCTAGGTTCAAGGAGTGCTGCATGCACATTGGTACTCGAATTTGTGAGGGCCAAGGTACAATACCTTGAGTAGTGGTGACACTGGTTGCTGGGCCTAGAATAGGTGACTAGACCAGTAAAAGGCTCTGTGGGCCCGTCTCTCACAGTTAGGTAGCGCGACTTTATTTCGGACAGTGGATAGTAAGTCAACACGACTTAGCCACTACTAAAATCGAATCCACTGGCCAAATTTTGAGTCTGTTTTGAAACTATTATAAAATGTGCAAATATCACTTATACTTTGTAAAGGTTAACCTATTAATATTTTCTATATGGGTAAAAACAAAAGTATGAGTTTCATACACTGACTACTGCTATTTAAATTTCATACTGCATATGTGTTTTGAAACTACCTTGCTTATCATGTACAAGAATTACAATTATTGCAAAAATTAGGTTCAAAGTACTGTAAGTCTTGCGAGCTCCGAGTTGTGACAAAACACGTTGTTCACAATTCATAGTACGCAGCGGTTGTCATATCTTCGACCTTCGGATCGGCATGTGATAGAACGGGCTAAAGATATATATGTATATATATTTATGTTTTACAAGAAAAGGTTTTAAGAGAAAAGAAAAGAAATGAGGAAAGGATAGCCCTCGACGATACGAGAATCTCGATCAATGCGCAAGGTCGAGTCTCATTATGTTTTTATGGCTAGCCCATAGTTAGTTAATATTATTATTATCATTATTGTTTTAAATAAGAAGGTTATGGGGAAAGGTTTTATAAAGGTTTTCAAAAACAAAAAAAATATAAACATTTTCTAACTATTTTAGAATTACCTGACTCCCCAAACCCTATTTGATTGGCATTGAACCAAGACTACTCATTGAGTACACCGACCTCAGTATACTTATCCCATGTTCCTTTAATGTTTTTGCAAGTTAGATGTCCAGAGGCTCACTAGGAAAGGTCGGTGGCTTAAGAGTTAGTAGTTCCGTTGTGTAGGTAACCCTTCAAGCTAATCCATTGGTACTCAAATTTAAATAAATTATTTTATTAAATAATTTTCAATTATTATAAAAATTTTCTAATTAAAGTTTTAGAAAATTTTATTGTAGCTAAGAAACTTAATTTATGCCTTACAGGCTTCGGGGTGCGAGATCGGCTGACACGTACTTCGAGGTATCGCGACGGTTGTCACATGAACGGGCTGGTGGGTTCAAGGTGTGACATTATTACTATAATTTATAGATTATTTATAAATTCATTTTTATTAAAATTATGTATAAATTTTTTCAACGGCTAAAATCTCAATTGAAGACCAAATATTTCGAGAAAATCTCAATTTGGTCCTTAACCTTTTAATTTTGTCAATTTAGAACCTAATGTTTACAATTTTGGTCAAATAAGGGCATCATAGAAAAACTACAAAATTTAGTTTTTAAGTGATATAATTAAAGGGGAAAAAAAAGGTCGAATTGAAAAGAATATGTTTGGTCTGGAGAAGAAAACTTCATTTCCATTCAAAGATTTTGGACAATTAATATTAATTATGGAAACAAAATATATTTACCAAACCCTTATTTGTCATGCCCATACTTGAGGGCTCAGCCACGTTACAATCGCCGTACCACCTCAAGATGTGTGCTATTGTCACGCCCCGACCCGAAGGCTTGGCCACGTGACAACCGTCGTACCACCTTGAGATGCGTGCCTCGAAATGGGGGCTATCCAAGATGGTACAAGGCATAATAAATAAGGGTTACTCGAACAATAATTGAAAAAATATAAGAAAATAATAAAACATCGTAAGATATTTATATAATAAAAATGGCATTTTTTATGATGCAAATATGCAACGGAAAGATAAGATATAATAATATATAAACAATACTATTTTGAAGCCAGGATTCAAGAGGGATCTGGGTGGAACCTACAAAATCGTATCAGCTAGTGATATACCAGGATCACTGTCCACCGGGATGCCTATCGTCTGTAGCCTGATGACCTACAAAAATAGGTGAATGGTGTGAGTACAAATATATATGTACCCAGTGAGGGACCCTGTTATAATGACCGATCACCTCAGGCTAGGGATATGAAATAATCCAAAACTCTTTTAATGAACCATTTTATGAAATCATATGAAATCCCAAACCAAAACAAATATCAAAACTCATAAATGGGCTAGCATCTGAAATCGTCCCAAAGGTACACCCGTGCACTTGGGTGCCCCGCTAGACCGTCAAGGGCTTGGACTCATATCTCAAAATAATCTTTATTTATTCTTAGGCTCGTTCCCTTGACGTTGCCATCGCTGTGGGTGGAGCACAGCTATACTCGAGCCCTGCTGAACTTCCCTGCGTGCCTCTCACAAGGTCTTGCACTCATCTTGTCTGTCACGCCCCGACACGACAGTCGAGCACGTAACAATTTTTGGAACTCTTGAAATGCATTTTATTAGGTTAGAATACACTCCAAGGGTCGCAAGGCTAAAACGATCATTTTACACATTTTTCCATCATACAGTTTTAATTGTACCAAGTAGTTAAACCACTTAACTATCATTCGAACAAATCAAAATAGATAAAACGTCAAACTGCCACAGCATAAAAATTCATTTATATGCAAGAGACCCAAACTTCAAAATATTTATGGAAATGCCATTAGGTTTTTCGACATATTTTTTGTAGAATTTATTTACGGACTTCTAGAACTCAGAAAAATATCATGTCAGTTTCAAAAATTCTTAGACTCATTAAAGAGAACCAGCTATTTAAAATGAAACTTATATACTCGATGAGACCTACACGAATATTTCAAAAATAATACAAAAGGGTTGACTCTTTCAACTCTGGTCAAACTGGTGCAAGGTGCCAACTACTTTCCCACCACAACGTACCCTAGTAGCGCGATCAACTAGCTACAACCTGGAAAATAAGTTTTATGAAAATGAGGGTGAGTAACTAAATTACTCAGTGAGTGGATAATCGGTAAAACAGCATTGCAAGAAATAGTTTGTAATAAAGCACATAAAAGTAAATTAAGAAAACATTAACAAAGTAAGCAATTTATATGAAATTGGCCCATAGTCATATCTGTTCAATCCGTTAATTCCTCTCTCGAATTGTCACCTTGGCCGAGGTTGACAATCGAGTATAAAGTTCCATCCTGACCGGTGGTGCCACATGATGAACTCGAAGTACCTTGTAGGTTTCCCTCCGCGCCTCCCGCAAAGGTAAGTACTACAATCACCACGCCCCTCAAAAGGCAGTCCGTGGCTACTTAGTTACTGCAGTAACAGGAATTCCTCCCATGGAGGCCGCCGTATAGTCATATCTCTTGGAATCGTGATGGCCCTCAAACTTCCTTTTATTATTTTCTTTTAAATTTTGTACTTCCCAAAATCATATAAAACACATTTTTATGTTCTCAAATCCACAACAAAAGCTTGTCGTAAAACCATATCTTTTATAACTTTGTCCAAACAGTAAAGCTTTTAAAATTGGCCATCACATTCCTTTTTCTATGGGCCGTTTTCCATTTATACTCATTCATCAAACAATATGATAAACATTTTATCAAATAACATTTAAAGCAAAATATTAAGAAACAAATTTGGAAATGCAGTAATCCACTCACAGTGAGGTCCTCGCTAGCCTCTGTTTTCCTCGTCTTGTTCCTTTTCCCTCGAAGGTGTCCGAACTACTAATTTCCACACACTAGCTTAGATTCCAGTGTCATTTGAAATATTTAGGCCAAAACCTAGACTACATGCAATGTCATGCATGCCATGCAATAATGTAGCAACCTAACACTTAATTTCTCTTTCTTTCTAGCATTTCCACATTAATTCACTTCCAAATCAACTACATTTCCATTAAATTAACCAACTAACCAAATGCCATTCTTCCTTGGTGAATTCGACACTACATTGCAAAATTGAAGGTTTCTTCTTCCATGTAATTAAATTACATTTTCTAGTGTAGTAAGCTTCCATGAATCTCATATTTCAACCTCAAGCTTCCTTGAATCCAAATTTGGCCTAAATCTCAAATTCAAAAATCTCCCATCACTTTTCTAATTTTCTAGATTCACAAGCCTACAAGCAATTTCAAGCTAAACTAACTTGATATCCATGTTTAGCATGCCAAAAACTATAATCTAGGATCAAAATTAGGCATGCTTACCTTTGGTTTGAAAATTTCCACCAAGAACCCTAACTCTTCAAAGTTAAATTCCCTCTAAAATAGTTTGAACTCCTTGAAATTGGTATGGGAATATTAATGGGCTAGTTGAGAGCTTCAAGTTGGTTAGAAATTCTAGTGTACTTGTTTGGGAAAATTTGGACTTATGTTTTATGGGCAGAAGGTTTCAAGGTTCATCAATGGTGGTCTTGCTCATCTTTTCTCAAGGTTGAAGACAACATGAAATTTGGTTGAATTTCCTAGACTATGACACATGCATGGCCGGATTTCACTAGGCAAAAGGGAGAAGAAATGTGTTCCAATCCTAGCCATCCATTTCTAAGCCCTTGACACTTGTCAAAGGATGGTTAAATTCTAAAAGTAAAATTTTACTCTTAGTTACCATTTTACCCTTCTAAAATCACCAAAATTCCATCTATATCCTAAGTCAGTGGAATGAAATTTTCAGTGTCTAGTTTCATTCTTCAAACAATTTACTTCTGAACCATTGGCAACGAAATTTTCAAATTCCCTGTCATTTGTTAACAATTTCAGTCTAAATTTCTAACATTACTGCTAATTCTTAACTAATCACTTAATCCCATCCATGTCCTTTTCATAACTTAAGTGAGGCTTTACCACATTCTCTTACTAACTAACGCACACTCTAATTGGCTAAAAGAATCATGCATTTGGTACGAGTATTACAGTGTCCCTCAAAAAGGCGGTCCACGACTACTTGGTCAATGGCATGCCTCTCACTCAGTCCAGACGCTCCCTCTAATCAGAGCACCGAGGACCTCCCAATTGATCAACTCCCATAGGTCATACACATCAATAAAACATAATAATATAATTTCATATATTCTTTTGAAACCCACCCTTGAAGTCATTTCTAAACTCGTATGTGAGGGTGGACAATGCATATCCCAAAACATTATAAATATTTTATAAAGCAATTAGAAAACGGTTGACCCTCAATGGTCAACCACTATAATCCAAGCCACTCACAAGTAAGAGAGGTTTGTATACTCCTCGAATCAATCCCCTTGAATGCCCTAGCTCGAATGCTACCGATCGATTTTGTACAATCTCGTACCTAAATAATCAAATTGAAATCTAATTTGATTAATAAAGGCGTTTGACTAACAATTACACATCACAACATGACCTAATTAAGGTTTCTAAGGTCTCGGAACTAAATTGGACACGTCCGAAAGTCGACTATGGTCGATTGGGGTCTAGGGAGGTGAAATGACCATTTTACCCCTGCTACAATGGAGGTCTAGCGCTGGTATTGCTCAATCCTGTGCGGGAGTGAGCCAATTTAGGGAATTTCCCCGAAATTTGGTGAGTCCGGTGCTAGACATGTTTCTACTTTGGTCGAGAATCGGCCTTCCATCTTCCCAGGCTCTGTTTGAGTTCAATTCTTCACCAATCAACACGAAATTCAAAAAAAGTATACTTCAACACTTAAACTAAGATCCTATAGCTTTAAAACTAGATTAAACAATGGATCATGCAATAATTTCGAAGAAAAAATCTAAGGTGCAATTAGTTCTTGAACAAAAATGGATTTTGATCTTCAATTCAACATAACTTTCAGCTCAATCAATGAAACTAAGCAAATAAGTAGTCAAATTGAAGCTCAAAAAGTCTAGAACAATATACCAGGAAATCAACCAAATCCTATAGGTGGATTGAAAGTTATAGCTCGAAGAACAAAATGTCTCAAAGTTGCCAACTTTGAAAATTTGAAGAATTCTTGGTGAATTTGATGTTGTTGATCTTTAAGGAAGCTAAGGGAGTTGTTGGAGATGATTAATGAAGTGTTTGAAGGTGGACTGAAGTGTTGAAAATGGTGGGGATTGAAGAGAACTCAGAGAGAAAAGAAGAAGAAGAAGAAAAAGAAAAAGAAGAAGAAGAAGAAGAAGAAGAGAAATGAAGCAAATAAGGGCCGGGCGTCGGGCAACCGACCTCCATTTAAATTCAATGGGTCCGGCGCCGGATCGGACCCTGTCCAACACTGGAGTCAACACAAAAATAGTTGACTTTTGTCAACTTTGCCCAATTGCCTTGATTTTCGAACCCCTAGTGCAACCAATCGACTCCGGACTACAAATTAGGGTTTCTAAGATTAAAATTGAGCTAAAGGAAGTTCAAAATGTGCAAGGCAAATTCCAATTCATCACTTGGCTTTACAACTATGTACAAATCTCATAACTTGACACGTACGGACTAGGTCTGGCATGTCAGCTTTGGGAGGTGAGCTATCTTAGACAGTTGTTAAGCTCGATTTTATTCTCTAAAATGTGCTTTAATGTTTATCATCTTTTTCTTTTCAATGCCTTGGAATGTTGAATTTAATTCAATTTACTGTGTAGGTAAAACTAGAAGAGTCGAGAAGAATTGGAGCTAAAAAGGACTTGCAAATTGACTTAGGCTAACCAGGAAAGAACCAAGCAGATCTGTCAACGTCCAGGTGTTCACCCGTGAACGGATGGACCAAGCAAGGATGGCATCCTACTGCACACAAGCAGATCTGTCAACGTCTAAACATTCACACGTTGACGAATAGAAGTTTCTCACATGAGGTTTGCAAAAATTTCACTCAGCCGTTAACGTCTATCTTTTCACCCATCGACGGATCCATCGGGTAGACATGTGAACTGAAGAAAATGAGTAGAGACGTTGACGTCTAAACATTCACCTGTCGACGTCCCATTTGGTGCCGGGGCCTGCTTTAACCACTTGAGTGTCTCCACTTTAAGGTTGATTCTTGGGGAACCAAGTTGACAGAGCAGTTTCAAAAATGGGGAGAAATGTTTCTTCAAGCTTAAGACTTATTATTTTCTCTCCCTTACTTTGTAACCCTTTCTATATTAGTTTAAGGACAATCTTTCTTGTCATTAGACTTAGAAGTAGCTTAGGGAGAGAGAAATAAGAAGTTGTTAACTTTCTTGGAGAAAAAAAGGAGGTAACTCAGTTTTAGTTTTTGTTCATCTCAGAATAGAATTGGTAGAATTTTTCTGAGTTTATTTTCCTATTCTTTGTATAGTTGAATATTCTTAACTCCAATCTATTAATGGAATTAATCTTTTGAATTACAATTGTGAGACTCTTGATTTTATTAGCTTTCTTTTCTATTAATTGTTCTTCAATACCTTGTTCTTACAAATGATGATCTTGTTTATTATCTTATCTTTTGCATCACTTGATTAGTTAGTTGAAAATAATTGATTAAGTGGTTTATTAGTTTGCTAATCTCTGAGCATAACCTTTTGATTGGTTTGAGTTCTTAGAACTTGGGTAGCATGTGAGTGTATTGTATACATTCAAATGGATTGGGGATACAACTTGAATAACGAATGCTGGGTTCGTTGTTAGTTGTTGTTAATTTGCGCCTCCCTATTGGTTAAAGCTTCTCTAAGCTTGAACATGAATTGTTAGGATTTATGTTAGCTTTAGAGATAGAGGTTGATGATTAAGCTTAACTTATTGTCAATCTATTCTTAAGGAAAGGTTTAATGAATGTGAAGTTGGTTTCTAATTCATCTAGTTAACCAATTAATAGGAAGTACAATTATTAGTGAGCTTATGATCAATTGCTAATTAAGAAGTTAAATCCTTAATAGATTGGAGGCCTCTAATTTACTTACTTGCTCATTCATTTCTACTATTTAGATAGCTTTCTTAGTTGTAATTCTAGTCAACAATCGTTAACACCCCCTTATTCCTTTTAAATTCATTTTGAATGCTTAGTTAGTATGTTGAAATCGGTAAGCTTCCTTAAGGGATTCGACCCTTACTTCCACAATTACATATAGGATTAGTAAGGTTTATTTTGTTGCCTTGCAACAAGCAACAACAATATAAGACATAAAGGAAGATGTAACAAGAGTAATATAATGAGATATAATAATAAATAAACGAATATACAAATATAAGAAAATATAACAAGTTTGAAAGTATGGCATATTTTACGATGCAAATATGTAGCGGATCAAAAGATAATATATATATATATATATATATATGTTATACAATACTATTTCAAATGCCAAACAGTCACAAGGAATACAGGTGGAACGTACAAAATCATGGTCGACTGGTGGGGGCACCAGAGATCACTGTACACCAAGATGTCGATCGTCCAATGTCGGATGACTTACAAAAGTGAAAGGAATGCAGTGAGTACGATAGATGTACCCAGTGAGGGACTTGGTCATAATGACCAATCACCTCAGGCCAGTAATGTCACACCCCGACCCTCCTGGGTCGGCCACTTGGCAACTGCCATACTACCTCGGAGTATGTGTCAGTCGGTCACACACCAGAAGCACCACAAGGCATTGAAATGGATACCATCACTGCAAAACAACTAAAACTTTAATTAAAAGTCTTTTAATAAAATAATAAGCTTTAAAAGTAATTACCAGTGGACTGATTTAAAGGAATACCTACGCAACAGAAACACTAAGCCTAAGTCACCGACGCCTCCTAATGAGCCTCTGATCTATCTGCTGGCCTATACACAGATCTGTATCCATCCACATTGGACACAGGTGAGTGATAGAGGTTCAATGGGTCTCCATCGGGGTTAGGAAAAATAGGGGTAATCCAAATATAATAATAATAAATTAAATAAACTTATTTTCAAAATCTCTTTTATAATTCTCTAAGTGAGAATTAGATTTAAAATCTTCAAACATAAAATTTACTAAACAGCTGGCATCTAATACAATGAAGGTACGACTGGCCGGTCGTATGCCTTACTGCATCGGGGCTATCTCTTTTCTTTTTAAATCCATTTTCTATTCTTCTTTTTCTCTAGCATGTTCCCTCGGTGGTGCCCTTCGCTGTGGTCGAACACAACGACCGGAGGCCTGGCGAGCTTCCCTAAGCGCCTCTCCCAGGGTCTCAACTCACCGTGCCCCTCGATAGGTGGTCCACGGCTGAGTATCATGCACACTTTCAACTCGGTCCACGCTCCCGCATATTAGAGCACTGAGGGATCCCACTCAGTCGCTCATCTCGCATCCCATCCATATATTTATCATATATATATGTGTATACAAAACATATATTTTTAAAACATTAAACACGCATAAGCTTTTACATTTTTAAAATCATTTGACCCTCGAAGTGGGTGTACCACAAAATAAAAAGTGTGTCGTGGATTACCCTTATCCCAAAACAGTTGTAAAACCTTTTAAAACAATTTATATTTTTAAAACATTCAAAAAAATTTGTCCCTAGTGGCTAAGCACTGAAAACAAGGCCACTCACAGTATTGGGAGGTTAGTATACTCCCAAGCGCTCCATGTAACTTTAACCTCCGGAGCATCGCCGCACTCGAATTAACTAGAGCCCTAATACATGGAAATATGCGTTAGCATTCATAATTAAATTTATGAATGCACCTACGAGGCTCTAGTATGACCTACGAGGGTGTTTGAAAGTGTTTCAAGGCATAGAAAAGTGTCCGGGGGGTTCCGGGGTAAAAATCGAACACTTGAAGTAAAATTACAAAAATGCCCCTAGGGCCCATGGGCTGCCCATGAGGGCTGGGCCAGACTCGGGCCCAACCTAGCCTCAGTTTGGGCCAGACAGGCCCTCCCACGTGGATTGGGCCGCGCCTGGCCCAAGAACCGCATGGGGGAGGTAGGTTGCCGCCCACTCCCAGTCCCGCGCAGACTCTGCCAGCAAGGTACTCCTACGCCGGGGGCCTTGAAATGGTCTCTCCCGCGCGGAAGCAGCATGCCAGCCTCTGGATCCGAGGCTTTTCCTCGGTTCCCGAGCCCCTTGGTCCATGGCTCAGCACGAAAATTGAGACAGACGTTCCTCTTGCCTCCCACAACGCGTTTATCGAACCAGAAAAGAGAATCACAAGTTTAAAGTTCCTAGATCTCAAATCTAAACTTAAAATCTAACTAAAAATGCTAAACTATCTTTAAGCTTGGATCTCTCTTAGACCAATGCATGGAAATGCGTGAAAACTTAATAAAATGTAGATTAAGGTGAGTAGAATAACATACCAAGATCTCGCCTTGATCCTGTGGTCGATTTGTCTGAATAGGTCAAAAGTCCAAAATTGCTCCGAGAGAACAAATAAGAGGAGAGAAGACAAGGAGAAGAGAAAATGAGAGGGAGAGAGTAATTTCACCCTATTTATAGCTAAGCTCGACACCGGGTTTACTCGAACCTCGGGCCAGACTTTTTCCCCTCTTTGAAGCCTCTCATAATTCCGATCCTTGGCCCGATCCACCGACCAATTCACCAATGGACGTCCAATCCATTGGCTATGGACTTAAAGAAGTCCACTTTAGTGTTTCCATGCATGGTCGCCTGTCTCATCTTCCAACTCCGTTTTATCTTAAGCTTGACTTCTCTTCATAATTAGACACATCTGGACTGACATATTGTTGACTTAGTACACCGTTTTACACTATTCCATTTGTATGAAAAGGTCTGATTGGGTACGGGTGTGTCAGGCAATATGAATCAATCCAAATATTATTTAAGAAAATAATACAATAAATAAATAAGTAAAATCCTAAATCATTTAGCTCATTTTTTTACATTGCCATCGTTGTAGGCAGACACAGCTACATATAGCCTTGGTGAGTTACCCTTCATACCTCTCAGTCCCAAGGTTTCTCCACTCATCGTGCCCCTCAGAAGGTGGCCCATGACTACTTAGTCGGATGCATGCTCCACTCGATCCACTCGCTCCCATCAGAGTACCGAGTCCCACTCAATCTTTCATCTTACATAATAATATCATCAATAATATAAATATGAAAAATTCAATCTCATAATTTCTTTTAAGTCCTGCCTTTTAAATCCATTATATAAATCTCGTGTGTGAGGTTGGACTATCCATATCTCAAAATATTATAAAACATTTAATAAAATAATTTAGAAAACGGTTGACCTTTGATGGTCAACCACTATAACCAAGCCACTCACAAGTTAGGGAGATTTGTATACTCTCAAAATAAGTCCCTTGGATACCCAAAGCTCGGTCTCTCTCTTGATCACATACGGTCTTGCACCTAAATAATCAAATTGAAATCCAATTCGATCAACTTATCTATTCAACTATAAATTGATCATTAAGGAATGCTCTAATTAGGGTTTCTAGGGTTTTGAAGTTCAATTGGATAAGTTCGAAAGTCAATTTAGGTCAATAGGTGTTCAAGGTAAAATGACCAAATTGCCCCTACTATAAGGTAAGTGTTAAACTCCTTTTTATTGCTTAATTTGGGACTTAAGATCACTCCTCTTTCTCCTATTTTAATGCTAAGAGGCCTAAATTAGCTCAATTTTGCCTTGAAGGTGTACTTAAAAGGAAAAATGAAGTTTGAACTAAAAAATGGACAATTTCCATGCTTAATTGAACAAACCTGCAGAGCCGTCGACGGGTAACCATGTAGACGTCGACGGCTGCTCGAGAAATGGACACGGGATCACTTGCACAAGCAGAGACGTCGACGGCCAACTCATTAGACGTCGACGGACAAGCTACTCAATGACCATGATTCTGGAATCCAAAGCAACCGTCCACGGATTGAAGTTGGATGTCCACAGCTAACAATTCCAGGGAGTTCACAATGCCAGACGTCGACGGCTAGACTCTAGACGTCGACGGGTAGAAATTTCTGACTTCAAATACATAAAGGCTAAACACTTAGACGTCGACGTGCACATCTTTAGACGTCAACGGATCAATCGAGATGGGAAAAATATGAAGAAAACAAGCAGAGACGTCGACGGGCAAACATGTAGACGTCAACGGCTAACAAAGTCAAAATGTCGGCAGACCCACTTAAATGCTTTCATTCCATTATCAAACCTTTGAAAAACATATCCCGGGGATTCAGTGGAGAGGAGGCATAAATAAATCCCCAAATTCCCTCAATCTTGTCTCCCTCTTTACAATAATGGCCTCCACTTTATTTTATTTTATCCTTAGGATTCCTTATCTTATCTCTAAGGAATTATTGAGGAGGAATGATTGAGAAGAGATGGGCTGGCAGCTGGAGGCAGACAGCCGAGAAGAAAAAGGCAGCTAAGGGGGGAGTTGAGTCAGTTTTTAAGTTTGTGTTTTTTCTGGGTTCTTTTCTTCTTGTAATTTTCGTTTAGCAAAAACTCTATAACTCCAATCTATTATAGGATTCAATCACTTTGATCTGCACTTGTGAGGTTCTTGTTCTTATTGTTTTCTTGTTCATTGATTGTTCTTCTATTTCTTGAGCTTTAAAGATGATGATTATGTTTCTTATCTTGTCTTTTTGGATTGCTTAGTTAATTAGTTGCAAATAATTGATTGAGTAAATCATTAGCATGCTAATCTTTGAACTCCAAAGCTAGAGTTTGGTGATTTCTTAGAATTTGAGTAGCAAGAGGATGTTTTTACATTCAAAGAGATTTGAAGATGCAATTGGAATAATGAATGATGGGTTTATTATTGATTGTTATTAGCTTTTATCTTTTCTTAGCTTATTGCTCTTCTAGGCTTGAATTTGGATTGCTAGGATTCAAGTCAGCTATAAGAAGAAGGATTAAAAGTGAACTTAGATTCAAGGTTAATCAACATTAGGAAAGATTCATGGATTTAAAACTGGTTTCAAATCCATGGGGTTAACCAATTGATGAGAAGAAAGTTTGATTAGTGAATCAATGATCAAGTGCTAGGTTAAAAGATTGATCATATAATAGATTGGAGGCTTTGTTTTATCATGTATTGTATTATTTTTTTCATTTTTGATAAATCCTTACATATTATTTTCAACACCAATACAAAAATCCCACCTTTAAATTCTTGTTTAGTTTGATATATGCTTAGTAAGTAGTGTGAAATTATATAGCCTTTCCTCGTGGGATCGATCCTTGCTTACCCTACTACACAGTAGATTAGTAAGGTTAAATTTTGTTGTGTTACGACGCGCATCAGTAGGTTCGACGCAGGTTCGAAGTGTCTCCTACGTATGAGTGGTCATTTGGGGAGAACTCTCTCGAAAGGTTGAGTTCGACACCGGACTCAAGCATATCTAGTGCTAGCCCCAAGCATATCTGGCGTCAGATTTTTCTCTGGTTTTAGCCGAGAGTTCTAATCCTCTTCTCCCAAACTCTTTTCTTTTTCAATTCAACTCCAATCAACACACAAATCAAAATACACATACTTCAACACTTGAACTATTAGATTATAGCTTCAAGAACTAAATTCTATGGTTGGAAATTCAAGATTTTTGGATTGGAAGACTAGGGTTTGAAAATGGGTTTGGATCGCAAAAGAAGTTCTGATTTTCAATTCATAATTTCTCCTAGCCTACTCAATGAAATTCAACAAGTAACTAGTCAAATTGAAGCTTGAGGAGTTTAGATTAACATACCAAGGAACCAGTTCAATCCAATGGTTGGATTGAAAGATTGAGCTTGAAGAACACAATGACTCCAAGTTACCTTCTTTGAAGATTTTAGAGATTTTTAGTTGTCTTGGAGTTGTTGATCTTCAAGGGAGCTAAAGGAGTTGATTATGGTGTTTGGTGAGGTGTTTGGAGGTGGCTTTAGGTAGCAAAATGCGGAGGAAGAAGGAGGAATGAAGGAGAAAAGGAAAAAAAGAGGTAAGGAAGAAATGGGGGGTTAGGTAGCCGACCCCCTTGATATTTTTAACAAGTTCGGCATCGGACATGATTAGGTCCAGCGTCGGACCTGGCCTTTTTCCATGGTTCTTCAGTCCATTTCATCTATTTGCCTCAGTTTCTGATCCTTGATGTACCGAGGTGACTCCGGACCCTAACTAGTTTCTAATAACACAATTGAGCTAGAGAAAGTTCAAAACATTATCTGAAATCTTCAATTCACCATACAACATAGAAAATCATACTAAATAAAGAACTTGACACATGTAGAGTAGGTCCGGGCATGTCATTATTTGTCTTAAATTTAGAAACGTTGAATCTTTAATTGATCAAATTAAAAGGTTAGGGATCAAACTGAGGCTATTTACAAATGTTTTAAGCCTCTAATTGACAAAATTAAAAGGTTTGGTCCTAAATTGAGATTTTCGAGAAAGTTTTAGTCCTTAATTGGGATTTCATCCTTTTTCAACCAATTAATTGGTGTACTTTGTATAAATTATGTACAAGCTATACATTATTATTGTACTATTAGATTAAAAAAAAAAGAAAAGTCCTTGAGAGAAATACAACTATCGAATATAAAAAATAAAAAATAAAAAAAATTGGATTATTAATTAGAAGAAAAAGATAAAGTCAATTAAGGAAAAATAAAAAAACTCATTAAAATAAAATCTTTACCAACATAAGTTAAAAAAAGTAATTTCGAAAAATGTTACAAATTGTGACTTTTTTTAAAGCTTAAAACTGTTTCATGTAGAGGTGTCAAATGGGCAGGTTGGGCAGGTTACGTGTTCGGGTCAATCGGATCGGGTTATCTGACCCAAATAAAATTTTGAGTCATTCGGGTTTTGGGTCATTCGGTTTTCAGGTCATTTTGACACGGGTTTTTCGGGTTTGACCCGTGGATCATTCGATTTCAGGTTTTTCAGATTTGTTCATCGGATCATTTTGACACGAGTTATGAGTTCAATTTGAGTTTTCAAGTTAATCCATAGATCATTTTCATTTGAGTTTCTAATTATTTATTTTTAAAAATAAAATTTATAAGTTAACTCTTCAATAATAGATCAAGTAATCAACTTATCAAGTCAAGTAATTTTTATTATTATCTATCAACATAAGTCTTCATGAACATATATTACATATCATTAAACTTGTAATTTGTAAATCTTAATTCTTAAGTAACAAACTAGCAAGTATTTCTTCAATCTTCATTTCTTCATATTTCTTCTTTTCACTTTCCACTTCCTATTTCTAATTTAATAGCAAATTTTAATTTCACTAAGTTGAATCAAAGTAAGTGAGTAATTAAAAAAAAATAAAATTGTGCGTGCCTACATTTTAATACCACTAGTTACTTTGTTTCATGTACTGCACATAATACAATGCGTTATTAATAATAATAATAATAATAATTTTAAATTTTAAATTTTAAATTTTAAATTTTAAAAACAAATTAAATTAATATAGAGTAAACTTAAAATTAAATTACATATATGAAATTAGATGATAATTAAATTATTTTCTTCAAGATAATATAGTAATTGGTTAATTATAATGAAAGTAAAATTAGTTAATTACAGTTATCCTTCAATAAATATATAAATATATATTTACTAAAAAATAAATAAAGAGTTTTAATTTAACTCAATAACATCAATGACATTTTTGAAATATAAAGAAAGAAAATGATAATTTAGGCGATTCAAAAGTTTTACAATATTCGTACTTTTTTGTATACTAGTCATCCTATCACGTGTAATGCATGTGATACAATGCGTTATAAATAAAAAAATTTTAAAAAATAAATTATTAAAGTGGATGATAATTAAGTTATAAAGTAAGCTTTAAATTAAATTACTTAAAATTGGATGATAATTAAACCATTTTCTTCAATATAATATAATAATAAGTAAATTATGATGAAAATAAAATTGTTAATTACTATCATCATTTAATTTATATATATATATATATAATATTTAATAAAAGATAAATGAAGAATTTTAATTTGACTCAACTATATTAATGGCATTTCTGAAATATGCAAAAAGAAAAAGAATATTTTAAACCATTCAAAAGTTTTACAATATTCATACTTTTATATATTTTAGTCTCCGTGTTATGTGCATAGCACGTAATACAATGGGTTATTAATAATTATAATATTTTTTAAGAATCTCCTCTAATTTATTTATTATTATATTTATTTTTTTGAATACATTTGATTATAATAATTTATATAAGAGTAATATTTAAATAAAGTTACTTTGTTTTTAATATTGTAAAACAATGTGTATAAGAATGATATTTAACTTAAATTACAATGACTTATGATATTTTGTACTTTTTAATTGTCCCAATTTAACCAACGGTATTTTTGAACACCAATGAGTAAAAACTCTTAAAAATCTTAATGTTTAATTAATTATTTTTAAAGTCCAATACAAAAGATAGAGCCCAAATATTTTAAAAGCTCAATATAAAAGATAGAGCTCGAACCCAATAGTATTTTTGAAATATGTTGGAGAAAAAATGATATTTAATAGGAATAAACCTCTTATCCAACTCACACTTATATAAATATATATATATATATATATTATATAAATTTAGATAACACATTAACACATATATACAAATGATAAATCAAATTAAAGTATTAAATCTATAAATATAATGGGATTATATCAACTTATAATTTATGAGGCATGTGATATGTCACACGTTACATGTGATAAAGATTTAGGAGATTTCTTCAAATATATACTATCTATTATTCTATCTCTAATTAAAAGTATAATATAATGGAGGATATATTGAAGTATAACTTATAGTTTATAAATTATAGGATAAAGATTAAAATTTAAGAATATTAAATATGTTTTTTTATTTCAATTTAATAAAAATTTAAATTTAACAAGATATTTATTTTTATTTTTTTAACAAATTTATTAAATAAATTTGATAATATTTAAAAATGAAAAGGTAAAATATTACTTAAATAGGTTTTCGGGTTAGCCTATTGGGTTAAACAGATTTCGGGTCAATCAGGTTTTGGGTCAATCGGGTTTCGAATCGGTTGGGTTGGGATCGTTTACTTTTTTTTGTCAAATCGGGTTGGGTTAGCTTCGGATTCGGGAGAGTTGGGCAGGTTTCTCGGGTCGAGTCAGCTTTTGACACCTCTAGTTTCATGTATAAGTTAAAATTTTGAAAATGTTGATAGTCAAATACTCAATTTCTCCTTATAAAGTAGAGAAATTAATTAATAAATGAGGCCATACACTTACTAAGTAATACTCTCTCTATTTTAAATTAAATGTTCACCTCATTATTTTAGGATGTTTTAAAATAATGTCTACTTTTCCTAAAATGAAAAACATTTTTACAACTCTACCTTTCATTTAAACACTAACTTTCAATGAGACTAGTCACTTTCTAATTTCTATACCTTCAAATGACAAAAGTAAAAAGTAACTATGAAATTACCACTTTTTTAAAAACTTTGTAACATTCATCAAGTGGACATTTAGTGACACACCCGGACCTAATACGACTTTTTTGTACAATTGGAATAGTGTAAGACGACGTATTAAGTGAACAATACGTCGATCCGGATGTGTCTAATTAAGAAGAGAAGTTCAAATTAGGATAAGACGGAGTTGGAAGATAAAATAATTAACCGTGCATGAAAATTAGTAAATACCAAAAAGACCTCCAATTAAGTCCGCAGAAATTTATTATTGGCCCCGTTGGCACAAGAAATCAAAAGATTTAGCCAAAGGGTAAAAAATGAAAGAAAGTTGAAAAAGGGAGTCAAACGGAGGCATTTTGGACAATTGGCAGATCCGGACAAACCGGCTGGCAAAACAAGGTGAGTTTCTAATATGTTATTCTACTCACCTCGATCTACGTTTTTCTAAGTTTACACGCGTTTCCATGCATTGGTTTATGAGAGATCCAAGCTCAAAGTTAGTTTAGCTTTTTAATTAAATTCTTAGTTTAAAATCGAGATCTAGGAACTTTGAGCTTGTGATTCTCGTTTTTCTTTCGGTAAACGTGTTGTGGATGCATTTAGGTGTATGCATCTGAAATTGCAGCTGAATTGGTGGACGATTGCATCGGATTTCGAGCTAACAGAAAAAATGAAGAATTCTCGGGTTTGAAACCCAGAACAGATCCGGCGCAGGATCCATGCAGAACCGGCACCGTTTCTGCTTGTCGACCGATGGTGTTTTAGTCGAAGAGAACCGACGGCGGTTCACTCTAGATCTGGCGCCAATCTTGCCCTCTAAGGGTAAAATGGTCATTTCACCTCCCGAAACCCTAATTGACCCCAAATCGACCCGGAACGCTTCCAAGCCTTCCAAACCACATCCAAACATCATCTTAGGTCATGATAGAGCCTCGTAGGTGCATTCATAAATTTAATTATGAATGCTAACGTATTTCCATGTATTAGGACTCCGGATGAATCGAATGCGGCGATGCTCCAGAGCTTGAGCTACATGGAGCGCTTGAGTGTATACGAATCTCCCAATACTGTGAGTGGATTAGATTTCAATGCCTAGCCACTAGTGCAAAACGTTTTCAAACGATAAATTGTTTTTAAAGGTTTTACAAATGCTTTGGGATAAGGCTAATCCACCTCACACACTTTTATTTTGTGATACACCCACTTAGAGGGTGGGATGATTTTAAAGAAACATAAAGGCTTGTGTGTGTACTTACATGTTTTAAATATATATTTATATTTATGAGAAATATATGGATGGGTGACGAGATGAGTAATTGAGTGGCTTCTCGGGCTCCAACATATGCGGGAGCATGGACCGAGTTGGAGAAGCATGCTAGATTCTCAGCCGTGGACCGCCTGTCGAGGGTCACGGTGAGACAAGACCCTGGGAGAGGCACGTAGGGAAGCTCGCCAAAGCTCTAGAGCTGTGTTCCACCACAGCTGGCCACCACCGAGGGAACGAGCTAGAAAAAGAAAAACTGTAACAATGTGTTTAAAGAGAAAAGAGATAGCCCTCGGTGTAGTAAGGCATACGACCGGCCAGTCATGCTTTCAGTGTATTAGATGCCAACCCATATAGTATATTTTATTTTAAAGGTTTTAAATCAAATTTTCATTGGGAGAATTGTAAAAGAGATTTTGAAAACAAGTTTATTTATTCTATTTTTATTTGATTTATTATATTTTGGATTACCCCTGTTTTCCCTAACCCCGATGGAGATTCATTGAACCTCTGTCACTCACCTGTATCCAATGTGGATGGATGCAGATTCGCGTACGGGGTCAGCTAATAGAATGGAGGCTCACTAGGAGACGTCGGTGGCCTAGGCTTAGCGATTTCCGTTGCATAGGTATTCTTTAAATTAATCCACTAGTATTACTTTAAAGTTTATTATTTTATCAAAAGATTTTTAATTAAAGTTTTAGTTGTTTTACAGCGATGGTATCCATTTCAATGCCTTACGGTGCTTCTGGTGCGTGACCGGCCGACACGTACTTTGAGGCAGCACGGCGGTTGCCACGTGGCTGACCCGGACGGGTCGAGGCGTGACATTTAGTTTGAAACGGAAGAAAAAAGTTAAGTGTTCTTAGCTAATCAAATGAGAATGACTTTTCCTAGAAATTGTAATAAGAAGGACCAAGTCCCAAACATTGGTAAGGACTCTACCCTAAACTTTTTTTTGAGTAATCTATGATGAGTCTCATTTTTGACAAAAAAAAAAAGTTATGATTGGGAGAAATAATGAATAAAAATTCAAATTAGTCTTTAAATAGGTTGCTTATTGGTTTACGGTTCAATCTGTCTAATCAGTTCAACCAATCGGTTCAATTATTTGAGCATTTAAGTTTTATTAATTTCTTAAAATATTCAAAAAAAATTGAAAAAAAAGAGAAAAAATCCAAAAAATTCCTAAAAAATAAAAAATATTAGTGCATCACATAATATAAATAAATATTACAAATTATTTTACATCACAAATTAAATTTTTATTATTGAAGTATTTTAGAATAAAAAATTCAAAATTTAAAGTTCAAACATAACAAAAAAAATAGAATTTGAGTTTCTTTTGGGTTTGAATTAATCAATTAAAAAAAATTAAAAAAAACTTTTAAATTTTTGACTCAATCGATCTAACTAGTTCAACCATTCTTGATTCAAAACGATTCAAAAGTGATTCAAAGAAAGATGGTTTAATACCTCTTAAACGATTGGACTAATAATTGATTCTTAACTTTGGTTATATTTGAAACACCGATTGACTCCAATACTATTGGGAGTCTAAACTCACTATCAATGCGATTTACTAGGCACATATTTTTTATTTATATAATAATTATTCTCATAATTTTTTCATATATATATATATATATATTTTATAATATTTTTTAAAAATTTCAATCTCACCTATCAATCTCAATACTCTTTCAAACATAATCTTAATTGATTCAACCCACCCGTTTTTATTTATTTTGGTGGAGGGTGGGAGGGAAAGAAGGGCTAAAGGTAAGGTTAGCCGCCACAAAAGATTGGCGTGCTGCAAAGCGGCCATCCAATGTAGCGATCGATTCAGGGGGATGTGACATGACGAAGCCCACAATAAGACAAAACACAGTGAGTTGCGGACCCATTGCACGTCAACACACGTTTACATTATACTTTTTTTGTCTTTATTTATTTATGTCAATTTAGAAATTTTAAATGTCTTTTTTTATTTATGTTTATCTTAATATTAATTATTAATTTTTAAAATTATTTATTCTCTGAAATGAATTTTTTAAATAATAAAAAATATGGATAAAATAAAAATTAAAGTAAATATATATGAAATTTTATATTATAATTTATTTTTTGGCTCTATGTAAAATGATTAATGAATACAAATAAATACAAACAGAGAGAAAATTGTATATATACTTATAAAACTCGTCCATATTCGTAGAACAACTTCGAACGGACCAAAACGTTTAGAAATCAAAGGCAAAGCAGGCGAAGCGAAAACCAAAAGGCAAGGAATATAAAACACGTGCTTGCTTACGTTCGTTGCACCATCCTCGAGGTAAACCATATTCCTTTTTTGTCAACAATGGTATGAAGTATAATTACTTAGGTTATCTGTAACTCATTACATTAAAATTTATATCATTTTGATGTAAAAATATCTGCAACTCATTATATTAAAATTTACATCATTTTGGTGTAAAAAGAAAATATTTTTAAAATATTTTAATATCAAATTTTGTTCCACTCCAATGTATTATATCATTTTTTACATTATTTTTTACATCAATTATATTATAATATAACATATACTATTTAACTTAATAAAATTATCTAAATAATTATTTAAATAATTAAATTAATCTATATGTAATTCTAAAAATATATTTTATTAATTAAAAATAATAATATTAATTAATATTTAATATTTTTCTCATAAATTCTTCCATAGTTTATCTAATTTATATTTATAATTATTTATAAAAATATATTTAATATTGATCTCAATTTAAAGGTTTCAATGAGATCTTTCAATGATATTTTTTTCTTAATAATTCAAAAATTAAATTTAAATGAAATTCAAAATATATAAATACAACAAAAAATTAAAATGATATAAATATAATTTAAAATAAAAAGTAAGATTATTTTTGGAAGGAAAAAGCATCCCACCAAAATGGTGGGATGAATTGCTGTTCCTTTGGAGCGGTAAAAACGGTAAATTGCACACCATTATGCCGTTATGCCGCTCCATTAGAGTTGGTCTTAGAACGGCATACTTTTTTGTAATGAAATATGTTTCGATATGTGATATGAAACAGAATTATGGTGTGTAATTTATAAATTTTGTGGTATGAAGGAAGTAGACTTAAGATAGTACAATATTTCGAATTGTGATACATTTAAAAAAATTTATTAAATCGTTAATAGTATATATCATATAAAATTTTTATAAATACAAATCAATAATCATAAACAATTAATGTAATAAAATAATTATAACCAAAACATAAAAAAACTTTGGTACATAAATATATGAATTAAGAATTTTACTCATTCGTTGATTGTTAGAACATTTATAAGGATGACTTATGTTCAAATATTTATTCAAGTAATAAATAATTTACTAGTAAGTTTTATCTTTTTTTATTCATGATACTCATCATCTCTATTTCACCTACTTTTTTACAAAAAAAAATTAAACATTTAAAATCAAATTTAGTAAGAAAATTAAGTGAATAAGTTCTTTTTTATTTTATTTATTTAAAATTTATCATTTTTAATCTTAATTTCTTAAAAGTTAAATTTTATATAGAAAAATTCGAAACGTCAATTTCATAGAACTGGATCGAAAATCCAAGACCAAGGATCTCGGAACGTAAAAGTACCATGATTCCGATCGAGGATCTCGAATTACGGTTCCAAGTGAGGTGAAGGGAACTATGGTCGGAAGTCTATTAATTTGAGATTAATTAATTTGGTATTTAGAATACGAGAAGTAAAAATCTCTTACTAAATGCGTTTTTCAACTTGAGATTTAATCGTTTTTTTGTCTTTAGAGTGTGAAAAGTAAGAAGCTTCTCGTAGACATACTCAGGAGTCATGATTGTATTCCCAGTTCAAGATAAAACTAAATTCTGAAGTACTAAAAATTAAGGTAAATGTTAACAATGTATGGATGGGATTCGATTCGAATCTATGATCAATTGTTGAAATTAAGTTGTAAATATCACCAAATATAAATTAAAAAGGAGAATGTTAATAATGTATGAATGCACTCGTTAAACATAGTTAGAAAAGAGAATTTCATGTTCATTTTTATATATTGTGTAATTTCTATAAAATGTTGTTGATAAATAATGATTAAATTACAATATTACCTTATGCTACGTATTTTTCCTTTAAAATGAGACACCAAAAACTTTCAATCTTTATTTTTTATTTTTTATCATTTACATATAAGATAAAGTTTACCTTGAAATTTGTTAAGATATTAATTATTTAAGCTTAAGAATTGAATTTTAAAACAATTTTTGTGTTATAGATTTTAGTTTTTCTTTTTTAAAGTAAGTGAGAGAATAGTGAGATTTAAAAAGATTTTTTGTTCAAGCATTTGAAAAACAAACAGACAAGGGTATTTTCGTTAATAAAAATTTACAATTTTTAATTCTTTTCATAGTCTCATCTTGTTTATTTGACACAGCATATAAAACTCTTTATAAAGTTAAAATAAATACACTTTTCAAATAAAGAAATCACTTTTGCAGAAAAATAAAGCCATTTTTTTTCAAAAAAAAAAAGTGACGTATTTTGCACATGATGTACGTTTTAGCAAAACCTAAAAAATCAAATGCTTTTGCCTGTCACCCATCTTTAAGAACAAACCTCCCCAACAGAGTGCTACACTAGGCCACCTTCCGACTTCAATCCATTGAGAGTTGATAATAGAGATGACAAAATGAACACAAACCTAAAAATTCGTCCTAATTCACATGAATTCAAACCTAATCCAACTTGAATTAAGAAAAATAATAATAAACCACTCAAGCTGCTTGCATTTAAACGTGAAATTACCATAAATCCAAAAATGCTTAAATTCGAGAAGCGCGAGAAATTGAGCCCAGTCTGAATCTAAACCTGAGTCTGATTTAGACTTAAATTTGAATTTAATATTAGAAAAAAAAAGTAATCTTATAATATTTTCTATAAATTTAAAATTTTAAATTTAATGATCATATTTATTTAAAATATTGTGTTAAATTTTATATTTTTAAATTTTAATATATTGAAACTAATTAACTTTAGTTTATTAATATTATATTTTCTTTTAAATTTAATAAAGGGACAATATATATTAAGTGCTTTATTCATCATTTAATGATTAAAATTAATTAATTAGTCTTTCACAGTAGCATACATAAATTTATATTTTTTTTCTTCATTTATTGATAGAATAGAGTGAAGTAATAAGTATTGGATAAAGTTAATTTACATAAAAAATTCATATATAGAGTAAACAATTGTACAAACCTACAAAATACTAGAGTAAACTAAATAAAGATGAAATCCGTCTAATTACATGAATACTTACCCCTTTTCTAACATACTAGTAAATGTGTCATATACATTGTATATGATTGCACCTGTTGATTTTAAAATACTTATTTAAATACTTTTATTTCAATTTATTTAGATATTAAAAAATTAATAATTAAAGTTAATAAAATTTACCATAAAACATAAAATTAATATTTAAATAATTTTAAGTTAATTTTTAAAATAATATACAATTAAATGAATTAATTAACATTTAAAATATTTTTATTTTAATATAATAAAATAAATAAAAAAATGTAAATTTTAAATATGATAAAAGTAAAACTGATTAATTAATATTATTTAACAAATATGGAATAATCATATTTTTCAAATATGTTGGACAAAAAATGTATTGTAAACAATTCAAAAATTTTACACAACTCACATATTATAAATATAGATATATAAATGAGAAAAGATAAAAGTCATATAATAAAGATGAATCAACGAAAATATTATTTATCTATTATTGGTAAAATATTGCGAATCACGGGCCCTAACAAGACACAATAAAAATCTTGATTTTGTAAACATTCTACACAAATACAAAATCAACACAAATATTACTTTAAATATAATCATTTTTATTCAAATGTTTGTCCATTTCTGTTTTTTAGGTTATTTAGATTAATCATTATTATATTCATTAATATTTATATTACAACATCTCTTTCTAAATAATTGTCATTTAAAATTATTGCATAAAAATTAAGAAAGTCAATAAATTTTCTAAAATCTAGACAAAAAATTAGTAATATGACTAAATTATCATTTTTTTGATATTGTAAATGACTTAGAAACTTATTAAAGTAACTTGAAAATAATGAAGAGAGAGAAGGATAAAATTAGTAAAAAAGTAATAAATACTTCCTTGATTTTGTAAAGTAACAACTAATATGGAACAAAATTAGTCTCAGTGTTACGTGCATCGCACGTGATACAACACATTATACTAACTCGAGAAATTCGTCCAATTGACCCAAACCCTAAATTAATCTAACCCGATTTGATTTTTAAAAGAAATAAACAACCTAAACCCGACTGGTCTAAAACCGGATTAATCTGAGAAACAAATGACTCAAAACCCAATTGATCCAAATAACTTGACATGCTAATTTAAATAACTGAAAACATAAAAACTTGAACTTAAATAACTCGAAAAACTAAGGATCAAACTCGAAAGACTTGAAAGTCAAACCAGAAAAATCCAAAACCGATTGATCTGAAAACTTGAACCTGAATTACCCGAAATTTGAATAGTCCAAAAATTTCTTTGGGCCAATTTGACCCAAATCTGTAACCTGTGACACTCCCGGACCTAGTCCGCACGTGTCAAGTTTTGTGTTTGTATATAGTTGTCTAGTCAAGATACCAAATTTGACTTCCCATGAATATTTTAAACTTCATTTAGCTCAATTTCAAGCTTAAAAACCCTAAAATTGAAGTCTGGGGTTGTGGGCCCCACTTGGACACGAATCCCTAGGAATTTGGGCTGAGTTGACCTGAGTCAACTTAGAAATGTTGACTCCGGCACCGGACCCGTAACATATATACGGGGTCTCGGCCACCCGAGACCCCCATTTTCTCTTCTTTTTTCTATTCATCATCTTCTCCTAGCCCTCTCTTCCAATTTCCTTGAAATCAAACCTTCAATCTCCCTTTAAACACTTAACCAAACATCATCACTAGCTTCTCTTGCCTTCTTGAAGATTAAAATACCAAAATTTCCAAGAAATCACCAAATCTTCAAAACTGTCATTCCGGCAACAGTTTGTTCTTCGAGCTATATCTCTGAATTCAACAATGGAAAGTGGCTGGGAATTTGGTATGTTGTTCTAGACTCGTCAAGCTTTAATTTGATAGTTTACTTGCTTGATTTTGTGGCCTGTGCTAAGAGAAATTGTTGATTGAAGTTGAGATTTCTGTTTTGCCCGAGATATGTTAACCCTTAGTGTTTTGATTCGAATTCTGAGCATGGTTGGTTGTTTAATTCCGTTCTTGAAGCTGTAAATCCTTAGATTAGGTGTTTAACTTGCTGTGTTTCAATTTTGGTGCAAGTTGGTGATGAATTGAGCTCAAATTGAGCTCGATTTGGTGCATGGCCGAGCACGGCCATGCATTGGCAACGCCTCCCGCGCCGGACCCGATGAGTCCCGCGCGGGAGCTGTTAAATTTTGGGATTTTCCTCCCAAATTGGCTCACTCACGCCCGGGAGTGAGCCACTAGCAAGTTAGGGTACTGTAGCTTAGGGGTATTTTGGTAATTTCGCAGCCCTAGACCCCAATTAACCTTAGTTAACTTCTGGACCTATCCAATTTAGCTCTTAGACCCCGGAGACCTTAAATAGGTTCTATTTTATGATTTAATTGTTGGTCGAATGCCTTTATTAATCAAATTAGATTTTAATTTAACTATTTAGGTACGTGATTGTACGAGTCTCGGATCGGTAGCAGTTTGAGCTAAGGCATTCGTGGGGTAATCGGCTTGTATACAACTCTCCTCTCTTGTGAGTGGCTTGAATTATATTGGTTGACCATTAAGGGTTAACCGTTTTCAAATTTCTTTATAAATGCTTTATTATATTGTTTTTATATGTTTTGGGGTATGAAATGTCCACCCTCACACACCAAGTTTACAAATGATTTAAAGGGTGGGAATTTCAAATATTTTTATAAATTGATATTATTGATAACTGTTTGGGGTACGATGCCCCTGAGAGATGAGAGATTGAGCGGGTTCCTCGGGGCTCCATTATATGCGGGAGCGTGGACCGAGTTGGAGAAGCATGCAAGATACTCGACCGTGGACCGCCTGTCGAGGGGCACGGCGAGATGAGACCCTGGGAGAGGCGCGAAGGGAAGCTCGTCAGGGCTTCAAATTGCTGTGTTCCACCACAGCAAGGCAAAAGTCAAAGGAATGGGCCAGTGAGTAAAGAAAAGTATTTTGAAGTATAAAGTAACCCTTGACGGTCCAGCGGGTACCCCAGTGCACGGGTATACCTTTTGGGACAATTTCAGAAGTCAGCCCATTTAGTAATATTATTATTGGTTTAATATTGTTTTGGTGTGGGACTTCTTATAATTTTAGTAATGGTTTATTAAATTGATTTTGGATTATTTCATATCCTCAGTCTGAGGTGATCGGTCATTATAACCGAGTCCCTCACTGGGTACAATTATATTGTACTCACTCCATTCATTTTTGTTGTCAGGTCATCAGGCTTCTGACGGCGGACGTCCCGGTGATCAGTGATCCCAGTACGACACTGTGGACACGATTTTGTAGGTGCCACACTTTTTGCCCTGTGAATCTTGGCTCGGAATATTAGTGCATATCATATATACTTATGTATGTATATATATATATATTATTTTCCGCTGCATGGTGCATCGTAAAACGTGTCACTTTCTCTTTTTAAATATTTTTGAATTATATTATCTATAATATTTTCGTATGTTTTCATATATTGCTCGAATACCCTTTATTTTTATGCCTTGTGCCATCTTGGTTGCCCGCCTGACGAGGCACGTATCTCGAGGTGATACGACGGTTGTCACGTGCCCGGGCCAGCGGGTCGGGGCGTGACAACCTGCCTAACCCGTCTATTTTACATATCTAATTCTTAATTGTGTATGTTTTAATTGTATAAAACTTAATTTAAATTGATGACATTCTTTAACACCAATGAGTAACCTTTTTCTTCTCATCACCCAATTTGAACACAAAATAGCGCAGCAAAACAACTGAGAATATGTATACTTATATTTATAAGCATAAAATATGTAGGTCGTTTACATTTAAGTGGGTTTAGGTTGTATATCAAATTTAACTTTTCTAAAACAACAATTATTCAGAAACGGAGCGAGTAACTATTCTGCTATTGAGTATTTATTTATACATATTGCAAACCAACAATCTCAAATAGAAAAAAAAATTTTTGACTTATGAAATAAAGAATAATAAATCCAATTGTGACCTAACTTAAATCCAAACTTACATAAAACACATACGAATTTAACCCAATCAAATTCAAGCTCAAGTTTGAGTACAACAAAACCCGAGTCTGAACTAAAGAATATCCAAACATGAAATTACCATAATTGAAAATATAGCCCGAACTTAAATCCAACTTGTTTGCCATCTCTGGTCAATAACCAAGTGGATTTGGGTAGGTTCAAATAGAATTATTTTAAATATGAGTTTTTTTAGATTTGCATTTGAGTGTCTAAATTATTAAATTTACTATAATATTATAATGATCATATTATTAACATTAAATTCATGTTAATTTGGGATTAATGTCATTTCTTGACATTCCATATTCTTAAATCAAATCGAATTTAGGTCAATTTGAGCTCGAATGCATTTGAATGATTTTTGGAGTTTGGTTCATTTAACCATATTTACATCCATCCATCATGTACATGATGTCCACTATCCATAGCCACATAGAAAGGTTGAGGTAAAGAGAATCAATGAGACGAAATATATACTTCCTTTGTCCAAGAATTAAAGTTACTTTTAGTTGTTTTATAAAATTAAAAAAATAATTTTATTTGTTAAATTTTATGTATTTATTTATTTTATTTTTATTTTATTTTTTTTATTTTTCTCATTTATAATTATATCTATCATTATTTCTCTATCTCTTTTCTAAAAACTTCTTATTTTAAATAATATTTTATCTCTTTTGTTAAATAAAGAGATAGAGAAAAGACAAATATTAAAGAAAGAATTTCTAGTCTGATAAGAGGAAATTTAAAAAAATATAGAAATATTATTTTAATTTTATAAAAGTGAAAAATATTTTAAAACAAAAAACTTTTTTCAAAAGTGATTTACACTGAGAGAGAATATATATAAATAATATAATAATAAAACAAAGATAAAGGAAAGAAAAGAAAAGAAGAAAAAAGAGAGAACGTGGGTGATTAGTGGGGTCCATGTTTTCTTATCCTCCACAACCACACCCACCACCATAAGTCAGATTAAAATAAGTTAAGAGAGGAGGACATATGGTAGAGACAACCAAATCTTTCTCTTAGCATAAGCAGCATCGAATATGCCAAGTTGACGGTAGAGAAACGCTCAGTTCCTCCACCATCTCTTTTTTTTTTTATTCATTTTAATTTCCCACTGCTTTATTTCTTCTTCTTATTATTTAAATTTAAATAATTTTGTTATCACAATAGTTTCCATTAATAAGCAGACATTTCCCACCAATTATATAACTTTCAACATCTCTCAAATTATTTGTTTAGTTATAAATTGGACCCAATAGCCACATGATTTAAAATCTGGACCATCAAAAGACTATAGCCGGATTGGTGCAAACTAATTAGAATATAACCCTTGTTTTAAATTATTATTATTATTATTATAAATAGCTTTTCTATATTTTAAACATTAAAAAAAATTAATCAATAAAGTCTTTCATTATTGGACTTTGGCCTAAGTTTTTCTTTTTATTAATCAATGCTTGGAACACACGATAAATTTCCTCTATAAGATTGGATATTACTAAAACACTTGGCCTTGCTTATATCGTTAAAAAGGTTAGGCACATTGGACGGTCCTGATTCACGATGAAGAAGACCTGTTTGTAGCAGATGTTGAACATCAAAGGGAACATGATGTAGTTTTCGATGAGACTTTGCAAGGCATTGTAAAATTTCTCGGATGTTTGAAGCCCTGGAGGCTGGAGGAACATCCAAACAGCCACAAAACAAAAACCCTACCCAATTATATATCAACCGAAGCTGCCCTTCTCTTTATCTTTTCTATATATTCACTTCTCTCTCTCTCTCTCTCTCTCTCTCTCTCTCTCTCGCTTCCTCCTTGCATGGTGTGAAACAATCTCGTTTCTCTTCTTTGTTAATTATTACAAGCGGGGGTGTTGTTAATATAGGTAAAGGAAAAATCAACGAGGATGTCTCGTAGCTGCTCCCAGTGTGGAAACAACGGCCACAACTCTCGTACGTGCGGAGAATTTGCTGGTGGTGGAAGCGGCGCTGGATGCGGCGGTGGCGGAGGAGGAGGAGAGAATGGTATCATGTTATTCGGTGTTCGAGTCACGGAAGGGTCGTTCAGGAAAAGTGTTAGCATGAATAATCTTTCTCAGTTTGATCAGCCGCCCCAGGATTCTAACACAGATGCCGGATATGCTTCTGATGATGTAGTTCATGCTTCTGGAAGGAGCCGCGAGCGCAAGAGAGGTACTTTTAAACTGAAAATATTTCTAGTCAAATATTATTGATCTGATTATTCATTTCCTTTAAGCAAAGGAAAACCAAATCTTTGGATTAATTTTTCTTTCTTTAGGTGTTCCATGGACGGAGGAGGAGCATAGATTGTTCTTATTGGGGTTGCAAAAAGTGGGAAAAGGAGATTGGAGGGGGATTTCGAGAAACTTTGTGAAGACACGTACGCCAACTCAGGTGGCCAGCCATGCTCAGAAGTACTTTCTCCGGCGAAACAACCAGAACCGCCGGCGCCGTAGATCTAGTCTTTTTGATATTACAACTGATTCGGTACTTACACCAAACCATATAATCTATCCTCAAGAGTTCAAACTTTGCTGTATGTTTTTAAATTTAATAATTATATATTATTGCTGGGATTTGATTTTTATTCTGATATTTGCAGTTCATGCATTCAACCATATTGGAAGAAGAAGAACAAGTGCAGCAAGAAAATCTTTCGTTACCGCTGCCACGGCCACTGCCGCAGTCACAGGCAAAGATGAGTGGTGGGTTTCCTATGGCAACTTTCCCAGTGACTTTGAGTCCAGTAGTTTTACCAGTTACAGGAGAAAATAATAGCTCTATTGAAAATCTCACATTAGGGATAAGCCCCAAAGCCCAAACGTCTCCAAAGCTTATCCGACCAATACCAATTCTTCCGGTTCCTCCATCGTCAAAAATGGCTGATCTTAATTTAAACCAGAAAAGCCCAGTTGACCCTTTACCCCTGTCGTTGAAACTCTCGACGCCATCGGCCGAGGAGCAGTCAACGGCGGGGGCAACGGCGGTGCACTCGTCTTCTTTTCAGGCCATGTCTAGTGGTGACAGCAATAGCATCATCAGTGTTGCATGAAGAAAATGAAGAATTTAATTTAATTTTATACTATATTTTGGAGCTGTAAAGGGTGGAGTAGATGTCATGGTAAAAATCTTGATTAATTAGATGAGAGAAAAAGGAACAGAAAAAGATTAGATTGTTAGGTGATTTAATTAGGTGATTAGGTGAAATTCCTTGTATTTTGTACAGGTACAATTATTATTATTATTGTTATTAAGTATTAGTAGTTTAATTAGAGAAGGGGTCTGAAGAAAGTGGGGTGTCGTTGTCTTTGAAATTTGTGGTGGTATTCTTGTTCGGTCTGTCTGGTTGTTGTGGGTGAAATTGGAAGGGCACCAGGTACTCTTCTCTCTTCTTTTTGGTTTGCTGCCCTTTAGGAACTTGGGACTCTGGACAAGTGAAATATATATTATATAATATTTATATCTAATATTTAAGTATCTGAAATTGAATATTCTGTTTATGTTGTTGCCATTTTAATTCTTTTTTTTTTGTGTACGCCATTTTAATTCTTTGCTTTTTTATTTATTTTTTTATTTCTTTTGAAAAATGGTGAAAATAATTTCTTTTATACTAATAACTGGCAACTAGTAATGTTTTCATAATTGGACGGGAGATCCGATTTTCTATTTATCAGTAGAACTTTTATCAGTAAAACTTCTAAAAGTTCGAAGATGATATTGAATCTTAGAGATGTCAAAAGTTAACTTGATCCGAGAAATCTGTCCGAACTTGAAACTGATTCAATCGGATTTGCCATAAAAAGTAAATGACTCAAATCCTATCGATTCGAAATTCTATTGACCTGAAATCGATTGACTAAAAACCTAATTAATTCAAAATTTGTATTCCGTAATCCGTTTAATCTGAGGGACTAAGCTAAAATAATATGAAAATCTATTTAAGTAATATTTTACCTACTCATTTTTAAACATTATCAAATTTATTTAATAAATTTATTAAAAAAGTAAAAGTAAATATCTTATTAAATTTAAAATTTTATTAAATTGAAAAAAAAAACATATTTCATAGTCTTAAATTTAAATCTTTATCCTATTATTTATAAACTATAAGTTATATTTTAATATATCTCTTATTATATTATACTTTTAATAAGAAATAGAATAATTGCTAGTCTATATTTGAAGAATTCTTTTAAATCTTTATCACATGTAACGTATAATTTTAATAAGAGATAGAATAATTGATAGTTTATATTTAAAGAATTTTTTTAAATCTTTATCACATGTAACGTGTGACATATCATATGAGATATGCTACATGTCCCATAAATTATAAGTCGATATAATCTTATTATATTTATAGATTTAATACTTTAATTTGATTTATCATTTATATATGCTTTAATATGTTGTATAAATAGTATTAAAAAGTAGGCACGCACAATTTTATTTTTTTTAATTACTTACTTACTTTGATTCAACTTAATAAAATTAAAATTTATTGTTAAATTAGAAATGGGAAGTGAAGAGTAAAAAAAATAAACATGATGAATTAAAAATTGAAAAATTACTTGCTAGTTTCTTAGAAATTAACATTTACAAATTACAAGCTTAATGGTATGTAATTCATGTGCATAGAAATTCATGTTGACAAATGATGGTAAATAATTACTTAATTTGTTTAGTTGATTACTTGATCTGTTATTAAAAAAGTTAATTTATAAATTTAATTTTTTTCAAATAAACAGTTGAAACTCATATGAAAATGATTCATGGATTAATCCGAAATCTTGAATCGAACTCATAACTCGTGTCAAAATGATCTGATGAAAAAAACCAAAAAATCCGAGATTGAATGACCCATGGGTCAAACATAAAAAATCTGAGTCAAAATGACCAGAAACTCGAATGACCCGATAGCCAAACTCGAAAAACTAGAACCCAAATGATTCGAAACCCATTTGACCTAAACTCAAATAATTTGAAACCCATTTGATCCGAAATTTTCTTTAAATCAAATTAACCTTATCTATTTGATCCAAACCCACAACCCGCTTAATCGCCTATTTGATACCTCTAATATTGATGAGACTTTTTTCTGAGTTTTTTTTTTATTAAAGAAGAAAGCTAGCTGGGACTTAAAAATCTATAATTTCATGAGCAATTGTGCATGAAATGACTAACCAAATCTAGCACCTAGTTAGACGGTACTATCAAAATCTTTTCATGTGAAAAATTATCCCTTTTAATTGAAAACGCCAAAATAATTATCATACTATTATAGTTTCTAACAATAATAATAAAAAAAAAAGAAATTAAAGCGCATGGGGCTTGTCCTATAAGGCAGCAATAGTTCATGCTTACAACTTTACTAGTTGACCCAAGACCAAAAGTTTTTTTTGTATATTTTTTGGGCCAACGACCAAAAGTTTATTGGATAGTTCTTATCTTACTAGGAGGTTTTTATCGGTTTCTTTATGCGAGCCCAGCTAGCTAACTTCCTCGACTAAACCTTGAATTAGAGCTGTCCATGATTCACATCATCTAAAATTATTTTTCTTACAATCCTATTGTTAGAAAAATATGACTATTGTTGTGGAAAATATGTTAATAATAATTGGAACAAGAAGCAAGTATATCAGAATTAAATAAACAAGGGAGAGAGAGGAAGAGAGAGAAAAGAAAAAGAAACGAAAAGGAGAGAGAGAATATCAGAAAGATAAGAATGAGAGAAAAACTTTTTATTCACATTTTCATCAGCGCTTCAATGCGCCTTTTATAAACGAAATAGGTTACTGTGCAAAGTTTGAAAATTTTACATGTGGACCCCACGGTTTGAATATTTTATATATGAATAGTAATATACACTATTCATCGATAGTGATATGTACTATTCATCAATAATTCATCCGACATAATTAATATATGAATAGTAATATGTACTATTCATCGATAGTGATATGTACTATTCCGTCGGCAGATTTGTCCAGATCTCATAACACTCCCCCTTGGACAAATGCCACTATTAAAATTTGGACGTGTACTGCCTCGTTAAAAACCTTAAGTCGGAAAAACCCAGTGGGAAAAAACCGAACATAAGGGAAAAAGAGTACAATACAATTAAGTCCATCTAATATGTCTTCAGGACAATATGTGCTTGTCTTCAGGACAATCTATTTGTCTTCAGGACAATATAGGTAGGCCTATTTCAGTGGCCTAATTGGACGTGCTATAACTGCCTCATTAAAAACCTTAAGCCAGAAAAACCCAGTGGGACAAAAACCGGACAGAAGGAAAAAAGAGTACAGTGCACCTATGTCCATAATCGCTCCCCCTTAAATAAAACAAATTGCTACTTCTGGAGCATCTAAACATTTCCACTTCTGGGGAATTCAATCTTGCATATTACTGACTCGCCGCATACCAATGCCATAAACTAATTTCTCAAATGTTGATGTTGGCAAATATTTGGTAAATAAATCTGCAAGATTATCGACGGAGCGAATCTGTTTAACATCAACTTGTCGACTTTCCTGGAGTTCATGAGTATAGAAAAATTTCGGCGAGATGTGCTTGGTCTTATCAACTTTAATATATCCTCCCCTGACTTGTGCAACACAAGCAGCATTATCCTCATAAATTATAGTGGGAGAATATATCACCGGTTTGAATCCACTAGCATTATACTGTCTTCAGGACAATATATCATAGATCTTAACCAAACACACTCTCTTCCGGCCTCATAGAGGGAAATAATTTTAGAGTGGTTGGAAGATGTTGCAACAAGTGTTTGCTTAGTGGAACGCCAAGAAATGGCTGTATCATTATAGCAAAATAGATAACCGGTTTGGGAGCGAGCTCTGTGCGGATCAGATTTATATCCTGTATCAGCATAACCTACTAAACCAGAGTTAGTAGTATTCTTTTTGTGCTCAAGCTCTAGACCAAGGCATAGTTTGGTTTTACCCAAATCTTTAACCTCAAACTCCTTTTTCAAATATTCAGCAGTTTCAGATAACTCTTCAGGAGTCCCAATTAAATTCATGTCGTCGACATAGACTGCTATAATAGCAAATCCGGTTTCAGATATTTTAATAAACACGCATGGGCAGATGGGATCATTTATGTACCCTTCCTTTGTCAGGTATTCACTTAATCGTTGGTACCACATGCGGCCGGATTGCTTTAACCCATATAAAGATCTTTGCAACTTTATTGAGAATAAGTTGCGGGGAGTGTATGCTTCAGGCATTTTTAAAACCTTCGGGAATTTTCATATAGATATTGGAATCTAATGAACCATATAAATATGCCGTCACAACGTCCATAAGACGCATTTCAAAATTTTCTTGGGCAACCCAACTTATAAGGAAACGAAAAGTAACTATATCCACTACTGGTGAATATGTTTCATCATAATCTATCCCAGGCCTCTGCAGGAAACCTTGGGCTACGAGTCGGGCTTTATACCTTACGATCTCGTTTTTCTTATTTCGTTTCCGGACAAAGACCCATTTATATCCAACAGGTTTTACATTGTCGGGGGTTTTAGTAATAGGCCCAAAAACATTACGTTTGGCAAGGGAAGTCAATTCAGCTTGGATTGCTTCCTCCCATTTAGGCCAATCTTGCCTATGACGGCATTCGGTTATAGACCGAGGTTCATAATCATCATTCATAATCTCATGAGCAACTGAGAGAGCAAATGCATCATTGATGATTATCTCAATTCGATCCCATATCTCATTATGATAACTGATGGAAATTTCAGTATTCCCAAGGTTGGTGATCTTTTCATGGGTTTGTACCACTTCAGGGGCAATATGCTCATGAACTTGTGCCACTTCAGGGGTAATATGCTCTCTTTGAATATTATGTTGTGGCACTTCAGGTGCAATTTGCTTTCCTCGAGAAAGATTAATGTGCTCATCTGGAGTAGAATTATACTCATCTGGAGCAGATTCTAAATTCCTCCCCCTTCTTTTTCGAGGAACAGTGTCTTTTGATCCCATCGGTCTACCACGCTTCAGGCGCGGGACATTTAGATCCATTTCGGGTGGTTCTACAGGAACATCTATCCTAGCTGGAACATTCGCAGCTGGGATATGAGACTTTGTAACTTTAGCAGTCTCATTAAATGCATCAGGCATTTGGTTTGCAATAGCTTGTAAATGGATCAATCGTTGCACCTCATTTTCACATTCAGGTGTTCTTGGGTCAAAATGAGACAAACTTTTCTCATTTCATGAGAAAATCTCGACATTTTTCTGCTTTCCATATATGGAAGCATTAGGTATCCCAAGTAATGGGAATACTGTCTCATCAAAATGACAATCCGTAAATCTAGCGGTAAATAAATCACCCGTCAATGGTTCAAGAAACCAAATAATAGACGGTGAATCAAACCCAACATAAATGCCCAAACGGCGTTGAGGACCCATTTTGGTCCTTTGCGGTGGTGCTACAGGCACTTGTACCGCGCAACCAAAGGTGCGAAGATATGAAATGTCTGGCTTCTGGCCCAAGACTAACTGAAGGGGGGGATACAAATGAGAAGTAGTAGGGTGCAATTTAATTAAAGATGCAGCATGTAAAATAGCATGACCCCACGCTAAGGATGAGAGCTTTGTTCTCATCAGCAAAGTTCACATTGCGCATTGATAATAGGCAAACATGGGACCATCTACAGGATGTGTCCACTAGTACCATGAAATATCTAAATGGTCCACTTGCAGGCTGAATCGGCCCACAGATATCACCCTGGATTCTTTGCAAGAATGAAGGGGATTCATAATCAACCTTTGTCATGAAAGGTTTAGTAATGAGCTTTCCTTGTGAACAAGATTCACAAATGTAATCTCTGGACAACAACACCTTTGTATCTTTTAAAGGGTGTCCACGAGTATTTTTAAGGATTCTTTGCATCATTGTAGCTCCTGGATGACCAAGGCGATCATGCCAAAGTCCGAACACATCAGGGTTCATTAGTTTCCAGGGCATCGTAGCATATGATTCTATAGCTCGTATTGGGACAAAATATAATCCCATACTAGAAGCTTCCAGCTTCTCATGGATGGTCTTCTGGCCCATCTTGTAGGAAGTGATGCAAAGTAATTCCTTATTTTGCTCATTAATTGTTTCTAGATGGTACCCATTACGGCGTACATCTTTGTAGCTAAGTAGATTTCTTTTTGATCTACCGCTCAACAATGCATCTTCAAGATACAATGTTGTGCCATTTGGCAAAATAACTGTGGCAATCCCATAGCCATCTATAATATTAACAGGACCAGATATTGTCTGAACATTTGCCTTGCGCAATGTCACATTTGAGAAAAAATGTTTGCCACAAAGTATAGTATGCGTTGTAGCACTATCAAGCAAACATATATCTTCCTTTTTCTCAATATGTCCCATTTGCATTTATCTTGACAACTTCAGGTGTCAAGTTCCATAAAATTTAACAAATTAATAATATGATGCAAAAAGTAAACCAACAAATATGGAATAAAAGATATAAACCAATAAATTTAGCAAATATGGAATAAACCAACAAAATATAAATCAACAATTATGATGCAAAATATAATATGATGCAAAATATAAACAGCTTGTGGATACTGTCCGCTTTGGTACTTCAGGACCTCACGGATGTAAAACGACCATATTTATTTAATATCTTCCTTGGTAACATAATTATCCAAGGGTATGGCAAAATATAGATGAAAACCCTCAGGATCTATTTCTGAGGACTTATTATTTTCATCAACATTATCAAATGAAATCAAAAACCTCAAAAGGTTTTTCATTGCCAAGAATATGACAGTTTTCATTGACCAAAACCTTATTGACTTCAGCATCAGTCACAGTTAGGTCAATGGCATGGGTCTCAATATGCTTGCCTTTATCCTTCTGGGATGCTTGGTATAGATCAACCAAATGTCTGGCCGTACGACAGGTACGTGACCAATGACCAGTCATTCCATAACGATGACAGGTACTATCATCATGCTTCTTCATGGGCTTTTTACCTTTAGGGTTGTGTGGGGAGTTATTTATATTACGGTTAAATCTCCCACTACCCTTAAGGAAAAAAATTCCCATGCCTGTGCTCACGGCCTCTAGGACGGCCAACACTCTTACTTGAGCCGACATTTGCTTCAGGAAATGCCTTAGAGCCAGCAGGTCTTAAATCATGATTTTTAAGCAGCAACTCATTTGTTTGTTCTGCAGTCAACAGGACTGAGATCAATTCAGAGTATGTTTTAAACTGGCGCTGCCTGTATTGCTGTTGCAATACAATATTCGAAGCATGAAAGGTGGAGAATATTTTCTCTAAAAGCTCAACCTCAGTAAGCTTAACACCACAAAATTCAAGCCGTGACACCATGACAAGTAGTTATTGCCACTTACATCCAAAATTTGGAATTTGGGCTTTTCAATATTTGCCATAATTCTGAAATAAATGGTCTCAATTAGGTTGACAACTTCTGGTGTCAAAATTTGGTTGACAACTTCTGGTGTCAAAATATTTAGAAGTAAATCTTTACACAATAAAAATTTAAATTAACTAGTGTAAAGAAAATGTTAAATAAAATAATGGAATCAAACCTTAAGAACTTACCAGGCTTTAAACTTGCTTCACTTTATAACGCTCGTGCTGACAGAGCCTCGTGCTGATAACGTGTTGTGGAAAATATGTTAATAATAATTGGAACAAGAAGCAAGTATATCAGAATTAAATAAACAAGGGAGAGAGAGGAAGAGAGAGAAAAGAAAAAGAAACGAAAAGGAGAGAGAGAATATCAGAAAGATAAGAATGAGAGAAAAACTTTTTATTCACATTTTCATCAGCGCTTCAATGCGCCTTTTATAAACGAAATAGGTTACTGTGCAAAGTTTGAAAATTTTACATGTGGACCCCACGGTTTGAATATTTTATATATGAATAGTAATATACACTATTCATCGATAGTGATATGTACTATTCATCAATAATTCATCCGACATAATTAATATATGAATAGTAATATGTACTATTCATCGATAGTGATATGTACTATTCCGTCGGCAGATTTGTCCAGATCTCATAACAACTATAAGCTTACCTGATTAGTCGCTTACCTACAAATCTTTTTGACTCGCTTTACGAACAGAACTCAATCTTCGTAATCCATTAAGAGAAGGCAACCAGCGTCTTCTCAATGTCCACACTCTAATTCTCACGAGTGTAGTGGTGGATCTCTAATAATTGTGGGCTCATTTTTATGAGAATACTTAGAATTTTTTTTTTTACCCAAAAGAATGTATGTACCAAGATTTTTATCTCAGTAGTAATATTTAAAACAGAGATGACCAGTCTCTTCTTCACAGTTTCTTTCAAGTTTTTCTTTTCTCCTCCTCCTCATTGACTTCTTTCGTCAGGGAGGGGGAGGGTCTAATTTCATATTTATGATCCTTTACTTTTTGTTTGAATAAGTCCTAGATCTTGGATTTAGGTAGTTTAGTCTCCGTTTTATCTGAGTTAGTCAGTCAGTTTTTTTAGTCAGTTTGGTTTTTTTGTTTGTTTGTTCGTGTTTCAGTTTACAATTGATCCAAGATTGTTAACATTGGACGATGATGATTTTGTTTTATGATTTTTGGATCACTCAAGGAAATCTTCGAATCAGTCACCTTTTTGTCGCTGTTGAAAGCTTTCGATTGGGAAGTGAAAGCGAGAGAGTGATGGACGTGCTAAAGACTTATGAAGAAGGTTCGAAATTCCAAATAATCAAAAAGATGGCCTGGATCATGAAGCAATATCTGAATCTTCAAACGAATGAAGAAAATATTCTTGAATCTTTTGTAATTTTCAATTTTATTGAATTAGTGGATGTAATTTCATTTGAATGAATGAAAGTTACATTTTCTTCAACAAAAAAAAAACAGAGATGGCCAGGTGAAGTCACTTATTAATTATGTCAATTAGAACTCATCAAGTAAGGGAGTCTTATCTAATTAGAGAATAATTTGATTTTTTTAAAATTTTAAATGAGGATAATAACTAAGAATTCCCCCACTTTATCCTCATTTGAATTCTCATTTTATGCTCACAAAATAAAAATCAAATATCTCATCATACAGGAATAGAATTTGTCACTGGACGAAGGAACGAGTAGTCTAGACTTTATGTTAAGTTTCCACCATTCTAATATAGGTCAAGGAAAAATTGGAGTAATCGTCCATACCCTAGATCAATTTGTTTAAGAATTCAATCCCTCATTAGTCTTATACTCATATTATGCCCACTTGATTCAATATCTTAATATTTGTGACTGTGATTTTCAATTACACTTGTTGATAACCACCCGGGCTATGAGTCACAACACTTGTGTACGTAAATACTCAATCGGTCTTCCCCCATCCCTCATATCAATCCATTTGGATTTGACTACTTTCCTAGTATGTTTCGCTAGGGCATATTAATTGACCATGCCCTCTGGATGACATACTAAGGTGTTACATTTAATTCAAATTTCATGATATAAGTACAAGTTCAAGGGCATAATGAATAGAGCTCACATAGTGACAAAGATGGAAAAAATATCTTGTCACTCTTCTATGTAGTCATAGAGCACCTACAATATGATATGTATGCTACGACAAAGCTCCCACTTAATAGGTCATGTCATACTTTAAATGTCGTACAATTTCGCTCCAAATACCACTAAGGTATCTAACTCAAGTTAAATTTGGCAAAAACATTACTCTAGATGCTTTGCTCATAACTTGTCGGCTCTAATGCATGCAAAATGAAATGATGGGATTATTTCATTATGGCGACTTATGCTCGCATCAAGTGTTGTTTTATGCCTAGAATTTATTATACAACCCAAATTATCACCTAACTCGAAACATTTGGGGAAATTCAAGTGTAATCATAATTTCTGTTTTGGTAATTAAATAGGGAATATCTAGGGTTTTATCCATATAACTTGTATTGTTTTGTGACACTAGGACCTTTTTCATACCGTCTGTACTGACCATAACAGTGATAATGGTCTATTGGTACAGAAGATATGAAATTCTGTTGAAGAATTGAACCTCGAAGTCAAAGGATGAAGTTGAATAAGTAAATTGGAGGCTAACTCAAGGTTTGTTGGAATAAGATTGAGGAATAGACAAGGATGACTGTGGCCATAAAAAAGTTGATAAGAAAGATAAAAAAGGATATTTAGGTTATAGGTACAATATGTAACGAAAGAATTGAACTATGAAGTATTTGAGGATTGAATATAATCATTACTCAAGTGAACTCGAGAACTCTTGGAATCATAATTGACATTGAGGATATGACTAATTCAAGTTAAAGGATAATGGATTGCTAGTGCATAGGTGAACAATGGAAGCCGGAAAAACCAAGCCCTAATCATGTCCATACACTCTTGGAGCTTGTATATGACATTTCTCTTAGGGCGATTCACCTAACTGGAGCTTCGGAAGAATATTAACCTTAGAATGAGCTTAAAGAAGTGTATTAAAGTCCGGAGAATAAATTCGATTGAATCTGAATCAAATTTTGATGAGTTAGAGGCTTAAAGCACCTATGTCACCAAAATATGCATCAATTGGCACCGTATATCAAAGTGGAAGGAAATAAGCTTCAGGAAGAAAAAGAAAATGGGGAGAAAAAAATCTAGGTTACAATCGATGTTGGATATGGTCATAACCGGTGCCAGATGTCAAGCTTATAAGGCTCGGGTTGGCCGAGACCGTTCCATTCTTCTTTTCCTTTTCCTTTTCTTTCTTCCTCCTTATTCTCCTCTACCAATTTTGCCCAAACCACCACCTAAACAACTTTCTAAACTTCTCTAAACATTTTTCCAACCTCCCTAAACAAAGAATCAACCAAAAATCAAGAAAGTTCCAAGTTGGTGCAAAAAGGAGCCATTGGAGACATTTTGGAGATTCGGTTGGTTCTCACAATCTAGCCATTGGATCAAGGTGATTTTTAGGTATGTTGCTCTAACTTTCAAGCTTTAAAATGCCTATTTACTTCCATATACTAGATCAAAAGTTATCATTGCTCAAAGTTAGAGGTTGGTTTTTGGGGTGTCGTTGAGCTTAGGATAGAAATTTGTATTTTAGGGCCATTAATTCCAATTTTTGAAGCTATAAGTTTATTATGGATGTTGTGAGGATGGTTTGGCACAATTTTCATCTTGATTAAAGGTGGTTTGAATGGATTTCGAGTTAGGGAAAGATAATGAAGCATTTTCAGGTGAAAACTCGTTCGTATCTTGCCCTCTAGAACTACATAAACGGCGTCAATTATGCAATAAGATCATGGAAGGTATTTTTTCACCACGCTCTAGTGCTGGAACACCATAAGACTGGTGCCAATCTTAGGCTGTCAAGCACATTTCGATAATTTTACCCTTAAAACACTAATTTGTCCCGAATTGACTTGAAACGCTTTCCAACCCAAGCCACTTCCAAACCTTATCCTAAAGTATAGTAGAGCCTCATGGGTGCATTCATAAGTTTCAATTAGAGTTCTAACACATACCTCCGTGTAATTAGGGTTTTCGAACGAGCAAGTGCGGTGATACTCCAAAGACCGATTGTGGTGGAGTTATTTGAGGATACAAACCTTCCAGTTCTGTGAGTGGCTTAGTTTTAAAGTTTAGTCAATTAGGGCTGAACATTTTATTTGTTTTAATATTAAATGTTTTATAAATATTTTTTTGTTTGGAGATTCTGATAGTTCTCTCCATACACTTGATTTTATGTCACATTGACTTAGTGGGTATATTTTATATGTGTACATACACACACACACACACACACACACATATATATATATATATATATATATTTATTCGATGTAGCCGTGATCGCCTAACGATGGGTATGGTGATCCAAATTAGTACTAACGATGCTCCTTCGAGAGTTGGTGAACTGTGATGGGTAATGCCAGCAAGTAGCTGTGGACCTTTATAGGGAAAGCACGGTGTTCTAGAATTCACCTTGGGATTAAGGGAAACATAGGATAACTCACTAGGGTATATGTATATGTATATGTATATGGATATGGGTGTGTGTTTGAATATATATATATATATATATCTATAGTAGTTGTGTCTGTCGAAACGTCTATCATTCGACGGGAATTCGGCGATTGAAGATTTTTAGAAAATTTTGAAAAGAAGAAAGGAGTCGCCACTAACCATTTGGTTTAGGTCGGTTAGTCACCTATTTTGACTGTATTTAACCTAACATAGTCTAACAAGATTGTCCTAGGTCTAACAAATGTTGGTCCATGAAAAACAAACTTTGAGTAAGGGAGTTAGTTATGTTTGAGGAAGGATTAGCATCTCTGAAATGGTTGAAAATCGGTACCATAAAAATCTTTTAAAAAGTGTTTTAAGGTTAATGATAAAATGCTTTCAAAAAGAAAAGAATAATTTAGAAATTGAAATTTTAAATGTCGGAATAATACTCCTTTCACTATGGGTTGATTTACCCTATTGAAAACAAATTTCGATTTAAGATAAGACTTGAAATGAGATTCAATTAGAAAATCCCCAATGTTAAATGAGCAAATTAGGAACTTCTTAAAAATAACTTTTGAATTTTGAAAATCAAAATAATGTGATAAATCCTAATTTAAAAGGAACGAAATTGAGATTTGATTAAATTTGGAAAGACTTCAATCACTAGGGATCAAATTGAAATCTTTCAAAATATTTTAGGATTTTTAAATTGATGTTGGAATTAAAATTCGAATAGATTTTGATTGAAAAAATATGAGTTGAAATAAAACTTGATTAAATTGGAAAGATTTCAATGTAAGGATCAAATTGAAATATTTCAAAACATTCTTTGGATTTTCAAAATTAATGCCGGAGTTAAAATTCCTTTTATTAATGAATAGAATTTGATCAAAACAAGATTTGAAAATAAATTTAATCGGAAAGATCTCAATGTAAGGACCAAATTGAAATCTTTCAAAATATTCTTTGGATTTTCAAAATTAATGCCGGAGTTAAAATTCCTTTTATTGATGAATAGAATTTAATCAAAACAAGATTTGAAAATAAATTTAATTTAATTGGAAAGATCTCAATGTAATGACCAAATTGAAATCTTTCAAAATATTTTTTGGATTTTTGAAACTTGATGTCGAAATTATTAAATTCCTTTTATTATTAGATCTCATTTTAAAACTTCTAGTTAAAGAAATTAATCAAAGCCTAATTTTGTAAGAAAAATCTCCACTATTGATTAAGTTGAGATTCTCCTATTTAAAAAATCATATCGAAATTTAGAATTCATTTTATTGACTTGAGGAGGGGGGGGGGGGGGATAGGTGTTGGAAAAAGAAATTTTTAAGCTTTTGAAAATTGATATTGATTAAAGAAAACTTTTTTTTTTTAAATTTCAAGAAATTATAAACATGGTATGGATATGCTTTTGAGGAAATCAAATGAGGAAAATCTATTTTTTTTTAACAAGATAAAAATTCACATAAATTCTCTGCCATCTTTTCGGTGAGAAAATTGGAGAAATTTCTATTTTGGTAGAGCATTGACACCTCGTACTTCCGAGACACTCTTCAGCTTCCATGCATATGAGTTTTGTGAAAACAATACTTCAATTTCTAAATGCATGAAGTAATGTAATTATCAAATAAGAGCATAGGTTAGCACAAGGAATAAAGATAAATATATCAAGCACATAATTAAGAATGCATGAACCCTAATTTCTAAAATAGCATAAATAATGCTAATGGGCCTAACATAAATGCAAATGGTTTAAATCTAAAATGGCATAAAATATAAAATGGACCTAACTTAAATGGCATAAATTTAATGAAATGGGCCTAATCTAAAATGCTAATGGGCCTAATTTACTAAATGATATAAATTAAATAAAATGGGCTTAACTAAAATGTTAGTGGGCCTAATTTACTAAATGGCATAAATTTTTGAAATGAACCTAATTAAATGTAAGTGGGCCTAAATTTAAAATGAGATGAAAATGAAATGGACCTTGAGTTAACATTAAAATGACATGGGCCTAATTTTACTAAATGGAATTAGAATATTATATGGATCTAATTTACTAAATGTCATTAAAAAAAAGGGAAAAATGAACCTAATTTACTAAATGACATAAAATATGCAAAATAGATCTAATTTACTAAATGACATAGAATATGCAAAATAAATCTAATTTACTAAATGACCTAAAATGTGCAAAACGAATCTAATTAACTAAATGACATAAAATATTAAAAATGGATCTAAATACTAAATGACATAAAAAAGTTAAGTGGACCTAATTTACAATTTCTCTAAGTCTAAATTTAACATATTTAAATGTGCAAAATAAGCCTAAGTAGAATCTAAAGCAATTCATATTTTAAAACAAATTTAGTACAAAAGAAAATAACATAATCAGCAAGATAGAATAACATAATCTAGCCCAAACCAGCAAGATGTTCATAACCATGATTTAAACAAAATGAAGCCCAAACAAAATAATATAGTCATAGGCCCAAATGATAACATGACCAAAAACATAGCAATTCAATTAGATCCAACATTAACAAATGACCCAAATACAAAAGCCCACATGGTCCATAGAATGTTATCCCAAAACACAGTGATGGCTTGTGTTTTGTATTTTGCCATATTTTCTCCTTTTCCTTTTTTCTTTGTTTTATTTTCTTCAGCTCACCCTTGTCTCTCTGAAAACCGAAATGAAAACCCTAAAGTTGTTGTTCCATTCTTGCTCGAAAAGTAAAGTTGCAACCCTTTTTTCCACTCTAAATGACTTCCGTTCCTTCCTTTCCTCTGAAAACAAACCCTTTTTGCCTAAAGACTCCTTGAGAAAACAAAAATTTGACAAAGGAAAACCAAGACAAAAGTTGCCTATCGCCGAAAATCTGACGATTTCTTCAATCTCACACTTCGATACATTATCCTTTACACTCCGATGTCTAAACTCACTGAGCGAGATTCCAAAAACAAAAGCCAATTAAAAACCTCCAATTTGAAATGCTAAATCTCTTTTTCTACAAAACATGACATAGGAAATGGCCAGAAAAGACCTTCATTGATCCTTTATCCTTTGCAATTAGTTCCTAACTTCCTATCCACACCTTATGAGCCTCTTTCTAAACTCTCTTGGCTCAATTTTACTGAAACCTTAATTTAGAAACCCTAGGTTACGAGAAGCAGAAACCCTAATCTTCTGAATTTTGGGATCCTCTTTGATGGTACAAAATGAGGGCTTTTATATGAAGGAGAAAGTTGATCCGAGGGTTGTAAATTAGTTTACAACCCTAGAATCCACGGCTCCTATTTTCTCTCTCATAATTTCTTCTTTTTTTTGTCTATTTTTGTGCAAATTTAGGACCTCGAAAGGGCCTTTAGATTTGTAGAAGCTTGGAGAAGAATTTTCATGAATCAAGGGCTAGGATTGAATTTTCCAGTGATCTAACGAATAGCAATGGCATGGTACAATGTTCTTTCTTTTTCTTTTTATTGCCTATTTTGCTCTCTGAGTATTTTCCCCTTACAATCGATGGTTGTAGAATTTTTATGCTTATGATCAACGACTATGGGAATGTGTTGATGAAATCCTGCTGAAATATGCTTGCTAATGTCAATTTGAATGAAATGAATTTGTGAGAGGGATTTTCCTGTATTTGAAGTGCTGTCACTATTTCATTGGCCATTACATTACTGTAAAGGAAGAATAATCTATCAGCTGACTTTGTTTGCTTTGTCTACTTACAGGGAATAGTAATTTAGGTGCAGTAACTAAAAGGAGGGAATCTGAGAGCTGAGGGAGAGAGGAAAATGGGGACCATTTTGGAATTAGTTTGCCTAATTTATCATTAAGCTAAGTTGATTTCCTTTTTAGCCCAATTTTCACTCTGCTTGCTATTAATGTTCATGCTTAATTTCTCTGCATTGTTGTTTTGCTTGCTAATTTGATTTTTGTTTCTCTGTTTCACAGTTTACAAGGCTGAAATGGCACTGTTACATTAGTAAATTTTGTGCAAGCATTTCTTTCCCTATCTCAACCAAATGTGACAGTTTTGTACGCTAAAGTGGTGTCATCTTGAGCTTGCATGCAGCTAATTTTGAAATTGCTTTGGTACTTGGTCAGTAGGCAATAAAACTCTGCCGTTTTGTTTCTTTGTTTGGCCTCAATTTGGGTATAGGCCTATTTAGGGGGTTATTTAACTAGGTTTGGACTTACTAAGTGTTGGGGAGTAGTGGGGTGAGGGCTTTAGGCAAAATTTAGGTTGGCTGGTGGGACGCTTACTTGTAATGTACATTAGGCCTTTGGGCTGTCATTCCCTTGTAACCAAATAATGAGCCATGTTCCATTTGTAGTCTAGTCCAATCCAGTTGCAAACCTTTCATATCAAATTCAATGAGAAGAGATTGGGTCTGTTGATAGCAATTAAGATACTTGGACTTGGACCCAACTCATAACAACCCCATCTTCAACAAAACACAGGCCTAGTGCCAATTTCATTTAGCAAACTCCCAAGCATCAACATTTGAACCCATGTCATTCCAAATAAGGCAAATGAAAGTTAAAGGTAATAGCAAAATAAAATATATACAAACCAATTAAAAAAAGCATTATGAGAAAACGAACTTAATCTGGAAAATAAATTAAAATAAAACAAATAAGAAAAAAAGGGTGTCTACATTGTCTACTCACAGTGATGGCACCATAGAGTGATACGGGCTTAATGAGATTTTTCTATGTATTTGTATGTGACAGAACGTGATAGCCTTCAACGATCTGGGTGTGACAATTGCATACACTAGGATGTCTTCTGCTAGCTCACTTCGAAATGATTATTTTGATAAACAAAATATGTTTTGGGGAAATGGTTTTGAAAATAAAATATAAAAACATGTTTTATAACTTTTTTTGAGTTTTACTAGATTCCTTAACCCTTTATGATTTTTCATTAAACCTGAGTCATTCACTGGATACATAATGTGTATTCACCACTCATTTGCTATTTGTTTTTTAGGTAATATAAGTTCGAAGGCTCATTAGGATTGTCTAGCCATAGGACTTATTTGGTTTCTATTGCTTAGGTCATTCCATTGTTAAATCCATTGGTAGTAGATTTGGTTTGCAATTTGTTTTATTAAATTATTTTCTATTATTATTATTATTATTAGTATTATTATTATTATTATTATTATAAAAAACTAATTATGTTTTAGTTTTAAATTATTTTTATAGCGATGATGTCTATACATGCCTTACGTTGTCTCAGAGTACATTTCGGCATGAATGTACTTCAAAGTAGCACAACGGTTGCCATGTTGCCGGACCGATAGGTCGGGGACTCACATGGTCTCTCAAGAAAGAAAATAAGTAAACCCTCTTCTACCTGTGGACATAGGTCGATTTGGCCAAAACACATAAATCATTTGTGTTCTAGTTTTATTTTCTCGATTAATTTTCTTTCTTTTACATAACACCAACTCTCATCTCAAACATAATGAGGCAACTTCATCATAAATATGTCATTCCTTCTAATCCTTATAGTAGGAAACACTATCCTTGTCGCATTTTATTTGCTCAATTTAATGTTAGATAGACATTGAATGAGACATCCGGACCTAATTCGACTTTTTCGTACAATCGGAATAGTGTAAGACAGCGTATTAACTTGAGAATACGTCGGTCCAGATGTGTCTAATTAAGAAGAGAAGTTAAGCTTAAGATAAGACGTAGTTGGAAGATGAGATAGGTGACCATGCATGGAATCACTACATTGGACTTCTTAAGTCCATAGCTAATGGATTGAATATCCATTGGTGAATTGGTCGGTGGATTAGGCCAAGGATCGAGATTATGAGAAGCGGAGAAAGGGAGAATTAAGTCTGACCCGGGATTCGAGTAAACCCGGTATCGAGCTTATCTATAAATAAGGGAAGATAAGCTCTCCCCTCTCTTTTTTCTTCTCCCTCACTTCCTCTCCTCTCGTTTGCTCTCTCGGAGCAATTTTGGACTTTTGCCCGATCTGGACAATCTGACTGAAGGATCCAGGTGAGTTTCTAATATACTATTCTACTCACCTTAATCTACATTCCATTAGTTTTTCACGCATTTTCATGCATTGGTTTAGGAGAGATCCAAGCTCAAAGTTAGGTACAGCTTTTTAGCTAGATTCTAGTTTCGATTCAAGATCTAGGGACTTTAAGCTTGTGATTCTCGTTTTTCTTTCAATAAACGTGTTGTATACGGCGTGAGGATTGTCCGTCTAAGTTTTTACGTCGAATGGAGGTTGGACGGCACAAGAATTGAGGTGGGGGATCGAATCCCGAGCCCTTTGTCATGTCTCCCACGCGGGAGCCGACCCATTCCCGCGTGGGAGTGGGCGGTTGCCTGAGTCCTGCGCGGGACATGGCCTTTTTGGCCCAAATCGCTCGGGTGGGCCTTTTTGGCACAAAATCGTGGGGGGCCCAGCCAGTCAGCACGCGAGTGGCCTTTTGGACCCATTTGGGTGCGGGACCAGGCCCTGTCCATGTGGCGGGCGCATGGGGGCATTTTGGTAATTTTTTGTCAAGTGTCCAATTTTGACCCTGAAACTTCCCGAACACTTTTCTAAGCCCCGAAACACATCCAAACACTGTGTTAGGTCATGATAGAGCCTCATAGGTGTATTCATAAGTTTTATTATGAATGCTAACGCATATTTTCGTGTATTGGGGTTTTGGATGATCGAGTGCGGCGATGCTTCGGAGGTTAAACTACGCAGATCGCTTGGGAGTATACGAACCTCCCAACACTGTGAGTGGCTTAGATTTCTCTGCTTAGCGACTGGGGCCAAAGGTTGTAAAAAGATTTTAAAAACATAAATGTTTTTCAAAGGTTTTGGGATACGGGGAATCCACACGCACAAACATGTGCTTGGTGATATACCTACGTAGAGAGTGGGATGATTTTAAAGAAAATAAAATAATTTATGTGTGCGTGATTATATGCTTTAGATATATATGTTATATATATATATGAGATGCGAGATGAGCGATTGAAAGGATTCCTCGAGCTCCGATTTAAGGGAGCGTGGACCGAGTTGAGAGGCATACCATGAAGTAGCCGTGGACTGCCTTTTGAGGGGTACGGTGAGTGGAGACCCTCAGAGAGGCGTGTATGGAAGCTCGCCAAGGCTCAAGATAGCTTTGTTCCACCACAACGATTGGCACCACCTAGGGAACGGGCTAGAGAAAGAGAAAAAGGGAAAATGTTTTAAAAAGAAAAGAGATGGCCCTCGGTGCAGTGAGGCATACGACTGGCCAGTCGTGTCTTCAGAATATTTGAGGCCAGCGCATTTTATTATTTATTATTTTAAAGGTTTTAAAAATCAAATTCTCACTTAGAGAATTTGAAAGGAAGTGTTGAAAACAAAGTTATTTATTTTATTTTATTATTATTATGATGTTTGGATTACCCCTATTTGCCCTAACCCTAATGGAGATTCATGGAACCTTTGTCACTCACTTGTATCCAACATGGATGGATGCAGATCCGTGTATGAGGATAACAGATAGATGGGAGGCTCACTAGGAGGTGTCGTTGCCTTAGGCTTAGTAGCTTCTATTGCGTAGGCATTCCTTTAAATTAATCCCCTGGCACATCTTTTGAATTTAATTATTTTAATAAATGATTTCTAATTAAAATTTTAGTATTGTTTTGTAGCGATGATACTCAATTCATGCCTTGCGGTGCCTCGGATGCGTGGTTGCAGACACGTATTTCCAGGTAGAGCGGTGGTTGCCACGTGGCCAGCCCGGGGCAGGGTGGGTCAGGGCGTGACAACTTTAGTGTTTAAAAGATTCTGACCGTTTTCAAAAGTTATAATGTGCTTTTAAAGTATTTTCAAACGTTTTCAAAGCGAATGGATTACTTAGGATTAGAATTCCAGAGTTCGAGTACGTAGTTACTCGAATGCGTCATGAATGCCTAAACCTACTCTTAGAATACCTTCTTAAGCAGCAAGCCACCAAATAGAGTTCTCAAGTGTGGTCTTTAGGTGAAATGACACCATGACCACCTTTTTCCTTGAGATTCGTGAAAACGAAGAAAGCTTTCCAAGAAAATCCCCAAAACTAATTCTTCAGCTTATAATGTTCCTTCTACTCGACAGCTAAACTGAACAAGGAATGGTAAATTCCTTGAGATGACGAGATAGGCGATATCTCGTCCAACCCTCCAAGATAGCCTAATTAGAGGCTTACCAGTGAAGAAAGTTGGTTCGATGTCCACTACCTCGAACATCGAGACTCGCTAGTAAAGAAGCGAGTTTGACACCTAACCCAACCCAGATGCGTTTCCCCCATTCTTTACACTAGTGATGTGTAAGATTTGGGAGGAAGTGAAGTGGCTAAAGCAAGGCGAGAAGCCATGATGGACTTAACGTGCATGAAGGCTAACCAACTTTTGTCACGCCCTGACACTGTAATCGAGCACGTAACAATCGCTGCGAATCCTTGAAGTGCATTCTATTGCGTTAAAATACACTCTAAAGTTCCGCAAGGCTAAAATTGTAATTTTACATTTTATTTTCACGCAGCAACCAGGCAGTTTTCAAGTTCCAATAGTTTATAAGAGAATCAACCAGTGCAAAAATATAACAACAATTATTGAAATAAAAATTCAAGTTGCAAACTCGCATATATTTACAGAAATGCCATTTGGTTTTATGACATATTTTTCTATAATATTTTCCTAGACTTATGATACTCAGAAAATTACCACAACAGTTTCAAATATTCTAGGACGCACTAAGGAAGATAACTGGATAGTTTAAAAGTCATATATACCTTCGGTGGGACCTTCGTGAATTTTTGAAAAACATTACACAAAAGTTGACTTTTTACCTCATTGGTCAAACTCTTCCTAGGTATGGAACCTTTTTGCCACCGCAACCCTCCTAACAACACGGAGAACATCTATTGCCTGAAAATGGTTTTATTAAAAATGCGGATGAGTACTACGTACTCAGTGAGTGGATAACCGATAAAAACATTAATAGTAAAATTGAAGTTCACCAAAAATAAGGATAAGTTCAAATACTTTAATAATTCAAATATTCAAAATTAATATAAAGGAACCATTAGGAAAAGGGATTTCCAGAAAATAAGCCTATGGTGAAAGATACTGTTCGTCAATTTCTCTACCCAAGCTGTCACCTTGGCCCGAGGTCGACACTGGGTAACTGAGTTCCATCCTACCCGACAGTGCCCAGAATGAACTCACAAATGCCTTGTGGGTTACCCTCCGCGCCTCCCATCCAAGGCTAAACCACACTCACTCGCATCCCTCAAATGGTGGTCCGCGAGCTACTTAGTTATTGCAGTAACGATAAATTCCCCTCTTGGGGCTATCGCGAGTAACAAGCTTACGACCCAGATGGCCTTTATACAGTATCATTTCATTTCACCAGATACTAGCATCAACATATTCCAAAACATAGGTTGCTTTCTCAATCCATAATTTATGAAATATATTTCATCTTAACACAATAGGATTTCATAAAATCTCATAAACCCACTTATCAATACTTTAATTTAAAAAATCCAAGCAAACCAAAGTATTAAATTCAAAATATTAAATCAAGTATAAAGGCAAATTTTGAGTTAGTCTTCCACTCACTGTTCTTGGCGACTGATTTGTTCTTGATCTTCGTATGCAATTTGCTTTCCTTTAATTTGCGTAGTGCCTATATACAACATTGAATGTTGGATATATTCCAATGTTCAAGTATGGATTACTAACATTACACAATTTCTAACCTATATGCATGAATGCATGAAATGCAAGGCTAATTTCTAATTTTCCTTGATTTCTTCTTTCTCCCTAATTAACCCATATATTTCTCCTTCATCAATTTCCATTCAATTTCATAAGTCTCCCATACAAATTTCACTTCAAATTTTTTGGCAAATATCCCTAATTTCATCAAATTGGTATTTGTGCATTTCCAAAATTTCTATTTATTTTAAAATTTCGGCACCTATCCTTTTGTATTGTAAATTCTTTCTTCAATTCATTCAAAAATTAAATCCTAGCAATTTAATTCTCCCACACTAATTTATTTCAACTTATAAATTCTTTTAACACATATACTTTATGAATCAAATTTATAACATAATCATCCTTTTCTCCTAAATTTCACATACAAAACTCACATTTTATGCCAAATTAACCTAGTATTCATGATGAGCATGCCAAAATCTACAACATAACTCAAAATTAGGCATGCTTACCTTATGATTTTTCCAACTTCAACATGAACCCTAATTTTTCTTCTTCAAATTACTTCCAACCAAGCTCAAATTCCTCAAAATTGCTAGAGGGCTATTGATAGGCTTGTTGAGAGCTTCAATTTGACTATAAACTTGAGGGGGTTTTGGTGGATTAAATTAGGAGAAATCAAGGTAGAATAAATTTGGTGGAAATGGAGAAAGTTTAAGAAAGGTGGAGAAATTGATGGAAATTTCTTGAATTTCCTAGAGTTTGGCCGGCCATGGCCTTTAAATATGGGAACAAGACAAATAAAATTTTATAGTAAAATGACCATTTTGCCCCCATGGATAATTTTACCCTAGAAAAATTTAAAAATTCCACTTATGTCCCTAGTCAGTTCCAAACCTTATACACTGTTTCAAATTATTTTTCAAGCCTTATTGAGTTATTTTGCATGTCACAGAATTTTCAAATTCCTCGTTGTTCGTAAACTATACTAATTCGAACTTTTACTGCATTTTTCACCAAAACTCCTAATTACCCATCTTACACTATAATATTTTTCATACTTTAGATTATGGAATGCCTGATGCTATCTTCTAACATAAAATTCATGAAGCGGTTAACTACAAAATTCACGGAGTAGGTGTTACAACTTTTCTTGCTCTCTACACCATTAGTGTGTAGCTTAGGAGAGAGAGTTGGGTTAGGATGAAAGAAATCGAAGAGATGCGAGATCATGGAGGATGAGGTTGACCAAAACCTCAGGGCGTGAGATAGGGCATCCGAGCAAAAAAATGAAGGATCGAGGAGGACCTCACCAAGTAACAAATGGAAGGATGAAAAAGTGAAACCAAGGAAGAGCTAGCCAAGTGAAGAGATGGCCAAGGAGCCCACATGGAGCAATAAAACCCTTAGCAGCTAGGGTTCGAGGGGTGCTGCAATGCACTGGTAGTCAAATGCCTAGGCCTTGGGGTAGTATATGAGGTGGTTGGGCTCGACCCAATACCGTGGTAAGCTGGTGGGATGAGCCCAGAGGTTGGCAAGTTTGGATGGATGAGCCCACAGATTGCCTAGTTAATGATCTTTAGAGTGGGCAGAAGGTGAGAGAGACTGCAGCAAAGGCTAGCCGACTTCTTTTGTTCTTACACCATGGTGTGTAAGTGGTGAAAGAAAGGGGGCTTTGGTGGACGAATGAGAGCCACCTAGAGTTAGTTAAGGAGAGGTATCCGAGGAAATTGGAAGATATCGAGTGAGCCCAAGATCAAGAGAGGTGAGATAAGGGAGAGTTACTTGAGGACATGGCAAGGATTGATAAGAGAAAACCCTAGAGGACTCGAGGATGGCAAAAAGGAAGAGTAAGAAAAGAGGATCAAGAGAGAAGCCATTCTTGGGAAACGATGAGGAGGAATAAGGCAAGGATGACAAGACGGAGAATGAGAAAAGAATGAAAAGAAACCACATCCATATGGTCAATGAGTAGTATGTTCGTTACTACTTGTCTGACCATTGGATACCAAGGTTAAGAGAAGATATCAGAGAAAGAAAGGAAAAGAAATGAAGATGGAGGAAACAAAATGTCGCAACGTTGCCGAAAATGACGACTTTGGGACTTTACGAAATGTATGGAGTCGCCACTAACCATTTTTTGTTTAGGTGCGGTTAGTCACCTATTAAGAATCTATCTAACTTAACATTGGCCGTTAAATGACGTATTAAGACAGATAGGTCTCGATCTACGAAACAAACGGATCTGGGTTCTGGAGTACAGTTATGTGTGGGGAAGGATTAGCACCCCCACAATGCCCGCCAAACGACGGTACCGATTAATTCAATATTAATTAGGCCTTAACAAAAATTAATAATTAACCTTTTTAATTTTCATCTTTGATTTTCGTGTTTCCAAAATTTTTTAATTTAATTCAAAATTACCATAGAATAATTACTAAGGAAATTGCCATCGCCACCACGATGAAATTTAAGGAAGGTTTTTTTTGGATTTGGAGTAACTTCTGAAAGAATTGCCACCACAACTCCTTGGGGAAGTGTCCATTCATAATCACTAATTAAAAAAATATTAACTTATAATTTAGAGATTTAGGAGATTTAGCCATTAAATCTATTTTATTATATAGACTAATTAACAAATGAGTTTTATTTATTAATAATTATATCTATCTTTTATTATAAAAAAAAGTTTACAAATCATCGCCGCCACGATGGAATCTATAAATTGTTTTGGAAGGTTTCCTGAGAAGCTCGCCACTACGATTCCCCAAGAACATACCCTTTTCATAGCCATTAATTTGAGAAAACTTTAAACTCATGAATTACTTAGAAACCTTAGCCTTTAAACACATTTTAATTCATTAACCAAAAGATTTTTTTATTTAATTTTATATTCGAAAATTAAGCATAAACCCTCATCGCCACCACGATGAAATTATAGGCCGTTTTAGAGGACTTCCTTGAGAGACTCGCCGCCACGATTACCCGAAAAAGTATCCTTTTTCTTATTATTATTATTTTAAAGAAAAAAAATATGGATTCCTTTGAAAGGTTGAACCTTTGTTAATTAATTAGTAATTTTTATTCTATCTAATTTACTCATTTTTATTGGTCATTGGCTTAAAAATTACTTATAAATCCTCATCGCCGCCACGAGAAAATTTATAGGTAATTTTCGGAGAATTTTTCAAGAAACTCGCCACCACGATTCCTTAAAAAATACTCCTTGGTTAATTATCTATATATAATCTCTTGATTAAAAAAAAATAAATATCAACGTATATGAGACTGCTCATTACCCATCCTTGGGTTTGCCTTTTTTATTTAAAAACGAAGAATGCCTTAATGATATGTTGTCTATTATCCATTATAATAAAATAATCTAACTGAGCAAAGAAATTGAAGCTACAAGCAGGATCATGGAATGTGTACAGAAACATAAAGGAGAAAACTTTTCAAAAAAAAAACATGACCCAACAAGTTGATGTGTCAACTCGGGTCCCATGTAGTAAACCTCAACAACTCTTCTTATTTTTCATGAAAGAAAATCCCTTTTTTACTTTCCCATACGTATATAGCTTGGATCTAAACATAATTATTAATAAACATATGAGCAAATGGACTTGACAAGACAACACATATTATTTTATTCCAAAAAAAAAAACTTACCCTATTCCTTTATTCCGATTTCAAGGAAACCAATCATTTTATACATAATATAATAGTATGATATTTTATCCCATAAAAAAAACCATACCAGCCAATGTTTTTCATAGAAGAAAAAAGTCAAACAATGGATCTTGACAAGACAACACAAGCAAATGAGCCATAAAGCACACAAAGTGGACAAATAATATGACGTTGAAGTTGAAGCTAGAAGTTTTAAAATTTTACCCAAAGATCAAGGTGGGGACGTCAGGTAAGTGGGCTCAAACTTCCTTTTTTTTTCTCTCTTGTTAGCAACTAGATTTTTAAAACGTGAAGGAAGAGAACCCTTCTCAGAAAGCTATTTTCTGCCTTCCCAAAAAACACTTCTCTGTTGTGGAAAGTATATTAATAATGATTCCAGCAAAAAGCAAGAATATGAGTAAATGAAAAATAAAGGAACAAGATAAAGAGAAAGATGGAAATGAGGATTGAGGGAATTGTCAGTGTTTTTTCCCTTTGGCTTTTCTTTGTATTTTTCGTGATGACTTGGGTTATTCACTGATGTTGCTATTTCGTGTTGACTTGGGTTATTCACTGATGTTGCTTTTTCGTGTTTGGGGTGAGTCTTGAGAGGGATGATGAAAGTGATGAATGGATTTACTGATGGAAGAAAAGATGGGCTCACAGGAAACAATGGTTAGCAAGTGGGAATGCCATGAACAACAATAACGAAAAAAAAATAAGAGAGATGGAGGGTAAGCCCTTTAATTTTCCTTTTGGCTTTTCCCTTTTTTTTCCTCCCCTCCCTTTTTTTTGTGATTGGCTGTGCTTGGCTCCCCCTCTCTCCCTTTTTTCTTTGCTTGGCCTCTCTTTATATATTTTTCTTTGCTTGGCCCCCCTCTCTACCTTTTTTCTTTGGTTGGCCCCCTTTTATTCTTTTCTGCAAGGGGTATCTTCTAGTGAGAGAGTGGGCATGTGCTGGTTTTGGAATTGTTGAAAGGGCCCCCGTGTTAAACCTCTTTGAATTTTAAATTTGCAGCTGAAGGTTTAGGTGGTGGAACAGGAGGTAGGGGCGGATGAAGTGATGGATTTGAGGCAAGGGAAGGTGGGAATTTTGAATTTGCAGCTAAAGGTTTAGGTGGTGGAACAGGAGGTGGGGGCGGATGAAGTGATGGATTTGAGGCAAGGGAAGGTGGGAATTTTAAATTTGCAGCTGAAGGTTTAGGTGGTGGAACAGGAGGTGGGGGCCAATGAAGTGATGGATTTGAGTCAAGGGAAGGTGGGAGTTTTAAATTTGCAGCTGAAGGTTTAGGTGGTGGAATAGGAGGTGGGGGCGAATGAAGTGATGGATTTGAGGCAAGGGAAGGCGGGAGGAGAGAAAGTGGAAAGGTCACGGGTGTTAAGAGTCTTATGTCCCAAAACATAGCAATCTTGGTTATTAGCGCCACGTCTCATGGTGGGGCTAATGAGAGCCAAATGGTTATCTTTCCTCGTGCTTTCTTTGGAGGTTTACAGCCAATATAATCTGCTGCCATGACAATGAGATGGTGTTGGTGATTTTGTGGGAAAAGTTACTTGGGTAATAGTTCGGTGTGATGGTGATGTTCGTGGCCTTTGGCTTATTTGGCTTTGCATGGGAATCGAATTGACTTGGTGCTTTGGCTTCTCGGTTTCAGGTTCAAAATTACTTGGAAATTAACGAGATGAAATTAAAATTAGATAAAGTAAAATAAAGTAATAGGAATAAACAAAAATAAACTAAGCTTAAAAAAGAAAAATAAAATTTGAAAGTGATTAATTAATTAATTAACTAATTAACCAATTAATCAGCTAATTAACCAATTAAAATTTAAAAACAAGTGTCTACAATTGCCCCTCTTTGATTGTTTCTTAATGATCTAGAAGTGTAAGCTTCTAGATAATTAGGAAATAAGCAAAGATGTAGACACCGCTTTTATTATTAGAACAAAAAGTTTCTGCAAAGACCTCATTGAGAGGGTATTAACGGAAAATAAAAAGCTTTGCAAAGACCTCGTTGAGAGGGCAACAATGCAATAAAAACAGTTTTGCAAGGACCTCGTGGAGAGGGCAACAATGCAAGATAAATCATTTTACAAGGACCTCGTTAAAAGGGCAACAATGCAAAATAAACAAATTTGCAAAGACCTCGTTGAGAGGGCAGCGTTGCAATGAAAAATAGTTTTACAAAGACCTCGTTGAGAGGGCAACAATGCAAGATAAAAGATAGTTTTGCAAAGACCTCATTGAGGGGGCAACAATGCAAGATAAAAGATAGTTTTGCAAAGACCTCGTTGAGAGGGCAACAATGCAATGAAAAACTGTTTTGCAAAGACCTCATTGAGAGGGCAACAATGCAATGAAAAATATTTTGCAGAGGCCTCGTTGAGAGGGCAACAATGCAAAATAAACAAATTCGCAAGGACCTCGTTGGGAGGGTATTAACGGAAAATAAAAAGTTTTGCAAAGACCTCGTTGAGAGGGCAACAATGCAATAAAAACAGTTTTGCAAGGACCTCGTGGAGAGGGCAACAATGCAAGATAAATCATTTTACAAGGACCTCGTTAAGAGGGCAACAATCCAAAATAAGCAAATTTGCAAAGACCTTGTCGAGAGGGCAGCGTTGCAATGAAAAATAGTTTTGCAAAGACCTCGTTGAGAAGGCAACAATGCAATGAAAAATAGTTTTGCAAAGACCTCGTTGAGAGGGCAACAATGCAAGATAAAAGATAATTTTGCAAAGATCTCGTTGAGAGGGCAACAATGCAATAAAAAATAGTGGTGATATTGATTTCCTTCGGCATCTTCATTCCCTCACTCGCGTTCTACATTTTTGTTCTTCCATTCCTGAAGCAGAAATTATCAAAAGGATCAGAGTTCATATGTGTGTCAAGTCAAATTTCAATTTTGTATCTGAATTAATGAATTCGATGATTGTTCAAAAATTGCCCCATACTCAAGCGTTCTTTATTTGCGAAAAGATTTTGGACTACTTAATGCACAAAGCATACAAACATCTGTTATTTATCATGAAATTTGGATCTCTTGAAAGTTGGTGGCTACTATCCAAAATGTGCTTGTAGGTGAACAGGCAATTTTTGGTTCCCAAGTGGATTTCAAAAGGATTTTCAACCATTTGGCTTCTTGGTAAGTTCAGAAATGATCACCATTGTCTTATGGAAAGGGGATATCAATATTTATACATCTGGGTTCTCAATTGAAATCCTTTTGAAAATCCAATTTGTTCTCTTATTTTTTTAAACAAAATGATTTGGAAACAGAATCAAGTTAATACTCACTTAGTCATTTGATATAACAGTCTGATATTTGTCAAAACTGGCCATGGAAGACTCAGGATATTGGAACGTTGGTATCAAAGAGAAAATTTTCCAATATTTCAGAATGGGATCTGATGAGATGCGCCATTTTGATGGGTTTGTTGATTTCGGAAGCCTAAAAAAGGTGTTCATTGCTCATTTTTGTAGCTCACTTTATTGCCTTTGCCAAGTCCTGAATGGTTTCATGAATTCTCATCTTGGCTCTAGGTTGCGCTTTTGGGTTTTCACCCTAGAGTCATATCATTTCATTTTTTTCTCATTTTTTTCCATTTTCCCTTTTTCTTTCATTGACTGTCTCACTATGCATATAAGAACTCAAAATTCATCTAAACAATCTTTTGAGAAAATTGGTTTAGTGTTAAAGGCCTATTCTTCCCAAGAAGTGCTTCACAATCTAGGTATCCATACTTGATCCAAATGGACTTTTCCAGGCACGTAATGTAGGTCGTAGTCAAAGGTTCTGAAAGAAAAGATAACAGGCGCAAAAGAGTGTTTCAGGATAATTGAATCAAGGATCACTTTAGACCAGATAAAGAACTCATTTTTTTGTGCTTGACTTTTCATTTGCCTCTATCCCATTCTTATTCTTATTCTCATTTCAATTTGTCATTTCTTTCTTTCTTCTTCTTTGATGACGATTTTTTATTTGATTTTTGCTTCTTCATTTTTTTGACAAAATTAGTTCAAGGTTCTTCTTCAAATTTACCTTATCAAGCATTTCTTCACCATTTTGGGGCGTCATTTTTTTAGCCCGAATGCAAGAATTCTTTCATTGAACTCTTTCTTTGCATTTGCCCCCAATGTGAGGGGTGATCCTTGATTGGGTTAATAAGAAAGAAAATTCATTTGGCTCAAAGGGGACAACAATGGATAATTTTCTCAAAGTGAAGGGAATATGAAAGATGGCCATTTGTCTTATCAAGTACGGTTACCTTCATTGAAAAGTAATTCCTTAGAGAAATGTGACTTCAAAATAATGATTTCCTTGAAAACTTTTGAAAACCTTGTTCAGAATTCTAATAAATGTCTCATGTGCATAATGATGCAGTCAAATTTCTTTTTATTCTTCTCTTTTTTTTTTTAATTTCAAATGAGAATTTCGTGACAAATGTTGTCTTCCACCCCTTTCAAACAACAATTAAGGTGGCGAGTTTAAGCTATCTTGGATAAAAACTATCTCAATAGCAAAGGTAACGAGGTCTTTTATGAAAAAGTTATCGGGACCTTACAAAGTGGATTTGGTCTTTTTGATATTTTTGCCCCATGAGTGGGTGAACATATTAGCAAAAAGATTGTTCTTTTTAGTCAATAAGAGAAATGGGAAGCAAAGGTCCGTGTTAGATTCAAAAAGCATGAGTTTATTTTGAGTCAATAAGAGAAACATGAAGCAAAAGTCCAAGTGGGATTCAAAGATCATGGTTTATTTAGAGACAAGGAAGAATGGATTCAAAGTTTTAGCCTAGTTTTAACACATATCAACATGTCAAACTTTAAAGTTTATGCAAGTATTTCCTTAATTGTTTTTCAAAGCATACCAAAAAAAAATTGTTTATTGCACCCAGATGAAGAACATTGATTCTATCAGGCAAATTTTCAAGGTTTATGTCCCATCCTTGTTTTGGGCTTCAATTTTTATGGCTTCATTCGAATGACAAGAAGTGGCAAGAAAAGTGGTTTGAAGGACTTGTTAAGAACCATTTTCTATCATAACCACCAGCATTTCACGAGATCCTTCTTATTATTAAAATAAAAATTTCTTCTTCCTTTTCTTTTTTTTTAATTCATCAAACGCAACCATGGAATATTTATAACACAAATATCTTATTTAAAGAAAAATGAATATTTTGAAAAGAGGTTAATATCAACAAGGATAACCAAAATCAAAGCACCATGACATGATTTTCAAAATTCAAAGTTCATTCATTTCTATTTTACACCAAAAGAAAACGAAAATTCCACAAATTGTTACTTTCAAATGACATTGTCACGCCCCGACCCGCCCCGGGTCGGCCATGTGGCAACCGCCGCGCTACCTCGAAGTACGTGTCTGCAGCCACGTATCCGAGACACCGCAAGGCATGGAATAGATATCACCGCTGCAAAACAAAACTAAATTTTAATTAGAAATCATCTAATAAAATATTTAATTTATAAGTGACACCAGTGGATTAATTTAAAGGAAAACCTACGTGACGGAAATTACTATGCCTAAGCCACCGACGCCTCCTAGTGAGCCTCCATTCTATTAGTTGTACCCGCACGCAGATCTGCATCCATCAACATTGGATATAGGTGAGTGACAGAGGTTCAATGAATCTCCATCAGGGTTAGGGATAACAGGGGTAATCCAAAGTACAATAATAATAAAATAAATAAATTTATTTTTAAAATCTCTTTTATAATTCTCCCAAAGAGAATTAGATTTAAAACCTTTAAAATAATTATATACTAATGGGCTGGCACCTAATACACTAAAGGCACGACTGGCCGGTCATAAGCCTTACTGCACTGAGGGCTATTTCTTTTCTCTTCATATTCATTTTCTCTTTATCTCATGCACTAGCCCGTTCCCTCGGTGGTGCCTCACTGTGGTGGAACACAGTGAACTAGAGCTCTGGCGAGTTTTCCTACGCGCCTCTCCCAACCAGGCTCGACTCAACATGCCCCTGGATAGGTGTTCCACGGCTGAGTATCATGCATGCTCTCAAACTCAGTCCACGCTCCCGCAAATTGGAGCCCCGAGGAATCCCACTCAATCACTCCTCTTCCAGGGGCATCGTACCCTAATAATAATAATAATAATAATAATAATAATAATAATAATAATAATAATAATAATAATAATAATAATAATAATAATAATAATATTTCTTATATAATATTAAAAACATGTAAACACACACAAGCTTTTGTATTTTTAAAATCATCTCGCCCTCTAAATGGGTGTATCACAAAATAAAAAGTGTGTGTCGTGGATTACCCTTATCCCAAAACAGTTGTAAAACCTTTTTAAAACAATTTATATTTTTAAAACATTTTGCCCTAGTGGCTAAGCACTAAAATCTAAGCCACTCACAGTATTGGGAGAATCGTATACTCCGAAGCACTCCATGTAGCTCAACCTCCGGAGCATCGCCGCACTCGATTCAACCGGAGCCCTAGTACACGAAAATATACGTTAGCATTCAGAATTAAATTTATGAATGCACCTACGAGGCTCTAACATGATCTAAGATGAAGTCTGAATGTGGTTTGGAAGGCTCGGAAGTGTTTTGAATTGATTTGGGGTCAACTAGGGTTTCGGGAGGTAAAATGACCGTTTTACCCCTAAAGGGCAGAATTGGAGCCGGAATTGGAGTGAACCGGCGCCGGTTCTCTTCGACCACAAGGTCGGTCGTCGTCATGCAGAAACGGCGCCGGTTCTGCACAGATCCGGCGTCGGTTCTATTCTGGGTTTCCAACCCGAAATTTCTTCAATTTTTCTCTTAATTCGAAAACCGATGCAATCGTCCACCAATTTAGCTACAATTTCCGATGCATGTACCTTAATACATACACGACACGTTTACCAAAAGAAAAAAGAGAAACACAAGCTCAAAGTTCCTAGATCTAGATTTTAAACCAAAAATTTAACTAAAAAGCTGGACTAACTTTGAGCTTGGATCTCTCCTAAACCAATGCATGGAAAAGCGTACAAACTTAGCAAAACGTAGATCGAGGAGTTAAGAACAACTCACCAAGATCTCGCCTCGAACTTACGGTCGGTTTGTCCGGATCTGCCAATTGTCCAAAATGCCTCCTTTTGGCTCCAGAGAGAAAAAGAAAAGAAAATGAAAGAAAAAGAAAAAGAGAAATGAGGAAAAGCTTCGGCTCACCCCTATTTATAGAGGAGCCCAACACCGGGTCTACTCGGGCCTCGAGTCAAACTTTTCCCCCTTTTTCAACTTTCTTTCATTTTCACCCATTGGCTAAATCCTTTGCTTTCTTGTGCCAACGGGGCCCATAATAAATTTCTAGGGACTTAATTGGAGGTCTTTTTGGCATTTTACTAATTTCCATGCACGGTTAATTACTTTATCTTCAGACTCCATCTTATCCTAATTTTAACTTCTCTTCTGACTTGACACAGCCGGACCGACCCGTTGTTTAATTTCAACGTCATCTTGTACTATTCCGCTCATACGAAAAGGTAGTGCTAGGTCCGGGTGTGTCAAATCTCCCCTCCTTCTGAAAATTTCATCCTCGAAATTAAATAAGGTAGCTTGGGGAGATTTGGCTTTTATTTGAAGCCCTCGTTTCGTTTTCGAATAGTGTTCTCCTCACTATTCGCCGCTGAAGTTTACCGCGCTCTCGCTGCGCACTCTGATCATTTTCTTCCTCAAGAGTGGCTTCATCGTTCCTTTACTCTTGAGTTTGAACCTCATCTTTCCTTAACATAGCTTACCCTTACCACTTATGGGTTAGGCTTTCTTCTATCTAATTGTTTCACTTGGAGGTTCTTTCTTCGCTTTAGCTATGCTCGCTCGATTTTCTCATTTGTCCTTGTCTCATCCTTCAAGTCTCTCTTGACGAGACTATCCTTTTGTTTCTTCTGAAGTTCCACACCTCTTACTCTTCTTAGGAGTTCCTTCTCCTTTTTCATTACCATTGCCTCTCGCTTCGAGGCCAACTTCTAACGCGTATCTTGTCGTTTTGTGGTCTTGTACTCGGCTCTGTAACCAAGCTATCGGGAAAGACTCAGGCTTAACTCCCTCGCCTCCGCAGCGAGGATTGCGGTGAGTTAATCATCTTCCCCCTATCTTGGTTTCGTCTCTCGTTTCGTCTCTTACTTCATTCTTCCTCTTTTACACTTCCTCCATTCAAATCTCATGGCGTATGAGTCGAGCTCTAATACATATTGGCCCACACTTGGCCATATCATAACTGAGGAATCAGAGGTCATGCCCTCTCGGCTCTCACATCTGACCCACTCTCTAACCGCCCATCATAATAACACATAGGGCCCTTGGCCCATCACAACTCATCTCTCATCCTCTCATGGATGGAGAACTCTGGGTGGCCTCGTGCACACCCCCAATCACATATTTGGGCCGGTCCTCTCTAGTGGTCAACACAGAGATCCTCAAGATCTCGATCTCTGAAGGGACGCCTCACACATGCTCCCAAATCCATCACATTTGAGCCTCGACCTCATACCCATTCATACCATTTTTCTTGCCTCTTCGGCATTACTTAAATTTTATTTTCTTGAGGTATCCAATTCAGGAAGTGTCGCGTGTTTCTCTTCCTTTCATCTCTTTTCTTTCACATTAGCTTCAATGCTAATGATTAATTCTTTTCCTTCTTTCATCAACAGTATTATTTGGGGTTTCCTATCCCCATCTCTTTTCTTTTCTTTATTTCCATCCACCCACGTCCATTGTGGGGTCCACATTTCTCTTGCCTTCTCGTCACTATGAAACTAGGCCAAACACGCATGTCAAAGTCGTGCGGTATCCTTTGTAGCTTTATTATCTTCACATTCTTCTCTCTTAAGGTATCTCGTTCTTCACTTAACTTGACCTTCTCTTTGGTCTTTTGCCATCATTAGGCATCATTTACAGCTCTTGTTATCTTTATGCCCTTCTTCCTTAGGGTCATCTCCATACCTTTTCTCTTATCCAGACTTCATTACCTTAATCTACGTGACCGTTCACGTTGTATCCAAGGTTTCCTTTACCTTGGCCTCATTCTTCCCTTTCTTTGCTTTCTTCTCTGACTTTCTTCCTCTTTCTCATCCTTAACCCTCTTTTCTCCTAACACCTTTAATTCTCTTGGGTGCTAAAATTTCCTTTCTGCTGCTCATACTGGCTATGCTCATAGAAGTTCATGAGCCTGATCGATTCCTTTCCTTATTCCCGTACACCTTCCCTTGAGTACTCGGGATTCTCTCTTGTCATCCTTCATGTCTCAGTTCCCTCATTTCTTGCTTTACCAATGTAGGTTTCCTTTATCTTAGCCATCTTCGGCTCTTAATTCATCGACATCTCTCCTTTGTCTTTCGATACCATGGTTTATTTATTGTGGGCAACACCTTTCTCCATCCTCCATTACCTCTCTATCTTGCCCACGCCAAGCTGATTCCATCTTAGCTTGGTTTGGCTTCATCTCCCACATCTTTTCTTCACTTATCATTATTCGGGGAGTTTACCCTCAAAGTTAGCTTACTCCCCTCCTTCTAAAAGATTTAACTTATCCTTCGTATCCCTTAACCTTATATTTTTAATTTCTTTTATTCCACTCTTTTGCCATGCTTTCACCTTTTTGTCTTCTCCAGTTTCAATCATCATCTATTCATCCTTGTTTTGTCCTCACTCTTTCTTCGTCTCTTACTAAGGTCGATCCACTTTTCTCCATCATCATTGTTCTCATCCTTCGTTCACTCTTGTTTGTATTACCATACCTTGGTATCCCCACTTCTTATTTCTCTTTTCGTCTCTTTCGTTTACCTTTCATTGATATCATCCTTACCTGTCATCCATTAAGATACAATCATCTCCATTCACTCGTTTCCTATGAGTGCTCATTCTCTCATGTTTTTCTCCAATTTTTCTATCTATCCAACCTCTTTATCACTTCCTTTATCATCTAATTAATTTGGGGTTTTCCTTTCCTTTCACCAATTGTTTCCTTGACCCCTTTTTCTTTCTCTTGGTGCTGGCCTCCATTAATCCTTGTTTATTCTTTTCTTTCCTTTGATTTATTCATTGTATGATGTAGTGCCTAGACTTGACTCGAGTTCGGGGTTCATTATGCTCGACTTTCTTTAGCTAACATCCGTTTCTAAGTCTTTTATACACTTTCTTTCACTAGATCTTTCTTAGTCCTCTTTCTAAGCTTATTTTAATTTCCTTTTTTATGCTCTTCTTTAATCTAGCTCTAAGTTACTCACCTAGGTTTTGTCTCTAACCCAAATTTTCTAGTCTTAATGTTTTACTAATTCTGGTCAGTCATTTGGAGCTATTAGCTTATGGTTGATTATGAAATTATTGCTAATTAAGGTTAAAGTTTTCTAGTGATTGGTTATACTTTTCTTCTTTTAAGGCTTTATTCCTAATTAGCCTATACTTAGTTCATCAATTGAACTAAGCATCTCTTTCTTCTTAAACCTTATTCTTCTTTTATTAGCCTAGGATCTTCTTTTACCTAAGGTTTTCATACTTTCTTTCTTCATTAAGAAAGCCTCCGCACTACATCATGACATCTCTTTATCCTTTGATTAAGGGTTCGCGTTTCTTCTCCTTTCCTCTTCTTCCTCCTCACCAGTTCTCCTCGGTGATGTCTACACAATTTTGAAAAACGTCCTCTTCGTGCCCTTCATTCGCACCTTTGCAGGCATTCCCATCATTACCGTGCATCACACTCTTTCTTTGCTTACTTACTTCCCATAGATTTCATCAAGATCACCTCTTATTATCCCTTAGAGGTCTCCTCCTTCTTACTCTCTTTATCCATCAATTAATAAGGGGTTCATTACCCTTAATCCATTTAAACATGGAGGTTTACATCTTATCATTCCCTTTATTCCATTTCCTCCATCTTTATTTCCTTTCTTTTTATCCATTATCCTTCTCATCATTGGTATCCAATGGTCAAACAAGTAGTGACTGAAGTACTACTCATTGACCATTTGGATGTGATCTCCATCTTGTCATCATCGCCTTATTTCCTTCTCATCGTTTCCCAAAAATGGCTTCTCTTTTGTTCTCTTTCCTTACTCTTCCTTTTTGCCATCCTTAAATCCTTTAGGGTCTTCCTCTTATCAATCCTTTTCACATCCTCCAATGATCTTCCCATAACTCACCTCTTGGGTTCTTGGGCTCGCTCTTTCTCTTCCAATCTCCTTGGATGCTTCTCCTCGATTACTTTAAACGAACTCTCATTCATTCACCAATACCTCCTTTCTTTCGCCTCTTACACACCACAGTGTAAGTACAAGAAGTTATCTAGCCCTTGTTGCCACTTCTCTCACTTCATGCTCACTCCTCGGAGCATCATCCAGGCAATCTGTGGGCTTATCCCACCAGACTTGCCAACCTGTGGGCTCTTCGGCAATCACTTCTCTTCATCTCCATTTGATGCTTTGTGAGGTCCTCCTCGATCCTTCATCTGATTGCTCGAATGCTTCATCTCATGTCCTGAGGTTTTTGGTCAATCACATCTTCCGTGACTGACTCCTTCGTTTTCTTCATTCTAACCTAACTCTCTCTCCTAGGCTACACACCAGTGGTGTAGAAAATGAGAGAAGTGAAGTTAGCGTTCACGCACGTTATACCCATCTTGGCCTCGTTCTAGTCACATCATTTCCTCCCAAGTTTTACACGTCACTAGTGTAAAGAATTGGGGCAACGCATCTAATTTACGCTTGACACTCGCCGCTTTACTAGCGAGTCTCGATGTTCACAACTTCAAAGATTGAACATCGAAGGTTGTGGGCATCGAACTAGTTTCCACTGGTAAGCCTCTAACTAGGCTTCGTTGAAAGACTGGACGAGACATCATCTATCTCGTCATCTCAAGGGAAACACAGTCCCTTGCACAAATCGGCTGTCGAGTAGAAGGAACACTGGAAATTGAAAATTTGGGTTTGGGGAGTTTCTTGGAAAGCATGCCTTGCTTGCACGAATCTCGAGAAAAAAAGTGATCGTGATGTCTTCTCACTGAAGACCACACTCGAGACCTCTATTTGGTGGCTTGCTACTAAAGAAGGGGTTCTAAGAGTAGGTATGATCATTTATGACGCTTTCAAGCAACTACATACTCGAACACTAGAGTTCCAAACCTATTAATCCACTGGCTTAAAAAATGTTTGAAAATATTTTGAAAATACTTTGTAGTTGAAAATACTCCGAAAATACTATATAGTTTTTTAAAACAATCATAATCTTTTAATATCTCTGATACCATTCAAATTGTCACGCCCCGACCCGCCCCGGGTCGGCCACGTGGCAACCGCCGCGCTACCTCGAAGTACGTGTCTGCAGCCACGTATCCGAGGCACCGCAAGGCATGGAATAGATATCATCACTGCAAAACAAAACTAAATTTTAATTAGAAATCATCTAATGAAATATTTAATTTATAAGTGACACCAGTGGATTAATTTAAAGGAATACCTACGCGACAGAAATTACTAAGCCTAAGCCACCGACGCCACCTAGTGAGCCTCCATTCTATTAGCTATACCCGCACGTAGATCTGCATCCATCCACATTGGATACAGGTGAGTGATAGAGGTTCAATGAATCTCCATCAGGGTTAGGGATAGCAGGGGTAATCCAAAGTACAATAAAAATAAAATAAATAAATTTATTTTTAAAATCTTTTTATAATTCTCTCAAAGAGAATTAGATTTAAAACCTTTAAAATAATTATATACTAATGGGCTGGCACCTAATACTGTCATGCCCTGACCCAGAAGCTGAGCATGTGACAACCGCCACGTTCCACCGAAATACGAGTCTGCAGCCTCGCACTTCGACACCACGCAAGGCATTAGATGATTTCAATTCAAAAACATCTTTAAACTAAATTGGAGACTCAATTTGTTAGGCAAAATAATTACAAATAAAGTTTCAATAAAATTTAACCTTTTTTTTTTACATAAGGGTTGACCAAAGTCAACCAAGAGTCTAAATTAGGTCAATTATACAAATTTGGTTTCAATGACCCTAAATTTATCAAGTTTGAAATACAAAGCAAGTTGGAAATCCATTTCGTAAATCTATAACTTTTAAAAGATAAATCGAAGTATTACAATAACCAGAAATTTGAAAAAAACTAGTCTCCTTTATCTTTTCTTTCTCCAATAGAATCCCTTACCAATCATGAGCCCAAGCTCAAGTACACGGGCCGTCTCTGAGAGAGGCACCACACAAAACATCTGAACCCACCACGGACACTTTGAGGCATGAAGACACCGCCGAACTAAGGTACTGCAAAGTATGTAGACAAAAACGAGTGGTGAGTACTAATACGTACTCAGTGAGTTATAGTGACAGTTTATAAAGATCTACACACTTTGCAGGAGTATGGAGGTAATTTCACAAGTATCTTTAGAAAACAGTCATGGCAAACATTTGATATTCAAACGTATAAATCATACGGCTATAAAACATGAATATCAAAGCATGCTTACGTTCAAATCAAAGTTTAATAGTATGGTTTCTGAACCAAGCCAACAACTTAAGCTTTTTGATGAAATCTATCCATTCTATGGTTGAAAACATGCTTGGAAAGCAAAACAATATCATAGATATCAATGTCACAAAAATAGACTCGATTTCTCCACAAAGCATGGGTTCTAGCCAAATACACATTTCCGATCTCCTAACCTTGGCCGAGGTAGAGAAGGAAACCACCAAGGTGTTTTGGCACATCACAGATCATAATAAAACCAAAGTTTTCCCCTTCCTTGGTGATGGCCTTGGACAACTAAATGTGGTGAGGCAAAGAGAGTCCAACAACAAGTATACATGTCATAAGAGCCACCTTCTCCCATCAACTCTACATGACAATAATCAACATAATAAAACATACCACAATCTATGCCATTCTCCTCAATGGACCATAGATTGGCAACCATGGTTGAGTTTGGGAATTCAATTCCCCTATGTGCTCATGCACACCAATCTCACCAATAAAAATCTAAGTACATGCCATAGTTCATAAAACCATTTCCAAGCCATATGGTTGATAACGAATGTATCACAAGTAAAGCATGGCATATACAATTATTCGGGTCACATTTTCACCAAACATGCTTAACAAGCAATTACCAAACATCCATACTCAAAACATGGTTTTCAAATCTCTTTTCAAGATCTATATTTGAAAACATAATCATTATCGTTTAAAATATCAAGTCACTATCCACTCACAAATTTGGGAGGGTGAACACTCCCATAAGTCCACATGCTTGCGCCTTGCCTTCCACCTATGTGTAACCTCCTATAAGGTAGGTTAAGACAATGAAAACAATATGGTAAGACACTAAACAAACTTAGTATAACATTCTAAGGCTATATGCTATGCATCCTACGCCTTTACGCTCAAAGTACGCCAACCGATTGGCAACGCACTCCGTTGTGCCACTTTGAGCTCAACACTTACCAAATTATGTCAATTCAAGGATTAAATACCGAAATCTTAATCCAAGGTTTATTTGAGATGTTACCCATCTCAAAAGGTCTCTTACATAAGTTTAATTACGGTTCCAGAAGGTTCGAAGAAGTCGAAAATCGAATCAGAAGCAAAACGGAGCAAAATGAACCAAAATGGAACAAAGCACGTTCCCATAATTCTAGGGATGATCCGGGCCAGGGTCTCTGGTGCACCTGGCCCGGAATTGCCTTGTTTCATGATTCCTCTTGTTTCAGAGAGGATCCGGGCAAGGGTCTCTAAAGCACCTGGGCCGGAATTGCTCTGCACATACTTCGGGTTTTAAGCTATTTTCATGCCATTTTCAATCTAAACAACTTCCAACCAATTCTAATTCAAACCAACACAATATTCAACTCAAAACATCATCAAAACATGCTTATAGAATCACTCAATGCATCAACAACATCAATTTAGCTCAAATTCAATCAAATTGTACCCAAAAACCCATTTTTCACTCTCTAACTTCTAATATGCATATCTTTCTCAATTCAAATCCAATTAACATGATTCCAAGGGCAGCTTGAAGCTAAAATGGAGTAGATTAACATACCTTAAACCCACTTTCCAACACTTGTTTGATCTACCACGAAATCCCTCTTCCTTTTTAGCTTAAATTGCCAAAACACCAACAAACTTGGTTCTTCTTCCTTCCAATACTTAACCCACGAAAATTGCAAGCTTTATGGAGGATTTTGATGACTTTAACTCTTGGTTTCCATGAAGATTTGCTTAGGATTCAATGGGGGATTTATTTAGGTAGTTTTTGGGAAGGTTTGCTTTTCAATGGAGAGAAGAGGAGAAAGAGGAAGAAGAAAGAAAAGAAAAAAAATGAATGAGGAGAAATCCTCTTCTTTCACTTTTATACATTGGGTTTCCAATTTTGCCCTTCACTTATCCTTTTAAATGTCCATTTTGTCCCCCAAAGCACATTTATCTTCAATCTAGCCATTTTCTCCAATTTACCATAATTTTCATAATTCTAAATGACACCCAATTTCACTTAAGTCTTTATTTATATTAAATCTTCAATTTATAAAGCAATTAATATTGTGACTCCAAATTAATTTATGGATCATCTTAATATCTCCATTAACTCCTTCTGATCATCAAACCATAATTTTATACTAAATCATCTTCTTTCATTTAACCTCAATTTTCTTTAGTACTTAACAACTGCCAAGGTCACTTACATAATGATTAAGCTAAATCTCCAATTTCTCAATACAGTAATAGTTATTCTTTAAGACTCCCATGTGGAGTTTGAATTCCCATACTTCATCACAATTCTTCATATTAACTCATTACACTTCAATATCTCTAAACTTGATCAAAAATTGACTTCAACCACTTAAATTTTCAAGTTGAAAAAAAGTTCAAATTAATACCAAAATTTTCGGTATTACAAGTACTACCCCCCTTACAGAAGTTTCGTCCTCGAAACTTGTCACACCAATGGGGGTATAAACTCTTCATTTCTTCTTCTACTTCCCATGTCATCTCTTCAACCTTGTTGTTCCTTCACATCATCCTCACAATTGTTACAACTTTGTCGTATAACCCATATTTATCCATTTCATCATTTTTCAATCCCACTACGATTACAACTTGTATTTGGACGACACTATTGCCTTCCATGGCATGCCTTCCCCAAATACCCACCAAAGCAATTCTTGGAGTTGCTCTCCTCCAAGCATATTTCAATTACGTAGAGGTTATTTAACCACTCGGCCTCCAGGTTTGTAGATACTAACTTTTTAGTACACTCTTCCATCATGTTGATGGCACTTTTGCATTAGTTGAGTAACATTCAAGTACTCTTTTGAGGTTCGATAGTCATCCATGTCCCTTTCCATTCAATGACTTCAAATTTATGAGGGGTTCAAGGGCAGGACACTATGGTCAGACACATTAAGTCTATCATCAGTTCGATAGAGAACAAAGTTCTCAAGCCTCCAGTACCTTCTCGTAGTTTAGGCGCCATATCATGCTACTCGAGTAGCAATTTGACCACTCATATCATGAGAGGCTCATGATAGAGTTCCATCGTTCTCTTACCCCTGCCTTGGTCTCCATTCTGACATTACTCAAATAAATTCACTCTGGCCCAAGGCCCATATCAGCAATGGCTTACTCTCAAGCCAACAAAACATGGGAAATCACAATTCCCAATAAGTCAAATCAGGGACATAACAATCCCAATAAGTAAGTCAGAATGCGAGAGAAGTCAACTCTAGAGAACTCTAATGAACTCACATCATTTTCTCTTTTACCCCAAATTCCCTTAAAAGTCCACCAATACCATTCGAACCTCATCTCTGGTTCTATAGAACCTTTAACTTTTATTTGAATTCGCCAAGACTCTTCAATATATATCATCTTCTCAATTCTTACCACCATCATACAGCCTCAAAATCCTTCCACCAACTCAATGCATACACAAGATCTCATTTCCCATTTCAGGTGTTACTTGAAACACCTATAAGTCGATTTCACATGCACGAGCTCGAGTTTTCTTGGGAGCATATTATTTCCAAGGTCGTGCATGTATTTTGATTCCGTGTCTGTCTTTTATAGACTAACCAATGTTGGCTAGTTAGAAGGATTATGGCATAAATCAAAGGCCACATTCAAACACCAGTCCAACACTGGACCTTCTTTTATTTATGCAATTTCACCATCATCATTATTTCTCATCCCCATTTGTAACATCAAGCACCAATCTTCCACATGTTCATCCACATTAATCCTCCAAAGGTAACTTGCTTTTCACCATGCTTCCAATCTTCTTTTTATCTCTTTAATTTTGTCATCATTTAACAATCTATCTTCAAGTAGATGCACCACTTGGTCTACGATCCCAATCAACCTTAATTCATCTATGTCCATCCCTTGGACTGTTCAACCATTCTTCACATATCAATCAATCATCCTCCAAGTACTCTTTGATTTTAGCTCCATTTGATCCATCAATTCCATATTTCACACTTTAAGATTTGTGATTCATAGCACCTTCAACCTTTCACTCTAGTCAAAAGTTATTTCAACTCACAATTAGCACTTGTAGTCAAAGTTGATTTCTCAACAATCTCACCATTCTTGTATTTATCGTTCATGATTGTATCTTCACCATAAGATCAATTCAATTCTTTAGATCTCCAAACACAACTTGGATGCCTCAAGTTTCACTTGATTAAAGATTGAACACCAATCCAAATGTTTGGAGTGTTTTAATTCAGCTCAATCAAACACCATTTTCTACCTCCATTTCATATTGTACTCAAACTTTAGGCAACTAAGTCAATGTGACCTCAAGTCCCACCATTTTCATTATTAAGTTCAAGTCCACAACCCTTACTTGCCTAGGGTTTGTTTGTGGCATTCATCTATCACCTTCAATGACTTTACCTTTCATGACTCCAAGGAGTTGTTTGAATCAATTGCCTTTTTACACTTTTCAGTCAAATTGTAAGAATTCCCATTAAGGGCATGGTCACCTTGACCACATTTGTGAGATGAAGCAGTTCACTTGGGTCAAACCAATCATTTAGGTTTTTGGAAACCCAACTTAACACCATTAAATCTCGAAATTGCAAAACTTAGTCCATGAATCTTCCACTTTATTGAACTTAAAATCACATCCATTTTGTGACCATTATTCAAAATTTCCATTATCAATATCGAAACGTACTCAACAATCACATCAAAATCAGTTAACATACTTCTTTATACATTCTTGGCCCATCGAACTCTTTGAGTCAACTGCCATCATTTATCAAAATTAATCATTCATCATCGACTTCTCCAATTTGAAATCAATATTATATATTGCCCAAGGACAAAACATGTCCTCTTTGTAAGTTGGCCACTTAATGTACCAACCAATCCATTATGCAGCCACTTATTGGCAATTTAGCATCTTTCCCATCAAGACTCCAAGGCAAATCCTTTCCAGGGGACTCCAACCCATTCTCATATCATTCTTGCATACCAACCAATACAAAATTTAACTCGTTTACTCTATTCTACACCACTTGTACTCATTATCAATTTCTTTTCTCCTCTCATGTAGGCTTGATCATGCCTCTCTAGATATCTACCATTGTAGTAAACCATGTTTCACACGGTTTGTTCTCTTTGCGAAGTGATAACCAACAACTCCGGTTCAAGGGAAGACAATAACTTCATGGAGTGTTGATTAAATGAGGTGTCAATGAACCATTTATCGACACTCATACCACTCTTGACATTTTTTTTTAGGAACAGAAATAGATTGTGTATCTATATCATGATCAACGAGTGTTAGTTCAAATTTCAAGGCAAGCCTTGAAGGCTTAAGGGAAAACACTTTTTTTTTTGGTTTCCCAAAATAGAAAAGGTCCGGCGCCTCTTCCAAACCAACGTTTGCTGCCGACTCTTTGCCGAAGGATACACCCATTTGTTTAGTGTACAATTGGTGTTGGTCTTTCACCAATTCGGTGTCGGTATGCCCTTGGCACACCTTTACCAAGTTATATTCCATCAAACTTTGGCATTCTAACAACCCTTAACCACAACTTAAGTTTCAATCATCAATACATACTTTGTAACTCATCGTGTCAATGCATCATCGCATCTTAAAGACCCATTAATACCACAATGACACAATTCAACCAATCATCTCAATGTTTTCTCCACATACATTTTCATGTCATCATTCATTTCAAGTTTTTTTTTTTGAAACAACATTCTACCCACTTTATCTATTGCAACAAACTAGGCAACTTCCTTGCCATTACCATTCATGCTTCTTCATTCATCAATACATGCATAACTAACTCTACAAAACACACATAAGCACCATGCTCACACTTTTACTTAGTTTGTAGCCTCGCCGTGGTGGTTCATACGATTCACAAAATAACACCAAGTCTAGATTGCATTTCGACAACTCTAGACATAAGCACATGTTGGGAAACATGTGAATTAACTAAGTAAGGACCCATTGGAGACCTTAAAACTTTTTTAAAATCTTTAAAAACCAAGCTCTGATACCAATAAAATTGTCATGCCTTGACCCAGAAGCTGAGCATATGACAACCGCCGCGTCACGCAAGGCATTAGATGATTTCAATTCAAAAACATCTTTAAACTAAATTGGAAACTCAATTTGTTAGGCAAAATAATTACAAATAAAGTTTCAATAAAATTTAACCCTTTTTTTTTTTTTACATAAAGGTTAACCAAAGTCAACCAAGAGTCAAAATTAGGTCAATTATACAAATTTGGTTTCAATGACCCTAAATTTATCAAGTTTGAAATACAAAGCAAGTTGGAAATCCATTTCGTAAATCTATAACTTTTAAAAGATAAATTGAAGTATTACAATAACCAGAAATTTGAAAAAAACTAGTCTCCTTTATCTTTTCTTTCTCCAATAGAATCCCTTGCCAATCATGAGCCCAAGCTCAAGTACACGGGCCGTCTCTTAGAGAGGCACCACACAAAACATCTGAACCCACCACAGACACTTTGAGGCATGAAGACACCGCCGAACTAAGGTACTGCAAAGTATGTAGACAAAAACGAGTGGTGAGTACTAATACATACTCAGTGAGTTATAGCGACAGTTTATAAAGATCTACACACTTTGCAGGAGTATGGAGGTAATTTCACAAGTATCTTTAGAAAACAGTCATGGCAAACATTTGATATTCAAACGTATAAATCATACGGCTATAAAACATGAATATCAAAGCATGCTTACGTTCAAATCAAAGTTTAATAGTATGGTTTCTGAACCAAGCCAACAACTTAAGCTTTTTGATGAAATCTATCCATTCTATGGTTGAAAACATGCTTGGAAAGCAAAACAATATCATAGATATCAATGTCACAAAAATAGACTCGATTTCTCCACAAAGCATGGGTTCTAGCCAAATACACATTTCCGATCTCCTAACCTTGGCCGAGGTAGAGAAGGAAACCACCAAGGTGTTTTGGCACATCACAGATCATAATAAAACCAAAGTTTTCCCCTTCCTTGGTGATGGCCTTGGACAACTCAATGTGGTGAGGCAAAGAGAGTCCAACAACAAGTATACATGTCATAAGAGCCACCCTCTCCCATCAACTCTACATGACAATAATCAACATAATAAAACATACCACAATCTATGCCATTCTCCTCAATGGACCATAGATTGGCAACCATGGTTGAGTTTGGGAATTCAATTCCCCTATGTGCTCATGCACACCAATCTCACCAATAAAAATCTAAGTACATGCCATAGTTCATAAAACCATTTCCAAGCCATATGGTTGATAACGAATGTATCACAAGTAAAGCATGGCATATACAATTATTCGGGTCACATTTTCACCAAACATGCTTAACAAGCAATTACCAAACATCCATACTCAAAACATGGTTTTCAAATCTCTTTTCAAGATCTATATTTGAAAACATAATCATTATCGTTTAAAATATCAAGTCACTATCCACTCACAACTTTGGGAGGGTGAACACTCCCATAAGTCCATATGCTTGCGCCTTGCCTTCCACCTATGTGTAACCTCCTATAAGGTAGGTTAAGACAATGAAAACAATATGGTAAGACACTAAAAAAACTTAGTATAACATTCTAAGGCTATATGCTATGCATCTCTACGCCTTTATGCTCAAAGTACGCCAGCCGATTGGCAACGCACTCCGTTGTGCCACTTTGAGCTCAACACTTACCAAATTTTGTCAATTCAAGGATTAAATACCCAAATCTTAATCCAAGGTTTATTTGAGATGTTACCCATCTCAAAAGGTCACTTACATAAGTTTAATTAAGGTTCCAGAAGGTTCGGAGAAGTCCAAAATCGAATCAGAAGCAAAACGGAGCAAAATGAACCAAAATGGAACAAAGCACGTTCCCATAATTCCAGGGAGGATCCGGTCCAGGGTCTCTGGTGCACCTGGTCTGGAATTGCCTTGTTTCGTGATTCCTCTTGTTTCAGAGAGGATCCGGGCCAGGGTCTCTAGAGCACCTGGGCCGGAATTGCTCTGCACATACTTCGGGTTTTAAGCTATTTTCATGCCATTTTCAATCTAAACAACTTCCAACCAATTCTAATTCAAACCAACACAATATTCAACTCAAAGCATCATCAAAACATGCTTATAGAATCACTCAATGCATCAACAACATCAATTTACCTCAAATTCAATCAAATTGTACCAAAAAACCCATTTTTCACTCTCTAACTTCTAACATGCATATCTTTATCAATTCAAATCCAATTAACATGATTCCAAGGGCAGCTTGAAGCTAAAATGGAGTAGATTAACATACCTTAAACCCACTTTCCAACACTTGTTTGATCTACCACGAAATCCCTCTTCCTTTTTAGTTTAAATTGCTAAAACACCAACAAACTTGGTTCTTCTTCCTTCCAATACTTAACCCACGAAAATTGCAAGCTTCATGGAGGATTTTGATGACTTTAACTCTTGGTTTCCATGAAGATTTGCTTAGGATTCAATGGGGGATTTATTCGAGTAGTTTTTGGGAAGGTATGCTTTTCAATGGAGAGAAGAGGAGAAAGAGGAAGAAGAAAGAAAAGAAAAAAAAAATGAATGAGGAGAAATCCTCTTCTTTCACTTTTATACATTGGGTTTCCAATTTTGCCCTTCACTTATCCTTTTAAATGTCCATTTTGTCCCCCAAAGCACATTTATCTTCAATCTAGCCATTTTCTCCAATTTACCATAATTTTCATAATTCTAAATGACACCCAATTTCACTTAAGTCTTTATTTATATTAAATCTTCAATTTATAAAGTAATTAATATTGTGACTCCAAATTAATTTATGGATCGTCTTAATATCTCCATTAACTCCTTTTGATCATCAAACCATAATTTATACTAAATCATCTTCTTTCATTTAACCTCAATTTTCTTTAGTACTTAACAACTGCCAAGGTCACTTACATAATGATTAAGCTAAATCTCCAATTTCTCAATACAGTAATAGTTATTCTTTAAGACTCCCATGTGGAGTTTGAATTCCCATACTTCATCACAATTCTTCAGATTAACTCATTACACTTCAATATCTCTAAACTTGATCAAAAATTGACTTCAACCACTTAAATTTTCAAGTTGAACAAAAGTTCAAATTAATACCAAAATTTTCGGTATTACAAATACACTGAAGACACGAATGGCCGGTCGTATGCCTTACTGCACCGAGGGGTATTTCTTTTCTCTTCATATTCATTTTCTCTTTATCTCATGCACTAGCCCGTTCCCTCGGTGGTGCCTCACTGTGGTGGAACACAGTGAACTAGAGCTCTGGCGAGTTTTCCTACGCGTCTCTCCCAACCAGGCTCGACTCAACATACCCCTCGATAGGTGGTCCACGGCTGAGTATCATGCATGCTCTCAAACTCAGTCCACGCTCCCGCAAATTGGAGCCCCGAGGAATCCCACTCAATCACTCCTCTTCCAGGGGCATCGTACCCTAATAATCATAATCATAATAATAATAATAATAATAATAATAATAATAATAATAATAATAATAATATTTCTTATATAATATTAAAAACATGTAAACACACACAAGCTTTTGTATTTTTAAAATCATCTCGCCCTCTAAATGGGTGTATCACAAAATAAAAAGTGTGTGTCGTGGATTACCCTTATCCCAAAATAGTTGTAAAACCTTTTTAAAACAATTTATATTTTAAAAACATTTTGCCCTAGTGGCTAAGCACTGAAATCTAAGCCACTCACAGTATTGGGAGAATCGTATACTCCCAAGCGCTCCATGTAGCTCAACCTCCGCAGCATCGCCGAACTCGATTCAACCGGAGCCCTAGTACACGGAAATATACGTTAGCATTCAGAATTAAATTTATGAATGCACCTACGAGGCTCTAACATGATCTAAGATGAAGTCTGAATGTGGTTTGGAAGGCTTGGAAGTGTTTTGAATTGATTTGGGGTCAACTAGGGTTTCAGGAGGTAAATGACCGTTTTGCACCTAAATGGCAGAACTGGAACCGAAATTAGAGTGAACCGGCGCTGGTTCTCTTTGACCACAAGGTCGGTTGCTGTCATTCAGAAACGGCGTCGGTTTTGCAAAGATCCGGTGCCGGTTCTATTCTGGGTTTCCAACCCGAAATTTCTTCAATTTTTCTCTTAATTCGAAAACCGATGCAATCGTCCACCAATTTAGCTACAATTTCATATGCATGTACCTTAATGCATCCACGACACATTTACCAAAAGAAAAACAAGAAACAGAAGCTCAAAGTTCCTAGATCTAGATTTTAAACCAAAAATTTAACTAAAAAGCTGGACTAAATTTGAGCTCGGATCTCTCCTAAACCAATGCATGGAAAAGCGTGCAAACTTAGAAAAACGTAGATCGAGGAGTTAAGAACAACTCACCAAGATCTCGCCTCGAACTTGAGGTCGGTGTGTTCGGATCTGCCAATTGTCCAAAATGCCTCTGTTTGGCTCCAGAGAGAAAAAGAAAAGAAAATGAAAGAAAAAGAAAAAGAGAAATGAGGAAAAGCTTCGGCTCACCCCTATTTATAGAGGAGCCCGACACCGGGTCTACTCGGGCCCTGAGTCAAACTTTTCCCCTTTTTTCAACTTTCTTTCATTTTCACCCATTGGCTAAATCCTTTGCTTTCTTGTGCCAACGGGGCCCATAATAAATTTCTAGGGACTTAATTGTAGGTCTTTTTGGCATTTTACTAATTTTCATGCACGGTTAATTACTTTATCTTCAGACTCCGTCTTATCCTAATTTTAACTTCTCTTCTGACTTGACGCAGCCGAACCGACCCGTTGTTTAATTACAACGTCATCTTGTACTATTCCGCTCGTACGAAAAGGTCGTACTAGGTCCGGGTGTGTCAGACATTATGTACAATACTAGAAAAGAAAATACTATATATAAGAGTGAAAATGAAGGAATTGCCCCGGATTGGCATACTAATTACAGAGCTCCGCGGTCCATGAAGAGTTATCATGAAATGATGACACCTCTGCATAATTAGGCAACATGTCCCCTAACAAGCTCTCGGTTCCATTCTCTCCTAGAAGCTCATTCAACCAAACTTGATCAGAACTTGTGTTTTCCTTTTCAAAGTCATACCACTGAGTGTCCCCAAATAATCATGCGATGTTCATATCTAGCATTGACATTAAACCATTTTAGTAACGGTTCCACTTGCACCTTAACTAGAAACTAGTGCTGGAAAAGTGGAGAGAGCAATTCTATGCAAGTCATGAGAACTGGATCAAACTAGCTCTTTTGTTGATAGCCCTCGTGTCATTGCCACTTGCCATGTGGAATGGTTGGCTTAGGAACAGGTTGGATTGTCGACATTCATATAGGTAGTTGAGCAATTGCTACCATGGGAGTTGGCCTGGAAAAAAAATGCTGGTTAAGACATGGGTGTAGATTGCTGCTGGCTACACTGATATTTGGTTTATGGCAACACAAAGATGACCAGTAATGCATGGTGTTGTGGGCAAAGGATGATGATGGATAGGTAAACCATTGACGCTTGGCAGATGGAATAATAATTATTGGTGGCAAGGTCACTGACATTTGGAGGATGGAAGGACGATAATTGGTGAAGCAAAGTATCGATTCTTAATTGGTAATGTGAAACACTAACATTTGATGAATGAAGATATGGTAATTGGTGAGGCAAAGCATTGGTTTGTGGACCAAGGTCCTGGAATTGCTTTATCCAAAATGATTTTCGAGCCAGAGGCGACTTCATTGGTGTGTTTTGACTATTGGGAACTCGCATATTAAAATTGATAGGAACCTGAATAAGTTCATTAGGTTCAGATTTCTTGGAGAAAAGGTCCTTATTGCTCCAATTTCAACCATTTATACCAATCTATCTATTTGTTCCTTCAGTTTATGCGCTTCTAGTCGAAACTTCCCTTGAATATTCTCCAAGGCACTTATTTGAGCTTCCATCTTTTTAATTGTGCTCCGAAAACCTTTCATTTGTTAGAGTTTCCTCACCAATTTTTTTCAAACATGTCGGATCACTGAAATGACATTATTAAAGACTACATGCCAATTTGCATTCTCTTTATCTTTTCAAGTGACCAATTTATTGGAAAAAGAGGTATGTATATGAATGAAAGAATGTGTAGATATGTGATGATATGCTAATGGATGATATATACAAGATGCTCTCCTAATCTATTATGTGCATGGATGCATGTGAGCGTACAATTATGTATGAACATGGACTGATGCTTTCACCTACATGTTATACAATAGATGCACAAGAATGTAGGATGCTTTTGTGATTTGGGATCAAACAAATGCATAATGTTTCAATGATGAGTAGAGGGCATGATGTAAAAAAAAAATCTGACTTTGACGAACTTATGAATGAAAAGATGAGATAGAGAGTTGCAATTACTAAAAATTTTGGGGGCAAAAGAAAAAGACCATTCCCCCATTTTTTTTAAAAAAATAAAAAAAATTTTGTTTTTTTTTTTTTGCTTTTCATCATCTTCATTTTTTGATGATTTTTCTTGCATGGTGTAAAAGTAGTAAAGCAAAAATATGCTATTAAATAAAAATGCATCTTTTTATTTCAATCTTAAAAAAAAAATCAAAAGGTTGGATTCCGAGACTCTAGGGCAAGCAGTCTCCCTTACGAACAAAACGCTTGTCCACACTACTATCATAACTCATACATTAAAGAGGAGAAAGGTAAACGAGTTTTCCTTCATGTGTACCTAGTATTGTAGTCGCCTTACAGGTTCAGCTCTATCTAGGTTCACTCATCATAACTACATGCTGATGGGTCCCGCAACCTAAAAGGTTCTCAGATTGTCCTTACTGCCAGTCTAATCCTAGGCAAATAAGGCCCCCAATCCTCACCCTTTATAGGCTCATTTGGAAAGGGTTCAACCTGAGTGAGGTGTTTCGCTCAACCCATCCGGGGACAAGATTGTCCCTCGAAGGCCAGTTACTTTACCCCCCAATCTAAAGGTAATCCGACCGCCATCGGATATGCATGAATGTGATAAGTGCCGTGTGTGGAAGGAACTGCAAACCTTTACCAATCATTGTAATACCCGTCTAATACCTCTTACCAAACAAAAATCACAAAAATGATTAGTAATAAAGAAAAATATTTACACAATAAAGAAAATATAAACATGTAAAATATCAATATTCACATAATAATGAAAATCATCAATATCCATAAAGTAAAGAAAATCAATATCTACAAATGCAAAGAACACATCAATATCCACGAAGGAAAAACAAAAAAGATTAATTATTAATCTTTATTAAAAATCTAAATCTGTTAAGGCCTTTAATTAATACTAACATCTTCTTGGCTCGACTCTCTAACCGATCCCCAGCGGAGTCGCCAAGCTCTCGCAATGTTACCGAAAACGACGACTTTGGGACTTTACGAAATGTATGGAGTCGCCACTAACCATTTTTTGTTTAGGTGCGGTTAGTCATCTATTAAGAATCTATCTAACTTAACATTGGTCGTTAAATGGCGTATTAAGACAGATAGGTCCCGTTCTACGGAACAAATGGATCTGGGTTCGGGAGTACAATTACGTGTGGGGAAGGATTACCACCCCCACAACGCCCGCCAAACGATGGTACCGATTAGTTCAGTATTAATTAGGCCTTAACAAAAATTAATAATTAACCTTTTTAATTTTCATCTTTGATTTTCGTGTTTCCAAAATTTTTTAATTCAATTCAAAATTACCGTAGAATAATTACTAAGGAAATTGCCATCGCCACCACGATGAAATTTAAGGAAGGTTTTTTTTAGATTTGGAGTAACTTCTGAAAGAATTGCCGCCACAACTCCTCGGGGAAGTGTCCATTCATAATCACTAATTAAAAAAATATTAACTTATAATTTAGAGATTTAGCCATTAAATCTATTTTATTATATAGACTAATTAACAAATGAGTTTTATTTATTAATAATTATATCTATCTTTTATTATAAAAAAAAGTTTACAAATCCTCATCGCCGCCACGATGGAATCTATAAATTGTTTTGGAAGGTTTCCTGAGAAGCTCGCCACCACGATTCCCCAAGAACATACCCTTTCATAGCCATTAATTTGAGAAAACTTTAAACTCATGAATTACTTAGAAACCTTAGCCTTTAAAGACATTTTAATTCATTAACCAAAATATTTTTTTTATTTAATTTTATATTCGAAAATTAGGCATAAACCCTCATCGCCACCACGATGAAATTATAGGCCATTTTAGAGGACTTCCTCGAGAGACTCGCCGCCACGATTACCCGAGAAAGTATCCTTTTTCTTATTATTATTATTATTATTATTATTTTAAAGAAAAAAATATGGATTCCTTTGAAAGGTTGAACCTTTGTTAATTAATTAGTAATTTTTATTCTATCTAATTTACTCATTTTTATTGTTCATTGGCTCGAAAATTACTTATAAATCCTCATCGCCGCCACGAGAAAATTTATAGGTAATTTTTGGAGAATTTTTCAAGAAACTTGCCACCACGATTCCTTAAAAAATACTTCTTGGTTAATTATCTATATATAATCTCTTGATTAAAAAAAATGAATATCAACGTATATGAGACTGCTCATTACCCATCCTTGGGTTTGCCTCTTTTATTTAAAATGAAGAATGCCTTAATGATCTATTGTCTATTATCCATTATAATAAAATAATCTAACTGAGCAAAGAAATTGAAGCTACAAGCAGGATCATGGAATATGTGTACAGAAACATAAAGGAGAAAACTTTTCAAAAAAAAAACATGACCCAACAAGTTGATGTGTCAACTCGGGTCCCATGTAGTAAACCTCAACAACTCTTCTTATTTTTTATAAAAGCAAATCCCTTTTTTACTTTCCCATACGTATATTGCTTGGATCTAAACATAATTATTAATAAACATATGAGCAAATGGACTTGACAAGATAACACGTATTATTTTATTCCAAAAAAAAAATTACCCTATTCCTTTATTCCAATTTCAAGGAAACCAATCATTTTATACATAATATAATAGTATGATATTTTATCCCATCAAAAAAACCATACCAGCCAATGTTTTTCATAGAAGAAAAGAGTCAAACAATGGATCTTGACAAGACAACACAAGCAAATGAGCCATAAAGCACACAAAGTGGACAAATAATATGACGTTGAAGTTAAAGCTAGAAGTTTTAAAATTTTACCCAAAGATCAAGGTGGGGACGTCAGGTAAGTGGGCTCAGACTTTCTTTTTTTTTCTCTCTTGTTAGCAACTGGATTTTTAAAACGTGAAGGAAGAGAACCCTTTTCAGAAAGCTCTTTTCTGCCTTCCCAAAAAACACTTCTCTGTTGTGGAAAGTATATTAATAATGATTCCAGCAAAAAGCAAGAATATGAGTAAATGACAAACAAAGGAACAAGATAAAGAGAGAGATGGAAATGAAGATTGAGGGAATTGTCAGTGTTTTTTCCCTTTGGCTTTTCTTTGTATTTTTCGTGATGACTTGGGTTATTCATTGATGTTGCTTTTTCGTGTTTGGGGTGAGTCTTGAGAGGGATGATGAAAGTGATGAATGGATTTGCTGATGGAAGAAAAGATGGGCTCACAGGAAACGATGGTTAGCAAGTGGGAATGCGATGAACAACAATAACGAAAAAAAAAAATAAGAGAGATGGAGGGTAAGCCCTTTAATTTTCCTTCTGGCTTTTCCTTTTTTTTCCTCCCCGCCCTTTTTTTTGTGATCGGCTGTGCTTGGCTCCCCCTCTCTCCCTTTTTTCTTTGCTTGGCCTCTCTTTATATATTTTTCTTTGCTTGCCCCCCTCTCTACGTTTTTTCTCTGGTTGGCCCCCTGTTATTATTTTCTGCAAGGGGTATCTTCTAGTGAGAGAGTGGGTGGCAGCTATTAAGCTGGCTGATGAGTGGGCATGTGCTGGTTTTGGAATTGTTGAAAGGGCCCCTGTGTTAAACCTCTTTGAATTTTAAATTTGCAACTGAAGGTTTAGGTGGTGGAACAGGAGGTGGGGGCGGATGAAGTGATGGATTTGAGGCAAGGGAAGGTGGGAATTTTGAATTTGCAGCTAAAGGTTTAGGTGGTGGAACAGGAGGTGGGGGCGGACGAAGTGATGGATTTGAGGCAAGGGAATGTGGGAATTTTAAATTTACAACTGAAGGTTTAGGTGGTGGAACAGGAGGTGGGGGCGAATAAAGTGATGGATTTGAGGCAAGGGAAGGTGGGAATTTTAAATTTTCAGCTGAAGGTTTAGGTGGTGGAACAGGAGGTGGGGGCCAATGAAGTGATGGATTTGAGGCAAGGGAAGGTGGGAATTTTAAATTTGCAGCTAAAGGTTTAGGTGGTGGAACAGGAGGTGGGGGCGAATGAAGTGATGGATTTGAGGCAAAGAAAGGCGGGAGGAGAGAAAGTGGAAAGGTCACGGGTGTTAAGAGTCTTATGTCCCAAAACATAGCAATCTTGGTTATTAGCGCCACGTCTCATGGTGGGGCTAATGAGAGCCAAATGGTTATCTTTTCTCGTGCTTTCTTTGGAGGTTTACAGCTAATATAATCTGCTGCCATGACAATGAGATGGTGTTGGTGATTTTTTGGGAAAAGTTACTTGGGTAATAGTTCGGTGTGATGGTGATGTTCGTGGCCTTTGGCTTATTTGGCTTTGCATGGGAACCGAATTGACTTGGTGCTTTGGCTTCCCGGTTTCAGGTTCAAAATTACTTGGAAATTAACGAGATGAAATTAGATAAAGTAAAATAAAGTAATAGGAATAAACAAAAATAAACTAAACTTAAAAAAGAAAAATAAAATTTGAAAGTGATTAATTAATTAATTAACTAATTAACCAATTAATCAGCTAATTAACTAATTAAAATTTAAAAACAAGTGTCTACACAAAATAAGGAGAAAAATATCTTGTAAACCTCCACATCTAAGGGGTTAAAGGTGATGAAACCCCTAGGTGATAATGAGAGTAAGAAGGAGGAGACCCTCAAAGGATGATAAGAAAGGACCTTGACAAAGTCAATGGGAAGTAAGCAAGCGAAGAAAGTAGAATGCACGGCAATGAGGGAAATGCCTGCATGCGTGCAAATAGAGGGCATGGAGAGAATTTCCTCCAGAGTTGTGAAGACATCATCAGGAAGGAACTGGTGAGAAAGAAGGAGGGGAAAAGAAAAGAGAAGTAAACCCTTAAACAAAGGATAAAAGATGTCGTGATGTAGTGCGGAAGCTTTCTTAATAAATAAAGAAAGTATAAAATTCTAGCTAATGAAAATCCTGGGTTAATCAGAGATGAATAAGACATAGAAGAAAGAGAAACTTAGTTCAGTTGATGGACTAAGTTTTGGTTAATTAGGAGTAGAGCCTTAAAAGGAGGAAAATCATAACACACTTTAGAAAACTTTAACTTTAAATAGCGATAATTTCATAATGAATCATAGGTTAATAACTCCAAATGATTGACTAGGATTAGTAAGGAGTAAGACTAGGAAATTAGGATTTGAGACAAAACCTAGGTAGATAACCTAGGGATAGGTTAAAAAAAACGAGAATAGAAAGGGGATTAAAAGGCCTAGAAAGAGGATTGAGAAAGATCTAGTGAAAGAAAGTGAATAAAAAACTTAGAAACGGATGTTAGCTAAAGAAAGTCAAGCATAATGAACCCCAAATTCGAGTCAAGCCAAGGTACTACATCGTACTACGAATAGGTCAAAGAAAAGAAAGAATAAACAAAGATGATTGGAGGTTAGAACTACATAGAAGAGGGGTTAAGAGTATAAATTGGTGAAAGGAAGAGAAAACCCCCGGCTACTTGATTGTTGAAGAAGAGAACAGAAGGGTTAAGAATGTGAATCGCTGAAAAAAGAAGGAAGGAAAGCCCTGATAATTAAGGTTATGAAGAGGAGAATAGGAGGTTGGATCGAAAGAAAAATTGGAGAAAACAAAAGAAAAGAAGCACTAGAAGGAAACGAGTGAATGGAGGTGATTGTATCCTAAAAGATGACGGGTAGTAAACTTTTCACTACTTGTCTACCCTAATGATACAACTAAAGAATGAATGGAAGAGAAGAAAAGATGTCACGCCCCGACCCGCCCCGGGTCGGCCACGTGGCAACCGCAGCGCTGCCGCGAAGTACGTGCTGGCCAGTCACGCACCTGAGGCACCGCAAGGCATAAATGGGCATCATCGCTGTCAAATAAAACTAAAACTTTAATTAGAAAATATTTAATAAAATAATTAATTTTACAAGTAATGCCAGTGGACTAATGGAGAGAATACCTACACAGCGGAAACTTGTAAGCCTAAGCCACCGACGCCTCCTAGTGAGCCTCTTTTCTATAGCTGACTCCGATCCGGGATCTGCCTCCATCCACATTGGATACAGGTGAGTGACAAAGGTTCTATGAATCTTCATCTGGGTTAGAGCAGATAAGGGAAATCCAAAATAAAATAAAATAAAATAAAATAAAATGATAATAAAACAAATATTTTTCTTTTAAAAATTCTTTTCTGGTTATCCTGCTGAGAACCCTCTTTTAAAAATACTTTAAATAAATAAATATATATATATATATACATAAAATGGGCTGGCATCTCTATCATACTGGAGGCGCGACCCGTCGATCGTCTCATACCTCACTGCACCGAGAGCTATCTCTTTTCTTTTTAAAAATATTTTCTCTTTCTCTTTCTCTTTCTTTAGCCCTTTCCCTCGGTGGTGCCTCACTGTGGTGGAACACAGTGAACTGGAGCCCTGGCAAGTTTCCCTACGCGCCTCTCCCAACTAGGCTTGACTCACCGTTGAGTATCATGCATGCTCTCAAACTCGGTCCACGCTCCCGCAAATTGGAGCCCCGAGGAACCCTCTCAAACACTCGTCTCCCAAGGGTATCGTACCCTCAATAATAATAATAATTATTCATAATTTATATATATACGTATAAATCATTTATATTCAAAATATATAAATCACACACACATAAGTTCTATATTTCTTTTTAAAACATCCCACTCACTGTGTGGGTATATCACAAACAATTGTGTGTGTGTGGATTTTCCCATATCCCTAAACCTTTTTGAAAAACATTTATCTTTAAAATTATTTTTAAAATCCTTTCCCCCAGTGGCTACACAAAGAAGTCTAGGCCACTCACAGTGATGGGAGATTTGTATACTCCTAAGCCCTCCATGTAGCCTTAACCTCCGGAGCATCGCCGCACTCGATTCAACCGGAGCCCTAGTACACAGAAATATAAGTTAGCATTCATAATTAAATTTATGAATGCACCTACGAGGCTCTAATATGACCTAAGATGATGTTTGGATGGGGTTTGGAAGACTCGGAAGTGTTTTGAATCTCTATGGGGTCAATTAGGGTTTCGAAAGGTAAAATGACCGTTTTACCCCTAAAGGGCAAGACTGGAGCCGGAACTGGAGTGAACCGGCGTCGGTTCTCTTCGACCACAAGGTCGGTTGCCGACGTGCAGAAACGGCCCCGGTTCTGCACAGATCGGGCACCGGTTCTGTTCTGGGTTTCCAACCTGAACTTTCTTCAATTTTCTCTCTTAATTCGAAACCAATGCAATCGTCCACCAATTTGGCTACAATTTCAGATGCATGTACCTTAATGCATCCATGACACATTTAATGAAAGAAAAACGAGAATCACAAGCTCAAAGTTCCTAGATCTCAAATCTAAACTTAAAATCTAACTAAAAGCTGAACCTAACTTTGAGCTTGGATCTCTCCTAAACCAATGCATGGAAAAGCGTGCAAACTTAGAAAAAACGTAGATCGAGGAGTTAAGAATAACTCACCAAGATCTCGCCTCGAACTTGAGGTCGGTTTGTCCAGATCTGCCAATTGTCCAAAATGCCTCCGTTTGGCTCCAGAAAGAAAAATAAAAGAAAATGAAAGAAAAAGAAAAAGAGAAATGAAGAAAAGCTTCAGCTCACCCCTATTTATAGAGGAGCCCGACACCGGGTCTACTCGGGCCCCGGGTCAAACCTTTTTCCCTTTTTCAACTTTCTTTCATTTTCACCCGTTGGCTAGATCCTTTGCTTTCTTATGCCAATGAGGCCCATAATAAATTTCTAGGGACTTATTTGGAGGTCTTTTTGGCATTTACTAATTTCCATGCACGGTTAATTACTTTATCTTCCAACTTCGTCTTATCCTAATTTGAACTTCTTTTCTTAATTAGACACATCTGGACTGACATATTGTTTAATAGATACGCCATCTTACACTATTCTGTTCCTACGAAAAAGTCGTGCTAGGTCCGACTGTCAAAAGAGATATAAAGAAGTGAGAATACCAAGGCATGGTAATACAAACAAGGGTGAATGGAGGATGAGAATAATGATAATGATGGAAATTTTAAGAATAATCGAACACAAAGAAAGAGGAAATTGGTCGACCTAGGTAAGAGTCGAAAAAAGGAATGAGGATAAAATAAGGATAAATAAGATGATGATTGAAACTGGAGAAGACAAAAAGGTGTAAACATGGTGAAAAAGTGGTATAGAAGGAATTAAGAGTAAGAAGTTAAAGGAATATGGAAGATAAGTTGGAGATTATGAAGGAGGGGAGTAGACCAACTTTGAAGATAGCCTCCCCGAAGAATGATAAGTGAAGACGGGATGTAGCAAATGAGATTAAACCAAGCTAAAATGGAAGCACGGACAAGATTGCAGACAATCGATAGTAGAGAAAGGTGTAGTCCGCGGCAAATAAACCATGATATGGACGACAAAGAAGAGATATCAAGGAGTCAAGAGCCAAGGATAACTAAGATAAAGAAGACCCATATGTGAAAAGCAAGAGATGAAGGAATTGAGATAGAAAGATAACAAAGACAACCATAGTACTCAATGGAAGGAGCACGGGGATAAGGAAAGGAACTGGTCAAGCTCATAAGCTTCTATGAGTATAGCCAGTATAACGAGAAGAAAGGAAATTCTAACACCCAAGAGAAGCAAAGGTGTTAAAAGAAAAGAGAATAAGGATGAAAATGATGAAGAAAGCCAGAGAAGAAAGTAAGAAAGCAAAGAATGAAGCCAAGGTAAAAGAAACCTTGGATAAGACGTGGAAGATCACGTAAATCAAGGTAAAGTAGAGTTAGCAGTACACTCAGAGCGCTAATGGAATAGGTATGGAGATGGTGAAAGTTGTAACGATGACTAAGGGTGGCAGTGGATCAAAGAGAAGGTCAAGTTAAGTGGAGGACAAGAAACCCTAAGAGCGAGGAATACGAAGATGAAACAATTACGAAGGATGCTACACGAGTGTGATGTACGTGATTTACATAGTTCGTGCTGACGGGAAGGTAAGAGAAAGATGGACCCCATAATGGACTGTGGGCTATTGAAAGGAGAGAAAAGGATAGAGAAGGGGATAAGGAAAACCTAGGAAGAACTGTTGATGAAAGGAGGAAAAAGGGATCAACCAATAGCAAAGAAGCTAGTGTGAAGAAACGAGGTTACGGGACAGAGGAACATGTGACACCTCCAGAACTGAACACTCCAAGGGAGTGGAAGATGAAAGAACACCTAAGAGGCCAGAGAAATGGCATAAATGGGTATGAAGTCAAGGCTCAAGTATGAGTGACTTGGGAGCCATGTGAGGCATCCTCATGATAGCAGAGACCGAGATCTTAAGGATTTTAGTGATGACCATTCGAGAGGACTGACCCAGAGTGTGACTGGGGAGTGCATGAGGCCACCCAGAGTTCTCCATCCTAGAGAGGATGAGAGATGATATGAGATGGGCCAAGGGCCCAATTTGAGATAAAGACGGGCGATCAAAGAGTGAGTCAGAGTGTGAGACCCGAGAGGGCATGATCTCTGATTCCTCTGTTATTATTTGGTCGGGAGTGGGCCAGTGTGTATAGGAGCTCAACTTATACACCATGCGATTAGAAAAGAGAAAGATCAGAAAGAAAGAGAATAGAAGCAAGAAACGAAATAGAGGAGCAAGACCAAGATAAGGGGAAAGACAGTTAACTCACCGCACACCTCGCCATGAAGGCAAGGGAGTTAACCTAAGGTCTTCCCTGACATTTTGGCTACAAAGATGAGTACAAGACCACGAAACGATGAGAAATGCGTTGAAGAATGGCCTCGAAGTGAGAGGTGGTGACAAAAAAAAGGAGAAGAGACTCCTAAGAAGAGTAAGAGGTGTGGAACCTTGGAAGTAACAAGAGGATAGTCTCATTAAAAGAGACTTTAAGAAAGGACAAAGACAAAGCGAGAGGATCGACTAAGCATAGCTAAAGCAGAGGAAGAACATCAAAGTGTCATGATTGAAGTGAAGTGAGCCTAACCCACGAATGGGTAAGGGTAGGCTATGTTAAGGAAAGATGAGGTTCAAACTCAAAAGTAGAAGGGGGATGAAGCCGCTCTTGAGGAAAAATGATCGAAAGAGAATAAGACGCAAATTGGTGGGCGTAGCAGCGAATAGTGGTGTGAACACTATTCGAAAACGAGAAAGAGGCTTGAAGTAGAAGCCAAATCTACCCATAGCTACCTTGATAATTTCGGGGACAAAATTTTTAGAAGGGGGGAGAGTTGACACACTCGGACCTAATTTACCTTTTTTGTACAATTGGAATAGTGTAAGACGGCGTATTAACTTGAGAATAAGTCGGTCCGGATATGTCTAATTAAGAAGAGAAGTTTAGCTTTAGATAAAACGTAGTTGGAAGATGAGATAGGTGACCATGCATGGAAGCACTAAATTAGACTTCTTAAGTCCATAGCTAATGGATTGAATATCCATTGGTGAATTGATCGGTGGACTAGGCCAATGATCGAGATTATGAGAGGTGAAAAAAGGGGGAATTAAGCTGGCCCGGGATTCGAGTAGACTCGGTGTCGAGCTTATCTATAGTAAGGGGAGATAAGCTCTCCCTTCTCATTTTTCTTCTCCCTCACTTCCTCTCATCTCATTTGCTTTCTCAGAGCAATTTTGGACTTTTCCCCGATCCGGACAATCTGACTGAATGATCGAGGTAAGTTTCTAATATACTATTCTACTCACCTTAATCTGCATTCCATTAAGTTTTCACGCATTTCCATACATTAGTCTAGGAGAGATCCAAGCTCAAAGTTAGGTACAGCCTTTTAGCTAGATTCTAGTTTAGATTCCAGATCTAGGAACTTTGAGCTAGTGATTCTCGTTTTTCTTTTGGTAATAGTGTCATAGACGGCATGAGGATCATTCGTCTAAGTTTTTGCATCGAATAGAGGTCGGACAGCATGAGAATCGAGGTGCGCGCTCGAATCCCGAGCCCTCTATCGCGTCTCCTGCGTGGGAGTGGGCGGTTGCCCGAGTCCTACACGGAACTTGGGCCAATGCCATGCAGGATATGGCCTTTTTGGCCCACACAGCACGGGTGGGCCTTTTTGGCCCAAAATCGTGGAGGGCCAGACCCAGTCCATGCGGAAGCGGCCTGTTGGGCCCATTTTGGTGCAGGGTCGGCCCAGTCCACGTGGCGGGCCCACGAGCCCTTGGAGGCATTTTGGTAATTTTTTGTCAAGTGTCCGATTTTGACCTCGAAACCTCCCAGACACTTTTCTAAGCCTCGAAACACATCCAAACACTGTCTTAGGTCATGCTAGAGCCTCATAGGTGCATTCATAAGTTTTATTATGAATGCTAACACGTATTTCCGTGTATTAGGGTTTCGGATGATCGAGTGTGGCGATGCTCCGAAGGTTAAACTACACAAATCGCTTGGCAGTATACAAATGTCATGCCCCGACACAACAGTCGAGCACGTAACAAACGCCGCAACTCTTGAAATGCATTCTATTAGGTTAGAATACACTCCAAGGGTTGCAAGGCTAAAACGGTCATTTTACACATTTTTTCGTCATATGGTTTTCATCCAGTTCAATAGTTAAAACATTTAACTAACATGTAGACAAATCAAAACAGATCAAATATCAAACTGTCATGGCATAAAAATTCATGTAGACACAAAACACCAAAACTTAAAGATATTTACGAAAATGCCATTGGGTTTATCGACATATTTTTGTGGAACTTATTTATGGACTTCTAGAACTCAGAAAAATATCACGTCAGTTTCGAAAATTCTTAGACTCATTAAAGAAGATAACTGACCATTTAAAACAATATTTACGTACTCGATGGGACCTACATGAATATTTCAAAAATAGTACAAAAGGGTTGACTTTTTCACTTCGGGTCAAACTGGTGCAAAATGCCAAATACTTTCCCACGACAACGTGCCCTAGTAGCGCGGTTGATATCTATAGCCTAAAAAATATTTTTAAGAAAACGAAGGATGAGTAACTAGGTTACTCAGTGAGTGGATAACCGATAAAAAACATTTATAGTAAAATTGAAGTTCACCAGAAATAAGGATAAGTTCAAATACTTTAAAAATTCAAATATTCAAAATGATATAAAAGAACCATTAAGAAAAGAGATTTCCAGAAAATAGGCCCATGGGTCAAAGATACTGTCCATCAATTTCTCTTCCCAAGTTGTCGCCTTAGCCCGAGGTCAACACTGGGTGACTGAGTTCCATCCTGCCCGGCACTGCCGCATAATGAACTCTCGAATGCCTTGTCGGTTTCCCTCCGCGCTTTCGATCCAAGGCTAAACCATAAGCACTTGCACCGCTCAAAAGGCGATTCGCAGGCTACTTAGTTACTGCAGTAACGATAAATTCCCCTCGTGGGGTTGCCGCGAGTAACAACTTACGACCCAGATGGCCTTTCCATAGTATCATTTCATCACACAAAATATTAACATCATACTTTTCAGAAACACAAGTTTCTTTCTCAATCCATAAATTAAGAAATAATTTCGTCTTAATACAGTAGGATTTTATAAAATCTCATAAACCATTCATCAATGTTTTTATTTGAGAAATCCAAATAAACAGAACCATTAAATCCAAAAATATTAAATCAAGTATAAAAGCAATTTTTTTGAGTTAGTCATCCACTCACAGTGAGGCCTGAACTACGCTTGCTCGTCCTCGACCAGTTCCTTATCCCTTGACGATGTTCGAACTCCTAATTGTTCATACCTTGATTAGGTTCCCATAACTTTATGAAATATTGAATTAGAACCTAAACTACATGCAATGTTATGCAATGTGATGCAATTTCTTGGCAATCTAACACTTAATTAATCTTCCTCATTAATAATCTCACTTCAATTTACTCCAAAGTAACCACATTTCACTTAAATTCACAAAATGGCCAAATGCCGTTTCTTCTAGACAATTTCAGCACCCACCTCACATACTTGCCAATTCTTTCTTCAATACATCTAACAATCAAATTCTAATAATTAAATTCTCCACATTTACACCCAAATAATCCCAAGAATACAATCAACTAATTAAAATCTCGCAAAATTGAAATCTTGCATTTTTCTCCTAAGAATTTCGGCTTAACCATTCCATGTTACACCTTGTCCATTTAGCACTCTCCAAGATCAATTTCTAGCAAATTCAAACATCTCATATTATTCTAATTCACTTATAAACTTTCTTGCCAACTAAATTTCATGAATCTAAAATCCATGATCTAGCAATTCCTTTCCTTCCTTAATTTCATATACCTAACTCGCATTTCCACATTAATTCACTTCCAATTCGACTACCTTTCCATTAAATCAACCAACTAACCAAATACCATTCTTCCTTGGTGGATTCGACACCACATTACAAAATTGAAAGTTTCTTCTTCCATGTAATTTCATCACATTTTCTAGTGTAGTAAACTTGCATGGATCTCATATCCCAACCTCAAGCTTCCTTGAATCCAAATTTGGCCTAAATCTCAAATTCAAAATTCTCCATAACATTTCTAATTTTCTAGATTCACAAGCCTACAAGCAAAATCAAACTAAATTGACTTGATAATCATGTTTAGCATGCCAAAAACTATAATCTAAGATCAAAATTAGGCATGCTTACCTTTGGATTTTTGGTTTTCCACCAAGAACCAAATCCAAATTACTTCCAACCAAGTTCAAATTCTTCAAAATTGATAGAGGGCTATTAATGGGCTTGTTAAGAGCTTCAATTTGACTTTAAACTTGTGGGGGTTTTGATGGATTAACTAGGAGAAATTAAAGTAGGAAGAATTTTGTGAAATTGGAAGGAAAATGGAGAAAATGAAAGAAAATTCAAGAATTGTCTTGAATTTTCCAAGACATGGCCGGCCACCACCCTATATATATATATATATATATATATATCCTTGTCATGTGCCATGCACATGTCAAGAAAAAATCTTTTAGTAAAATTACTATTTTGCCCCCATGGACGGTTTTGCCCCTAAAGAGTTTAAAAATTTCATTTATGTCCTCAATCAGTCCTAAACCTTATACACTGTCTCAATTTATTTTTCAAGCCCTGTCGAGTCATTTTACGCGTAACAGAATTTTTAAATTCCTTACCGTTTGTAAACTATATTAGTCCGAATTTTTACTGCCCTTTCCACCAAATTTCCTAACTACCCATCTTACACTATAATATTTTTCCATACTCTAGATTATGAAATGCTTGATACTATCTACTAAGATGAAATTCATGGAGCGGGCAACTGAAAAATTGCGGAGCAGGTATTACAACAAACCTCCCACCTTTGTAAGTAGCTTAGATTTCTCTGCTTAGCCACTGGGGCCAAAGGTTTTAAAAAGATTTTAAAAACATAAATGTTTTTCAAAGGTTTTGGGATACAGGGAATGCACATGCACACACACATGCATGGTGATATACCCATGTAGAGAGTGGGATGATTTTAAAGAAAATATAAAGATTTATGTTTGCATGATTATATGCTTTAGGTATATATATATATATGAGACACGAGATGAACGATTGAGAGGATTCCTCGAGGCTCCGATTTGAGGGAGCGTGACCGAGTTGAGAGGCATGCCATGAAGTAGCCGTAGATCGCCTTTTGAGGGGCATGGTGAGTGGAGACCCTGGGAGAGGCACGTAGGGAAGCTCGCCAGGGCTGGAGGTAGCTGTGTTCCACTGCAGTGATTGGCACCACCGAAGGAACGGGCTAAAGAAAGAGAAAAGGAGATAATGTTTTTTTTTTAAAAAAGAGATAGCCCTCGGTGTAGTGAGGCATACGATCGGCCAGTAGTGCCTTCAGAATATTTGAGGCCAGCCCATTTTATTATTATTATTTTAAAGGTTTTAAAAATCAAATTCTCACTTGGAGAATTTGAAAAGAAGTGTTGAAAAACAATGTTATTTATTTTATTTTATCATTATTATGTTTGGATTTCCCCGATTTGCCCTAACCCTCATGGAGATTCATGGAACCTCTGTCACTCCCCTATATCCAATGTGGATGGATGCAGATCCACATACAAGGATAGCAAATAGATCGAAGGCTCACTAGGAGGCGTCGGTGGCTTAGGCTTAGTAGTTTACGCTGCGTATGTATTCCTTTAAATTAATCCACTGGTACATCTTTTGAATTTAATTATTTTAATAAATGATTTCTAATTAAAATTTTAGTATTGTTTTGTAGTGATGATACTTGATTCATGCCTTGCAGTGCCTCGGATGCGCAGCTGCAGACACGTATTTCGAAGTAACGCGATGGTTGCCATGTGGTCGGCCCGGGGCGGGCCGGGGCGTGACATTGAATATTAACATGTTTGAGTCTCATCCTACATGTAAATCTAACATTAGGGTGATTATCCGTGTGGGTGGATTGATATTTCTTGTTGACTTGTATTTGCGTAAGTAAAATAACTTCTATGTTAAAAATTTCTGAAAGGAAAAAACACATGACTTTATTCTCTAAATTAAAAATACAATGTCCATAAAAAAACTTGACAATCCTATGTTTTTAACATGAGTTTTAAAACTATCTCGAGCAACTAGTTTAATGAGAGAATTAGCTACCATATTGCTAGTAGATATATGTCTAAGAACTACTTCTCCTTTCCTGATCATATCTTGAATGTAGTGAAATCGGATATCAATGCTTGGACATACCATGATATTTTGGATTCTTAGCATATGCTAATGCAGAAAAGATATCTAAATAAATAAAGAGCAGTGACCCCTAAACTCTGCATAAATATTCTCAACCAAAATAGCTTATTGCACTATTGCAAAGCATGCTATATATTTGGCCTCCATGGTTAATAATCATATACAAGATTGTTCTTGGTACACTAATAAAAAATTGCAACTCCAAGCATAAATGCTTAACCTCAAGTAGATTTTCTACCATCCTTGTCTCTACTCCAATCAGTAACGCTGAATCCTTTTAATTTCATTTGTCCCTTTTGGTAGCAAAGAACAATATCTGCAGTACCATGAAGATAGCCGAAGATAGCTAAATATCTTATTTACAGTTCGAACTTGAACAGGTCCTGGGTTACTCTAGTAATGACTCACCAAACCAATTATGAAGAAAATTTCAGAGCATGTACGCTACTTGGCATAAATCAAGCTCCCAATTGTACTCGCATATGGAAACTCTTTCCATTTTCTTCTTTTCTTCTTTAGTTTTCAGACACTAGTCTAGACTTAAATTATGCCCTTTCACAATTGGAGTGTCAACTAGGTTATTGTAATGCATTCGGAATTGTTCTGATACCTTTTTAACATATATATCATGTGACAAACCAAGAAAACCTTTCAAATGATCCTTTAAGATTTTAATGCCAAGTACATAATTGGCTTTACCCATATGTCCGTTTCAAAAGTGGAGGATAACCATTCTTTGGTGGTGTCGATCATTCCCATGTTGTTTTCTACAAATAATATGTCATCCATACACAATGAAAGAAACAATATTTCTTTAAAAGTATACTTGACATATACATAGTGAAGCTCTTTTAACATTGTTAAGCCAAAAGTACTTATTACTTCATGGAATCTATGATACCACTATCTAGAAGACTGATTGAGACCATAAATTAATCTTTTAAGGTGACAAACTTTGTGCTTTTGGCCTTTGATTTAAAAACTTAACAAGTTGGTCCATGTAAATTTCCTCTTTTATTGCTCCTTTAAGAAATGTAGCCTTAACATTCATTTGGAATAACTCCAAATCCAAATGGGCTACTAAGGTCAGAATCAAGTGAATAAAGGCCATTTTCACAATTAGGGAGAATGTCTCATCATAGTCCACACCTTCAACTTGAGTGTAGCCCTTTGCCACTAATCGGGCCTTATATTTGTCAGTTGATCCATTCGCCTTATGCTTAACTTTAAGAACCTCTTTGATCCAAATAGTTTTATGGTTTAGAGGTAGATCAACAAACTCCAACCATTGTTCTTGGCTATAAAGTCCAATTCATCCTTCATATGACGCTAACCATTTATCTCGAGCATATGATGATAAAGTCTCTTGAAAAGAAGCAAGGTTCATTGTCATCTTGTGAAATACTTATGAAAGCATTATTCTCAATTTCAAATCGACGACGTGGAACATTCCACATACACTGTTACGTAATTGAAAGCTGTCATTTTGGACTTCTACTTTTATTGGTATGTTTCCATTATTTGGTGCATTTCCTAAGAATTATTCCCACTATTTTTGGCAATCTCTGGATGAGTTTCCTTTTCCCTACTTACACTAAAGTTCTGTGAGGTTTCCTCTTACAACTCATACAAGTTGAGATCCTTTTGAATTTACCTATACTTGGAAATTCATCTTCAAGGAATTTCACATTTCAAGATTCGGTTCTCTCATACCTCTATATGATTGTTCACCAAGCATGACATATCCTTTAGACTTCTCAAGATATCTGATGAACACCTACTTTTTACTCTTAGCCTAAGTTTGCCAAATTTACCAGATTATAAAGGTATCCAGTCGATCCCAAAGGTCATAAATGTTCTAAATTGGGTTTTCGTCTAGTATAACTCATATAGAGTTGAGGGTAATGATTTACTAGGCATTTAATGGGAAGATTAGCTTGCGCCATCATTGACCTAACCATGTGTTGACTCCATGTGTTTTTTATAATAATAAAACATTCCACTTAATATGAGTTTAACAAAGTTCCTGAATGTACAAAATGGTCTTAAGTCTAACATTGAAAGATCATGACATTGGTGCTGCCAACTTTGGAAGAAATGATCAAAGCCTCAAAGGTGGCCAATATTCGAGTGTTACTTTGATAAGGAATGACATTCACAACATTAAAGAAAAGTTAAACTCAAGTATTGTTAGAGTTTGAGATCTATGCAGTCTCACAAACTCATTAGTTGTAGAAATCCAGAGACCAATCTTGGCACCAAAGCTATTGATAGACGAGTCTAAAGATGAAGAATAGGCCCTACAGATTAACATGAAGTTTGACATGACAATCAGCCTTATGGGAAGAGATTATCACGAAGATGAAGCCTTCGATGAGAGTTGTTGTCAGAAAACTTCACCATAACAAACTCAGTAAGAATTTGAATTCAGGCACTAGATGACAAAATAACAGCAAGTTTTGTGGATCAGATTATTTAAAATCAATTTTAGCTATTAGAACATAAGAGAGTAAAGAAAATTAAAGATCTTTGAAGTAAAAAGGGCAAGAATAAGAGCATTTACTCTAGCATTTGAAGAAACCAAGCAGAATGTCACTGATATTCATTGTTTCTTGGTTTGACTAATTTCAAATTTCATTCCAATCCAGTAAAAAATCAATTTAGTGCTTATTCGATGTAATTAGATCACTTTAGGATTATTTATGTACTTTTTTCTTACCATTTGGTTTGGTTATGAGCTGCAAGCTTAGTGTAAAGACAAGGAGTTGTCTTTGGTTGTAAATGGTTTGGTGAAAGCCTATAATTTTATCAGTGTTAGTGGATTGCTTGAAAATCCTTGGCTGTGTGAATCAAGGTAGTGGAAGTAGGTCAAGGATGACTGAACCATGATAAGTTGTTGCTTATTGATAACTCCTTTAAGCTATTTCTGTTTTGAACCCTATCATGCATTTGCACCTACTGTTATGCATATATGTGGTAGGAAGAGCACATTGATGCATCAAATGACACCAATGAACCTGTGAATAATTTATGTTGTAGACAAGGACTCATTCAACTGACACCATTGAACCCAACACTCCCTTTCTTTGATTACCTTCTAGATTTTAGATATGGAAGCAAAAGTTCACGGTTCAGAGACCAAATAAGAGCATATAATAATATTTTTTAATTCAATTTTATGGGAGCAAGTATTGGCAATTTTGTCAAATACAAAGCCTGTACCCTATATTTTCAGGACGAATGGGCATAATTACCACAGGATAGGTTCATTTTTACCACTTCCAGGATGAAGACCAAAGTTTGCTCAATTATATATAAATATATATATGATACATAGTCTAAGGTTTCAAATAGGATGGTGGCTTTTGAAAATGATAATGTGGAACTACTATAGATTCAGATATTGTCAACGGATTAACCAATAGATTACATTAATATTATGAGCAGGTTAAGGTATTCAGACATGCAAGAAACTTCCACATGTAATTACCCTAGTTAGCAATTAAAATCAAGATTAGTTGCTCCGTCAGATATTTCATGAAATTACTCCCATTGCTCAGGAAATCCCAAGCCTCATAGTGACATTGGATCAAGTGATATGGGCAAAGCCATTATATTTAAGCATTGCAAAATTTTTTTGCAACGGATCAATGACTCTACCTTTCTTTCATGGCTCTTCAATACCCATTACTTTTTTCATATGGCAAAGATTGTTTTCATCTGAACATTCCGTACAATGAATTCGTTAAGCATGAAACTATCTTGAGAACACTTGACCATGAGAGAATTTTATACTTATTGTATCCATAATAGATTTGTTCAACATAATACACTATTGAGAGGTGGGCATATGTTCCAACAATTCTTAATAGATGCCTATGCAATTATTGAGGAGACAAAGGGGAGATATATAAAAGAAAATCAGAGGTCAATGCAAGGTGGAATGTACCAGAACATTAGAGATGCAATGAGTGGTTCAAATATGTGGGCAACCACCATAGGAAATCATATTTTCCTCCTTACAAGTTTTATTTGAGGTCTTTTATTCATCTTTTAGAAATATCAAGATGCCTAGCCATTTGTAGATACTTTGGCTACTTAAATCTCTTGATAACATCTACTTGCAACGCTCGGTGGCCTAAAATCATCACTACACTGAAAATTATCAAAGGATAGTGTCCAGAAGACCTCCCTAACATTGTTTCTAGAGCCTTTAGAATTAAACTTTGTCATCTACTAAATGAATTGAAAAAAAAAATTCAGTAAAACCAAAGTGGGTTTGGACATTTTGAACTTAATTAAACATATTATCTTTGCATTTCAATTTAGTTGATCAGTATATTTTATAAAGTATGTCTAAAAAAATTATTAAGTTATTATTATAACTTGAATTTCATGGAATATTTGAAAGTCTGTTTGCATGTCTTACCAGAATTTATACTGTAGTGACTTAAGATGTTTGTTGACATTTGTTAAAGTGTCTATTGCATACTAATTAAAGAACTACTTTGGAATAATTGCAACTGTAAAAAGTTGCATTAACTTTATTTTATAAAGTATCTATATGGTTTGACTTGCCTTTTTATTTATGTTTCAAAAAGCTATTTTGATGTATGGAAATTACTATATTATATTTTAGAGTTTCTGTTTTTTTCATCTAAATTTGCAAGTGTGTTTCATACAGTATGTTAGAAAATGATTAAACTATTATTAAAACTTGAGTTTCATGGAATATTTTATAGCGTATTTGCATGTCTTAGCAAAATTAACAAAGCAATGGCTAAATATGTTTGCTGGCATTATTTGTAAAATACCATTGTTTAGTAATGAAAAAAGAACTTTTAATTGATTGTAGCTATTGAAAGTTGCTTTAACCTTATTTGGTAACATATATATATATATATATATATATGTGGTTCTACTTGCCTTTTTTTCTTTATGTTAAGAAGAAACATTTTTAAGCATTTGCAAATTACTAAATTGTATTCATAATTTCTGTTTTGGACCCTTTAATAGGTAGTTTGACATACTTTTATCATCATCAGTGCATGTTTTTTAGAATACCACAAAAAATTATTGGTAATGGACTTTTTGAAAACACCATATGCTTTTTATAACTATGTTGATTTATCCAATGATTATGCTCATAATTGATGATAATTTACTTACATATAAACTTGAACAAATATTTGTAAGACTATTAATTACTGTCTAATTATAAATCACTACAAACTGTTATTGACAGGCCCGGACCCAGTCCGCACGTGTCAAGTTATGAAATTGTATTTAGTTGTGAGTCCAAGAAATGAAATTGAACTTCTTTTAGATATTTTGGATTTCTTTTAGCTTAATTCTGGACTTAAAAACCCTAAATGGTAGTCCGGAGTTGGTGGGGCCCACTAGGGCATGTAAATTGAGGTAAGTGGGGCTATGTTGATCGAAGTCAACATGGGAAAGTTGACTTCGGTGCTAGACCTGGTTGGGTCTAGCACCGGACCCATTAAGTTCAAATGGCCCCAGACCCCCATTTCTCATTTTTCTCTTCTTCTTCTTCCTCCACTCGAATTCTTTCAACTCTCCATCAATTCCATCTCTTCAATCCTCCTTCAAACTCTCCCATAATCATCACCATCTACTTCGTTGGCCTCCAAGAAGAGCAATTCTCTAAGTTTTCTTCAAATCTCCAAAATTGTCAACTTGGAGACATTTTGTTTTTCGAGCTATAACTTTCAATCCAACCGTGGGAATTAGCTGGGCTTTTGGTATGTTGTTCTAGACTCCTTAAGCTTTAATTTGACTGCTTATATGCTTGATTTCATTAAGTGACTTGATAGAAATGATGAATTGAAAATCAAATTCTGTTTTTGCTCAAGAACACTTAGACGCTTAAAGTTTTGATCTGATATTCATGCATGATAAAGTTGTTTAATTTAGTTATTGAAGCTGTGAACCTTTAGTTTAGGTGTTAAACTTCTTCTGTTTCAAATCTCATGCGCCAAATCGAGCTCAAACCGAGCTAGAGAAGAGAAGTGGCCAAAGCTCGACCATGAACTGGGGGCTCTCCTGCACTAGACCCATTGAGTCCCACGAGGGACTCAACCAAATTTGGGTGACTCAGCCTGGGAGTGAGCCACACCAGAGCCGGACTGCACTGTAGCAAGGGTGTTTTGGTCATTTTGCAAATCCTAGACCCAAGTTGACCTTAGTTGACTTCTGAACTTGTCCAATTTAGTTCCTAAACCAGAAACCCTAGTTGGGTTATGTTGTGCTGTTTAATTGTTAGTCGAATGCCTTTGTTAACCAAATTAGATTTCAATTTGATTATTTAGGTACATGATTATATGAGATTGATCAGTAGCATTCGAGCTAAGGCATGCGAGGGGTATAATTGGGAGTATACAAACCTCCTTTACGAGTGAGTGGCTCGGATTATAGTGGTTGACCATTGAGGGTCAACCGTTTTCTAATTGCTTTATTAATTGTTTTATTAAATGTTTATAATGTTTTGGGATATGGATTGTCCACACTCACACACGAGTTTAGAAATGGATTTAAGGGTGGGATTTTCAAAAGAATATATGAATTATTATTGTTCTGGTTTATTGATGATATGACCCCCTGGGAGTTGAGTGATTGAGAGGTCCATCGGTGCTCCAATATGAGGGAGCTTGTGGACCGAGTTGAGAGGCATGCAAAGAAGTAGCCCTGGACTGCCTTTTGAGGGGCATGGTAAGTGGAGACCTTGGGAGAGGCACGTAGGGAAGCTCGCCAGGGCTCAAAGTAGCTATGTTCCACCATAGCCTTGGCAAACATCAAGGGAACGGGCCAAATAGTAAAAGAAAAGGATTTGAGATATGAGATAACCTTTGACAATCCAGTAGGGCACCCAAGTGCACGGGTGTACCTTTAGGACGATTTCAGATGCCAGCCCATTTATGATATTTGTTATTTGTTTTGGCGTGGGATTTCATATGATTTTACTAAATGGTTTATTTCATACCCCTAACCTTAGGTGATCAGTCATTATTACCGGGTCCCTCATTGGGTACATGCATATTTATACTCACACCATTCACTTATTATTGTCAGGTCATCATGCTTTGGATGACAGGTGTCCTAGTGGACAGTGATCTCGGTATATCAATGTGGACACGATTTTGTAGGTGCCACCTATATTCTCTTGTGAATCCTGGCCTTGGACTAGTAGTGTATAATAATATTATATTATTATTTTCTTCCGTTGCATATTTGTACCATAAAACGTGCCACTTATATTATATGAATATTTTACGATATTTTCTATATTATTTCATATATTACTCGAGTACATCTTATTTATACCTTGTACCATCTTGGATAGCCGGCCTTTCGAGGCACGTATCTCGAGGTGGTACGGCAGTTGTCACGTGGCTGAGCCTTCGGGTCGGGGCATGACAGTTATGTAATTATTATCTTTGTTTCATAGTTTTGCAAAAGGATAACAAACAAACAAAAAATACGCTGACATTTTATTTGCTGATTGAATATAATACAAGTAGATAAACATATAAAACTTAGTTTTATTTGTTATTAGTATATGTGAATCTCATTTGATATCATGGGAAAAAACTAACAATTACAATCTATTGTTTTCTATGCATGTGTAATCTCCAAATAATAAAAAAAGGCCTTGGGTTGTGGCCGGGGGTGTGGGGGGGGAGTACAAATTCTTCACGCGAAATATCACTTATGGATTGATATGATTATCAACACTTATTTAGAATATTTTCTTGTCAATATGTTAAGATCATTGTTTAATGTTCTTACAACTATCAATTAATAAATATAAATATATTTACGGACATTTTTTTAAACGTTGGTTTTTTTCTCCTTTTCCAAAATCTTAGTTGTCAATTAATTGAATTCCAAAAGTAAGGGTTGCCCCATACCCACATACTGCTTTGGCTTTATGGCAAAGGGATGTTTACTATAGCAAAAGAAATTGACTTTATTATTTTAGCTAAAATTCTTGACAAACAATTTGACCCAATAGGTTTTGAATCAGTGACTTCATTTATGCTTCATAGACCAACTTGCCAATCCCAAAGTGCCATGTATGGTTGATGGAAAGTGTAAAATATATCCTAAAACAATTTCAAGCAGAAATAACTATTGATGAAGATGATTTCCCAATTTATAGGAGGTGAGACATAGGGGCAACTTTCACTCAAAATCATATAGTAGTTGACCACCAGTATGTTATGCCACTTAGCGTCGATTTCAATATCAGTCACACTATTAAACTCTATGTGTTTTTGATGATCACAAAACAACCCCATTGAAGTATCTAATGATTCTAAGTTAAGTATGTAGGACAGATAATGTCAAAATCTCAAAATAGCTAAGTAAGGATACTTAATCGATTGAACAAGGTTTAAATCAAACAAAAGTTGAAAGTCAAAGACTTTCAATTGATTCATAAGGAGGCTTAACTGATTGAAACAGTGTAAAGAAGAAAAGAAAATGGCAGTCAAAAACTTTCGGCTAGTTTAGAATGAAGTTCAATCAATTCAATGCCCTTTGAAGGAAAGTGTCCAAATTGTAGCTAAGACATCTCAGCCGATGGAGAGAGCCTTGAAGAGCAAAAGCCTTGGAAGACAATCGATTCAATGACAAGTAGAATCGATTTACAATTGAAGAAAGAAATTAAAAAGAGGAAGTAAGAAAAGTTCAACCGATTGAATCAGAAACTCAACTAATTAAAGAAGGTTATTCAACCGATTTCGTCCCAATGTCAATCGATCAAACGCAATTAGAACTATATAATCGTTAAATTTTCAATGTTACAAATTAACCTTTCTCTTCATCAAATGAGCCAACAGTCATAATAGAGTGAGAAGCTACACATTGTGGTTTTTAATGGTGAAGAACTAGAAGAAAAAGAGAGCATTTTTTACACCATTCCTTGTATATCCAAGAAAGCATTGAATTCTCTCTAATCCCTATTTTCATACCTTGTGTGAGAGAAATCCCTAAAGCTTTAATTTTGTATAAATTAAGTCTTTTGAGAGATAATTCCTTTTACTTTTCTCAACTTCATCTTATATTCTTAGATGTTTAGGAAACACTCCATGGGATAGAATCAACTAGAAGGTCCTAAGTTGATTTGTAAGAGTTTAAGTAGTAAGCTCACTTTGTAAAGGCTTAGTGGAAGCTACAACTCCACTTGGATAGTGAAGAAGAAGATTGAGAATCCTTGATTGGGAAGATCAAGGTAGTAGATGTAGGTGAGAAGCATCGAGCCACTATAAATCATTGTGTTATTTCCTTCTTTATGCTTTTCTCTCTTTGCAAGATGATCTCATATACACTACTATCCCAAAATCATTTCACCTACTCTCCTCAAAATCCTATCAAAAGCTTTCCTACTTTACTAAAAATTTTCTAAGTACTATTCACCCCCATTCTAGCACTAAATCAAGAGACAAACATGCATATCAGTGTTGAAGTTTACAGCAAACAAGGGTTGTGAAGTATTTACTCAAATCTGGCAATGGGCCTTATCAGGCAAAAGCAGTTCTAGCAACTAGAGGAGATGGACCAATAAATGAGATCAAAACATATCTAGATTACTGGTGTCTCTCAGCATGTGAAGCACATTGGAAGCTATTTGAATTTCTCATTCACTATCATGACCTATCTATCTAGAAACTATTAATACATCTCCCTTACGAGCATAATATCTATTTCAGTGACAAAGAATCAATCCTAGGAATAATAAAAATACCTGATGTAGAAACAATTGATATGAGAAGACATACATTAACTTTCTAACGGAGTGAATATAGAAGAGAAAAGATAAAAAAAAAAGGAGCACAAGTGGTCAAGCAACTTAATTAGAAGGATTATATATGTACACCCAGCATCTAGAGAGATGTACTACATGCACCTTGTGCTAAATGAGATGAAGGAGTAAAGAGTTATAAAGACTTGTGAATTCTTGACGGAGTAGTGTACAAAACCTTCCAAGAAGCCTACTTTGCATTAGGCATTCTAGGAAATGATAATGAATGGATCAATGCTCTAAACCAGGCACCTGAATAGGCAACTACAAAAGATTTACAACAACTTTTCATTGCTATCATAACATTCTATCAAATAGGTAAAAAACTAGCCTTTTTCAATAATTGTTGGCATTTAATGGAAGAAGGCGTATTGTATAAACTAAAACGTGCTTTCAATGCTCTTAATTACCATATTAAAAAAAAAACTTAAAAAGCTATTTGTTGGTTTCTCTTGAGAAACTGTTGAGCAGACATTGCAATTCACTTGTATAACATAATATGCCACAACTTTAATCATGGAACACAATGAATTTGTTTGAAAGATTATTTCAAGAAGAACTTAATTACGATGTTGTCAAGCTATAACAAATAAATTTGTAGATGCCGTCCAATCTTAACACTGAACAACTTGCTATATATAAGGAAATTTGCCAGTTGTTGATGAATTTCATAGGAAGTTATTCTTTATCTATGGCCATGGTGGAACTAGAAAACTTACTTGTGGAACACTATAATTGTCAGAATACGTTCAACTGGAAGAATTATTCTTACTATTGCATCTTCTGATATAGCTTTATTCTTGCTTCTAAGAGGTCATACTGCACACTCAAGGTTGAAGATACCTTTTAGTATTGAAGAATCTTTAACATGTCAAATCACAAAAGGACTAATAGAGAAGACAAGCCTCATTGTCTAGGACGAAGCACCAATGATCCGCAGGAATTTTCTGGAAGCATTTGACAAGACATTGCTAGATATAATTCAACCATCAACAGAAATTACTGTTCCAAGGAAATTTGGCAGTAAGATAGTAGTTTTAGGGGTGATTTCGAGCATATTTTGCCCGTCATTCTAGGTGCATCAAAAATAGATATTCTGCATACAAAAATTTGTCATTCAAATTTGAAAAGAATATTTGATGTTCACATTGACTATTCAAGGGCCGGGCTACTTGCCCGAGCCCGTAAGCCCATTCGATATTTGGGAGGATTTGGACAAGAATTTTAAATTCAAGTGCTAGGCTTGGACAAAATTTATAAGCCTGTATAGAAAATCGGCTGGGCTTGGTCATAGTTATAAAAGCCTGAGCCTAGCCCGTTTTCTATGATTTAATATAAATTTATATTGTATATATTTATTTTATTTATTACTATTGATGTTTTCTTTCTTTTTTAACATGATATTGATTTTTTTCAAATATTAGTACTATTTAGACTTTGTAAATTTTATAAAAATGTATTGGAAAATAATTTTTTGAATGTGTGTTGATTTACTTTTATTTATATTATAAATTGATATAAATTAATTTTTAAAATAAAAATTTGAAAAAATATCAAACGGGCTTCTGGATAGGCCTTGGGTTTATATAAATATTTTAGGGCCGGGCTTAGACAAAAGAAGAGGCCCGAATTGTTAGGCCAGGTTAGGCTTGGGCAAGCATATCTCTTGTAAATTCTTGTATAGGCCTGGCCTAGCTCGGCCCATGGACACCTCTAAACTTGAAGCTAGCACATAAAGAGTTGATGCTAATACTAAGAATGCACTTAGAAATTTCTTTATGTGTAGAAAGGACAAATAATAAAGATGGAGGAAGATGGATTACCATTCCATATCATCTGTTGGTTGAAAATCTTGGAAATTCTATTCAATCTATTGTCAATGTAATGTATACATTTTTCTTAACCAACTACAGTGATGAAGGCTGTTTGAGATCTTGTGATGTTCTAACCCCTTAAAATGAAACTGTAAAGGACATCAACACATTTATCCTCCAATCTATTCCAGGATCAGAAAAGATATAACTAAACTCTGATTACATTTTGAATTCATCATCATCAATTCTAGACAAGAAGGATCTATATCAAGTTGAATTTCTCAACACATTAAGACCACTAGGTATACCTAGCCATGAACTTATATTAAAATTAAGATGTGTGATTATGCTTCTGAGAAATGTTAGCCACAATATCGGACTATGCAACAAACCAGGATTAATATCCATGCAAATGAGTCCACACTTGCTAGAAGTATTGATGTAGTATATGTACCATGTATAGTAATGATTATTCATGATAGCACATTGCCATGCATGCACAATGCATCAAAAAAAAATTTTTGTGAGATTGTCACATGCAATGACTATCAACAAAAGCCAAGGCCAAACACTTGATTTAGTTGGTTTGTATTTACCAAAACCTGTCTTTACACACAATCAATTGTACGTTGCCCTATCTAGAGTGACTTTTGTTTTAGGATTGAAAATATTAATCCGTGATGAGTTTGGTAATGCAACAAATAAATTAAAAATGGTGTCTTCAAATAGATCTTTAAAAATTTATAGACTTGCTGCCTATTAAATAATTGAACTATTAATTAGTTTGTTCAAATTTCATGCATTCAATGATCTACTATGATACTCACTTGGCATTGATATATATTTAAAACATTTTGTTGTTCTTATTGTACTTTATAAATTTGCCTATTATATTTACCTCACATATATACATCTCATTTTGTTTAAAATAGAATCTTACTTGCACATATGTTGCAAACACTTCAAAAACTTTAGCAAACACTTTTTTTACTCATAAAAGATTTATCATTTACAAGTATCATAAACTAATCGCTATCATGACATACAACTCGGACATGATGCTCTACAAACAAATCTCTGACCTCAAACTGTCAGGACATAGTCAGACATTGAATATAAGAATAGTACGGTCATGTGAATGTAGTATACCAACAACAACAAAATTCCTAGGGATCGGTTTCCTTGCCACATATTGCACTATAAGTCAAATCCAAGTCTGACTATACATGGTCTTAAGAAAAGAAAGTTGCATTTGAAATTTTAAAAAAAAATTACAAACTTTAATAGGGAGATGCATATCATGTGCAAATAAGAGAACTTAATGCTTTTGGCCACAACTTATGGAAGGTGCTCTCTATGAAATCTATTGATCGATTTCAGTTTGTAAAGCAAAGCATCTAAAACTTGAGTGTCATAAAAGAATATGCCATCTTTTTTAGCAAGAACACAGATATCAAACCAATTCCTGATGATTCTACTCTTTATCCTAGGCATTACTTTGATTTCTTCACTGATGAGAACATTGCAACTCTCGTCAACTCTGACAAACATTTGATAGGTCCTGTTATATAACATAATTTACATATCTTTCTTTTTTTAGGCTATTACAAATTTAAATTATTGTTACATTTTTGCTTACCAAATTTTTTTCTAAAAACATATGGAATTGACATGTTTCTTCTAATTGGGCCTATAATTACAATGCAACTAACCAAGTACAACAAAACCACTGTAAAAAGAGATGTTTTGATGCAAAGACTTAGGTTAAGCATAATATCCCACTTTTACTGTTGATGAAAAATAGCGATGACGTACTGATTATACTTTTTTCACAATAAGCAACCTATGCGAGTGACAGATTGGGAGAATTGTTTCAACCAATTGAATGTACCTGAGCTTAGCCAGATGCAACCAAACCTAATATCAAATTTTGCAGGCATTGTAGTTATGCTAGGACATATGAAGGTATTAGAACTAGACAAAATTAAAACCATGTTTTCACTATTAAGTAGTCTTATACCTATGTTATTCCTACTATTGTTCACTAAATTCTCCTTTCACTTTAACAGATGAGAAATATTTAGCAACAAGCAATGCGACAAAAATATACACAAACTTGGACATACGAGAAACAATAATGTTCCAATAGCAGTAAGTTCAACAAACACATAAAACATTTAAATCTTCATACATAACAACAACATAGCTAATCACCATCTCTTCATGTCAGAAACATAGCCCCAATAGAAAATGTGTAGATAATTGTTGCTGAAAATGCTGAACTAGCTTTAGGGGACCGAGAACCTGCAATAGCGACAATTGAAGCGTGGCTATATTTTGACCTTTCATCATCTGGGTAAATTAATTGTATGCACATATTAGTGAATAATCATTCAATAAGAAGAATACTGAAAATAATTTTGCACGATGTCGAGATGTTTCACTGCTCCGACAAAAAATGATATGGCGTGAAAAATGCTCTGGACTAAACAGCCTAAAAGTAAAATGGAGTCGCCACTAACCTTTTATGTGATTAGGTGTGGTTAGTCACATAATTGTTTAATTTAACATAGATCTAAAACGATTATGTCAATTTAAGGAAAGAAACTGGTCTACGAATAAAATATTTTAGGTTCGGGAGTCGGTTATGGTGGAGGAAGGATTAGTACCCTCAAGACGTCCAGAAATCGGTACCACAAAAGTCTTAAAATATTTTACTTGAAAAATGATAATAAAATGTGTTTAAAATCATTTTAAGAAAAATACAATTTTAAATGTCGAAATAAATATTCCTTTTAGTGTGGGATAAACATCCCATTATAAAGGTCAAATTCGAAATTTAAAGATTCAATGTCAGAATAAACATTCCTTTTAATGTGAAAATCCATGGCCCAATTTTGAATTTGAAGAAATTTCCTACTTGGGATGAAGATTCGATTTCCAAATAGGAGTAAATATTTTCTAAGATCAAAGTTTAATTAAAAAAAAATAAGGATAAATATCCTTTTATGAAAAACAAAGATTTAATTTAATTTTAGAAGGGCTAAATAATGGGAATATAAATTGAAACCTTCTAGAAAATATTTTACAAAAAGGTTGGGATAAACATCCTCAAATTCATGTTTTGAAATTTACATTAAGAGACTTTAACTATGATTACTTAAATTAAAATCTCTTAGAAAGATTTAATTTTAAAACAATATCGGAATAAATATTCCTTTTAATTTAATGAAGGGAATGATTTAGCAAAAATTTGATCTAATTGGAAGACTTTAATTGATTTAACAAATTAAAACCTTTCAAAAAAAAACTTTTAAAAGATGAATGTCCTTCTTATTGGATAAAACTGATTTTGAAAAAGAATTTTAAAGATTTAAAGAATAAACATTCTTTTTATTGGAGCTAAAAATGCCTTTTAATAAAAATGAAATTTACTTGAAAAATCTTAATTTATTAAACATACTAAAATCCTCCTAAAAAGGTATTTTTAAAAAAAATAAAGAAAAGGAAAAAAGAAAATAAATATTCCCTTTCATTGAAAAAGAAATAAAAATAAGAAAAGAAATTTTGAAAGTGGTTTTTTAACAAAATTTGAATTAATTTGAGAGGCCTTAACTATAGTTGGGTAATTAAGATATCTAAAAAAAGCTTTTAAAACATGTTTTGAAATTAAGGTTACAACAAACATTCCTTTTAATTTAATTGGGCTTGTTAAACAAGAGATTTTCTTAAAATAAAATGAAAATAAAATATAAAAGGGAAAAAGAAGAATAAAATAAATAAAATAAATAAAATAAATAAAATAAAAGATTTTGGAATCAACATTCATTTTTGTAAAAAAGACATTTTTTGTGGGGTTCATTTTCAAATTTTAAGAAGTTTTAAAGAAATCATAAACATGATCTATGCTTTTTATGAAAATTGAAGAAGAAAAATATATTTTATTTTGAAGGGATGAAAAATTCCCTCGGACCCGATCGGACTCTCGATTATACACCGAGAAAACCTCTCATCTGGGAAAACCTTCAAAAACCTCGGACTCCCGAGGCATCCTCTGGTTCCCCATGCACATGAATTTTTGAAAATCAATGTTCTAATTATCAAATGCATGATAGAATTGGGTAAGGATCACAAAATATAGATATTGATAAGTATAGTTAGTAACAAGGATATGTAATTAACAATAAGTAAGCATATGGACATAATCAATAATAATGGATACATGGGCATAGACATTTACACGTAGAATGTGAACTAGCATGGATAAACAGGTAGGATTATATTTACAAAAATATTGCATGCAAAAGATAATCAAGTAACCTAAAATTGCAAACATAGATGGCTTAAAACCTAATCATGAATATTTATTAACAACAAGAAATATTGACACAAAACTAAAAGTTATGAATGCTAAACTGGATTAAATTCCTATATAGCGTAGATATTTATATGACATGATAGAATATTTACATATTAGTTGGGAGAAAGATATTCACAAATCCTCCAATTACAATATGGCAATTAATTATATGTACAAGATGATGGTATGTGCATATCATAAATAGGTGTACGAATATACATTCATAGGAATGATTATGTAAGCAAAATACGATAAGAATGAGGATGACACCCAAATTAAATATACATGAAATATAAAAGCAAACATCTTTCTAAATTGGATAAATGTCACGGGATCATTTACATATGTGATATGAAACACATGAAAACAGGGGTATAATCAAAGCATAAAAACAGAAATGGCATGGCAAACATTCCAAACTCGCATGAATATATACAAGGATATAAAAGACCTAATATATGCTATTGGCTAACCTGCTTTGGACTATGTATATACAAAAGGGGTGAAGCATGGAAAGCAATACCCTGACGAATTAATTAAAAGAATCTAATCCAATAAAAACTCATAAACAAATATATCTTAACATGTAAAATTGGAATTGAAACATAGAGCATACACTGAACTGCCATGAACATTTTGAACGAAAATTTAAAACACGAGATAGCATATATTTACATATCATGAGCACTATATCCATGGGATTTGGGATAAACATAAGCATAATCATCAAACATATATAATGGACAAAAGAAATAAACACATGGCACATATATATAATAATGAAAGTTAAATGGATATTAACAAACTTTCAAAATAAAATATGGATTAGTACGCAGACGAACAAAGGAATTGGAATCAATATTAACTAAAATTTTAAACTCTGGGCTATAGCAGGATTACCTAAACCTGCTAAACACTAGACTGATCCAAAGGGAGATGTGGGCCATTAGCTAAGAAAACCCCAAAGCTGTGTTGAAGTTCCAATTGTTATAAAAGACCTCTGCTTGACTTTTCTTGGTCAAAGTTCGCTTCTTTTCCTCTTTCCTCTGTCGTTAAATCCTCTGCCTCCTTTGTCTGACACTCTGTTTTACCGTCAACCAAGCTTGACCGGAGCTTTCGAAGATGCAGACTTCTCTCCCTTTTTCTCCTTTCTTCAAATCAAACTTCACCCTTTCCGAAATCAGCTCTCAAAAACACCCAAAAACCATCCTAGATCTGAACATTTCAAAGCTTTGACCCGGGAAGACCAGTCGTCTGTTCATCTTCAGAATAGAGTATGTCAATCTACTTGTCAGCCGCACTTCTCCACCATTCAGATTCGCCAAAGAAGCCACCGAATAGAAAACCTCCACTTTTTGGTATAAACCACATAGCCCCTCTAGTTTTTGTTTCTCTGGAAAATTTCTTTTTCTTGTGCGGCTGAACTCCCCTTTCACAACTGAAGCTAACCCTTTTTTTTTCACTGAAGGCCCCTCGCTACCGTTCTACTCCCTTTGTCCCTATTTAACTATCCCTTATCTGACACACCCGGACCTAGCACGACTTTTGGTACGAACGGAATAGTGTAAGACGGCGTATTAATTAAACAATATGTTGGTCCGGATGTGTCTAATTAAGAAGAAGTTTAAAATTAGGATAAGATGGAGTTTGAAGATAAAGTAATTAACCGCGCATGGAAATTAGTAAAATGCTAAAAAGACCTCCAATTAAGTCCTTAGAAATTTATTATGGGCCCCGTTGGCACAAGAAATCAAAGGATTTAGCCAACGGGTAAAAATGGAAGAAAGTTGAAAAAGGGGAAAAAGTTTGATCCGGGGCCCGAGTGGACCCGGCGTCGGGCTCCTCTATATATAGGGGAGGGCCGACGGTTTCTTTCATTTTTTTTCTTTTCTTTTTCTTTCTTTTTCTTCTTTTTCTCTCTGGAGCCGACTGGAGGCATTTTGGACAATTCGCAAATCGGGACAGTCCGGTCATCAGATCAAGGGCTCCGGGTGAATCAAATGCGGCGATGCTCCGGAGGTTGAGCTACATGGAGCGCTTGGGCATATACGAATCTCCCAATACTGTGAGTGGCTTAGATTTCTTTGTTTAGCCACTGGGAACAAAGGTTTTAAAAATGATTTTAAAAACATAAATGTTTTCAAAAAGGTTTTGGGTTATGGGAAATCCACACACACACACTTGTTTGTGATATACCCACACAGTGAGTGGGATATTTTAAAAAGAAATATAAAACTTATGTGTGTGTGATTTATATGTTTTAAATATAAATGTTTTATACGTATATATATAATTTTTCAAATATTATTATTATGATTATTGAGGGTATGATGCCCTTGGGAGATGAGTGATTGAGAGGGTTCCTCGGGGCTCCAATTTGCGGGAGCATGGACCGAGTTTGAGAGCATGCATGACACTCAGCCGTGGACCGCCTATCGAGGGGCACGGTGAGTCGAGCCTGGTTGGGAGAGGCGCGTAGGGAAACTCGCCAGAGCTCCAGTTTGCTGTGTTCCACCACAACAAGGCACCACCGAGGGAAAGGGCTAGAGAGATAGAAAATAGAAGATATTATTGAATGAGAAAAGAGATAGCCCTCGATGCAGTGAGGCATAAGATGGCCGACGGGTCGCGCCTCCGGTATGATAGAGATGCCAGCCCATTTGATATATATATATTTATTTATTTATTTAAAGTGTCTTTAAAAGAGGGTTCTCAGCTGGAGAACCAGAAAAGAGTTTTCAAAGAAAAATATTTATTATTATTTTATTTTATTTTAGATTTCCCTTACTTCCCCCAACCCAGCTGGAGATTCTTAGAACCTCTGTCACTCACCTGTATCCAATGTGGATGGATGCAGATTTGCGTACGGAGTTAGCTTTAGAAAAGAGGCTCACTAGAAGACGTCGGTGGCTTAGGTTTAGTGGTTTCCGCTGTGTAGGTATTCTTTTAAATTAGTCCACTGGTGTTGATTATAAATTAAATATTTTATTAAATGACTTCTAATTAAAATTTTAGTTTTGTTTTGCAGCGATGATATCCATTTCTATGGCTTGCGGTGCCTCAGATGCGTGGCTGTAGACACGTATTTCGAGGTAGTGCGGTGGTTGCCACGTGGCCGGCCCGGACAGGTCGGGGCGTGACAATTTGATTGGTATCAGAGCGTTTAAAAGATTCTAACTATTTTCAAAAACTATATAGTATTTTCAAAGTGTTTTTAAAATGTTTTCAAACGTTTTCAAAGCCAGTGGATTAAATAGGTTTAGAACTCCAGTGTTCGAGTATGTAGTTACTCGAAAGCGTTATAAATGATCAAACCTACTCTTAGAATACCTTCTTTAGAAGCAAGCCACCATATAGAGTTCTCAAGTGTGGTCTTAAGTGAGAAGACATCACGACCACCTTCTTTCTTGAGATTTGTGCAAGCAATACACGTTTTCCAAGAAACCCCTAAACTCAAATTTTCAGCTCTTAATATTCCTTCTACTCGATAGCTAAATGGTGCAAGGGATGGTGTTTCCTTTGAGATGACAAGATAGGTGATATCTCATCTACTCTCCCTTGGCACCCTAGTTAGAGGCTTACCAATGGAAACTGGCTTGATGCCCACAACTTTCGATGTTCAATCTTTGAAGTTGTGAACATCGAGAGTCGCTAGTAAAGCAGCGAGTTTGAATGTAAATTAGATGCGTTTCCCCATTCTTTACACTAGTGATGTGTAAGACTTGGGAGGAAATGATGCGACGAGAACGAGGTAAGGGGCCAAGGTGGGGCCTAATGTGCGTGAACGCTAACTCCACTTCTCTCATTTTCTACACCATTGGTGTGTAGCCTAGAAGAGAGAGTTGGGTTAGAGTGAGAAAAACAAAGAGATACGAGATCACGAATGATGAAGTTCGAAAAAATTTCAAAGGGTGAGGCATATCATTCAAAGGAAAGGATAAGGAATTGTGCGGACTTCGATGGGGATGGCACCCCTCAAATTTATACCGAAGTCGAAGAGGAAATATTGGAGATGTAGAAATTACTAGAAGAATGCTCCGGGAGTGGGCAAGTGGTGAGAGAGGAGTTGCAGTAGGGACTAGCTGACTTCTTTTGTACTTACACAGTGGTGTGTAAGTGGTGAAAGAACGGGGGGTATTGGTGGACGAAAGAGAGTTCGTTTGAAGTCAATCTAGAAGAAGCATCCAAGGAAATTGAAAGAAAAAAAAGAGTAAGCCAAGATCCCAAGAAGTGGGATATGGGAAGATCACATGAGGATGTGAAAGGACTGATAAGAGAAAAAAAAAACCCTAAAGGATTCAAGAATGGCAAAAAGGAAAAGTAAGGAAAGAGAAATAAGAGAGAAGCCACTCTTGGGAAACGATGAGGAGGAATAAGGTAAGAGTGATAAGATGAAGAATGAGGAAAGAAGGAAAAGAGATCACATCTAAGTGGTCAACGAGTAGTACGTCCGTTATTACTTGTTTGACCATTGGATACCAATGTTAGAGAGGATATTGGAAAGAAAAGAGAAAGGAAGTGAAGATGGAGGAAATGGAATAAAGAGAAAGATAAGTTGTAAACCTCCACTCTTAAGGGGATTAAAGGTGATGAACCTCTCATTAATTGATGGCTAATGAGAGTAAGAAGAAGGAGACTTCCAAAGGATAATAAGAAATGACTTTGACGAAGTAAATGGGAAGTAAGCAAGTGGAAAGAGTGGGATGCACGGCAATGATGAGAATGCCTGCATATGTGCTAATTAAAGGTACAAAGAGAATTTTCCTCAGGTATCGTGAAAACATCACCAGAAGGAGCTGGTGAGAAAGAAGAAAGGAAAAGAGAAGAAAAGCAAACCCTTAAACAAAGGATAAAGAAATGTCGTGATGTAGTGTGGAGGCTTTCTTAATGAAGAAAGAAAGCATAAGGACCCTAGGTAAAAGAAGATCCTAGGCTAATAAAAGAAGAACAAGGCTTAGAAGAAAGAGAAGCTTAGTTCAATTGATGAACTAAGTATAGGCTAACTAGGAATAGAGCCTTAAAAGAAAAGAAGCATAACATATCACTAGAAAACTATAACCTTAATTAGCAATAATTTCATAATGAACCATAGGTTAATAGCTCCAAATAACAGACCAGGATTAGTATTAGAATAAGACTAGGAAATTAGGTTAGAGATGAAACCTAGATAGATAACCTAGGGATAGGTTAAATAAAGTAAATAAAACTGAATTAAAAGAAGCCTAGAAAGAAGATTAAGAAAGATCTAGTGAAAGAAAATGAATAAAAGACTTAGAAATGGATGTTAGATAAAGAGAGTCGAGCATAATGGACCCCAAACTCGAGTCAAGTCAAGGCACTACATCATAAAACGAATAAATCAAGGAAAGGAAAGAATAAACAAGAATGATTGGAGGCCAGACCTGAAGAGCAAAAAGGGGGTCAAGGGTATAAAATGGTTAAAGGAAGAGGAAACCCCCGATTATTTGATTGTGGAAGAAGAGACCGGAAGGATTAAATTTGTAAATTAGTGAAAAGAAAGGAAAGGACAACCCAGATTATTTCAGTGATGAAAGGAGAGATAAGGAGATTGGATAGAAAGAAAAATTGGAGAAAACACAAGAGAAGAAGCACTCGTAGGAAACGAGTGGATAGGGTAATTGTATTTTAATAGATGATATCAGTAAAGAATGAGTGAAAGAGAAGAAGAGAGAAATAAAGAAGTAAGGATATGTAAGGATATGAAATCATGATGGTGTAAATAAAGGTGAAAGGATGATGATAATGAGAATAATGGGAATTGAAGAATAATCAAACACAGAGAATAAGGAAAGTAGATCGACCTAAGTAAGAGTCGAAGAAAGAAGTGAGGATAAGACGAGAATGAATAAGAGGATGATTAAAACTAGAGAAGACAAAAAGGTGATTAAGTATAAACTAGAATATTGGTTGGAACCGAGAGAGATGAAAGGATGAGATCAAAGAAGTAAAGCGAGATAAAGGAATCGAAGTTAAGGAGTCAAGGGACAAAAAGAATAAATTAAATCTTTTAGAAGGAGGGGAGTAAGCTAACTTTGAAGATAACCTCCCCGAAGAATGATAAGTGAAGAAAGGATGTGGGAGATGAAGTCAAACCAAGCTAGGATGGAGTCAACTTGGCGTGGGCAAGATAGAGAGGTAATGGAAGAATGCGGAAAGTGTTGCCCACGATAAATAAACCATGACATCGAAAGACAAAGAAGTGATACCAAGATATTAAGAGCCAAAGATGGCTAAGGTAAAGGAAACCCACACGTGGAAAGCAAAAGATAAGGAAACCTTGGGTAAGACGTGAGAGATCACACAAATCAAGGTAAAAGAGTGTGAAGAAGAGAAATGATACGGAGATTACCCTAAGGAAAAAGGGTATGGAGATTTCAAGAACTACAAATGACGCCAAGAAATGGCACCCGACCCAAGAGAAAGGCAGAATCGGGTAAAGGAACGAGAAATTCTAAGAAGAAGAAGTACAAAGGTGAAGAAGCTACAAAGAATGCAGCATGAGTGTGACGAGCGTGAATTACACTGTTTCGCGTTGATGAGAAGGCAAGAGAAATGTGGACCCCACAATGAACGTAGGTGGATGGAAAGGAAGAAATGGAAAGAGATGGGAATAAGGAAACCCCAGAAAATACTGTTGGTGAAAGGAGGAAAAGAGATCGACCATTAGCAAGGAAGCTAATGTGAAGGAAAGGGGTCGAAAGGAAGATAAACACGCGATACCTCCTGAAGAGGGTACCTCAAGAAAATAAAAGTTAAGGAATGCCTAAGAGGCACGAGAAATGATATGGATGGGTATGAGGTCGAGGTTCAAGTGTGATGGATTTGGGAGCCATGTGAGGCGTCCCTATGTGAGAAAGGATCAGAGATCGAGATCTTGAGGATCTCTGTGATGACCACTCTAAAGGATCGGCCCAATGTGTGATTGGGGTGTGCATGAGACCACCCAGAGTTCTTCATCCCAGAAAGGATGAGAGATGAGATGTGATGGGCCATGGGCCTTGTATGTGATGTGATGGGCCAAGAGCCCTATTTGTGATTATGATGGGCGGTCAGAGAGTGGGTCAGATTGTGAGAGCCGAGAGGGCATGATCTCTGATTCCTCTGTTGTGATGTGGCCGAATATGGGCCAGTGTATACAAGAGCTCAACTCATACGCCATGAAAAGAGAGAATGAAGTCAGAGGTGAAATGAAGAAGTGAAACCAAGGTAGGGGGAAAGATAATTAACTCACCGCATCCTCGCCGTGGAGGCGAGGGAGTTAAGCGAAGGTCTTCCCCAATAGCTTGGTTACAAGATGAGTACAAGACCGCGAAACGACGAGGAGTGTGCCAGAGAATAGCCTCAAAGCAAGAGGCAGTGGTAATGAAAAAGGAGAAGAACTCCTGAGAAGAGTAAGAGGTGTGGAACCTCTGAAGGGACAAAAGGATAGTCTCTTCAAGAAAGACTCGAAGGATGAGACAAGGACAGGATGAGAAGATCGAGCAAGCACAGCTAAAGCGGAGAAAGAACCTCCAAGTGAAACAATTGGGTTAAAGAAAGCCTAACCCATAAGTGGTAGGGGTAGGCCAGGTTAAGGAAAAGATGTGGTTCAAACTCAAAAGTGGAAAAGTTATGAAACCACTCTCGAGGAAGAGAATGATCGGAGTACGCAGCGGAAGCATGGTGAACTTCAGCGGCGAATAGTGATGCGAACCTTATTCGAAAACGAAAGGAGGGCTTTGAATGGAAGCCAAATCTCCCCAACCTACCTTATTTAATTTTGAGGACGAAATTTTTAGAAGGAGGGGAGAGTTGACACACCCGGACCTAGCATAACTTTTGGTACAAACGGAATAGTGTAAGACGGCGTATTAATTAAACAATATGTCGGTCCCGATGTGTCTAATTAAGAAGAGAAGTTTAAAATTAGGATAAGATGGAGTTTGAAGATAAAGTAATTAACCGTGCATGGAAATTAGTAAAATGCCAAAAAGACCTCCAATTAAGTCCCTAGAAATTTATTATGGGCCCCGTTGGCACAAGAAATCAAAGGATTTAGCCAACGGGTAAAAATGGAAGAAAGTCGAAAAAGGGGAAAAAGTTTGATCCAGGGCCCGAGTGGACCCGGCGTCAGGCTCCTATATATATAGGGGAGGGCCGACGGTTTCTTTCATTTTTTTTCTTTTCTTTTTCTTTCTTTTTCTTCTTTTTCTCTCTGGAGCCGACCGGAGGCATTTTGGACAATTGGCAAATCGGGATAGTCCGGCCATCAGATCAAGGGCTCCGGGTGAATCGAATGCGGCGATGCTCCGGAGGTTGAGCTACATGGAGCGCTTGGGAGTATACGAATCTCCCAATACTGTGAGTGGCTTAGATTTCTTTGTTTAGCCATTGGGAACAAAGGTTTTAAAAATGATTTTAAAAACATAAATGTTTTCAAAAAGGTTTTGGGTTATAGGAAATCCACACACACACACTTGTTTGTGATATACCCACACAATGAGTGGGATATTTTAAAAAGAAATATAAAACTTATGTGTGTGTGATTTATATGTTTTAAATATAAATGTTTTATACGTATATATATAATTTTTCAAATATTATTATTATGATTATTGAGGGTACGATGCCCTTGGGAGATGAGTGATTGAGAGGGTTCCTCGGGGCTCCAATTTGCGGGAGCGTGGACCGAGTTTGAGAGCATGCATGATACTCAGCCGTGGACCGCCTATCGAGGGGCACGGTGAGTCGAGCCTGGTTGGGAGAGGCGCGTAGGGAAACTCGCCAGAGCTCCAGTTTGCTGTGTTCCACAACAGCGAGGCACCACCGAGGGAAAGGGCTAGAGAGATAGAAAAGAGAAGATATTATTGAATGAGAAAAGAGATAGCCCTCGGTGCAGTGAGGCATAAGACGGCCGACGGGTCGCGCCTCCGGTATGATAGAGATGCCAGCCCATTTGATATATATATATATATATTTATTTATTTAAAGTGTCTTTAAAAGAGGGTTCTCAGCTGGAGAACCAGAAAAGAGTTTTCAAAGAAAAATATTTATTATTATTTTATTTTATTTTGGATTTCCCTTACTTCCCCCAACCCAGCTGGAGATTCTTAGAACCTCTGTCACTCACCTGTATCCAATGTGGATGGATGCAGATTTCCGTACGGAGTCAGCTTTAGAAAGGAGGCTCACTAGAAGACGTCGGTGGCTTAGGTTTAGTGGTTTCCGCTGTGTAGGTATTCTTTTAAATTAGTCTGTTGGTGTTGCTTATAAATTAAATATTTTATTAAATGATTTCTAATTAAAATTTTAGTTTTGTTTTGCAGCGATGATATCCATTTCTATGCCTTGCGGTGCCTCGGATGCGTGGCTGCAGACACGTACTTCGAGGTAGTGCGGCGGTTGCCACGTGGCCGGCCCGGGCGGGTCGGGGCGTGACATTATCGGTCAACTTATCATAACTTTGACCATTAATTAAAAAATATATATATAGAATTAAATTTTTAAAAAATATATTTTGAAAAGTTTAAGATTTGTACTTTTTAAATTTTATCTTCAAAAAATTTACAATTTTATAATTTTATCACAAATAATGGTCAAAATTATGATAAATTGACCAAAAATGTACAATTAAATAGGGACAGAGGGAGTATTTTTTTTATGCCCTTTTTAAACTGAAATCGTCTGGCTTTTTGATCAAGGGTTTTAAGTTTTTCCTTTTGTCAATGTGAGGGTCTACATTTTAGCTCAAATAATTCTATTTTTGCCCTTGGTTGATTCTCCGTGATTGGTTAAGTTCTCACGTCTCTCATTGTTCATTGGCTGAGCTTCACCTTGTCTCTCTTGTAGGGGTATGAGGTACAGGCGGGGGAGCTTGGCATTTTTGTGCGCTGTCAAGGGGAGTGCAAGACGTGGGCGAGGAGAGAGAGGACATGGGGGAAGAGAGGAATAGCTCTCTTCTAGCTGTGTCATGAGTCATTTGTCCTGTAGTTCAGCTTCTACTAATTGTCTTCAGTTTGTTCTGTTTTGCTAGCTGTGTTGACTGGATTTGACACACCCGGACCTATCACGACTTTTTCGTACAAACGGAATAGTGTAAGATGGCTTATTAATTAAACAATATGTCGGTCTGAATGTGTCTAATTAAGAAGAGAAGTTTAAATTAGGATAAGACGGAGTCGGAAGATAAAATAATTAACCGTGCATTGAAATTAGTAAATGCCAAAAAGACCTCCAAATAAGTCCCTAGAAATTTATTATGGGCCCCATTGGCACAAGAAAGCAAAGGATTTAGCCAATGGGTGAAAATGAAAGAAAGTTGAAAAAGGAAAAAAGTTTGACTCGGGCCCGAGTAGACCCGGTGTCGGGCTCCTCTATAAATAGGGGTGAGCCAAAGCTTTTCCTCATTTCTCTTTTTCTTTTTTCTTTCATTTTCTTTTCTTTTTCCCTCTGGAGCCAAACAGAGGCATTTTGGACAATTGGCATATCCGGACAAACCGACAGCCAGTTCGAGGCGAGATCTTGGTGAGTTATTCTTAACTCTTCGATCTACGTTTTTCTAAGTTTGTACGCTTTTCCATGCATTAGTTTAGGAGAGATCCAAGCTCAAAGTTAGGTTTAGCTTTTAGTTAGATTTTAAGTTTAGATTCGAGATCTAGGAACTTTGAGCTTGTGATTCTCGTTTTTCTTTTGGTAAACGTGTCGTGGATGCATTAAGGTACATGCATATGAAATTGTAACTAAATTGGCGGACGATTGCATCGGTTTTTGAATTTTGAGGAAAATTGAAGAATTTCGGGTTTGAAACCTAGAATAGAACCGGAGCCGGTTCTGTCCAATTTCGGTGTCGTTTCTGCTTCCTGGAGACCGACCTTCGGGTCGAAGAGAACCGACGCCGGTTCACTCTAGATCCGGTGCCGTTCTTGCCCTTTAGGGGTGAAATGGTCATTTTACCTCCTAAAACCCTATTTGACCCCAAATCGATTCGAAACACTTCCGGGTCTTCCAAACCCTATTCAAACATCATCTTAGGTCATTCTAGAGTCTCGTAGGTGCATTCATAAATTTAATTATGAATGCTAACTTATATATTTCCGTGTACTAGGGCTCCGGATAATCGGGTGCGGCGATGCCTCGGAGGTTAGCTACATGGAGCGCTTGGGAGTATACGAATCTCCCATCACTGTGAGTGGCCTAGACTTCTTTGTGTAGCCACTGGGGGAAAGGATTTTGAAAATGATTTTAAAACATAAATGTTTTCAAAACGGTTTTAGGATATGGGAAATCCACAAACACACAATTTGTTTGTGATATACCCACACCGTGAGTGGGATATTTTAAAAAGGAGTATAAGACTTATGTGTGTGATTATATGTTTTAATTATAAATGTTTTATGTGTATATATATATATATTTGAAATATTATGATTATTATTATTGAAGGCACGATGCCCTTGGGAGATGAATGATTGAGAGGGTTCCTCGGAGCTCCAATTTACGGGAGCGTGGACCGAGTTTGAGAGCATGCATGATACTCAGTCGTGGACCGCCTATCGAGGGGCACGGTGAGTCGAGCCTGGTTGGGAGAGGCGCGTAGGGAAACTCGCCAGGGCTCCAGTTCACTGTGTTCCACCGCAGTGAGGCACCACCGAGGGAAAGGGCTAAAGAAAGAGAAAGAGAAAATATTTAAAAAAAAAAGAAAGAAAAGAAAAGAGATAGCTCTCGGTACAGTGAGGCATGAGACGACCGATGGGTCGCCCCTCCAGTATGATAGAGATACCAACCCATTTTATGTGTATATATATTTATTTATTGATTTAAAGTATTTTTAAAAGAAGGTTCTCAACAGGAGAACCCAAAAAGAATTTTTAGAAGAAAAATATTTGTTTTATTATTATTTTATTTTATTTTATTTTATTTTGGATTTCCCTTATCTGCTCTAACCCAGATGGAGATTCTTAGAACCTCTGTCACTCACCTGTATCCAATGTGGATGGATGCAGATTCGCGATCAGAGTCAGTTAAAGAAACGAGGCTCACAAAGAGGCGTCGGTGGTTTAGGCTTAGAAGTTTCCGCTATGTAGGTATTCTCTCAATTAGTCCACTGGCATTACTTTTAAAGTTAATTATTTTATTAAATATTTTCTAATTAAAGTTTTAGTTTTATTTGACAGCGATGATACACATTTATGCCTTACGGTGCCTCAGGTGCGTGACTGGTCAGCACGTACTTCGAGGCAGTGCGGCGGTTGCCACGTGGCCGACCCGGGGTAGGTCGGGGCGTGACAGGATTAGCTTGCTAATTTTGTGTTTGCAGATCAAATTTCCAGTGGCTTAATTGTGCAATCTGTGAATTCAGGATTTTAGGACTCAATCTTCTCTATAGCCTCGTGCAATGTTGGGTCATGATATTTTGTAATTTTGGGCTGAGGTCCATCAGCAATAAAATTCATCCATTTGGTCCTCGTAACCTCACAAAACACAAGTAAAATAGAAAATAAAAATGAAGGTGAATGGCAATAGCAAATGGGAAGAGAAATTAAAGGAAAAATAATACTAAAAATGAAAAATAGATAGCCATATAGAATGTCTACAATATTAAAACAGGACAATGAAAGTAATTTAGCAAACATCAACCAAATTTAGATGATAAATTACAACGGAGGGAAATGTTAATGACAATTGAACAAAAAAGGTAAATGGGAAAATTAGTATACATATAAATGTAATGGAATACGGAAATTAAAATGATTATACAGTAAAGGAGCAAAAATTAGAGTGTCCACACATGATAATATCAAATTCTAATAGACTAAGTTAAACAAATGGTGATGTTTGTCACAAAGTATAGAACTTTTAACTATTTTAATATTTGATATTACTTTTATTGCAATATGAATCTGGTACAACTATTTGAAATTTGGCAATTTATTAATTATGCATTACTTTTCTTCCAACCCATCTTACACTGCTAAATAAATGTTCAATTAATTACTTTTCTCCAAGAAACCCAATATCATTGTGAAATCGCCATGGCTAATGTTGACACCTTTGGTGGATAGTATTACCCAATTGCAATGAGTGCAAAAAAAAGAAAACTTCTAATGCATGGGAAGGCTACTTTTCTTGCTCGAAGCGTGGGCCAAAACCTTCAAAATTAAGTATAGATCTGCTTTCTCGACAACGCATGTAGTCATCCTTTTTCTATAATTATAAGACTAAAAATATTGACATTCTAAATGACAAAATTATAAAATGCATCTCCCATTAATAATCAAAGATGCCATAGGAGTAATACGTATCACATTTTTTGACAAACATGCTAAATCAATGACGAACGCATTTCTCTCCTCAATGCCGATTGGTGAAGAAATCTCTTAGTCCAAAGTTCTAGAGAACGTTACCAAGTTTAAAGACAAAAGATTCAAACTAACAGTTACGCTCTCTAAGAAACTAGTTTCAGAAGGAGCACTCAACTACAGGGTCTATGTCGCAAAGCAACTCAAGATTGAATCACCTCCTCGAACAACTGAAAAAATACAATAGTGGTACATCTCAGAAGTTTAAGGTTGAAAGCAGCACTATAACCATAAGACAAGCAATGAAACTAATGTGGTAGCTTTGTCTACATCAATTTCTCCACCAGCATATGAGGTTTGAACTAACTTATTTCCTGTAGAAACCCCACCAAGGGATATCAAAAACAGGCAAGCCCCAATATCTTCCAACTCACTACTTTTATAAATTTTATAGCTTATATAACAACCACAACAAATAATTTATTGCATATATTTGCAGGGACAAGGCAAAGATGGATCCATGAAAAATCATATGCACCCACCTTGAGCAACCATTAATTTCAAAATGCACTGCTATATTATACAGTAGTTGTTTTCTTCTTCTAAAGCATTCGAACACAAACTTTAATCATGTGTGTATGAGCTTAACAATTTGCACAGACTATTCTACCATGTAATGTGCATATCTTTCCTTATTACATTGAGAACAAAGTTGCCCATTAAACATCTTATATATTATTGCTCACATACTTTTATCATTGCTCACCTACAAAAGCTATTCCTTGCACACATGTACACAATCACATTTCCACACTGATGCAAATATAAAGTCAAATCAAATTTCTATATAGAAACAGAATATGTCAAACAAACTTTTGTGAATACTCGCAAATGTTAGCGCGGGTGAAATTGCTAGTTAGTATTATTGTTATAATTTCATCAAAATTAGAGGTCTATTTATATACAAAATGAAGTATAGGAATATCTAGGACACATTTTGACCTAGAAAGTAAAAGTCAACCATTTTGTAGGATTTTTCAAAAATTCCTTACATCTCACCGAGGATATATATGACCTTTTTAACCATTTAGTTATCTTCTTAAGTGTGTTTAAGAATATTCAAAGCTATCACGTTAATTTTCTGAACATTCTAAGTTGGAGAAAAAAATTGCAGAAAAGAATGTCGCAATGCCTGATGGCATTCTCGTAAATATTAGTAAATTTACAAATTGAATTTTTCTCTATTGAAAATGATTTTTCCTACATTATTGAGGGACTCTATATTGTTATACATGGTTAAAACTTGAAAACTGCCTAATTGTTGAGTGAAAACTTAATGTGTAATTATCATTTTACCCTCAAAAAACTTAACAATGTATTTTAACTTCCTAGAGCGAATTTTTTTAGATAGTTAAGTTGGATGATTATTTTGACTAATTGACCTTCTTTTTCATGGAGTGACCTAATTTCAAATTTATTTCATAAAATTCCTAGTTTAATAATTTCCTTTAGGGACCTAATGGTAATTTAAAATTTTCATAAAGGGTATTTTTGTCGACTAAAAAGGGACTTTTGTAGAGAAATCAAGGTTCTTCAAACAAGACCTTTTTTTGCCTTCTTCACCATTTTTCCACCAAGTTCTAGGTTTCTCCAAACAATTCTTCAACCTATAAATTCATCTTCTTCTCCATTTTTCTTCCACCAACACCAAACTTTTTCCTATTCTTTCAACTTCCAAATTCACTCTTTTCTCCAAAATCCTCCATTAAAATTTTCTAGCCAAGAAAATCTTCATCAAATCTACAAACTCAATACTTCATAAAAAATTTCAAGGGTTAGCTTTCAAGATTCTTCAAGAAAATTCAATTTCATTTCTTCAAGGATTTCAAGGAAATTTTTCCGTTTTCTCTCTCTACTTCCATCTAGGTATGTAAATTCTCTTAAAAAGTTTTGTTTCATAAGTTTTTTTCATATAAATTCATGCATATTAATATAGTTGAAACCCTAAAAACCCTAGGATATTTTTATTTCATAAAACTAGGATGTAAATTGGTAATTTATATTCTTAGATGCTTAATTGAAACAAGGAATACTTAAATTGATGAAAAGACTCTTTAACTGAGGTCAATATCTAGTTAGATGAAATTATGTAGTAAGATGCCATCCTAGAGAAAGTATAGTATCTTACTAAAGAACACTAACATTTTATTTTATAAATAATAATTTGATAGGATTAGAGAGGAATATAAACCAAGAAAATGATAGAAAGAGATTTAGTTTAATAGTTATAAAATAAACCTAATTTATATTATAGTGTAGTCATCTTGAATAAGTAGAGTAAAAAAAAATTAATTGGATGTCATTCAAAGTCTATACAAGTTATAAATGAAATGGAAAATTTATCTGAATGGTTAGTTTAATTATGGAAATTTTATAGAGAAAAATAGCCATTTCAAGTCTAGAAAATTTTAAGCATTTTGCTTTAAATCCTAATGTAAGCATACTAATTTGGTTTCCTTGTAGTTACTGTGCTCTAGTAATAAGCCTAAAACCTTGAAGAACTAACATGGCTAAATTTTTCCCACCTAAAACCCCATTAGCCAAAATTTTATCTTCTGGGGACAAAATCGTCCAAATTTTTTGTTGTTTATAATTACATCAAATTAAGTCTACAAGCAAGTTTCATTAGGCAAAACAAACTTGCTTATACCCTAACTTCATTTATCTAAGCCTTTAAACACAAAATCGCCATTTAGAACTCAAATTAATAATTAGTAAAGTATGAATTTTGCATGCTTACCTCATCTAACAACCTTTTCCATTGCTATGTGTTAACACATTATCCAAATACAAATATATATAGGTGGTGAACCACCTTCCAAGGAAAAAAGAAAGTGGGAGTGTAAACGCTCCCCAAACTTGTGAGTGGGACTTTATTGGACTTAAATTTAAGTTTGAATGATTTAAAATGATTTACTATTTAAATTAGCTTTCAACTGCAAAAGATTTGATTCCTTGAATTGAAATTGATTTGTGATGGTTATTTATGATCTTGACATGGATTGACGTACCTTAAAATTTTTGCAATCAAATGTTTAGATTATGTGGTGAAATTAATGGAAATTGATATAGTTGGAATTGATTTCGATAATGGGCTAGTTGGCCAAATGGTATACAATTGAATTATGTTGTTTTACATTATGATTTTGGTGGATGAGATGTTAGTCACTGCAGTGGTGCTTCTCACAGTTCGACCTTATGGAGGCGGCGTGAGTAAGCAGATGACTCCCACATGGGACGAAGTAATACAAGGGTTGATTGTGTACGCTATTATTATATGATTATTTACTCCCTGTGGGAGTAAAACGGACATAGCCACGCACCACCCATGATGAAGGCCTGTGCCAACGTCAAGGTTAGGGCATTTTGATAAACCTAAATAAAAATTTTGATCCCTCGACAAACTCAGATTCCATCTTGGTCGGATGTGAGTTTGAGTACAGTTTTACGAGCCCAAAATAGATTTTCTCACAACATGATTGTTTGTTTTTTATTTACTATTTGATTTTGGAAAATTTTTGAATATTTATCCTGATTTTCTTACTTTAAGATAAACAAACTCATACTTTCGGACAATATGACAATTCAAACATTTTATGTACATTTTCAATTTAATTTCTACAATGCATTTATACCTTACCTAATTAGATTTGTATTCTTGGTTTAGTCTCACTCATTGAGTATAATTTATATACTCATTCTTTTCTTTTTAAAAATTGTTTTCAGACCAGTAGGATGCCTATAAAGAGTAAATCGCTAGGAAACGCCACTCATCCGGACTATCGCAACATTGCCGCAAACGACGAGTTTGGGACTTTACGAAATGTATGGAGTCGCCACTAACCATTTTTATATAGGTGCGGTTAGTCACCTATTAAGAATCTATCTAACTTAACATTGGCCGTTAAATGGCGTATTAAGACAGATAGGTCCCGGTCTACGGAACAAACGGATCTGAGTTCTGGAGTACAGTTACGTGTGGGGAAGGATTAGCACCCCCACAACGCCCGCTAAACGACGGTACCGATTAGTTCAGTATTAATTAGGCCTTAATAAAAATTAATAATTAACCTTTTAATTTTCATCTTTGATTTTCATGTTTCCAAATTTTTATATTTTTCATTTAATTTTTCCTTTTTTCTTTTCATTTAAGTTTTATTTTATTTTTTTACTTTTATTTTTATTAAAAAAAAGGTCCAATAGTTTATTGAAAAATTTTTATTTCCTTTGTATTTATTTTTTATTTTGTGGATTTTTTAGTTTTAGAATTTTCTTGATTAATTAATGATTATGTGCTTAAGGACTTCTTATAAATCATCATCGCCACCACGATGAAGTTTCAAGAGACCATTAAACTCAGAGTATTTTCCGAAAGAATCACCGCTACGACTGTTTAGGAAAATATCCTTTCACCATCAGTAATTAGGGAGAAAAAAATCTTATTATTGTTGTTATTTTTATTACCATTATTACTATTACTTTCCATCTTCTCTGTTTTATTATGTAAATTTTTTTCTTATATTAATGACTATGTATCCAAAGATCTCTTATAATCCTTTATCGCCGTCACGATGAAATTTAAGGATACCTTTAGATTCGGAGTACTTCCTGAAAGAATCGCCGCCACGACTCTTGAGGAAAATATCCTTTCATAATCACCAATAAAAACTTTGTTTTTTTTATTTGTTTTTATTAATTAGTCTCTTAAATTAATGACTATATGTCTGAAAACCTCTTATAAACCCTCATCGCCACCACGATGAAATTTAAGGAGGTTTTTAGATTTAGAGTAATTCCGGAAAGAATTGCCGCAACAACTCATCGGGAAAGTGTATTTTCACAATAAAAAAAATTTTATATTGTTTAGAGATTTAGCCCTTAAGTCTATTTTAGTATATGAATTAATCAATACATGAGTTTTTTTTTACTAATTAATTTTTTAATTACATCTGTCTTTTATTTAAAAAAATTTATAAATTCTCATCGCCGCCACGATGGAACCTATAAATAGTTTTGGAGGGTTTTCCGAAAAGCTCGTCACCATGATTCCTCGAGAATGTACCTCTTTCATAACCACTATCTTGAAAAAATTTTAATTCCATGAATTACCTAGAAACCTAAGACTTTAAGCCCATTTTAATTCGTTAACCAAGAAATTTTTTTTATTATTCTAATTTTTATATCCAAAAATTACGCATAAACCCTCATTGCCACCATGGTGGAATTTATAGGCCGTTTTGGAGAACTTCCTCGAGAGACTCGCTGCCACGATTCATCGAGAAAGTGTCCTCTTGCTTATTATTATTATTTTTTTTAAAAAAAAGATTCCTTTGAAAAGTCGAACATTTGTTAATTAATTAGTGATTCTTATTCTATCTAATTTACCCACATTTATTACTTATTGGCTTGGAAATCACTAATAAATCCTCATCGCCGCCACGAGAAAATTTATAGGTAATTTTCAGAGGATTTTTCAAGAAACTCGCCACCACGATTCCTAAAAAATGCTCCTTGGTTAATTGATTATATTTAATTAAGCACAAAATTAATTATATACTCTAATCATATGTAATAAACCACTTCAAACCATTATTACCTTTTTTCTTAAATGATTATTTATCTTTCTTTCTTTTTTTTTTTTTACCAAAACATAAATGATATGGACATGACGACACAAGTCGTATATTCGTAAGATTAAAATGCCAAACACTTATATGAGCAGACTATTTATGACTAAATTTTTTGTCTTTTGGCTTTTTCCAATTTGTATTATTCTTATCATGGCAACTTATCACTAATGGACTTAGCCGAGACTCATTTTAAGCTATTCATGCAACAAGATACTAAATTATTAATTAATCTAAGCCAACTTCAAGCATCATGGGATTTCTGAGTGCATTGCATGTGCTAGCCGTGAAGACAAAGACCAATCATAAAGTCCTAACGTGCAACATCGTAGGTCAAAGTTTAAAACCAGTCAGCATAGCCTAACATATTCAAGGTTCATTAAAACAAGTTTAGACATACAAGCAAGTAGGATCAAAGAGTCGATTTTCCATCTTAGTCTTTTCTCAAATCTGGTTTCATTAATTAAGACAAGTAAACTCACTTAAACAATATAATATATCACACTTAAAACCTAAACCCCAACGCCAACTCAAACATGAATGATATACCTATACCCGAGGTGGGCTGGCTAATGAAAAGGAGTCACCTTTCTTTGTTTTCTGCTTTTGCTTCTTCGTTGGGTTCTCAGCTCTAGCTCTCTGTATCGCCTTTTCCTTCAACTAAATGGACCTCCAAATCTGAATCTCTTCTCTTCCTAACCTCTCTCAAACCTCTGTTTCTAAAACAACCAAGCCACTACTCCTTCAAACCCCTTGCTAATGACTCTAAAAGAACTTTGCTTCCAAAACACTGGCTCCTTTCCCCCATTTTAATCTGATGGCTCTTCTTTTCTTCTCCCATTTTGATCTAAAGGTCCTCATTTATTGGCCTTGTAATCCCTACCTCACCCCTTCTTTCTTTGTTGCAATTGGTTGTTTATATTACTGACTCCACTTTTGCTGTCTTTAGAGGATCACCCAGCTGTCAAGGAGAGAAGCTGACAAGGAGGGAAGTTGGCTGAGGGAGTCACGTGGAGATGTTTGCTGATTAGAAATGACAAATGGGTCTTGTTATGCATTGATTGCATAATGGTCCCATATTTGAAAAATTCATCAAAGAGGCCCTACAGAAAGCATAATTAGTTGATTTCAATCTTTGTGTCTTTGTAAGGCATCCAGCTGGTAAGACAATCACGTGGGGGAGCTGCACTATTTGAAGTGACAAATGGGTCTTCTTATGCATTGATTGTATAATGGTCCCATATTTGAAAAAAAATCATCAAATGAGGCCCTACAGAAAGCATAATTGGGCATGCTGCAATTTTCAAATGGATGGCTTAAAAGTTGAGTAGCCTTTTCAAGAACTGATTTTAGAACAACAGATGCACCATCCCCAGCAGGGCTTCCAAGGGGCCAAAGTGGTGGCTGCTCCGAGGAACAAACAACCGCAACGAGGCAAGCATTAAGTGCACGAAGATCCATGCTGTTAACACATAGAAACTGTCTTTGTAGGATTGCTAGTTGTCTCGGCTGCTGCCTGACGAGAAACTTATGCCCTTTTGGAATAGTGACTCTCTTAGGAATACACTGTCATCCTCGGGAGCACAACTAACCTCATGCACACCTTTGCTAAGTGAATCAACAAGCTGAAGTGATGAGGCGTCATCAATAGCCTTTTTCTTCAGAAGTAGTAATAGCTGTCTTGGAGCAGCAGGTGCACTATTTGTTTTATGGATTGTCTTGAAAGTGCCATCAAGTATGTTGTCACCAATCTGCTCAAGTTTCCATACTCTTCCGAATTGAAATAATTTTCAAGATTCTCGTGTTTCAAAACTTATCTTCCAAATAGCTCCTTAGTGGAAGTAATCATCACTTCAGAAACTCTCTCCATTGAATTTTTTAGCAATTGAAAACAATCATTAGCTAACAAAATTTGCTGAAGGCTGCATTGAATTAAAGGTGAAAATTGCAAGAAGACAAAGCCAACTCGACAAAGACGCTAGGGTCCTTTGCAAATAATTCAATTAGCAGCAACAATAAAAGCGGCGGAAATTGCAAGAAGACAAAGACAACTCGACAAGGACGCTGGGGTCCTTTGCAAATAATTCAATTAGCGGCAACAATAAAAGCTGTAGAAATTGCAAGAAGACAAAGCCTTGACAAGGACGCTGGGGTCCTTTGCAAATAATTCAATTAGCAGCAACAATAAAAGCGGTGGAAATTGCAAGAAGACAAAGCCTCGACAACGACGTTGGGGTCCTTTGCGAATAATTCAATTAGCAGCAACAATAAAAGCTGCTCCACTTTCGGCACCTACTGAGGCCATTTGAAAAGGGTGGGTCCTTTTTGGTTTAGCCTTACTTTCTTAGCTGTCATCGGTTGTTGGCATGCTGACTCTGCTTTCTCATTGGCTGCTCCCAATTTTCGCGTTTTCTCAGGGGTACACTCAAAGATAGAGAAAGAATGCAGCTGGCAGAACAAGTTGGCACATGCTAGAGACTGTTGCTCTAAGAGGACCCGTGACCCATCTTTTGAACCCCATGTAGAATCACGTTTTCTACTTCCACTCATATCACCAAAAGTAGTTGCACGTATTCCTCTTTTTTGCAATTTTCAATATTAACTTCTTCTTTTTTTGTATTTTTGTGTTTTGTAATTTTTTTTGTATTCTTTTAATAAGGATGTAAACGAATTGAACTAAAGTTAAATTTATTGAGTTCATCTTTTTCATTTCTTGATCGATTTGAGTTCATCTCAACTTAGAAATTAAAATTCCTAGATAAGCAAATTAATCTTTAATTGCACCAAGCTTAAATTGGAACATTTATTCTTTCCAATGGCTAAGTTAAGACCACAACCAAATTATCAATAAATAAATAAAAACGATTAGGGAACTCAGTAAAAAATTAGTGTCTATAGTTGCCCCTCTTGGCATATTTCTTGAGTATCTAGAACTGCACGCTTCTAGACAATCAGGGAATAGGCAAAGATGTAGACACTGCTTTTAAAACAAAAAGTTTCTGCAAAAACCCTCGTTGAGAGGGTATTAATGGAAAATAAAGAGTTTTGCAAAGACCTCGTTGAGAGGGCAACAATGCAAAAATAAACAGATTTGCAAACACCTCGTTGAGAGGGCAACAATACAATGAAAAACAGTTTTGCAAAGACCTCGTTAAGAGGGCAACAATACAAGATAAGTAGATTTGTAAAGACCTCGTTAAGAGGGTATTAATGGAAAATAAAAAGTTTTGCAAAGACCTCGTTGAGAGGGCAACAATGCAAAAATAAACAGATTTGCAAAGACCTCGTTGAGAGGGCAACAATGCAATGAAAAACAGTTTTGCAAAGACCTCGTTAAGAGGGCAACAATACAAGATAAGTAGATTTGCAAAGACCTCGTTAAGAGGGCAACAATACAAGATAAGTAGATTTGCAAAGACCTCGTTAAGAGGGCAACAATACAAGTAAGTAGATTTGCAAAGACCTCGTTAAGAGGGTATTAATGGAAAATAAAAAGTTTTGTAAAGACCTCGTTGAGAGGGCAACAATGTAAAAATAAACAGATTTGCAAAGACCTCGTTGAGAGGGCAACAATGCAATGAAAAACAGTTTTGCAAAGACCTCGTTAAGAGGGCAACAATACAAGATAAGTAGATTTGCAAAGACCTCGTTAAGAGGGCAACAATACAAGATAAGTAGATTTGCAAAGACCTCGTTGAGAGGGTATTAACGAAAAATAAAAGTTTTGCAAAGACCTCGTTGAGAGGGCAACAATGCAATAAAAACAGTTTTGCAAGGACCTCGTGGAGAGGGCAACAATGCAAGATAAATCATTTACAAGGATCTCGTTAAGAGGGCAACAATGCAAAATAAACAAATTTGCAAAGACCTAGTTGAGAGGGCAGCGTTGCAATGAAAAATAGTTTTGCAAAGACCTCGTTGAGAGGGCAGCAATGCAAGATAAAAGATAGTTTTGCAAAGACCTTGTTGAAAAGGTCAACGATGCAATAAGAAATAGTGGTGATATTGATTTCCTTCGGCATCTTCATTCCCTCACTCGCATTCTACATTTTTGTTCTTCCATTCTGGAAGCAGAAATTATCAAAAGGATCAGAGTTCATATGTGTGTCAAGTCAAATTTCAATTTTGTATCTGAATTAATGAATTTGATGATTGTTCAAAAATTGCCCCATACTCAAGCGTTCTTTATTTGCGAAAAGATTTTGGACTACTTAATGTACAAAGCATACAAACATCTGTTATTCATCATGAAATTTGGATCTCTTGAAAGTTGGTGGCTACTATCCAAAATGTGCTTGTAGGTAAACAGGCAATTTTTGGTTCCCAAGTGGATTTCAAAAGGATTTTCAACCGTGTGGCTTCTTGGTAAGTTCAGAAATGATCACCATTGTCTTATGGGAAGGGGATATCGATATTTATACATCTGGTTCTCAATTGAAATCCTTTTGAAAATCCAATTTTTTCTCTTATTTTTTTTAAAACAAAATGATTTGGAAACAAAATCAAGTTAATGCTCACTTAGTCATTTGATATAACAGTCTGATATTTGTCAAAACTGACCATGGAAGACTCAAGATATTGGAAGTTTGGCATCAAAGAGAAAATTTTCCAATATTTCATAATGGGATCTGATGAGATGCGCCATTTTGATGGGTTTGTTGATTTCAGAAGCCTCAAAAAGGTGTTCATTGCTCATTTTTGTAGCTCACTTTATTGCCTTTGCCAAGTCCTGAATGGTTTCATGAATTCTCATCTTGGCTCTAGGCTACCCTTTTGGGTTTTCACCCTAGAGTCATATCATTTCATTTTTTTCTCATTTTTTTTCCATTTTTCCCTTTTTCTTTCATTGACTGTCTCACTATGCATATAAGAACTCAAAATTCATCTAAACAATCTTTTGAGAAAATTGGTTTAGTGTTAAAGGCCTATTCTTCCCAGGAAGTGCTTCACAATCTAGGTATCCATACTTGATCCAAATGGACTTTTCAAGGCACATAATGTAGGTCGTGGTCAAAGGTTCTGAAACAAAAGATAACAGGCCCAAAAGAGTGTTTCAGGATAATTGAATCAAGGATCATTTTAGACCAGATAAAGAACTCATTTTTTTGTGCTTGTCTTTTCATTTGCCTCTATCCCATTCTTATTCTTATTCTCATTTCAATTTGTCATTTCTTTCTTTCTTCTTCTTTGATGACGATTTTTTATTTGATTTTTGCTTCTTCATTTTTTGACAAAATTAGTTCAAGGTTCTTCTTCAAATTTGCCTTATCAAGCATTTCTTCACCATTTTGGGGTGTCACTTTTTTAGCTCGAATGCAAGAATTCTTTCATTGAACTCTTTCTTTGCATTTGCCCCCAATGTGAGGGGGTGATCCTTGATTGGGTTAATAAGAAAGAAAATTCATTTGGCTCAAAGGGGACAATAATGGATAATTTTCTCAAAGTGAAGGAAATATGAAAGATGGCCGTTTGTCTTCTCAAGTATGGTTACCTTCATTGAAAAGTAATTCCTTAGAGAAATGTGACTTCAAAATAATGATTTCCTTGAAAACTTTTGAAAACCTTGTTCAGAATTCTAATAAATATCTCATGTGCATGATGATGTAGTCAAATTTCTTTTTATTCTTCTCTCTTTTTTTTTTATTTCAAATGAGAATTTCATGACAAATGTTGTCTTCCACCCCTTTCAAACAACAATTAAGGTGGCGAGTTTAAGCTATCTTGGATAAAATCTATCTCAATAGCAAAGGTAACGAGGTCTTTTATGAAAAAGGTATCGGGACCTTACAAAGTGGATTTGGTCTTTTTGATATTTTTGCCTCATGAGTGGGTGAACATGTTAGCAAAAAGATTGTTCTTTTTAGTCAATAAGAGAAATGGGAAGCAAAGGTCCGTGTTAGATTCAAAGAGCATGAATTTATTTTGAGTCAATAAGAGAAACATGAAGCAAAAGTCCCAGTGGGATTCAAAGATCATGGTTTATTTAGAGACAAGGAAGAATGGATTCAAAGTTTTAGCCCAGTTTTAACACATATCAACATGTCAAACTTTAAAGTTTATGCAAACATTTCCTTAATTGTTTTTCAAAGCATACCCAAAAAAAAATTGTTTATTGCGCCCAGATGAAGAACATTGATTCTATCAGGCAAATTTTCAAGGTTTATGTCCCATCCTTATTTTGGGTTTCAATTTTTGTGGCTTCATTCGAATGACAAGGAGTGGCAAGAAAAGCGGTTTGAAGGACTTGTCAAGAACCATTTTCAATCATAACCACCAGCTTTTCACGAGATCCTTCTTGTTATTAAAATAAAAATTTCTTCTTCCTTTTTTTGTTATTTTTTTTAATTCATCAAACGTAATCATGGAAGATTGATAACACAAATATCTTATTCAAAGAAAAATAAATATTTTGAAAAGAGGTTAATATCAACAACCAAAATCAAAGCACCATGACATGATTTTCAAAATTCAAAGTTTATTCATTTCTATTTTACACCAAAAGAAAACGAAAATTCCACAAATTGTTACTTTCAAATGACATTATGTACAATACTAGAAAAGAAAATACTATATATAAGAGTGAAAAGGAAGGAATTGCCCCAGATTGGCATACTAATTACAGAGCTCCGCGGTCCATGAAGAGTTATCATGAAATGATGACACCTCTGCATAATTAGGCAACATGTCCCCTAACAAGCTCTCGGTTCCATTCTCTTCTAGAAGCTCATTCAACCAAACTTGATCAGAACTTGTGTTTTCCTTTTCAAAGTCATACCACTGAGTGTCCCCAAATAATCATGCGATGTTCATATCTAGCATTGACATTAAACCATTTTAGTAACGGTTCCACTTGCACCTTAACTAGAAACTAGTGCTGGAAAAGTGGAGAGAGCAATTCTATGCAAGTCATGAGAACTGGATCAAACTAGCTCTTTTGTTGATAGCCCTCGTGTCATTGCCACTTGCCATGTGGAATGGCTGGCTTAGGAACAGGTTGGATTGTCGACATTCATATAGGTAGTTGAGCAATTGCTACCATGGGAGTTGGCCTGGAAAAAAAAATGCTGGTTAAGACATGGGTGTAGATTGCTGCTGGCTACACTGATATTTGGTTTATGGCAACACAGAGATGACCAGTAATGCATGGTGTTGTGGGCAAAGGATGATGATGGATAGGTAAACCATTGACGTTTGGCAGATGGAATAATAATTATTGGTGGCAAGGTCACTGACATTTGGAGGATGGAAGGACGATAATTGGTGAGGCAAAGTATCGATTCTTAATTGGTAATGTGAAACACTAACATTTGATGAATGAAGATATGGTAATTGGTGAGGCAAAGCATTGGGTTGTGGACCAAGGTCCTGGAATTGCTTTATCCAAAAAGATTTTCGAGCCAGAAGCGACTTCATTGGTGTGTTTTGACTATTGGGAACTCGCACATTAAAATTGATAGGAACCTGAATAAGTTCACTAGGTTGAGATTTCTTGGAGAAAAGGTCCTTATTTTCAACCATTTATACCAATCTATCTATTTGTTCCTACAGTTTATGCGCTTCTAGTCAAAACTTCCCTTGAATATTCTCCAAGGCACTTATTTGAGCTTCCATCTTTTTAATTGTGCTCCGAAAGCCTTTCATTTGTTAGAGTTTTCTCACCAATTTTTTTTCAAACATGTCGGATCACTGAAGTGACATTATTAAAGACTACATGCCAATTTGCATTCTCTTTATCTTTTCAAGTGACCAATTTATTGGAAAAAGAGGTATGTATATGAATGAAAGAATGTGTAGATATGTGATGATATGCTAATGGATGATATATACAAGATGCTCTCCTAATCTATTATGTACATGGATGCATGTGAGCGTACAATTATGTATGAACATGGACTGATGCTTTCACCTACATGTTATACAATAGATGCACAAGAATGTAGGATGGTTTTGTGATTTGGGATCAAACAAATGCATAATGTTTCAATGATGAGTAGAGGGCATGATGTAAAAAAAATCTGACTTTGACGGACTTATGAATGAAAAGATGAGATAGAGAGTTGCAATCACTAAAAATTTTGGGGCAAAAGAAAGAGACCATTCCCCCATTTTTTTTAAAAGAAAAAAAAATTTGTTTCTTTTTTTTTTTTTGCTTTTCATCATCTTCATTTTTTGATGATTTTTTCTTGCATGGTGTAAAAGTAGTAAAGCAAAAATATTCTATTAAATAAAAATGCATCTTTTTATTTCAATCTTAAAAAGAAAAAAAATCAAAAGGTCGAATTCCGAGACTCTGGGGCAAGCAGTCTCCCTTACGAACAAAATGCTTGTCCACACAACTATCATAACTCATACATTAAAGAGGAGAAAGGTAAACGAGTTTTCCTTCATGTGTACCTAGTATTGTAGTCGCCTCACAGGTTCAGCTCCATCTAGGTTCACTCATCATAACTACATGCTGATGGGTCCACGACCTAAGAGGTTCTCAAATTGTCCTTACTGCCGGTCTAATTCTAGGCAAATAAGGCCCCCAATCCTCACCCATTATAGGCTCATTTGGAAAGGGTTCAACCTGAGTGAGGGTGTTTCACTCAACCCATCCGGGGGTAAGATTGTCCCTCGAAGGCCAGTTACTTTACCCCCCAATTTAAAGGTAATCCGACCGCCATCGGATATGCATGAATGCAATAAGTGCCGTGTGCGGAAGGAACTGCAAACTTTTACCAATCACCATAATACCCGTCTAATATCTTTTACCAAACAGAAATCACAAAAATGATTAGTAATAAAGAAAAATATTTACACAATAAAGAAAATATAAACATGTAAAATATCAATATTCACATAATAATGAAAATCATCAACATCCATAAAGTAAAGAAAATCAATATCTACAAATGCAAAGAACACATCAATATCCACGAAGGAAAAACAAAAAAGATTAATTATTAATCTTATTAAAAATCTAAATCTGTCAAGGCCTTTAATTAATACTAACATCTTCTCGGCTCGACTCTCTAACCGATCCCTAGTGGAGTCGCCAAGCTGTCGCAACGTTGCCGTAAACGACGGGTTTGGGACTTTATGAAATGTATGGAGTCGCCACTAACCATTTTTGTTTAGGTGTGGTTAGTCACCTATTAAGAATCTATCTAACTTAACATTGACCGTTAAATGGCGTATTAAGACAGATAGGTCCCGGTCTATGGAACAAACAGATCTGGGTTCGGGAGTACAGTTACGTGTGGGGAAGGATTAGCACCCCTACAACGCCTGCCAAACGACGGTACCGATTAGTTCAGTATTAATTAGGCCTTAATAAAAATTAATAATTAACCTTTTAATTTTCATCTTTGATTTTCGTGTTTCCAAATTTTTATATTTTTCATTTTTTTCCTTTTTCTTTTCATTTAAGTTTTATTTTATTTTTTTACTTTTATTTTTATTAAAAAAAAGGTCCAATAGTTTATTGAAAAAATTTTATTTCCTTTGTATTTATTTTTTATTTTGTGGATTTTTTAGTTTTAGAATTTTCTTGATTAATTAATGATTATGTGCTTAAGGACTTCTTATAAATCATCATCGCCACCACGATGAAGTTTCAAGAGACCATTAAACTCAGAGTATTTTCTGAAAGAATCGCCGCCACGACTGTTTCCGAAAGTGTATTTTCACAATAAAAAAAAATTATATTGTTTAGAGATTTAGCCCTTAAGTCTATTTTATTATATGAATTAATCAATAATGAGTTTTTTTTTACTAATTAATTTTTTAATTACATCTGTCTTTTATTTAAAAAAATTTATAAATTCTCATCGCCGGCACGATGGAACCTATAAATAGTTTTGGAGGGTTTTCCGAAAAGCTCGTCACCATGATTCCCCGAGAATGTACCTCTTTCATAACCACTATCTTGAAAAAATTTTAATTCCATGAATTACCTAGAAACCTAAGACTTTAAGCCCATTTTAATTCGTTAACCAAAAAATTTTTTTTATTATTCTAATTTTTATATCCAAAAATTACGCATAAACCCTCATCGCCACCACGATGGAATTTATAGGCCGTTTTGGAGGACTTCCTCGAGAGACTCGCTGCCACGATTCATCGAGAAAGTATCCTCTTGCTTATTATTATTTTTTTTTAAAAAAAAGATTCCTTTGAAACGTCGAACATTTGTTAATTAATTAGTGATTTTTATTCTATGTAATTTACCTACTTTTATTACTTATTGGCTTGGAAATCACTAATAAATCCTCATCGCCGCCACGAGAAAATTTATAGGTAATTTTCGGAGGATTTTTCAAGAAACTCGCCACCACGATTCCTAAAAAATGCTCCTTGGTTAATTGATTATATTTAATTAAGCACAAAATTAATTATATACTCTAATCATATGTAATAAACCACTTCAAACCATTATTACCTTTTTTCTTAAATGATTATTTATCTTTCTTTCTTTTTTTTTTTTACCAAAACATAAATGATATGGACATGACGACACAAGTCGTATATTCGTAAGATTAAAATGCCAAACACTTATATGAGCAGATTATTTATGACTACATTTTTTTTGTTTTGGCTTTTTCCAATTTGTACTATTCTTATCATGGCAACTTATCACTAATGGACTTAGCCGAGACTCATTTTAAGCTATTCATGCAACAAGATACTAAATTATTAATTAATCTAAGCCAACTTCAAGCATCATGGGATTTCTGAGTGCATTGCATGTGCTAGCCGTGAAGACAAAGACCAATCATAAAGTCCTAACGTGCAACATCGTAGGTCAAAGTTTAAAACCAGTCAGCATAGCCTAACATATTCAAGGTTCATTAAAATAAGTTTAGACATACAAGCAAGTAGGATCAAAGAGTCGACTTTCCATCTTAGTCTTTTCTCAAATCTGGTTTCATTAATTAAGACAAGTAAACTCACTTAAACAATATAATATATCACACTTCAAACCTAAACCCAAACGCCAACTCAAACATAAATGATATACCTATACCCGAGGTGGGCTGGCTAATGAAAAGGAGTCACCTTTCTTTGTTTTCTGCTTTTGCTTCTTCGTTGGGTTCTCAGCTCCAGCTCTCTGTATCGCCTTTTCCTTCAACTAAATGGACCTCCAAATCTGAATCTGTTCTCTTCCTAACCTCCATCAGACCTCTGTTTCTAAAACAACCAAGCCACTGCTCCTTCAAACCCCTTGCTAATGACTCTAAAAGAACTTTGCTCCCAAAACACTGGCTCCTTTCCCCCCTTTTTAATCTGATGGCTCTTATTTTCTTCTCCCATTTTGATCTAAAGGTCTTCATTTATTGGCCGTGTAATCCCTACCTCACCCCTTCTTTCTTTCCTACAATTGGTTGTTTATATTATTGACTCCACTTCTGCTGTCTTTAGAGGATCACCCAGTTGTCAAGGAAAGAGGCTGACAAGGAGAGAAGTTGGCTGAGGGAGTCACGTGGAGATGTTTGCTGATTAGAAATGACAAATGGGTCTTGTTATGCATTGATTGCATAATGGTCCCATATTTGAAAAATTCATCAAAGAGGCCCTACAGAAAGCATAATTAGCTGATTTCAATCTTTGTGTCTTTGCAGGGCATCCAGCTGGTAAGAGAATCACGTGAGGGAGCTGCACTATTTGAAGTGACAAATGAGTCTTCTTATGCATTGATTGTATAATTGTCCCGTATTTGAAAAAAAATCATCAAACGAGGCCCTACAGAAAGCATAATTTGGCATGCTGCAATTTTCAAATGGATGGCTTAAAAGTTGAGTAGCCTTTTCAAGAACTGATTTTAGAACAACAGATGCACCATCCCCAGCAGGGCTTCCAAGGGGCCAAAGTGGTGGCTGCTTCAAGGAACAAACAACCGCAATGAGGCAAGCACTAAGTGCACGAAGATCCATGCCGTTAACACATAGAAACTCTCTTTGCAGGAATCCTAGTTGTCTCGGCTGCTGCCTGACGAGAAACTTATGGCCTTTTGGAATAGTGACTCTCTTAGGAATACACTGTCATCCTCGGGAGCACAACTAACCTCATGCACACTTTTGCCAAGTGAATCAACAAGCTGAAGTGATGAGGCGTCATCAATAGCCTATTTCTTCATAAATAGTAATAGCTGTCCTTCAGCAGCAGGTGCACTATTTGTTTTATGGATTGTCTTGAAAGTGCCATCAAGTATGTTGTCACCAATATGCTCAAGCTCCCATACTCTTCCGAATTGAACTAATTTTCAAGATTCTCGTGTTTCAAAACTTATCTTCCAAACAGCTCCTTAGTGGAAGTAATCATCACTTTAGAAACTTTCTCCATTGAATTTTTTAGCAACTGAAAACAATCATTAGCTAACAAAATTTGCTGAAGGCTGCATTGAATTAAAGGTGAAAATTGCAAGAAGACAAAGCCAACTCAACAAGGATGCTGGGGTCCTTTGCAAATAATTCAATTAGCAGCGACAATAAAAGCGGTGGAAATTGCAAGAAGACAAAGCCTCGACAAGGACGCTGGGGTCCTTTGCAAATAATTCAATTAGCAACAACAATAAAAGCGGTGGAAATTGCAAGAAGACAAAGCCAACTCGACAAGGACGCTGGGGTCCTTTGCAAATAATTCAATTAGCAACAACAATAAAAGCTGTGGAAATTGCAAGAAAACAAAGCCTCGACAAGGACGCTGGGGTCCTTTGCAAATAATTCAATTAGTAGCAAGAATAAAAGCTGCTCCACTTTCGGCACCTGTTGAGGCCATTTGAAAAGGGTGGGTCCTTTTTGGTTTAGCCTTAATTTCTTAGCTGTCATCGGTTGTTGGCATGCTGACTTTGCTTTCTCATTGGCTGCTCCCAATTTTCGTGTTTTCTCAGGGGTACACTCAAAGATAGAGAAAGAATGCAGCTGGCAGAACAAGTTGGCACATGCTAGAGACTGTTGCTCTAAGAGGACCCGTGACCCATCTTTTGAACCCCATGTAGAATCAGGTTTTCTACTTCCACTCATATCACCAAAAGTAGTTGCACGTATTCCTCTTTTTTGTAATTTTCAATTTTAACTTTTTTTTTGTATTTTTGTGTTTTGTAATTTTTTTTGTATTTTTTTAATAAGGATGTAAATGAATTCAACTAAAGTTAAATTTATTGAGTTCATCTTTTTCATTTTCTTGATCGATTTGAGTTCATCTCAACTTAGAAATTAAAATTCCTAGATAAGCAAATTAATCTTTAATTGCGCCAAGCTTAAATTGGAACATTAATTCTTTCCAATGGCTAAGTTAAGACCACAACCAAATTATCAATAAATAAAAAAAAAAGACTAGGGAACTCAGTAAAAAATTAGTGTCTACACGAACAGTGGATAGTAAGTCAGTACGACTTATCTATTAACACATCCGGACCCAATTCAACTTTTTTGTACCAACGGAATAGTGTAGATGGCGTATTAATTCAAACAATATGTCGGTCCGGATGTGTCAGATTAATAAGAGATGTTAAACTTAGGATAAGATGGAGTTGAATGATAAGGTAATTAACAATGCATGGAAACAATTAGACACCAATTGTGTCACTCCCCGACCCGTCAGTCCTACCATGTGACAACCGTCGTACCACCTCGAGATGCATGCCATGGAAGGCGGGCTATCTGAGATGGCACAAAGCATAGAAAGAGTATTATCATTGCAAAATCATCAAAAATTAAACTTTAGTTAGAAAATATTTATAATAATAAATAATAAAAAGAGCACCAGTGGATTAATTTAAAGAATAACCTACGTAGCAGAATCTTCTAACTTGTAAGCCACCAACTACTCCTATGAGCCTCTGGTCCATCTAGCGTCCTTGCACATGGGTACTGCATCCAACAACATTGGTGACACGCCCGGACCTAGTCTGCACGTGTCAAGTTTTGTGTTTGTACATAGTTGTCTGGCCAAGATACCAAATTGGACTTCCCATGCATGTTTTAAACTTCATTTAGCTCAATTTCAAGCTTAAAAACCCTAAAATTGAAATCTGGGGTTGTGGGCCCCACTTGGACACGAATCCCGAGAAACTCGGCCACCCGAGACCCCCATTTTCTCTTCTCTTCTCTGTTCATCATCTTCTCCGAGCCCTCTCTTCCAATTTCCTTGAAATCAAACCTTCAATCTCCCTATAAACACTTAACCAAACATCATCACTAGCTTCTCTTGCCTTCTTGAAGATTAAAATACCAAAATTTCCAAGAAATCACCAAATCTTCAAAACTGTCATTCCGGCGACAGTTTGTTCTTTGAGCTATATCTCTGAATTCAACGGTGGGAAGTGTCTGGGAATTTGGTATGTTGTTCTAGACTCATCAAGCTTTAATTTGATAGTTTTCTTGCTTGATTTCATGGCCTGTGCAAAGAGAAATCGTTGATTGAAGTTGAGATTTCTGTTTTGCCCGAGATATGTTAACCCTTAGTGTTTTGATTCGAATTCTGAGCATGGTTGGTTGTTTAATTCCGTTCTTGAAGCTGTGAATCCTTAGATTAGGTGTTCAACTTGCTGTGTTTCAATTTTGGTGCAAGTTGGTGATGAATTGAGCTCAAACCGAGCTCGATTTGGTGCATGGCCAAGCACGGCCATGCACTGGCAATGCCTCCCGCGCCGGACCCGATGAGTCCCGCGCGGGAGCTGTTAAATTTTGGGATTTTCCTCCCAAATTGGCTTACTCACGCCCGGGAGTAAGCCACCAGCAAGTTAGGGTACTGTAGCTTAGGGGTATTTTGGTAATTTCGCAGCCCTAGACCCCAATTAACCTTAGTTAACTTCCGGACCTATCCAATTTAGCTCTTAGACCCCGGAGACCTTAAATAGGTTTTGTTTTATGATTTAATTGTTGTCGAATGCCTTTATTAATCAAATTAGATCTTTAATTTGATTATTTAGGTACGTGATTGTACGAGTTTCGGACCGGTAGCTATTTGAGCTTAGGCGTTCGTGGGGTAATCGGGGAGTATACAACTCTCTTCTCTTATGAGTGGCTTGGATTATATTGGTTGACCATTAAGGGTTACCCGTTTTCAAATTTCTTTATAAATGCTTTATTAAATTGTTTTTATATGTTTTGGGGTATGAAATGTCCACCCTCACACATCAAGTTTACAAATGATTTAAAGGGTGGGAATTTCAAATATTTTTATAAATTGATATTATTGATAATTGTTTGGGGTACGATGCCCCTGAGAGATGAGAGATTGAGCGGGTTCCTCGGTGCTCCATTATATGCGGGAGCGTGGACCGAGTTGGAGAAGCATGCAAGATTCTCGACCATGGACCGCCTGTCGAGGGGCACGGCGAGACGAGACCCTGGGAGAGGCGCGAAGGGAAGCTCGCCAGGGCTCCAGATTGCTGTGTTCCACCACAGCAAGGTAAACGTCAAGGGAATGGGCCAGTGAGTAAAGAAAAGTATTTTGAAGTATAAAGTAACCCTTGACGGTCTAGCGGGTACCCCAGTGCACGGGTGTACCTTTTGGGACAATTTCAGAAGCCAACCCATTTAGTAATATTATTATTGGTTTAATATTGTTTTGGTGTGGGACTTCTTATAATTTTAGTAAATGGTTTATTAAATTGATTTTGGATTATTTCATATCCCCAGCCTAAGGTGATCGGTCATTATAACCAAGTCCCTCACTGGGTACAATTATATTGTACTCACTCCATTCACTTTTGTTGTCAGGTCATCAAGCTTCGGACGACGGACGTCCCGGTGGTCAGTGATCCCAGTACGACACTGTGGACACGATTTTGTAGGTGCCACCCTTTTTGCCCTGTGAATCTTGGCTCGAGATATTAGTGCATATTTCATATACTTATGTGTATATATATTACTTTCCGCTGCATGGTGCACCGAAAAACGTGCCACTTTCTCTTTTCAAATATTTTTGAATTATATTATCTATAATATTTTCGTATGTTTTCATATATTGCTCGAATACCCCTTTATTTTTATGCCTTGTGCCATCCTGACGAGGCACGCATCTCGAGGTGGTACGGCGGTTGTCACGTGGCCGGGCCTGCGGGTCGAGGCGTGACAATTGGATACAAATGAGTGACAAAGGTTCAATGCAAAGTCAAATAGGTTTGGGGAGTGTAGACACATATTTTTAATCTTAATCAATTAGTTAATTGATTTTAATTAATTAATTAATTAATTTGTCATTTCCATATTTTTATTTTACTTATCCTTTAAAGTTTAGTTTTTATTATTTCATCTTAATTAATTTTAATTTTATTACCCTGCAGGTAATTTTGAACCGAGATCGAAAAGTTAAACAAGTCAACTCAACTCCCATGAAAAGCCCAGCAAGCTAAAGACCAATCGAGTCAATTCGATTATCACGCGAAATATATAGATATATACATATATATATACACATATTTATATGTATATATATAATTATATGTATACATATGAATATATATATATATATGTATATATATGTGTGTGTGTGTGTGTATAAGCCCAACGCCACCCCACTGCACCATATTCAAAGCCACGTTTCACTTCTTTGTAAATTTGAATAAAGTTTAGTTCTCTTTGTGTGTGTCGTGTTCTCTTCTCCAATCCTCCATACTCGAATGCAAAACAGAACCCGATCTTGTTTGTTCCCAACTTGACCCTTTTATTCTGAGATACCTAGTCTTTGCCCAAATAGAGGTTAAGCTATGGCACGACAAGCTCCACGAAAGAAAAAATGCCATTCATAAATTAGCAGAGCTTCTCAAAGAAAATAAGCAAGCAGGAGTTAGAGCGAATGATGAAATTGAGGCTGTTCAAATAGAAGAAAAGCAGCGGGGAAACAGGAAATGAACCATAATGATGATGAATAGAGGTTACATGTTCGCAGTTAAGGAACTAGACTCTTACTTAGCCCTCATGGTAGTTAAACACCAAAAGTCGAGAGCCATAACACTCGAAAAGTTGTCTCGAGTTTATTTGATCAGTTTCATTTCATCTTGTTGCTTTGCCACTTGAAGCTTCCTGTTTCTGATCTCAGCCATTGAGTCACAGCTACTGCTGTCTCAAACGTAGGAGCTGTTAACAGAGTGCAGTTGAACTTGAATATCCCTGTGCAGCTGGGGCATTAGTTCCAAGGTCGGCATTTTTAGAAAACAGTCTGAAGAAAGTTAACTCGAAGAACAACTAGAGGAAGTGACACACCCAGACCTAACACGACCTTTTCGTACGAACGGAATAGTGCAAGATGACGTAACAATTAAACACTATGTTGGTCCGGCTGTGTCTAATTAAGAAGAGAAGTGCAAATTAGGATAAGACGGAGTTAGAAGAAAAAAAAAGTAATTAACCGTGCATGGAAATTAGTAAATGCCAAAAAGACCTCCAATTAAGTCCCTAGAAATTTATTATGGGCCCCGTTGGCACAAGAAAGCAAAGGATCTAGCCAACGGGTGAAAATGAAAGAAAGTTGAAAAAGGGGAAAAAGTTTGACCCGGGGCCCTAGTAGACCCGGTGTCGGGCTCCTCTATAAATAGGGGTCAGCCGACGCTTTTCTTCATTTCTCTTTTTCTTTTTCTTTCATTTTCTTTTCTTTTCTCTCTGGAGCCAAACGGAGGCATTTTGGACAATTGGCAGATCCGGACAAACCGACCTCAAGTTGGAGGCGAGATCTTGGTGAGTTATTCTTAACTCCTCGATCTAAGTTTTTCTAAGTTTGTACGCTTTTCCATGCATCGGTTTAGGAGAGATCTAAGTTCAAAGTTAGGTTCAGCTTTTAGTTAGATTTTAAGTTTAGATTCGAGATCTAGGAACTTTGAGCTTGTGATTCTCGTTTTTCTTTTGGTAAACGTGTCGTGGATGCATTAAGGTACATGCATATGAAATTGTAGCTAAATTGGTGGACGATTGCATCGGTTTTCGAATTAAGAAGAAAATTGAAGAAAATTCGGGTTGGAACCCAAAACAGAACCGGCACCGGTTCTGTCCAGAAACGGTGCCATCTCTGTACGTCAGTGACCAACCTTTGGGTCGAAGAGAACCGATGCCGGTTCACTCGAGATCCGGCGCCGTTCTTGCCCTTTAGGGGTAAAATGGTCATTTTACCTCCCGAAACCCTAATTGACCCCAAACCGATTCGAAACACTTCCGAGCCTTCCAACCCACATCCAAACATCATCTTAGATCATGTTAGAGCCTCGTAGGTGCATTCATAAATTTAATTATGAATGCTAACGTATTTCCGTGTATTAGGGCTCCGGTTGAATCGAGTGCAGCGATGCTCCGGAGGTTAAGCTACATGGAGCGCTTGGGAGTATACGAATCTCCCATCACTGTGAGTGGCCTAGACTTCTTTGTGTAGCCACTAGGGAAAAGGATTTTAAAAATGATTTTAAAACATAAATGTTTTCCAAAATGTTTTTGGGATATGGGAAATCCACATACATACACCTGCTTGTGATATACCCACACAGTGAGTGGGACGTTTTAAAAAGAAATATATAGACTTACGTGTGTGTGTTTATATATTTTAAATATATGATGTTATATATATGTATATATTGAAATATTATTATTATGATTGTTGAGGGTACGAAACCCTTGGGAGATGAGTGTTTGAGAGGGTTCCTCGGGGCTCTAATTTGCGATAGCGTGGACCGAGTTTGAGAGCATGCATGATACTCAGCCGTGGACCGCCTATCGAGGGGCACGGTGAGTCAAGCCTGGTTGGAAGAGGCGCGTAGGGAAACTCGCCAGGGCTCCAGTTCACTAAGTTTCACTACAGTGAGGCACCACCGAGGGAAAGGGCTAAAGAAAGAGAAAGAGAAAGAGAAAATATTTTTTTAAAAAGAAAAGAGATAGCCCTCGGTGCAGTGAGGCATGAGACGACCAATGGGTGTCGCCTCCAGTATGATAGAGATGCCAACCCATTTTATGTATATTTACTTATTTATTTATTTAAAGTGTTTTTAAAATAGGGTTCTCAGCTGGAGAACCAGAAAAGAGTTTTCAAAGAAAAATGTTTATTATTATTTTATTTTATTTTATTTTGGATTTCCCTTAATTCCCTTAACCCAGATTGAGATTCTTAGAACCTCTGTCACTCACCTGTATCCAATGTGGATGGATGCAGATTGGCGTACAGAGTCAGCCATAGAAAGGAGGCTCACTAGAGGACGTCGGTGGCTTAGGTTTAGTGGTTTCTGCTGTGTAGGTATTCTTTTATAATTAGCCCACTGGTATTGCTTATAAATTAATATTTTATTAAATGATTTCTAATTAAAATTTTAGTTTTGTTTTGCAGCGATGATATCCATTTCAATGCCTTGCGGTGCTTCTGGAGCATGACCGGTCGGCACGTACTTCGAGGCAGCGCGGCGATTGCCACATGGCCGACCTGGGCGGGTCAGGGCGTGACAGGAAGAAGTTGAATCTTCAGTAGATTTAAGATCTCAACTTTCTAATCTTGGTGATACAAGGGGGAGTGGTTCTGATAGTCGCAAAGATGTAGATGTGGTAAGTGTGCTTCCTGGGTGGTCGACTTCCATGACAGCTGATTTGATGGCTGCCATGCTGAATGTTAGTGAACGGAGGTTAAAAGATCATTCTTTAGGCAATACTCGAAACCAGTTCATTGAGGATCGTCCTAGTTTAGATAGTGGACATGATAGTGTGAGTGTGCCTTCATCTTCCATCTTCGAATGAAGTTTGAACAGGCAGGACAAAGAGTTCCCATTGGGCCGTTTTCTGAGGTGGCACCATTTAAATGGGATGATGCTCAGAAACGGATATCTAGTCCTACTGCGACTCGGCCAATGACAGGTCAGGGTGGACTCGGAAACGATGAGCAGCCAAGAAATTATATGTTACAGTCTTAAACATGCTATCTGGGTACCAAGTGCAAACATTGCTAGTGCAACGCAAGTTGAACGGAGGTGAAGATGGAGCTGCAAACGCTGCAAGATGGGGAAGGATTTCAAGTTGGAAGACGAGATAGACGATGTAACTAACTTGTTCATAAGGAGCTTCCATCGTCAAATGAGGCTGCAAAGGCAACTTTCATAGAAGAGGCATGCAACAACATGTGACATCGGCCAGCCACACGGCTCCTCGCCAACTGGGTACCCTCAAAGGACAAAAAGTTTAAAATCAGCATAGCAGCAACCGATCAAGCGAGGGCAAAATGGAAAAAGCATGATAAAAAGACTTGGACCATCAAATGAGAAAGGGAGAAGGTAGCAAGGCTGTTGGATGAAAAAGAAAGAGAAGGGGATATAAAAAGGGGCTAAAACAGCAAACAGTAGGGGATTTTGGTGGTCTTTGAGAAAGGGGGCAGATTTCGTTTTTGGGGAGCAGAAATTGGTTTTCAAAGCAAAAACAAAGTTTTTTTTTCTTTGTGTTCTAAACGGTGAGCAAAAATCAAAAACTTTTTTTCTCTTCTTGTTTTTTTTTTTTTGAAAGGATTGTCTAGAGAAAATAGAGAAGAAAAGCTTGTTGTTTATCAACCATTAGCCATTCTCTTCTCCAAAAAGCCATCATTTTTTTTTAGTGTTGGTACAAAACTTCATCTTTTTAGGTAAAATTCTTATCTTTATATGTAAAGATCATTTCTTTTTGCTTTAAATACAATATTCTTGCTTTGTTTTATTAAATTTGTACATAAAATGTTAACTTTCTCTTTTATGATGATGTTTATGATCTACAGAACCTTTGTACATTGCTAAGTAATTTGTTGAGTTTAATATATGTTTTAATATATTCAAGATGATGTCTTTTTATTGCTTATTTATTTTATTTCACTTTTTTTGTTAATATGTCATTTCTCTTAATTATTTACATGATTATGCAAAAAGTTCCTAACTTTCCTTGTTTTATATTCTTGTTTATTATTTTTGAAGCTTGCTTTACATATTCCATATGTTTGTTTAGTTAAAAGTAAAGGTGTCCATTGGCGGGTTCGGGTCGGGCTTGAGCAAAAATTTGTTAAAAGTTTCTTGTCCAAGCCCGGCCGGGCCCGACCCGACAATTGGAGCCTAATCTTTTGTCCAAGCCCGGCCCATAAAATATTTATGAAAGCCCGAGGCCCATCCAAAAGCCCGTTTTTAATTTTTTTCGTACAGTAATTTTAAAAATTAATTTATATTAATTTATATTATAAATAAAAGTAAATCAATAAATTTAAGAAATTATTATCTAAGACAATTTTTACAAAGTTAGCAAAGTCTAAATACTAATAATATTGGAAAATATCAATATCATATAAAAAAAAGAAAAACAACACATTAACAAATAAAATAAATATATAAAAATATATTTATATTAAATCAATAGTAAAATGGGTCGAGCTCAGGCTCGGGCTTTTATGCTTATGACCAAGCCCATCCCGTTTTCTAAACGGGCCTAAGAATTTTGTCCAAGCCCGGCCCTTAAATTTAAAATTATTGTCCAAACCCTCCCAAATATCGGACCGGCTTACGGGCTCGGGCGGGTAGCCCGACCCTTGGACAGCTCTAGTTAAAAGTTTTAGATTACATTTTTGAGCTTATATTCATTTTTGTTTGATTAAAAATCTAATCTTGGTTATAAAATCACAACTTTAAGTTGATAAACTTCTTTACTTAGTTAAATATTAAGCCTGGGCTACAAAAATTACATCTTTATGTTTGTGGATATTCTTGCTTGATTACAAATAAAACTTTGATTAATAAAAATTGTATCTTTAAGCTTATTTTCATTCATTTAAATAAAAACAAATCTTGGTCATAAAAGTTGTACTTTTTTACTTGTATAAATGCATATTTAGCTTAAGATTTAATTTTGACCATAAAGATTACCTTTTTGCCCTCATGAACGTGTTTGCTTAATTAGTAATTGTATCTTGCATTAAATTATTATTTTGCCCTTTTATGTATGCTTGCCTAATTAAAAATCTAATCTTGCATGTAAAATTACCCTTTTGCCCTTGCATGTATTTTTGCTTAATTAGAAATTGTATCTTGCATTAAATTACCTATTTGCCCTCGTAAATATGTTTGCTTAATTAAAAATTGAATCTTGTGCATAGAAATTACATCTTTGACCTTGTATATATGTTTGTTTAAATTAAGTTTGTTTATATGTGCTAAATTAGTTGCCATACAATCTAAGCTTGTAAAATTGATTTTGTATTTCCATGTTCAATTTATTTATCATATTATATTATGTAATTAATTGTGTTTATATGTACTAACCTATGTTTTCTTATCCCATTCATGCATAATTAAGTTTAGAACATCGATTTTCAAAAAATTCATATGCATGGGGGAACAGGAGGGTGCCTCGCGAGTCCAAGTTTTTCGAAGATTTTCCCAGATGAGAGGTTTTCTTAGTGTCTAATCGGGAGTCCGATCAGGCCCGAGGAAATTTTTCATCTTTTTAAAAACTAAAAAATATATTTTTCTCATTTATTTTTTTAAAAAGCATACACATATCATGTTTATGATTTCTCTAAAATTTCTTAAAATTTGCAAATGAGCCCGAAAAATTGTCTTTTTTACAAAAAGGAATGTTAATCCCAAAATTGTTTATTTTTATTTATTTTATTTTGATTTTTATTTATTCTTAGAAAATCTCTTATTTAAAAGGCCTAATTAAATTAAAAGGAATATTTATTCCAACATTAATTTTAAAACATGTTTTAAAAGTTTTTTGAGGGATCTTAACTACCCAATTATAGTTAGGGCCTCTCAAATTAATCTAGGTTTTATTAGAAAACCACTTTCAAATTTTTTTATTTTATTTCTTTCTAATGAAATGGAATTATTTTATTTTATTTTATTTTATTTTATTTTATTTTATTTCTTTCTTTGTCCTTTTTTGATTTCCAAAATATTTTCTTGGGAAGACTTTAGTATGTTAAATTAATTAAAATCTTTCAAGTAAACTGACACACCCGGACCTAGCACGACCTTTTCGTACGAACGAAATAGTACAAGATGACGTATTAATTGAACAATAGGTCGGTCCGGCTGTGCCAAGTCAGAAGAGAAGATAAGTTTAAGACAAGTGGTAGTTGGAAGATGAGACAGGTGACCATGCATGGAATCTCTAAGTGGACTTCTTTAATTCCATAGCCAATGGATTGGACGTCCATTGGTGAATTGGTCGGTGGATCGGGCCAAGGAATGAAATTATGAGAGGTTTCAAAGAGGGGAAAAAGTCTGGCCCGGGGTCCGAGCAGACCCGGTGTTAGGCCTTGCTATAAAAGGGGGAGATGAGCTCTCCCCTTCTCATTTTCTCTTCTCCCTCACTTCTCTCTTCTCATTTGCTCTCGAAGCAATTTTGGACTTTTGGCCGATCCGGACAAACCGATCGCAGGATCAAGGCGAGTTCTTGGTGAGTTATTCTTAACTCATTGATCTATGTTTTTCTAAGTTTGCACGCATTTCCATGTATTGGTCTATAAGAGATCCAAGCTCAAAGTTAGGTTTAGCTTTTAGTTAGATTTTAAGTTTAGATTTGAGATCTAGGAACTTTAAGCTTGTGATTCTCGTTTCTGCTCTGGTAAACGTGTCGTGGGAGGTGAGAGGAACCTCCATCTTGAATTTTACGATGATCGGTGGACCGAGGGGCTCGGGAACAGAGGAAAAGCCTCGGATCCCGAGGGTGTCAGACGGCTCCCGCGATGAAGTCGAGCCTCTCCAGCGCAGGAGAGACCCACGAGCCAGATCCCCCTCGGGACCTGGGCCAGTCCCGCGCTGGACTGGGCCTTTTGGTCCAATTCGGGCAGCTGCGCCCTGTTGGGCCCAAGTCGAGTTGGGCTCGACCCAACCAATAAAGAAGAGGCCTTTTAGGCCTATAAATAGGCCAGGCCCGACCCAACCATAGGGTGAGCCAGCCCGGCCCAGACCCAGGCCGGGCTGGGCCCTACGGGCCCCGCCCCAGTGTGGGGCCCACGGGTCCCAAGGGCATTTTTGTAATTTTTTACCAAGTGTCCAATTTCTACCCGGAACCTCTCGGACACTTTTCTAAGCTCCGAATCACATTCAAGCCCAGTCGTAGATCATGTTAGAGCCTCATAGGTGCATTCATGAATTTAATTATGAATGCTAACACATATTTCCGTGTACTAGGGCTCCGGGTGAATTGAATGCGGCGATGCTCCGGAGGTTGAATTACATGGAGCGCTTGGGAGTATACGATTCTCCCAATAATTTCTCTGTTTAGCCACTGGGGAAAAAGGATTTAAAAATGATTTTAAAAACATAATTGTTTTCAAAAAGGTTTTGGGATACGGGAAATCCACACACAAACACACACTTGTTTGTGATATGCCCACACAGTGAGTAGGATGTTTTAAAAAGAATTATAGAGACTTATGTGTGTGTGTGTGTTTATATATTTTAAAAATGTATGATTTATATATATATATACACAATTATGAAATATTATTATTATGAGTTTTAAGGGTGCAATACCCTTGCGAGATGAGTGATTGAGTGGGCTAGTGGTGGTGGTGGACTGCGGTCCAACAGCCAACAGCTAGAAGAGGCTCCTTGGGGCTCCAATATATGTGGGAGCGTGGACCGAGTTGGAGGAGGCATGCATGATTCTTAGCCGTGGACCGCCTATTGAGGGGCACGGTGAGACGAGACCCTGGGAGAGGCACGTAGGGAAGCTCGCCAGGGCTCCAGTTCGCTGTGTTCCACCACAGCGAGGCACCACCGAGGGAAAGGGCTAGAGAAACAGAAAAGAGAAACTATTTTTAAAAGAGAAAAGAGATAGCCCTCGATGCAGTAAGGCGTAAGACGACCGACGGGTCGCACCTTCAGTATGATAAAGATGCCAGCCCACTTTGTGGATACATATATTTACTTATTTATTTAATGAGTTTTAAAAGAGAGTTCTCGGCTAGAGAACTAGAAAGAGATTTCAAAAGAAAAATATTTATTTATTTTATTATTATTTTATTTTATTTTATTTTGGATTTCCTTAATTGCCCTAACCCAGATGGAGATTCTTAGAACCTCTGTCACTCACCTGTATCCAATGTGGATGGATACAGATTTGTGTACGAAGTCAGCTATAGAAAGGAGGCTCACTAGAAGACGTCGGTGGCTTAGGTTTAGGGGTTTTCGCTGTGTAGGTATTCTTCTAAATTAATCCACTTGTGTTGCTTATAAATTAAATATTTTATTAAATGATTTCTAATTAAAATTTTAGTTTTGTTTTGCAGCGATGATATCCATTTCAATGCCTTGTGGTGCTTCTGGTGCGTGACCGGTCGACACATACTTCGAGGCAGCGCGGCGGTTGCCACGTGGCCGACCCGGGCGGGTCGGGGCGTGACATAAACTTTATTTTTATTAAAGGATACTTTTTAACTCCAATAAGAAAGAATATTTATTCCTTAAGTTTTTAAAATTCTGTTTTAAAATTGACTTTATTCCACAAAAAGTATTAAATTAATTAAGGCTCTTCAATTAAGCTTAATTTTATTAAAACCCATTTTTTAAAAAAGGCTTTAATAAAAAGGAATATTTATTCCTTAAATTGTCAAAATTTCTTTTTCAAAATTGATTTTATTCAATAAAAAGAGATACATCTATTTTCCTATATTACCCCTTTTTAAGGCTTTTTTTTAAAGGACTTAATTTATTAAATCAATTAAAGTCTTCCAATTAAACTAAATTTTTGCCAAAATACTCCCTTCATTAAATTAAAAGAATATTTTATTCTGACATTGTTTTAAAATCAAATCTTTATAAGAGATTTCAATTTAAGAAATCATAATTAAAGTCTCTTAATGTGAATTTCAAAGCATGAATTTGAGGACGTTTATCCCAACCTTTTTACAAAATGTTTTCTAGAAGGTTTCAATTAATATTCTAATAATTGAGACTTTCCAAAATTAAAATTAAACCTTTTTTTTCATAAAAGGATATTTATCCTCATTTTTAAATTTGACTTTGATTTTAGAAGAATATTTATTCCTATTTATAAATTGAATCTCCATTCTAAATAGGAAATTTCTTCAAATTTAAAATTATGCTATGGATTTTCACATTAAAAGGAATGTTCATTCTAACATTAAATCTTTAAATTTTGAATTTAGTTTTTATAAAGGGATATTTATTCCACATTAAAAGGAATACTTATTCCGACATTTAAAATTGTATTTTTCTTAAAATATTTTTAAACACATTTTATTATTATTTTCCAAGTAAAATATCTTTAAGACTTTTTGTGGTACCGATTTCCGGGCGTCTTGGGGGTGCTAATCCTTCCCCAAGTGTAACCGACTCCCGAACCTAAAAATCTTTATTCATAGACCAGTTTCTTTCCTTAACTTGACATAATGTTTCTAGATTTATGTTAAGTTAAACAAATAGGTGACCAACCACACCTAATCAAATAAAAGGTTAGTGGCGACTCTATTTATTTTTTGACTGTTTAGCCCCGAACATTTTTCATGCCGTTGATTTTTCGTCGGAGAAGTAAAACGTCTCGACAGCTTGGCGACTCCACCGGGAACTTTTTTTAGAGAGTTGAGCCACTTTTTTAAGTCTTATTTTACTTGGATTTGATAATAAAATGTTTTAAAATTTCATTTCATGCATTGCATTGATTCATTTTCATTCAAAATTTTTCAATAATTGATTCAAAAAAAAAGTTTTTCAAAAAAAAAGAGAGAAAAGGAAGTTTTTTTTTTTTTTTCAAAATCAGATTTATCAAAATTGCATATTGCATATACATCACATTTGATTTATATTGTATGTATGTTTATATGCCTTGATTTCTAGCATGTTTTGTGTATTTACCATTTTGCCTTTTTAATTACTTGTATATATTTTGCATGTTTTAATTCCTTGTTTATGCCATGTATGCCTATCCTGTTTATCTTGTACGCTTACCTCTTGCCCCATTATTTTCCCATAATTATTTATCTTATACTTTAAATTGTATTGATCATGTGTTGACATGTGATAGTGAAATTCTTCTGCTTCTTTTTGTGAATCTCTTCTGCTTCCTCGTATGTTTGCTGCTTCACCGAAAGGCAATTGGTAAAGGTACAAGTCCCTACCTCACACATGACACAAACTCATAACATAAAAGTTCGGGAGTCCGAACTTAACCTTTATTTAGGAGGGGGCGACGGGGTTGCCTCCACCCCATCTTGTCTGATGGGTACCCTTGTCTAAGAGCTTTAAACCTAGCATGTAAAAAAACCTAAAATCTAACCTAGATAGAGCCAAACCCGTTCGAGGAAAACCCAATTTTTTAGGGCACAAAGGAGGGACGACTTCTAACCTTTATCAATTCCTTTCACTTTATCTGTATATATTCTTATCTCATACTGATATGTTGTTTGTATAATCTGTCTATTTATCTGTATATATGCTTATTTCATGATGATATATTGATATGTTGTTGATATGCTATTTGTATAATCTATCTGTTTTCTTTCAGTCTATCTGTATATATGGTTATTCCATATTGATATGCTGTTTGTATAATCCGTCTATTTTCTTCCTCATTTTATCTGTATATGTTTATTTTATACTGATATGTTGTTTGTATAATTTGTCTGTTTTCTTCCTCATTTTATTTGTACATGTTTATTTCATGATGATATACAGATATGCTGTTTGTATAAGCTGTCTATTTTCTTCCTTACTTTATCTGTATATGTTTATCTCATGATGACATACTGATATGCTGTTTGTATAATCTATCTGTTTTCTTTCACTCTATCTTATATATGTTTATTTCATACTATACTGATATGCTGTTTGTATAATCTGCTTGTTTTCTTCCTTACTTTATTTGTATATGTTTATTTCATGATGACATACTGATATACTATTTGTATAATTTGTCTGTTTTCTTCTCACTTTATCTGTAAGTATGTTCAATTCATACTGATATGTTGTTCGTGCTTTGTTTGTTTCCCTTAAACATCCATGGTTATTGCCTTTTATTGCCATCATCACATGCCATGCATTTCATTATAGAATCATTCACAACAAAGGAACCGTAAAGGGAAATTAGTCATGGCTGACGAACAAGGTCAATCTTTGGGTCAACGAATAATTGGGTCCACGGCCTTGTTCCGATGAAATGACCAGTTGTCTTTTATGGTTGAATTGCTGTAAACCATACATTTTTACATCATACATCTAATCATTAAAGATGCTTCATTTTATCCTGTTTCATATTTTACTTGTATATGTACATCCATATGCGTAATTTATCTTAATAGTGAGCTAACACTTTTCCTTTCTGTCATTTCTTCCCTTCATTTTTTCATTCCATGATTGCATTTTCATTAAGCATGTTCATACATACATTTCATTCATAATAAGGGAATCTGATTCATCCTTGTGATTACATCAAGGGTTTCAAGATAGCACCTCTAGCACCCAGATATAATATTAGATTACAGTCCAGAATCGTAATGGAAAGCAAGCTACTGAGATTGAGCTGCTAAGGAAGGCAAATAAGGGCTTACAGTAAAAATTAGATCAGATGGCAGGCATGGTGACCAGTATGAGACAGCAAAACATGGCCAATTTAGGCAACAACTCTAATGGGCAATCTTCTCAGAGTACACTTCCACACATGCCTCCCACAGTTTAGCCCACAAATACCTCTCTTCCACCTCCAACCCTCAACATACCTATTCCACCATTTGTACCGAATACCCAAAATCAATTCCCACCCCCACCACCACTTGGAATGTACCCTTTCGTATCTCTGCCACCTACTACTAGTGGAAGATTTCCATCTATGACTCAGCAAATTCCTCCTCTCATATATGCAATGGCACCTCCAGCATCCGGGTATGCTCCCACTAATCCAGTTGTAATCCACAATCCGCATATAAGAGAATTTGAAAAGGATGTGTCTTCTGGCAAGGTTGGAAATCAGCACCTATTAAGTCAGCTAGAGGAAAGGCTCAGAATTATGGAAGGCACCAACGCCTATGGTACTGTCGATGCAACTGAGTTGAGTCTGGTTGATGGGTTGGTAATCTCGCCAAAGTTCAAAGTGCCGGAATTTGAAAAGTATAATGGAACAAGATGCCCTCATGAACATATCACCATGTATTGTAGGAAAATGGCTGCGCATTCGAAAGATGACAAGTCATTGATCCATTTCTCTTAGGATAGTCTTACCGGGTCTGCTACATGTTGGTATAACAAGCTTGATCGGCATAGTATTCATTCATGGCATGATTTGGCTCGAGCTTTTATCAACCAGTATAAACACTTGTTAGATTTGGTGCCCGATAGGTTATCTTTACAGAATATGGAAAAGAAGGATACTGAGTCATTTACTGAATATGCTCAGAGTTGGAGGGATATAGCAGCTCAGGTTCAACCTCTATTGACAAAAAAAGAGACTACGAGTATGTTTGTGAATACATTGAAGGCCCCATATTATAGCCATATGCTTACGGGCACCACCAAGAGTTTTACAGACATGGTTTTGATTAGAGAAACGGTAGAAAATTACCATTAAGACCGGTAAGATTGAAGGAGGTGAATCGAATGTTGCTAAGAAAAGCCTCAAGAAAAAAGAAGATGAAGTGCATGCAACTGGTTATGGAGGATATTGATACCAATATCAATACCCTCAGCAAGGTTACAGACTTTACCAATACCAATATCCCATGAACAATTACCCACATCACCTGAATCCATACCAATATCTAGTATCCAATACTAGTTATGTTGTTTCCCAAAACACCACAACCATGAGACCTACCACTCAGAGTTGGAACCAAGGGGCCAATCAGAGAACTTCTAAAGTAAAGAAATAACTCACCCCTATCAACATGACTTATACCGAGCTTTACTCCAAACTCCTACAAAGCAAAATGATCGAGCCAGTTCCATACCTAAAACCTCCTCAACCTCCATATCCAAAGTGGTTTGATAAAAGTGCTACTTGTGCATATCACTCAGGAGCCAAGGGGCACGTACAAAAAATTGTAATCGATTGAAACAAGTGATACAGGGGCTCATTGATGAAGGGCGATTAACTTTTGATGTTGAAGCACGGCCAAATATGGAGGGCAAATCCATTGCCTAATCATGATGTGAATGGGGTGAATGCCATCATTTATAAGGCAACTACGATGGAGCAAGGAGAATTAAGCACTTTCAATAAGGAGACATGGTCCGACGGTCAATATCAGGAGCCGTATTGAACAATTATGAGGCTTTTGAGATGCCAATAACAGAGTTTGACATGTATTGAGCCTTGTTTTTGTCTTTTATTCCACATTTCTACCTAAGAGTATTGGTGGTTGATCTCCATGTGTTCTGGGCTTTATTTATTTGTTCGCTTATCGTTTATGATTTTAATGTCATGCATTTCTGCAAAACTTTTTATCATGTACATATTTTATCTTTCATATGGTCCTGCCCTTTTAATCCTTGTTCTTTCCCTATGATTATATCTTTATCCTTCGATCAATTTGTTTGTCCATCCATTCATGGATCATGTCCATATGTGTATATATTTCTTGTCTTTCTTTTAAATGGCCAAGATCCCAAATGATGAATGCAAAGACAGCAAGGATGGCCCGATCGAGCCCAACTTTGTCTAGTTCATTAAAACAAATGATTTTGATTATATCAATAATGATGATTACCTTCTTTTCTTTGATGGCAATATCCAATGCTAAAATAGAAGAGGAAAACAAACAGAGAATGCACTTTGATGAGGTATCAAATGTATTAGGGCATGGAATAAAAGCTACGTTAATATTCTCAAATGGGGATCAATGCCCAGTGACAGCAAGATTTGATTTTGACTACACAAGGTGATATGGCAGAGTATGAGACTTATACATTTGGAATCCAAATGGTGAAAAGGCGGGGGGGGGGGGGGGGGAGAGAGAATGAATGAAAAATGAAAAAAAAGAAAGAAAATAAAAGAAAGAGTAAAAAAATTGACCGCATCATCATGCATGTAGGGGCATCCTTAGGGTTTTAACCCATATTTTGAAAAGTTTTCAAGGAAAATCATTGCTTTTCAAAAACTATTGTTTTCAAAATAACATTCCTTTGAGGGAATACTCTTCGATAGATGTAACCATGGTTGGGAAGAAAAATGGCCATCTTTCTTGTTCCCTTCACTTGTAGAAAAATTATCCATTGTTGTCCCCTTTGAGCCTAATGAACTTTCTTTCTGATGAACCCAATCAAGGATCATCCCCACACTAGGGTAAAAATGAAGAGATTGTTTAAACTCTTACATTAAGGCCAGATAAATCATGAGTGATCAAGAAAGCCTCAGATTTATTTTGTAGAAAAGAAAAAAGAAGGAAAAAAGAAAAGAAATGAGGAGATGAATAAGGTTGGGGCAAATGAAAGAACATGCATAGGCAAATGATCCTTTATATGGCCAAGAAGTGATCCTTGATTCAATTTCCCTGGAAACAAAATTTTGAGCCTCTTTATCCTTTCTTTCAGAAGCCTTAATTCTAACCCCACGTTACGTGCTTTGAAAAGTCCATTTCAATCAAGTATGTTTACTTTGAGTTGAAAAGTGTTTCCTTAAAGGAATGAATTTTTACTACTGAATCATCTTTCCTAAAAGAGTGTTTGAATAAGCTTCGATCCTTATATGCATGATGGAATGGTTGTCAAAAGAAAAGCAAAACATAAATGAAAAGGAAGTGGTTCAAGTAGAAAATCCGAATAAGTGGTTTAAGTTGAAACCTAAGAAAAGGGCATCAAATAGAATATATACATGCAAAATGTGCGAGACGGGATGACCAAAACTTTGTTGTCTGCATATTCATCATTTGGAAATCATGTATTCTCTTTCTCTATCTTTTCATTACAATCGATCTTGCCGCTTTATATTTCGTGTGAACCTTTCTATCATGAGCTTTCTTATCTTGAATCTTTGGAATCTATTTGTCATCTCTTGCTTTCTCATATGATCCATGCACTTGCCTTAAGTGTGAAAAGCATGACATTTTTATCATAAAAGATGAGCAAATAGGTAAGCAAATACCATAATATATGAGGTCAGTCATCAAAGCAAATGGTAAGAACGTGTGAAGTTGAAATGATCGAGGCTTGATAATCAATAACTTGGTATCCGAAATATGTTCAGATGAGGATTGTCATCCATAGCCATGGGGAATCTATGCTAGATTGACAAAGCAACACTTGAAATCAGCACTCAAAGAACATGTGTATCAGAGAATGGGGTTAAGAAGTAATTACGAGAATGTTTCACAGATCTTAAGTCAAAAATCCCTAGAGCAAAATCAGATTGAGCTTGGATGCTATCTTGAGCCATGAAAGAAAGAGAATGAGCATCCATTAAACATTTTGCACCATCATCATCTTATCATCACATTGCCATTATCATCATTCCATCATCATATTGTCATTACTTTGTCATTAACTCATCATCATTGTCATCTTATCAGTGCTATCTTATTATCATAATCTTGTCTTCATATAGTCACATGTCATTGACAACCCATCATCATATTCTATTGTGAATTATCATTTTTGGGTCGACAGGCTCGTCAAATCATATCCTTGGAGCCATTAGTTTATCATATAGATTGCTTTTATATTAGAAAGATCATTTCATTATTTAACCCTATCTTGGGTCATCATCTTGTCACTTTACCCTAACCATGGGTCATTAGTATTATACCCTAATCACGGGTCATTTATATTATACCCTAATCCTAGGTTATCATTATCATCCTACCGTAATCTTGGGTCACCATCATTATACCCTAATCCTGGGTTATCAACATCATTATACCCTAATCCTGGGTTATCAACATCATCATACCCTAATCGTGGGTTATCGTATCACCATACCCTAATCTTGGGTCATCTTCATCATCTTGCCCTAATCCTTAGTTATCATTATCATCCTACCCTAATCTTGGGTCACCGTCATTATACCCTAATCGTGGGTTATCAGCATCATCATACCCTAATCGTGGGTAATCAGCATCATCATACCCTAATCGTGGGTCATCATTATCATCATACCCTAATCGTGGGTTATTATCATCATCATACCCTAATCTTGGGTCATCATTAACATCCTACCCTGATCTTGGGTCACCAGCATTATACCTTAATCGTGGGTTATCATTATCATCATACCCTGATCGTGGGTTGCTCTAATCATAGATAGTTATCTTCGTATCATTTTCATACCTTAATCTTGGATCATTTTTAGTGCTATACCCTAATTTTGAGACATTTACATTATATCAAAACTTTGAGTCATTGCTTGGTCATTTTTTCCTTATCTTGGGATCTTGACTTCATCTTATTTGTGACCATCATTGTGCTTTTATAAAAAGTGTATACGTCTTTGCTCATTCCTTGGGTATCCAAAAGTGTATTCATTATGCATCATGTGATTGTTCAAAGATTGCATGCGCAAGTCCAATTCAAAATTGCGAGGTTAGTCTTATATAAGAAGCTCATCAGGTAACTCTTCAAAACTCCATTAAGGTCTTTCTGATTCAAGGTAATTATTAGTGATTCTATTTAGAATGAACTATTTTCTATGTAGAATAATTTATTCTAGTTTATAATGATCCAATTATGCTTGATAAAAGTCTGGATTTATTTGAAATCATTTCTGTTTAAAGTGGTTTCTCCAAAATTGTTTCTGTTTAGGATAATTTCTTCAAATTTAAAATTACTTCCGTTTAAGATGGTTTTCTCAAAATTGTTTCTTCTTAAAACGATTTATTCAAATTTAAAATCATTTATGCTTAGAGTGATTTCTCAAAACTGGTTCTGTTTAAGACAACTCCCTTGATTTTAAAATTATTTCTGTTAAGAGTGATCTTTTTTTCGAAATAGTATTGTTTAGTGCACATTGGAGTAAAGAGTGTCTACATCTTTGCTTATTTCCTAATTATCCAGAAGCTCACACTTCTAGATCATTAAGAAATAATCAAAGAGGGGTAGCTATAGACACTTATTTTTAATCTTAATCAATTAGTTAATTAATTTTAATTAATTAATTAATTGATTTGTCATTTCCATATTTTTATTTTGCTTATCCTTTAAAGTTTAGTTTTTATTATTTCATCTTAATTAATTTTAATTTTATTACCTTGCAAGTAATTTTGAACCGAGACTGGAAAGTTAAACAAGCCAACTCGACTCCCATGGAAAGCCTAGCAAGCCAAAGACCAACCGAGTCAATTCGGTTATCATGCGAAATATATAGATATATATATATATTTATACGTGTATATATGTATATACGTATATATCTATGTATATATATGTGTGTGTGTATATATATATAATTATATGTCTACATATGAATATTTATATATATATATATTTATATATATATATATATAAAAGTATATAAGCCTAACGCCACCCCACTGCACCACATTCAACACCACGTTTCACTTCTTTGTAAATTTGAATAAAGTTTAGTTCTCTTTGTGCGTGTCGTGTTCTCTTCTCCAATCCTCTATACTCGAATGCTGAATGTTAGTGAACGGAGTTTAAAAGATCATTCTTTAGGCAATACTCGAAACCAGTTAATTGAGGATCCTCCTAGTTTAGGCAGTGGGCATGATAGTGTGAGTGGGTCTTCATCTTCCATCTTCGAATGAAGTTTGAACAGGTAGGAAAAAGAGTTCTCATTGGGCCGTTTTCTAAGGTGGCACCATTTAAATGGGATGATACTCAGAAACGGATAGCTAGTCCAACTACGAATAGGCCAAAGACAGGTCAGGGTGGGCTCGGAAACGATGAGTAGCAAAGCCAAGAAATTGTATGTTACAGTCTTAAACATGCTATCTGGGTACCAAGTGCAAACATTGCTAGTGCAACGCAGGCTGAAACGGAGGTGAAGATGGAGCTACAAATGCTGCATGATGGGGAAGGATTTCAAGCTGGAAGACGAGATAGACGATGTAACTGACTTGTTCATAAGAAGGTTCCATCGTCAAATGAGGCTGCAGAGGCAAATTTCATAGAAGAGGCATGCAACAACACGTGACATCGGCCAGCCACACAGCTCTTCACCAGCTGGGTACCCTCAAAGGACAAAAAGTTTAAAATCAGCATAGCAGCAACCAATCAAAGCAAATAAAGGGAGGGCAAAATGGAAAAAGCATGATAAAAAAACTTGGACCATCAGATGAGAAAGGGAGAAGGAAGCAAGGCCGTTGGATGAAAAAGAAAGAGAAGAGGATATAAAAAGGGGCTAAAACAGCAAATAGTGGCGGATTTTGGTGGTCTTTGAGAAAGGGGGCAGATTTCATTTTTGGGGAGCAGAAATTGGTTTTCAAAACAAAAACAAAGTCTTTTTCTCTGTGTTTTCAAAACACTAACAGCAGTCCGAAACAGTGAGCAAAAATAAAAAAGCTTTTCTTCTCTTCTTTCTTTTTAGGTGAAGTTCTTACCTTTATAGGTAAAGATAATTTCTTTTTACTTTAAATAAAATATTCTTGCTTTGTTTTATTAAATTTGTACATAAAATGTTAACTTTCTTTGTTATGATGATGTTTATGATCTACAAAGCCTTTGTACATTGCTAAGTAATTTGTTGAGTTTAATATATTTTTTAATATATTCAAAATGATGCCTTTTTATTGTTTATTTATTTTATTTCATTTTTTTTGGTAATATGTCCTTTCTCTTAATTATTTACATGATTATGCAAAAAGTTCCTAAATTTCCTTGTTTTATATTTTTGTTTATTATTTTTGAAGCTTGCTTTACATATTCCATATGTTTGTTTAGTTGAAAGATTTAATCTTGAATAAAAAGATTACATTTTTGAGCTTATATTCATTCTTGTTTGATTAAAAATCTAATCTTGGTTATAAATGACACACCTGGACTTAATCCGACTTTTCCGTACAAACAGAATTGTGTAAGACGATGTATTAACTTAATGACACGTCGGTCCGAATGTGTCTAATTAAGAAGAGATGTGAGAATTAGAACAAGATGGAGTTGGAAGACGAGAAAAGTGACCATGCAAGGAAACTCTAATTGCACTTCTTTTAAAGTCCATAATCAATGGATTGGACATCTATTGGTGTATTGATCGGTGGATTAGGCCAAGGCCCGAGATTATGAGAGATTAGAAAAAGGGGAGAACGTCTGACTCGGGGTTCGAGTAGACCCGGTGTTGGGCTCCTCTATAAATAGGGGGAGCCCGAAGCCTCTCCCCTCATTTCTCTTTTTCTGTTTTTCTCTTTTCTCTATTTTTCTCTCTCGGAGCAATTTTGGACTCTTGGCAGATCCGAACAATCCGACGTCAGATCAAGGTGAGTTTCTAATATGTTATTCTACTCACCTAATCTACGTTATATTAAGTTTTGACGCATTTGTACGCATCATTTTAGAGTAGATCTGAGTTTAAAGTTTAGTTTAGCTTTTTGGCCAATTTAAGTTTAGATTTCAAATTTACGAATTTTAAGCCGGTGATTCTTGTTTCTGCTTCGGTGAATCTGTCATGGATGCCATGAGGATCGCCTATCTAAATTTATGCGTCGAAAGGAGGAGAAACGGGTGTGAAAACCGAGAAGGAACCGACCGAGTCCCTTATCGGTCTCCCGTCTGGGGTGGGAGTGGGCTTTTGGCCCAACCCGCGCCGGAGTGGACTTTTGGCACAAGTCCCAGGCGAGACTTGGCCCAATGGAGAAAAGCATGCTAGAGACTCAACCATGGACCGCCTATCAAGGGGCACGGTGAGTCGAGCCTGGTTAGGAGAGGCGCATAGGGAAGCTCGCCAGGGCTAAAGGTAACTGTGTTCCACCACAGCAATGGGCACCACCGAGGGAACGGGCTAGAGAAAGAGAAAATGTGAAAATATTTTAGAAAGAAAAGAGATAGCCCTCGGTGCAGTGAGGCATACGACCGATGGGTCGAGCCTTCAGTATAAAAGAGATGCCAGCCCATTTGTGATATATATATTTATTTATTTAAAGAGTTTTGAAAGAGGGTTCTTGGTTGGAGAACCTGAAAAGAGTTTTGAAAGGAATAATATTTATTTTATTATTATTATTTTATTTTCGATTTCCCTTAATTGCCCTAATCCCGATGGAGATTTTTAGAATCTTTGTCACTCACCTGTATCCAATGTGGATGGATGCAAATTCGTGTATGGGGTCAACAAATAGAATGTAGGCTTACTAAGAGACATCGGTGGCATAGGTTTAGTAGTTTCTGTTGCGTAGGTATTTCTTCTAAATTAATCCGCTGGCATTATTTATAAAGTTAATTATTTTATTAAATGATTTTTAATTAAAGTTTTAGTTGATTTACAGCGATGGTATCCATTTCTTTGCCTTGCGATGCTTCAGGCGCGTGAACGGCCGGCACGTACTTCGAGGCAGGGCGGAGGTTGCCATGTGGCTGACGCGGGCGGGTCGGGGCATGACACTAGGCCTCCCCCTATTTATAGGGAAACCCGACACCAGGCCTACTCGGACCCTGGGCCAGACTTTCTTTCCTCTTTTCAAGCTCTCCTAATCTCAATCCCTGGCCTAATCCGCCGACTTTTGCACCAATGGATATCCAATACATTAGCTATGGACTTAGAGAAAGTCCAATTGGAGTTTAGTTGTTCCATGCATGGTCAATCTATCACGCCCCGACCCGCCCTGGGTCGGCCACGTGGCAACCGCCGTGCAGCCTCGAAGTACGTGCCGGTCGGTCACGCACCAGAAGCACCGCAAGGCATTGAAATGGATATCATCGCTGCAAAACAACTAAAACTTTAATTAAAAACCATTTTGATAAAATAATTAACTTTATAAGATGTACCAATGGCTTAATTCAAAAGAATACCTACACAGCGGAAACTACTAAGCCTAAGCCACCGACGCCTCCTAGTGAGCCTCCAATCTATTGGCTGACCTCGTACGCGGATCTGCATCCATCCATATTGGATACAGGTCAGTGACAGAGGTTCAATGAATCTCCATCAGGGTTAGGGAAAACAGGGGTAATCCAAAGTACAATAAAAATAAAATAAATAAATTTATTTTTCAAAATCTCTTTTATAATTCTCCCAAGGAGAATTAGATTTAAAACCTTTAAAATAATTATATACTAATGGGCTGGCACTTAGTACACTGAAGGCACCACCGGCTGGTCGTATGCCTTACTGCACCGAGGGCTATCTCTTTCCTCCTTAAATAAATTTTCAAAATCTTCTCTTTCTCTAGCCCGTTCCCTCGGTGGTGCCTCACTATGGTGGAACACAGTGATCTGGAGCTCCGGCGAGTTTCTCTACGAGCCTCTCCCAACCAGGCTCGACTCACTGTGCCCTTCGATAGGCGGTCCACAGCTGAGTATTATGCATGCTCTCAAACTCGGTCCACGCTCCCGCAAATTGGAGCCCCGACGAATCCCACTCAATCACTCCTCTTCCAGGGGCATCGTACCCCAATAATCATAATAATAACAATAATATTATTTCTTATATAAATATTAAAAACATATAACACACACAAGCTTTTGTATTTTTAAAAATCATCCCACACTCTAAATGGGTGTATCACAAAATAAAAAGTGTTTGTCGTGGATTACCCTTATCTCAAAACAGTTGTAAAACCTTTTTAAAACAATTTATATTTTGAAAACATTTTAAAAACATTTTATCCCTAGTGGCTAAACACTGAAAACAGGGTCACTCACAGTATTGGGAGAATCGTATACTCCTAAGCTCTCCATGTAGCTTTAACCTCCAGTGCATCGCCGCATTCGATTATACGGAGCCCTAATACATGGAAATATACGTTAGCATTCATAATCAAATTTATGAATGCACCTACGAGGCTCTAACATGACCTATGATTGGGCTTGAAGGTGATTCGGGGCTTAGAAAAGTGTCCAGGAGGTTCTAGGGTAAAAATTGGACACTCGGTGAAAAATTATGAAAATGCCCCTGGGCCCATGGACCGGCCACTCGGGCTGGGCCAGGGACATAGAAAAGTGTTCGGGAGGTTTCGGGGTTAAAATCGGACTATCGACGAAAAATTACCAAAATACCCCGGGGGCCCGTGGGCCCCACACCGGAACTAGGCTGGGCCCCACACGGGTTGGGCCAAGTTATGCTCGAAATCGAGCTCAAAAAGCCCACCTATGAGATATTTATATATTATAATGATATAATATATAAATATCTAAGATATAATAATATTATATATAAATATATAAAATATATTAATATAATATATAAATATCTTTTAATATAATAATATTATATAAAAATATCTAAATAAGGATCCGATCAGCCTATTTCTCGGCCGGTCTCTCCCCCGGTTTTCGCACTCGTTTCTCCTCTTTTCGACTTACAAACTTAGAGAGGCGATCCTTATGGCATCCATGACGGATATGCCGAGGCAGAAACGAGAAACACCGGTCCAATTTTCCCGTAGACCGAGATTTAGCTCAAATTGACCAAATCTCAATTTTTCCCTCACCCGGTGCACAAAAATGCGTAAAAATGGAATATAACATAGATTAAGGTGAGTACTATAACCTACTAAAAACTCACCTTAATCCACCGGCCCGAAATCCACTTATTTGAGTTTAAAGTTCTAATCTTGTTAAAAGCTGAAAATTGCGATCTAGGCTAAACCGATGCATGGATGTGCTTGCAAACTTAACATAACGTAGATCGAGGTGAGAAGAACAACATACTGGAAACTCACCTTGATTTGATGGCCAGACTGTCCCGATTTGCCAATTGTCCAAAATGCCTCCGGTCGGCTCTAGAGAAAAGAAGAAGATAAAGAAAGAAAAAGAAAAGAAAAAAAATGAAAGAAAGGTTCGGCCCCTCCCCTATTTATAGGGGAGCCCGACGCCGGGTCCACTCGGGTCCCGGGTCAAACTTTTTCCCCTTTTTCAACTTTCTTTCATTTTCACCCGTTGGCTAAATCCTTTTCTTTCTTGTGCCAACGGGGTCCATAATAAATTTTTAGGGATTTATTTGGAGGTTTTTTTGGTATTTACTAATTTCCATGCACGGTTAATTACTTTTTCTTCTAACTCCGTCTTATCCTAATTTAAACTTCTCTTCTTAATTAGACACATCCGGACCAACATATTGTTTAATTAAAACGCCATCTTACACTATTCCGTGTGTACAAAAAAGTCGTGTTAGGTCAGGGTGTGTCAACTCTCCCCTCCTTCTAAAAATTTCATCCTCGAAATTAAATAAGGTAGCTTGGGGAGATTGGGCTTCCATTTGAAGCTCTCATTCCGTTTTCGAATAGTGTTCACCTCATTATTCACCGCTGAAGTTCACCACGCTTTCGCTGCGCACTCTGATCATTCTCTTCCTCAAGAGTGGTTTCATCACTCTTCCACTCTTGAGTTTGAAACTCATCTTTTCCTTAACATAGCCTACCCTTACCTATTCATGGGTTAGGCTTTCTTTACTCCATTCGTGTTTACTCGATCTTCCCGCTTTGTTCTTGTCTCATCCTCCAAGTCTCTCTTGACGAGACGATCCTTTTATTACCACTGAGGTTTCACACTTCTTACTCTTCTTAGGGGTTCCTTTTCCTTTCTTTGCCACTGCCTCTCAGCTTGAGACCATCCTCCAACGCGTTACTCATCATTCGTGGTCTTGTATTTGTCTTTGTAACCAAGCTATTGGGAAAGGCCTTAGTTTAACTCCCTCGCCTCCACGGCGAGGATGCGGTGAGTTAATTATCTTTCCCCCTATCTTGGTTTCGTTTTTCATTTCGTCTCTTACTTCATTCTCTTTCCTTAACTCTTCTTCCATTCAAATTTCATGGTGTATGAGTCGAGCTCATGTACACACTGGCCTACACTCGGCCACATCATAACAGAGGAATCAGAGATCATGCCCTCTCGGCTCTCATAATCTGACCCACTCGCTGACCACCCATCACAATCACAAATAGGGCCCTCGGCCCATCACATCTCATCTCTCATCCTCTCTGGGATGGAGAACTCTGGGATGGAGAACTCTGGGTGGTCTCATGCACACCCCAATCATACATTGGGCCGGTCCTCTCGAGTGGTCATCACAGAGATCCTCAAGATCTCGATCTTTGATCCTTTCTCACATAGGGACGCCTCACATGACTCCCAAATCCATCACACTTGAGCCTCGACCTCATACCCATCCATATCATTTCACTAGCCTCTTAGGCTTTCCTTAACTTTTATTTTCTTAAGGTACCCTCTTCAGGAGGTATCGCGTGTTTATCTACCTTTTGACCTCTTTCCTTCACCTTAGCTTCCTTGCTAATGGTCGATCTCTTTTCCTCCTTTCATCAACAGTACTTTCTGGGGGTTTCCTTATCCCCTTCTCTAACCTTTTCTTCTTTTCATTCACCCACGATTCATTGTGGGACCACATTTTCTTTACTTCCCAACCAACGCGGATTAGCACGCTTCATGCACGTTATTCTCGTGTGGCACCTTTCGTAGCTTCTTTATCTTCATGCCTCTTCTTCTTAGGGTTTCTCGTCCCTTTACTCGATTCTGCCCTTCTCTTGGGTCGGTTGCCACTTCTTGGTATCGTTTGCAGTTCTTGAAATCTCTATAGCCTTTATCCTTAAGGTCATCTCCGTATCCATTCTCTTTTCCATATTCCTTTACCTTAATTTACGTGAACTTTCACGCCTTATCCAAGGTTTCCTTTACCTTGGCTTCATTCTTCCCTTTTCTTTGTTTTCTTCACCATCATTATCCTCATTTCTCTTTTCTTCTAACACCTTTGATTCTCTTGGGTGTTAGAATTTCCTTTCTGCTCTTTACCCTAGTCGTGCTTGTAAAAGTTTATGAGTTTGATTAATTCCTTTGTTTGTCCCCGTACTCCTTCCATTGAGTACACTGGGTGCTCTCTTTTGTCATCTTCTCTGTTTCAGTTCCATTATCTTTTGCTTTCCACGTGTGGGTTTCCTTTACCTTAGCCATCTTTGGCTCTTAATATCTTGGTATCACTTCTTTGTCTTTCGATGTCATGGTTTATTTATCGTGGGCAACACTTTCCGCATTCTTCCATTACCTCTTTATCATGGCCACTCCAAGCTGACTCCATCCTAGCTTTGTTTGACTTCATTTCCCACATCCTTTCTTCACTTATCATTCTTCAGGGAGATTATCCTCAAAGTTAGCTTACTCCCCTCCTTCTAAAAGATTTAACTTATCCTTTTTGTCTCTTGACTCCTTAACCTCGATTCCTTTATCTCGTTGTACTTCTCTGATCTCATCCTCTCCTCTCTTTTTGGTTCCAACCATTATTCTGGTTTATACTTAATCACTTTTTTTTTCTCCTCCAGTTTCAATCATTATCTATTCATCCTTGTTTTGTCCTCACTCTTTCTTTGACTCTTACTTAGGTTGATCCACTTTTCTTTATCAATTGGTTTTGAAACCTCCTTATTATTCCCTTCATCATCATTATTCTCATCCTTCGTTCACTCTTGTTTGTATTACCATACGTTGGTATCCTCACTTCTTATTTCTCTTTTCTTCTCTTTCATTTACCCTTTATTGATATCATCCTTACCCGTCATCCATTAAGATACCATAATCTCCATTTATTCGTTTCCTACGAGTGCTCCTTCCCTTATGTTTACTCCAATTTTTTTTTCTTTCTATCCAATCTCCTTATCTCTCCTTTCATCACTTAAATAATCTGGGTTGTCCTTTTCTTTCTTTTCACTAATTTACAAATTTAATCCTTCCGGTCTCTTCTTCCACAATCAAATAGTCGGGGGTTTCCTCTTCCTTTAACCACTTTATACCCTTGACCCCCTTTTCGCTCTTCGGTTCTGGCCTCCAATCATTCTTGTTTATTCTTTCCTTTCCTTGATTTATTCGTTTTATGATGTAGTGCCTTGGCTTGACTCAAGTTCGGGGTTCATTATGCTCGACTCTCTTTAGCTAATATTCGTTTCTAAGTCTTTTATACATTTTCTTTCACTAGATCTTTCTTAATCCTCCTTCTAGGCTTTTTTTAATCCCATTTTTATGCTCTTCTTTAACCTATCTCTAAGTTACCTACCTAAGTTTTGTTTCTAACCCTAGTTTCTTAGTCTTATTCTTTTACTAATCCTGGTCAGTCATTTGGAGCTATTAACCTATGGTTTATTATGACATTATCGCTAATTAAGGTTAAAGTTTTCTAGTGATAGGTTATACTTTTTTTCTTTTAAGGCTCTGTTCCTAATCAGTCTATACTTAGTTCACCAACTGAACTAAGTCTCTCTTTCTTCTAAGCCTTGTTCTTCTTTTATTAGCCTAGGATCTTCTTTTACCTAGGGTTTTTATGCTTTCTTTCTTCATTAAGAAAGCCTCCGCACTACATCACGACATTTCTTTATCCTTTATTTAAGGGTTCACGTTTCTTCTTCTTTCCTCTTCTTCTTTCTCACCGGTTCCTTCTGGTGATGTCTTCACAATACTGAAGGAAATTCTCTTTGTACCTTCCATTAGCACGCATACAGGCAATCTCATCATTGCCGTACATCCCATTCTTTCCGCTTGCTTACTTCCCATTGTCTTCGTCAAAGTCATTTTTTATTATCCTTTAGAGGTCTCCTCCTTCTTACTCTCATTAGCCATCAATGGTACGGGGTAGATCACCTTTAACCCCTTAGAAGTGAAGGTTTCTAGCTCACCTCTCTCCTTATTCCGTTTCCTCCATCTTTATTTCCTTTCTCTTCTTTCTCCGATATCCTTTTTATCATTGGTATCCAATGGTCAAACAAGTAGTAACTGACGTACTACTCATTGACCACTTGGATTTAATTTCTTTTCATTCTCCTCTCATTATCCATCTTCTCACTCTTGCCTTATTCCTCCTCATCGTTTCCCAAGAATGGCTTCTCTCTTGTTCCTCTTTCCTTAATCTTCCTTTTTGCCATTATTGAATCCTTTAGGGTTTTCTCTAATCAATCCTTTCACATCCTCAAGTGATCTTTTCATATCTCACCTCTTGGGATCTTGGGCTCACTCTTTCTCTTCCAATTTCCTTGGATGCTTCTCCTCGATTACCTTCAGACGAACTCTCTTTCGTCAACCAATACCCCTTTTTTTTCACCACTTACACACCACACTGTAAGAATAAATGAAGTTAGCTAGCCCTTGCTGCCACTTCTCTCACTTCATGCTCACTCCTCGGAGCATTATCCAGGTAATCTGTGGGCTTATCCCGCCAAACTTGCCAACTTGTGGGCTCTTCGGCAATCGCTTCTCTTCATCTCCATTTGATGCTTTGTGAAGTCCTCCTCGATCCTTCATCTGATTGCTCGGATGCTTCATCTCACGTCCTGAGGTTTTTTTTTTGGTCAACCACATCTTCTGTGATTGACTCCTTCGATTTCTTTCATCCTAACCCAACTCTCTCTCCTAGGGTACACACCAACGGAGTAGAAAACGAGAGAAGTGAGGTTAGCGTTCACGCACATTATGCCCACCTTGGCCCCTTGCCTCGTTCTAATCGCATCATATCCTCCCAACTCTTACATGTCACTAGTGTAAAGAATTGGGGCAACGCATCTAATTTACGCTTTAAACTTGCTGCTTTACTAGTGAGTCTCAGTTCCCACAACCTCAAAGGTTGGGCATCAAACCAGTTCTTCACTGGTAAGCCTCTGACTAGGCTACCAAGGAGGATTAGACGAGACATCACCTATCTCGTCATCTCAAGGGAAATACTATCCCTTGCACAGTTTAGCTATCGTGTAGAAGGAACACTAAAAATTGAAAATTTGGGTTTGGGGAGTTTCTTGGATAGTGTGCTTTTGCTTGCACGAATCTCGAGGAAAAAGGTGGTCGTGACGTCTTCTCACTTAAGACCACACTCGAGAACTCTATTTGGTGGCTTGCTACTAAAGAAGGTATTCTAAGAGTAGGTTGGATCATTTATGACGCTTTCGAGTAGCTACATACTCGAACTCTTGAGTTCTAAACCTATTTAATCCACTGGCTTCAAAAACATTTGAAAATGCTTAAAAACATTTTGAAAATACTTTGTAGCTTTTGAAAATCGTCAGAATCTTTTAAATGCTCTGATACCAATCAAATTGTCACACCCCGACCCGCCCGGGGTCGGTCACGTGGCAACCGCCGTGCTGCCTCGAAGTACGTGCTGGCCGGTCACGCACCACAAGCACCGCAAGGCATTGAAATGGATATCATCGCTGCAAAACAACTAAAACTTTAATTAAAAATCATTTTGATAAAATAATTAACTTTATAAGATGTACCAGTGGATTAATTCAAAAGAATACCTACACAGCGGAAACTACTAAGCCTCAGCCACCGACACCTCCTAATGAGCCTCCAATCTATTGGCTGACCTCGTACGTAAATCTGCATCCATCCACATTGGATACAGGTCAGTGACAGAGGTTCAATGAATCTCCATCAGGGTTAGGGAAAACAGGGGTAATCCAAAGTACAATAAAAATAAAATAAATAAATTTACTTTTCAAAATCTCTTTTATAATTCTCCCAAAGAGAATTAGATTTAAAACCTTTAAAATAATTATATACTAATGGGCTGGCACTTAGTACACTGAAGGCACGACTGGCCGGTCGTATGCCTTACTGCACCGAGGGCTATCTCTTTCCTCTTTAAATAAATTTTCAAAATCTTCTCTTTCTCTAGCCGGTTCCCTCGGTGGTGCCTCACTGTGGTGGAACACAATGATCTGGAGCTCTAGCGAGTTTCCCTACGTGCCTCTCCCAACCAGGCTCGACTCACCATGCCGCTTGATAGGCAGTCCATGGCTGAGTATCATGCATGCTCTCAAACTCGGTCCACGCTCCCGCAAATTGGAGCCTCGACGAATCCCACTTAATCACTCCTCTTCTAGGGGCATCGTACCCCAATAATCATAATAATAACAATAATATTATTTCTTATATAAATATTAAAAACATATAAACACACACAAGCTTTTGTATTTTTAAAAATCATTCCACCCTCTAAATGGGTGTATCACAAAATAAAAAGTGTGTGTCGTAGATTACCCTTATCCCAAAGTAGTTGTAAAACATTTTTAAAACAATTTATATTTTGAAAACATTTGAAAAACATTTTATCCCTAGTGGCTAAACACTAAAAACAAGGTCACTCACAGTATTGGGAGAATCGTATACTCTTAAGCGCTCCATGTAGCTTTAACCTCCGGTGCATCGCCGCATTCGATTATCCGGAGCCCTAATACATGGAAATATACGTTAGCATTCATAATCAAATTGATGAATGCACATACGAGGCTCTAACATGACCTACGACTGGGCTTGAAGGTGATTCGGGGCTTAGAAAAGTGTCCAGGAGGTTCTGGGTAAAAATTGGACACTCGGTGAAAATTACAAAAATGGCCCTAGGCCCATGGACCGGCCACTCGGGCTAGGCCTGGGACATAGAAAAGTGTCTGGGAGGTTTCGGGGCTAAAATAGGACTCTCGATGAAAAATTACCAAAATGCCCCTTGGGGACCGTGGGTCCCACACCAGGACTAGGCTGGGCCCCACACGGGTTGGGCCAAGTTCTGCTCGAAATCGGGCTTAAAAAGCCCACCTATGAGATATTTATATATTATAATGATATAATATATAAATATCTAAGATATAATAATATTATATATAAATATCTAAAATATATTAATATAATATATAAATATCTTTTAATATAATAATATTATATAAAAAATATCTAAACAGGGATCCGATCGGCCTGTTTCTCAGCTGGTCTCTCCCCCGGTTTTCGCACTCGTTTTTCCTCCTTTCGACTTATAAACTTAGAGAGGCGATCCTTATGGCATCCATGACGGATACGCAGAGGCGGAAACGAGAAACACCGATCCAATTTTCCCGTAGACCGAGATTTAGCTTAAATTGACCAAATCTCAATTTTACCCTCACCCGGTGCACAGAAATGGTAAAAATGGAATATAACGTAGATTAAGGTGAGTATTATAACCTACTAAAAACTCACCTTAATCCACTGGTCCGAAATCCACTTATTTGAGTTTAAAGTTTTAATCTGGTTAAAAGCTGAAAACTGCGATCTAGGCTAAACCGATGCATGGATGTGCGTGCAAACTTAACATAACGTAGATCGAGGTGAGAAGAATAACATACTGGAAACTCACCTTGATCTGATGGCCGGACTATCCCGATTTGTCAATTGTCCAAAATGCCTCCGGTCGGCTCCAGAGAAAAGAAGAAGAAAAAGAAAGAAAAAAAAAAGAAAAAAAATGAAAGAAAGGTTCGGCCCTTCCCCTATTTATAGGGGAGCCCGACGACTAGTCCACTCGGGTCCCGGGTCAAACTTTTTCCCCTTTTTCAACTTTCTTTTATTTTCACCCATTGGCTAAATCCTTTGCTTTCTTGTGCCAACGGGGTCCATAATAAATTTCTAGGGATTTATTTGGAGGTCCTTTTGGCATTTACTAATTTCCATACACGGTTAATTACTTTTTCTTCTAACTCCGTCTTATCCTAATTTAAACTTCTCTTCTTAATTAGACACATCTGGACCGACATATTGTTTAATTAAAATGCCATCTTACACTATTCCGTGTGTACGAAAAGTCGTGTTAGGTCCGGGTGTGTCACAATCACCTCATCTTCCAATTCGTCTTATCCAAGGCTTGACTTCTCTTCATAATCAGACACATTTAGACCGACGCATTATTCAAATTAATACGCCGTCTACACTGTTCCATTGGTACGAAAAATTTGGATTAGGTCCGAGTGTGTCAAATTAGACCTCCTTTAAGTCTATAATAATGGATTGAGGCCATTGGTGCAACCAGTCGGTCGATTAGGCCAAAGGATCAAGAATGGGAGAGGTTACAAAGAGGGGAGAAAGTTTGGCCCGGGGTCCAAGTAGGCCTAGTGACGAGCTTGCCTATAAATAGGGGTAGCCGAGCTCTCTCCCTCATTATCTCTTCTCTTTCTCTTCCTCTCCTCTATTTTGCTCTCTCAGAGCTAAATTGGACTTTTAGCAGATCCGGACAAACCGACCAACAGATCAAGGTAAGTTTCTAATATGTTATTTTACTCGCCTTGATCTACGTTTTTCTTAGTTTGTACACATTTCCATGCATTGGTTTATGAGAAATCTCAACTCAAAATTAGGTTAGCTTTTAGTTAAATTTAGTTTAGATTTGAGACTTAGGAACTTTGAGCTTGTGATTCTCGTTTTTGCTTCGGTTAAACTATTGTGGGAGACGTGCAGATTGCTCTTCTCGATTTTTGGGCCTAACCATGGAGCAATGGGCTCAAAAACTGAGAAAAAGGCTCGGTTCCTGAGACTTTTCAACATCTCTCGCATGGAAGTGACCTTGGATGGCCAATTTGGTCATCCCGATTGAGTCCCATGTGGGACTTGGTCTAGTCCCACGCGAGAATCAATTTTTGCCCTAGCGGCATTTTGATAATTATGCACTAAGTGTCCGATTTTGATTCGAAACCTTCCCAGACACTTTTCTAAGCCCTGAAACATATCTGACCATCATCTTATGTCATACTAGAGGCTCATAGGTGCATTCATAGTTTGATTATGAATGCTAACGTAATTTATCATGTAATTAGGGTTTCGAACGATCGAGTGTGGTGATGCTCCGAAGGTTAAGCTATGTGGATCATTTGGGAGTATACGAACCTCTCAGCACTGTGAGTGGCTTAGATTTCATTGCTTAGCCACTAGGGTTAAATGTTTTCAAAATATTTTCAAAATATAAAAATGTCATTTTTAAATGTTTTGGAATACGGGTAATCTACCTCACACATATCTGTTTTATGATATACCCACGTAGAGAGTGGGAGGTTTTTTAAAGAAAATATAAAGGTTTATGTTTTATATGTTTTACATATATATGTATAAATATATTTTTGATGATGATGAGAGGCGAGATGAGTGATTGAGTGGATCTCAGTGCTTCGATGAGAGGGAGCGAGTGGACCGAACGAGACATGCATGGGACTAGGTAGCCGTGGGCCATCTATCAAGGGGCACGGTGAGCAAAGACCCTGGGAGAGGCACGTAGGGAAACTCGCCAGGGCTCATGTGTAGTTGTGCTCTACCCACAGCAACTGGCACCACCGAGGGAATGGGCCAGAGAAAGAAAATTATGAAAATGTTCTAGAAAGAAAAAGAGATAGTGCAGTAAGGCATACGACTGACGGGTCAAGCCTTCAGTGGTTTGATTGCCAGCCTATTTCAAATATTTATTTTAAATTGAGTTTTTATTCAAAATACTGTTTTATAAAATTTATTTTGGATTATCCCTATCTCCCTAACCCTTACTGGAAACCCATTAAGCCTTTGTCACTCACCTGTAGCTAATGTTGTTGGATGTAGATCCACGTACGAGGACGTCAGATAGATCAGAGGCACTTAGGAGAGGTCGATGGCATAGGAGTAGTAGTTTTCCGTTGCATAGGTGTTTTCTTAAATTATAGTTTTCTGTTGTGTAGGTGTTTTCTTAAATTAATCCACTGGTACTCTATATTTTTATTTAAATCATCTTATTTAATGACTTATTATTATTAAAGTTTTAATAATCGTTTTGCAGCGAAGATACTCAATTTATGCCTTGGGGTGTTTTGGGGTGCGTGGCTGCAAACACGTACTTCAAGGTAGCGTGGTGATTGTCATGCGGCCGGACCCTTTGGGTCAGAGTATGACATCTCTTACTAATATTGGATCCACCGGCATGATTTAAAGTCTGTTTTTGAACCTAGTCTATATAAATTGTGGGACTATTATATAATCTGTAAGTATGAATTTTGTTTTGTAAAAGTTATCTTAAAACTTTGGTATGAATGAGTATGTAGGAAAACAAATGTATGAGTTTTATAAATTAACGGCAATTATTTAAAATTTGTATTGGATATACATTTTGAAACTGCTTTACTTATTATTTACAAATATTATAATTATTTTACTAATTGGGTTCAAAGTACTGTAAGCCTTATGAGCTTCGAGTTATGGGCGAAGCGTGCCGTTCACAATTCGTAGCACGCGGCGGTTGTCATATTCTCGACCTTCAGATTAGGATACAGTGGATATGTTTGTTACACTGGATTGGATTGGATAAGATGAGGAAGAAAATTACATGTAATTTGTTATGTGGTTTTATAGTATTGACATAGATTTGCATTGTGGGAAAAATTATTAATAGGATGGCTTAATCCTCTAGAAATGGAGATGATTAACTCATCCTATGAATAATCCTTCCCACAATGCAAATCTATACCATTACTATAAAACCACACTACAAATTACATGTAATTTTCCTCCTCATCCAATCCAATTCGGTGTATGCAAATCTATGCCATTACTATAAAACTACAATAATTTTCCTCCTCATCCTATCCAATTCAATCCGATATACGTAATAACATCGATTTGTATTGTGAATAGGATTACTCATAGGACGAGTTAATCATCTCCATTTTTAGAGGATTAAGTCATCCTACTAAACATCCTTCATACAATGCAAATCTATGTCAATTGACCACTTGTGAGAGATTAGTCAATTTGAAGTGTTTGATCCTAGTGAATGAGGTTGATTAGTGTTTGCAATATTTAGATTGCGAAGTGATTTATTTATGAATTATTATGTGCTTGATTGTTGCAATTTAATTTGGTTACTTTGAAATTTATATATTGTATTGATTAATTTGAGCTAACCAATGCTTTTTAAACACGTTTATGGGTGTCGTCCTGGTAAACCCTCAGGAGATTATAACTCCTTCACTAGGAACACCTACGGGGTTTAAAGGCTTGTGGCATATACTAAATGTCACCGTACACCTACAAAAGTGAAATTGTTTTCTTGTTTTAGGATTAGTTTATTATATTAGAGTAATTCATATTGCTTGAGGACAAGTAATGAGTTAAGTGCGGGGGAATTTGATAGTTGTATTGTATACTTATATTATGAGCTATTTACTAGTTAAATTGAATGATCTTTGTTAATATTATAGCTCATTATTATATATTTTACTCTCACTTTTATCTTGTTGTGTGTAAGAGAGCTTTATGGTAAGAATTGAGGAAAAATCAAGGAGATTTGGAACTAATCAGATCAAAAGGATTAATGAAGTGAAGATTGAACCAAGAGAAGTTCTAAAAGTCAAGACAAATAGAAGCAGACAACAAATGGTGCTCTAGCAGAGATGAGACGGCACCAGAATTGAGAAGATTTGTTCGACTGATTTTGAATAGAAACGGTGCCGGATCACGCATAAAGTGGCGCCAGTTCTGAGTTGTTTAGTTCAATTCAACTTAATCTCCTAATTCTTTGTAAACACTAGTATAAATACTTTAGTTTTAGGGCTTTGAAAGGAGAGACGTCTGAGCAATATTCTTCAGAGAAGAGGAGCAGCCAAGTCAAGTCTATTCTTCTCATGAAATTGGACTTACCATAGACTTGAAAAACATCTAATCTCCACTACTCCAAGATATACATATAAGCAAAAATCATAAGGTCTTATTGGCCAAGGCTGTAATGTGGTCAAAGGGACAAGAAAGGTTCACAAAGAAAAGGACAAAACAGAAAACAAAATAATTCAAAATTAGTAGAGTAAGGAAACCAAGAATGTCTAGAATATCTTGATTACAAATCACTCCAACCAACATCTTCATATTTTACTTTTATCACCATCCTCTTTCTTCATTCTTTTAAGCTCAAAAATTTCTTGCCAATCAATTTTCAACAATATTGTTGTTTTTAAGGCAAAATTTCAAACTTGGTGCCTTTCTTTTCATTCCTTTTTTTTTATTTGGCAAGAATTCTCCTTTTTCTTCTCATTACCACCTCATATACATCTCTATCTCTCTCACATTTATTCTTTTATAACCAACCCAAAAGAACAACAAATAAAAACAAGTAATTCTCTACTAATAATGAATTTCAAATGGTCCAAACTTGTTTTTCTCAATTTAGGCTTAAGGTGCTTTAGATAAGGCTATGAAAGAAAAAGCTAAAGATATCACAATTAGGCTCAAATGGGCTTACTAATGGATTAATGCATAAAAGATTGGCTTTTTGGCTCAAACGAAAATCTTAAAGACCTTAATCTCAATGCTTGCACATATATCAAAACATGTAATCTCCAAAAGATGAATCTCAAGTTCTAGAAATCCAAAATCATAGAAGATATACACATCCAAGAAAAATATGGCATGAAAGCTCAAATCCTCACTAGGTAGCTCAAGTCAATTCAAAGAATTCTTTCCTAGCAAAATCAATCTCCTAGTAGTTACAAAATCTAAATCATGAAACAATCACTTAATTGTATTATGTATTCAAAAATCAACAATTAATTCAACACCAAGAAAATTATATACTCATATCATTAATTTAAACCAACCAATAAAATTAGAAAATAGTTAGAAACAATTTTGTAACAAAAAAATCTTTTTAATAAAAAATAAAAAATCAAAGCCATTCAAAACCATCCCCCACACTTAAAGCAATATTGTCCCCAATATGGTACAAAAATATAAAGAGGAGAAAGGGAATAAAACACTTCCTGATTTTGAAGAAAAGGAAAAATCGATGCTGAATCTACTCTCAAAATCACAAAACTCAAGTGTGAGAAGAAAGAAAATAAAAATAAAGTTAGGAAAGAAACATTAATACAAAAATTAAAACAATCATAAAATCAAATTCAAGAAGGAGGAAAAGAAGAAAGACAATTTATAATCATCTGTTGGCGATGAATCTCTCGAACAAGATAAGAATTGCGCAATTGGGCCTTGTCAAATCGCCTTTTGACAAATTGATTTTCTTCTCTCAAAGCAGTCATGGAACTTTGCAATTGTCAAAATTCCTCTTGCATGCAAGCGACAAGAAGATGCATGTCTTAAATTGAATCTTTTCACAAGATTTCTTCTGCTTTCTCCATTGGCTCTTCCTCTTGTTCATCATCCGAAACTTCCATAGTAAGGATCACAATATCCTCATCTATTTGTTCCAAAGTAACTTTCTCATGAAAAGTTTATTGTTTAGGAGAAGACACTAAAGCAGACAGAACTTCTTTTAAATTAGGTGCCATGGAAGAGACAAAAAGAAGAAAACAGTGAACTAAGTTGTGAAAGTAGGTGTGGAGGATAAAAGCTTTGTGAATACAAAAGAACTTTTATATTAACTTTTAATCCTACTTCCCAAGCTATAAGGAATTTGACTAAAAGTAAAAAACAATCAATCTTAAAAATTGAATCCATCCTTGAAAGAATCCTAGTTTAAACTAAGTTAGGAAAAAGATATAAAATAACTACAACAAAAACAAAAAATTCAGCACAAAGAACAATCCTTAATGAATATTGAATTCAACTCACAGTTAACTTTGTCCTCTGAAATTTTGAACAACAATAACTAAATAAAACAGAAAAGTTAAAAGTTAAAAATAAAGGAAAAAACAACAAAGGTATCAATTACCATTAAAATCTCTAGAAATAACCATAAAATAAATAACTCAACATACATGGGACCACAACATAAACTAATAAACACAGTTAAAATATAAAATGCATGAAAGTCTAAAATATGCATGCAACCTACGTAACTAAAATGCATAGCTAATAATAGCCACTGTCACTAGGGTGGTTGAGGTGGAAAACCATGCTGAGCCAAATATCCCCAAAGTCTGTCCCACTAAGCTTCTTGAGCTTGATGATTAGCTATAATCAAAGCTCTCTGATCTTGAATTTCGGTATGAATATTCTGAATAGCTTCAGCAATTCTTCTATTGAAACCTCTACCCAAAGGAATAGAAGTAGCAGCCGGAGTTTGTGCAGATGGTCTAGCCTCAGTTTCAGCTTCCACAGCTTCGGCATCATCCTCATTTGATTCTTCATCTTCAGCAACCCCTGTCTTTTCCTTACTGTTCTGTCACACCCCCTTCTTTCTTTCATAACCTAAAGAAACCATACGTTTCTTATCAATAAAATGATGAGTACTAGTAGTAAGCACCATAGTCTGTGAAACATCAACCCCCAAACCTCGAAGAAGCTAACTAATCAATACTGGAAACACAAAATGTTTCGTTATATGGCCTGACCGTACAACAGTACTTATGGCTCCAATTATCAAGCTAGAAAATCCTAACAGGTTCGATACCCAAATCATGGTATAATAAATCAAGTAAGTATAAATCCTGAGTTCCCACCTTATTCTTTCCACTCGTTTCTGGAACCAAGTTGTGAGCAAAAATGTAAACTATAATCCTCTACTGAATGGTGAGATCCTTAGCCAAAGCCTTAAACAGTGGCTATTGATTTTCTCTTGTTCCTTTTTTCTCATAAAAATGAATATTAAATCTCTGAGCAGCCAACTGTTTAGTCCATGTTTTATGATCATATGGAATTCCAATAAAGAAAGAAAGTCTCCTACCACCACGGGGAAAATGTAGATGGTCTTCTATTCAGCCCTTTGTGATGACAATTGCATGTCCTCTCACTATAAACACGATCTTTGTTGGTCCCTTCTTTGACTTATCTTGCACATTGGCATAAAACTCACGGACCAACTCTAGGTAATACTCTCCACTTAAAGTCAACAAACCTTGCTAGTGAAACTTTCCAAGCCTCTCAGCCAACTGAAACTCTGCTTCTATTTCATCATGCATAGTTTTTTCTATCACTAAGTCTCCATTCCGCACTTTATCATACCATTCGGCATTTTCTGTTGAAGTGAATCTGTCATCAATCATTGGAACTAACTGCACTGGTGGAGGTTGTGGTTAGTGTGAGGAAGAATAACCTCGTCCTCTTCCATGTCTAGCTGCAACACTCTTTATTCTCGGTGCCTTGGCAGTTTGCAAAAACACAGAACTGCAAAAGAGAATAGTTTCAAATCCAACCAAACTCAGAAACTACTGCACAAAAAAAATCAGACCGAATCTGTTCAACACAACCCAATATATCTTCAAAGCAAGCCTAGGCACAAACACAGCATTCTATTCGGTTTATAGACCCGCAAAATTTAGTTGCTTCAACTCACAACAAGCCTAGAATCCAAACAACTAACTTTTCAACTTGTGATCCAAAAATAAAAAGTGAAAACAAGAATAGAACCTTATTCGCTGATTTGAAGCCGACTGAAACTTGTTTTTCTTCTTCTAAATTGCAACTAAAATATGTGAGATGAATTTCGGTTTCTCACAAATGACAGCAAGTTTCAGAGTTTTTAACCGTGGGTCAAGTGGTTTAGGTGTTGTGTTGTTGTTGTTGGCTTAGAGGAAGGTTGGAAAGTGGTTAAAAATGGAGGAAGAGGAAGTATGAAAATGAAAGGTTGAAGATGAGTGGCGCCGCTAGAGAAGAGAAACCAAATGAAGGGTTTAACTTTTCTGAGAAAAATGGGGTCAACTAGGTATTTGACTTGGTCAATTAAACAAAACGCCATTGTTTCACTAAGACAAAGAGCTAAAAACAAAGTTGAAGTTTATAACCAGCGCCATTTCATGTAACATGCAGGGCCGGTTCAATTCGTGGAATCTTGCTTCGAGTCTAATCGTGCATAAACTGTGTCGCTTCTGACCTTATACGGCCCCGCTATAACCCTGCATGTATAACTAAAATCTTCCAATTTTGATCCAGCCCTCCTTCATACAACATACAGTGCCACTTCAGAGACGTAAGCGTCACTTTTCACGCTTCGAATTTTCTCTCTCCTCCAACCCATGTTACACTATAGATCCGACCCTCTTTAAATTTTGAGCTTCAAAATTACTTACTAACCTCAAGGATTCATGGCTTTTAATGAATGCAGTGCATGAATGCCTTCTAAAACTTAAAAATTCACATGCAAAGAAATTAAAAACTAACAAAGAATCAATTTAAAACAGAAAATTTTGAAATTGAAAAAGTGAACTTACTTCCCCCCACACTTAACATACATTGGCCTTAATGTATATTTAAAAGTGTGAACACACAAAATGAATTTTTTTTCCAAAGGTCCACCTACAAGAAAAAAAAATTTGAAGAATATGAGAATAAAGTCACAACATTTTCAAAATAAAATAAAATAAAATAAAAGAGTTAGGAAATATTGGGTTGCCTCCCAATAAGCGCTTATTTATGGTCATTAGCTCGACTATATTCAAAGGAGAATTAGCCATCAAATGTAATCGTGTGAACTTGCTCCACACGATTTCCTCCAAAGTAGTGCTTCAGATGTTGACCATTCACCACAAAGCGTTCTTCTTCTTTATTCTCCACTTCGATTGCTCCATTGGAATACACTTTCGTAATTGTAAAAGGTACAGACCATCTTGATCGTAACTTACCTGGAAATAAATTCAAACGAGAGTTAAATAATAAAACTTTCTGACCCAATTTAAATTCTCTTTTGAGGATAAGTCAATCATGAAAAGCCTTGGTCCTTTCTTTATAAATTCATGCATTCTCAAAAGATTCTCTCCTCATCTCATCAAGTTCATTAAGTTGAAGAAACCTCTTTTCACCAATAGCCTTGTAGTTAAAATTCAGCTCCTTAACTTCCCAAAAGGCTTGTATTCTATCTCGATAGGTAAATGACAAGATTTTCCAAACACTAGCCTAAATGGAGACATTCCTAAAGGTGTTTTGTATGCTATCCTATATGCCCATAGAGTAGTATCCAATTCAAAGACTAGTCATTCTGAGATTTATTTACCGTTTTCGCTAGGATAGACTTCAATTATCGATTGGAAATTTCCACTTGACCACTAGTTTGTGGATGATAAGTGGTTTCAGTCTTGAAAAGACATCCATGCTTCTTTAAAAAGCTTCGAAATTGAGCATTTTGGAAATGCACTCCATTATCAGTGATAAATGCTCTCGGAACTCCAAATCTAGAAAAGATATTCTTCTTAACAAACTTCACCACATTCGAAGCTTTGTTGTTTGGCAATGCTGAGGCTTCAACCCATTTGAAGACATAATTGACAGCCACAAAAATATATTCATTGTTATTAGATTTTGCGAATATACCCATAAAATCTAATCGCCAAACATCAAAAATCTCTACTTCAATGATTCCTTGTTGAGGCATCTTATGACATCTTCCAATTTTTCCAGTCCGTTGGCATGGATCACACTCCATAATGAAAGATTTAGCATCCTTGAATAGGGTAGGCCAAAAAAAGCAATATTGAAGAACTTTAGCATTAGTTCTATCGGGTCCATGGTGTCCTCCATAAGGCGAAGAATGACATTGATGAAGTATAGCACGTACTTCATAATCACATCGACGAATAACGCCATCACCACATATGAGGAATAATAATGGCTCATCCCAATAATATGAGTGGACTTTGGCAAGGAACTTCTTTTTTTGAGCAAAAGAAATATCGTCGGGAATGATTCCAGACACCAAATAATTCAAATAATCAGCATACCAAGAAGGAAATTCTTAAACCTTCCAAAACTGCTCATCAGGAAACATGTCATTGATTGGTTCATCATGAGTTTTGGTTTCAGGTGCCTCCAATCTAGACAAGTGATCAACCACAATGTTTTCTGACCCCTTTTTATCTTTTATTTCCATATCGAACTCCTACAAAAGAAGTATCCAACGCATCAATCTAGGCTTAGAATCCTTTTTGGCAAACAAATATTTGAGAGCTGAGTGATCTGTAAAAACTTTCACTTTATAAGCAACTAAATAGGAACGAAATTTGTTAAAAGCAAAGACAATAGCCAAAAGTTCTTTTTCAGTTGTCGCAAATTGATTTGAGCTTCAGTAAGAACTTTGCTGGCATAGTAAATGACATGCAATTTCTTGTTTTATCTTTAGCCTAAAACAGCCTCTATAGCATAGTCACTAGCATCACACATGATCTCGAAAGGTAATGTCCAATTGGGGGCAACCATGATTGGGGCAGAAATCAGCTCCTTTTTAATCCTATTAAAGCATCCAAACAATCATTAGCAAAGTTAAATGGAACATCTTTTTGAAGTAATTCACACATAGGCTTAGTGATTTTAGAAAAATCCTTTATGAAGCGCCTATAGAATCCAGCATGTCTTAAGAAACTTCTCACAGCTTTGACCAATGTAGGAGGAGGCAATCTTTCAATGACCTCAACCTTTGCTTTGTCAACTTCTATGCCTTTTTGAGATATCTTATGGCCCAAAAGTATTCCTTATTGAACCATAAAATGGCACCTTTCCCAATTGAGCACCAAATTGGTCTCCTCACATCTTTTTAGAACCTGTGTCAAATTCAAAATACATTCATCAAAAGCGTGACCAAAAACTGAAAAATCATCCATAAGTACCTCAATTGTTTTCTCCACCATGTCAGAGAAGATAGCCATCATGCAACATTGAAAAGTGGCTGGGGCGTTGCATAAACCAAAGGACATTCTTCTAAAAGTAAAGGTCCCATAAGGACAAGTGAAGATTTTCTTCTCTTGATCTTCAGGAACAATCGGTATTTGGTTATATCCAGAATAACCATCGAGGAAATAATAAAATGCATGACTAGCTAGCCTTTCAAGCATTTGATCAACAAAAGGAAAAGGAAAGTGATCCTTCCTAGTTACTACATTTAGTTTACGGTAGTCTATGCAAACTCGCCATCTAGTCACCATTCTTATAGGAATCAACTCATTTTTTTCGTTGGTAATCACTGTCATTCCTCCTTTCTTAGGTACAACCTGCACAGGACTAACCCAAGAACTATCAGAAATTGCTTAAATAATACCAGCATCTAAAAGTTTAATAACCTCATTCCTAACTACTTCTTTCATGTTAGGATTCAAACGACGTTGATTTTCTACAGAAGGTTTAATATTTTCTTCCATTAGAATTTTGTGTGTGCAAATGGATGGACTAATCCCTCAAATATCAGCAATTGCTAAGCAATGTTCACGAAGAACTCGCACAATCTTTTCTTCTTCAAATTCATTCAAGGAAGAAGATAAAACCACTGGAAAAATATTAAATTCACCAAGAAAAGTATATTTAAGATGAGATAGCAAAGGTTTAAGCTCCAATTTTGGTGGCTCTTGGACTGAAGGTAAAGGTTTAGGTTTTCTTTCTCCTAAATTTTAATAACTTTTGATGATCGAACCCTAAAAGTTTCACCTTCTATCCTATGAGCACATGCCATAATGTCTTCCTCATTCTCATCTTCATCTAGAGCAATACAAGATTCTAAAAGATCATTATAAGCTATTCTAGGTAACGAATCTTAGACTATTGAATCAATAATATCAATCCTATAACAGTGGTCATCTAAGGTTGGTCCTTTGAAAGCCTTAAAGACTTTAAACTCCTCAGTTTCATTGCCAATCCTGAAAGTTATTTTTCTGGCTGAAACATCAATCAATGCTCTGCTAGTAAAAGGCCTCCCTAATATAATAGGTACATCAAAATCATATTCCATATCCATAATCAAAAAGTCAGTAGGGAAAATTAATTTCTCAACTTTAACCAATAAATCTTCAACTATTCCTATTGGATATCGAATAGATCGATCAGCTAATTGTAGAGCCACTGTAGTTGGTTTCATCTCTCCAATTCCAAGTTTCCTGAACAAAGATAGAGGAATTAAATTAATGCTTGCACCCAAGTCACAAAGACATTGATAAATAATAGAAGAACCAAAATGACATAGGATGATGAAACTCCACGGATCTTTTAACTTAAGAGGTAGTTTCCTTTGAAGGATTGCACTACATTCCTCGTTCAAAGGTACTAAGGCAAATTCTTCAAGCTTTTTCTTGTTAGAAATCAAATCTTTTAAGAATTTAGCATAAGTAGGCATATTAGCAAGAGCCCTGGCAAAAGGAATCTTGATTTCTAACTTTTGGAAAATATCAATGAACCTCTTGAATTGACTTTCATCCTTCCTCTTTCTCAACCTCTGAGGAAATGGAATTGGAGGAACATAAGATTGATTAGAGGGTTGTGGCGGCAGGAGAACACCGGCACCGTTTGTGTTAACTTTCCATGTCGTTTCTGTACTAGGAGAAGGAATTACAGAATTCGATGCTGATATGACGCCGTTTGTTGCGGTAACTGGCGTCGCTTCTGAACTAGCAGAAACTTCATTTTTCCGTCGATCAAAAACGGCCCTGTTTCTATTCAGGTGCGATGCCTTTTCAACAATTTTCAGTTTCAAATTCTTCATTCTCTTCAATTGCCACTTAACCACTTTTTGAAGGATCTTCAAGCACATTACCACTGCGAAGTGTGATGGCCATCACACCTTCCCTTGGATTTACTTCCGTATTACTGGGAAGTTGACCATACCCACGTTCACTAATAGATTTTGCAATTTGGCCCACTTGAACTTCAAGGTTCTTAATGGCTCCTGAATGAGAATCTACAATCTTGTCCAACTTGTCTATTTTATCAAGCTTCTGAAGTTGTGAACTAACTTGAGTCATGAAGGTTTGAAACTTGTCTTTTATTCCATTGTTTTGCATAGTTGGTTGAGATTGTTGAGGGCGGGGTCTTTGTAGAACACCTTGAGATCTGTTAGCATTACCTTGGTTCGCCCATGAGAAATTTGGATTACTTCTCCAACCTAGATTATAAGTAGGCGCAAAAGGATCATTCTTGCCACTTTGCTGTCCTCCATAAGAACCCATGTAGTTCACATTCTCTGACCATTCTTCCTCACAAGGAATTTCATTCATGCAAAACTTAGAAGAGTGGCCATACATACCATAGCGATAGCATGCCATTTGTTTCTTTGGCTTTTTGTCTAGAATTACCTTCATCATTTCATCCATTTTGGATGCTAAAGCATCCAATAGACTCTGATTTTGAGGTTGAGAAGTGCTTGATCTGGATTTCTTCTTCACCATTCTTTGTTGAGAACTAGTGGCCAAAGATTCAAAAACATTCTCCAATTGCTCAGCAGTCCTAGTAGCAATATATCCTCCAGTGGCATTGTCTACAGCAGTTTGGTAATCTATTTCCAATCCTTCATAAAAGAACTAATAGAAAAGGTTAATAGGATAACCATGATGAGGGCATTGAAACACCAATCCCTTAAATCTGTCCCAAGCATCATGAAAGGTCTCATTCTCGTCTTGCACAAAGTCTTGGATCTTCTTTCTTAACTCACTGGTCTTATTAGGAGGATAGAACTTTCGAAGAAAAGCATCAGCTACTTTTTTTCAGGAATCAAGAGAATTTTCTTGCAAAGTTGACAACCAATTCTTTGCTGCTCCTTTCAAGCAATAAGAAAATATCTCATTTTCAATTCTTCTATCGAAATATTGGTAAGTGGAAGTGTAGCCACTATGTCATGCAATTCATGGAGAAAGTTAATGGCATCTTCCGAAGGCACCCCATGAAAGTGTGGAAGAATGTTTAGCACAGTATGCTTCAGTACGTAGTTCTTTGCTCTGTCAGTAAGCCGAACACAAGTTGGATTGTTCCCCATCCTAGATTGATGGATGTTAGCCATTGGATGAGCAGGTTGAGCAGGTTGAATTTGATTTTGCTGATCAGCTGGTAGGTTATTGTTACCACCATTACCTTGGTTAATGGGAACATCATTAGCTCTATCGTCAGCCATTGCCTTTTCACTAAGAACTCTTTTCTCTACTTCTTGAAGTCTTTTAAATTCAGCTCTAAGTTTCCTTGCTGATTTTTCTGAATCAGGGTTAAAAGCAACTTCTGGATTTAATCCTTCAGTTCTTCGAGTCATGCACTACCTGAAAGACACAAAAAGAAAAGATAAACAAATAAAAACAAAGTAAAAATTGAAACTACGAGAACTAAAAAGATTAACAGTTAAAATTAAATCTCGATGACGACGCCAAACTTGATGTGCAATTTCAAGTTTGGATTTGATGAAATCACTAATGCAATCAATTAAGAAGATGAAAAATAGAGTTTGAATAAGAAATCAATAACTAAATAATTAAGAGAAAATCAATCAAAGAGTTTGAGGGTTTAGGCTTTTCTTCTAGTTATTTAATCCAATTATGTATGAATTTAATTATCAGGGTTAAAATAACAATCTCTAATCTACTTAGGAGTCCTCTCAGATCATCCTAAGCTTTCCTAACTAAGTGATTACCACCTCTTAGTGCATAACTTAATTAGCTAAGAACATTAAGAACCTTGGATTATAATCAAATAAGTTTCTCCATGAACCTAATTCAATTATGGTTATCACAATAAACTGAATTACTCTCGTATCCAATTAAATTGTGCCTATTTTCCTAGAGCTTGAAATATACTTCACCCCTCGGTACTTCATACAATTCCAAAGAACTATTCTATGTTAGCCAAACATAAAACAGATTTAAGAACAAAGAAAATAGATATAACCCCTAAATAATTAATTCATACAATTATCGAATTAAAATCCCTACAAGATCTACCCAAATCCCCAACAAATAAATTAGCTACTCATAATTTGAAAAGAAAACTTCATCATTAAATTAAAAGAATATCACAAGTTTAGAGAAGAAATAAGTTTGCCAAATTGAAGAATAGACTTGACTTGGTTGTTCCTATTCTTTGAAGAATATTGCTCGGACGTCTCTCTTTTTAAAACCCTAAAACTAAAGTATTTATACTAGAGTATTTACAGAGAATTAGGAGATTAAGTTGAATTGAACTAAACAACTCAGAATTGGCGCCACTTCATGTGTGATCCGGCGCTGTTTCTATTCGAAATCAGTCGAACAAATCTTCTCAATTCTGGCACCCTTTCATCTCTGCTACAGCACCGTTTGTTGTCTGCTTCTATTTGTCTTGACTTTTAGAACTTCTCTTGGTTCAATCTTCACTTCATTAATCCTTTTGATCTGATTAGTTCCAAATCTCCTTGATTTTTCCTTAATTCTTACCATAAAGCTCTCCTACACACAACAAGATAAAAGTGAGAGTAAAATATATAATAATGAGCTATAATATTAACAAAGATCATTCAATTTAACTAGTAAATAGCTCATAATATAAGTATAAAATACAGCTATCATCAATACTATAAAATCATATCACAAATTGCATTAAATTGACTTCCTCATCATATCTAATTCAATCTGTTATTACAAATATACTCTTCTTGTATAGGGGCTTAAGCTTATTTGGGTAAAATGAGAGTGTTTGGGAGCTTTTTTTACTATTTAAGCCAAAAGTTCATTGGATTTATTGGGTTAATCATGTAATCATGGAATTGAATATCTATCTATACATCATATATCCATTGATATATCCTATATAGATATCGATATTACAATATATCTATGGTAATTTTTTTTACAGGATATCCGTTGATATATTCATATATCCGCAATATAATTGCGATATTTTATTTATCCGTAAAAATCAGTAATACATTACAACAAATTTGTTTGTTATTGTGCCTTGAATTTTTGTGATCCGGCTCAAATAGTGATTTGATTCAAAATATTTAGGATCTTGACCCAGTTGGAGAATTGCTTGAAATCTATGGTGAAAGTGGAAGGCTCGGGCTTAAGACTCAAACTTAATCATTATATTTGCATTTATGAACTCTTTAATTCAAATTTAATGTTGATGTCATAAAGATTAAAAAACTAGACTTTGGGACCCATCTTTATTGCATTTGACTATTTAGCTGATTTGCAATTATGTAATGGCAAACTTTAATTAATATAACATTAAATCTGAATAGTAACTTGGGTTAAAAGAAAAATAAAGCACTTTGTAAAGTATTTTATATGTTTCTTTCTTGTGCTAATATCTTTTTTAGACTTAGTTTAAAGAATATTTGTGAACTCCAACTCCAATCTAATATAGTATTGAACTTCCAATAAATAAATTTCCGATGAAATTAAATTTTTCCTTAGTATGGTTTGAAGAAATTAATCAGTGTTAAATTAAATTTGTGACAAGAATTGAAATTTGAGGAAATGAATAAGGGTGAAATTGATATTTTTGTCAAGTAGTATAAATAGACCTGTACATTTAGATAGTCATGATAAGGAGCTTAATCTAGAAATTAGCATTTGTGCTCAAGAACATAGGATTGATGTTGATAAAGTCATGTTTGAAGAGGTAGGCTTGGACTCTTCATCAGATGAAACCATCACTCCTTCACCTGGATTTGAAGGTTATTCAAGGAACGAAGATGATGGTGATGATGGAGGAAACGAAAAAAGGACTACAACAACAGGAACTCAAGGTGGGGGTAGAGAAACAGAAACAGAAAATGTTGCAAGGTATGCTCCTTCATATGAAAGTGATTATTATAAAGCAATAAGTCTATTTACGTGCGAAGCAACTTTCACATATGTTATGAAATATGAGGATCATGGATCTCGCAAAGCTGGGCATGGAGCAAAAGGTAAAAAGGGGAAGAGAGATATGGGTAATCTTACTGATTATTTTGATTTTATGAACATAACCACAGAACAAAGTTCAATCAATTATAATGCACTGATGGATTCATATTCTGAAAATTGGTCTGATGGTAGATATGGGGAATATTATCATGGGGTACTATATTTATCTAGTCAGTATCCATCATATTATCCGATTGAACAAGAGCCTTCTTATGATGGTCAACTCCAACACAACTAGCACAACCACTGGTGGATTATAATCAGATCCCCCACCTTGAATACTTTGTGTAAGCTAGTTCAATTCAATATTTTACTCACGCGCAAAATTATGTGAATCATTATACAAAACTTATAAATTGACGTGAATATTATACTTTAATTCAACCTAGGGCTGAAAGTCAGGTTAATTATGAGCCTCCAAAGAATTTAATGTGGTATTAAATATTATCAATTCGATGAACTTTATAATATTTGATGTAGGTGGATATATATTTTTATAAATATGACTGATAATTTTATTTTTATTATATTTCATATATTTTTATCGCTTTGAATATTTACTAACACCGTAATTTGACTTTTAAATATACTTTAATTGAAATGTTATAACTCTAAAATATATATAAATACGTAAATAAATATATGCTCAAATTTCATTTTAAAATTTTGATGTTCACTATAAATTCATAATTTTTTATTATTTTTTATCACTTTTTTTAATATACCCATCGGTATACCCTTAAAAAATTAAGGTGTGATATTAATACCGATATCGATATTTGTCATACATGTAATAATGTGTCCCAGATTCCGCGAAAGAAAAAGAAAAAGGTGAATCCTGTATTACACGCGAAGAAGAAAAGAAAAGACGACGAAAAATAGAGGAAGGCAATGGGATCTTCAAGTTCTTCACCTGTTCTACTTCTCTTTGCCGTTCATTTCCTCCTTCCCATCTTAGCTTCAGCTTCAGCTTCTTCGATTGATTACCAGAAGTAATTTCCCGAATCTTCTTTTTCTTTTATGTTATTATTATTATTATTATTATTATTATGAATATGGAATGAATTATGATTTAATCTGATCTGGTTTAAATTTACGAAATGAAATTCGAGAAAATTATTTCAGTGAAAGAGTTGGGCGGAGAATTTTGATGAGCTTCAAAGAAACACTGAAAGGAAGTAACCGTACTTTCGATTGCTCGCCTTCTGGTCCTTGCGTTCCTTGCCTTTACTCTGAGAAGGTATCTCCTTTTAATCTTATCTTTTTTTTCCTTTCATTTGGAATCCTATTTTATTTGCTTGACTAAATTTTTTAATCTGTTAATTAAATTTTCAATTGCCTTAGTTAGCTTCAATTTATAAAGCTATAAAATTTTCCGTTCACCTGAAACATAAGTATAAAGTTTAGTTGGGTTTTATGGGGAACTGGCTTTCTTAATCTTTTTAAGGTAGAAGAGTAAGAGTATTTACTTAAAAACGAAACTTGTTTTGGGAGAAAATTGAAAAGATCTCATATTTAAGTCTACCTAAATGTATTAGTAACAGAAGCAATTCAAGGGAAAGATGGAATGAAATTAGGCATTTCAAAGGTGCTGCTGTTGTAACCAAAAAAAAGAAAAAGGTGGTGCTGCAAATTTATTTGATTGACTAAATTTTTTAACCTGTTAATTAAATATTCAATATCCTTAGTTATCTTAAATTTATAGGGCTATAAATTTTTCTGTTCTACAGAAATACAACCATAAAAAGATACTGTATGAAGTTTAGTTGGGTTTTATGGGGAACTTGCTTTCTTAATCTTTGTTAAAGTAGAAGAGTATTTACTTAAAAGGGACACTCGTTCCACGAGAAAATTGGAAAGATCTCATATAAATGTATTAGTAACAGAAGCAATTTAAGTGAAAGATGGATTAAATCAGGCATTTCAAAGGTGGTGCTGCAAACTTGATGCTTATCCGCTAGTACTATCTTTTTCTTCTGTTCTGAGTGTTACCATTTCACATCTGGAAAATAACTTCTGTATTTCAATTACATTATCACCTCCACACGTTGCAGGCAAGGAAGGCCCTATGTTAACGTTGGTTATAACCTTTAAACATCAATTATCCATTTTGTTTGTTCGATATTCAGCTCTTTGTTATTTTTGTGGCTGTTATTTCTCTTTTTTTTTTTTTTAAGTTTTAATTCTTTGAGGATTTTAATAGGAGTACTACTTGTTCTCCAGAGTGACGAAAAATATCGATGCAGTGAGACAGGGTATCGTATACCTTTTAAATGTGTAGAAACTGATGATAGTTCAAAGGCTGAAAGTAAGCAAAAGCGTGAGAAAAGTAGATCTAATCTTGAAATCTCAGTCAGTAATGAGAATTCAAGAAAGCGTAGAAACTTACTTGAGGATTCATCCACATCTGAGGGTGGCTTACGTGCCTACATTACCTACAGAAGCTGTATACAAACAGTTAATGAAGAGAAGATATCAGTACTGGGCTTTGAGGTATGTACCTTCTGGTTGTTATCTTTTATTTGATCTTTCATGTTGTTTTCTTTCCTTTTAATTTTTTTTTTATATCCATAAACTTGAAAACAGAATCAGGTTACATATTTAATAAATGTTTATTCTGGAATTTCAAAATATCATTCTGAAAACATGGTTGAATTGGATTGTTGACTGCTGTTTTAGTTCTCTTTGGTTGTGGCTTTTCAGATTTCAATTTTATTATCTGGAAGCAATATGTCAATTTACTAGCTGCACAAGGCCTTAAAAACTCATACTAAAAGCTGTATCTCATGAAATTTTAACTGGTAGGCAACAATATTACACTCTTTCGTTTTGCTGTTCACTGATCTGCCTTTCTTCTATTCAGATTCCTTTTTCTTTTGCTCTACCATAAAGCCTAACATGTATTGAGAACAAAAGCTCAGCAGAGTAAATCTTTTTTTCCTTTAAATTTTGGAACTTCATGAGAGTAGATTGACTATGCTCCTGCATTCTCCTCTTTTCTAACTAGCCCTGTTTTAAGGCCCTTAAGCAGCATGTTTTGGTGCCTTGAGCCCCTAACTGGTGGTCCCGTGTCAACTGTACCAGGCATGGTGCAGTTGAATTTTTTCTTCATGTGATTGGGGTCCCAACGAGGACCAGATGGCAAGGTGTCCAGTGGTTTAGTGGACATCCAATTAAACTTTTCTGCCCCAGTTTTTGTTTTCAACATTAATTCTACCCTTAATTTTATATTTGTTAGACTTCACAATTATGCTTCTTAAATTTAGACAAACATTCCTTTTTTTTTCTTTTTCCCTTACATAAATTGTACTTTTCCTTTAAAAAAACCCTAAAATAGTAAATTGTATAAACTGCAATTTTATATTTACCACATTGAATTATTATTCTATTTTTTTTGGGGGGGGGGGGGGGGGGTACATAAAGGCCTAATGATTATTTTAATGTATAAAATAATATGTTAATATTTTATTAATGGTTGTTTTTCATTACCACTGCAACTCCATTGCTGTTTTTACTAATCTCACTATTGATTTTAATCCTGCCATTTTAATCTCACTGCTACAGTAATGAATCGTACTGGCATCATAGTTTTCAATTTTACTGGAGCCACTCTATAGCTTATGTAGCCCGCTCAGTGTTAGCCTTAAAAGACTAGTTATGTTAGTGGCCTTGACATCCCATTATAGCTGTTATTGTCTGCTATGGCTGCGAAGCACGACCGCAGGTGTGATTGCTGTTCACACCCCCATAGCAGGTGAACAGCAGTGGCAGATGGCACCATTGCTGCAAAATAGCTGCTGCTGCTTTGCTATAATGGAGCTATTTGAAACCCTGATTATAATTGCAATTCTTATTTACTTAATTTTATGGTAAGTTGTGCTAAACTGAAATAAATTCACGACCATGATGAGCGCAAAATTATTGACTTGTTTTATTTGCGCTATTTGTCACTCTCATCACAATCCTACGCATTTAAACCAGACAGGCTAGTTCTGAAATTGAAGGCAGTAATTGGAGCTATGTAATTTTTAGGTTGATGTTTATATGTCATCGTTGATGCTTATATTCCAAACTGCTATTGCAGGGAATTATTTTTGGCTTGCTGCTCATTAGTGTTTCTGTTGTATTCTTAAGAAGAAAGCGGACCAATACCATGCCAGGAGTTGCAGCAGGGAGAATCCAGCCTAACTCCAGGTTTTAGGTTTGAATCCCTTTCATGTGAAACCGACTTTGTTGATAGTCAAGAACCATAAAGTAATTTAGTATAGAAGCATTCACTGTTTATTTCTTTTCTTTGTTCTTAATCTTGAATGAAATCGTTGAAGTGATTTTCCTCCATCTTAATGGCATAAATTGATTCTTGATAGTCTGTCAATCTTTGATTAAAGAAAAATGTTTTGGTGTTCTCTAGCAGAGATAAGGAGTTCCATTCATGATTGAGCTGCTACAGTGTCATTTTGATGTGTCTCTGAACTTATTCTTTGCGCTTCCTAGGCTTACGTTGTCACAATACATTCTGTTAAAGCGTGGGCTCCAGAAACCCTATCCTTTTGATGATGGGGTCTCACAACATTACGACGAAATTTATGAATTTAAGATGCTCCAGATTTGCTTGATCGGCATATTAACAGTGGATATTTACTAACTCTACAAAAGCAAAGAAATCATATTTTGAGGAAGATTTCGAACCTATTGGTGAAACAGAAAAAGCCAGATCTTGTTAAGATACTATAATTCAATTCACATGAACTTTTAACGGTGATTTGAGCAGTTTGAGGCTTCTTGGAAAATTCAAAAAAAAAAAAAAAAAGCGGCAACTGTACTTGGTTTAAGGTAAAATATGGTTCTAAGTGTCCTTTGGTAATTCAGGAGAGTTGAACAAAAGAAAGTACGGGACCTTTATTGTAATGCCATTGTAATCAAATTATCAAAGAGGGGGGATCATTTTTAATTTGGTGTAAAATTTAGAGTTTTATATCCTTTTATAACTTAATGTACAGTTAATATAACGAATAGTTAATATTTAGTTAATCCAGATTTATATTCTTTCGTAATTTAACGTATAGTTAATATTTAGTTAATTCAACCGTTAAATTTCATATTCTATTCACATATATCATGTATGTAAAAATTTTGAGTTAATTTAAAATGTTTAATATATGTTTTATTGTGATAGAATTTTTCATAGTTAAATATATATTAAAAATATCAAAAAATATTAAAAATTTAAATCGATATCATAAAAATATCAGATTGATTCGAAATATTACATATATAATAAATTCGAATATATCTTTAAGTCTAATGATTAGATTGTTAAAATATTAATTGTACATCAAATTATAAAAAAGATGTAAAATTAAAAATTTTACATCGGATATAAATAAAATACTCTCATTAAATCCTCATGATCGAATGTTAAACAATATTCTAACATAATTCATAGGACAAAGCTATCATGATCGATCATGTTCTATATCGAGTATATCATTATACATGTCAAATAAATACAAATTGCAATGCAATCACTTTTTTGCGTATCCCACATTATCGCCCAAATCATATCAACAAATCTATATTTTTTAATTTTTAATTTATTTTACATTTATATACATGTTATTTAATTATAATTAATGTTAAAATCTTTTGGCATATCTACGATCTACATCCAATACTGAAATACTTGCAAATAAAATTTTGATTCACGAATATGTATCTCATTTAACAACTATGAAACAACTATGAGTACTGCTATGAGATTGTTGACCACATTAACAAAGCAGCAGCAGGACAAACTCAAAATCAAAGAATGATGTTGTCGATGAACCTCAATTTAAACAACACAAGGCTTCTCGCTTCCAAGACACATCTACAATGACAGCAGCAAACAGGGGGCAAGAAACAACTAGCAGAATATTAAAAAAAAAATTACAAAAAATAATCGGGTGTCTTGCGTGTGGTGTCAGGCTCAACTTGCCGAGGTGCTGGATCAAACTGAAGAAAATTCTGGTCCATATTCTCCCCAATCTCTAAAATTGCAGCCATGTTCCCACATCGGTAACAATAGTTTGGAGCACTGAAGACAGTAACCACATTTTTGTCCTAAAGAAGAGTCACATAATAAATAAAATTAGTGACCAAATAAAAACAAAAACCTTTTACAAAAGCCAGGCTAAACGTTTTCTTTGTTTTGGGTCTTAAACCTGGCACCAATTGTATCCTTCCATGACGAGCTGATGGGCTCTTGAAATCAGAGTGAGACCATTTGTATGGTTGAACTGAGCAGCAATGTCCTGTCCAAACGTGTAACCAGCGCCACGAGGTGATATTCCCCAGCCACAGCGATCATCAGGATCCGACCACAAGAGATCACACATTGGTCCTTCATGAGGAACCTACCATGAATTGACCACAGAATACCAAAATTATACACAACAGCCCAACCAAATAATTAATGAAGATTTTAAATTTTAAATCTGGGGCAAACTAAACCACAAAATTTCAGTTACACCATTGACACAAAAGTAAATGATAAAATTTTAATAATATGATCCAAACTTGTGACCATTTTCTCAACCATCGTATCATTCATAATTAACAAGCCTTTATGCTTTTAGTTGATCGTGCATGTTCTGGTTAGATATTTGTAAGGTTCAAAGTACATGGCAAATTAGAATAATCCGCAGATGTAGACAACGTGATTAAGAGAAGTTGGGAGAACTGTAGTACATACCTCTTGTATACGATCCAATGCTCGAATATTGTCTAATGTGTCCAAAGACGGTGAAAGTCCTCCATGCAAACAGAAGATCTGTCATATAGAATTTATGGCTGTCAGAAGCTGTCAGTGTCAACTTAAATGGTCTGCAATAAGTTTAAAGGCAAACCTGACTCTCAATAAGAGCTGTGAGTGGAAGATAATCAAACAGGTCAGTAAAATACTTCCAGACATTGGCATTTCCATATTTTCTCAAGCATTCATCATAAAAACCATACCTGCAAAGTGTGGAAAGATAAGCCTTTTAAAAAAGCATAATATGATGACCCCACATACCACCTCTACTAGCTTGTGTAAATTTTTACATACTTATTTCTATATCTACGCATCACTTAGGGCAGAGGCATGTCAGGCCTTTTCAATACTTTAGTGTGATTTTAATATTAAGAATGTTGAATAACCACTGTGCAAGGCTGTTCCATCTTGACTCAAAATGCATGTAAGTCAATTTTATATCATTGCACTAGACATCCAGCAGGAATATTGACCATAACACTTACCAATCTTGTCTTTTCATGCAAGCACTATACACGAGAAGAATACAAGTATATTGAGCAGAATCAGCAAACAGGTAATAAAATATTTAGGCAGCATTCAAATGGTAATTCCGTACAGTTTTTAAAAGGCATATAGCGAAAAGCAAAGAGGGGAAGAAAAAGGTGAGCTAAGGAGGCAATTAAGCAGTATCCAGCTAGCAATGCTAGGTAGTTTCCTTCTATTGGAAATAATAAAACTTAAGTGATAAAGGAAAGAAAAGGTTCGATGAGCCAGCCATCACATTCCAAGGTGGGTGGTCCCTTTTCTAACAGTTACTATTTTTAAAATAAATTTTCTACCAGTTATTAGCAAACATGCTCCTTGAGAACTGTGATCATGTGAGCCTAAATTGAGAAATCATCAAAACATTGTGTATTGCAATAATAATTTGCTAACTAGTAATCATACTGAAATGATGTATGAAAGATTTTCTTAAGTAACGGAAGAACCCCCCTCCACACCATACATGCATACATGACATGTAAGGTCCTGATAATCTAATTCATCCCACTGACATATTAACATAGCAATAACCCCTCTGTCAAAAGGAAGAAATAACTCAAGAAAAAAGATCAGCTAAACTAGGTCAAATACCAATATGTTAAAATCAGTTAAGAACCACAACTTCAGATGAATTATTTATCAAATTACAATAACCAATCAGATCAGAGATCACTGAAGAAAATAATCCACCCAATAGCACTATTGGATAAGTTTGAAAGCCAAATTATTTCCTTCTTTTTAATGCAAAATGCTTAATACATATATCACCACTTGCAATGGGCAGGAAGTGCTACATCTTCAGCTTTAAAAAGAACAGAACTCACAACTTTAAAAATGGAGAATTTATATGCAATAAGAAGAAAGAAAGATTTTCTTTCTTTTCTTCTTTTTCCCCTTTTAGAAGGCCAAAACATTCAAAAAGCACCAAAAGGGGTACTCTAGAGACTGAACCAATCAAATCAAAAGAGAACCCACTATGAGAATATTTATTAAAAGAATGCACGTGCTTTTCATATTACATGACTCAATCATCATGCATAAGGCCTTTTAAATCACTCAATACGACTCAGGCGACATACATGACAAAGAAACTAGCTGGCATTCCAAAGTAAGAAATGAATGTTAGGCTATAACATCACTAATACACAGAGGAGAGTGCAATAACATCTCTAATAAACAGAGGAAAGTCTTACACTTGAGTTATCTGCCGGCTCTCATGATTTCCTCTAAGAATCGTGATTCTATCTCTATAACGGACTTTCAAGGCCACTAAGAGTGTGACAGTCTCAACTGAGTAGTAACCGCGATCTGCACATCCATAGCTAAGATTATAAGCAACTGCTAGCTCATTCAAAGACAGAAATATACAAGTTGTGGCAAGATTATTCATTAATACAAAGCACTATGAACATGAACTAATTTCTACCCACATGTCACTTCCCTCAACCATAAAACCTTACTGCGTAGCCACAGCCTAATGCTATATTTGATACACATGTCAACCGATGTTTCTTAATCGTAGAAAAATCCCTTGATAAGCCGAACAAGTCTTATCTTAACCAAAGAAAATTTTGGTCTCACAGAGTTGAGTTACAACTCCAAGGGGTTAAGAAATTGATATAGGAGAGTTTCTAGGATCTCATTCAAAATTGTCCAAGCTGGCTAGCTCAACCACAATTCCCGTCCCAAATTCTCCGCACTTATAAGCATCCAACGAACCATACAAACAAACAAATCTAGCACAAAGAAAGTAACGGGATCATAGATCACCATATTATTTAAATTATTGCAATTTAAATATAATAATCCAGCAATTTATTATTGAGAACTGAAGATAACAAACAACCTAAATAATGACTCTAATTTTAAAACCTAGCAAGATCCAACCTGCAGATCTGATCACATAAAATTCCTTCAATTAATCAACATAAAATTTTCACATCAAGTCATCAACTAACATGAAAATTTTTTCAAAAAAAAACAAGAAAAAGAAAAATAACAGACCAAAGTCAAAAGGCAAACCGTGATTCAGCTACAGAGACCAAAAACAATTCACCAAATATTCTTTTTAAAACAACAATACATAAGAATAAAGAAATCGTCGCTCTTAAATCAATCAAGTTTCCAATATTCCGAAAGAAATTTAAATTAAAAAAAAAACAGAGAGAGACAATCAAATAAAGAAGCAAAGTAACTAACTGACCTACATAATCTCCCATAAAGAGATAATTAGTATCAGGCGCATTGCCTCCTATCCGAAACAGCTCTATTAGATCATAAAACTGCCCGTGAATATCTCCACATACCGTTACCGGACACTTAACCGGCTGCACGTTCCATTCCTCCACCAGAATAGCTCGCGCCTGCTCGCACAACACCTTCACCTCCGCCTCCGACAGCGGCTTACACTCCATCAGGTGCTCGATCTGACGGTCAAGATCTCCCTGCGACGGCATCCTCTCTCCTCCACCGTCCGATCACCTGATCGCCCCCTCCTCCCCCTTACCCTTTACCACCGACCGTACGGTCGAAGAAAAATAAATAAATCAATAATAACCACCGACCCGATCGGCTTAATATCGATCCCTGAAGCGTCGACGATTTGGATCGAAACGGCGTCTGCGAGATTAGGTTTTGGCTTTCGATCTATCTATCATCTCTCTTGTATTTTTTTCTCTCTGGCAAATGAGGAGTTTTAACTTTTTTTAGTCTGTAATAATAATAATAATAATAACACTATAAAATTTTAGTTTTTTTTTTGTCGTAAAGAGGAGAAAATGGCAAAATGCTAAAGAAGGTAAGAGAAGAGAGAGAACAGTGTGAAATGAAACTCAAATGCAAAGCAAATGAAATGGGCGAAATTTCCTAATTTTTGGTTGAAATTTCGATTTTCTTTTAGAATTAATTATTAATTATTAATTAATTAAAGAAATAATAAATAATTGATAAATATTTGTTGTGGTGACATTACAAACAGAACAAAACTTTTTCTCTCTCCGGTGGCTCCGCCGAGTCAAAATCTTAAAGCGGAGGACACGTGTTTTTTAGCAGTTTTCTCTCAACTCTTTTTTTAATTAAATTTAATTTTAATTTTAATTAATAATTCATTGTCCCGCTTCAGTGAGCAACCTTTGCAATTGGCTCCCTCTTTAGTCTTCAGTTATTTTTATTGTTTTGTCAAAACAAGCAAGCATGGTGAATTAGTCAAGGAATGTTTATCGATAAGAAAATAAAATAAAGTCAAAGAATCTATTCTGATTTAGTTCTCTTCAATAATTAGGATAGTCAAATTTGTGAATAAGCCTGGTCAAATAAAGCACAGATGGAGAAGTCTTTTATCAAATTATCCTTATTATTATTAGATATTAGATTTTAGATTTAAGATACTTATTCTGTTTCAGATTTATATACTATAATTTTTTAAAAAAAATTGAAATTGAAAATTTAAAACAAATAAAAATACTTAAAAATATCTTATATATATATATATATGTATAAAGAAAAGACGATAGTCTCAATAATTAACACATGATATATTTATCTTTTTTTCATGTATTAATCACTTGATTAATTTCAATTAATAAATAAATAAAAGATTAATGAATACAAGATAATAGTTTAATTAATTTAAAATTAAATTTGAATTGATTCCATTGAAAAATTAAACTCTTCTTTGAATTTTTACTGGTTAATAATTTATCATTTTATTTAGGAAAACTTTTAAAAAAGGGTAGTCTATAAAAAATATTTATCTATTGTAGCATAGTAGAAAATAATTACTGGTAAGTTCATTAATCTTTCATGAAATTTGTAATAAGGAGATTATAATTACCCTTTTAACCTTATTAAAAGTAAAATGAAATCCCTAATATTTTGTGAAATAATTTTTAAGAATAATATTTAACTATACAGAGGAAACCATTTACACCAAGTGTAAAACAAAAGTTTTACACCCTTTTATACACCCTTGGATCAAAATAAACTAATGCTTCGGATTCAACTAATCATTCTTTCCCTTTTCACAACATGTCTTCTCTCTTCTCTTTCACCACTATCGATCTTCTCTCTCTTTTATCGATTTTTTTTTCCTTTCACTAATTCGATTTTTCTTCTCTCCCTCTTTCACCATTATTAAATCCATCCATCTTTTTTTTCCCTTATCTAATCGCTCAACATCTCAATAAATCACATTGCCCAATTTAATTGTTTGAATCAGATTGTTATAGGATATTTGAGTAATAGAGATGAGATTTGTTGATGTTCTATCTATAAACATGAATGAATATATTGAAAACTACCACCATATATTGAATCTACCCCGCAAAAAAAAAAGAAAAAAAAAAGAAGAGAGACAAGCTTTAGCTAGAAATAACTTAATTGCAAGAAGGTTAGAAGGGTTTTGAATTTGATTAAATCAGTTGGAAGCCTGTTGGCTTAATAAGTTGTCGTTTTCCTATGGCAAATAATATTGTGACTTGTTTGGAGCAAAATTATAAGTATTGGGTCTTTGTTATTATTGGAAAAAGAGAAGAAAAAAGTTATTCCAATTTTGTGGTGAGCTAGCTTCGAATTGTAGTAAGAAAAACTAGAAAAAACTTGAAAGAGAGAAGATCGGAAGAGTGATGGAGAAGAGGGAAGAAACTTGAAAGGGAAAGGAAAAATTAGTTAAAAATTGTCAAAAAAGTAAATACAACTTCCTTATCATAAATTTTATAAAAGGTTATTGACTTGCTAGTAATTATTTTCTGTCATAGTACTAACCGATAAATATTATTAGTAGACCATCCTTTTTTAAAATTTTTTTCTTTTATTTAATTAATTTATTTAAAGTTAAATTTGGATTGACTCTATCAAAAATTTAAACTCTGTTTTAATTTTCACATCAACCTATTTTAGAACTTTTATTCTTTTATTTTTGACAAGAAGAGAGATTTTCAAATTATTATAAGTATAATTTTGTATATTTGTGACTTGATTTAATTTAAAAGATTAAAATTAATTTAGATTTAAAAAATGAAAATAAATTTAAATTAATGAAAGATAAATTAGTTCTTAGGATAATTTTTTTCAATAAATCAGTTCAATCAATGCTTTTGATTTAGAATTTTAAATAAAAAAATGAAATGAATTTAAAACAATGAAAGATAGATTAATTAAATATTTGAATTTTTAATATATGTGCAATGTTTTAAAATTTTTTAAGTTTAAAACTTTTTATCCAGTGCCATCTTTTATATATATATAATAAAAGAGAATATACATAGGCAAAGTAGAAGAGAGAAATCGTTATGTGGATAGCTTGAATGTAGGCCACATAGGAAACATGCCACATAGGCTTCGGACTCCATACCATCCAAAATATTTAATTTTAAAATTTAAATTGATTAATTCAAAATATTAAATTTTAAAAAATTTAATTTGATTAATTAACTAATATAGTAAAAAATGCCTTTATCCTTAAATTTCAAAATACGATTCCAATTTTCTGGCCAAAAAATTTGATATCAAATTTCAAATTATTACTTTTTTAAATTTAAGAACACATGAAATGTCACTCCTCGACCCGAAGGGGGTCAGCCACGTGGCAATCGCCGCACTATCTCGAAGTACGTGTCTGCAGCCACGCATCCGAGGCACCGTAAGGCATGAATTGAGTATCTTTGCTGCAAAACAATACTAAAATTTAATTAAAAATCATTTAATAAAATAATTAACATTAAAAGTAATACCAGTGAACTAATCTAAAAGAATACCTACGCAGCAGAAACTACAACTCCTAAGCCACCGACGCCTCCTAATGAGCCTATGATCTATTTGCTATTCTCGTATGCGGATCTGCATCCATCCACATTGGATACCGGTGAGTGACAGAGGTTCAATGAATCTCTATCAAGGGTTAGGGAGACAAGAGTAATCCAAAGCATAATAATAAAATCAATATTGTTCTTTTCAAATCTCTTTTCAAATTCTCCAAATGAGAATTTGCTTTAAAACCATTTAAATATATATACAAATAAAATGGGCTGGCCTCTATCATATTGAAGGCTCGACCTTCCGGTCGTCCGCCTCACTGTACCGAAGGCTAACTTTTTTCTTTTCTAAAATATTTTCTTTCTCTAGCCCGTTCCCTCGGTGGTGCCAATCGCTGTGGGTGGAACATAGCTACATTGAGCCCTGGCACGTTACCCTACGCTCCTCTCCCAGGGTCTTGCACTCACTGTGCCCCTCAAAAGGCGATCCACGGCTACTTGGTCGGTGGCACGCCTCTCACTCGGTCCACACGTTCCGTCTAATCGGAGTACCGAGGACCTATCAATCGCTCATCTCGCTCCCATTCTGATCAAATATCATATATATATATATATAAACATATAACATAAACATAAAACACACACATATAAATCTTCATCTTTCTTTGAAAACGTCCCACTCTCTATATGGGTATATCACCAAATAAGTGTGTGTATGTGGGTGGTGGATCCCTCGTGTTCCAAAACCTTTGAAAATCATTTTATCTTTTGAAAACATTTTACCTTAGTGGCTAGGCACTGAAATCTAAGCCACTCACAGTGCTGAGAGGTTCGTATACTCCTAAATTATCCATGTAGCTATGTCTCCGGAGCGTCGCTGCACTCGATCGTTCGGAACCCTAATATGCGAAAATTCATGTTAGCATTCATAATCAAACTATTAATGCACCTATGAAGCTCTAGTATGACCTAAGATGGTGTTTGGATGTGTTTCGGAGCTTAGAAAAGTGTACATGAAGGTCCGGGGTCAAAATCGGACACTTGTCGAAAAAATACAAAAATGCCTCTAAGGGCTATTGGGCCCCCACATGGATTAGGTCGAGTCCTGCGTGGTTTTGGGTCAAGTCCAGCGCGGGAGAATAGACAAGGAGCTTGGGAATCGGGCTCCCTCCTCGATTCTCATGCCATTAGAACTCCTTTCGACGCACAAACTTAGACAGGTGATCCTTACATCGTCCACGACACGTTTACTGAAAAAAAAAACGAGAATCACAAGCTCAAAGTTCCTAAATCTCAAATCTAAACTAGAATCTAGCTAAAAAGCTAAACCTAATTTTGAGCTTGGATCTCTCCTAGATTGATGCATGGAAATGCTTGAAAACATAGAAAACGTAGACTAAGGTGAATAGAACAACATATTAGAAACTCACCTTGATCCTTCAGTCAGTTTGTCTGGATCGGCCAAAAGTCCAAAATTGCTCTGAGAGAGCAAATGAAAGGAGAGGAAGAGAGGGAGAAGAGAAATGAGAGGGAGAGCTCAACTCCCTTTATTTATAGGCATGCTTGACACCGGGCCTACTCGGATCCCGGGTCAGACTTTATTCCCTCTTTTCAACCTCTCATGATCTCGATCCTTGGCCTAATCCACCAACCAATTCACCAATGGATTGAAAATCCATTGGCTGTGGACTTAAAAAAGTCCAATTAATTCTTCCATACATGGTTACTTATCTCATCTTCCAACTCCGTCTTATCCTAATTTTCACTTCTCTTCTTAATCAGACACATCCGGACTGACGTATTATTTAGTTAATACGCCATTTTGCACTATTCCGTTTGTATGGAAAAAGTTGGATTAGGTTCAAGTGTGTCAACTCTCCCCTCCAAAAAGATTTCGTCCTCAAAATTATCGGGGTAGCAGTGAGGACATCTAGCTTTCATTCCAAGCCTTTCTCTTGTTTTTGAATAGTGCTCATATTATTATTCGCTGTTGCGCCCTCTCGTTTCGCTGCTGGTGCTTATCAATTTGCGTTTTAATCTCTTCCGATCATTCTTCCTCGAGAACGACTTCATCGCCCTTCTGCTTTTGTTTATGAACCTCATCTTTTGCTTAGTATAGCCTACCCTTACCCATTCATGGGTTAGGCTCACTTCACTTCAATTGTGCCACTTAGAGGTTCTTCCTCCGCTTTAGCCATGTTTACTCGATCCTCTCACTTTGTCTTTGTTTTTTCCTTAAAGTTTCCCTTTAACGAGACTATCCTCTTGTTACTTCTGGGGTTCCACCCTTTTTACTCTTCTTATGAGTCTCTTTTTCTTTTCTTTATCATTGCCTCTCACTTTAAGGTCATTCTTTGACGCATTTCTCATTGTTTTGTGGTCTTATATTCATCTTTATAACCAAGATATCGGGGAAGACCTTAGGTTAACTCTCTCGCCTCCACAGCGAGGTGTACGGTGAGTTAGTTGTCTCTCCCTTATCTTGGTGTTGCTCCTCTATTTCGTTTCTTACTTCTATTCTCTTTGTTTCTGATCTTCTTCCATTCTAATACCATGGCATATGAGTCAGGCTCTTGTACACACTGACCCACTCTCGGTCATATCATATTAGAGGAAATCAGAGATCATGCCCTCTCAGCTCTCACACTCTAACTCACTCTCTGACCGCCCATCTCTATCTCGAATAAGGCCCTTGACCCATCTCATAACATCTCTCATCCCCATTGGGATGGAAAACTCTGGGTGGCCTCATGCATTCCCCAGTCATACTCTAAGTCGATCCTCTCGAGTGGTCATCATAGAAATCCTTAAGATCTCGATCTATGCCATTCCTCTTGCTTCTTAGGGCTTTATTTTGTCTTTCACTCCCTTAGAGTGTTTACTTTAGGAGGTGCTACACGTTTCTCTTTCCTACGACCTCCTTTATTCACATTAGCTTCTTTGCTAATGGTCAATTTCTTTTCGTTCATTCATCAATAGTTCTTTCTGAGGGTTTCTTTATCCCCTTTCTACCCCTTTTTTTCTTTTTACTTGCCCACAGCTTATTGTGGGGTCCACTTTTCTCTTGCATTCCCATCAATACGAGACTAAGTAAATCACGCACGTTGAAATCGTGCGGTGTCATTCTCTTAATTCTCGTATTTCCCTCTCTTAGGGTTTTTTGTCCCTCCACTTGATTTGCCCTTATCTCGAGTCTATCGCCATCCTTAGGCATTGTTTGTAGCCTTCATCATCTCCATACCCATTCCATTAGGGTTTTTAGGCTCGCTATTACCTCTTTCTGACCTTGGTTTTCGTGATTCCTCACGACTTATCCAAGGTTTCCTTTACTTAAACTTCATTCCTTCTTTTCTTTGCTTTCTTTCCTAGCTTTCTTCATCGTCCTCATCCTTCACCTTTACTTCATCTAGGTGTTAGAATTTCCTTTCTTCTCCTTATACTGGCTGTGCTTATAGAAGGTTATGAGCTTGACCAGTTCCTTTCCTTATCCCCGTACTCCTATTATTGAGTACTCGGGGTTGTCCTTGTTATTCTTCTTGTCTTTGTCCCCGCATCTCTTGCTTTTCGCATGTGGGTCTTCTTTTATTTTAGCCGTCCTCAGCTCTTGATTCCTTGATATCTTTTCTTTGTCGTCCACATTAAGGTTTATTTGTCGCGGACAACACCTTTCTCTACCATCATTCGTCTCACAATCTTGTCCGCACTTTAGCTACTTCCATTTTTCCTTAGCTCAACTTCATCTCCCACACCCTTTCTTTACTTATCATTTTTCGAGGAGGCTATCCTTAGAGTTGAGCTGCTACCCTTCAAAATATTCAACTTATCTTTCATATTCCTTAACTCCTTATTCTTAATTCCTTCTATTTCACTCTTTCATCTTGCTTTGACCTTTTTGTCTTCTCTAGTTTCAATTATCACCTTATTTACCCTTATTCTTTCTTTGACTCTTACTTAAGTCAATCCATTTTCTTCTTTCTTTGTGTTTGATTATTCTTAAAATTCCATCATCATCATTATTACCGTCCTCATCATCCTTTCACCTTTGTTTACTCTACCATGCTTTGATATCTTCATTCCTTTGTCTATCTTTTCTTCCCTTTTATTCATTCTTTACTTGTATCATTAGGGTAGACAAGCAGCATAAAGCTTACTACCAGTCATTCTTTAGGATACAAGCACCCCTATCCACTCGCTTCCTTCAAGTGTTTCTTCTCTTATCCTTTTTTCCAATTTTTTTCTTTTTATCTAACCTTCTTATCTCTTCTTTATGACTTAAATAGTTGAGGGTTTTCCTTTCCTTTCATTGACTCACATTGTTAACCCCTTTTTGCTTAGCAGTTCTGGCCTCCAATCATCCTTATTTATTCTTTCTTTTCTTTGACCTATTCGTAGTATGATGTAGTGCCTTGGCTTGACTCAAATTTGGGGTTCATTATGTTCGACTTTCTTTAGCTAATATCCGTTTCTAAGTCTTTTATTCGATATTTGCATCACTAGGTTGTTCTTAATCCTCTTTGTAGGCCTTTTTAATCCCTTTTTTATTCACTTTCTTTAACCTATCCCTGGGTTATCTACCTAGGTTTTGTCTCAAATCCTAATTTCTTACTCTTACTCTTTACTAATTCTACCTAGTCATTTTGGGGTTACTAACCTATGGTTCATTACGAAACTAGTACCAATTAAGGTTAAAATTTTCTAAGGTGTGTTATGCTTTTCTCTTTTATTGCTCTATTCCTAGTTAGCCTATACTTAGTTCATCAATTGAACTAAGTTTCTCTTTCTTCTTAGGCCTTATTCATATCTGATTAGCCTAGAATTTTCTTTTACCTAGAGTTTTATGCTTTCTTCCTTTATTAAGGAAGCTTCCGCACTACATCATGACATCTCTTTTATCCTTTGTTTAAAGGTTTGTTTTTCTTTTCTTTTCCACTTCTTCTCTCTCACTAGTTCTTATGATGATGTCATCACAACTTTGGAGAAAGTTCTCTCCATGCCATGCATTTGCATGCATGCAGGCATTTCCATCATTGTCATGCATTCTACTCTCTTCGCTTGCTTATTTCCCATTGACCTTGTCATGGTCTTTTCTTATTATCCTTTGAAGGTCTCCTCCTTTTTACTCTTATTATCAACCAATGATAAGGGGTTTATTACTTACTAACCCCTTAAGTGTGGATATTTCTAGCTTATCTTTCTCCTTATTTCGTTTCCTCTATCTCCACTTCCTTTCTTCTGACATTGGTATCCAATGGTCAGACAAGTAGTAATGGACTACTACTCGTTGACCATTTGGATGTGCTTTCTTTTCATCCTTTCCTCATTCTGCTTCTTAGTTTCCTTTAGCATTGGGATCTAAGGCTAAATGCACAGTGTAGGGTCCGTTACGCATCCATCATACGGATATAAGGTCTCTTTCCGTTCCTCATTCTCCATCTTGTCATCCTTGCCTTATTCCTCCTCATCGTTTCCCAAGAATGGCTTCTCTCTTGATTCTCTTTCCTTACTATCCTTTTTCCATTTTTGAGTCCATTAGGATTTTCTTTTATCAATTCTCATCGCACTCTCAAGTGACTCTCCTTTAACTCACTTCTCGTGATCTTGGGCTCACTCGACCTTTTTCAATTTCCTTGGAAGATCTTTCTCGAGTGACTCTCTCCCGAGATCTACGCTTGAATAGCTTAGGAAGTGAGGGTATCTGATGGACTCACTGGGGGTCAAGTTGTTCTCTTCTTGAAGTGTTCCACTTTCGCCGCACTTCCTCTCCAGACCTACACACCAATGGTGGAGAAATGAGGAAGTTGGCTAGCCTTTTACTACAGCCTCTCTTAATTTCTACTCATTCCGGGAGCATTCTTCAGGCAATCTATGGGCTCATCCGTCCAGATTTGCTAACCTATGGGCTCATCCCTCTAGGCTTACAACGGTTTTGGGTCAAGCCCAACTACCTCAGGTATCGCCCTTAGGCCTTCTAGTGCTAGCGTGTTGCAGCACCCCTCGAACCCTAATCGCCAAAGGTTTTGTTGCTCTCAAGAGTACACCTCTCGCCAACTTGACTGAGAGGGGGCTAATTTGTCCCATGTGGGCTCTTCGGCGATCTCTTCACTTCGCCTTCTAGTCACTTTTTCTTTTTGAACTTCCCTTCAACATCTGCCCATGATTAGTGCAGAGAGTGAGAGAAGTTGATTTGCATCATGCACGTTCTTCCTCGACCTCTACACTTGGTTAGCTCTTCCTTGGCATCACTTTTTTTTTCCTTCCATTTGTTGCTTTATGAGGTCCACTCTACTCCTGTATCCCTGTGCTCGGATGCTTTATCTCACGTCCAGAGGTTTTGGTCAACCTTATCCTCCGTGATCTCGTATCTCTTCGATTTCTTTCGTCCTAACCCGACTCTCTCCCCTAGTCTACACACCAATGATGTATAAAGCGAGAGAATTGGGTTAGCCATCGTGCACATCGGGGCCATCGTTGCTTATTGCAACGCTCTTATTACTTCGCTTCTATCGAGACGTTTTACCGCTCCGACGATAAATGATATGACGTGAAAAATATTTGAGACTAAACAGTCTAAAAACAAATGGAGTCGCCACTAACCTTTTATTTGAATAGGTGTGGTTAGTCACTTACTTATTAAACTCAACGTAAATCTAGAAAGGTTACGTCAAGTTAAGGAAAGAAATTGGTCTACGAAAAAGATTTTAGGTTCGTGAGTCGGTTACGCTTGGGGAAGGATTACCACCCCCAAGACGCCCGGAAATCGGTACCACAAAAGTCTTAAAATATTTTACTTAGAAAATGATAATAAAATGTTTTAAAATCATTTAAAAAAAACATAATTTTAAATGTCAGAATAAATATTCCTTTTAATGTAGGATAAACATCCCATTAGAAAAGTTAATTTCAAAATTTAAAGATCTAATGTCGGAATGAATATTCCTTTTAATGTGAAAATCCATAGCCCAATTTTGAATTTGAAGAAATTTCCTGCTTAGAATGGAGATTCTAAATAGGAATAAATATTCTTCAAAAATCAAAGTCAAATTTAAAAATGAGGATAAATATCCTTTTGAAAAACAAAGGTTTAATTTTAATTTTAGAAAGTCTCAATTATGAGAATATTAATTGAAACCTTCTAGAAAACATTGTACAAAAAGGTTGGGATAAACATCATCAAATTCATGCTTTGAAATTTATATTAAGAGACTTTAATTATGATTATTTAAATTAAAATCTCTTAGAAAGATTTAACTTTAAAACAGTGTTGGAAAAATATTCCTTTTAATTTGTTGAAGGGAATAATTTGACAAAAATTTAGTTTAGTAAGAAAACCTTAGTAGATTAATAAATTAAGACCTTTCAAAAAATGAATGTCCTTTTTATCAAATAAAACTGATTTTTTTAAAAAAGAATTTTAAAGATTTAAAGAATAAACATTCCTTTTATTGGAGTTAAAATACATTTTGATAAAAATGAAATTTACTTGAAGGGTCTTAATTAATTAAATGTACTAAAGTTCTCCCAAAAAGGTATTTTGGAAAATTAAAAAAAAAAGGTCAAAAGAAAATAAATATTCCCTTTCAAAGAAATAAAAATAAGAAAAGAAATTTTAAAAGTGATTTTTTTTAACAAAACTTGAATTAATTTGAGAGGCCTTAACTATAATTGGGTAGTTAAGATTTCTCAAAAATATTCTAAGACATGTTTTGAAATTAATGTTGGAATAAACATTCCTTTTAATTTAATTGGGCCTCTTAAACAAGAGATTTTCTTAAAATGAAATAAAAATAAAACATAAAAGTAAAAATAAAATAAATAAAAATAAAAGATTTTGGAATTAACATTCCTTTTTGTAAAAAAGAAAAAAAAATTTTTTGAGTTCATTCGCAAATTTTAAGAAATTAAAGAAAATCATAAACATGATGCATGCTTTTTATGAAAATTACATGAAAAACATATTTTTTTTATTTTGAAGGGATGAAAAATTCTTCCGGGCCCGATCGGACTCCCGATTAGACACCGAGAAAACATCTCATCGGAGAAAACCTTTAGAAACCTCAGACTCCCGAGGCATCTTTCGGTTACCCTATGCATATGAATTTTTGAAAACCAATGTTCTAAATTTAATCATGTACGAATGGGACAAGGAAACATGGGTTAGTATATACATACACAATTAATTACACAATATGATATGGTAAAGTAAATAGGACATGGAAATTTAAAATCAATTTTTTTTAAGATCAAATTGCATGGCAACTAATTTAACACATACAAGCAAGCCTAACTTAAACAAATACATATTCATGGTCAAAGGTATAATATCATGCAAAATTTAATTCATAATTGAATAAACACATATACAGGGGTAAAAAGGTAATTTTTCAATCAAGGTTAAATTTTAAATTAAGCATACATATGAGGGCAAAAAGATAATTTAATGCAAGATATAATTTCTACTTAAGCAAAAAATACATGCAAAGGCAAAAAAGGGTAATTTTACATACAAGATTAAATTTTTAATTAAAAAGCATACATAAAAGGGCAAAACAGTAATTTAACACATGATATAATTACTAATTAATCTAACATATCCATAAGGGCAAAGAGGTAATTTTATATGTAAGCATAAATTTTTATATTAGACAAAACACAAATTCAAGGGTAAAAAGATAATTTCTATGATAAAAAAAATTTTAAAATCTTAAACTAAATATGCATTTATATAAGCTTAAAAATTCAATTTTTTATAAAAAAAAAAAGAGATTATTTCTATTTAAATAAAAATAACAAAAAATAAAATAAACTTAAAGATTCAATTTTTATTAACCAAGTTTTCATTTTAAATCAAGCTAAAATATCCACAAGCAAAAAGGTGCAATTTTTAATCCTAAGCTTAACATTTAACTAGGCAAACAAGTTAATCAACTTAAAGTTATGATCTTTATAATCAAGATTATATTTTTAATCAAACAAGAATGTGAATATAAGCTCAAAAATACAATCTTTAATCAAGATTAAGACTTTTAACTAAGCAAACACATGGAATGGGTAAAGCAAGTTTGAAAAATAATAAACAAGAATACAAAACAATGAAAGTTAAGGACTTTTTGCATAATCATGTAAATAATTGAGAGAAATGGCACATTAACACAAAAAACAACATAAAATAAATAAGCAAGTAAAAAAAAATCATCCTGAATATATTAGAAGCATATATTAAACTAAGCAAATTATTTAGCAATATACAAAAGCTTTATAAATCATAAACATCATCATAAAAAAGAAAGTTAACACTTTATATACAAATTTAACAAGACAAAACAAGAATATTGTATTTAAAGTAAAAAGAAATGATTTTGAAAATAAAGCTAAGAACTTTACCTAAAACCAAAACAAAAAAAGGAAAAGGTAATAATGGCTTTGTGGAGAGGAGAATGGCTAAAAATTGATGAACAGCAAGCCTTTTTCTCTATTTTCTCTAGCCAATCTGTTTAAAATAAATCACGAAGAAGAAGAAGAAATTTCCTCCCTTTCTTCTCGGATTCTCTTTCTCTCTTCTCCTCTCTCTATTTTTTTTATGTGCTTGAAGAGAAATGCTGAAGCTATGTTTGAGGAAAAATGCTCCAGCCTTCTTTGTGCTCTCTGTTTTTTCTTTTTCCTCGTTTGAAAAAAAATGCTGAAGCTCTTTTTTTTTTGCTCTCTCCTTCTCTTTGTTTCTTCTTTTTCTGTTTTTCCAAGAAGGCTCCTGCTTTCCGCTGTGCTCTCTCCCTTTTTATTGAGACTGGCTTCCTTCCCCAAACAAAACCCCCGGAACAGGGAGCCAAAAGCCGACTAATGACCTCCCCAAAACACGGAGCCGAAACCCAAATAACAATGACCCTCAAAGATAAAAAAAAAATTCCGAAATGGCCCACCTCTTACTTTCTGCGGAATAGCCGTTGCATGGCTTCGTTGTATCGTTGCAAATGAGCTGAAGTGTTGTTAGCGTTGGCGTGGAATCGGGTTTGTGATTTTAGGACTGCAAGCATGCCTGAATTCACCTCGGCTCCTTGTAATAACTTCATCTAATATCTGAGCATCCCCTGCGTTGGATGCTCTATGTCCCAGCTCTGTCTCTGTGGCAAGATTAAACGGTAAAGCCGGTGACTCTTCATACTCTGCAGCATCCAAATCATAAAGATGTGCCCCTTTGAAAAACTTGGGCAGGAAGTATTGTCTTACAGGAACTAAAAGCATGATCATCAAAGGAAACATGACCCCGGCGATAGGAACCCAAGTTAAACCAAAACATACAAGCAGATAAGCAGTTTGGAAAATCGTGAATAAAGCAATTGCCTTGAATGGAACAGTCTCCACAAAGGTTGCATGCTGGTGCTCGAGGACTTTATATCTTCTGCTTGGTGTGGTGAAGAGCAATAAAATCCTTTCCCAAAATTGGTTACCGGGTAAGCTTTCTATAGCCATGAAGGCAAAGTAACCCCAGAGGACCGAAGTTGGGATCTTTTTAAGGATGGGCATTGCTGCAACACATCCTCCAACCATAGTGGCTTGAAACAAGTTGTTTAAACGCTGTTCTTTCACTTCAATTGGCAACAGGTCATCAATATCTTTCTCAATATCAAATAAAGTCTCATCAACGCTTGGTTGTTGAGCCTTTTTTTTTCTTTCATTTTACCAGCACTCTGTTGTTGTTGCTGTCATCGCGATCCCTCTTCCTTACGTCGCTGCTGCTGCCACTTTGTTCATCTTTTGAATTTTGGTTATGGATTTGATGTTCTTGCTGCTGTTGCTGTAGCTGTAGCTATAGCTCGGCTAGTCCAAAGCAGGGTAATAGTTCATAATAGTTGCGGTTTACTTTACACTACATTTATGGCAATCTTCATTCCAGACTCACAGTGGCCAGCAGCGTTGCAGATGAAGAAGTTTAGTCCCTTGGCCAGTTTTACCTGATCGTTCCCTGAGCTGTACACTTTTGCACCTGTCGGCGTGGTGCAGTTGGTGTAAGCTGCCCTATTCACGGCCACCACATTGTGGATAGTTGCATCGTAGTTGAACACAAGCACGTCACCAGCCCTAAAGCACTTGCCTTTGGTCCAACTAGCCATGTTGAAAGTCCAACCGCCGGAGTCTCCAACGGTGTAAGTTGCTGCACCAACATTTTCCAAGCAAACCAGAAAGCATAGCAGAATTATTGCAGCTGTGAGTTTGGCTAGACTTGCACCGCCCCTTCCCTGCGCCATGTTTGAGAAAAGCTTGAACTATACCTGATGAACCTGTTAGTTTTGAGATTAGAAACCTGTTTCAGTACTGGGTGAGGTTGAGCCCTGGAAGGAGTATCTAAGCTATACAATAAAGGGATGAACGACTTCAGTGAGGATATCTCTCTCAGTTTTCATGTAATCCACATGGTTCTTTTTTTATGACAGTATCTTTCCTCATAACTTTCATAGCAAAAATCCCATCACCTTCACCTTCCTCATCGCCATTCCTTCCTTTTTTTTTTACTTGAAAAACTTTCCCAAAAGCTCCTATTCCAACTACTCTCATAATCTCAAAATCCTCTGGCTCAATCTTCTTCTTCTTTGCTTATTCATCATCTTCAGCTTCAGCTGCTTCAACTTCAGCTTCTGTTTCAGTTTCTTGGATTTCTTGGATTTCCAGGAATGGGAGGGAAGAAGAGAGGACGTAACGAGGAGAAGGGGATGGTTGTTGTTGCGGGTGGTTACTGCTATGATGCGCTGTTGCTGCTGCATCCGGTGCTGCTGATGGTGAGTTCTTGCCTTGCTGAGATGACAAACTAGATGCTTGGCCACCTTTGTTGCCAGTAGCGGTGGAGAATTGGTCCTTGGGCCACCACCAGCACTCCTGGATTTTGAATGTTGTTGGAGAGCCAACCATCATCGAAGGAAATGGGGACGGAGTGCTACTAGGAGGTCGTTGATCAGAATTCTTCCATTAAGGAGATTGCGTTGGACTACTGCAGCGGCCCTGGAACAGTGGCGTGGCTGCTTTGCTGATGCTATAGCAGCTGTGGAGCGGTGAAGAGAGGACCGGATCATTTTCTCTTTTGCATGGTAGTGGGCCCTTGTTAATTTAGCTTTTGATATGTATTATATGTATATATACATGTATATATATATACATATTTAAATATATGTATACATCTATGAATATATATCCATATAAATATACATTTATATATATATATACATAAATATATATGTATATATATCTATGTACATATATAGAAATATATATTTATAAATATACATATACATATAAATATATATATATACACACATATATATGTATATAGATTACATCGTAATCGAGTTGACTCGGTCGATTTTTTCATGGCTTTCCCTTTGCATGATGACTGAATTGATTTGGCGCTTTGGCTTCCCGGTTTCAGGTCCAAAATTGCCTGCAAATTAACGGGATGAAATTAGAATTAGATAAAGTAAAATAAAGTAATAGGAATAAACAAAATTAAACTAAACTTAAAAAGGAAAAATAAAATTTGAAATGATTAATTAATTAATTGACTAATTAGTTAATTAATTAATTAAAATTAAAAAAAATAAGTGTCTACAGCTTCCTCCCAACTTCTACACTTTACAAGTGTAAACAATGGGAGAAATAGTAGCTGGGTCGGGTCTATAAGTCAAACTCGCTCCTCCACTAGCGAGTCTCGATATCCACTACTTTAAAGATTGGACGTCGAACCAGTTTCCTTCACTGATGTGCCTTTGAGTAGGCTATCTGGGGAGTTGGACGAGATATTACCTATCTCGTCATCTTAAGGGACTTACTATCCCTTGTTTGGTTTGGCTATCGAGTTGGAGGGACATTAGAAGCTGAAAAATTGATCTTAGGGGATTTCTCAGAAAACTCACACTACTTTCATGAATCTCAAGAAAAGGTGGTCGTGGAGTCATCTCACCTAAAGACCACACTTGAGTACTCAATATGGTGGCTTGCTACTAAAGAAGGTATTCTAAAAGTAGGTTTAGGTATTCATGATGCGTTCAAGTGATCACATACTCGAACTCTAAAGTTTTAAACCTAAGTGATCCACTAGTTTTGAAAACGTTTGAAAACACTTTATAACTTTTGAAAACAGTTAGAATCGTTTAACATGGCTCTGATACCAATCAAATTGTCACGCTCCAACCCGAAGGGGGTCAGCCACGTGACAACCACTGCGCTATCTCAAAATACGTTTCTGCAGCCACGCATATGAGGCACCGCAAGGCATGAATTGAGTATCTTCACCGCAAAACAATACAAAAATTTAATTAGAAATCATTTAATAAAATAATTGACTTTAAAAGTAATACTAGTAAATTAATTCAAAAGAATACCTACGCAACAGAAACTATTCCTCCTAAAGCATCGATGCTTCCTAGTGAGCCTCTGATCTATCTGCTATCCTCGTACATGGATCTGCATCCATCCATATTGGATACAGGTGAGTGACAGAGGTTTAATTAATCTTCATCAGGGGTTAGGAAGCCAGGGGTAATCTAAAGCATAACAATAAAATAAATATTATTCTTTTTAACTCTCTTTTCAAATTCTCCAAATGAGAATTTGCTTTAAAACTTTTTAAATATATATACAAATAAAATGGGCTGGCCTCTATCATACTGAAGGCTCGACCCACTGGTCGTATGCCTCACTGCATCGAGGGCTAACTTTTTTCTTTTCTAAAACATTATCTTTCTCTAGCCTGTTTCCTCAGTGGTGCCAATCGCTGTGGGTCGAACACAGCTACATCGAGCCTTGGCGAGTTACTCTACATGCCTCTCCCAAGGTCTCGCACTCACCGTGCTCCTCAAAAGGCGATCCACGGCTACTTGTTCGGTGGCACGCCTCTCACTCGGTCCACATGCTCCCTCCAATCGGAGTACCGAGGACCTCTCAATCGCTCATCTCGCTCCCATCCTCATTAAATATCTTATATATATATATAAACATATAACATAAACATAAATACACACAGATAAATCTTTATATTTCTTTGAAAACATCCCACACTTTACGTGGGCATATCACCAAATAAGTGTGTGTGTGGGCGGTGGATCCCCTGTGTCCCAAAACCTTTGAAAATCACTTTATCTTTTGAAAACATTTTACCCTAGTGGCTAGGCACTGAAATCTAAGCCACTCTCAGTGCTGGGAGGTTCGTATACTCCCAAATGATCCACGTAGCTACGTCTCCGGAGTGTCGTTGCACTCGATCGTTCGGAACCCTAATACATGAAAATTCGTGTTAGCATTCATAATCAAACTATGAATGCACCTATGAGGCTCTAGTATGACCTAAGGTGGTGTTTGGATGTGTTTCGGGGCTCAGAAAAGTGTCCGGGAAGGTCAGGAGACAAAATCGGACACTTGACAAAAAATTACAAAAATGCCCCTAAGGGCTATTGGGCCCCCACACGAACTAGGTTGAGTCTCGTGTGGTTTTAGGCCAAGTGCCACATGGGACTTGGTTGCCAGCCCACTCCCACGTGGGAGTGGGTGGACTCCTGTGTGGTTTTGGGCCACTCCCACGCGAGAGATGAGACAAGGAGCTTGGGAATTGAGCTCCCTCCTTGATTCTCGTGCCATTGGACCTCCTTTCGATGCGTAAACTTAGACATGTGATCCTCACGTCGTCCACAACACGTTTACAAAAAAAAACGAAGAATCACAAGCTCAAAGTTCTTAGATTTCAAATCTAAACAGAATCTAGCTAAAAAGCTAAACCTAACTTTGAGCTTGGATCTCTCCTAGACCGATACATGGAAATGTGTGAAAACATAGAAAAATGTAGATTAAAGTAGAACAATACATTAGAAACTCACCTTGATCCTTCAGTCGGTTTGTACAGATCGGCCAAAAGTCCAAAATTGCTTCGAGAGAGCAAATGAGAGGAGAGGAAGAGAGAGAGAAGAGAAATGAGAGGGGGAGAGCTCAACTCCTCCTATTTAAGGCAAGCCCGACACCGTGTAACACCTGCTCCGCAAATTTTACAATTGCCGGCTTCATGAATTTCATGTCAGTAGATAGTACTATGCATTCCATAATTTAGAGTATGGAAAATGTTATAGTGTAAGATGGGTAGTTAGGAAATTTGGTGAAAAATGCGGGAAAAGTTCGAACTAGTATAGTTTACAAATGGTGAGGAATTTGAAAATTTTGTGACGTGTAAAATAACTCAACAGGGCCTGAAAAATAAATTGGGACAGTGTATAAGGTTTAGGACTGACTAGGGACATAAGTGGAAATTTTTAAATTTTCAGGGGCAGATTTATCCATGGGGGCAAAATGATCATTTTGTCATAAAGATTATTTTGGTCATGTGCATGTGGCCATATTTAAAGGCCATGGCCGGCCATGCTTGGGAGAATTCAAGAAGATTCTCCAAATTTCTCCACACTTCTCCCATTTTCTCCATCTTTTCTCCATTTCTACCAAGTTTTCTCTCACCTTGATTTCTCCTAGTTTAATCCATCAAAACCCCTTCAAGTTTATAGTCAAATTGAAGCTCTCAACAAGCCCATCAATAGCCCTCTATCAATTTTGAGGAATTTGAGCTTGGTTGAAAGCAATTTGAAGAAGAAAAATTAGGGTTCATGTTGAAGTTGCAAAAATCATAAGGTAAGCATACCTAATTTTGAGTTATGTTTTAGTGTAAAATGTGAATTTTATTTGTGAAATTTAGGAAGAAAAGAATGATGCTGCTACGAAATTTTGATTCATGAAATATGTGCGTTAAAAGAATTCATAAGTTGAATTAAATTAGTGTGGGAGAATTAAATTGCTAGGATTTGATTTTTGAATGAATTAAAGAAGGAATTTACAATATATATATATATATATATGGGTGCCGAAAATCTTAAAAGAGAATATTGTTATTCCCAATTTGCAAGATTTAATTAGTTTAATTATATTTTTGGAGTAGTTTAAGTGTAAATATGAAGATAGAAATTTTAGAGATGAACAAATACCAATTTGATGAAATTAGGGATATTTACCGAAAATTTGAAGTAAAATTGTATGGGAGATTTTATGAAATTGAATGGAAGTTGATGAAGGAGAAATATATGGGTTAATTAGGGAGAAAGAAGAAATCAAGGAAAATTTGTAATTGCTCTTGCATCTCATGCATTCCATACATATAGATTAGAAATTGTGTAATGTTTAGCAATCCATACTTGAACATCGAAATATATCCAACATTCGATGCTGTATCTAGGCACTGCACAAATCAAAGGAAAACAAACTGCAGTCGAGGATTAAGAACACATCAATCGCCAAGAACAATGAGTGGATGATTAAACTCAAAATTTGCCTTTATACTTTATTTAATATTTTTGGATTTAATGCTTTGATTTGCTTGGAATTCTTAAACTAAAGTATTGATGAGTGGATTATGAGATTTTATGAAATATTACTATGCGAAGATGAAATTTATTTCTTAACTTATGGACTGAGAAAGGAACTTGTGTTTTGGAAAACGTTGATGCTAGAATTTTGTGTGATGAAATGATATTGTGCAAAGGTCATCTAGGTCGTAAGCTTGTTACTCGCGATAGCCCCTGGAGGGGAATTTATCGTTACTGCAGTAACTAAGTAGCTCGCGGACCACCTTTTGAGGGGCGTGGGTGAGTGTGGTTTAGCCTTGGATGGGAGGTGCGGAGGGAAACCCACAAGGCATTTGTGAGTTCATTTTGCGGCACTGTCGAGCAGGATGGAACTCAGTTACCCAGTGTCAACCTCGGGCCAAGGCAACAACTTGGGTAGAGAAATTGATGAATAGTATCTTCGACCCATGAGCCTATTTTCTGGAAATCTCTTTTCCTAATGATTCATTTAGATCATTTTGAATATTTCGAATTATCAATGTATTTGAACTTATCCTTATTTCTGGTGAACTTCAATATTAAGCTTAACGTTACTATCGGTTATCCACTCACTAAGTACGTAGTACTCATCCGTATTTTTAATAAAACCATTTTCAAGCAGTAGACGTTCTCCACGTTAGTAGGAATGTTGTGGTGGCACAAAAGTCCCATACCTAGGAAGAGTTTGACCAAGGAGGTAAAAAGTCACCTTTTGTGTAATATTTTTCAAAAATTCATGTAGGTCCCACCGAGGGTATATATGACTTTCAAACTATCCAGTTATCTCCATTAGTGCGTCCTATAATATTTGAAACTGTTGTGGTAATTTTCTAAATACTATAAGTCTGGGAAAATATTGTAGAAAATTATGCCGTAGAACCAAGTGGCATTTTCATAAATTTGTGCATGTTTGCAACTCGAATTTTTATCTCACTAATTGTTGTTATATTTTTGCACCAAGTAATCCTATGTTCTTATAAACTGTTGAAACTTGAAAACTGCCTAGTTGCTACGTGAAAATAAAATGTAAAATTACCATTTTAGCCTTGCGAATCTTTGGAGTGTATTCCAACGCAGTAGAATGCACTTCAAGGATTCATGGCGGTTGTTATGTGCTAGATTACGGTGTCGGGGCATGACACACCGGACCTACTCGGATCTCGGGTCAGACTTTATTCCCTCTTTTCAACAGCTCATGATCTCGATCCTTGGCCTAATCCACTGACCAATTCACCAATGGATATCCAATCCATTGGCTATGGACTTAAAGAAGTCCATTTAATGCTTCCATGTATGGTTACTTATCTCATCTTCCAACTCCATCTTATCCTAATTTTCACTTCTCTTCTTAATTAGACACATCCGGACCAACGTATTATTGAGTTAATACGCTGTCTTACACTATTACATTTGTGCTGAAAAGTTGGATTAGGTTCTGGTGTGTCATGAAAGATCAATCGGATAATAAATGAAAAATATTGAAAACTAATAATAATCCTTAAATTTTAAAATATTATTCCAATTTTCTAGCAAAAAACTTGATTTCAAATTATTATTACTTTTTAAATTTAAGAGAAAATAAAATAATATAATAATATCATTTTGAAAATTAATAATAATAAAACTATTAAAAAATGATTTAAATAAATATTCTATCTATAATGTCTAGTACTAGATTTACCTAGTTTGGAGCCATAGATTAATATGATGAAAGTTTTTACACTTATTATATGTATAAATGTATTTTTAGTAATAATAAGAACAACTTTTACGTAGTGAAATTTTTTCCATTTTAAAGAATTAGGCTTCTAAACATCTAAGACAAATTTTGACCTAAAAGGTAAAAGTCAATCTTTTTGTAGCATTTTTCAAAAATTTCATACATCTCATCGAGGGTATATGCCCAGTTATCTTCCTTACTATGTCTAAGAATATTTGAAGCTATCATGTCATTTTTCTGAACATCCTAAGTTGGCGAAAAAAATTACAGAAAAGAATGTCGCAATGCCCGATGGCATTTTCGTAAATATTAACAAAATTAAAAATTAAAATTTTTTGCATTGAAAATGATTTTTCCCACAGTGTTGGAGAATTCCACACTGTTGAAACTTGAAAACTGCCTAGTTGCTGCATAAAAATCTAATGTACAATTACTATTTTACCCTTGAGAAACCTTGAAGTGTATTTTAAAACCATAGGATGTATTTTCCTAAATTGCCTAGTTAGCTAATTATGTTTGACTAGTTGACACTCCTTTTCATGAAGTGACCTGATTTCAAATTAATTTCATAAGATTCCTAATTCAATAATTTCTTTCATGGGACATATTGAGAATTAAAAAAAATTAATGGAAGGTATTTTTGTCATTGAACGAAAGTCTTGATGTTTTAGAGAAGACAAGACTTTTCAAGACAAAAAATTTTTTGGTCTTCTCCCTTTTCTTTTTGTTCTGGCCAAATCTTACCCATTCATTTTTCTTCCCCTACTTTCTTTCACCAACGCCAAATTCTTCCAATTCCTTCTATTTCCAAATCCACTTTCTTCACCAAAATTCTCCATCAAGTTTTTCCAACCAAGAAAATCTCTACCAAACCTACAAACTAAATATTTCATTGAAGAATTTCAAGGGTTAACTTTCAAGTTTCTTCAAGCAAATTCAATTTCACTTCTTCAAAGGTTCCAAGAAATTTTCTTCTCTTTTCTTCTTCCTTTGAACTAGATATGCAAATTTCCTTTAAAAGCTTTTATTTTGTAAATTTTATTCATGCATATTTAAAATAGTTTATGACTCGAAAACCCTAGGATATTTTAATTAATAAAATTATGAGATAAATGTCAGAGTTGTGTCCCGTAGGACCACACAACCCTATGGGTAGCTCGCTCTTGGGCTGCTTGCCCACCACGACAACTACCAAGCCTGCCGCTGTTGGACCGCAGCCCACCACGCACAGGCCCACTCGAAGGTATTATCCCCAGGCCTAGGCATTCGTGCATTGGTACCCCGTTTCGAACCATGGCCACCAAAGGGTTTTGTTGTCCCGCTGGACATGCCTCTTACCATCTAAGTTGTTACGCCCCGACTTGCTCGGGTCGGCCACGTGGCAACCGCCGTGCTGCCTCGAAGTATGTGCCGGCTGGTCATGCACCAGAAGCACCGCAAGGCATTAAAATGGATACCATTACTGCAAAACAACTAAAACTTTAATTAAAAATCTTTTAATAAAATAATAAACTTAAAAGTAATACCAGTGGATTAAATTAAAGGAATACCTACGGAACGGAAATCGCTAAGCCTAGGCCACTGACGCCTCCTAATGAGCCTCTGTTCTATTTGCTGACCCTGTACGCGAATCTGCATCCATCCACATTGGATACAGGTGAGTGACAAAGGTTCAATGAATCTCCATTAGGGTTAGGGAAAACAGGGGTAATCCAAAATAAAATAAAATAAAAATAAAAATAAAATAAATAACTTTGTTTTCAAAATCTCTTTTATAATTATCCAAACGAGAATTTGATTTAAAACCTTTAAAATAAATATATACTAAACGGGCTAGAATCTAATACACTGAAGGCACGACTGACCGGTTGTATGCCTTACTGCACCGAGGGCTATCTCTTTTCTTTTTAAATACATTTACACAATTTCTCTTTCTCTAGCCCGTTCCCTCGGTGGTGCCCATCGCTGTGGTAGAACATAGCTACCTCAGACCTGGCGAGTCTCCCTTCGCGCCTCTCTACTCCAGGCCATCATATTCTCCGTGCCCCTTCAAAAAGACGGTCCACGGGAACCTCACCGGCATGCCTCTCACTCGGTCTACACACTCTTTCATATCGGAGCACCAAGGATATCTCTCAATCACTCATCTCGCATCCCATCCATATATTTCTCATATATATATATTTAAAACATGTAAACACACACACAAGCCTTTATGTTTCTTTAAAATCATCCTATCCTCTAAGGGGGTGTATCACAAAATTAAAAGTGTGTGTGGTGGTTTACCCTTATCCCAAAACTTTTGTAAAACCTTTAAAAACAATTTATCTTTTGAAAACGTTTTGCCCTAGTGGCTAGGCACTAAAATCTAAACCATTCACAGTATTGGGAGGTTTGTATACTCCGAAGCGCTCCATGTAGCTTAACCTTCGGAGCATCGTCGCACTTGATCCAACTGGAGCCTGGGTACACGGAAATACGTTAGCATTTATAATTAAACTATGAATGCACCTATGAGGCTCTAACATAACTTAAGACTGGGCTTGAATGTGATTTGGGGCTTAGAAAAGTGTCCGGAAAGTTTCGGGGCTAAAATTGGACTCTAGGCAAGAAATTACCAAAATGCCCCGGGGGCCTGTGGGCCCCACACCCAGACTGGGCTGGGCCCCACTCGGGCTGGGCCAAGTTCTATGCTAATTAGGCCCAAAAAACACTCCACGAGATATTTTTATATTATAATAATATAATATATAAATATCTAAGATATATTAATATAATATAAAAATATCTTAAAATATATTAATATAATATAAAAATATCTAAATAGGGGCTCGATCGGCCTATTTCTCGGCTGGTCTCTCCCCCGGTTTTTGCATTCGTTTCTCCTCCTTTTGACTTACAAACTTAGACAAGTGATCCTCATGGCATCCATGACGGATCTGCCGAGGTAGAAACGAGAAATACCAGTCAAATTTTAGCAAAACCGATATTTAGCCTAAATTGACTAAATCTCCAATTTGCTCTCACCCAGTGCACGAAAATGCGTGAAAACGGAGTATGACGTAGACTAAGGTGAGTACTATAACATACTAAAAACTTACCTTATTTCACTGGCCCGATATCCGTAGATTTGAGTTTAAAAATTAAACCGGTCAAAAACTAAAAACTCATATCTACGCTAAACCGATGTATGGAAATACATGCAAACTTAATATGACATAGATCGAGGTGAGTCGAATGACATATTAGAAACTCACATTGTTCTGACTGCCGGATTGTCTGGATCTGCCAAAAGTCCAAAATGTCTCCGTTTGGCTCTAAAGAGAAAAAGAAAGAAAAAGAACAAGAGAAATGAGAAAAGCTTCGGCTTTCCTCTATTTATAGAGGAGCCCGACACCGGGTCTACTCGGGCTCTGGGTCAAACTTTTTCCCATTTTTCAACTTTCTTCTATTTTTACCTGTTGGCTAAATCCTTTGATTACTTGCACCAACGGGGCCCATAATAAATTTCTAGGGATTTAATTGGAGGTCTTTTTGGCATTTACTAATTTCACTGCACGGTTAATTACTTTACTTCCAATTCCGTCTTATCCTAATTTGAACTTCTCTTCTTAATTAGACACATTTGGACCGATGTATTGTTCACTTAATACGCCGTCTTACACTATTTCATTTGTATGAAAAAGTTATATTAGGTCCGGGTGTGTCAGTAAATTAGTAATTTGTATTCTTAGATGCTTAATTGAAATTACAAATATCTAATTTAATGAAAGATTCCTTAAATAGGGCTATTATCTAGTTAGATGAATTTATGTAGTAAAATACTACCTAGAGGAAATATGGTATTTTACTAAAGAGCCTTAACATTTTATTTCATGGATAATAAATTGATTGAATTAGGAAGAAATATGAACCAAGACATTGATAAGAAAAATTGTAAAATTCGTAGTTATAGAGTAAATCCACTTTATGCCACAATATGATCCCTTTCGACTAGTAGAGTATGAAGATTCAATTGGATAAAATTCAAGACTTGTATAAGTCATAAATGAATGACAAATTAATATAGATAGTGACTAGGATTTTTTGCAAGTGTACGAAATCAAGTAATATAGCTCTCAGAGTATTCTAAGATGTTGATCCCACGAGGATAACTTAATTGCTAAGCTCCAATTCTAGCAAGTTCATAAAAGAAACAAGGGAAATATGATGGAATTATGTTGCATTTAATTGAAAAATAATATGATGATGAAAATTAACTAAGAAAACAAGAATTAAACAATTAAGAGAAATTAATAGAATAGATGTGAGGGTTTAAGCTTCTCTAGGATTAAAATAACAACCGCTAATCTACTTAGGAGCCCTTTCAAATCCTCCTAAGCTCTCTTAACTAATTGATTACCATCTCTCAGTTCATAAACTAATTAATTAAGAACATTGAGAACCTTAGATTATAATCAAAACAGTTTCTCCATGACCCTAATTCAATTATGGTTATCACAATAAACTGAATTACTTTCGTATCCAATTAGATTGTGTCTATTTCCTAGTGCACAAATCATACTTCGTCTCTCAGTCCTTCATACAATTCCAAAGACCTATTCTATGTTGGCCAGACACAAAACAGATTTAACCCCAAGATAATTAATTCATACAAGCATTGAAATAAAATCCCTAGAAGATCTACCCAAATCCCCAACAGATAAATTAGCTACTCATAATTCGAAAAGAAAACTTCATCAGTGAATTAAAAGAATATCAAAGTTAAGAGAAAAAACAAATTTGCCAAATTGAAGAATAAACTTGACTTGGCTGATCCTCTTCTCTGAAAAGTATTCCTCAGACATTTTTCTAAAACCCTAAAACTAAAGTATTTGTACTAGAGTGTTTACAAAGAATTAAAATATTAAGTTAAATTGAGCTAAACAGCTAAGAACCGGCGCCACTTCAGAGGTGTTCCGGCGCCGTTTTAGGTCGTGAATTAGTCGGCTGATCATTCTTCAATTACAGCGCGGCTTCATGTCTGATACAGTGCCGTTTCATACTGCAACAACTAAGACCTTTGCTCAACTCCAACACCGTTTCATTCCTGAAACACCACCCGTTTCTTGTCTGCTTTTATTTTTCTTGGCTTTTCGAACTTCTTTCGGTCTAAGCTTCACTTCAACCATCATTTTTAATCTTTTTAGCTCCGAATCTCCTTGATTTGACCTTAATTCACCATGAAGTTCTCCTACATACAATAAGATAAAAGTCAGAGTAAAAGATAAAGAATAAGCTATAATAGCAATAAAAATCATCCAATTATGCTTATAAAATAGCTTATAATTTAGGTGTAAAATACACCTATCAAATTCTCCCACACTTAACTCATTGCTTTTCCTCAAGCAATATTAATCACTCTAGTATACTAACTAATCCTAAGACATAAAATAATTCTACTTTTGTAGGTGTACGGTGATATTTAGTGTATACCACAAGCCTTTAAATCCCTAGGTGTCCCTAGTGGAGGAGTTATAGTCTCTTGAGGTTTACCAAGACGATACTCATAAACATATTTTGAAAAACATTGGTACACTTTAAAACAATAGCACAAGATACAAAACTCAAAGTATCAAATTAAATTGTTAACCATCAAACTCATGATAATTCATAAGAACATTAATTCATAATTTAAACACTGCAAGTGCTAATCAATTTCTTTCACTAAAATCAAATACTTTGAATTGACTAACTCTCACAAGTTGGCACTCATTAACAAAAGTGTTTAGCAATTTATATGGTGAATTACTCTCATCCTCTTCTAATGAAATTAAACTTACCGTAGGCTTGAAAAACATCTAATCTTCACTACTCCAAAATATATATACAAACACAAATTATAAGGTCTTCAAATTGGGTTGTAATGGGGGCAAAGGTCAAATTAAGCATATGAAAGAAAATGAATAAATAAAAGATAAACAAAAATAATCCATAATTAGTAGAAAAAGTAAATCAAGAAAAATTTGGGATTCTTTAATTTAACAACTTCAACCACCTTGTTCTTAAATTTGTGAACAAATAAATTCACCTTTTCCTTTTTCAATATTCAAGAAATTCATGTCTTTCTTCTTTTTCACTTTTTGTTTTTTCAAAACAATGTTCATGACATGATTTCTATTTTCAACCCACCAACTATACATTCAACTCAATTTTTCCACTCTTTATCTTTACAACCATATCCCAAAGAATTCATAAAAACAAGTTACTCTACTAAATATGAATTAAAGGGTCCAAACTTGTTTTTCTCAATTTAAGCTGAAGGTTCTTTGGATGAGGCTATAAAAGAAAAGCTAAATATATAACAATTAGGCTCAAAGGGGCTTACTAATGGATCAATTATAATCGGTAGACTTTTTGACTCAAACAAAAAATCCTAAAGAGTTTAATCTCCATGCTTGCACATATAATAAAACATGTAATCTCAAAAAGATGTAATTCAAGTTCTAGAAGTCTAAAATCATAGAAGGCATGAATAACAAAGAAAAATAGGCATGAAGGCTCAAATCCTCACAAAGTAACTCAAGTCAATTCAAAGCATTCTTCTCTTAGCAAAAACAATCTCCTAGTACTTGCAAAATTCAAATAAAGAAATAATTCCTTAATCCTAATTATGCATTCAATAATCGACAATTAATTGAACACTAAAAAAATTATAAACTCATACTATCAACTCAAAGCAACCAATAAAATCAGAAAATTAAATTTGCTAGAAAAGAAAAATTTTCAATCGAATTCACAAATTCACCCCCCCCCCAAACACACACACACACACTTAATGTAATATTGTCCCCAATATTGTGCAAAAATGTAAAGAATAGAAAAGGAATCGAAATCATCTTGATTTTGGAGAAAAGGAAAAATCGATGACGAATATACTCCTAACTTGTTGCACAAAAGCGCAAAACCTAAGTGTGAAAAGAAAGAAAAGAAAAGAAAAATAAAGTAAGGAGGAAAAATTAGTACAAAAATTAAAACATAAATAAAATCAAATTCAATGAGGAGGAAAAGAAGAAAGACAATTTATAATCGTCTATTGGCGATGAATTTCTTGCACAAGATAAGAATTGTGCAATTGGCCCTTGTCTAATCGCCTCCTTAAAAATTGATTATCTTCTCTCAAATCATTCATGGAGCGTTGCAATTTTCGAAAATCCACTTGCGTGCGAGCAACAAGAAGATGCATGTCTTGAATTAAATCTTTTTGCAAGATTTCTTCTCCCTTTTCCCTTGATTCTTCCTCTTGTTCTTCATCCGAAACTTCCATAGTAAGGATCAAGATATCCTCATCTACTTATTCCAAAGTAACTAGCTCATGGGAAGTTTTTTGTTTGGGAGAAGGCACTAAATAGGAAAAACTTGTTTTAAATTAGGTGCCATTGGAAGAAGCAAAAAGAAGAAAATTAAGAAAAATTAGAGAAGAAAACAGAAAATTGCAAAAAGCTAGTGAACTAAGTTTTGAAATTGGAATTGTAGGATAAAAGTTTTGTAAATATAAAAGAGCTTTTATATTCACTCTTAATCCTACTTCCAAAAACAAAAAGGAATTTGACTAAAACTAAAAAACTAGTCCACTTAAAATTTTAGGCCCATCCTCAAAAGAATTCTATTCAAAAATAAATTAGGAAAAAGAAATAATAATAATAAACTAAAATAAACTACAACAAGAAAGGAAAAACCAGAAAATTCAGAACAAAGAAAAATCTATTAGGAATTTTGAATTCAGCTCACAGTGGACTTTGACCTCTGAAATTTCCAGCAATAAGAACTAAACAGAAAAAAATTAGAAATTTTAATAGCAAAATTAATAATGCCCATTAAAGTCTTAACAAATACCCATAAAATAAATAAGTCAATAGCACATGGGACCACAACATAAACTAACAAACTAGCTCAAATATAAAATGCATGAAAGTCTTAAATATGTTGTAACCTACGTAACTAAAATGCAACAAATAACAATAGCCATGAACAACCACAATCACTGAGGTGGCTGAGGTGGAAAATCATGCTGAGCCAAATCCCCAAAGTCTATCCCATTGAGCTTCCTAAGCTTGATGATTAGCAATAACCAAAGCTCTCGGATCGTGAATCTCAGCTTGAATTCCTTCAACTATTGCAGCAATTCTTCTATTAAAACCTTTCCCTAAAGAAATGGAAGCAGCAACCTGAACAGGTGGCGTAGTCGAACTAGCTTTAGCTTCAGCTTCGACTTCAGCATCATTCTCATCCGAATCTTCCTCTTTAGCAGCTCCTCTCTTTTTCTTACTTTTCTGCCACACACCCTTATTTCTTTCATAACCCAAAGAAACCATATGTTTCTTGTCAATAAAATGATGAGTGTAGTAGTGACCACCATAGTCTGTGAAACATCAGCCCCCAAACCTCTAAGAAACTGACTAATCAGTATTGGAAACACAAAGTGTTCCATTCTATGTCCTGACCTTACAACAGCACTTATAGCTCCAATCATCAAGGAAGAAATCCTAACAGACTCGATACCCAAATCATGGTATAATAAATCAAGTAAGTACAAATCTTGAATCCTCACCTCATTCTTGCCACTTGATTCTGAAACCACATTATGAGCAAAAATATAAACAATAAGCCTTTGCTGAGTAGTGAGGTCCTTTCTCAGAGCTTTCCATACTGGTAGTTGATCTTCTCTAGATCCCTTCATCTCATAAAGAGGAATATTAAATCTTTGGGCAGCCAACTATTTAGTCCACTCTTTATGATCAGTGATGAGGCCCATCATAGAGCTTCGCAAATTAACCTTCTCACGAACTAACTATGTAGTAGGGTAAGTAGGGATTGAATCCACAGAGAGATTTGGTTATCTTTGTCTTCAAAATTGAAAAGTAAATTAGGGGGATTTTGGAATAATAGTGAAACTAAAATGAATTAAACTAACTAAACTTTATAATTAAAAACCTCCAACCTAGAGTTTATGAATGCTTGCAAGCTATTGATCATTTGTCACACCTCGACCCGCCCTGGGTCGGCCAGGTGGCAATCGCCACGCTACCTCGAAGTACGTGTCTGCAACCACATATACCAGGCACCGCAAGGCATGGAATAGATATCATCACTACAAAACAAAACTAAATTTTAATTAGAAATCATCTAATAAAATATTTAATTTATAAGTGACACCAGTGGATTAATTTAAAGGAATACCTACGCGACGAAAATTACTAAGCCTAAGCCACCGACGCCTCCTAGTGAGCCTCCATTCTATTAGCTGTACCCGTACGTAGATCTGCATCCATCCACATTGGATACAGGTGAGTGACAGAGGTTCAATGAATCTCCATCAGGGCTAGGGATAACAGGGGTAACCCAAAGTACAATAAAAATAAAATAAATAAATTTATTTTTAAAATCTCTTTTATAATTCTCCCAAAGAGAATTAGATTTAAAACCTTTAAAATAATTATATACTAATGGGCTGGCACCTAATACACTGAAGGCACGACTGGCCGGTCGTATGCCTTACTGCACCGAGGGCTATTTCTTTTCTCTTCATATTCATTTTCTCTTTATCTCATACACTAGCCCGTTCCCTCAGTGGTGCCTCACTGTGGTGGAACACAGTGAATTGGAGCTCTGGCGAGTTTCCCTACGCGCCTCTCCCAACCAGGCTCGACTCACCGTGCCCCCTCGATAGGCGGTCCACGGCTGAGTATCATGCATGCTTTCAAACTCGGTCCACGCTCCAGCAAATTGGAGCCCCGAGGAATCCCACTACATCACTCATCTTCCAGGGGCATCGTACCCCAATAATCATAATAATAATAATGATAATAGTAATATTTCTTATATAATATTAAAAACATGTAAACACACACAAACTTTTGTATTTTTAAAATCATCTCGCCTTCTAAATGGGTGTATCACAAAATAAAAAGTGTGTGTCGTGGATTACCCTTATCATAAAACAGTTGTAAAACCTTTTTAAAACAATTTATATTTTTAAAACATTTTGCCCTAGTGGCTAAGCACTGAAATCTAAGCCACTCACAGTATTGGGAGAATCGTATACTCCTAAGCGCTCCATACAGCTCAACCTCCGGAGCATCGCCGCACTCGGTTCAACCAGAGCCCTAGTACACGGAAATATACGTTAGCATTCATAATTAAATTTATGAATGCACCTACGAGGCTCTAACATGATCTAAGATCAAGTCTGAATGTGGTTTGGAAGGTTCGGAAGTGTTTTGAATTGATTTGGGGTCAACTAGGGTTTCGGGAGCTAAAATGACCGTTTTACCCCTAAAGGGCAAAATTGGCCCCGGAATTGGAATGAACCGGGACCGGTTCTCTTCGACCACAAGGTCGGTCGCCGTCATGCAGAAACGGCGTCGGTTCTGCACAGATCCGACGTCGGTTCTGTTCTGGGTTTCCAACCCGAAATTTCTTCAATTTTTTTCTTAATTCGAAAACCGATGCAATCGTCCACCAATTTAGCTACAATTTCATATGCATGTACCTTAATGCATCTGCGACACGTTTACCGAAAGAAAAACGAGAAACACAAGCTTAAAGTTCCTAGATCTAGATTTTAAACCAAAAATTTAACTAAAAAGTTGGACTAACTTTGAGCTTGGATCTCTCCTAAACCAATGCATGGAAAAGAGTGCAAACTTAGAAAAACGTAGATCGAGGAGTTAAGAACAACTCATCAAGATCTCGCCTCGAACTTGCGGTCGGTTTGTCCGGATCTGCCAATTGTCCAAAATGCCTCCGTTTGGCTCCAGAGAGAAAAAGAAAAAAAATGAAAGAAAAAGAAAAAGAGAAATGAGGAAAAGCTTCGGCTCACCCCTATTTATAGAGGAGCCCGACATCGGGTCTACTCGGGCCCCGGGTCAAACTTTTCCCCATTTTTCAACTTTCTTTCATTTTCACTCATTATCTAAATCCTTTGCTTTCTTGTGCCAACGGGGCCCATAATAAATTTCTAGGGACTTAATTGGAGGTCTTTTTGGCATTTTACTAATTTCCATGCACGGTTAATTACTTTATCTTCAGACTCTGTCTTATCCTAATTTTAACTTCTCTTCTGACTTGACACAGCTGGACCGACACGTTGTTTAATTACAACGTCATCTTGTACTATTCCGCTCGTACGAAAAGGTCGTGCTAGGTCCGGGTGTGTCATCATTGAAATACCAAAAGATAATGTTTAAATCATAATTGCATTAACAATCAAAGAAAACCCAGCATTCTCAATGATTCCATTAGTCCTAAGGCTAGATATGATGTTACTTGTGTTTCACAAAATATCATTCAATCTAACACTTAAACCAAAACCCAGCAGCCCGGTTTCAAGAATTAGAAAGCACTAAAAAGCAAGATTAATATAAGTTAATCAATATTAGAAATCTACCCAGCATAGATTTCTCAAAAATCCCTTTGAATTCCCTAAATAGATAACCTATTCAATTCCTACTAACATCTAATTAAATCACAAACAGTACGGATTCAAATAGATTAGCAAGTTAATTGCATAAACAAGTAATTGTTGGCCACTAACCACAAGCAAATACAAGAGACAAGTAAACAAACAAGATAATTTACTTTAAGCTAGAGAATCAAAAAACAATTGTAAAACAAACTAGATTAAGCATAAGAAACCTCACAATGGTTGAAGAGCATCCTCTAGAACACTAGATTGGAGAAAAGAACTAAGCTTGCATAAACAATAAACAATAACTCTAAAATATCTAAGAGCTCAAAGGTAAAAACTAAAGTTTATAAAAAAAAAAAGAGTATTTATAAGAACTAAGTTTAACTCCTAATAAATCTTTAAAAGATTCTCCTTATGCTTGACTTTTCTTCCTTTAATCTTCTTCCAATCAGCTTTGATCTTGAAATTCTTTGGCCCGATCAATTCTTCATTCTTCTCCTTGAATAGCCCTTGTTTTGGAGCTAAATTAACTAAACTTTAGGTCTAAGAAACATCAAGGGGCGGCTAAGAGGCATTAGAGGCTCGGAGGATGGAACTAGGGCAACTTTGGAGGGATCTTGTGTCCAGCCAACCTCGACTGAAGCTCTAGCCGGTTGGCTGGTTGAAAACAGGGGGCAATCCAGTCTTCAGGCTGGGGTCGGCCAAAAATATGGCCGGTTGACTTTGATAGTGCTTGGTAAAATAGACATTTGAGGGGTCAAACGGACTCGGATTTTGACGTTCTTTAACATTCTGGAAAGCCCAAGATGTCCTCTATAACTTTCATGAGACCACAAAGACAATTGAAGTCTCTAAGATGGTGAAAATCATGCATCTTTCAGATCTATCCAAACTGCCAAGATTCTCAACTTTGAACTTTTTGCACTTGACTTCCTACTTGACTTGCTTTTGGTTCTTTTCACTTCAAATTCATCATTTTCACTCAATTGACACCTAAGACATGAAAGAAGTAAAGAATTAAATAGTTAGTTGCATATAATCATAAGAATTATCATTAAAAATATCACCAAAAATGTAACTAACAAATTCCCCCACATTTAATCAATTACTTGACCTCAAGAAAAGCTTTGAAATAAAAAAATTTAGTAGGTAGGAATCATCAAACCACATTTGAAATCACAAGAGCATGAGCATATAGCAATGATATTCAAAAAAGAATGGAATAACCAATTAAAAAGAAGGAGTAAAAAGCACTAGAAAGCCTAACTTTTCCTCCACACTTAGCCCTTACTCGCCTTCGAGTAAGTCTAAGGCACCTTATTACTAAACAAAACCATATTGATTCCACTTTTGTAGATGTACGGTAGCACTTAGCATGTGCCACAAGCCCTTAAACCCTTAAGTGTCCCTAGAGGAGGAGTTATAGTCTCCTGAGGGTTTGCTTGAACAATACCCACAGACATTGTTAGTTAGACAACAATTACTTAAAATACAATCAAGAAAGATGCATAGGTTAAATGAAAGATCATATATAGAGATGTAAAGAAACATAGGAATGACTAAATAAAGACTGAAAAGATTAACAAGTTCAATTAGAATCAAGCATACATCAATCTCTAAACAAATATACATGAATAAGGCAATACCTTGCTGGTTTTAACTCTAATCTCCTCAAGTGTTTAAAGCATAAGGGTACACACAAACCTCAAATAAATGCATGTTTACCATAAGTCTGCAAATACACCTGATCTCTACTACTCCATATGCATGTAATACAAGAATGAAAAAATCTTTAAATCAAGGTTATAATAGGGCCATATGGTGAGTGAGTTAAGAAAGAAAGGAATAAAGAAATTCAAACAAAGTTCAAGACTTAGTAGAGCAAAGAATAAAATATGGACATATTTGATTTGTAAGAGCCCAACTCGTAGTATAATTCATCACTCCACAAAAAGTCAACTTCCTTTATACTTTTCTTTCTGTTTGAGCACTTGTAATCATTGCCAATCTTCTTTGTAGTGCATTCACTCTTTTTCTTCTTTTTTGACACTTTTTTTTTTTAATTTCAGTTGGCAAAGTTCCCACTTGTTTATTTTAACCATGTATCAAACATATAGTTTCCCCCACACTTCTTACTTGTTCATCTTTCAAAGAAACACGAAATATGTAAGTAAGCTCTGCTAAACCAAGAACAAGGGTAGAGAATACTTGTTTTTCTTTTAAGTTCAAGGTTCTTTAGGAAAAGGTTAAACAAAGAAAAAGGTAATTGATATTCATATAAGGCTCAAAGGGGTTAACTACAATTGTTTTCCATAAGGGATGGCTGCATTTAGCTCAAACTCAATCCTATAGACCTTATCATTCAATGTATACATGCAAAACATGTAATCTTGAAAAGGTGCATAAGCAAATTCTAGAAACATACAAGTATTGAAGCAAACATTTCACTCAAGAAAGAGAAGAGATTGAGTGCAATCTCATTAGACTCAAAATATCTCACAAGGTATACTCAATTATTACCTTATCCATCTACAAATGTTTTAAAGAAATTCACATGCATGAAACTATTGAACAAGTAACTACTCAATCCTATGAATCAATCCTAGGTACTTGTATTCATAGGCAAACTTTCATATTAACAAATGCATCAATCTTTAATCTAATTCAAGCATTATTATCATTATATCCTATTCCTAAAGTAAGTAATCCTAACTAACCCCAAATTCTCAAGTAATAGCAATTGCAATCCCCCCTCCCCCCCCAACACACTTAAACTAAACAGTGTTTTCAATGATTTGAACATCATATAAGCCATAAAATCATAAGCAAGCAAGTAAGAACATAGAGACTTGAATGAGCTCAAAACACAAAAACATGATGTTAAAGATATGGATGGGTGGGTGGGTGTATATGATAAATTTGATGCACTTCCCTGAATGAGATTGATCACCATTATTTGGAAAAATTGGAGTGGATTCCTACAAAAATAAACCAAAAGGACCAAATGAAAAAGTAAACAACTAAAACTAAATTACTAAAAATAACTATATGCAATGCATGAAAGATATCATGGTGGGAAATCATTATGATGAAGAGAATTGCATGAAAAGGGTATGAGAAGTGTGTAAAAGTTGGGGGAGGGGGCTAGTTACACCCGGCGGTTGGCTAGATTAATAGCTGGTGGCTCCCTCAGCTCGAACATGGGCAGTGGCTGGCCTTCAATTCAAGCTTCTAAGCCTCCCAAACAAGATCTTAACAAACTTCTTACCAATCAAGAAAATCTTTGCTCTCAAAAGATGTACCACCAAGATAAATGCATGAATGTTCATGGATATGACTGACGCAAGCAAGTAAATGGCATGTACTCTAAGATAGTTATACTATAAATCCTCAAGTAAGGTTAAGCAAACTTCCTCAATGAATTAAAATGAGCCATAAAGCCTTTCCATGTCTTCTCCTTGCTTAATTACCTACAAAATCATCACATGAACTTATTATTAATGAAAAACTAAAACTAGGAAAACAGAAATTAAAAGAACCAAGGTCAGAAACATTGGGTTGCCTCCCAACTAGCGCCTTTGTTTAATGTCTTTGGCTAGATTTAGACAATCCTTGTCCATGTTAAGGGGGATCCTGCCATCTTAAAGCAAATAAAAGGTAAGAAATAAAAAAGAAAATATAAGAACAATCAATTATAAAGATATACAGAAATATAAGGAAGAGAACTCTAAGTGAGTTACTTAAAACACCATGAAACGTAAGTGTGGCCAATGCCATTGTAGATGCCATAATTGATTGATGCAAAAAGGCCTTTGGACACCTAATTAAGGCTTTGCCCTTCACTTGGTTAAGAGAGAGTTCCTTGACAATTGTGCAACTATAAAGAGTGGCAAGAAGTTGGTGCTTCATCACCCAATTTTCAGATTTTTCAAGAAAGCTTCAACTCCTAGGAAGTCGAGGTCTTCATAAGTCTGAATTTTGACAATGAGGCTGCTGTCCAAACAAGTTACTTCTTCACACACCATAGTTAGTTTCTCAGGCATAGGTGAGGATGGTAGTTGTTAGAAAGAATTCAAGCAAGCATCCTCCTCCATGGTTGGTGTAAATGGTGGTGGTATGCCATCAACAAGTGCTTTACATTCTTCAAAAGGTTATACCTGTTCATCACTATCAAGATCCTCTTCTCGATGATAAAGAGTTGATGAACTCTCTTCTTTATCTTTAGGCTCATTAAGGTCCAACTTTTCTACCAATTGTAAAGTATTTTCCCCTTGAATTCAATGCCAATCTAGATGCACAATGAAAAGTAGAAATTTCAGTATCAAAACATGAATTCAAAGGGTTAGAATTTACCTCCTCTTGGTGATAGGAATGATCTTCAATAGTTGGATCTTGAGAGACTTCTTCAGTAAGTGTAGGTTCATCATAATCTTCCTCATCCCACTCCCAATATTCATACTCTCTCTTTTCTTTCTTCTTTTGAACTACCAACTGATTAAGAGAGATTGCTAGGTCATTGAGCTAGCTTCCAATCTTATCCAATTGCATGTAAATTTGTTCAAATTGCTCTTGAGTAGCCTTTTGGAATTCCATCTCACTAGCTACAGCCTTGTTGATTATATCTTCAAGGTAAATTAGAAAAGAAAGTGTGGATTGAGAGTCTTCGAAATACATATTTGAAGTTAAGTTTTGAGAAGGTTGAGAGTACAACGTTGAAGCAAATTCATTTATTTCTTCCTTGAATTATTGGGTAAAATCAACACAAGCTCCAACTTTTTTCTCCAAGCAAGAAAAAGAGTTGTGTGGCACAAGTGGACTTGGCTCCATCCATTGATATTGCTCTTGAAGTGGTGGCCATCTTGCTGCCATTCTTTGTTAGAGAATAACTTCAAGTTGCTGAAGTTGAAGAGTAGCATTATGTACAAAGGCTTCAATCTTAGATTGCTGAAGGCTTTGAGGTATTGATTGAACTTGTTGATTGCAAGGCATTCTTGGTACTCCCATTGTTGGTTGAATTCACCCCATTAATATAGAGTATAAGACCAAGACATTATGTAACCAAATCTGAAATTTGAAGGTTCAAGTTGCACAAATTCCTGCACAAAGAAAAAGAAAAGCACAAGAATCAAAAGAAACAAAGGCTAAAAACAAAGAAAAAAATAATCAAAAACAGAGAAAATAATAAAGTAAGAAAATAATGAAAAAAATAAAGAAAAGGAAGACAAAATAAGCCGAAACCTCCCTGGCAACGGCGCCAAATTTGACGAGGCCTATCATAGAGCTTCGCAAATTAACCTTCTTACGAACTAATTATGTAGTAGGGTAAGTAGTGATTGAATCCACGGAGAGATTTTGTTATCTTTGTCTTCAAAATTGAAAAGTAAATTGGGGGATTTTGCAATAATAGTGAAACTAAAATGAATTAAACTAAGTGAACTTTATAATTAAAAACCTCCAACCTAGTGTTTAGGAATGCTTGCAAGCTACTGATCATTGGAATACCGAAAGATAATGTTTAAATCATAAATCAAAGAAAACCCAGCATTCTCAATGATTCCATTAATCCTAAGGCTAGATATGATGTTACTCGTGTTTCACAAAATATCATTTAGAGGTGTCAAGAGCTTACCCGACCTAAGAAACCCGCCCACCCCGCTTGAATCAGAACTAACCCAACCCGATTTGATTGAAAAAAGTAAACGACCTGAACCCGATCGATCCGAAACCTGATTGACTCGAAACCCGATTAACCCGAAACCCGATTAACCCGAAACCTGTTTGACCCGAAACCCGTTTAACCCGAGAGGCTAACCCGAAATAACCCGAAAACCTATTTGAGTAATATTTTACCTTCTCATTCTTAAATATTATCAAATTTATTTAATAAATTTGTTAAAAAAATAAAAAATATCTTGTTAAATTTAAATTTTTATTAAATTGAAATAAAAAAAAATATTTCATATTCTTAAATTTTAATCTTTATCCTATAATTTATAAACTATAATTTATACTTCAATATATTCCCCATTATATTATACTTTTAATTAGACGTAGAATAATAAATAGTATATATTTGAAGAAATCTCCTAAATCTTTATCACATGTAACGTGTGACAGGTCACATGCCTCATAAATTATAAGTTGATATAGTCCCATTATATTTATAGATTTAATACTTTAATTTGATTTATCATTTGTATATATATATGTGTGTGTGTGTGTGTGTGTTAATGTAAAAGTGTGTGTTGGATAAGAGGTTTATTCCTATTAAATATCCTTTTTTCTCTAACATATTTCAAAAATATCATTGGAATTGGGCTTTATCTTTTATATTAAACTTTTAAAAGATTTGGGCTTTACCTGTCACACCCCGACCCGCAGGCCCGGCCACGTGACAATCGCCGTACCACCTCGAGATGCGTGCCTCGTCAGGCGGGCAACCAAGATGGCATAAGGCATAAAAATAAAGGGGGTATTCGAGTAATATATGAAAACATATGAAAATATTATAGATAATATAATTCAAAAATATTTAAAAAGAGAAAGTGGCACGTTAAACGGTGCAGCATGCAGCGGAAAATATTATTATAAATATACATATATATATGACATGCACTAATATTCCGAGCCAAGATTCACTGGGCAAAAAGGGTGGCACCTACAAAATCGTGTCCACAGTGTCGTACTGGGATCACTGACCACCGGGACGTCCGCCGTCCGAAGCCTGATGACATGACAACAAAAGTGAATGGAGTGAGTACAATATAATTGTACACAGTGAGGGACTCGGTTATAATAACCGATCACCTCAGGCTGGGGATATGAAGTAATCCAAAATCAATTTAATAAACCATTTACTAAAATTATAAGAAGTCCCACACCAAAACAATATTAAACCAATAATAATATTACTAAATGGGCTGGCTTCTGAAATTATCCCAAAAGGTACACCCGTGCACTAGGGTACGCCCGTGCACTAGGGTACCCGCTGGACCATCAAGGGTTACTTTATACTTCAAAATACTTTTCTTTACTCACTGGCCCATTCCCTTGACGTTTCCCTTGCTGTGGTGGAACACAGCAATCTGGAGCCCTGGCGAGCTTCCCTTCGCGCCTCTCCCAGGGTTTCGTCTCGCCGTGCCCCTCGACAGGCGGTCCACAGTCGAGAATCTTGCATGCTTCTCCAACTCGGTCCACGCTCCCGCATATAATGGAGCACCGAGGAACCCGCTCAATCTCTCATCTCTCAGGGGCATCATACCCCAAACAGTTATCAATAATATCAATTTATAAAAATATTTGAAATTCCCACCCTTTAAATCATTTGTAAACTTGGTGTGTGAGGGTGGACATTTCATACCCCAAAACATATAAAAACAATTTAATAAAGCATTTATAAAGAAATTTGAAAATGGTTAACCCTTAATGGTCAACCAATATAATCCAAGCCACTCACAAGAGAGGAGAGTTGTATACTCCCCGATTACCCCACGAACGCCTAAGCTCAAACAGCTACCGGTCCGAAACTCGTACAATCACGTACCTAAATAATCAAATTAAAGATCTAATTTGATTAATAAAGGCATTCGACCAACAATTAAATCATAAAACAAAACCTATTTAAGGTCTCCGGGGTCTAAGAGCTAAATTGGATAGGTCCGGAAGTTAACTAAGATTAATTGGGGTATAGGGCTGCGAAATCACCAAAATACCCCTAAGCTACAGTACCCTAACTTGCTGGTGGCTCACTCCCGGGCGTGAGTGCGCCAATTTGGGAGGAAAATCCCAAAATTTACCAGCTCCCGCGCGGGACTCATCGGGTCTGGCGCGGGAGGCGTTGCCAGTGCATGGTCGTGCTCAGCCATGCACCAAATTGAGCTCGGTTTGAGCTCAATTCATCACCAACTTGCACCAAAATTGAAACACAGCAAGTTAAACACCTAATCTAAGAATTCACAGCTTCAAGAACAGAATTAAACAACCAACCATGCTCAGAATTCGAATCAAAACACTAAGGGTTAACATATCTCAGGCAAAACAGAAATCTCAACTTCAATCAATGATTTCTCTTAGCACAGGCCACGAAATCAAGCAAGTAAACTATCAAATTAAAGCTTGATGAGTCTAGAACAACATACCAAATTCCCAGCCACTTCCCATGGTTGAATTCAGAGATATAGCTCGAAGAACAAACTGTCGCCGGAATGACAGTTTTGAAGATTTGGTGATTTCTTGGAAATTTTGGTATTTTAATCTTCAAGAAGGCAAGAGAAGCTAGTGATGATGTTTGGTTAAGTGTTTAAAGGGAGATTGAAGGTTTGATTTCAAGGAAATTGGAAGAGAGGGCTCGGAGAAGATGATGAATAGAGAAGAGAAGAGAAAATGGGGGTCTCGGCCACATATATCTTACGGGTCCGGCGCCGAAGTCAACATTTATAAGTTGACTTCGGTCAACTCAGCCCGAATTCCTCAGGATTCATGTCCAAGTGGGGCCCACAACCCCAGACTTCAATTTTAGGGTTTTTAAGCTTGAAATTGAGCTAAATGAAGTTTAAAACATCCATGGGAAGTCCAATTTGGTATCTTGGCCAGACAACTATGTACAAACACAAAACTTGACACGTGTGGACTAGGTCCGGGCGTGTCATTACCTTTTGTACTGGACTTTAAAAATAAATAATTAAACATTAAGATTTTTAAGAGTTTTTACTCATTGGTGTTGAAAAATATCGTTGGTTAAATTGGGATAGTTAAAAAGTATAAAATATCATAAGCCATTGTAATTTAATTTAAATATCATTTTTATACACATTGCTTTACAATATTAAAACAAAGTAACTTTATTTAAATATTACTCTTATATAAATTATTATAATCAAATGTTTTCAAAAAAATAAATATAATAATAAATAAATTAGAGGAGATTCGTAAAAAATATATTATAATTATTAATAACCCGTTGACACACCCAGACCTAATGTGACTTTTCCGTACAAACGGAATAGTGTAAGACGGCGTATTAAGTCGATATATAATACATCAGTCCGGATGTGTCTAATTAAGAAGAGAAGTCAAGCTTAAGATAAGACGAAGTTAGAAGATGAAATGGGTGACCATGCATGGAATCACTAAAGTGGACTTGTTTAAGTCCATAGCCAATGGATTGAACGTCCATTGGTGAATTGGTCGGTGGATTGGGCCAAGGATCAAAGTTTTGAGAGATTAAAAGAGAAGAGAAAGTCTGGGCCGGGGCCCGAGTAGACTCGGTGTCGGGCTCCTCTATAAATAGGGGGAGGTCGAGCCTCTCCCCATCATTTTCTCTCTTCCTCTCTTCTCTCCATTCTCTTTTCTCTCAACTGCTCTCTCGGAGTAATTTTTGGACTTTTGGCCGATTCGGACAAACTGATTGTAAGATCAAGGCGAGATCTTGGTAGGTTGTTCTTAACTCCTTGATCTACATTTTTCTAAGTTTTCACGCATCTCCATGCATTGGTCTAGGAGAGATCCAAGCTCAAAGTTAGGTTTAGCTTTTACTTAGATTTTATGTTTAGATTTGAGATCTAGGAACTTTTAGCTTGTGATTCTCGTTTCTGCTTCGATAAATGCGTCGTGGGAGGTGAGAGGAACCTCCATCTCGAATTTCACGTCGAACGGTGGACCGAGGGGCTCGGGAACCGAGGAAAAGCCTCAGATCCTCGAGGCCAGACTGCATCTCCCGCGCTGGAGAGACCCGCTGGCCGAGTCTCGTGAGGGACTTGGGCCAGTCCCGGGCGGGACATGGCCAATTTGGTCCAACCGCGCGAGTGGGCCATTTTGGGCCCAATCCGAGGGAATTGGCCTTCCGACCCAAATTTTAGGTTGGGCTTGACCAAACCTTAGGGGAGGGCCTGCCTGGCCCAGAACCGGGACGGGCCCAGCCAGAGTTGGCTGCCCGTAGACCCCCAGGGGCATTTTTGTAATTTTTCTTCAAGTGTCCAATTTTTACTCCAGAACCTCTCGGACACTTTTCTAAGCCCCGAATCACATCAAAGCCCAATCATAGGTCATATTAGAGCCTCGTAGGTGCATTCATAAATTTAATTATGAATGCTAAAGTGTATTTCCGTGTACTAGGGCTCCGGGTGAATCGAGTGCGGCGATGCACCGGAGGTTAAGTTACATGGAGCGCTTGGGAGTATACAAATCTCCCAATTCTGTGAGTGACCTAGACTTCTTTGTTTAGCCACTGGGGAAAAAGGTTTTAAAAATGGTTTTAAAAGCATAAATGTTTTCAAAAGGTTTTTGGGATACAAGAAATCCACACACACACAGAGTTGTTTGTGATATACCTACATAGAGAGTGGGATATTTTCAAAAAGAAATATAAATACTTATGTGTGTGTGTTTATATATTTTAAAAATGTATGTTTTATACATATATATATATATATATAATTATGAAATATTATTATTATGATTTTTAAGGGTGCGATACCCTTGAAAGATGAGTGATTGAGAGGGATGCTCTCGGGCTCCAATATATGCGGGAGTGTGGACGAGTTGGAGAAAGCATGCTAGATACTCAGCCATGGATCGCCTATTGAGGGGCACGGTGAGTCAAGACCTGGTTAGGAGAGGCATGTAGGGAAGCTTGCAGGCTCCAGTTTGCTGTGTTCCACCACAGCGAGGCACCACCGAGGGAAAGGGCTAGAGAGATAGAAAAGAGAAAATATTTTGAATGAGAAAAGAGATAGCCTTCGATGCAGTGAGGCATAAGATGGCCGACGGGTCGAGCCTCCAGTATAAAAGAGATTCCAGCCCATTTGAGATTTATATATTTATTTATTTAAGAGTTTTTAAAAGAGTGTTCTTAGTAGGAGAACCAGAAAAGAGTTTTCAAAAGAAATATATATAAATATATATTCTATTATTATTTTATTTTAGATTTTCCTGTTTTTCCTAACCCTAATGGAGATTCTTAGAACCTTTGTCACTCACCTGTATCCAATGTGGATGGATGCAGATTCGCGTACGGGGTCAGCAAATAGAATGGAGGCTCATTAGGAGACGTCGATGGCTTAGGCTTAGTAGTTTCCACTATGTAGGTATTCTTTTAAATTAATCCTCTGGTGTTGCTTATAAAATAAATATTTTATTAAATGATTTCTAATTAAAATTTTAGTTTTGCTTTGCAGCGATGATATCTATTTCAAGCCTTGCGGTGCCTTAGATGCGTGACTGCAGACACGTACTTCGAGGTAGCGCGGCGGTTGCTACGTGGCCAGCCTGGGCGAGTCGGGGCGTGACACTCGTTGTATTACGTGCTATGCACGTAACACAAAGACTAGTATATATAAAAGTATGAATATTGTAAAACTTTTAAATGGCCTAAAATACCCTATTTCTTTTTGCATATTTCAGAAATGCCATTAATATTGTTGAGTCAAATTAAAACTTTTCGTTTATCTTTCACTAAATATTATATATATATATATTAAATGATGATAGTAATTAACAATTTTATTCTTATCATAATTTACTTATTACTATATTATATTGAAGAAAATGGTTTAATTATCATCCAATTTCATGTAATTTAATTTAAAGCTTACTTTATAACTTAATTATCATCCACTTTAATATAATTTATTTTTTTAATTTTTTTAATTTTTTATTTATAACGCGTTGTATCACATGTGCTCAAGATGATTAGTATATATAAAAATACGAATATTGTAAAACTTTTGAATCGCCTAAAATATCATTTTCTTTCTTTGTATTTCAAAAATGTCATTGATGTTGTTGAGTTAAATTAAAACTCTTTATTTATCTTTTATTAAATATTTATTTATATATTTATTGAATGATGATTGTAATTAACTAATTTCACTTTCATTATAATTAAACAATTACTGTATTTTCTTGAAGAAAATAATTTAATTATCATCCAATTTCATATATGTAATTTAATTTTAAGTTTACTCTATATTAATTTAATTTGTTTTCTAAATTTTTTTATTTTATTATTATTATTAATAACGCGTTGTATTGCGTGCAGTGCATGGGATAGAGTACCTAGTGGTATTGAAATACAGGCACGCACAATTTTATTTATTTTTAATTACCTACTTTGATTCAACTTAGTAAAATTAAAATTTGCTATTAAATTAGAAATAGAAAGTGGAAAGTGGAAAGAAGAAATATGAAGAATTGAAGATTGAAGAGATACTTGCTAGTTTGTTACTTAAGAATTAAGACTTACAAATTACAAGTTTAATGATATGTAATATATGTTCATTGAGACTTATGTTGATGGATGATAATAAAAATTACTTGACTTGATTAGCTGATTACTTGATTTGTTATTGAAGAGTTAACTTATAATTTTTTTTAAAATAAATAATTAGAAATGCAAATGAAAATGATCCATGGATTAACTCGAAAACCCGAATTGAACTCATAACTCGTGTCAAAATGATCCGATGAATAAACCTAAAAATCTTGAAATAAAATGACCCGTAGGTCAAACTCGAAAAACTCGAGTCAAAATGACTCGAAACCCGAATGACCCGAGCGTCAAACCTGAAAACCTCAAACCAAATGACCCTAAACTCGAATGACCCGTAACCCGATTGACCTGAAACCCGTGTGACCTGAACCCGAATGACCTGGAACCCGAATGACCCAAAATTTTCTTTGGGTCAAATTAACCCGATTTGATTGCCCCGAACCCGTAACCTGCCTAACCCACCCATTTGACACCTCCAATATCATTCAATCTAACGGTTAAACCAAAACCCCAACAGCCCGATTTCAAGAATTAGAAAGCATTAAGAGCAAGATTAATATAAGTTAATCAATATTAGAAATCTACCTAGCATAGACTTCTCAATAATCCCTTTGAATTCACTTGAATAAGCAACCTATTCAATTGCTGCTAACATCTAATTAAGTTACAAACAGTACGGATTCAAATAGATTAGCAAGTCAATTGCATAAACAAGTAATTATAGGCCACTAACCACAAGCAAATACAAGAGACAAGCAAACAAACAATATTATTTACTCTAAGCCAGAGAAATCAAAGAACAATTATAAAAGAAACTAGATTAAGCATAAGAAACCTCACAATAGTTGAAAAGCATCCTCTAGAACACTAGATTGGAGAAAAGAATTAAACTTGCATAAAACAATAAATAATAACTCTAAAATATCTAAGAGCTCAAAGGTAAAAACTTAGAGGTAAAATCTAGGGTTTATCCCCAAAAAAAGAGTATTTATAAGAACTAAGTTTAAATCCTAATAAATCTCTAAAAGATTCTTCTTTATGCTTGACTCTTCTTCCTTTAATCTTCTTCCAATCAGCTTTGATCTTGAAATTCTTTGGCCCAATCAATTCTTCATTCTTCTTCTTGAATATTCCTTGTTTTAGAGCTAAATTAGCTAAACTTTAGGTCCATGAAACATAAAGGGGCGGCTAAGAGGCATTGGAGGCTCGAAAGATGGAACCAGGCAACTTTGGAGGGATCTCGTGTCTAGCCAGCCAGCCGCCTGAAAACAGGGAGCAATCCGGTCTTCAGGCTGGGGCCGGCCAAAAACAGGGCCGGTTGGCTAGTGCTCGTTAAAATGGACATTTGAGGGGCCAAATGGACTTGGATTTTGACGTTCTTTAGCATTCCGGAAAGCCCAAGATGTCTTCTACAACTTTCATGAGACCACAAAGACAATTGAAGTCTCTAAGATGGTGAAAATCATGCATCGTTCAGATCTATCCAAACTGCCAGGATTCTCAACTTTGAACTTTTTGCATTTGACGTCCTACTCGACTTGTTTTTGGTTTTTTTCACTTCAAATTCATCATTTTCACTCAATTGACACCTAAGACATGAAAGAAGTAAATTAGCCAAGAATTAAATAGTTAGTTGCATATAATCATAAGAATTATCATTAAAAGTATCATTGAAAATACAACTAACAATCAGATGGAACTCCAGCAGCTAGAGAAAGTCTCTTGCCAGCATGAGGAAATTGCAGATGATCTTCTATTCGGTCCTTAGTGATGACAACTTCCCGACCTCGCACGACTGACACAAGTTTTGTTGGTCCCTTTTTCTTCTTGTCTATCATGTTGGCATAAAATTCTCAAACCAACCCTAGGTAATATTCTTTACCCAAAGTCAACAAACCCTGCCAATGTAATCGTCCAAGCCTTTCAGCCAACTGAAACTTGGCTTTAATTTCATCATGCACAGCTTTTTCAATCACAAAGTCTCTGCCCTTTATCTTGTCAAACCATTTAGCATTTTTTACTGAAGTGAACTGATCATCAATCATAGGAACTAATTGCACTGGTGCCGGTGGAGGAGCCTGAGGTTGTTGAGAAGATGAAGCACCTCTTCTCGTCTTGTTGTAGCACTTTTGATTTTCGGAGCCATAACAATGTATCAACACTTAACAGAACAAAATAAAGTAAGAGCACAAAACAACTAATAACCACTCTTTCAAACCAAACCCAATTATCTCAAAGCAATATATCATAAAACACAGGACACTATTCGACTTATAGACCCACAAAGTCCAATTGATTCTACTCAAAACAAGCATAAAATCCAAACAACTCACTTCTCAACTTTCAATCTGAAAATAAAAATCAAAGATAAGTATATAAACTTATTTGCTGCATCGAAGCCAATGTAAAACCCATATTCTTCTACTCGATTGCAACTCAAAAAGCCTGAAACAAATTTTGGTTTCTCACAAATGACAGCAAGTTTCAGATTTTCTTAACCCATGGGTTAAGTGTTTTAGGTTTTGTGTTGCTGGTTTTGGCATACAAGAAAGCTTGAAAATGGTTAACAATAGAGGAAGATGGAATATGAAAGTGAAAGGTTGAAGATGAAGTATGCCACTAGAGAAGAGAAAACAAAGACAAATTGTTAACTTTTCTGAAAGATGGGGTCAGCTAGGTTTTTGACTTGGTCAAATTGAGCAAACCACCACCATATCACTAAGGCAAAGCGTCAAAAACAATTCAGCAGTTCAGAACCGGTGCCGTTTCACTTCACAAGCGGCATCATTTCATCTCGTGGAAATCCGCTTTATTTCTGGTCGTGCACAAGCAGCGCCGCTTCACAACACACACGGCATTGTTTCAATGCTGAAGCCTTTCCTATCTTGCTTTTCTCTTCCAGATCAATACTGACCCTTTTCCTAGAACAAACGGCACTGTTTCTTATTCCGGCTCTGTTTCACATATGATATGACGCTGCTTCATAGTTGTAAGCATGACTTCTCATGCTTCAGATTTTCTCTCTCCTCTAGCCCATGTTTCACTCTATATTCGACCCTTCTTCTGTCTGGCGCTTCAAAATTACTTACCATCCTTTATAATTGGTGGCTTTTCATGAATACAATGCATGTATGATATCTAAGAATTAAAAATTCACATGCAAAGATACTAAAAACAAGCAAACAATCAATTAAAACAGAAAAGTTGAAAATTTTGAAAATTGACGAACTTACTCCCCCTCTCAATTAAAATACACATTGTCCTCAATGTATATAAGGAAGTGAGAGCAAACAGTATGAGCTTTCTCCATAGGTCCATCTACAAGAGAAATTAACAAAATAAGAATAAATTCACCAAATTTCACAGTAAAAGAAAATAAAAGAAAAGATAAGAGTTAGAAAATATTGGGTTGCCTCCCAATAAGCACTTTTTTATAGTCATTAACTTGACTCTATACAAAGAAGAATTAGTCATCCAGAGTAATCGCATGGACTTGCTCCACACGATTTCCTACAAAATAATGCTTTAGACATTGCCCATTCACAACAAAACGTTCTTCTTTCTCATTTCCACTTGTATTGCTCCATTAGAATACACCTTTGTAATTGTAAAGGGTCCAGACCATCGCGATCGCAGTTTACTTGGAAACAAATTCAAACTAGAGTTAAACAATAAAACTTTTTGACCTAATTTAAACTCCCTTTTTAGAATAAGTCGATCGTGAAAAGCCTTGGTCCTTTCTTTATAGATTCGTGCATTCTCGTAGGACTCTCTCCTCATCTCATCAAGCTCATTTAGTTGGAGAAATCTCTTTTTACCATCAGTTTTGTAGTTGTAATTTAACTCCTTGATTGCCCAATAAGCCTTGTGTTCTAACTCCATTTATTAACTCCACTTGTAAATGACAAGATTTACCAAACACTAACACATCCCCAAAGGTGTCTTGTATGCTGTTCTATATGCCCAAAGAGCATTATCTAACTTCAAAGACCAATTATTTCGAGGTTTGTTCACTGTCTTCTCCAAGATGGACTTTAATTCTCGATTAGAAATTTCCACTTGACCACTAGATTGTGGATGATGAACGGTTTCAGTTTTGAAAATACATCCATCCTTTCTTAGAAAACCTTGAAATTGAGCATTTTGAAAGTGTATGTGGAGACCCGCCCAACCTGCGAGGTATTGTTTGCTTTTGGCCCGAAACTTCATGGTTTTGTCCCACTCAAAAGGTGCCTCGCAGGTAGAAGGTGGGTCTTACTATATATATCACATTGAAATTCCATATCCTAACGATGTAGGATTGGGGTATTACAATTACACCCCCTTAAAGGCTTGACGTCCCCAGCAAGCCCAACACACACAGATCTAGGACCACACCAAGTGTTAGGATTCTAGAGGTGGGTTCCACCGCGCTTACGCGATGTAACACTTAGCTCCCGACCTAACCTGTGAGGTATTGTTCGCTTTTAGCCCGAAACCTCATGGTTTTGTCCCACTCAAAAGGTGCCTCGCAGGTAGAAGGTGGGTCTCACTATATATATCACATTGAAATCCGATATCCTAACGATGTGGGATTGGGATATTACAGTGTACTCCATTGTCGGTGATGATTGCTCTTGGAACTCCGAATCTTGTAAAGATATGCTTCTTTACAAACTTCACCATACTGGATGCTTTGTTGTTTGGCAATGCTAATGCTTCAACCCATTTAGAGACATAGTCAACAGCCATCAAGATGTATTTGTTGTTATTAGACTTCGGGAATGGACCCATAAAATCTAATCGCCAAACATCAAAGATCTCAACTTCAATGATTCCTTATTAAGGCATCTCTTGACGTCTTCCAATTTTTCCAATTCGTTGGCATGGATCACATCCCATAATGAAGGATTTAGCATCCTTGAATAGAGTAGACCAAAAGAATCCACATTGAAGAACTTTGGCAGTAGTTTTATTAGGCCTACGATGTCTTCTATAAGGTGAAGAATGGCATTGATGAAGGATTAAACGCATCTCATTTTCCAGCACACATCTACGAAGTACTCCGTCACAACATCTTCAAAATAGTAAAGGCCCATCCCAATAGTAATAATGAATTTTAGCAAAGAACTTCTTCTTTTTAGCAAAAGAAATATCATCAGGAATGATGCCGGACACCAAATGGTTAACATAATCAGCATATCAAGGAACAGATTCTTGAATCATCCAAAGTTGCTCATCAGGAAATATGTCATTAATTGGTTCAGCTTGAGTTTTGGTTTCAGACTCCAATCTAGACAAATGATCAGCCACATAATTCTCGGATCCCTTCTTATCCTTTATTTCCAAATCAAATTCCTGCAAAAGAAGTATCCAACGCATTAGCCTAGGCTTAGAATCCTTTTTGGAAAATAAATATTTGAGGGCTGAATGATCTATATAAACGATCACTTTAAAAGCAACTAAATAGGAACGAAATTTGTTAAAAGCAAAGACAATAGCCAAGAGTTCTTTTTTAGTTGTCGCGTAATTAATTTGAGCTTCAATGAGAACTTTGCAGGCATAATGAATGACATGCAATTTCTTGTTTTGTCTTTGGCCTAAAACAGCTCCTATGGCATAGTCACTAGCATCACACATGATCTCAAAAGGTTGTGTCCAGTCAGGGGCAGCCATGATTGGGGCATAAATTAGCTCCTTTTTTATCCTTAGAAGCATCCAAGCAAACATTAGTAAAATTAAATGGAACATCTTTTTGAAGCAATTCACGCAAAAGCTTAGTGATTTTAGAAAAATCCTTAATAAAACGCCTATAGAACCCAGCATGTCCTAAGAAACTTCTCACGACTTTGACTAATGTAGGAGGGGGCAATCTTTCAATGACCTCAACTTTTGTTTTGTCAACTTCTATGCCTTTTTGAGGTATTTTATGGCCCAAAACAATTCCTTCTTGAACTATAAAATGGCATTTTCCCCAATTAAGCACTAAATTTGTGTTAAGCTCCATTTTATTCTCTAAAATGTGCTTTAATGCTTATCATCTCTTTCTTTTCAATGCTTTGGAATGTTGAATTTAGTCCAATTTTAGTTTGTCGGTAAAATAGAAGAGTATAGAAGATTTGGAGCTAAAAAGGATTTGAAAATTGACTTAGGCAACTAAGAAAGACACAGGCAGATCCGTTGACGTCCAGGTGCTCACCCGTGGATGGATGGATTAAGCAAGGATGGCATCCTTCTTCACACAAGTAGATCCGACGACATCCAAACATTCACATGTCGACGGATGGAAGTTTCTGACATCAAGTTTGCAAAAGTTTCACTCATCCGTCGACGTCTATCTTTTCACCCGTCAACGGATCAATCGGGGAGGCACATGAACTGAAGAAAATGAGCAGAGATGTCGACGTCCCAACATTCACCGGTCGATGTCCCACTTGATGCTGAGGCCAGCTTTGACCACTTGAGTGCTTTCACTTTAAGGTTGATTTTTGGGGAATCAATTGACAGAGCAGTTCCGAAAATGGGGAGAAATGTTTCTTCAAGCTTCAGACTTATTATTTTCTCTTCCTTACTTTGTAACCCTTTTTATATTAGTTTAAGGACAATCTTTCTTGTCATTAGATTTTGAAGTAGCTTAGGGAGAGAGAAAGAAAGAGTTGTTAACTTTCTTGGAAAAGAAGAGAGGTAACTCAATTTTTTGTTTTTGTTCTTCTTAGAATAGAATTGGTAGAATTTTTCTGAGTTCATTTTCGTATTCTTTTCCTTGTATAGTTGAATATTCTTAACTCCAATATATTAATGGAATTAACCTCTTAAATTACAATTGTGAGGCTCTTGGGTTTATTTGCTTTCTTTTCTATTAATTGTTCTTCAATACCTTGTACTTAAAGATGATGATCTTGTTTGTTATCTTATCTTTTGCATCACTTGATTAGTTAGTTGCAAATAATTTTGATTAAGTGGTTCATTAGTTTTCTAATCTTTGAGCAATACCTCTTGATTGGGTTGAGTTCATAGGACTTGGGTAGAATGTGAGCGTATTGTATACATTCAAAGGGATTGGGGATACAACTTGAATAATGAATGCTACGTTCGTTATTAGTTGTTGTTAATTTGCACCTCTCTATTGGTTAAAGCTTCTCTAAACTTGAATATGAATTGCTAGGATTTATGTTAGCTTTAGAGAAAGAGGTTGATGATTAAGCTTAACTTATTGTCAATCTATTCTTAAGGAAAGGTTTAATGAATGTGAAGTTGGTTTCTAATTCATTTAGTTAACCAATTAATAGGAAGAATGATTATTAGTGAGCTTATGATCAATTGCTAGTCAAGAAGTTAAATCCTTAATAGATTGGAGGCCTTTAATTTACTTACTTGCTCATTCATTTATATTTATTAGTTAGCTTTCTTAGTTGTAATTCCAGTCAACAATCTTGAACACCCCCCTTATTTCTTTTAAATTCATTTTGAATGCTTAGTTAGTATGTTGAAATCGGTAAGCTTCCTTGAGGGATTTGACCCTTACTTCCGCAATTACATATAGGATTAGTAAGGTTTATTTTGTTGCCATGCGACAAGCAATAATTGGTCTCCTCATATCTCTTTAGAACTTGTTCCAAATGCAAAAGACATTCATCAAAAGAGTGACCAAAGACAGAAAAATCATCCATAAATACCTTAATTGTTTTCTCCGCCATATCAGAGAAAATGGCCATCATGCAACGTTGAAAAGTAGTAGGGCCATTGCATAAGGCCAAAGACATTCATTTGAAAGCAAAAGTCCCATAAGGACAAGTGAAAGTAGTCTTCTCTTGATCTTCAGGATCAATTGGTATTTGGTTATATCCAGAATAACCATCGAGGAAGCAATAAAATGCATGACCAGTGAGCCTTTCACACATTTGATCAACAAAAGGAAGAGGAAAGTAATCCTTCCTAGTTACGGCATTTAGTTTATGGTAATCTGTGCAAACTCACCATCCAGTCAGTGTTCTTGTAGATCAACTCATTCTTTTCATTGGTGTTTATGGTCATTGCTCCCTTTTTAGGTACTACCCGCACAAGACTCACCCAAGAACTATCTGAAATTGTGTAAATAATACCAGCATCTAAAAGTTTAAGCACTTCATTCCTAACTACTTCTTTCATGTTAGGATTCAAACGACGTTGATTTTCTATAGAAGGTTTAGCATTAACTTCAATAAAAATTTTGTATGTCATGCCCCGACACCATGATCGACCACGTAACAATCGTCACAACTCTCGAAATGTGTTCTATTAGGTTAGAATACACCTCAAGGGTTGCAAGGCTAGAACAGTCATTTTTTTTATTTTTCTCTTATACAGTTTTCATCCAGTTCAATAGTTAAAACATTTAACTAATATGCAGACGATTCAAAACAGATTAAATATCACACTGTCATGGCGTAAAAATTATGCAAACACAAGATACCAAAACTCCAAGATATTTACGAAAATGCCATTATATATTCGACATATTTTTCCGTGAATTTTTAAACTAGGCTACAGAATTCAGAAAAATACGGTAACAGTGTGAAAATATTTTAGACACACTAAAGTAGTGAAATAGCTGTTTAAACTGACATTTACTTGGTGGGTCATAAAAAAGAAAAAAGAAAATAAAGTAAGGAAAAAGTATGGTGTAGGGGAAGTCAAGTTAAATTGCTACACAACCTTTGTGTCACGGCCCGACCCAGAGGTTCAGCCATGTGACAACCGTCATACCAGCTCGATATATGTGCCATGAAAGGCAGGTAATCCGAGATGGTACAAGGCATAAAAGAAGGTGTAACAAGAGGAATATTATAAAATATCAAATATAAAAAATTTAAATATAAAAGTAAGAAACATACAAGTATAAGAAATCAAATATAGCATATTTTACAGTGCAAGTGTGCAACAGACTACTAGATAGTGTGCCACAAGGTATACAGGTGGAACCTGTAAAATCCTTGTCAACTAGTGGGAAACCAAAGATCACTGTCCACCAAGACAATGAGTGTCAAATGCCAGATGACTTCTAAAACTAAAAGAAAGGTGGTGAGTATTATAGATTTACCCAGTAAGGGACTTAGTCATAATGACCGATCACCTCAGGCTAGGGATATGAATAAATCCAAATAAGAATTTATAGAACAATAATTTAAATCAAACCAATGAAATCCTAAAACCAAATCAAAACAAATAACTCGAAATGCGGTGGCATTTGAAAATCATCGAAAAGCACAGTCGTGCACCTAGGTGGCTAATTGGACCATCAAGGGCTTTAACTCATATCTCATAAAAACCATAAGTTATCCTTAAGCCTGCTCCCTTGATGTTGCCATCGTTGTAAGTGGCCATAACCACATCAAGCCTTGGCAAGTTTCCCTCTTTGTATCTCAGTCCCAGGGTTTCCTGATCACCATGTCTTTCAGAAGGTAGTCCACAGTTACTTGGTGAAATGCATGCTCCGCTCGGTCCACTTGATCTTATTCGAGCACCGAATCCAATACTCAATCTCTCATCTCACATAATCAACATCAATAATAATTTATGAACTAAATTCATAAAATCCCTTAAGTCCCACCCCTAAAATCAATTATATAAATATTGGATGTAAGGGTGGACTATCCATATCCCGAATCCTTCATAAAAACATTTAATAAAACAATTGGTAAAATCAATTTAGAAATCGATTGACCTTCGGTGGTCAATTACTATAACCAAGCCATTCACAAGTTAGGGAGGTTTGTATACTCATGAATTAATCCTTTAAATACCTAACTCAGTCTCTCTACCATCCATGTATGGTCTCATACCTAATAATCAAATTGAAATCCAATTCGATCAATTTAGGCATTTGAATACCTATTGCATTTTAAGGAATGTCTTAATTAGGGTTTCTAAGGTTTTGGAACCAAACTCGGAACGTCTAGAAGTCAATCTAGGTCAACTGCTGTCCAAGGGTTCATGACCATTTTACCTTGCTATAGTGTTAGTCTAATGTAGGACTAAAATTAGGAGAAAAATCTCCCATAATGTGACTCCGGCACCAGACTTGGTTGAGTTCGGCGTCGGACTTGCTTCTGGCTAGGGTCGAGGCTTCCTCTTTTTGCTTTTTTAACTCGTTTCCTCTTTAATTCAACTCCAAACAACAAGCCATTCAACACACACATATTTGGACACCTAAACTACGAGATTATAGCTCCAAGGATTGAAATCTATGGTTGAGATTTCATAAAATTGGGTTTAAATGTTGGATTGGGAATGGAATTGAAGCACAAAGGATTTTGATTTCAACCTATGATTTCTCCTAATCCACCAAACGAATCAAGGCAAGTAATTAGGAAAAATGAAGCTTGAAGAACGTAGATTGACATACCTAGAATTCAAGCCAATCTAATGGTTAGATTGGAAGTTACGGCTTAAAGAACAAAATGACACCAAGTTGCCTTCTTTGAAGATTTTAAAGATTTTTGGTTGATTTGATGTTGTTAGATCTTTGAGGAAGTTAGAGGAGTTGTTTAATGTGTTTATTAAAGTGTTTGGAGGTGGTTTAAGGTGGTGGAAATGGTGGATAATGGAGAAAAGCTTGAAAGAATGGAAGAGGAAGAGAAAAGGAGAAATAAGGGTCGAGCAACTAACCCTCCCTTTAAAGCAGATGAGTTCGAAGTCGGACTCAGTCAGGTCCCATGTCGGACTCAACTCTATCTCGTTGGCCTCGATTTTCAATCCTCAATGCACCTAAGTGAGTCCAAACATAAATTAGGGCTTCTAAGAGTGTAGTTTGAGCTAAAAGAAGTTCAAAGCACCATTTGCATACTTCAATTCACCAATAACTTATAGAATTTATTTAGACAAAGAACTTGAAATGTGCAGACTACGTCTTAGCTCACAAAAATTTCATCCTCAAAATTTACAAACTAGTCTTCAGACAAGTGGGCGACGTCACACCTCATATCACGCTCGAGGTTCCAAGTCTGCTCATTAATTTGTGAGCTTTTCCATAGTACTCCATCAAAGCAATAGACTTAGTCCTTAAGGACCAAGCTTGTGGATTCAATATAGCTACAGGTCAGACTACAAAATCTAAGCTTTTCTTTGGCTTCACTGGTAAGGTTCGAAGCACATGTGAGGGATCGAGCACATATTTTCTTAACATGGATACATGAAATATGTCATGGATTCGGCCCATATCAAGTGGTAGCTCCAAGTGATAGAAGGTGGTGCTGAAATGTAGTTGAGTACCCATAGCTTGCTGAAAGTTTCCCCAAAATTGTGAAGTGAATCTTGGGTCACAGTTTGATACGATGGAAACTAGAACACCGTGAAACTTTGCCACTTCGTCCATGTAATGTTGTGCAAATTGATTTACGCTCTATCCCATGCTAACCAGCAAGAAGTGTGCTGAGTTGGTGAGTCTATCCATGATCACCAATATAGCATCATATCCCTGCCTAATACGAGAAAAACCAATTACGAAGTCTATAGCGATGTGCTCCCATTTAGGTTCCGCTAATCCATGAAAAGTTTGAGACTTGTGGTCAGTGTAGATATGACAAGTCTCACCACAAAAGTAGTGGCACTAAATCTTTAAAGCGAAGGCTACTGCTTCAAGCTCTAAGTTCCAAGTCGTGGACTCGGTAATTCTCTTCATCCTTCTTTAATTGATGAGAAACATAAGCTATCACTCGTTCTTCCTATAGCAACAGCACCCAAGCCCTTATTTTGAAGCATCACTATACATTGTGAATTCCTTGGCACTATCCGGTAAGGCAAGCATAGGTGCTAAGGTCAATTGCTCCTTCAACTTCTGGAAGCTACTATCACAAGCATTAATCCACACATATTTAGTTCTTTTCCAAGTGAATCTAGTCAAAGGTGCAGCAATCTGAGAGAATCCATCCACAAATCTTTGGTAGTGTCCAGCTAGTCCAAGGAGCTCCGAATCTTAGTGGGGTTTGTCGTACGTTTCCAATTGGTGATTGCTTCTATTTTGCTGGAATCCATATATATACTATCCCTAGTCATTATATGACTAAGGAAGTCAGCTTACTGTAACCAAAATTGACACTTGGAGAGCTTGGCGTACAATTGATGTTCATAGAGGGTCTGAAGTACAATATAGAAATGATTGGCATGTTCTCATTTGTTCCTTGAATAAACCAATATGTCAACAATAAAAATGATGAGAAATCAATCGAGATACGAGTGGAACACTTGATTCATCAAGTCCATGAATACTGCTAAAGCATTAGTAAGAATGAACAACATCACGCCGAATTCATAATGTACATATCTAGTATGGAGGTAGATTTGGGAATATCTTCCTCATGAATCTTTAGCTGATGATAACTTGATCAAAGATCAATCTTAGAAAATACACCCGCACCTCTAAACTGATCAAACAGATTGTCAATGAGAGGAAGTGGAAATCATTTCTTCACGGTCACCTTATTAAGTTTTCGATAGTCAATCCAGAGTCGCATGGAACCAACTGTCTTTTTTACAAACAACACTGGAGCACCCTATAGTGAGGTACTTAGGCGAATGAAACCTTTCTCTAGTAGTTCGGTTAACTATTTCTTCAATTTGACAAGTTCAATGGGTGCCATTTGGTCTGGATCCATGGAGATTAGGTCCATACCTGAGTAAACTTTAATAGGGAAGTCGAATTCCCTTTTGGGCAGCAAACCTGACAATTCATCGGGGAAAAATAAAAAAATTCATTCACCATGAGAATGTTGTGGATATTTGGTTCGATCACCAAAGTATCTACCACATAAGCTAAAACAACTACATAGCATTTCTATAGCAACTTATTCGCTTGAATGGCAGAGATGATATTCGATGCGCTTCGCTACACACTGTAGAACTCATTCATACTACCGTCTAGTTAAGGAATTCTCACTAGATGGTGCTCGAAAATGACCTGTGCACAATGTTTCCTTAGGCAATCCATCCCCAAGATAGCGTCGAAGTCAGACATTTTCAGAGGAATTAACTCCATGTCGAATACCAGATCTTCCAATTTCACTGCACGCTTTCTATACACTTTACTTCGGACCAATCCTCCACCCAAGGGAATTTTCACTAGCAAATTTATATCCCAAAGGTGATAACGGTCTATTTTAATATATGGTCAACTTGGTCTTCATATAAGACAAGGTAGCTCCAGTGTACATAATCACATCTGCTGGTTAATAAAAAATAACTACCATTTCTAAATTTCAAAAATTCACTCAAATTGTTATTTTTATACTATGGTTAGCTGCGAATGCTACAATATCCTTACGTGCGAGAACTTATTATTCACGAGTATTTAAATATATAAATACTTGTGACCACATCTGGACGTGCGTCGGCATCTTCTTGTGACATCACGTAAATACGTATGTGCTGTGACTGCGGGGGACGTCCCTAAAGTCTTGAGCTACTGCCTATGCTAGATTATTGATTGAAAGATAAGGGAGAAGCATATGAATGTCTCACCGATTGAAAAGGATAGGGTCCACCATTATTGCCCGGTCCTGATGAGGGCTGACCAAAACTCCATCTAGGTGGTGCAGAAGTAGCATATGGAAAACTATAGGCAATGTGGCTTACTCCTCCGTATTGGTAGCAACGAAACATCTCTCTACACGGACCGAAATGGAATTGTCTATAATTACGGCATTTCAAAATTAGATCCCTTTTCTTCTTTCTGAACCATCATTTTATCATCAAATTAAACCCAAACTTTCCTTTTCCTTCGCTGCCATGGTAGGGAAAAGGTGAGGAGAGTGGCAGTTGTCGCAACGTTACCCGAGACGACGACGAATTTGTGACTTAAGAGAATTTTATGGAGTCGCCACTAACCATTTTAGTTTAGGTGCGGTTAGTCACCTATTAAGAATCTACCTAACTTAGCATTGGCCGTTAGATGGCGTACTTAAGCTGGGTAGGTCCCGGTCTACGGAACGGAGAATTGGAGTCGGGAGTACGGTTACATGCGTGGAAGGATGAGCACCCCCACAATGCCCGTCAAGATGACGGTACCGATTAATTTAATAATATTTAGGCCTTAATTAAAAATGTTTTAATAATTTTCCCTTTTCTTTTTTCTCTAGTAGTTCGGTTAACTATTTCTTCAATTTGACAAGTTCAATGGGTGCCATTTGGTCTGGATCCATGGAGATTAGGTCCATACCTGAGTAAACTTTAATAGGGAAGTCGAATTCCCTTTTGGGCAGCAAACCTGACAATTCATCGGGGAAAAATAAAAAAATTCATTCACCACGAGAATGTTGTGGATATTTGGTTCGATCACCAAAGTATCTACCACATAAGCTAAAACAACTACATAGCATTTCTATAGCAACTTATTCGCTTGAATGGCAGAGATGATATTCGATGCGCTTTGCTACACGCTGTAGAACTCATTCATACTACCGTCTAGTTAAGGAATTCTCACTAGATGGTGCTCGAAAATGACTTGTGCACAATGTTTCCTTAGGGAATCCATCCCCAAGAAAGCGTCGAAGTCAGACATTTTCAGAGGAATTAACTCCATGTCGAATACCAGATCTTCCAATTTCACTGCACGCTTTCTATACACTTTACTTCGGACCAATCCTCCACCCAAGGGAATTTTCACTAGCAAATTTATATCCCAAAGGTGATAACGGTCTATTTTAATATATGGTCAACTTGGTCTTCATATAAGACAAGGTAGCTCCAGTGTACATAATCACATATGCTGGTTAATCAAAAATAACTACCATTTCTAAATTTCAAAAATTCACTCAAATTGTTATTTTTATACTATGGTTAGCTGCGAATGCTACAATATCCTTACGTGCGAGAACTTATTATTCACGAGTATTTAAATATATAAATACTTGTGACCACATCTGGACGTGCGTCGGCATCTTCTTGTGACATCACGTAAATACGTATGTGCTGTGACTGCGGGGGACGTCCCTAAAGTCTTGAGCTACTGCCTATGCTAGATTATTGATTGAAAGATAAGGGAGAAGCATATGAATGTCTCACCGATTGAAAAGGATAGGGTCCACCATTATTGCCCGGTCCTGATGAGGGCTGACCAAAACTCCATCTAGGTGGTGCAGAAGTAGCATATGGAAAACTATAGGCAATGTGGCTTACTCCTCCGTATTGGTAGCAACGAAACATCTCTCTACACGGACCGAAATGGAATTGTCTATAATTACGGCATTTCAAAATTAGATCCCTTTTCTTCTTTCTGAACCATCATTTTATCATCAAATTAAACCCAAACTTTCCTTTTCCTTCGCTGCCATGGTAGGGAAAAGGTGAGGAGAGTGGCAGTTGTCGCAACGTTACCCGAGACGACGACGAATTTGTGACTTAAGAGAATTTTATGGAGTCGCCACTAACCATTTTAGTTTAGGTGCGGTTAGTCACCTATTAAGAATCTACCTAACTTAGCATTGGCCGTTAGATGGCGTACTTAAGCTGGGTAGGTCCCGGTCTACGGAACGGAGAATTGGAGTCGGGAGTACGGTTACATGCGTGGAATGATGAGCACCCCCACAATACCCGTCAAGATGACGGTACCGATTAATTTAATAATATTTAGGCCTTAATTAAAAATGTTTTAATAATTTTCCCTTTTCTTTTGATTGATTTTTTTATTTTTTGTGATTTTCCATTTTTATTTTTTTATTATTAGAGCAAATTTAAAAACGAAAGCAAACTTCAAAATATTTTCTTTCTTCTTTTTTTTTTCTTTTTTTTTGAAAAAAGTAAGTAAATCCTTTCATTTTCATTTTATTACTTTTTTTTTGGGAGTTCTAAAATTTATTTTATTCAAGAAAAGCGTTTGTTTCCCTCTTTTTAGGGGGAAATTGACACTTTTATTAAAAACATTGAATAATCTTTTTTTTCAAAATTCGCTTTTATTACTCCATTTGAATTAAAACAAATTTTGTTTTTTTTTTTTTTTTGTTTTTTTTTTTTTTGTGATTTTTTTAAAATTACAATCTTTATTTGAACATTTGAATCTTTTCAAAATTCGCCGATTAAAAAAAATGGCGAGGATTTTATTAAGGCTTACAGTAAATCTCGCCCAATTCTGGGTCCAATTCAAAGTGAGTCTCTGACTTAAGAATCCGGACTAGGTGTGAATTTTCACCCTCCCAAACCGAATCCCATGATTAAATCCTCATCGCTTAAACCACTTGTAAGGATTTTTTATAGACATTGGTTATCATTCTTTTATTTTTATTTTTTTAACATAAAGTTCTATTGTCCTAATTGGCTTAGGAATTTACCATTATTGGTTTATTTATTATTTATTATTATTATTACTACTTAAAACTAACACTTATAATTTATTTAGATGCCTAAATGCTTGGCACATAAAATGTTATCTCGCCAATTTTAAAATAAAGATAGTAAGGATTTTATCAAGACCCACAGTGAATCTCGCCCAATTCTGGGTCTAATTCAAAGTGAGTCTCTGACTTAAGAATCCAGACCGGGTGTGAATTTTCACCTTCCCGAACCGGATCCCATGATCGGATCCACACTACCCACATATCATTACTCGCATGAATGATAAAAATAACATGGGTAAGAATAAATATGGATATGCATGCTTTAAATTTTATAATCGAATTACTTCAAGTTTATTTCATTTTTACCAATCTTTATTCCTTTGGTAGTGAAAGCTTCATTCTATTATTTACTTCATTTATTCTTATTTTTATGGGAGAATTACAAAATATACAATTGCCAAGAGCCCAGCCAACGTCCAAGAGATGGCAAAGAAAATATATATCAATTCTAGATTACCTTTTTTATTTTTTTATCCTTTCATCATTACCCCTTTTATCAGTATTTTATTTTCATATGCAATTTCAAATCCAAACTTATCATCTGGGCCAGCAAGGCCATTCAAGTGAGATTATGCCGAGTGACAAACAACCGTTGCGGAGTTATTGCAAATACTAAAGTATTGAGATACAAAGACATCAACATAAACAAAATTAATTAAAACCAAAAGCCAGTGAATAGAGAACATGTACCGAGAACAAAATAATGAGTTTGCTGCAAACTGGTATATATAAGTCACCAAAGGGAAAGCACGCGGGTCTTTGGCTCCCTATTCTGTTTTGCTTCTTTTTCTTTGATTATCGCTCCCACCAACCATCTTCTCTCTTCCTTCCTTCCAGATGAGCAAATTTAGGTCACTGCTGGTCGCCTCTTCTATCACCAGACCACCACACAACACCTCACGACCCTTTGTCAGCCTTCATATTTCTTGATTTCGCAAGAGCAAGTAAAGGCTACTTTCAAATCCTTTCTTCAAAACAGAAAATTTTGGAACTTTAATATGAAGAATACCACCATCCGATCATTGTGAAAATCAATTACGTTATTCTCTGCATTCTAAACTACCTTCCCACAGTTGAGATTTCAAAACAAGACCACAAAAGATTTTGAAAATCCCCACCCCTTCTTCTTCGATTTCCAGTGAAAGTATGACTGAAAATCGATGCTCTCTGACTGTCTCTTTTTTTTTCTTCCTTTTTTTTGTATATTTGTTTTATCCTCTTTTCTCTTTTTTTTGTGATCGGCTGTGTTTGGCCCCCTCTCTTACTCTTTCTTTGTCTAATTTCTAAAAAAGGGACCGAAAGCAAGAACCCTAAAAATTTGTTCAAAATGGGATTGGCCACTTTTGTTTTCTTCAGCCGTCCCCTTTTTATCTCAAGCCTTTGCAACAACAGCCACATGCTCCTAATCTTGCCGAAAAGAAAAAAAACAAAATGGGGACCTCTTCAACTTTTTTTTTCTTCAACCACTCTTGTCTTCTCTTCCGAATGTCTCTTTCTCTACTTTTTTTTAACCACTCTTGTCTTCATCCTCCCAAATGATGTAGAGTTATGTGTTTCAAACACCCCTGACCTCTTTGTTTTCTTCAGCCGTCCCCTTCTTTACGTTTTTTCTTCGCTTGGTCCCCCTCTTTACATTTTTTTCTTTGCTTGGCCCCCTCTTTGTCTCCCTCTTTTTTTTTTCACTGACTTCGACTCCTTTTCCATCTCCTTTCCCCTCAAAGAGACTCCCAAATAAAAAAAAAACCAAGTTTGAATGTGAACCCTAGTTTTTTTATTAGGATGTCGGCTCCCTACTCCTCACTTTCTCATATTGCCGACATTTTTTTCTTCAACTAGCTCCTAGGGTCCCCCCTTCTACATTTTTTCTTTGGTTTCTTTTTTGACTTTCTTTGTCTCCATTTATTCTTTTCTGCAAGAGGTATCTTTGGTTGGCAGTTCCCTCTCTACATTTTTCTTTGGTTGCCCCCCCCCCCTTCGTCTTTTTTTTCTTTGCTTGGCCCCCTCACTCTACGTTTTTTCTTTGGTTGGCCCCCTTTCACATTTTTTCTTTTGCCTCCTCTGTCGGCAAATCAATGCAAAAATAAATACCATCTTCACCACCATCATTTGCCTAAAAAACAACAAAGGCATATCACTATCATCATTTGCGTTGGCACTGGTGGCCTGCACTCTTGCAACTTTCTTCCACTCCACATTGCCGGCAAATCAATGCAAAAAATACCACCCTCACCATCATCATTTGCCTAAAAAACAACAAAGGCATATTTAATTAGCTTTAAACCACTATCATCATTTGCTTTTTAATCTGACGGCCACATTTCATGTTTCAGAGAGTTCTCTCATTTGTCTTCTTTTTGCAGATGCACAAGATGGGCCTCTATTTTTTCTGATGATTTTGTCCCTCTGATTGCTGTTGTTGTTTTTTTTTTTTTGAAATGGGCATATTAATAACAAACCAAGTTAAAATTGAAATTAAAATTAAGATTAAGATTAAAATGAATATTAAGATGCAAATGAATAAGGAATGGATAAAAATAAAGTAAAATAAAATAAAATAAAAATATAAAAAAAAATTAGTGTCTATAACTGCCACAGTCACGAAAACAATCTTTTGCAAGATTAAAACATAACAGCTCTATTTCACATGCACCACAAAGTCATGCCCCACCAAAATTGTCTTTTCCTTCAAACCAAAATGAAAGGTTATCGTTGGTGGCTGCTTTGGTTTTAAAATTAAGGCGGTGGAAATTGCAAGAAGACAAAGCCTCGACAAAGATGCTGGGGTCCTTTGCAAATAATTCAATTAGCAGCAACAATAAAAGCAGTGGAAATTGCAAGAAGACAAAGCCAACTCGACAAGGACGCTGGGGTCCTTTGCAAATAATTCAATTAGCAGCAATAATAAAAGCTGCTCCACTTTCGGCACCTGCTGAGGCCATTTGAAAAGGGTGGGTCCTTTTTGGTTTAGCCTTACTTTCTTAGTTGTCATCGGTTGTTGGCATGCTGACTCTGCTTTCTCATTGGCTGCTATGACAATGAGATGGTATTAGTGATTTTGTGGGAAAAGTTACTTGGGTAATAGTTCGATGTGATGGTGATGTTCGTGGCCTTTGGCTTATTTGGCTTTGCATGGGAACCGAATTGACTTGGTGCTTTGGCTTCCCGGTTTCAGGTTCAAAATTACTTGGAAATTAACGTGATGAAATTAAAATTAGATAAAGTAAAATAAAGTAATAGGAATAAACAAAAATAAACTAAACTTAAAAAGGAAAAATAAAATTTGAAAGTGATTAATTAATTAATTAACTAATTAACCAATTAATCAGCTAATTAACTAATTAAAATTTAAAAAACAAGTGTCTACAGTTGCCCCTCTTTGATTGTTTCTTAATGATCTAGAAGAGTAAGCTTCTAGATAATTAGGAAATAAGCAAAGATGTAGACACCACTTTTATTATTAGAACAAAAAAAGTTTCTGCAAAGACCTCGTTGAGAGGGTATTAACGGAAAATAAAAGTTTTGCAAAGACCTCGTTGAGAGGGCACCAATGCAATAAAAACAGTTTTGCAAGGACCTCGTGGAGAGGACAACAATGCAAGATAAATCATTTTACAAGGACCTCGTTAAGAGGGCAACAATGCAAAATAAACAAATTTGCAAGGACCTCATTGAGAGGGTAGCGTTGCAATGAAAAATAGTTTTGCAAAGACCTCGTTGAGAGGGCAATAATGCAATGAAAAACGGTTTTGCAAAGACCTTATCGAGAGGGCAACAATGCAATGAAATCATTTTACAAGGACCTCATTAAGAGGGCAACAATGCAAAATAAACAAATTTGCAAAGACCTCGTTGAGAGGGCAGCGTTGCAATGAAAAATAGTTTTGCAAAGACCTCGTTGAAAAGGTCAACGATGCAATAAAAGATAGTTTTGCAAGGACCTCATGGAGAGGGCAACAATGCAAGATAAATCATTTTACAAGGACCTCGTTAAGAGGGCAACTGTCACGCCCCGACCCGCAGGCTCGGCCACGTGACAACCGCCGTACCATCTCGAGATGCGTGCCTCGTCAGGCGGGCAACCAAGATGGCACAAGGCTAAAAATAAAGGATATTCGAGCAATATATGAAAACATACGAAATTATCATAAATAACATAGTTTAAAAATATTTCAAAATAAAGTATCACATCTTACGGTGTTGCATGCAGCGGAAAGTATTATTTATAAATACGCAAATATATATATGTAAGATGCAATAATATTCCGAGCCAAGATGTACCAAGTAAAATGAGGTGGCACCTACATAATCGTGTGCACAGTGCCGTACTAGGATCACTGGCCACCAGGACATCCGCCGTCCAAAATCTGATGATCTGAAAACAAGAGTGAATGGGGTGAGTACATAAACTTGTACCCAGTGAGAGACTCGGCTATAAAGACCGATCACCTCAGGCTGGGGATATGAAATTATCCAAATATCAATTTAATAAATTATTTACTAAAATATATGAAATCCCAAACCAAATCAAATATCAAATCAATAACCATATATCCAAATGGGCTGGCATCTGAAATCGTCCCAATAAGGTATACCCGTGCACTGGGGTATCCACTAGACCATCAAGGGTTACTTTATAGTTTTAAAATAGTTTTACTTTACTCTCTGGCCCATTCCCTTGACGTTTGCCTTGCTGTGGTGGAACACAGTATATAGGAGTCCTGACGAGTTTCCCTACGCGCCTCTCGCACTCAGGAGCGACTCACCGTGCCCCTCGATAGGCGGTCCATGGCTGAGTAACACGCATGCTCACAACTCGGTCCACGCTCCCACATATTGTAGCCCCGAGGACAACGCTCAATATCTCATATCGCAGGGGTATCATTCCCCAAATAAATAATCAATCTCTCAGGGGTATCATTCCCCAATCAATAATCAATAATATCAATATATAAAATTTATTGAAATTCCCACCCTTCAAATCATTTATAATCTCAGTGTGTGAGGGTGGACAATTCATACCCCAAAACTTATATAAACAATTTAATAAAGCATTTATAAATAAATTTGAAAACGGTTAACCCTCAATGGTCAACCAATATAATCCAAGCCACTCACAAGTGAGGAGAGTTGTATACTCCCCGATTACCCACGAATGCCTTAGCTCAAACTGCTACCGGTTCCAACCTCGTACAATCACGTACCTAATAATCACATTAAGTCTAATTTGATTAATAAAATATTCAACCAATGATCAAATCATAAAACAACACCAATTAAAGGTCTCGGACTTAAATTGACAAGTCCAGAAGTCAATTGGAGCTAATTGGAGTTAATTGGGATCAACTGGGGTCTAGGATTGCAAAATGACCATTTTACCCCTGGACTGTGATGATCCGGCACCGGAACTAGTCAGAACCGGCGCCGGTTCTGTTCTGGAAATAAGGCCGAGTTTCGGCCATAATCTTCTTCAGCTCGATTTAAGTTCGATTCACAACCAATCCGCATCAAAATTGAAACACAGCAAGTTTAACACATGATCTAAGGATTTACAGCTTCAAGAACGGAATCAAACAACAAATCATGCTCGAATTTTGGATCAAAACATCAAGAGTTGACTTTACTCGGACAAAACAGAAATCTCAACTTCAATCATCAAATTCTCTTAGCACAGACCATGAAATCAAGCGTATAAACTATCAAATTAAAGCTTGATGAGTCTAGAACAACATACCAAAAACCCAGTCTCAACGCACGATTGAATCAAAAGATATGAGCTGATGAACAATCTGTCGCCAAATTTCCAGATTTCTAGATTTGATGATTTTCTTAGAAATCTTGATGTTTTGATCTTCAAGAAGGCAAAAGAAGTTGATATTGATGATTGATGAAGTGTTTAAAGAGGGATTGAAGGTTTTGATTCGAAAGAATCGAGAGAGAGCTCGGAGAAAAATTGAAGAACAAGGAGAGAAATGAAATTAGGGGTTCTCGGCCACCCGAGAACCCATTTTAATCGATCAGTTCCGGCGCCGGTTCTGATCAGTTCCGGCGCCGGAATCAACTGAGTCAAAGTTGACTCCGGTCAACTAGGTCAAACTTCCTTGGAATCCGTGCCCAAGTGGGACCCACATCTCGGAACTTCAATTTTAGGTTTTTTAAGCTTGAAATCGAGCTAAACGAAGTTTAAAACATCCATGGGAATCAAATTTGGTATATTGACAAGATAACAATACATAAATACACAACTTGACACGTGCGGAGTAGGTCCGGGCGTGTCAACTCTCCCCTCACAAAAATTTCGTGCTCGAAATTTAAACAAACTAAACATCAAACAGATGGGGGAAATCACGTCTCATGTCATTCTCGGCTCCCAAGTCTGCTCCTCAATCTGCGAGCTTTTCCATAAATCTCGCACCAAAGATTTCGATTTATTCATCAAGGATCGAACCTCTCGATCCAAAATGGCTACAGGTCGAACTCTGAAGCCCAAACTTTTCTTTAGTTTCACAGGTGGTGCTTGAAGAATGTGTGACGGATCAGGTACATATTTTCGGAGCATAGATATATGAAAGACATCATGTATCCGAGCCATATCAGGTGGCAACTCCAAGCGATACGCTACCGGTCCAATTCGTTCAGTGACAAGGAATGGACCAATGTACCTCGGATTTAGCTTTCCCGCCTTGCGGAAACGAATAACACCTTTCCAAGGTGAGACCTTTATAAAAACTTGATCTCCCACTTGGAACTCCAAAGGTGTCCTCCTTTGCTGTGCATAATTTCAATCTCGATCTTGGGCTGCCTGAAATCGTTTTCGGATGAATTTAAAATTGCTCTTCTATTTCTTGAGTTTGAACCTCATCCTTTCCTTAACATAGCCTACTCTTACCTATTTATGGTTTAGGTCTTCTTTATTTAAGTATGGCCTTTAGAGGTTCTTCCTTTGCTGTAGTAATGCTTGCTTGATGCTCTCGCTTTGTTCTTATCTCATTCTTCAAGTCTCCATTGGCAAGACTATATTTTTGTTTCTTCTGAGGTTCCACACCTCTTACTTTTCTTAGGAGTTCCTTCTCCTTTTTCATTGTCATTGCCTCTCACTTCGAGGCCATTCTCTGATGCATTTATGGCTGTTTCGTGGTCTTGTACTCATCCTTGTAGCCAATTTATCGGGAAAGACTTTCACTTAACTCCCTCACCTTTATGGCGAGGATGCAAAGAGTTAAATATCTTTCCCCCCTATCTTGTTTCGTTTCACACTTCATTTATTGCTTTATTCTTCCTCTTTTGCACATCCTCCATTCAAATCTCATGGCGTATGAGTCAAGCTCCAATACATATTGGCCCACACTTGGCCATATCATAATAGAGGAATCAGAGACCATGCCCTTTCGGCTCTCACAAGCTGACCCACTCTCTGACCGCCCATCATAATCACTAATAGAGCCCATGGCCCATCATATATCATCTCTCCTCCTCACAAGGACGGAGAACTTTGGGAGGTCTCATGCTTTCCCCACTCACATGTTGGGCCGGTCCTCTCGAGTGGTCATCACAGAGATCCTCAAGATCTCGATCTCTGACCCTTCCTCTCATAGGGACGCCTCACATGGCTCCCAAATCAATCATACTTGAGCTTGACTATATACCCATCCATATCATTTCTCTTACCTCTTAGGCATTGCTTATATTTTATTTTCTTGAGGTATTCAATTCAGGGGGTGTCACGTGTCTCTTATCAATCTCTTTTCCCTTCTTCTCATCAATAATATTTTCTAGGGTCTCCATATCCCCATTTCTTTTTCCTTTCTTCATTTTTCGTTCCGCCCACGTCTATTGTGGGGTCCACATTCCTCTTGCCTTCTCGTCCATTGAGGAATAGCGTAATTCACGCTTGTCACACACATGTTGCATTCTTGATAGTTTCTTTCTCTTCACACTTCTCTTGAGGTTTCATCTCCATTCTTTTCACTTGATCTTCCTTATGGTCCATTGCCATCTTTAGGCATCACTTGCAATTCTTGTCATCCTTACGCCATTTTCCTTAGGGTCATCTCCGTGTCATTTCTTTTCTTTATATTTCTTTTACCATGATTTACGTGATCTTCCACTTCTTATCCAGGATTTCCTTTGCCTTGACCTCATTCTTATTCCGATTTTCTTCTAACACTTCTGATCCTCTTAGGTGTTAGAACTTTCTTTCTGTTTTTCATACTGGCTGTGCTCATAGAAGTTTATGAGCTTGATCGATTCCTTTCCTTATTCCCGTACTCCTTTCCTTGAGTACATGGGGTTTCCTTTACCTTAGCCATCTTCGGCTCTTAATCTGTCGATATCTCTTCTTTGTCTTTCAATGAGATCTAGCCATCTCCTTTGCCGCATGTTCAACTCACGCTGAATTCATGAAATGTTTGAGACTCTTGTGATCTGTGTAGATACGACAGGTTTCACCATATAAATGATGACGCCAAATCTTCAAGGCGAAGACTATGGCAGCAAGCTCCAAATCATGTATCGGATAATTGACCTCATTCGGTTTCAATTGACGAGAAGCATATGCAATTACCCTCTCATCTTGCATTAACACACACCTAAGTCCGTTGCCTGATGCATCAGTATACACAGTGAACTCTTTGCCGCTCACAGGTAAGGCAAGTACCGGCGCTGTCGTCAATTTATCCTTCAGCTTCTGGAAACTCTCTTAACATTCCTCTGACCAAACGAACTTAGCGTTCTTGTGGGTTAACTTGGTCAATGGTGCAGCAATCGTGGAGAATCCATCCACAAATCTCCGATAATATCCAGCTAATCCCAAGAACTTCGAATCTCCGTAGGAGTTGCAGGACGTTTCCAATTGGTGATAGCTTCTATCTTGCTAGAATCCACATATATGCCATCCCTAGACACAACATATCCAAGGAATCCAACTTGCTGCAACCAAAACTGGCATTTGGAAAGTTTAGCGTAAAGCTGATGATCTCGAAGAGTTTGCAACACAATGCGAAGATGATTTGCATGTTCCCGCTGGTTCCTTGAATATACCAATATGTCATCAATGAAGACAATAACAAATCGGTCTAAATACTGATGGAATATGCGGTTCATCAGATCCATAAATGTTGCTGGAGCGTTGGTAAGTCCAAACGACATCACACAGAATTCGTAATGTCCATATCTGGTACGAAAAGCAGACTTATGGATATCTTCTTCTCGGATTTTCAACTGATGATAGCCTGATCACAGATCAATCTTAGAAAACACTCCGGCTCCTCGAAGTTGATCATACAAATCATCAATGCGAGGTAATGGATATCTATTATTCACAATCACCGCATTCAGCTTGCGGTAATCAATGCAGAGTCACATTGAACCGTCTTTCTTTTTCACAAACAAAACTGGGGCTCCCCAAGGTGAAGTACTCGGCCGAATGAATCCTTTATCAAGCAATTCGGTGAGTTGTTTCTTTAGCTTAATCAATTCAGTAGGTGCCATTCGGTATGGAGCCATAGAAATTGGGTCCGTACCGGGATAAACTTCAATTGGAAAGTCAAAGGCTCTCTCTGGTGGCAAACCAGCTAATTCATCAGGAAAGACATCCGGAAACTCATTAACTATCGGGATATCTTCAATGTTAGGCTCTTCCATAGATTTATCTATTATATGGGCGAACACAGCTTTACACCCTTTCAGTAGTAGCTTACTTGCTTTGATGGCAGAGATGACATTCGGTGTGCCTCTGCGCTCACTGTAAAAATTTATCAGACTGCCGTCAGGTCGTGGAATCCTCACAAAATGGTGCTCGCAAAAGATCTGAGCACGATGTCTCACAAGCCAATCCATTCCCAAGATGGCATCGAAGTCAGACATTTGAAGTGGAATTAAGTCTACTTCGAAAATCAGTTTTTTTCCAACTTCACTGCACATCCTTTGTACACTGTATTTCGAACCATTCTCTCACCCAACGGTGTATTCACCAATAGCTCATACCCCAAGGGTAATAACACTCGATCCGCATGCACGGCAAACTTGGTATTAACATAGGACAAGGCAGCTCCAGTGTCCATAATCACATATGCCGATTGATCGAAAATAATTACCACGGCTAACGTTCAAAAATTTTCTAAAGCGGTTACTTTTACTCGACAAGCAGTTACGAGTACGATGATATCTTTATTCACAAAAAATAACCATCCATGAATATTTAAATATTTACTTACCGGTAACTTCATCAGAAAGTGCGTCAGCGTCATCCTGCGACATTGCGTAACCCTGAGTATGTTGTCGCTGCTGCTGCTGCTGTGGAGGTCATCTCGGGGTTGCAGAACTACTACCAATACCCGAATGCTGCTGAGATGTAGAAGGTGCTGCGAAAGAATGTCGCGCAGGTTGAAACGGACGGCAACCTCCATAGTTGCTCGGTCTGACTGGAGGCTGATTAAAATTCCGTATGGGTGGTAAAGAAACAGTAGATGGACATGCACGTGCTATGTGACCCATGCCTCCACACCGAAAACATCGAGGTCCAGCCCTACATTGGCCAAAATGGAAACGCCTACAGTTTGGGCATCGACGCCCAGACTCCACTTTCTTCTTCCCAAATCTTCCTTTGGCCTTGGACCCAAAACCACACTTCTCTTTTCCCCGACCACCAGATGGAAGCGGTGGCATCGGTGTCGGCATTAGTGGCGATGGATGAATTGGTGGTGTAATGCTAGTAGTCGGAGGTGCGCCAGTGGCCATCAATCATGAAAAGAATCTACTGGCCCAAATATCAAACATTCGCTCGAAATCAGCGGGCGTAAACTGCACCAGCGTGACAGTCGTCGGAGGTGGGGGTGGTGGAATATTAGTATGAGCATCCTGATGATGCGTCTCATCAACAGGCGTAATAGGTGGAACAGGCTCGTCCGGAATCTCAGTGGTCTCCGGGTCTACAGTTGGATGAATCTCAGGTTGCCTACATGGTCGACCTCTTCTCAAAGGTACAGAGGGATCAGGGGTAGGAACAGAAGGATTCGGAATACTTCTCCTTTTAGGTGGCATGGTGCAATTATACATAATCTATGTCAGAAGACGAAAATACATCTATACCAACCACACCTCAAACTCTAACCCCAAAAATCAGAAATATCAAAATTACTTAAACTCCTTGGCTGGGTATAACATAAATATATTATATATTTTAAAATTTGCTCTGATACCAATTTAATTGTCACGCCCCTACCCGCAGGCTCGGCCACGTGACAACCGCCGTACCATCTCGAGATGCGTACCTCGTCAGGCGGGCAACCAATATGGCACAAGGCTAAAAATAAAGGATATTCTAGCAATATATGAAAACATACGAAATTATCATAAATAACATAGTTTAGAAATATTTCAAAATAAAGTATCACATCTTACGGTGTTCCATGCAGCGAAAAGTATTATTTATAAATACGCAAATATATATGTAAGATGCAATAATATTCCGAGCCAAGATATACCAAGTAAAATGAGGTGGCACCTACATAATCGTGTCCACAGTGTCGTACTGCGATCACTGGCCACCAGGACGTCCGCCGTCCAAAATCTGATGATCTGAAAACAAGAGTGAATGGGGTGAGTACATAAACTTGTACCCAGTGAGAGACTCGGCTATAAAGACCGATCACCTCAGGCTGGGGATATGAAATAATCCAAATATCAATTTAATAAATTATTTACTGAAATATATGAAATCCCAAACCAAATCAAATATCAAATCAATAACCATACATCCAAATGGGCTGGTATCTGAAATCGTCCCAATAAGGTATACCCGTGCACTGGGGTATCCACTGGACCGTCAAGGGTTACTTTATACTTTTAAAATAGTTTTACTTTACTCTCTGGCCCATTCCCTTGACGTTTGCCTTGCTGTGGAGGAGCACAGCATATAGGAGTCCTGGCGAGTTTCCCTACGCGCCTCTCACACTCAGGAGCGACTCACCGTGCTGCTCGATAGGCGGTCCACGGCTGAGTAACACGCATGCTCACAACTCGGTCCACGCTCCCACATATTGGAGCCCCGAGGACAACGCTCAATATCTCATATCACAGGGGTATCATTCCCCAAATAAATAATCAATCTCTCAGGGGTATCATTCCCCAAATAAATAATCAATCTCTCAGGGGTATCATTCCCCAATCAATAATCAATAATATCAATATATAAAATTTATTGAAATTCCCACCCTTCAAATCATTTATAATCTCAGTGTGTGAGGGTGGACAATTCATACCCCAAAACTTATATAAACAATTTAATAAAGCATTTATAAATAAATTTGAAAACGGTTAACCCTCAATGGTCAACCAATATAATCCAAGCCACTCACAAGTGAGGAGAGTTGTATACTCCCCGATTACCCACGAATGCCTTAGCTCAAACTGCTACCGGTTCCAACCTTGTACAATCACGTACCTAATAATCACATTAAGTCTAATTTGATTAATAAAATATTCAACCAATGATCAAATCATAAAACAACACCAATTAAAGGTCTCGGACTTAAATTGACAAGTCCAGAAGTCAATTGGAGCTAATTGGAGTTAATTGGGATCAACTGGGGTCTAGGATTGCAAAATGACCATTTTACCCCTGGACTGTGATGATCCGGCACCGGAACTAGTCAGAACCGGCGCCGGTTCGGTTCTGGAAATAAGGCCGAGTTTCGGCCATAATCTTCTTCAGCTCGATTTAAGTTCGATTCACAACCAATCCGCATCAAAATTGAAACACAGCAAGTTTAACACATGATCTAAGGATTTACAGCTTCAAGAACCGAATCAAACAACAAATCATGGTCGAATTTTGGATCAAAACATCAAGAGTTGACTTTACTCGGACAAAACAGAAATCTCAACTTCAATCATTAAATTCTCTTAGCACAGACCATGAAATCAAGCGTATAAACTATCAAATTAAAGCTTGATGAGTCTAGAACAACATACCAAAAACCCAGTCTCAACGCACGGTTGAATCAAAAGATATGAGCTGATGAACATTCTGTCGCCAAATTTCCAGATTTCTAGATTTGATGATTTTCTTAGAAATCTTGATGTTTTGATCTTCAAGAAGGCAAAAGAAGTTGATATTGATGATTGATGAAGTGTTTAAAGATGGATTGAAGGTTTTGATTCGAAAGAATCGAGAGAGAGCTCGGAGAAAAATTGAAGAACAAGGAGAGAAATGAAATTGGGGGTTCTCGGCCACCCGAGAACCCATTTTAATCGATCAGTTCCGGCGCCGGTTCTGATCAGTTCCGGCGCCGGAATCAACTGAGTCAAAGTTGACTCCGGTCAACTCGGTCAAACTTCCTTGGAATCCGTGCCCAAGTGGGACCCACATCTCGGAACTTCAATTTTAGGGTTTTTAAGCTTGAAATCGAGCCAAACGAAGTTTAAAACATCCATGGGAATCAAATTTGGTATATTGACAAGATAACAATACATAAATACACGACTTGACACTTGCGGAGTAGGTCCGGGCGTGTCAGCAACAATGCAAAATAAACAAATTTGCAAAGACCTCGTTGAGACTTGAGAGGGTAGCGTTGCAATGAAAAATAGTTTTGCAAAGACCTCGTTTAAAGGGCAACAATGCAAGATAAAAGATAGTTTTGCAAAGACCTCGTTAAGAGGGCAACAATGCAATGAAAAACATTTTTGCAAAGACCTCGTTAAGAGGGCAACAATGCAATAAAAGATAGTTTTGCGAAGACCTCGTTAAGAGGGCAACAATGCAAGATAAAAGATAGTTTTGCAAAGACCTTGTTGAGAAGGCAACAATGCAATGAAATCATTTTACAAGGACCTCATTAAGAGGGCAACAATGCAAAATAAACAAATTTGCAAGGACCTCGTTGAGAGGGCAGCGTTGCAATGAAAAATAGTTTTGCAAAGACCTCGTTTAAAGGGCAACAATGCAAGATAAAAGATAGTTTTACAAAGACCTCGTTGAGAGGGCATCAATGCAATGAAAAACAGTTTTGCAAAGACCTTGTTAAGAGGGCAACAATGCAATAAAAGATAGTTTTGCGAAGACCTCGTTAAGAGGGCAACAATGCAAGATAAAAGATAGTTTTGCAAAGACCTTGTTGAGAAGGCAACAATGCAATGAAAAACAGTTTTGCAAAGACCTTGTTGAAAAGGGAAACAATACAATAAAAAATTTTACAAGGACCTCGTTAAGAGGGCAACAATGCAAAATAAGCAAATTTGCAAAGACCTCGTTGAGAGGGTAGCGTTGCAATGAAAAATAGTTTTGATATTAATTTCCTTCGACATCTTCATTCCCTCACTCGCGTTCTACCTTTTTGTTCTTCCATTCCTGAAGCAGAAATTATCAAAAGGATCAGAGTTTATATGTGTGTCAAGTCAAATTTCAATTTTGTATCTAAATTAATGAATTTGATGATTGTTGAAAAATTGCCTCATACTCAAGCGTTCTTTATTTGCGAAAAGATTTTGGACTACTTAATGTACAAAGCATACAAACATCTGTTACTCATCATGAAATTTGGATCTCTTGAAAGTTGATGGCTACTATCCAAAATGTGCTTGTAGGCGAACAGGCTATTTTAAATTCCTAAGTGGGTTTCAGTAGTAGTGGGTTCAAAAAAGGCTATTTATTGTCTTCATCTAGGCTTACAATTAACTTTCTTTTTGAAAATCACAATTTTTAAAAAAATCTGACTTGAAAACAGGATCAAATTGATGCTTGCTTAATCTCTTAACTTGACAATCTTTATATGAGTCAAAATTTGGACATGAAAGGCTTGAGATTTTGTGAGATTGGTATCAAAGAAAGGTGTGACCCAACTTTCAAAAAGATATCTCATCTTATGGGGTTTATCATTTTTGGATGCCCCAAATGGTATTGCTCATTTCTAAAACTCACTTTCCTGTCTTAGTCAAATCTCGGGTGATCTCATGAATTCTCATTTCCGCTCTAGACTGCCCTTTCGAGTTTTCACCCTAGAGCCACATCATTTCATTTCTTTTTCTTTTTCTTTTTTTTCTCTTTTTTTTTTTACTGTCTCATCATGCACATGAAAATTCAAAATTCATTTAAACAATCTTTTGAAAAAATGGTTCAGTGTAAAAGACCCATTCTTCTAAAGAAATGCTCCTCAATTAAAGTATCCACACTTGATCAAAATGGGCTTTTCAAGGAACGTAATGTAGGCCATGGTTGAGGGTTCAGAAAGAAAGGATAAACAGGCCCAAAAAGTATTTCAAGGTAACTGAATCAAGGATCACTTTCTAGCCATATGAAGAATTCATTTTTTCATGCTTGATTTTTCATTTGCCTCTATCCCATTAGTTTTTTCATTTCAATTTGTCATTTCTTTCTTTTCTTCCTTTTCTTCTTTTTTTCTTCTTCTCTTTCTTTTCTTCTCTTTTTTTTTCTTTCTTCTCTTTTTTTTTGGCAACATGAGTTCAAGGATATTCTTATCAAGCAATTCTTCATCATTTTGGGCCATCATTTCTTTAGGCCATATGCAAGATTTCTTCCATCTTTTGCTCGAATGCTTTCTTTGCATTTGCCCCCAGTGTGAAGGGTGACCCTTGATTAGGTTCATTAGAAAGAATATTCATTAGGCTCAAAGGGGACAGCGATGGATAATTTTCTCAAAGTGAAGGGGATATGAAAAATGGCCATTTGTCTTCTCAAGTATGGCTATCTTCATCGAAAAGCAACACCTTAGAAAACGTTACTTTGAAAAAAAATAATAATTTTTTTTGAAAGCTTTTGAAAACTTTGTTCAAAATCCTAAAACATCACGTGCATGATGATGCAATCAACTTTCTTCTTTTTATTCTTTTTTCTTTTTTTTTTCATCATAAGAATTTTACGAAAGATGACATTTCCACCCTTTTCAAATTATAACTAAGGCAATCAATCTGAGCAATTTGTCTCGATAGCAAAGAGGTATCTGGACCTTACAAAGTGACTTTGGTCTTTCTGATCATTTTGTCCCATAAGGTGGGTGAATGAACACCTTGGCATCAAAGGTTACTTATTTTCAAGAAAATCAAGGTGAGCTCATTTTGAAACAAGAAGGTAATGTGTTCAAAAGTCATTCATTTCAGTCACTTTTGAGTTTCAAGGAAATTGGAAAGCATATGAGCATTATGAATTCAAAGAACATGATTGATTTCAAGACAAGGAAGCAATGAATTCAAAATTCTACAGTTTTGACACATATCAAAATGTCACTTTTTAGAGTTAAGCAAGCATCTTGTTAAACAATCATTTCTGTTTATTACCTAGATGAAGAATATCGACTCTCTCAAATGGTTTTCAAGGTTTATGCCTCATCCTTACTTCGAGTTTCAATTTTTGAAATTTTATTCAAAAGTCAATGAATGGCAAGAAAGATGGTTTGAAGGACTTGTTAAGAATTACTTCTGAAAGTAATCACCAACTTTTCAGGAGATCCTTTTTTATTTCTCAAAAAATTTCACTTCTTCTTTTTTTTTTCAAATGTGACAATGGAAAATGGATAACACAAATCATTTATTCCAAAAAGGCATGTAATCCAAAAGAAGTCAATATTTACAATGATAATCCAAGTTAAAACATCATGACATGATTTTTCAAAATCTAAAGTTTACCTTTTAAATTCAAAAATCTAAAAGTTATTGCTTTCAAATGACACTATGTACAAGGCTAAGAAAAAGTAACTTTTTGTACAAGAGTGAAAAGGATTAGAAATTGCCCCTGCTTGGCATATTGTCCATAGAACTCTGTATCCTGCAATTGACTAGCTTGAAGTTGCCACGAAAGGGTTGCCACTGTTAAATGAAATTTGATGGAAATGATTGAATAAATGCATGAGCATGTGTATTGATGAAATGAAATGCAATGGCTTTCTAAGCAAAAATGACCAAGGAAATTGCTAAGATCATGCACTCCTATGACTAATATGAAAACTCATCATTTTATTACTTTTGGTGCAAGATGTGTAAAACAAAGCCCTTGAAATCCTTCCAATGCCCTTGGGCATAAGCATCAGAGTCTGATTCTATTGCTACTTATAGAATCCATCAATGAGAACTTGCTGTTATCCCCACACAAATAGGTAAGGCACCCTAACTGAATCTTGGCTCGGTCCCATTGGGAAGCTTAATTGACCCGACTTAATCAATGCTTGCACCTTCTTCTTCAATGTTGTGCAATCCTCGGTTGAATGTCCTTGAATATTCATGTGGTATTCACATTGGGCTTCAGCATTGTACCATTTCGGGTATGGAGGCTGTAAAGGTTCCACTTGTACTTTGGTCAAGAGTTGTTACTGAAGAAGTCGTAAGTTATTGGAATTGGATCAGACTGTTGCTGCTTTTGATGGTTCTTGTGTCTTATTGTTTGTCATGTGCAACGGTTGACTGAATGACAAATTGAACTGCTAATACTTGCATTAGTAGCTAAGCATAGTTAATGCCATGGGGATTGGGTTGAAAGAAAGGTTGGTTAAGGTAAGAGTGCAAATTATTGCTTTATTCACTAACTTTAAGTGCCTGAAAAACAATGGTGATTGGTGGTGCATAGTGCTGATAGTTTGATGGAAAAATAATGATTGTTGAGGCAAAAGATTGACATTTGGCAAATTTACGAAGAATGGTAGTTAGCCAAACAAAGCATTGGCATTGAATGGTAGATTTTTGTTGTGAGGATTTGTTTTTCTTTTTTTGGGGTCTTGACAAAGTGCTGCTACTGGAAAAAATGCTAACACTAGGAGAATGAGAGGAAGATGACAATTGGTAAAATGAGATACTAATAATTCAGAGAGCAGAAAGTGATGAGCAGTGAGGCAAAGTATGGAGTAGCAGACCATTGTTTTAAGATTGCATCATCCAAAAAGATTTTCGAGCTGGAAATGACTTCATTGGCATGTTTTGACTGTTGTGAGCTTACATATTCAAACTGATGGGAACTTGTATAGGTTTGTTGGAAAGAAACTTCTGGGAAAGGGTCCTTGTTGCCCTAATTTTAATCATTTGCATCATTTTGGCAACTTGTCTGGGTACTTCATGCCTAAGCTCCTCCTAAATAGCCTCAAGGTATTTATCCAAGCTTTTATCATTTTGGGTTGCAATACAGACAGTTTATTCAAATTCCCCAGTGATCTCTTACTTGCTCAAATGGTATTGTTGAAAATTTCATACCCAATTATATTCTTTGTATCTTTTCGAGTGACCAATTCAAAAAAAAAAACCATGTACATGCAAAATATATACAATATGCTCTGCTGATTTGATTCATAAATTGATGCATGTGAATGTATAGTGGTGTATGAACATGGAATGACACTCTAGCTTATATATCTTGTATAAGTGGATGCACAGAAAATACATGATATTCTAACAAATGTAAATGTATGCATAAAAGAAATGCACAGTGATGCATTGATGAAAGAATGACAGTTCAGAGACTTAAACACATGACAAGATAGGATGGCCAATAAGAGCGAATCAAAATCACCTAATACCCCAAAAAGAAAATGAACATTTTTATTTAAAAGCTTTTTTTTTACACCATTTTTTAATGAAAACAGAAAATGCGTAATGCTAAAAAAAAAAGTTAATATCCACTTATACAATATACAAACAATAGTAACTTTCTTGGTGACGAAATTGCCTTATTTTTTTTAATTTAAAAAAAAATCAAGTAGTTATGCTCTGGGGGTAGATAGTCATCCTAATATGGCTAAAAATGCTTGGCCATTCTACCATCCTTATCACAAAAGCTCAAGTAGTACAAAGGATAGGAGTTGTTCCTTTAAGTGCCCTATTTCAAGGTTACACTTATCAAGGGTTTGGTCCCACCTAAATTTGGCTGTCGCAGGTGGCCTATATGATGGTTATGGTCACGCCACCTAAAGGTGCCCAGACTGTCCTTATTCTGCCATCTATCATAGGCTAGTAAGGCCTCCAATCCTAACCCATTATAGGCTCATTGGAAAGGATTCAGTCTGAGTGGGGGTTTTTCGCTTAGAAACTCACTATGAGGAGTTGCCCCACGCGAGTAAGCTACTTTACCCCCTCCTAAATAGGTAATATCCAATTCTGGACTTATGCATATAATGCAAATGTGAGTGTGTGCGAATGAACATACAAACCTTCCCAATCTACTAACATACCAAAATTCAACATTTATCAACAAGAAGTAAACTTCTATTCACAAACAAGAGACAAAGAAATTAGTAACACAAGAAAGCATGTACATTCATTAGCAAATAAAGCATCAAATTCCTAACATGCAAACTAGGATCCAATTTATTATCTTTCATTTACCAAAATGAGATGCAAAATCATGCAATCAAAATGTTGAAATAAGATTTAAAAATAAAAAATAGGAAAAATGAAATTAAGGCCTAAATAATTATTAAATTAATTCTCGGCTTGACTCTCTAACCAATCCCCAGTGGAGTCGCCAAACTGTCGCAACGTTACCCGAGACGACGACGAATTTGTGACTTAAGATAATTTTATGGAGTCGCCACTAACCGTTTTTGTTTAGGTGCGGTTAGTCACCTATTAAGAATCTACCTAACTTAGCATTGGCCGTTAGATGGCGTACTTAAGCTGGGTAGGTCCCGGTCTACGGAATGGGGAATTGGAGTCGGGAGTACGGTTACATGCGGGGAAGGATGAGCATCCCCACAATGCCCGTCAAGATGACGGTACCGATTAATTTAATAATATTTAGGCCTTAATTAAAAATGTTTTAATAATTTTCCCTTTTCTTTTGATTGATTTTTTTATTTTTTATGATTTTCCATTTTTATTTTTTTATTATTAGAGCAAATTTAAAAACGAAAGCAAACTTCAAAATATTTTCTTTCTTCTTTTTTTTTTCTTTTTTTTTTGAAAAAAATAAGTAAATCCTTTCATTTTCATTTTATTACTTTTTTTTTGGAGTTCTAAAATTTATTTTATTCAAGAAAAGCGTTTGTTTCCCTCTTTTTGGGGGGAAATTGACACTTTTATTAAAAACATTGAATAATCTTTCTTTTCAAAATTCGCTTTTATTACTCCATTTGAATTAAAACAAATTTTGTTTTTTTTTTATTTTTTTTGTTTTTTGTTTTTTTTATTTTTTTGTTTTTTTTTATTTTTTTAAAATTACAATCTTTATTTGAACATTTGAATCTTTTCAAAATTCGCCAATTAAAAAAAATGGCGAGGATTTTATCAAGGCTTACAGTAAATCTCGCCCAATTCTGGGTCCAATTCAAAGTGAGTCTCTGACTTAAGAATCCGGACTAGGTGTGAATTTTCACCCTCCCAAACCGAATCCCATGCTTGAATCCTCATCGCTTAAACCACTTGTAAGGATTTTTTATAGACATAGGTTATCATTCTTTTATTTTTATTTTTTTAACATAAAGTTCTATTGTCCTAATTGGCTTAGGAATTTACCATTATTGGTTTATTTATTATTTATTATTATTATTACTACTTAAAACTAACACTTATAATTTATTTAGATGCCTAAATGCTTGGCACATAAAATGTTATCTTGCCAATTTTAAAATAAAGATAGTAAGGATTTTATCAAGACCCACAGTGAATCTCGCCCAATTCTGGGTCTAATTCAAAGTGAGTCTCTGACTTAAGAATCCAGACCGGGTGTGAATTTTCACCTTCCCGAACCGGATCCCATGATCGGATCCACACTACCCGCATATCATTACTCGCATGAATGATAAAAATAACATGGGTAAGAATAAATATGGATATGCATGCTTTAAATTTTATAATCGAATTACTTCAAGTTTATTTCATTTTTACCAATCTTTATTCCTTTGGTAGTGAAAGCTTCATTCTATTATTTACTTCATTTATTCTTATTTTTATGGGAGAATTACAAAATATACAATTGCCAAGAGCCCAACCAACGTCCAAGAGATGGCAAAGAAAATATATATCAATTCTAGATTACCTTTTTTATTTTTTTATCCTTTCATCATTACCCCTTTTATCAATATTTCATTTTCATATGCAATTTCAAATCCAAACTTATCATCTGGGCCAGCAAGGCCATTCAAGTGAGATTATGCCGAGTGACAAACAACCGTTACGGAGTTATTGCAAATACTAAAGTATTGAGATACAAAGACATCAACATAAACAAAATTAATTAAAACCAAAAGCCAGTGAATAGAGAACATGTACCGAGAACAAAATAATGAGTTTGCTGCAAACTGGTATATATAAGTCACCAAAGGGAAAGCACGCGGGTCTTTGGCTCCCTATTCTGTTTTGCTTCTTCCAGGTGTTGAGCTTATCTATAAATAGGGGAAGTTAAGCTTCCCCCCCTCTCATTTCCCTTCTCCCTCATTTCCTCTCTTCTCATTTGCTCTCTCGAGGCAACTTTGGACTCTTGGCAGATCCGAACAATCCGACTGATGGATCAAGGTGAGATCTCGGTATGTCATTCTACTCACCTTAATCTACGTTTTATTAAGTTTTTACGCATTTCCGTCCATCAGTCTTTGAGAGATTCAAACTCAAAGTTGGTTTAGCTTATTAGTTAAATTTTAAGCTTAGATTTTAGATCTAAGAACTTTGAGCTTCTGATTCTCGTTTTTCTTTTTGTAAATGTCTCGTGGAAGGTGTGAGGATTGTCCGTCTCAAATTTCGGGTCAAACTGTGTGACGAGGGGCTCAAAAATCGAGGTAAAGCCTTGGTTCCCAATGCCAGAAGATGGCTCCCACATGGGAGTCGAGTCACTCCCGTACAGGAGTGGCTGTTTTGGCCAAGTCCCATATAGGAGTGGACCCAAACCCTTGGGGCAAAATCATAATTTTTGCCTCGGGGCCCGATTTTGACCCGAAACCTCTCGAAATCTTTTCTAAGCCCCGAAACATATCCAAACACCCTCTTAGGTCATGCTAGAGCCTTGTAGGTGCATTCATAGTTTGATTATGAATGCTAACATGTACTTCCATGTGATTAGAGTTCCAGATGATCTAGTGTGACGATGCTCCGGAGGTTAAGCTACGTGGATCTTTTAGGAGTATACGAACCTCCCAACACTGTGAGTGGCTTAGACTTCTTTGTTTAGCCACTAGGAACAAAGGTGTTAAAAATGTTTAAAAACATAAATGATTTTCAAAGGTTTTGGGATATGGGAAATCCACACACACACATTTGCATGGTGATATACCCACGTAGAGAGTAGGATGTTTTGAAAAGGAAATATAAAGACTTATTTGTGTGTGCATATATGTCTGTTTATATGTTTTAAATATATATGTTTATACATATATATATAATCTTTGATGCGAATGGGATGCGAGATTAGCAATTGAGAGGTTCTTCGGGGCTTCGATTTGAGGGAGCATGGATCGAGTTGAGAGGCATGCATTAAGAAGTAGCTGTGGATCGCCTTTTGAGGGGGCACAGTGAGTGGAGACCCTGGGAGAGGCATGTAGGGAAACTCGCCAGGGTTCGATGTAGCTGTGTTCCACCATAGCGTCTAGCACCACCAAGGGAACGGGCGAGAGAAAGAGAAATGTGAAAATTTGTTAAAAAGAAAAGAGATAGCCCTCGGTGTTGTGAGGCATATGACCGACGGGTTGAGCCTTCAGTATATTAGAGGCTAGCCCATTTTAGAAATGTAGATATATTTATTTAAATTATTTTAAAGGAAGGTTCTCGCCTAGAGAGCTAAAAAGAGGTTTTGAAAAGAAAATATTTATTTTATTATTATGTTTTGGATTTCCCCTGTTTTCCCCTAACCCCTGATGGAGATTCATTGAACCTCTGTCACTAACCTGTATCCAATATAGATGGATGCAGATCCACATACGAGGATAGCAGACAATTCAGAGGTTCACTAGGAGGCGTCGGTGGCATAGGCTTATTAGTTTCTGCTACGTAGGTATTCTTTTAAATTAGTCCATCGGTATTACTTTTAAAGTTAATTGTTTCATTAAATGATTTCTAATTAAAATTTTAGTATTGTTTTGCAGCGATGATACTCGATTCATGCCTTGTGGTGCCTTAGATGCATGGCTGTAAACACGTACTTCGAGGTAGCACGACGATTGCCATGTAGCCAGCCCAGGTCGGGGCATGACAATTTGATTGTTATAAGAGCGTTTAAAAGATTCTAACCATTTTCAAAAGTTATAAAGTGTTTTCAAAGTATTTTTAAATGTTTTCAAATGTTTTTGAATGTTTTCGAAGCCAGTGGATTACTTAGGTTTAAAACTTCAGAGTTCGAGTGTGTGATTGCTCGAACGCGATGTAAATATCTAAACCTAGTCTTAGAATACCTTCTTCAGCAACAAGCCACCAAATAAAGTTCTCAAGTGTGGTCTTTAGGTGAAATGACACCACGACCACCTTTTTTCTCGAGATTCGTGAAAGCAAAGAAGCTTTTCGAGAAATCCCCAAAGCTAATTCTTCAGCTTATAATGTTCTTTCTATTCGACAACTAAACCAAGTAAGGCATGGTGATTCCCTTAAGATGACGAGATAGGCGATATCTCGTCCAACCCCCCAAGATAGCCTAGTTAGAGGCTTACCAGTGAAGAAAACTGGTTTGATACCCAACTTTCAAGGTTGTGGGCATCGAGACTCTCTAGTAAAGATGTGAGTTTGACATCTAAACCTAACCCAGATGCATTTCCCCCATTCTTTACACTAGTGATGTGTAAGGTTTGGGAGGAAGTGAAGCACTTAGAGTGAGGTAAGGAGCCAAAATGGCCCTAACGTGCATGAAGGCTAACCCCACTTCTCTTGCTCTCTACACCATTGGTGTGTAGCCTACGAAAGAGAGTTGGGTTAGGATGAAAGAAATGGAAGAGATACGAGATCACAGAAGATGAGGTTGAACGAACCTCAGGAAGTGAGGCAAGATTTTTGAGTAGAAGGGAGAAGACCTCACAAGGCAATAAATGGAAGGATGAAAAGGTGAAGCCAACGAAGAACTAGCCAAGTGAAGAGATCACCAAAGAGCCTACATGGAGCAACAAAACCCTTGGTGACTAGGGTTTGAGGAGTACTACAGCGCACTGGCATTCGAACGCCTGGGCTTTCGGGTAGCATATGAGGTGGTTAGGCTTGACCTAACATTGTGGCAAGTCTGGAAGAATGAACCCATAGATTGCTTAGAGAATGCTCCTGGGAGTGGGTAGGAAGCGAGAGAGGCTGCGACAAGAGTTATCTGACTTCTCTCATTCCTACACCATTTGTGAATAAGTGGTGAAAGAAAGTGGGTATTGGTGAACGAAGGAAAGTCCACCTGGAGTCGATTGAGGAGAGGCCTTCAAGGAAATTGGAAGGGATTGAGTGAGCCCAAGATCCTGAGAGGTGAGATAAGGGAGAATCACTCGAAGATGTGGTAAGAATTGATAAGAGAAAATCCTAAAGGACTCGAGGATGGCAAAAAGGATAATAAGGAAAGAGGAATAAGAGAGAAGCCATTCTTGGGAAACGATGAGGAGGAATAAGGCAAGGATGGTAAGACACAAAACGAGGAAAAATGAAAAGAGATCACATCCATATGGTCAACGAGTAGTACCACCGTTATTACTTGTTTGACCATTGGATACCAATGTCAGGAGAAAGGAAATGAAGATGGAGGAATTGAAATGATAGATAGATAAGCTAAAAACCTCTACTCCTAAGGGGATTAAAGGTGATAAACCCCTTATCATTTGTGTGATAATGAGAGTAAGAAGGAGGAGACCCTTAAAGGATGATGGGAAAGGACCTTGGCATGGTCAAAGTTAATGGGAAGTAAGCAAGTGGAGAGAGTAGAATGCACAACAATGACGAAAATGCATGCATGCATGCAAATGAAGGGCATGAAGAGAATTTTCTCCAAAGTTATGAAGACATCATCATAAAGAACTGGTGAGAGAGGAGAAGTGGAAAAGAAAAGAAAGACAAACCCTTAAACAAAGGATGGAGAGGTGTAGTGATGTAGTACGAAAACTTTCTTAATAAAGAAAGAAAGCATAAACCTCTAGGAAATGAAAATGCTAGGCTAATCACAGATGGATAAGGCCTAGAAGAAAGAGAAACTTAGTTCAATTGATGAACTAAGTATAGGCTAACTAGGAGTAGAGCCTTAAAAGAAGAAAAGCATAACCTATCACTAGAAAACTTTAAACTTAAATAGCGATAATGTCATAATGAACCATAGGTTAATAACTCCAAATGACTGACTAGAATTAGTAAGGAGTAAGACTAGGAAATTAGGATTCGAGACAAAACCTAGGTAGGTAACCTAGGGATAGGTTAAAGAAAGAGAATAAAAATGGGATTAAAAAAGCCTAGAAAGAGGATCAAGAAAAACCTAGTGATGTGAAATGAATAAAAGACATAGAAACGGATATTAGCTAAAGAAAGTCGAGCATAATGAACCCTAAATTCGAGTCAAGCCAAGGCACTACATCATATTACGAATAGGTCAAAGAAAATAAAGAATAAACGAGGATGACTGGAGGCTGGAACTACAAAGAAAAGGGGTTAAGAATATAAATTGGTGAAAGGAAAAGAAAACCCCGGCTACTTGATTTTTGGAAGAAGGGAACATGAGGGTTCTGAATGTAATTGATGAAAAAAGGAGAGTAAGAGGTTGGATAGAAAGAATGAATGGGAGAAAAGAAAAGAAAAATAAAGAAGTGAGGATACTAAAGCATGGAAAAGCAAACAAGGTTGAAAGCATGAGGAAAAAGATGATGATGATGGGGATAAGAATAATGATGATGATGGAAATTTTAAGAATAATCAAACGCAGTTAATAATGAAAGTGGATCAACTTAGGTAAGAGTCGAAGAAATGAGTGAGGACAAAACAAGGATAAATAAGATGATAATTGAAACTAGAGAAGACAAAAAGGTGAAGGCGTGGTAAAATAGTGGAATAGAAGGAATTAAGAATAAGGAGTTGAGGAATATGGAAGATAAGTTGGAGAACATGAAGGAGGGGAGTAGATCAACTTTAAGGAAAGCCTCCCTGAAAAATGATAAGTGAAGAAAGGATGTGGTAGATGGAGTTAAGCCAAGCCAAAATGGAGATAGCTAAGTGCAGACAAGATTGTGAGACAAAGGATGGTAGACAAAGGTGTAGTCCGCAGCAGATAAACCATGATATGGAGGACAAATAAGAGATATCAAAGAATCAAGAGCGAGGATGGCAAAGATAAAGAATACCCATATGTGAAAAGCAAGAGATACGAGAGCTGAGATAGAAAAGATGACAAGAAAGAACCCTGAGTACTCAATGGAAGAAGTACGCGAATAAGGAAAGAGATGGGTCGAGCCCATAAACTTCTATTAGCACAATCAGTGTGAGGAGAAGAAAGGAAATTCTAACAGCTAAGATAAGTAAAAAGGTTAGAAAGAAAGAGAAATAAGGATGAGAGCGATGAAGAAAGCCAGGGAAAAAAGCAAAGAAAAGAAAAAATGAAGCCAAGGTAAAGGAAACCTTGGATAAGATATGAAAGATCACGTAGATCCAGGTAAAAAAGTATGAAGATGAGAAAGGATATGGAGATGGTGAAAGCTGTAACGATGCTTAAGGATGGCAATGGACCAGAGAGAAGGTTAAGTTAAGTGGGGGATAAGAAACCCTAAGAGAGGGGAATACGAAGATGAAGAAGCTACGAAGGGTGCTGCACGAGTGTGACGTACGTGATTTACCTGATCCCGTAATGACGAGAAGGCAAGAGAAAGGCGGACTCGCAGTGGACTATGGGTGAGCGAAAGGAGAGAAAAGGCTAGAGAATGGATAAGGAAACCCCCAGATAGAACTGTTGATGAAAGGAGGAAAAGAAATCGACCATTAACAAATAAGTTAATGGGAAGAAAGAAGGTCGTAGGAAAAAGAAATATGTGACACCTCCTAAAGTGAACACTCCAAGGGAGCGAGAGACAAAAGAAAGCCTAAGAGGCCAAAGAAGTGGCATGGATGCGTATGAGGTTGAGGCTCAAGTATGAATGACTTAGGAGCCATGTAAAGCTACCCCATGAAAGGAGAGATCAGAGATCGAGATCTTGAGGATCTCTGTGATGACTACTCAAGAGGACCGACCCAGAGTGTGACTGGGGAGTGCATGAGGCCACTAAGAGTTCTCCATCATAGAGAGGATGAGAGATGTTATGAGATGGGCCAGGGGCCCTATTAGAGATTGAGATGGGCGGTCAGAGAGTGAGATCAGAGCAGAGAGGGCATGATCTCTGATTCCTCTGATATGATATGGCCGAGAGTGGGCCAATGTGTATAGAGCCCAACTCATATGCCATGAGATTGAAACAAAAAAGATAAGAAAGAACGAGAATAGAAGCAATGAAAGGAATGCAAGGGCAAGACCGAGGTAGGGGAAAGACAACTAACTCATCTCACGCCTCGCTTTGGAGGCGAAGGAGTTAACCTAAGTTTTTCCTCGACATCTCGGTTACAAAAATGATTGCAAGACCACGAAACGATGAGAAATACGTCGAAGAATGGCTTCGAAGTGAGAGGCGGTGACAAAGAGAAAAGAGAAGAGACTCCTAAGAAGAGTAAGAGGTGTGGAACCTCAGAAGTACTAAGAGGGTAGTCTCACCAGTAGAGACTTTAAAGAAAGGACGATGGCAAGGAGAGAGGATCCAGTAAGCATAGCTAAAGCGGAGAGAAAACCTCTAAGTGGCATAACTGAAGTGGAATAAGCCTAACCTATGAATGGGCCAGGGTAGGCTAGGTTAAGAAGAGATGAGGTTCAAACCCAAGAGCAGAAGGGCGATGAAGCTGCTCTTGAAGAAGAATAATCGGAAGAGATTAAGACGCAAATTGGTGGGCATCATTAGCGAATAATGGTGCGAACACTATTTGAAAACGAGAAGGAGGCTTGAAATAGAAGCCAAATCTCCCCACAACTACCTTGATAATTTCGAGGACAAAATTTTTAGAATGAGGGGAGAGTTGACACACCCAAACCTAGTTCAACTTTTCCGTACAAACGGAATAATGTAAGACGGTGTATTAACTCAATAATATGTCGGTCCGGATGTATCTAATTAAGAAGAGAAGTTAAGCTTAAGATAAGAAGGAGTTGGAAGATAAGGTGAGCGACAATGCATGGAAGCACAAATTGGACCTTTGAGGTCCATAGCCAATAGATTGGATATCCATTGGTGAATTGGTCGTTGGATTAGGCCAAGGATCGAGATTATTAGAAGTGGAAAAAAGGGGAATTAAGTTTGACCTGGGATTCGAGTAGACCCAATGTAGACCTTATCTATAAATAAGGGGAGTTAAGCTTCCCCCCCCTCTCATTTCTCTTCTCTCTCATTTCCTCTCCTCTCATTTGCTCTCTTGGGGCAACTTTGGACTCTTGGCAGATCCAGATAATCCGATTGACGGATCAATGTGAGATCTTGGTATGTCATTCTACTCACCTTAATCTACATTTTATTAAGTTTTCACGCATTTCCATGCATCGGTCTAGGAGAGATTCAAACTCAAAATTAGTTTATTTTTTTAGTTAAATTTTAAGCTTAGATTTGAGATCTAGGAACTTTGAGCTTGTGATTCTCGTTTTTCTTTTTGTAAACATGTCGTGGGAGGTGTGAGGATTGTCCTTCTCAAATTTCGGGTCGAAAGGTGCGACGAGGTGCTCGAAAATCGAGGCAAAGCCTGGGTTCTCGATTTTGACCCGAAACCTCTCGGAATCTTTTCTAAGCCCCGAAACACATCCAAACACCCTCTTAGGTCATGGTAGAGCCTCGTAGGTGCATTCATACTTTGATTATGAATGCTAACACGTACTTTCGTGTGATTAGGGTTCCGAATGATCGAGTGCGACGATGCTTCGAAGGTTAAGCTGCTTGGATCTTTTGGGAGTATACGAACCTCCCAACACTATGAGTGGCTTAGATTTCTTTGTTTAGCCACTGGGAACAAAGGTTTTAAAATGGTTTTAAAACATAAAGGATTTTCAATTGTTTTGGGATATGGGAAATCCACACAAACACATTTGCATGGTGATATACCCACGTAGAGAGTGATGTTTTAGAAAAGAAATATAAAGAATTATGTGTGTGTGCATATATGTATGTTTGTATGTTTTAAATATATATGTTTTATACATATATATGATCTTTGATGCAAATGGGATGCGAGATGAGTGATTGAGAGGTTCCTCGGGGCGCGATTTGAGGGAGCGTGGATTGAGTTAAGAGGCATGCATTGAGAAGTAGCTGTGGACCGTTTTTTGAGGGGTACGGTGAGTGGAGACCCTAGGAGAGGTGCGTAGGGAAACTCGCCAGGGCTCAATGTAGCTGTGTTCCACCACAGCGTTTAGCACCACCGAGGGAAAGTGATAGAAAGAGAAATGTGAAAAAGTTTTAAAAAGAAGAGAGATAGCCCTCGGTGTAATGAGGCATACGACCGACAGGTCGAGCCTTCAGCATATTAGAGGCCAGACCATTTTAGATATGTATATATATTTATTTAAATTGTTTTAAAAGAAGGTTCTCACCTAGAGAACTAAAAAGAGGTTTTGAAAAGAAAAATATTTATTTTATTATTATGTTTTGGATTTCCCCTGTTTTTCCCAAACCCCTGATGGAGATTCATTAAACTTCTGTCACTCACCTATATCCAATATAGATGGATGCAGATCCGCATACGAGGATAGCAGATAGATTGGAGGCTCACTAGGAGGCATTGGTGGCATAGGCTTAGTAGTTTCAGCTATATAGGTATTCTTTTTAATTAGTCCACTGGTATTACTTGTAAAGTTAATTGTTTTATTAAATGATTTCTAATTAAAATTTTAGTATTGTTTTACAGCGATGATACTGGATTCATGCCTTGCGGTGCGTCGGATGTGTGGCTGCAGAAAGGTACTTCGAGGTTGTGCGGCGGCTGCCATGTGGCCAACCCAAGACGGGTCGGTGCTTGACAATTTGACTTTCACACGGGATGGATGGTACAGGGGACTTATTGTGTTCATTGTTATGTGATTATTTGGTCCCTGTGGGAGTACAATGGACATAGCCACGTACCCATGCCAATGTCAAGGATAGGCATTTTGATAAACTAAAGTAAATATTAAAATCCCTCGACAGACTCAAGCCCCATCTTGGCCAGTTATGGGTTTGGGTATAGTTTTTAACAAGCCCAGAAATTAATTTTAATGGCTTTATTACTTATTTTTGTTCATTATTAAGTTATGGATTTTTCAAGCTTTTGACGTAAATTTTCTCTCTCTTCTAGGATAAATAAATATTCACGTACAGAAAAGACACCAAAAGAACATTTTTTTACGTAATGAATTTTCATGAGATTAGCTTTAAGATTTCACATGCTCTCACCCTTAATTATTTAAGTTTAGTTTGTCTCACTCACTGAGTATATCACCATACACTCATCCCCTCCCTTGCTGTATGTCTTTTAGGCTAGTAGTTGTTGACTAAAAGGCAATTTAATAGAGACCGTTATTTGACACCAGATCTCCTCATGTAAGTTATCATGATTTACATATCGGTATTGTTGGATCCACTCGCATAGTTTTGGGTTACTTAACCTTTCTCTGTCCATGTTTTCGAACTTTGATAATTATTTTATGACTTGTAGAAATTGCTCATATCTTTTGTTTGTAAAAATAGTCTACAAATATTTTCCAATTTTTACTACTCTTAATACATATGTAAACATAAGCATGTGTGTGAACTTTGTAAAGTGACCATCAATATTTAAAATCTGAGTTGTTTGTATATTTTGGAATGCATTTTCTAATTATGTGTGAAAAATACAATTATTTTACAAAATATTTCTAGATACTATAAGCCTAGCAAACTTCGAGTTGCGGGCAAAGTGTGCCATTCGCAATTCGTGGCATGCAGCAATTATCACATTCTTAATCTTCAGGTCAGGGTGTGACAGAGGGGGCTCACTTTGTCGGCCAGGATGTCCTCGCCCCTTCTGACCTAACTGAGCAGCAAAAGTCTTCTTCTTATGTGGCATGGGATACTCTACACAAAAATCTATGTCAATATTCACAAAATAATAATATTACGCTCTGCAGCTCTATTTCTACGTCTAAAATCAAAAATCTCAAAATCATGTGTACTCCATTGGATTAGTATAATATATAACTATATTTAATATTTTTAAAACTTGCTTTGATACCAATCGAATTACAATGTTCTAGCCCAGGGGCTCGGTCACGTGACAACCGTCATATCACTTCGAGATGCATGCCATGGAAGGCGGACTCTCTGAGATGCTATAAGGCATAAAGAAGGTGTAACTAGAGAAATATTATAAAAATATTAAATATAAAATAAGAAATATTGAATATAAAAGTAAGAAATAGTATAAGAAATCAAATTTAGCACGTTTTACGATGTAAGTGTGCAACGGACTACTAGATAGTATATTATACAATACTATTTCAAAAACAAGGAGCCACAATGTATACATCTGGAACCTACAAAATTGTGGTTGATTGGTTGGAAAACAGAGATCACTGTCGACCACGATGGCGAGCGTTGAATGCTAGTTATCGACAAAAGTGAGAGGAAGGTGGTGAGTATGATATATGTACCCAGTGAGGGACTTGGTCATAATCACCGATCACCTCGAGTTGGGGATATGAATAAATCCAAATAAGAATTTATATAATAGTAATTTAAATCAAATTACTGAAATCCCAAAACTAAATCAAATCAAGTAACTCAAAATGGGTTGGCATATGAAAATCATCCAAAGCCACACTCGTGCACCTGGGTGGCCAACTGGACCATTAAGGGCTTTAACTCATATCTCATAAAAACAATAATTCATCCTCAAGTCTGTTCCATTGACATTGTCATCGCTGTGGGTGGACACAGCTACATCTAGCCTTGGCGAGTTTTCCTTCGCACCTCCCAATCCAAGGTTTTCCTGATCACTATGCCACTCAGAAGGTAATCCACAGCTGCTTGGTTGGATGCATGCTCTGCTTGGTCTACTCGGTGTCATTGGAGCACTAAGTCCAATATTCAATCTCTCATCTCATATAATCAACATCAATAATAATTTATAAACTAATTTAATAAAATCTCTTAAGTCCCACTTTTAAAATCAATTATATAAATCTCGTGTGTAAGGGTAGACTATCCATATATGAAATTTGTAACACCTAGCCTCTAGTTAGCTAGTTTTAGAGCCATAAACTAGTGTCATAGAATTTTCATGTGTGAATGTGCATGTGAATGTGTTTTAAATAGAAATAAAAACGATTTTCAACTAGAAAAATTTTTCTCATTTTGAAGAATTAAACTTTTCCTCTATTAGAACACGTTTTGACCTTAAAGGTAAAAGTCCACTTTTTATATTATTTTTCAAAAATTTACGTACCATCCTTTGAGAGTTACATGGCTTTTACAAACAACGTAAAAAAGTTTCTTACTGAGTCAAAGACTTTTCAAAGCATTGCAGTATTTTTTTAACATTGTAAGATAGTGAAAATATTGCAGAACATAAATATCGTAATTCCAATGGCATTTTCATAAATAGTTGCGAAATATGGATTGAAGTATTTCTATTGAAAATAATTTTGTTTTAGTACTTAATAATTTTATACTATTACACACTATTGAAATTTCAAAACTGTCTGGTTACTGCGTGAATTTCAATGAAAATTTACCATTTTACCCTTGACAAACATTGAAAGGTATTTTAACACCATAGGTTGTACACCTTTAAATCGATTAGTTTAGCTAGTTGTAATACCTGGTTCGTGAATTGAATTTTTATCCGATCATGCCATGCATTATATAATGTGTAGTAGGGAGAATATCTCAGTGTTACTTGGATATTTAGAAATTTAACTCACATAACTCATAAATGATAAAGAGTTTGGAAATTCCGTGGCACGTAGAATAGCTTAACATGGGTTGAAAAATGGATTTGGGACACTGTATAAGGTTTGGGACTGACTAAGGATATAAATGGATTTTTTAAAATTTTTATAGGCAAAATTGTCCATGGAGGGGAAATGTTCGTTTTGCCATAAGATTTTTATGGTCATGCATGGTCATATAAAAATGGGTTGGCTGTCCATCTCATGAAAAAGGTAGAAAAAGGAAAAATTTTAAGAACTTCCTCCAAACTTGCAATTTCTTCATTTACACCAAAGTTTCTTCCTACCTTAATTTTTCCTAGTATAATCCATAAAACCCCCATAAGTTTATACTCAAATTGAAGCTCTTAACAAGCCCATCAACAGCCCTATATCAATTTTGAAGAATTTGAGGTTGCTTGGGAGTAATTTGGAGAGAAAAGATTAGGGTTTATATTAAAGTTGGAAAAATCACAAGGCACGTATGCTTAATCTTGAGTTATATTGTAGATTTCGGCATGCTTATTAAGGATATTAGATTGGTAAGGTATAAGTGTAAAGGAAATTTATGAATTGGAGTAGGTTAATGTGGAAAATTGAATTATTGGAGTTTGTTTTTAAATGCATTAGAGAAGAAATTGGCAATGTGAACATAGGTGTGCCGAAATTTTCAAAGGGAAATGCCATTATGCGAAATTGTAAGGTGTAATTTGTTTAATTGTATTTTCGAAGTAGTTGGATGTAATTGTGGAAGTGAAAATTTATGGAGAAGAATAAATGTAAATTTGATGAAATTATGGACATTGGCCAAAATTTATAAGGTGCATTTTGTATTGATGTATTGTAAGTTTGAATAGGAATAGATGAAGGGCAAAATCATCCAAATTTTCGTTAGGTGCAATTGCATCGTAATAGAACTACAAGCAAGTTTCGTTAGGTGTAACAAACTCACTCACACTCCAACTTCATTTACTTAAGCACTAGAATTCAAATTCACCCTTTTGAACTCAAGTTGGTAGATTACAAGACATGCATTCTTGCACACCCATCCAATGCTCACTTCATCATCAAATATTGATGCATTGTTGGAAGATAAATATTTAGGTGCTGAGTTTTCTTCCAAAGACAAGGAGCATTTGGAATACTGGGAGTGTACACCCTCCCCAAACTAGTGAGTAGAATTTTATTAGACCTAGAGTAAAGTTTAAATAAATCAAAATGTTTTGATACTTGAAATGGTCTTCTATTATAAAAGGTTTGACTTTCTTGAGCTTGAACTTGGTTTATGATACATGATATTTTCTTATAAACTTTGAATCTTGATGGTTTTGAGATGAATGGATTTGCTTCATGATTTTTAGTAACCAAATGTTTATATGTGCGGTAAATTTGATTAAACTTGGCATTGTTGAATTTGATTTTAATAATGGGCCGATTGGCCAAATGATGCATAATCGAATTACAACATTTTTATGCTATGTTTGGCCATTTGGCCAAATGCTATGGATGAATTGTGATATATTTTATACGTGTTTATTATCATGATATGGTGGATGAATGGTTAGTCATTATAATGACGATTCTCACGATCAGACCTTGTGAAGGTGGTGTGAGTAAGCAGTTAAATCCTACATGGGATGTTGGTATAGGGGACTTATTGTGCAAACTATTGTTGTGATTATTTGGTTCCTATGGGAGTACAATGGACATAGCCACGTACCACCCATGGTGAAGGCCCATGCCAACGTCGAGGATAGGTATTTTGATGAGTTAAAGAAAATGTAAAATTTTCCTTAAGCGCTTAAGCCCCATTCCGGTTGGGTATGGGTTTGGGTGTGGCTTTTGGTAAGCCCAAAGGATAAAATAAATCTTTTTAAAAATTATTGTTTACTTTTACTGAATCTTAAATTATGGAATCTTAAAATAATCAAACTACTTTATGAAATATCGGATATATGAATTTCCAATTTCTAAGAATTCATGTGCTTTATCTTATTTGTTTAAAATAAGCTTGGTAAGCCCAAAGTAGAATAAAATTAATTTTCACAGTTTTACTACTTATTTTCATTCATTACTGAGTTACGGATTTTTTTTCAGTTTCTGATCTAAATTTTCTCCTTTTTTCTTTGGAATAAGAAAAACATTTGCGTACGGTCAAGATGATAATTAAATATTTTCATGAGTTGTTGAATATTTCTAGTTCATAACATCAAAATATATGTACTATTACTCCATTTGTTTATGAATTGGTCTTGTTCCACTCACTGGGTATAATTCATATATTCATCTCAATTTTTAAAAAATCTATTTTCAGGATAGTAAGTCATGCATAAGGTGTAAATTGCTAGGTATCAAGACTCGACTCCGGACTTCCCTTTGTAAGTCTATATGACTTATACACCCTTACTATTGGATCCACTAGCATAGTTTGAACTACTTCTGGACTTTCATTTGTTTACGTTTTTCCATTTAAAGGATTGTTTTGAAATATGTGGAAGTTACCTATGTTTTGTTCATAAAAATAGCTTAGAAGAGTTTTCCAACTTCTATTTCTTTGATATACATGTGTAAGAATACATGAATGTGTGGACCTTGTAAAATGATTGTTTTCATTCAAGTTTTGAACTATATGAATATTTTATAATTTTATTCTCCATCTTGCATGACAAACTATAATTGATTTACAAAATGGGATCGAGATGATATAAGCCTTGCGAGCTTCGAGTTATGGATGAAGCGCAGTGTCACGGACAAGCCTTGCTCTCAATATCTAGCTTGGCCATGCAGCACTTGACTTCGCTCCCCGATCAAGTAAGCCTAGAGTTGCTTGATTCTGCACAAGCACAACACAAATGGTTAGCATCTCTAGCCACAAAGATAGCCCACAGGGCGTAAGCAAACTAGCACAGTGACCCATTTACCCTTGAGGTACAATGTTTATCCCAGCAATAATATCATGGCAACTAAGCTACCAAGCAATAAGGCAATAAACAACCAAGCAACCAAGCAACAAGGCAACAAGCAACACATGCTAAAGAAAGGGAACAATGATTACAAACAGAGCCCCATGCAACACCACTTACCAGCCAGGAGGGCAGCCCTAGGTGATCGGTGGTGCATTCCTAAGCTAGGGAGCCAACCCACTTGTCGGGTCTCTGGACTCCCCCCTTAAAGAGCTAACCATATTTTATAGCTATTCCATGAATAACAATTGATATGTTCGAACTGGGGGCCGGTTTTCCTAGTTACAACGATCTACCCATCATCTAGCCTCTACCCGACCATGGCCCTGTACAAGGTTGGCCAGGGTGTGGCCATAACATTCTCCCCCACTTAATTGGTCAACGCCCTCGTCGACTTGGTGACTATGAACTCTTCAATCTTCTGTTGAAGTGCCCGATGTACCAAATTGAAATTTAATATCTCATAAATGGACTAGCATCTAAAAATCCTCTAAAGGTACACCCATGCTCCTAGGTGACCAACTGGATTGTCAAGGGCTCAAACTCATATCTCATAAAAATCATAAATCATCCTCAAGCCCATTCCATCAATGTTGCCATCATTGTGGATGGACACAGCTACATATAGCCCTGGTGAGTTACCTTTCCCACCTCTCAGTTCTAGGGTCTCCCCACTCACCATGCCCCTTAAAAGACAATCCACGGCTGCTTAGTCAGATGCATGCTCCCCTCGATCCACTCGCTTATGTCGGAGCAACTAGTCTATACTTAATCTCTCATCTCACATAATCATTATCAATAATAATTTATAAAATCTATTTCATTGGATTTCTTAAACCCCATCCCTCAAATAAATTATGTAAAATCTCTTGTGTGAGGGTGGACTATCCATATCCCAAAACATTTATAAAATATTTAATAAGACAATTTGAAATCGGTTGACCTTTGGTGGACAACCACTATAACCAAGCCACTCATTGGTTAGGGAGGCTAGTATACTCCCGCATAAATCCTTTATTCGACATGTACGGTCTCCCTTTCGACGCGTACGGTCTCATATCTAAATAATTAAATTAAAATCCAATTTGATCAATTTAGGCATTTGGATGCTAATTGAATGAGACATAATGTCCTAATTACGATTTATAGGGTTTCGAGATTTAATTGGGAAAGTTCGAGATCGATTTAGGCCAATTTGGGTCAAATGGGTTAAAATGACCAAAATGCCCCTCAATAAGGCACATTTGGTGCTGGACTTGAAGTGATCTGGCATCGGACTACATGTTTCGGGGCTTTGCCCTCGGACATCTACTTCCAGCCCCGGGTTTTGCTAGATCCGGCATCGGACCTGCTCTGGGTTTCATCGGAAACCCACTTCTTTTCTCCTCCTAGTTCGATACCAATGCAAACTTAATCTAATCAAGCCACAATTCAATATACACAATCCTTAACATCTAAACAACAAGATTATAGCTTCAAAAACTAAAATCTATGGTTAAGAATTTAAGAATTCTGGATTTAAGGTTAGGGTTTGAAAATTGGGTTTAAACAATATTTGAGTTTGATCTTCATTCCATGATTTCTCCTAATCTAATCGATGAAATTAAGCAAGCAAATAGGCAATCTAAAGCTTGAAAAGTGCAGATTTACATACCTAGAAATCAATTCAATCCAATGGCATTGAGCTTGAGGAACAAAATGTCAACTTTGGGTTTCTTAAGAAATTTTTACGATTATTGGTGCTTTTGGTTTGTTTAATCTTTAAGGAAGTTAAAGGAATGTTTTGAAGTAGTTAGAAGGGTGTTTGGTGGTGGTTTGAGGTGGCAAGAATGGTGGAGTAGATGGAGGAGCTCAAGAGAAATAAAAAGTGTTAGCTAAGTTCTAGTGTCGGATATGGCTTGCCTCAACTAACCATGTTGTTTCAATTTTTCCTAAGGTTCGATCTTCGATCTTAGTAGAATTGGACTATCCTGAGCCTAGATTAGGGCTACTAAAAGTATAATTAGAACTAAAGCATGTTCAAACATGATTCACATACTTCAATCCATCACACAACCTAAGAAATTTAATAAATATAGAATTTGACACGTGCGAACTAGGTCCGGGCACGTTAGAATGGCTTACGCAATCATCTCTATGTATGTCATATGTGCCTGGGGTTGTGGCTGGGAAATGCTGGATGTGCCAAGGATGAAGGGATACTCTCTGGGTAGGTCAGCTGATCGAGATCAGTCTACTTCTTTTGCATGATACGATTGATGTATCACCCACAGTGATATACTTCTAGAGTGGCAGAGCATGTGTTAAGGGACTCGGCTAGGTAGTAAGCGTAGGAGGAGTTTTTTGTGGTGTTAGGAATGGATAAAGGAATATGTTGTCTTGGGACCATCGATAACAATGTACAAGGAGGTACTCGGCATGACGCAGACGAAATCTATGCGTTTAAAACCATTGTGTTAATTTGTAATTATATGTATATCATGATAAACATTAAAATTAATTCTATAATTGAATTGATGCCCTTCCTTAAATTCAATTTACTAACTTGTGACTGATGCGGGAGGTGTACGGATGGAGAGTATCTCGTCTCTGGTATGATAACAGGCAGTGGTGGTGGTGGTAATCGATCCGTCTATCCAATAGAGTGTGATCCGAAATGATGAGGCAGAGAATGCCTTGAATGTCATGACTAAGAGCTCGAGGCTTGATCACACTGTGATATTTACAATTTTTTACACATTAATTAAATTAGAGAAAAAATTAAACAAAGTTACGTAATTTACTAACCAAACACAATTTATATTGAAAACAATTAATTACACATAATTAATCAACGTAAAAGAACAATAAATTAACACACCAATTAATCAATTAACTCAAATTAAACTCAAATTGAACACCTTAAACAATAATTAACACACCAATTAATCAATTAACTCAAATTAAACTCCCTAAACATCAAATTAACACCCCTAATCATCAAATCAATCAAATTAAACACCTTAAACAATAAATTGACACACCAATTAATCAACTAACTCAAATTAAACTCCCTAAACATCAAATTAACACTCCTAATTATCAAATTAATCAAATTAAACACTTTAAACAATAAATTAACATACCAAGCAATCAATTTTCTCAAATTAAACTCCCTAAACATCAAATTAACACAACTAATCATCCAATGACATCAAATTAATCCATCAATTTACCCACATTAATGAACATAAACACAAATTCGACAAAACAACCAAATTTCACAACAAAATCACAAAATCAATAATTATAAATATTAACTTTAATCAAAATAAATGGGTTTAGGTTAGATCAAATCGTCATATTTTGATAAGGAAGTTAAGGAAAAGTAGCCAAAAATCTTGTTGGAAATCTCATCGATGCTTGTGAAATGGAAAGAAGAAATGCAGGGAGAAAGGAAGAAAGGAGAAGAGAGAAGAGAGAAAAGAGAAGGGAAAGAGCTCATCGTAAATAGGTCAAAATTGGCTTGGTATGAAACACTGGATACAAATGAGGGAAGGAGGAAAAGGAGAAGGAGAAGGAGAAGCGAAAAATAAGGGGGAGGGCTTCTAGCCGAATACAATTCATGTTTTAGGAACGGAAATTATCTGTTTCATTTTTAAATTTCGTCCCTAAGATCATTCTTAAAATTGAAAATAGGAATAGCTTTTGGAACGAAATGTAAACTTCCCTTCTAATTTTCATTATAAAATTAGATGGTGGGAATGAAACGCACCTTAGGCAAACTTCAATATGCATGTGACACACCCGGACCTAATCCGACTTTTCTGTACAAACGGAATAGTATAAGACAGCGTATTAAGTCAACAATACGTCGGTCCGGATGTGTCTAATTAAGAAGAGAAATTAAGCTTAAGATAAGACGAAGTTGAAAGATGAGACAGGTGACCATGCATGGAAACATAATGTGGACTTCTTTAAGTCATAGCCAATGGATTGGATATCCATTGGTGAATTGGTCGGTCGATTGGGCTAAGGATCAAAATTATGAGAGGTTAAAAAGAGGAGAGAAAGTCTGGCCCGGGGCCCGAGTAGACCTAGCGTCGGATTCCCCTATACGGCCTCCGCCCCCCTCATTTTCTCTCTTTATATCTTCTCTCATTTCTCTTTTCTCTCATCTGCTCTCTCGGAGCAATTTTGGATTTTTGGCTTATTCAGACAATCCGACCGAAGGATCAAGGTAAGATTCTAGTATACTATTCTTAACGCCATGATCTACATTTTTCTAAGTTTTCACGCATTTCCATGCATTGGTCTATGAGAGATACAAGCTCAAAATTAGGTTTAGGTTTTAGTTAGATTTTAAGATTAGATTTGAGATCTAGGAACTTTGAGCTTGTGATTCTCATTTCTACTTCAGTAAACATGTCATGGGAGGCAAGAGGAATGTCCGTCTTGATTTTCGAGCCAAACTATGGTCCGAAGGGCTTGAAAATCGAGGAAATGCCTCAGTTCCCGGCTTCCAGGCGGCTCCCGCACAGAAGAGACTTTTTCAAGGCCTCCCACTCGGGAGGCAAGGCATTCCTACGCGGGAGTGGCTTGCTGGCCGAGTCCAGCATGGGACATGGCCAGTACTGAGTGGGAGTGGCCATTTTCAAGCGGTGAGCCCACTTCCCAGACACTTGTCAAGTGTTCGATTTTGACCCCAGAACCTCCCGGACACTTGTCTAAGCCCTGAATCACATCTAAACATTGTCCTAAGTCATATTAGAGCCTCATAGGTGCATTCATAATTGTTTATGAATGCTAACACGCTTTTCCGTGTACTAGGGCTTCGGATGATTGGTTGTGGCGATGCTCCGGAGATTAAGCTACGTGGAGCGCTTGGGAGTATACGAACCTCCCAATATGTGAGTGGCCTAGACTTATTTGTTTAGCCACTGGGCACAAACGTTTTAAAAACATAAATGTTTTCAAAGGTTTTGGGATAGGGAAATCCACACACACACATTTGCATGGTGATATACTCACGTAGAGAGTGGGATATTTTAAAAGGAAATTAAAGATTTTATGTGTTTGTGTGTTTATATTTATGTTTATGTATTTTATAGATATATATATATATGATATATAATATGGATGGGATGCAAGATGAGTGATTGAGTGGGTTCCTCGATGCTTTGATTTGAGGGAGCGTGTGGACCGAGTTGAGAGACATGCATGCAACTAAGTAGCCGTGGACCGCCTATCGAGGGGCATGATGAGTGTGTGGGGCGCTGAGAGAGGCGCGTAGGGAAACTCCAGGGTTCGAATAGCTGTGTTTCACCCACAACATTTGGCACACCGAGGGAACAGGCCAGAGAAAGAGAAAAGTATAAAAATATTTTGAGAAATGAAAAGAGATAGCCCTTGGTGCAGTAAGGCAAACGACCGACGAGTCGAGCCTTTTGTGGTTTGTGGCCAGCCCATTTTAGATATGCATATATTTATTTATTTAAAGTGTTTTAAAGAGAGTTTTCGGCTAGAGAACTAGAAAGAGATTTTCAAAAGAAAAATATTTATTTTATTATTTTACTTTGGATTTCCCCTATTTTCCCTAACCCCCATGGAGATTCATCGAACCTCTGTCACTCACCTATATCCAATGTGGATGGATCTAGGTCTGTGTACAAGGTCAACTGTTATATCAGAGGCTCACTAAGAGGCGTCGGTGGCTTAGGCGTAGTTGTTTCCGCTGTGTAGGTATTCCTTTAAGTTAGTCCACTATTGTATTATTTTTAAAAGTTAATTATTTTTTTAAATGATTTCTAATTTAAATTTTAGTTATTTTGCAATGATGATATCCATTTTTCTACCTGGCAGTGCTTTAGGTGCATGATTGGCCAGTATGTACTTCGAGGCAGCACTACAATTGCTACATGGCCGGTCCAGGTGGGTCGGGGTGTGACAATATGGATTTAGGAACGAATTTAAAATTTCGTTCTTAGGTCTGTTCCAAAGAGTCTTATGATGCCATTTTTACACGCTTAGCCTAAATTTTAGTACATGACGATTTAGGAACGGATTTAAACTTTCGTTCCTACTTCCGTTCAAAAGAGTCTTATGGTGCCATTTTTATGCGCTTAGCCTAAATTTCATTACGCGTGCATTTAGGAATGGATTTCACTAGTCCATTCCTTCTTCTATTCCATAGTCTTATGGTGCCTTTTTTACGTGCTTATCCTGAATTTCACTATGTAGATTTAGGAATGGATTTGGTGAATTTCATGTCTAAAACTGTCTAAAATTACAAAAGGAATATAATTCTTTTGAGATAGAAATGGTCGTTGCTATTTATCTTATAAAAATTTTTAGTAATATCTACCCCAAACTTTTACATTAAACAATTAACTAGCTCCCCTACGATGGAGTAAATGATATTATTGGTCTAAACACACTAATATAACTTCAATTCATCACATTATATATATGTTATATAAGTTATACGTTTGAATTAATAAAAGACTATTGTTTGTTTACTAACATATTCAATACTCTTATTGGTTATTATGCTTTGACTTAATGGAAGCGTCGAGTGAGAGATTCAACCGTTAGAAATTTGTTTTAAGATTCAAATTAATGTCTAATGTTGTTCTAAGAATAATTGAAGATCACTAGAGCCGATTTCAATACAGTTTTGGCTCGATTATGAATACTAGGTTTTGTTACGGATTTAGGAACAGTAGTGTCTTTACGATCGGTTTTAGGAATGGATTCAGGGTTTAGCAATGGTTTTGCTTTAAACATATGGCTTGAGATTGTGTAGGCACGGTTTTAGGAATAGCTTTCCCTTTTTAGAACAGACTTAGCAATGGAAATAGGGTTTGTTCAACGGTACTATAAACCATAGGATCATCTTTTTCGCTCTAATAACCATTTCTAATGTTAAATCTACCACTCCAGATTTAAGAAGACTTTTAATGATGGACTTAGGGACAACATCTAATACGTAAAATATTTTGGTTACAAATTGAACTTTTGTTCAGCTAGAAATTTTAAGGCAATTGAAGTTGATATTTAATCAAAGTCTTGAGATATTGAGGTGTAATGAATTGATTTGAAAGTTTATGATTAAGTAGTAAATTCAAATTTGTGGGACCCTTAAGTTGATTATAAATTCTTTTGGAGTCACTTGGACATGCAAGTTAAAGTTATAAATTGATGGATATGGATTATGGAGTTATTAAGTAAATTTTTAAGATTTACTTTGGAGACATAAAGAATGATTATTAAATTATTGAAAAATTGATGATTAAACTTAATCATTACGTAAGTGACCTTAGGAGTTGGTTGGTACTAATGAAAAATTGAGGCTAAATAAAGGAAAATGATCAATTATAAAATCATGATTTGATTGTAGAAGAGAGTTAATGGAAATTTTAATTTGATCCGTAGTTAATTTGAGGTCAAAAAGTTTATTATTTTTGTAAATTGAAGATTTAATAGAAATTAAGACTTAAGTGAAATTAGGAGTCATTTGGAATTATAAAGATTATGGTAAATTAGAGAAAAAGGTAAAATTGTGGAATATGGGACATTGGAGGACAAGGTAGACATTTGAAAGGATAAGTGAAGGACAATTTTGGAAACTCAAGGGAAAAAAGTTGAAGAAGAGGGCTTCTCCCTCAGTTTTCCCCTATCTTTTTTTTTTCTCCTTTTCTCTCAAGTGAAGAGCAATGTAAACCCTACACTTACCCAATTGAATACCCCATTGAATCCTTATCAAATTTTCATGGAAATCATGGATTTAAGTCATCAAAGTCATCCTTGGAGCTTGGAATTTCATGGATTAAGCATTAGAAAGAAGAACCAAATTTGGTGGTACTTTGGTAAAAATTAAGCTCTAAAGAGGGAAAGATTTCGTGGGAAATCTTGGAAAGTAAGTTTAAGGTATGTTATTCTACCCAATTTTGGCTTCAAAGTGCCTTTGGAATCATGTTGATTGGATTTGAAATGAAAAAAAGATGCATTTTAGAAGTTAGAGAGTGAAACGGGGGTTTTGGGTGCATTTTGAATTGATTTGAGTTAGATGTTCCAAATCAATTGAGTGACATTCTAAGCATGTTTTAATGATGTTTTGAGTGGAATATTGTGAAAATGAGTGAGAACATAAGGGGAGTCGACCCAGGGGTTATCAAGAGCCGGCCACTAGTGCCAACTAGAGAAGGAAAGGTCTTGGGTCTATGGTCAGCTGGCCACCGACTGTGCAAAGCAAGCCTCATCTTTTTTTGCATCGTTTCACCTCTTTCGAAACCAAATCAATTTCCATCTTCTCTGAGCACGCTGAATCATCGAAAATGTTTCTGCAAAGACTCAAATGAATGGGATAAACTTCCAAAATGAATCTTGGATTAAGGGTTGTACATTTGGATCCTAACTTGACTAAAATCATAGAAGTGTTCAGCTAAAAGTGGATCAACAGAGTGCATTGCCAATCGAGTAGTGCATTTTGAGAATAAATGCATAGAGATGCATAGCATATAAATTTGGAATGTTACTTTGAGGTTGTTAAGGTTCTTACCAGGTTATTTTCAATGTCTTGACTTACCTTCTAGGAGGTGACAACTTGATGAAAGCCAAGACGAAAGCATGTGGACTTATGGGAATGTTTACGCTCCCAAAATTGTGACTGGATAGTAACTTAATGTTTTGATTATATAAAATGCTCTTACTTTCTAACTATGTGTTTAGAAATGATATGAAAACCTTGTTTTGAGTGTGGATACTTATTGATGATTTACCAATCATGTTTCTTAATGAATGACCCATGTCTCGCCCCGACACCATGATCGAGCACGTAACAATCGCCGCAACTCTTGAAATGCATTATATTAGGTTAGAATACACTCCAAGGGTTGTAAGGCTAAAGCGGTCATTTTACACATTTTTCCTTCATACAGTTTTCATCTAGTTCAATAGTTAAAACATTTAGTTAACATGCAGACAAGTCAAAATAGTTTAAATGTCAAACTATCGTGACATAAAAATTCATGTAGACATAAGACACCAAAACTTCAAGAAATTTACAAAAATGCCATTGGTTACTCGACATATTTTTCCGTGAATTTTTTAAACTAAGCTATAGGATTTAGAAAAATACAGTAACAGTTTAAAATATTTTAGACACACTAAAGTCGTGAAATAGCTATTTAAACTAACATTTACTTACTCGGTGGGCCCTACAAAATTTTTTGAAAAATAGTACAAAAGTTTACTTTTTCACCTCTAGTCAAATTGGTGCAAAGTGCCAACTACGTTCCCACCACAACGTACCCTAGCAGCTCGGTCAACTAGGTACAACCTGGAAAAATGAGTTTTATGAAAACGAGGGTGAGTAACTAGGTTACTCAGTGAGTGGATAACCGATAAAATATTTATAGAAGTATTGAAGTTCTCAAAAAAACAATAAATTCAAATACTTTCATAATTCAAATATTCAAAGTAATATAAAAGAACCATTAGGAAAGGAGTTTTCCAGAAAATAGGCCCATGGGTCAAAGATATTGTCCGTTAATTTCTCTACCCAAGCTGTTGCCTTGGCCCGAGGTCGACATTGGGTAATTGAGTTTCATCCTACCCGGCAGTGCCGCAGAATGAACTCCTAAATGCCTTGTGGATTACCCTCCGCGCCTCCCAATCCAAGGCTAAGCACACTCACCCGTACCCCTCAAAAAGAGAAATTATTAGATAGGCCGGGTCTACCATTTCATCCATAGACCCAACCAATGAAATTATGACAATTCAAAAATTATGATATAATTACTAAAACCCTACCACAATTATAGCTTAAATTTAATGACTTACTCTTTAAATTCTCCTTCTTTATAAAGTGGGGCTAAACTTTTATCAAATTAGTGCCTTAATTTTAGGAAACTTTTTGAGTTGTCACAATTTTATTAGTCAGATCTATGGATGACGTGGTAGACCCGGTCTACCTAATAATTTCTCCCTTAAAAGGCGGTGCGCAGGCTGCTTAAACTTAGTTACTGCAGTAACGATAAATTCCCTTCGTGGGGCTGCCGCGAGTAACAAACTTACGACCCAGATGGCCTTTCCATAGTATTATTTCATCACACAAAATATTAACATCAACACTTTTCAAAAACACAAGTTTCTTTCTCAATCCATAAATTAAGAAATAAATTTCGTCTTATCACAGTTGGATTTTATAAAATCTCATAAACCATTCATCAATATTTTAATTTGAGAAATCCAAGTAAACCGAAGCATTAAATACAAAAATATTAAATCAAGTATAAAAGCAATTTTGAGTTATTCATCCACTCACAGTGAAGTCCTCGCTATTCTTGACTGTCCTCACACAGTTCCTTGTCCTTTGATGGTGCAGGCACTCCTAATTTTCATAATTTATTTAGTTTTCCCAAACTATTACTAAATTGGGCTAAAGCTTAATCTACATGCAATGCCATGCATGCCATGCAATAATTTAGTAATTCAATAGCTAATCACTACTCTTACTAATATTCCTCTATCCAATTTTTCTTCAAAATTCACATTTTATTCCATTAGAAATTGGAAATTTCCCATGGCTATAACACATTGAAAATTTCGGCCTTTGCTCCAACTTCACCCAATTTCCACATTGTTCTTTGCCAACATTTTTCTCTAATATATTCACATCAGAATTACTTTGAAACAACTACATTTTCATTTAACTAAAATGACAAAAATGCTATTTTCCTTGTAATTTTCGGCATAAATATTGCAAAATCAAAGATTTATTTTCTCATGTAATTTGATGACATTTCCTAGTTTAGCAAGCTTCCATGAACCTCATATTTTAATCCTAAGGTTCCATGAATTCAATTTGACCTAAAAATCTCAAATTCAAAAATTCTCCATAACTTTTCTAATTTTCTAGATTCATATGTCTACAAGCAATTTTTAGCTAAACTAACTTGATATTCATGTTTAGCATGCCAAAAACTATAATCTAGGATCAAAATTAGGCATGCTTACCTTTGAATTGAAAATTTCCACCAAGAACCCTAAAATTTCCAAATGAAATTCCTCCAACACTAGCTTAGATTTTTCAAAATTGGTTTGGGATTATTAGTGGGCTAATCAAGAGGTTTAATTTGATAGGAAATTTTAGTAGACTTGTTTGGAGAATTTAGGACTTGTGTGTTATGGGGTAAGCTTCCAAGCTTTCATCAATGGAGTTTGTTCTTCCTTTTTCTCAAGGTTGAAGACGACAATGGTGATTTCAAGAATTTTCTAGTCTTTTAACTATGCATGGCCGGATTTTTGAAAGAAAAAGGGTGGAGAAATTTGGCTCAATCTTGGCCATCCATTCTAAGGTTTTGACACTTGTCACTAGATGGTTAAATCCATAAAAGAAAATTTTGTTCTTAGTTCCCATTTTGTCCTCCAACAATCACTAAAATTCCATCTATATCCTAAGTCATTGTAATAAAATTTTCAATGTATATTTTTATTCCTCAGACGATATCCTTTTATTCCATTGGCAGTGAAATTTTTTAATTCTCTATCAATTTTTTGTAAAATCAGTCCAAACTTCTAATTTTACTACTAAACTTCAACAATTCATTTAATTCCATTTATATCATATTCACAACTTAAGTAAGGCTTAAACTATATTTTCCATGTCTTCCTACTAAATGTTGCATGCCGGACGGACTAAGAGGAACAGTAATTGGGAACGGGTATTACAACCCATATTTGTACACTATGCCTAATTGATTACACATGTTGGGCTAGATTTAGTTTTCGGCTAGGCCCTATTGACTTGCTTGATAGCATGGTTTTATATTTATGATCTTTAGGCATATGTGTTTGGTTTTATGGTATGGTGAGACCAGGCATGTAAGGCCCATTTTGTGTTTGTGTGGACGAGTCCTATGCACTTAGACCTACGTTTTGTTTTAGCTCCGATGGGAGTAATGTATGGCTTCCAAATTTGGTTTTAGTTTAGTAGGCGCAGAGAAAGATCGGATAAGACCCGCAAAGGTCTAGCAATGCCTCAAAACACTACAACGGCTAGGCCAATGCCAAGATAGGAAGTTTTCTGATGAGAAAAACCATGTGAAAAAACCTTGGTTGGATTGTGTTTTCCAAGGTTGCCCATGTTTTAGGAGATACTGGGTCATTGTTTTTGGTTTGATAACCATACTATGTGAAATTGTTTCTTACTTGAAACATGTTTTATGATTTATAATTTATGAGTTATGTTTTAGTTCGTACTTGACACATCCTTGATTTGATGAGATATATATATTTGGCTTATTGAAATTGCATTTGTCGCAATGACGTGAGGGCTCGAGATTCATAAGAATATGGAGTCGCCACTAACTATTTTGCCTAGGTCGATTAACCACTTATTAGGAATCTATCTAACTTAGCATTGGCCATTAAATCACATACTAAGCTAGATAGGTCCCGATACACTGAATAAGAAATTGGAGTTAGGGGTACGATTAGGTGTGGGAAGGATCAGTACCCTTACAACGCCCGTCAAATGACGGTACTAACTAGTTTAGTATTAATTAGGCCTTAAAAAACTTAGATTAATGATAAACCTTTTTACTTTTCCTTTTTTTCTCTCTCTTTTTTTATTTTTTCAAGATTTTGCTTTTTTTCATTTTTTTTCTTTTTCATCTTCAAATTTTTTTAAACTTTTTCGTTTTAATTAATTTTTTTCATTTTCAAAATTTTTATCTTTTTCATTTTCAATTTTTTAATTATTTTCAATTCAATTTTTTTTTAATTTTCATTTTTCAAATTTTTATCTTTTTCATTTTCAATATTTTTTTCATTATTTTTTTGGGATTTTTTTTTTCATTCTTTTGTTTTTTTATTTTACCACTTTTTGAATTTTTTATTACAAATTAATATCTAATAATCAGAAATTTCATACAAACCCTTCTCACCACTGTGAGGGTATTTGGCATAATTCTCGTCCTCGGAGGATCTCTCAAGACCTTTCCCATTTTTTCTTTTTTTTTCATTTTTTAAATGAATGATATATGAGCATAAATTAAAATGATGCACTAGTATAAACAAAATGATGCATGGATATAAATAAAATGATGCATGACCCTAGTACGTGAATTATCTAATGTGGTACTTTTATTAAAATTAATGGCCTAAATGAGTGCATGATCTAGATATATCTAATTAACTAATATGTTATATATAAAGTAAACATAGAAGGAACGCATGATTACGATGTCACGACCCGACCCGCAGGCCCAGCCATGTGACAACCGCCGTACCACCTCGAGATGTGTGCCTCGTCAGGCGGGCAACCAAGATGGCACAAGGCATAAAAATAAAGGGTATTTGAGCAATATATGAAAACATACGAAAGTATTATAGATAATATAATTCAAAAATATTTAAAAAGAAAGTGGCACGTTACGGTGCACCATGCATCGGAAAGTAATATATCTATATATATACATAACTATATATGTAATATGCACTAATATCCCGAGCCAAGATTCACAGGGCAAAAAGGGTGGCACGTACAAAATCGTGTCCACAGTATTGTACTGGGATCACTGACCACCGGGACTTCCGCCATCCGAAGCCTGATGACCTGACAACAAAAGTGAATGGAGTGAGTACAATATACTTGTACCCAGTGAGGGACTCGGTTATAATGACCGATCACCTCAAGCTGGGGATATGAAATAATCCAAAATTAATTTATTAAACCATTTACTAAAATCATAAGAAGTCCCATGCCAAAACAATATTAAACCAATAATAATATTACTAAATGGGCTGGCTTTTGAAATTGTCCAAAAGGTACACCCGTGCACTGGGGTACCCGCTGGACCGTCAAGGGTTACTTTATACTTCAAAATACTTTTCTTTACTCACTGGCCCATTCCCTTGACGTTTGCCTTGCTGTGGTGGAACACAGCAATCTGGAGCCCTGGCGAGCTTCCCTTCGTGCCTCTCCCAGGATCTCGTCTCACCGTGCCCCTCGACAGGCGGTCCACGGCTGAGAATCTTGCATGCTTCTCTAACTCGGTCCACGCTCCCGCAAATTGGAGCCCCGAGAAACCCGCTCAATCTCTTGTCTCTCAGGGGCATCGTACCCCAAATAATTATCAATAATATCAATTTATAAAAAGATTTGAATTTCCCACCCTTTAAATCTTTTGTAAACTTGGTGTGTGAGGGTGGACATTTCATACCCCAAAACATATGAAAACAATTTAATAAAGCATTTATAAAGAAATTTGAAAACGGTTAACCCTTAATGGTCAACCAATATAATCCAAGCCACTCACAAGAGAGGAGAGTTGTATACTCCCCGATTATCCCACGAACGCCTAAGCTCAAACTGCTACCGGTCCGGAACTCGTACAATCTCGTACCTAAATAATCAAATTAAAATCTAATTTGATTAATAAAGGCAATCGACTAAAAAATTAAACACCTAGTAAATATCTAGTTAGAGCTTCTAAGGTCACGGAGTAAAATTGGACAAGTGCGGAAGTCAATTGAAGTAAATTAAGGTCAATTGGGGTCAAATGGGGTCTAGGGCTGCAAAATGACCATTTTGCCCTATACCCGAATTGGGGCAAATATTGCCCAGCAGTGATGATCCGGCCCAGGATCATATCATGACCGGCGCCAGTTCATATCTGCACTTAAGGCCGAGCTTCGACCTCCAATCTTCTTCAGCTCGATTCAAGTTCAATTTAACACCAATGGACGTGAAATTCGAAATACATACTCCTCAACACTTAAACTAAGATTCCACAACATCAAAAACTTATTTAAACGCCTTTCCAAGGAGAGACCTTCAAGAACACTTGATCTCCCACTTGGAACTCTAAAGGTGTCCTCGTCCGCTGCGCATATTTTTGATCTCGATCTTGGGCTGCCTAAAGTCGTTCCCGAATGAACTTCACCTTTTTAGTGGTGAGTTCAATTTTTGAATTGTCGAAGATCCGGTTCTCACTCACTTCATCCCAATACAATGGGGTTCTGCACTTCTTTCCATACAGAGTTTCATATGGAGCCATACCAATACTAGATTGGTAGCTGTTATTGTAGGCAAACTCCGCTGCCGCAAGGTACGTGTCCCGTCCACTAGAAAACTCAAGCTCACATACTCGCAGCATGTCTTCCAATATCTGGATAGTACGTTCCGACTAGCCATCGGTCTATGGATGGAAGGCGGTACTGAAACGAAGCTGAGTTCCCATCGCTTGCTGAAAGCTGCTCTAGAACTGAGAAGTAAACCTCGGATCTCGATCCGAAACTATGGAAGTTGGGACTCCGTGAAGTTGAACTACTTCGTTCATGTAAAGCTGCGCCAATTGGTTTATACTCCATCTCATGTTCACCGAAAAAAAGTACACTGACTTGGTGAGTCGGTCGACAATCACCCATACCGCATCAACTCCTCGTCTAACGCACGGAAACCCAGTCACAAAATCCATGGTGATGTGTTCCCACTTCCATTCGGGAATCTGAAGAGGCTGAAATGTCCTAAAAGGCTTTCGACATTCCGTCTTCACTTGCTGGCAAGTCAAGCATCTCGCTACGAATTCAGCAACTTCTCTTTTCATTCCAGGCCACCAATAATGGTCCTTGATGGTTCGATACATCTTGGTGCTACCTGGGTACATGGCAAACAGAGAAGAATCGGCTTGCTGAAGAATAGTGCCTTTAAGGTCGAGGTCGTGCGGCACACAGATTCGACTACGGAATAGCAGAACTCCATCACTACGAACTGAAAACTCCGATGGTTCTCCAATTGCAACTTCTGAAGTTCATGCTGCAGCCTCGGATCGGATGTTTGGAGATCACGAATCCGATCATCTAGCACTGTCTTAGCTAGAATCTGAGCAATTAGTGCACCGTCATGATGATCGTAGGCAAATCTGGCTCCAGTTGACCTCAGCTCCACCAACTCTGGCAAGTGGATATCTCTGACCGTCGCCAAGGACGTAACTATATTTCGGCTCAAAGCGTCAATAACTACGTTCGCCTTGCCGGGATGATAGTCAATTATGAGATCGTAATCCTTTATGAGATCTAACCATCGCCTTTGCCGCATGTTCAACTCGTGCTGGGTCATAAAATGCTTAAGACTCTTGTGATCGGTGTAGATACGACAGGTTTCACCATATAAATGGTGGCGCCAAATCTTCAAGGCGAAGACTATGGCAGCAAGCTCCAAATCATGTACTGGATAATTGACCTCGTTCGGCTTCAATTGTCGGGAAGCATACGTAATTACCTGCTCGTCTTGCATCAACACACATCCAAGTCCATTGCCCGATGCATTGGTGTACACAGTGAACTCCTTGCCGCTCACAGGTAAGGCAAGTACCGGTGCGGTTGTCAATTTATCCTTTAGCTTCTGGAAACTCTCTTCGCATTGCTCTGACCAAACGAACTTAGTGTTCTTGCAGGTCAATTTAGCCAATGGTGCAGCAATCGCAGAGAATCCATCCACGAATCTCTGATAATATCTAGCTAGTCCCAAGAAACTGTGAATCTCCGTGGGAGTTGTGGGACGTTTCCAGTTGGTGATTGCCTCAATCTTGCTGGAATCCACATATATGCCGTCCCTAGACATAACATGTCCAAGGAATCCAACTTGCTGCAACCAAAACTGGCATTTGGAAAGCTGAGCGTAAAGCTGGTGATCTCGAAGAGTTTGTAGCACAATGCGAAGATGATTAGCGTGCTCTCGTCGGTTCCTTGAATAAACTAATATGTCATCAATGAAGACGATGACAAATCGATCTAGGTACGGATGGAATATGCGATTCATCAGGTCCATAAATGATGTTGGAGCGTTGGTAAGTCTGAACGACATCACACAAAACTCGTAATGTCCATATCTGGTACGAAAAGCAGACTTATGGATATCTTCCTCTCGGATCTTCAACTGATGATAGCCCGATCGCAGGTCAATCTTGGAGAACACTCCGGCTCCTCGAAGTTGGTCGAACAAGTCGTCGATGCGAGGCAATGGGCATCTATTCTTCACGGTCACCTCATTCAACTTGCGGTAGTGGATGTAGAGTCTCATGGAACCGTCTTTCTTCTTCACAAATAAAATTGGGGCTCCCCAAGGTGATGTACTCGGCCGAATGAATCCTTTATCCAACAATTCAGCGAGTTGTTTCTTCAGCTCAACCAGTTCAGTGGGCGCCATTCGGTATGGAGCCATAGAAATTGGGTCCGTACCAGAATAAACTTCGATCGGGAAGTCGAAGTCTCTCTCGGGCGGCAAACCAAGTAATTCATCGGGGAAGACATCCGGAAATTCATTAACTACCGGAATATCTTCAATGTTAGGCTCTTCCATTGAGTTATCTACTACATGGGCTAACACAGCTTTACACCCTTTCAGTAGTAGCTTACTTGCTTTGATGGTGGAGATGACATTTGGTGTGACTTTGCGCTTGCTGTAAAAGTTGATCATGCTGCCGTCAGGTCGTGGAGTCTTCACCAAATGGTGCTCGCAGTAGATCTGAGCATGATGTCTCCCAAGCCAATCCATCCCTAAGATGGCATCAAAGTCGGACATTTGAAGTGGAATTAAGTCTGCTTCAAAAATAAGGTTCTCCAGCTTCACTGCACATCCTTTGTACACCGTATTTCAAACCATTCTCTCACCCAACGGTGTATTCACCAATAGCTCATACCCCAAGGGCGATAACGATCGATCCGCATGCACGGAAAACTTGGTATTAACGTAGGACAAGGTAGCTCCAGTGTCCATAATCACATATGCCGGTTGATTGAAAATAACTACCACGCCTAATGTTCAAAAATTTTCTAAAGCGGTTACTTTTGCTCGACAAGCAGTTACGAGTACAATGATATCTTTATTCGTGAAAAATGACTGTCCATGAATATTTAAATATATACTTACCAGTGACTACATCAGGACGAGCGTCGGCGTCCTCCTGTGACATGGCGTAAACTTGAGTATGTTGCCGTTGCTGCTGCTGCTGTGGGGGTCGTCTCGGGGGCGCTGAACTGCTACCAGTACCTGAATGTTGTTGAGTGGTAGAGGGTGTGGCGAAAGAATGTCGCGTCGGTTGAAACGGACGAAAACCTCCATAGCTGCTCGGTCTGACTGGAGGCTGACTAAAACTCCACCTAGGTGGTACAGAAGTAGTAGAAGGACATGCGCGTGCCATGTGCCCCATGCCTCCGCACTGAAAACATCGGGGTCCAACCCTACACTGGCCAGAATGGATACGCCTACAGTTTGGACATCGAGGCCAAGACTCCACTCTCTTCTTCCCGAACCATCCTCTGACCATGGACCCAAACCCAAACTTCTCCTTTTCTCTACTACTCGATGGAGGCGGTGGTAGAGAAAGTTACATCTGCGGTGCTGGGGACTCGGCTGAACTGCCTCAGGATATTCCACCATGGGAATATGTGCTCTGAGTCTGTCTCGGCTCCAGGTCCATCGGTATGTCGGAAGATCGTTGACCACTCGGACTCGATCCTCCTGGTCGACGCTGAGCAATCATAGCTTCAGCCCACAATGCATTCTGTCGACACTGCTCGAAGGTGGCTTTAGAAGTAGGCTTCATCATCTGTACAATCTCCCACCGAAGGCCGTTGAGAAACTGAAGACAAAGGGCGTCCTCGGTAATGGATGGAAGATGGTGTGAAAGTCTCCGCAACTCTGTCTCAAACTGGTCGACAGATCTGTTGCCTTGCTGCAGTCGGAGGAACTCACCATATTGCCTCATCTCCATCTCCTCCGATATGAACCTCTCTCGGAACTCAGTAACAAATGTCTCCCACGTCACTGGTCCAGGGGCTCGACTCTCAAGATTGGTCCACCAACTCAGTGGCTGGCCCTGAAGGTGTCGAGTAACCACGCTCACTCGCTCCTCAGAGGTCATACCTAGACCTTCTGTGTTCTTCGTGACAAAATGCAACCAGTCCCACGTTGCATCAGCGAACGTGTCAGAGAGCTTTGGGGTGTCTAGTCCCTTCATGATGCTAAGGAACCTCACCAAGCGATCCTTCGAAGAAATGGCACCAGCAGAAATGCTCGCTGCACCGCTTGGCTGAATGTGCGGCGGCATCTGTGTTGGCATCGGTGGCGATGGATGAACTAGGGGTGTAATAGCGGTAGGCGAATAGGCGTCAGTGGCCATCTGTGATGAAAAGAATCTATTGGCCCAAATGTCGAACATCTGCTCAAAATCAGCGGGCTTAAACTGCACCGGCGTGGCAGTCGTCGGAGGTGGGGGTGGTGGAATCTCAGTATGAGCATCCTGATGATGCGTCTCATCAACAGGTGGGATAGGTGGAACGGGCTCGTCTGGAATCGCAGGAGACTCTGGGTCTATACTAGGCTGTACCTCAGGCTGCCTACGTGGCCGGTCTCTTCTCCTAGGTACCGAGGGATCAGGGGTAAGAACAGAAGGATTCGGAATATTCCTCCTTCTAGGTGGCATGACGTAACTCTACACAAAATCTAGCTCAGTAGACAAAAATATCTCCATACTAATCATACCCCTTAATTCTAACCCCAAAATCAGAAATCTCAAAATTATGTAAACTCCTCGGCTCGGTATAATATAGATATACTATATATTTTAAAATTTGCTCTGATACCAATAAAATTGTCATGCCCCCACCCGTAGGCCCGGCCACATGACAACCGGCGTACCACCTCGAGATGCGTGCCTCGTCAGGCGGGCAACCAAGATGGCACAAGGCATAAAAATAAAGGGTATTCGAGCAATATATGAAAACATACGAAAATATTATAGATAATATAATTCAAAAATATTTAAAAAGAAAGTGGCACGTTACGGTGCACCGTGCAGCGGAAAGTAATATATATATATACATAAGTATATATGTAATATGCACTAATATCCCGAGCCAAGATTCATAGGGCAAAAAGGGTGGCACCTACAAAATCGTGTCGACATTGTCGTACTGGGATCACTGACCACCAGGACGTCTGCCGTCCGAAGCCTGATGACCTGACAACAAAAGTGAATGGAGTGAGTACAATATACTTGTACCCAGTGAGGGACCCGGTTATAATGACCAATCACCTCAGGCTGGGGATATGAAATAATCCAAAATTAATTTATTAAACCATTTACTAAAATCATAAGAAGTCCCATGCCAAAACAATATTAAACCAATAATAATATTACTAAATGGGCTGGCTTCTAAAATTATCCCAAAAGGTACACCCGTGCATTGGAGTACCCGCTGGACCGTCAAGGGTTACTTTATACTTCAAAATACTTTTCTTTACTCACTGGCCCATTCCCTTGACATTTGCCTTGCTGTGGTGAAACACAGCAATCTGGAGCCCTGGCGAGCTTCCTTTGGCGCCTCTCCCAGGGTCTCGTCTCATGTGCCCTTCGACAGGCGGTCCACGGCTAAAAATCTTGCATGCTTCTCTAACTCGGTCCACGCTTCCGTAAATTGGAGACCCGAGGAACCTGCTCAATCTCTTGTCTCTCAGGGGCATCATACCCCAAATAATTATCAATAATATCAATTTATTAAAATATTTGAATTTCCCACCCTTTAAATCTTTTGTAAACTTGGTGTGTGAGGGTGAACATTTCATACCCCAAAACATATGAAAACAATTTAATAAAGCATTTATAAAGAAATTTGAAAATGGTTAACCCTTAATGGTCAACCAATATAATCCAAGCCACTCACAAAAGCGGAGAGTTGTATACTCCCCGATTACCCCACGAACGCCTAAGCTCAAACTGCTACCGGTCCGGAACTCGTACAATCACGTACCTAAATAATCAAATTAAAATCTAATTTGATTAATAAAGGCAATCGACTAAAAAATTAAACACCTAGTAAATATCTAGTTAGAGCTTCTAAGGTCACGGAGTAAAATTGGACAAGTGCGGAAGTCAATTGAAGTAAATTAAGGTCAATTGGGGTCAAATGGGGTGAAATGGGGTCTAGGGCTGCAAAATGACCATTTTGCCCTTACACCTGAATTGGGGCAAATATTACCCAGCAGTGATGATTCGGCCCCGGATCATATCATGACTGGCGTCGGTTCATATCTGCACTTAAGGCCGAGCTTCGGCCTCTAATCTTCTTCAGCTCGATTCAAGTTCAATTTAACACCAATGGACGTGAAATTCGAAATACATACTCCTCAACACTTAAACTAAGATTCCACAGCATCAAAAACTTATTTAAACAACCAATTATACTCGGAATTCAAATCAAAACACCAAGGGTTAGCATGGACTGGGGCAAAACAGAAATCTCAACTTCAATTCATGATTTCTCTTAGCACAGACCACGAAATCAAGCAAGTAAACTATCAAATTAAAGCTTGATGAGTCTAGAACAACATACCAAATTCTTAGTCACTTCCCACGGTTGAATTCAGAGATATAGCTTGATGAACAAACTGTCGCCGAAATGACAATTTTGAAGATTTGATGATTCCTTGAAAATTTTGGTGTTTTGATCTTCAAGAAGGCAAGAGAAGCTAGATGATGATTGGTTAAGTGTTTGAAGAAGGATTGAAGGTTTGATATTGAGGAAAATAGAAGAGAGGGCTCGGAGAATGAAGAACAAAGAAGAGAAGAGAAAATGGGGGTCTCGGGTGAGTCGAGACCCACCTTATACGGTCAGGTCCGGCACCGGATTTGACCAGTTCCGGCACCGGAGTCAACAAAGTCAAGGTTGACTCCTATCAATCCGGTCAAACTTCCTTGGGATTCGTGCCCAAGTGGGCCCCGCAACTCGAAACTTCAATTTTAGAGTTTTTAAACTTGAAATAGAACTAAATGAAGTTTAAAACATCCATGGGAAGTCCAATTTGGTATATTGGCCAGACAACTATGTACAAACACAAAACTTGACACGTGCGGACTAGGTCCGGGCGTGTCATATGACATAAATTAACATGATACAAATTAAAGTTAAAATGCATGACGGTGTAGAATACATATAATATGACCTAATATATATAAAAATAGAAACTAGATGCGAGGCCATGACGAGTTAAGCTAACTAAAAATTGCATGATTTTAATTTTAAAGACATGACGTCTTTCCCCTTTTTTTGGTTTTACGTGTTTATTCAAAGCCTTTTGTTTTTTTTTAAGATGGACATATATATAGTTATTGGACATGCAAATGAAGATACTTTACTTTATTTTATGGACCTAGCTTGAAACTTGCTAAACTGATTATGATGGACAGAACCTAATAAAGTTAAGACAAGAACCAAAAGCAGCAAACAAACTAAGGAAAGTAGCTCAACAACAATAATCTGAAACAACCTAATATTATCATAAACAAAAGGCCTGAAACTATTGCTAAGCATGATCCAAACAATATATGTTAAAATTCAAAAAGTCAATCAAATAACACGGCCTAGTAGCAAACATATTAGCAAATTGACATGATGCAATCAACAAGGCTTTGGCTTGGTTTTTGTTTATTTACAGGTGAAAATGGGGGAGGGGGGAGGGGGCTTTGAAAGCAGAGGAATCAATGGCTGAGGTTTGATGATCTCTTAAATCTGACAACCAATCTCCATTTAAGATAAAAATCTTTTTTTTATTGGCTTTTGGCAATAAGATGTGCGTGTGTATGTCTCTCTTGTTGATTGTGCTTGTTTGATGCTATTACTGACATGGAATTCCTTGGCAAAAACTGTTATAATTTTGATGGATTTCCTTTGGATACTGACTCATGCCAAATTGTAGACTTAGAGCCTTTTCTACTGTATGTGACAATTTTGTGCTATTATATTGATTCCCTGCTTGTATATTCATGTATTTTGACATGTGTTGACATGTGCCTTAACTAGGAAAGGCATATGGTATGGGCCAACACCGGTGTTTTCTCTTAGGAGATAGGCTCTATGTTAGTTGCATTTTTTGTTATACTTTTATTGATGATTCTTATGATTATATGCTACTAACTATTTAATTCTTGGCTAATTTACTTCTTTTATGTCTTAGGTGTCAATTGAGTAAAATGATGAATTTGAAGTGAAAAGAAGCAAAAACAAGTCAAGTAGGAAGTCAAGTGCAAAAAGTTCAAAGTTGAGCATCCTGGCAATTTGGATAGATCTAAAAGATGCTTGATTTTCACCATCCTAAAGACCAATTGTCTTTGTTGTCTTCATGAAAGTTATAGAGGACATCTTTGGCTTTTCGGAATGCTAAATAACGTCCAAATCCGAGTTCATTTAACCTTTCAAATGTTCAATTTACCAAGGACTATCTGACAAGCCTGAACCTAGTCTCATGTGTCAAATTGTACATTTATGTATAGTTGTCTGGCCAAGATACCAAATTGGACTTCCCATGGATGTTTTGAACTTCATTTAGCTCTATTCCAAGCGTAAAAACCCTAAAATTGAAGTCTGGTGTTGTGGGGCCCACTTGGGCAAGATTCCCAAGGAAATTGGATTGAGTTGACCGGAGTCAACTTTAATTTTGTTGACTCCGGTGCCGGATCTGCTCGGGTTCGGCGCTAGACCCAACTTGAATAAATGACCCGGGACCCCCATTTTCCTTCATTTCTCTGTTCTTCATTTCTCCGAGCTCTCACTTCAATTTTCTTCAAAATTAACCCTTTAATCTCTCTTCAAACACTCACTTAAACATCATCACCAACTTCTCTTGCCCTCTTGAAGATCCAAACGCCAATTTTTCCAAGAAATCATCAAATCTTCAAAACTGTCATTTCAGCGACAGTTTGTTCTTCGAGCTATATCTTTCAATTCAACCGTGGGAATTGGCTGGGAATTTGGTATATTGTTCTAGACTCAGCAAGCTTTAATTAGATAGTTTATAAGCATGATTTCATGGTTTGTGCTAACAGAAATCATGGATTGAAGTTGGAAATTCTGCTTTGCCTAAGAACATGTTAACCCTTAGTGTTTTGATTCAAATTCTGAGCATAGTTGGTTGTTTAATTCCGTTTTTGAAGCTGTGGGATCTTAGTTTAAGTGTTGAGGAGTATGTGTTTCAAATTTCGTGTTGATTGGAGTTGAACCGAGCTTGAATTGAGCTAAAGAAGGTTGGAGGCCGACACTCGGCCTTGGGTGCAGTGAAGATCCAATGCCGGTCATGCAGTGATCCGGGGCTGGATCATCCCTGCTGGGAAATGTATTGTTCCCAATTCGGGTCTAGGGTAAAATGGTCATTTTTCAGCCCTAGACCCCACTTGACCCCAATTTACTCCAATTTACTTCAATTGACGTCCAGACTTGTCCAATTTTACTCTGAGACCTTAGGAACTCTAATTAGATTACCTAGGTGTTTAATTTTTTGTCAATTGCCTTTATTAATCAAATTAGATTATTAATTTGACTATTTAGGCACGTGATTGTGCTAGGTCGAGCATTAGCGTGCGAGCTTAGGCGTTCATGGAATTTATTAGGAGTATACAAACCTCCCTTACTTGTGAGTGGCTTGGATTATAGTGGTTGACCATTGAGGGTCAATCATTTTCTAATTGTTTTATAAATTATTTATAAATTATAGTGGAATTTATAAAGATTTTTATAAATTGTTATTATTATGATTATTTGGGGTACGATGCCCCTAAGAGATAAGTGATTGAGTTGGCTCCTCGGGCTCTAATATGCGTGGAAGCGTGGACCGAGTTGGAGAAGCATGCATGATTCTCATCCGTGGACCGCCTAGCGAGGGACACGGTGAGACGAGACCCTGGGAGAGGTGCGAAAGGAAGCTCGACAGGGCTCCAGTTGCTGTGTGCCACCACAGCAAGGCTAACATCATGGGAATGGGCTAAAGAGTAAATATGAAGGATTTGAATTATGAGATAGCCCTTGACGGTCCAGTGAGGTGCCCAAGTGCACGGGTGTATCTCTGGGATGTTTTCAAAAGCCAGCCTAATTGTGATTAATATATATATATTTGATTTTTGATTTTTAACATGGAATTTCAAATGATTTTTCTAAATTATTTATTAAAGGCATTTTGGATTATTTCATATCCTCAACCTGAGGTGATCGGTCATTATAACCATGTCCCTCACTGGGTACATATATTTGTACTCACACCATTCACTTTTGTTGTCAGGTCATCAGGCTTCGGAAGACAGGCGTCCAGGTGGTCAGTGATCCCGGTATCTCTCTGCGGACACGACTTTGTAGGTGCCACCCTATCCCTTGTGAATCTTGGCTCGGAGTAGTAATGCATGTTTATATATATATAATTATCTTTTCCGCTGCAAGTTTGCACCATAAAGCGTGCCACTTACACTTATAAATATTTTAAATAATATTTTGTATATCAATTCTCATATGTTTTCATATATTGCTCGAATACCCTTTATTTTATGCTTGTGCCATCTTGGTTTGCCCGCCTGATGAGGCACGCATCTCAAGGTGGTACGGTAGTTGTCACGTGGCCGAGCCCGCAGGTCGGGGCGTGACAATTTGATTGGTATCAGAGGAAATTTTAAAATATATATTATATCTATATTATACCGAGCCGAGGAGTTCACATAATTTTGAGATTTCTGATTTTGGGGTTAGAATTAAGGGGTATGATTAGTATAGAGATATTTTCGTCTACTGACCTAGATTTTATGTAGTGTTAAGTCATGCCACCTAGAAGGAAGAATATTCCTGGTCCTTCAGTACCTACTACTGATTCCCCAAAACCTAGGCGGAGAGGCCGGCCACGTAGGCAACCCGAGGCACAATCGAGTGTAGACCCGGAGACCACAGCGATCCTGGATGAACCTATTCCACCCATTCTGCCTGTTGATGAGATGCATCTTCAGGGTGTACATACTGAGGTTCCACCTCTCCCACCTCCAACTACTACCACGCCGGTGCAGTATTCGCCCGCTGACTTCTAGCGGATGCTTGATAGTTGGGCCAACAGATTCTTTTTTTCACAAATGGCCACTGGTGCTTATCCACCTATCGACACTACACCACCCGTACATCCGTCTCCGCCGATGCCGACACCGACACCGCTGCACTTCGAACCGAGCGATACAGCGAGCACTTCGGTTGGTGCCACTCCTTTAGAGAATCGTTTGATGAGGTTCCTTCACATCATGAAGGGGCTAGACACCCCAAAGCTCTATGACACGTCTGCCGATACAGCGTGGGATTGGCTGCATTTTGTCACCAAAAACACAGAGGGTTTGGGTATGACCTCTGAGGAGCGAGTGAGCGTGGTTACCCGATACCTCCAGAAACTGCCACTAAGTTGGTGGACCAATCTTGAGATCCGAGCCACTGGACCAGTAACGTTGGAGACATTTATTACTGAGTTCCGAGAGAGGTTTCTATCGAATGAGATGGGGATGAGGCGATATGCTGAGTTCCTCTGACTGCAGTAAGGCAACAGATATGTTGAGCAGTTTGAGACAGAGTTACGGAGACTTTCACACCATCTTCCATCTATCACCGAGGACGCCCTTTGTCTTCAGTTTGTTAACGGTCTTCGGTGGGAGATTGTACAGATGATGAAGCCTAATTCTAAAGCCACTTTTGAGCAGTGTCGGTAGAATGCGTTATGGGTCGAGGCTATGATTGCTCAACGTCAGCCAGGAGGATCAAGTTCGAGCGGACAACGATTTTCCGATACTCCGATGGACCTGGTGCCGAGACAGCCTCAGAGCGCATATTCCTACAGTGGAATTTCTAGAGGCAGTTCAACCGAGTCCCTAGCACTACAGACGACGCCTTCTCTACCATCGCCTCCATCTGGTGGTCGAGAAAAAGGAAAGATGGGATTTGGGTCCAATGTCAAATGATGGTTTGAAAAGAAGAGAGGAGAGTCTGGACTGTGATGTCCAACTTGTAGACGCTTCCATTTTGGTCCATGCAAGGCAGGACCCCGATGTTATCAATGTGGAGGTTTGGCCATATGTCATTTGCGTGCCCATCTGCCCCCTCTGTACCTCCCAGACGGAGTTTTGGTCAGTCCCTGACCAGACCGAGTAGTTATGGGGCTATTCGTCCTTTTCAGCCAACGCAACATTCTTACGCTGCCCCCTCCTCTTCTCAGCAACAATCAGGGACTGGTAGCAATTCTGCACCCCCGAGGTGACCCCTTCAGTAGCAGCAGCGGCAGCATACTTAAGTTCCGAGAGAGGTTTATATCGGAAGAGATGGGGATGAGGCGATATGGTGAGTTCCTCCGACTGCAGCAAGGCAACAAATATGTTGAGCAGTTTGAGACAGAGTTGCTGAGACTTTCACACCATCTTCCATCTATCACCGAGGACGCCCTTTGTCTTCTGTTTGTTAATGGTATTCGGTGGGAGATTGTACAGATGATAAAGCCTACTTCTAAAGCCACTTTTGAGCAGTGTCAGCAGAATGCGATATGGGCCGAGGCTATGATTGCTCAACGTCAGCCAGGAGGATCAAGTTAGAGCGGACAATGATTTTCCAATACTCCGATGGACCTGGGGCCGAGACAGCCTCAAAGCGCATATTCCTACAATGGAATGTCTAAAGGCAGTTCAGCCCAGTCTCTAGCACTACAGACGACACCTTCTCTACCACCGCCTCCATCTGGTGGTTGAGAAAAAGGAATGATGGGATTTGGGTCCATTGTCAGATGATGGTTTGAAAAGAAGAGAGGAGAGTCTGGACCGCGATGTCCAACTTGTAGACGCTTCCATTTTGGTCCGTGCAAGGCAGGACTCCGATGTTATCAATGTGGAGGTTTGGGCCATTTGTCGTTTGCGTGCCAATCTGCCCCCTCTATACCTCCCAGATGGAGTTTTGGTTAGCCCCCGACCAGACCGAGTAGTTATGGGGCTATCCATCCTTTTCAGCCAGCGCGACATTCTTACGCGGCCCCCTCCTCTTCTCAGCAACAATAGGGGACTGGTAGCAATTCTGCACCCTCGAGGCAACCCCCTCAGCAGCAGTAGTGGTAGCATGCTCAAGTTTACGTCTTATCACAAGAGGACGCCGACGCTCGTCCTGATGTAGTCACCGGTGAGTATATATTTAAATATTCATGGACAGTTATTTTTCGCGAATAAAGATATCATCTTACTCACTTGTCGAGCAAAAGTAACAACTTTAGAAATTTTTTGAACGATAGGTGTGGTAGTTATTTTCGATCAACCGACATATGTGATAATGGGCACTGGAGCTGCCTTGTCCTACGTTAATACCAAGTTCGCCGTGCATGCGGATCGATCGTTATCGCCCTTGGGGTACGAGCTATTGGTGAATACATCTCTAGGTGAAAGAATGGTTCGAAATACGGTGTACAAAGGATGTACGGTGAAGCTGGAAAATCTTACCTTCGAAGCGGACTTAATTCCAATTCAAATGTCCGACTTCAATGCCATCTTAGGGATGGATTGCCTTGGGAGACATCGTGCTCAGATCTACTGCGAGCACTATTTGGTGAGGATTCCACGACCTGACTGCAACATGATCAACTTTTACAGTGAGCGCAGAGGCACACCGAATGTCATCTCCGCCATCAAAGCAAGTAAGCTACTACTTAAAGGGTGTAAAGCTGTATCAACCCATGTAGTAGATAACTCAGTGGAAGAGCCTAACATTGAAGATATTTCGATAGTTAATGAGTTTCCGGATGTCTTCCCCGATGAATTACCTGGTTTGCCACCCGAGAGAGACTTTCACTTCCTGATCGAAGTTTATCCTGGTACGGACCCAATTTCTGTGGCACCATACTGAATGGCACCCACCGAACTGGTTGAGCTGAAGAAACAACTCACTGAATTGTTGGATAAAGGGTTCATTCGGCCGAGTACATCACCTTGGGGAGCTCCAGTTTTGTTTGTGAAGAAGAAAGATGGTTCCATGAGGCTCTGCATCGACTACCGCAAGCTGAATGCGGTGGCCGTGAAGAATAGATACCCATTGCCACGCATTGACGATTTGTTCGACCAGCTTCGAGGAGCTGGAGTGTTCTCCAAGATTAACCTGTGATCGGGCTATCATCATTTGAAGATCCGAGAAGAAGATATCCATAAGTCTGCCTTTCGTACCAGATATGGACATTACGAGTTCTGTGTAATGTCGTTTAGACTTACCAACGCTCCAGCAGCATTTATGGACCTGATGAATTGCATATTTCATCTGTATCCAGACCGATTTGTCATCTTTATTGATGACATATTGGTTTATTCAAGGAACCGGCGAGAGCATGCTAACCATCTTTGCATTGTGTTGCAAACTCTTCGAGATCACCAGCTTTACGCTAAACTCTCCAAGTGCTAGTTTTGGTTACAGCAAGTTGGATTCCTTGGACACGTTGTGTCTAGGGATGGCATATATGTGGATTCCAACAAGATTGAGGCAATCACCAATTGGAAACGTCCCACAACTCCAACGGAGATTCGAAGTTCTTGGGACTAGCTGGATATTATCGGAGATTCATGGATGGATTCTCCGCGATTGCTGCACCATTGACTAAACTGACCTGTAAGAATACTAAGTTCGTTTGGTCAGAGGGATGCGAAGAGAGTTTCCAGAAGCTAAAGGACAAATTGACGACCGCACCGGTACTTGCCTTACCTGTGAGCGGCAAGGAGTTCACTGTCTACACCGATGCATTGTGCAATGGACTTAGATATGTGTTTATGCAAGATCAGCGGGTAATTATGTATGCTTCCCGTCAATTGAAACCGAACGAGGTCAATTATCCAGTACACGACTTAGAGCTTGCGGCCATTGTCTTCGCCTTGAAGATTTGGCATCACCATTTATATGGTGAAACCTATCGTATCTACACCGATCATAAGAGCCTCAAGCACTTCATGACCCAGTGTGAGTTGAATATGCAGCAAAGACGATGGTTAGATCTTATAAAGGATTACGATTTAGTAATCGACTATCATCCCGGTAAGGCGAACGTTGTTGGTGATGCTTTGAGCCGAAATACAGTTACATCCTTAGCAACGGTCAGAGATGTGCACTTGCCAGAGCTGGTGGAGCTAAGGTCGACTGGAACCAGATTGGCTTATGATCATCATGACGGTGCATTAATTGCCCAGATTCTAGCTAAGTCAGTGCTAGATTATCGGATTCGCGATCTCCAAACTTCCAATCCGAGGTTGCAGCAAGAACTACAGAAGTTGCAGTTGGGCGAACCATCGGAGTTTTCAGTTCGCAACGATGGAATTCTGCTATTCCGGAGTCGAATTTGCGTGCCGTATGACCTCGACCTTAAAGGCACCATTCTTCAGCAAGCCCATTCTTCTCCGTTTACAATGCACCCAGGCAGCACCAAGATGTACCGAACCATTAAGGATCATTATTTGTGGCCTGGAATGAAAAAGGAAGTTGCTGAATTTGTGGTGAGATGTCTAATATGCCAGCAAGTGAAAGCGAAATGTCAAAAGCCTTTCGGGACACTTCAGCCTTTTCAAATTCCTAAATGGAAGTGGGAACACATCAGCATGGATTTCGTAACTGGGTTTTCGTGCGTTAGACGATGAGTTGATGCCGTATGGGTGATTGTCGACCGACTTACCAAGTCAGCACACTTCCTCCCAGTAAGCATGAGGTGGAGTGTGAACCAATTGGCGCAGCTTTACATGGATGAAATAGTTAGACTCCACGGAGTCCCAGCTTCCATAGTTTCAGATAGAGATCCGAGGTTTACTTCACAGTTTTGGAGCAGCTTTCAGCAAGCTATGGGAACTCAGCTTCGTTTCAGCATCGCCTTCCATCCACAGACTGACGGTCAGTCGGAACGTACTATCCAGATATTGGAAGACATGCTATGAGCATGTGCGTCTGAGTGTTTTGGTGGATGGGACACATACCTTGCGGCAGCAGAGTTTGCCTACAACAACAGCTACCAATCTAGTGGTATGGCTCCATATGAAGCCTTATACGGAAAAAAGTGTAAAACCCCATTGTATTTGGATGAAGTGGGCGAAAACTGGATCTTTGACAAGGCAGGGATTTAACTCACCACTAAAAAGGTGAAGTTCATTCTAGAACGACTACAAGCAGCCCAAGATCGAGATCGGAAGTATGCATAACGGAGGATGATGCCTTTGGAATTCCAAGTAGGAGATCAAGTGTTCATGAAGGTCTCTCTTTAGAAAGGCGTTATTCGATTTCGCAAGGCGGGAAAGCTAAATCCGAGGTACATTGGTCCATTCCTTATCACTGAACGGATTGGGCCAGTGGCATATTGCTTGGAGTTGCGACTCGACATGGCTCGGATACATGATGTCTTTCATGTATGTATGCTCCGAAAATATGTACCTGATCAGTCACACGTTCTTCAAACTCCACCGGTGAAGTTGAAGAAAAGTATGAGCTTCAGGGTTCGACTAGTAGCCATATTGAATCGAGAGGTTCGATCCTTGAGAAATAAATCGGTACCTTTTCTACGAGTTTTGTGGAAAAGCTCGCAAATTGAAGAGCAAACTTGGGAACCCGAGGATGATATGAGACGTGACTTCCCCCATCTGTTTGATGTTTAAATTGTTTGAATTTCGGGGACGAAATTTTTGTAAGGTGGGAGAGTTGACACGCCCGAACCTAGTCTGCACGTGTCAAGTTTTACATTTATGTATAGTTGTCTGGCCAAGATACCAAATTGGACTTCCTATGGATGTTTCGAACTTCATTTAGCTCTATTCCAAGCTTAAAAACCCTAAAATTGAAGTCCGGTGTTGTGGGGCCCACTTGGGCACTATTCCTAAAGAAATTGGATTGAGTTGACCGGAGTCAACTTTAATTCTTTTGACTCCGGTACCGGATCTGGTTGGGTCCGGCGCCAGACCCAACTTGAATAAATGGGGTCTTGGCTCACCCGAGACCCCCATTTTCCTTCCTTTCTCTGTCTCCGAGCTCTCTCTTCAATTTTCTTCAAAATTAACCCTTTAATCTCTCTTTGAACACTCACTTAAACATCATCACCTACTTCTCTTGCCCTCTTAAAGATCAAAACACCAATTTTTCCAAGAAATCATCAAATCTTCAAAACTATCATTTCGATGACAGTTTGTTCTTCGAGCTATATCTTTCAATTCAACCATGGAAATTGGCTGAGAATTTGGTATGTTGTTCTAGACTCATCAAGCTTTAATTTGATAGTTTATATGCATGATTTCGCGGTCTATGCTAAGAGAAATCATGGATTGAATTTGGAAATTCTACTTTGCCCAAGAACATGTTAACCCTTAGTGTTTTGATTCAAATTCCGAGCATAGTTGGTTGTTTAATTCCATTTTTAAAGCTGTGGGATCTTAGTTTAAGTGTTGAGGAGTATATGTTTCAAATTTTGTGTTGATTGGAGTTGAACCGAGCTTGAATTGAGATGAAGAAGGTTGGAGGTTGAAACTCGGCCTTGGGTGCAGTGAAGATCCGGCGCCGGTCATGCAATGATCCAGGTCGGATCATCCCTGCTGGGAAATGTATTTTTCCCAATTCGGGTCTAGGGGCAAAATGGTCATTTTGCAGCCCTAGACCCCACTTGACCCCAATTGACTCCAATTTACTTCAATTGACCTCCAGACTTGCCCAATTTTACTCTGAGACCTTAGGAGCTCTAATTAGATTACCTACGTGTTTAATTTTTAGTCAATTCCCCTTATTAATCAAATTATATTTTTAATTTGACTATTTAGGTACGTGATTGTGCAAGGTCGAGCATTAGGGTGCGAGCTTAGCCGTTCGTGGGAATTTATTGGGAGTATACAAACCTTCCTTACTTGTGAGTGGCTTGGATTATAGTGGTTGACCATTTAGGGTTAATCATTTTCTAATTGTTTTATAAATTATTTTATTAAATTGTTTTTATACGTTTTAGGGTATGAAATGTCCACCTTCACACACAAAGTTTACAAGAGATTTAAAGGGTGGGAATTTCAAAGATCTTTATAAATTGTTATTATTATGATTATTTGGGGTACGATGCCCGTAAGAGATAAGTGATTGAGTGGGCTCCTCGGGCTCTAATATGCGTGGGAGCGTGGATCGAGTTGGAGAAGCATGCATGATTCTCATCCGTGGACCGCCTAGCGAGGGGCACGGTGAGACGAGACCCTGGGAAAGGTGTGAAGGGAAGCTCGGCAGGGCTCCAGTTGCTGTGTGCCATCACAGCAAGGCTAACGTCAAGGGAACTGGCTAAAGAGTAAATATGAAGGATTTGAATTATGAGATAGGCCTTGACGGTCTAGTGAGGTACCCAAGTGCACGGGTGTACCTCTGGGACATTTTCAGAAGCCAGCCCAATTGTGATTAATATATATATATGTTTGATATTTGATATTTAACATGGAATTTCAAATGATTTTACTAAATGATTTATTAAAGGCATTTTGGATTATTTCATATCCCCGGCCTGAGGTGATCAGTCATTATAACCGAGTCCCTCACTGGGTGCACATATTTGTACTCACACTATTCACTTTTGTTGTCAGGTCATCAGGCTTCGGACGACAGGTGTCCAGGTGGTCAGTGATCCTGGTATCTCACTGCGGACACGATTTTGTAGGTGCCACCCTATCCCTTGTGAATCTTGGCTCGGAGTAGTAGTGCATGTTGATATATATATATAATTATCTTTTCCGCTGCAAGTTTGCATCATAAAACGTGCCACTTACACTTATAAATATTTTAAATAATATTTTGTATATCATTTCTCATATATTTTCATATATTGCTCGAATACCCTTTATTTTATGCCTTGTGCCATCTTGGATTACCCGCCGGATGAGGCACGCATCTCGAGGTGGTACGGCGGTTGTCACATGGCCGAGCCCGCGGTTCAGGGCGTGACACTATCAACTGGGCAGCCCCAGCCCAAAGATTGGCCGACCCCAGCCTGGAGCATGGCCGAGGAGACCCTCATCTGTCATTGGCCGGCCGCCGGATAGAGCTCTAGCCGGGGCCGACTGGACATGGGATTTCACTAATATTGTCCCAAATTAGTTTTTTGAGACTCCAATGCCTCTTAGTCGCTTCTTGATGTTTCACCAATTTAGCTCCAAAACAAGGAATATTCAAGGAGAAGAATGAAGAATTCATTGGGCCAAAGAATTTCAAGATCAAAGCTGAGTGGAAGAAGATTAAAGGAAGAAAAGTCAAGCACAAGGAACACTCTTTTAGAGATTTATTAGGATTTAAACTTATTTCTTATAAGTACTCTTTTATTGGGAATAAACCCTAGCTTTTTCAGCTCAAAGCTTTTTATCTCTTAGTTTTTACCTTTGAGCTCTTAGATATTTTAGAGTTATTGGTTTTTGTTTTATGCAAGCTTAGTTCTTTTCTCCAATCTAGTGTTCTAGAGGATGCTCTTCAACTATTGTGAGGTTTCTTGTGCTTAATCTAATTTCTTTTATAATTGTTCTTTGATTTCTCTGGTTTAAAGTAAAAAATCTTGTTTGTTTACTTGTCTCTTGTATTTGCTTGTGGTTAGTGGCCAATAATTACTTGTTTATGCAATAGACCTGCTAATATATTTGAATTCGTACTATTTGTGATTTAATTAGATGTTAGTAACAATTGAATAGGTTGCCTATTCAAGGGAATTCAAAGGGACTATTGAGAAGTTTATGCTAGGTAGATTTCTAATATTGATTAACTCATATTGATCTTGTTCTTAATGCTTTCGAATACTTGAAACTGGACTACTAGGGTTTTGGTTTAAGTGTTAGATTGAATGATATTTTTTGAAACACGAGTAACATTATATCTAGCCTTAGGATTAATGGAATCATTGAGAATGCTAGGTTTTCTTTGATTGGTTAATGCAATTATGATATAAACATTATCTTTTGGTATTCCAATGATCAATAGCTTGAAAGCATTCTTAAGTACTAGGTTGGAGGTTTTTAATGATATAGTTTAGTTAGTTTAATTCAATTTACTTTCAATATTACTCCAAAATCCCCCTAATTTCCTTTTCTGGTTTGAAGACAAAGATAACCAAATCTCTCCGTGGATTCAATCCCTACTTATCCTGCTACATAGTTAGTTAGTGAAAAGGTTAATTTGCGAAGCTCTACAACAATCCTCATCACTTTGTCTCCTATAGCTTAAATGGCAGATAGAGAATAATGGGGACCAATTCCTATAAAATTGGTCCCTAAGCTAAGAAGGTTAAGCAAATCTCTATTTTCTACTTTCTTGATTTCTGGTTTTGCTCCTTTTAGTCACTCTGGTAACCTGACTTGTTCTTTATCTTGCAAGTTTATACATATTAGTAAAAGTAAACTTGTAGAGTGCTTGTCTTTTTGTTCAAGATGGCAAATCTTTGCCGTTAATGCTACTATGTCCGTTTTTGTTTTGCCTTTCTATGCTGAAAATGGCCACTGTGGATTTGGCATTAAGTTGAGCAATCGGGATAGTTCATTTAGGCCTGAGCCAATGCTTTGTAACCTCAAATCATTATTTCAATAAAATTGAGCCTTGGTTAATTTAAATTGTAATTGGTGTTTGGCATAAACCCAATAAAAAATTCAATAAATTCCCAAGTCCAAAGTTAGATTAACTACTTTATAGGGAACTCAACCAAAAGTAAACCAATAAGGGAAATTAATTATGAAAGCAACATGAATTTAAGCTAGAAATTTAATGTAAAATAAGTGTCTATAGCTATCCCTCTTGGCATGTTTCTTGAGTATCTAGAAATGTACGCTTCTTGATAATTAAGAAATAAGCCAAGATGTAGACACTCTTTATTAACGTTGGAGAAAACTATCCTAACTAAGATGAAATGATGGACATAAGTAGACATGAGACGATAACCTAGGATAAGATGTATTGATATGGTAATGACTCAAGAAAGGGTAGAACAGTTAAATAATGACCCAAGGTAAAATGTTAAAATGATAAACCGTGCTAAGGTAAAATAATAAATATGATGGCCCATGATAGGGTAAAATGATTTGATGATGACCTAGGATGGGGTAAAATGATTTGATGACCCAAGATATAGTAAAATGATAACTATGATGACCCGAGATAAGGTAAAATGGGTTGATGACCCAAGATAGAGTAAATGATAAATGATGACTTAAGATAGGGTAAAATGATAAATGATGACCTAGAATAGGTAAAATGATAAATGATGACCTAGGCTAGGATAAAGTGATAAATGATGACCCAAGATAGGGTAAAAGAATAAATGATGACTCAGGATGGGGTAAAATAATAAATAATAACTTAAGATAGGGTTAAATCATAAATGGGATGGGGTAAGATGATAAATGATGACCCATAATAGGGTAAAATAATAAATAAGCACCCAATATAGGGAAAAATGATAAATGATGATCTAGGATAGGATAAATGATAAATGATGACCTTGAATAGGCCAAAAGGAGAAAATGATGGCCCAAATATGGTAAAATAATAAATGATGACCAATGATAGAATAAACTGATAAATGAGGACTCATGATAGGGTAAAATGTTAAGGACCCAAAATAGGGTAAACGATAAATAATTGATGACTCAAGATAGGTTAAAATGATTAAATGATAACCCTGATAGGATAAATGGTAAAATTATGACTCATAATAAGGTAAATGATAAATTGATGACTCAGGATATGACAAAATGATTAAAATGATGACCTATAATAGTAAAATTGATAAAATGATGACCTAAGATTGGGTAAATGATAAATTGATGACCCATAATAGGGTAAAATAATTAAATGATGAGATGATAAAATGATGACCTAAGATTGGGTAAATAATAAATTGATAACCCATGATAGGGTAATGATAAAATGAGGATCAAGAATATGATAAATGATAAGATGATGACCCGGGATGAGGTAAATGATAAATTAATAACCCATGATAGGGTAAAATGATTAAATGATGACCCAAGATAGGGTAAATGATGAAATGATGACCTAGGATAGGGTAAATGTAAATTGATGATCAAAGATAGGGTAAAATAATTAAATATTAATCTAGGATAAGGTAAATGATAAAATAAGGTTGAATTTACAAGATGTGAGAAAGAAATATAGCTATGAAATAATGATAGCTCAAGTGATGATAGAATGAGGATGAGCTTATATTAAGATGATAAAATGACGTTTAAAGTGACAATAAGGTGAAATGATGATGAAACGAGGATAAAGTAATGATGACGAAGTAACGGTGATAAAGTGATAAAGTGACTCTAAAATGATGATAGGATGATGGTGAAACGATAATAAAGTTGTGATAAAGAAGTGATATATTAATGATAAAGTGATACTGAGATGATGATAAAACATTGTGACAATGGGATGATTTCGTAAAATGCTTTAATGGGAGCTCATTTTTTTCTCTAAGATTCAAGATAGCACCCAAGCTTAATCCGATTTTTGAATTAGGTATTCTTTTCTCGAGTTATGAAAATACTTTTATCTTAACTCCATGCTTCATCCTGACATGAACACAACTTCTGTACTGATTTCGAATTCTGATCACTTCAATTACTAGTAGATACCCAATGACTGTTGACACCAATTTACAATCACCATTGTACAAATACATTCTATATACCAGCTTATGATCATTTCTTTCATCATTACACTTTTTTACCATTTGTTTTGGTGATTAAAGTAAAGTATTATAGTCTTTATTTACCACTCGATCTTCTTTTGAAGCTAACAATGTTATGCATTTCACATTTAAAACAAGTAGATGGATCATTCATTAGAAGGAATAAAAGACAAATGTTCATAATACTGAATAAGGACAAGTTCTGAAGGATTACATATACAAATAGAATATTAGGCTCGCAAAATTACGTGAAAATATAGAAGAGAGAGATACATGACATCAAGATAATGAATATGTGAACAACAAAGTTTAAGTCATTCTAGATCCTTCATTTGACCAATTCATGATTGTCATAATGACCCATTCAATGTTGATCACTTCTAATTACCTAGTTTTCCATGACCAATAAGAAACCATACGAGCTTGGTGCCCTTTTTACCATGCTTCTTTACATTTTTCTAAACTATCTTTTTAGGTTTTCAGCTTAGGAACCAGCCTTTTTGGATTTGAACTGTCCTTTCGGGTTCTCACCTTAGACCCCACCTTTTCTTTTCTCTTTTTTGAACTCAAGCATCCCTTTCAAGTTTTCAACCTGAGCCACTCATTTGATTTTTTTTTCTTTTTCTTCTTTCTTAAGTGTCATATTTCTTAACAGTATCAGCATTGATTGGATGTGGTAATTCATCTTCATCCAGTTTTTATAAGATTAGGGCACCTCCTGAGAATGCTTTCTTCTCACATAAAGACCTTTTCAATTTGGAGTCCACTTCTTTCGGGAATCTTGTTGGCTGGGCAAGATTTTCTTCAACACCAATTCCCTTTCTCTGGACTTGCGTGGACTTACCTTTTTATCATACATGCACATCATTCTCCTCTGATATAATTGACCATGAGAAAGAGCACTGAGCCTTTTCACTTGAATCATATTTAATTGATCAAATCTTTCTTGCATCCAATCCGACTCTTCGAGGTTCACTTCTTTATATACTCTGAAGTACAGGATTTCTATTTTAATTAGTATAACTGCTTCCATCCCATAAACTAAAGAGTATGGATTAGCTCTGGTAGATGTTCTTGTAGTGATGCAATAAGTGTGTAAGGCAAAAGGGAGTTTCTCATGCTAGTCTTTGTATGTCACTATCATTTTCTCAACTATCTTTTTTATGTTCTTGTTGGTTGCTTTAACTGCTCCATTCATTTTTGGGCGATAAGGAGTAGAATGCTATGCTTGATCTTGAATTGAGAGCACATTACTTCCATTACCTTATTGTTCAGATTTCTTGTGTTATCAGCGATAATTCTTTCGAGCAACTCGTACTGACAAATGATCTCTTTCTTGATAAACTTGTAATCATTAACTGTGTTACATTTGCATATGAAGTTGTTTCAACCCACTTAGTGAAGTAGTCAATGGCAACTAGGATCAACTGATGTCCATTAGAAGCTTTTGGAGAGATCACCCCAATCACATCTATGCCCCCACATTGGGAAAGGCTAAGGAGAAGAGATAACATGTAAGGGATTAGGCAGCATATGGATCTAATCAGCATATATCTGACACTTATAACACTTTCTAGCATAATTGATACAATTGATCTCTAATGTCAACTAGTAGTATTCCAATCTAATTATCTGTCTTGCCATTCTATGACCACTAGAGTGGATCCCATAAATCTAGCTATGCACTTCTTATAAAATATTCTTGGCTTCTACATATTCTACATATCTTCGCAACACTAGATCACAATTATTTTTGTAAAAGATTTCACCGTCTAAATAGAAACTAGCTGACATTTTTCTAATAACTCTTTTAGCTTTTTTAGTAACATGATCCGGGTATTTTTGGTGCTTAAGGAACTTTACAATATCATGAAACCAAGGCTTTCCATCTACTTCTTCTTCAACACTCATGCAATGTGATGGATGGGTTCTTATGTCCAATTTGATTACCTTGATATCTGACTTCTTATCAACTTTGAACATCGAAGCTAATGTTGCCAAGGCATTGGCCAGCTGATCATCTTCTCTACAAAGATGATGGAAGTTGATTTCATCAGACTGTTAAGTCAATTCCATAATATACTTCTGATAGTAGACCAATTTCGAATCCCTAGTTTCCCATTCGCATTTCATCTAGTATATCACCAGAGCAGAATCCCCGTATACTTCCAAGACATTTATGTTTCTTTCTATTGCCATTTGGATTCCCAAAATGCAAGCTTCATACTCTACCATGTTATTGGTGCAGTCAAAGTCAAGTCTCACTGTTGCCAGATATTGATCACCATTAAGGGATATTAGCACGGCTTCTATTCCATGCCCCAATGCATTTGATGCCCCATCAAAGTACTTTCTCCAACTTTTCTCTTTTTTCGTTTCTATATTGAATATTGCATTAGATCTTCATCACGAAATTCAAACTTCATAGGTCGATAATCATCAACTGCTCTATTGACCAAGAATTTGGTAATGACACTAGCTTTGATTGCCTTTTGGGATACACACACTATGTCATACTCTGAAAGTAGAATTTACCATCGAGCCGGTCTTCCCAACAATCAGGGTTTTTCAAAGAGAAACTTTATAGGACCAATTTCGCTATCAACCAAGTCATGTTATACAATATGTAGTACCTCAACCTTTGAGTAGTTTATGCCAATGCACAACACATGTTTTCCATCGGACAGTATTTGGTCTCATAATCAACAAATTTCTTATTGACATAATAGATTGCTTGCTCCTTTTGCAGTCTCAGCATGTTGCCCCCAATACACAACCCATCAAATTCTCCAACACTGTCAAGTATAAAATTAAAAGTCTACCAAATACATGAGGTACTAATACAGGCGATTTAGTACTTTTTAACTTTATCAAAAGCTTTTTGACATTCTTCATCCCATTCTCCCGGATTATGCTTCTTTAAAAGCTTGAAAATCAAATCTCACTTTGCTCTTAATTGAGAAATGCAGCGAGAAATGTAGTTCAATCTCCCTAAGAAACCTCTTACTTTTTACTGAGTTTTCGAAGATGGTAGATTTTGGATGGCTTTTATCTTGTCCGGATCCTCTTCAATACCCTTCTGATGGATAATAAATCCTAGTAACTTCCCCGATGTAATGCCAAAGCTACACTTGGTGGGGTTTAATTTCAACTAAAATTTTTATAGTCTTTCGAATAACTTCCTCAAATTGACCATATGCTTTTCTCGACTTTGGCCTTTGGCAATCATATCATCAACATATACTTCAATCTCCTTACACATAATATCATGAAAAAAAATCACCATTTCTTTAAATAAGTTGCCCCAGCATTCTTAAAACCAAAAAACATAACATTGTACTGAAATGTTCCCTATAGAATGGTGAAAGCTATTTTCTCTTTATCTTTTGGGGCCATCTTGATTTGATTGTATCCTGAGAACTGGTCCATGAATGAAATCATTGCAAATTTAGTTGTGTTGTCGACTAGTGTATCAATATGAGGCAATGGGAAATTATCGTTTAGACCTGCTCTATTTAAATTTCGATAATCAACTTACTTTCTTACCTTGCCATCTTTCTTTTGAACCGAAACCACATTTGCTACCCATTCTGGATAAGTGGCAACTTCTAAGAATTCGGCATCTAACTACTTCTTCACTTCTTCTTTGATCTTTAGCAACATCTCTGGCCTTATTCTCCTTAACTTTTGATGCACTAGCCTATACACTAACTTAATCGGCAACTTATTGGCCATTATATCAGTATCTAGGCGTAGCATGTCTTGATAAGACCAAGTAAACACATTAATATATTCCCGAAACAGTTGTACTAATTCTTCTTTCTATTCTACTGATAAAGAAGTTCCAATTTTAACCTCTTTTTGTTCATTTACACTACCCAGATTGACTAACTCGGTAACCTCTTTATGTGGTAAAATCTATTTATTTTCTTGCTCAATTAATCTCATTAGTTTAGGGAGAAGAAGATAGTCATCATCATCAACATCATTAAGATTACCTGCATTAATGAATCGGTCAAAGTCAAGCTCGATTTGGCCATCTTCATCGTCATTGCATTTATCATCAAAAGTTCAAGAAATCAAAAGAAAGCAAAGGAATATATACACTTATATATATATATATTTATATATATGATCCATGGAATAAACAAAGATATAAGAATAAGAATATGAAGATGAAATCATAGATTTGATCATTATATAAGAAAATATATGCACTGTACATAGTTTATGGAAATGCATATCATCAAAATAATAAATCAAGAAACAAGTAGGGAACTAAAGCCCTTAATACATGAGATTAATCGCCAACACTGTTAGGCAAAAGCGAGGGACAAAATAAATGTTCAAATAGCAAAGTTAAGGCTCAAACGAATCATATGTCTGTGCCTACCAACATGACTGGCATTTCAAAGACCTCCCAATTATCCAAAACTGCTCTGGGTGCCAACTGTTGAATCCATGGTTCCATGTTGCTATTTCTTAATTCTTCTTTTTCAAGTACACTGGCGGACAATCCCTTTAATGAATTTTCTAGTGCCTCGACCGATCTTTTAGGGTTCATCACACCAGCAAAAATGAAACTCTCTTTCAATGATGGAATCTTTAGCTTTTTGGTTTCAAGCTTATCCCTTTTTAGTAAAACCATCTGTTTATGCTTTTTCTCTTATTTTACCTCATTTTTCTCTTTCCATGATGGCTTATACCCAAGGCCAAAAGTTAATTCTGCTTTAGGAAAAATTATATGCTCATGTATCCTGGACTATGCTTCCCCATTCCTTTATCGAAATGACAACCTTTCCCAATGTTCATCTTTATTTACATGTTTAAACAATCAGAAAAATATAGCTTTGGCAATTCAGAACCCTCCTTAATCTGTGTGACTTTAACAATCTCAAAAGATATAAAAGAACAATCTGCTGCTTCTTCCATGGCCTCAACATAAGGGTATTTGGAAGTTGGATGACCATAATTCTTTTTCCCCCTAAATGGCTATCATTTTATTTTCTATTATGAACTTCACCTTCTAATGGAGAGAGAGGGAATTGCACTAGCAATATGAATCCACTGCCTTCCAAAGTGTAGGATATGTTCATGACTTGGAACAAGATTTCAAACTCAACCGATCCCACAATCATTGAAACAGTCATTTCCCCAACCACTTCACGTCTAGTCCCATCAAACGCTCTCACAATTAACTAACTAGCCTTCATCAAAGACTAATCCACTGACAACTTCATGAATGTACTGAGCCGCATCACGTTCAAAGCCAAACCATTATCAATTACTACCTTAGCAACCATATGATCTTTGCAGTGGGTGGTGATGTGCAAAGCCTTATAAATGCCCCTACCACCTGAAGGAATTTCTTCATTAGCTAAAAAAATGTAATTGATTGCAGTAGTACCACCGAAAATATGTTCCAAGTTCGCCACAGTGATGTTCTAAGACACATAAAACTGGTTCTAAATATGGAGCAGGGTTTTTTGGTGTGCCGTCAAATTGAACAACAAAGCTAACAAAGAGATCTTTAGGGGCATTTTGTTCAACTATCCCGCCACACTATACTCGCTCTATTTAGTGAACTTCAAGAACTCATGTGCATCACTTTCAGTTACAGGTTGGGTAATTTCTTTCATTGGTTCTAGATTTGTAGGTACCTCAACATTCATATTTTCTTCTAGCGCCTTATCCTTTCCTTTTTGTACAGCAATGGCCAATTCGGGAGAATAACACCTCCCATTTCTTGTCATACCTCTTACTCCTGATATGTTTGCTGAATTGGCATCATCATCATGTCTACCTACTTACTGCATTGTACTATACTAGTTCCATGGCACACTCTTGTTACTTTGATAAGGACAAGGTGATAGCACATTGATCACAAGTTTAGGTTTTTGTACCATGATAGTAAGGGTAAGGGTTGCCTTTAGGATAATTGACACTGTTAGGTTTGGTTTCTGTGTTCCAACGGTCAAGGTTGGTTTGCTCATTGTTGGTATAGTCAAAGATGGATTGGAGCAATCAATATCGTCAAACTAGGTTTGGCTTGCTGAGATCAGTATCACTAAACTGGGCTTCTGTTTAGATGACTCTCCATGCCTTCCACTCATCGTATTAACTTCAATGTCTTTCTTATATTCCATATAGAATTCTATTATGCCGGCATTCATCATTAACTGAAGCTTTTCCCAAAAGATTTCCAATTAAAAATCCCATTCTTTTCGCATTGCAATGGTGTGGCCATTTTGGCTTTTAATAATGCCCAATATACAACCTCCATTTGGTAGTCACTTTTTCTACTCTTTTTTTCACAAACCCATCACTGATAACATTGACCACGTTTCCACCATGATCAGGAAGTGGGTTTGCCTCCACATTTGGCTAAGTTCTTGTATTGAAAGTCAACTATCCCTTATTAATAATTCCCTGTACCACACATTTCAAACGATTGTAATTTTCTATATTGTGACCTTTTGCTCTTGAATAACACATGCAAGTGGCATTTTCATCAAACCAATTCGGATAAGAGGGTTGTAGAGGTTTTAAATACTGGGCTGGCTTGATCATTTTGTTATTTAACAGTTTAAAGTATAGCTCGGTATAGGTCATTTGTATGGGGTTAAATTGCTTCCTTTCTCTCGGTGCTCTCTGGTTATTTCCTTGGTTCCATGGTTTGGTTGAGGTATTTTGGGGTGCAGCATAACTGTCATTAGATACCAAATATTAAGGGTGATTTTGAGGTTATGCATAATTGGTTGAATGGTACTGATTAGTGTTTTGGGGTGATGTGTAGTTGGTGGTTGAGTATTGGTATTGGTATGTGTTTTGGGGTGGTGTGTAGTTGGTGGTAGGGAATTGGTATAATATGGCCTATAATTTTGCTGTAGGTACTAGTATTGGTATTGGTATCCTCCACATCCAGTGGAATGTACCTCGTTTTATTTCTTCTTAGAATTCTACCCCTTCTTTACTCCAAATGAATCTCCACCATCTATTTTCCATTTTTTATTGCCTTTTCCAAATATTCCCTAGCAACCACAATATCAACGAATGAACTAAAATGCTAGTAACAAGTCGTTCATAAAGTGGTACTTTCAAAGTCTCAATAAAAGTGTAATTTGCCTCCCTTTCTGTCAGCAAAATGCTAACCTGAGCAACTACGTCTCTCCACTATTAGGCATACTCTTTAAAAGTCTCAGTGGATTTTTTCTCCATGATCTTAAGGGTTAATTCGTCAGGAGCTAAGTCTGTCATATGCTTATGTCGTACAATAAAAGCTTTCACCAAATCTGACCAAGACTGGGCCTTAACCTTATCAAGCTGATTATACCATCTCAATGTCTTCCTAGAAAGGCTATCTTGGAAAAAGTGAATTAGGAGCTTGCCATCATGAGCATGGGCTGCCATTTTTCTCACATAGTTGGTGAAATGCTCTTAGGGACACCAGGTACTGTTATATTTCTCAAAATCATGGACTTTAAACTTCGGGGTTATCACAATGCCCAGAACCAAGGTAATGTCAACAGCATTAATTGCTCTATAATGTTGTGCCACCTTTAATTGGTTTTAACCTTTTCTTCAACATATTCAACATTTTGTTATCAATCGATGATTCTCTTAATATTTCTAGATCAAACACCATGTGTTTGCTATGGTTGCACTAGTATTGAAGGCTGGAAGATCAGTAAGCTAGGTGGTTTAGTTAGTTTAGGTTGTGTAGACGAACCCACTAGTGCTAGGTCTAATAGGTGGTAGAGGTATGTAAGGGTGAGTTCCATATGGTGGTAGAGGTGGGTACTAATTTTGAGTCTCTATTACGAGCGGTGGAATAGGTATGTTAAGTGTTGGAGGGTTTTGTGGGGTTGTATCAGGCATGTACCTCGGAGGATGAGCTAGAGACCTCATATGAACAGGTGTATTCATTGCTTCTGTCTCTCTTACCAGCTTACTTAACTAATTGATCTTTTACATTGCCTCATTTAGCTTATTTTCAAATCCTCATTAGTTCATTTCAGATTTTCTATCTCTATATGCTGTTAAGCCATTTTCCTTGCCTATAATCCAGTGTAGTATCGAGGAGCTTGGGATGCTATTTTGAAACCTTTAATTTTTACAAACATGAATTAGTACCTCTTTTTTATTGCTATTAAAGATACGAAAAGAATTATGGAACTTGAAAACTATGGCATGCTATGTTAAAATGCAGCAAATGATACATGCATAATAAGAGTCTACCCACAACAATTATATCACAAAAGATAATTAATCATTGCAACCAAACAAGGTTAACATCCCATCATTCAGAATATTGTTTATAGCCATCCAATAACTTAAATAGCTCATCGTAATATCATTTTTTACATCCATCCATAAGGCTTCTCCTAAAGATTGACATTTAGTGGAACAAATTATCTGGTGGTGGTCTGAATGCCACACGGACCCATCTATGATACCCAAATATGTCTTCACTGAACTTTGTAGCTTGACACAGGAGATTATGGGTATCCTATGTCTCTCGGTTTGGAGGCACTGGTGTCTTTAGGGCAATTTGAGTCGCTACATCCTTCATCGCCATGGCTTTGTGATCATAGTGGCCTAGCTTCTGTATCAAGTTATCCACATATTCTCGATTTATCCGATTTTTAATATCCAAAGTATTTTTTCTCTATTTTTTCTCTTCCACTATCTCTCCCGCAGCTTATAGCCCTTTAACCTCCTCTTAAAGCCTTTTGTTTTAGCCTTGAGTTCATCTATCATTTGCTTCAATTTGATGTTCCCATTATTCTCTCGGCCTTTATTGAAAACTTTTTGATAAATCTCTATTTGCTGGTGTGGCTTCTTAGTTACTTTCTTAAGTTCCATCCTATGGCCCCTCTCAACATTCAGTTCATGCTTCAACCACTTTCTTGCGAGCACTTGTATGTACTTAGCTCTCCTCACCTTACTTTTTCATCTCATGACTTGTTGTCGCCACTTATGATCCTTGTGTAGTCCTTTGAAGTATATGCTATCCTTTTCTGAATGCTTATTTTCTAATTCAATCCTTTTATTAACATTCTCGCTTTGGGCGTCCACTTCTGTCCTTTTCAATTCATTATTCTCAAATTCTAGCTATTGACATCTCTTAATCGATTGATCTATTATACCCACAATTGCTGTTTGTTCACTGAATCAACCCCTTGACCTTGTCCACTTACCATGATCAATTTCCTTTACCGTTTCTTTGTTATGGATAAATTCCTATAATGAAATACAGAGAAGGGAACATAATAGTAAACAAATCAGTATATAATAATCTTGCAGTATTAAACATTTAATATTTAAAGGCTAGAAATTAGGCTAGTAAGTATTAAGTGCATGAATGCAAAATATGATGCTAAGATATCTGCCTATTGCCAATTCAAATACCAAAAACACCTTGATTCATCTTAAGAAATCCATTACTTCCATCCAAATAAATTACTAAATCATCCACCAACAAACTTAAGTGTCATAAATTACATCATCCTTTGATACATCACATGATTCTAAAGACAATTTTCTGATCTAGCTACTTTGTTGGTAGACCTCGTCAAGGGAAGTGCCCGTCTTTTGCCCATGAATTCTAGTCAGTAGGATCTTGCATGCTCCTAAGTTTCTTTTCTAGTTTACCACTTTCTCTCTTCAACCTACCACATTTGACTTGCCAAAATTCTCTTCAATCCTAGAGCATCTTTTTTCTTTCTGCATCGCATTATGCCACAGTTTAGTTCCTTGCTTCTTCTAACTCGAGCTTCTTATTTTTCACTTGTTATCTCTCTTTTTCTATTTGTAAATTTTCCTGTGCTCTTTCAATGGTCATTTTCTCTAATTGATGTTGCAGGGTTTTTATTTCATTGTCTTTCTCCACCTCCCTTAGGTGCCTCTCTTTCTCTCATATTGAACCCATTACTTGTACTCTTTAATCGTCTCTTGAGCAAGCTCATATCTACCTTGCCATTCATCCTTATATTTTATGACTTCAAAAACCACCTTCACTTTATTTTTTTTTAAAGTTGTTTCCATTGTTTTCTTACCATGATTGGCCATTTCCCCACAAAAAGTCAATTGTTTTTCCTTCTCCTCGAACTCTTTCTTTCTTTTGACTTTCCAGCTTGGCTTGACATGCTGCCAACTTCCTTTCTAATTCCTTGACCATCAAACAATCCCATAATCCTTTGTTTTCATATTTGAGCTGAGTGTAGACATCCTGAGAGTGCGGCCTTATCTTGCATTTGAGGTCTTTCTTTCTAGGCGCTTTCATATCTTTGATTCTATCCTTCTACCACATTAGATACTCAGGACCATATTCACCTTGCAAGGAAAATTTCGTCATTTGAAATACACTTCTATCTTTCCACCTTGACCCCTCCATCCTAGCTTCTTCAATCATTTAGGGCTTTCGTAAAGGATATCAATTATGTTGAGCCCATGAGTGGCTCGTATGAGCTGGCGTACAACGAAATATGTCATTACCAATAAAGGAGAATAAGATGTTGTACCCCATAGTCCAACTAAAGGAATCCAAGGCTGCCCACAACAGTTATAAATTATATCTTTTCCAGTCATCCATTATGCACTTCACAGCACATCTTTACTTTCTAGGGTTAGAAACCATTCAGTCCATTCCTGCTTAGTCTTCCCTTTTGACTTGATTCTACAATTTTCTTCCAAAGTCTCGTGATCATTTCTGAAACATTGCTTGAAATGCCCAACCACACTCCATAAATTACTCTTAAAGCAGACTATTAACAATTGATCACACCCATGGAAATTACCTTTAGTGTGTTTCCTATAAAACTAAAAGATCTAATAGTCTCGGCTAAAATAGCAAGAACGATATTATATCCATTACAAGTTTGGTTAATTATATCAAGAACAATCTTATCAACATACCCTAAGCGCCTTAGGAACACCGCCATCTTATATATCAGTATAGCCATAAGTATATGCCCTTTTGGATTCATAAGTTCTCTTTGCCCATCTTTAGCAAGTGAGTAGTCATAATGGTTTCTATCTTCTTTTCTAGGACTGTGATGCGCGTCGTAACACAACAAAATTTAACCTTACTAATCTACTGTGTAGTAGGGTAAGTAAGGATCGATCCCACGAGGAAAGGCTATTTAATTTCACACTACTTACTAAGCATATATCAAACTAAACAAGAATTTAAAGGGGGGATTTTTGTATTGGTGTTGAAAATAATATGTAAGGATTTATCAAAAATGACAAAAATAATACAATACATGATAAAACAAAGCCTCCAATCTATTATATGATCAATCCTTTAACCTAACACTTAATCATTGATTCACTAATCAAACATTTTTCTCATCAATTGGTTAACCCCATAGATTTAAAACCAGCTTCAAATCCATGGATCTTTCCTAATGTTGATTAATCTTGAATCTAAGTTCACTTTTAATCCTTCCTCTTATGGCTAACTTGAATCTTAGCAATCCAAATTCAAACCTAGAAGAGCAATAAGCTATGGAAAGATAAAAGCTAACAACAATCAATAACAAACCCAGCATTTATTATTCCAATTGCATCTTCAATTCTCTTTGAATGTAAAAACATCCTCTTGCTACTCAAATTCTAAGAAATCACCAAACTCTAGCTTTTGAGTTCAAAGATTAGCATGCTAATGAACTACTCAATCAATTATTTGCAACTAATTAACTAAGCAATCCAAAAGACAAGATAACAAACATAATCATCATCTTTAAAGCTCAAGAGATAGAAGAACAATCAATGAACAAGAAAGCATTAAGAACAAGAACCTCACAAGTGCAGATCAAAGTGATTGAATCTTATAACAGATTGGAGTTATAGAGTTTTACTAAACAAAAATTGCAAGAAGAAAAGAACCCAACAAAAACACAAACTTAAAAAAACTGAAAACTCAACTCAACTCCCCCCTTAGCTGCCTTTTTCTTCTTGGCTGTCTGCTCCACAGCTCCCAGCCCACTCCTCCTCAATAATTCCTTAGAGATAAGATAAGGAATCCTAAGAATAAAATAAAATAAAGTAGAGGCCACTAAGGAAAGAGGGAGACAAGTCTGAGGAAATTGGGGATTTTATTATGCCTCTTCTCCACTGAATCCCCGGGATATGTTTTTCAAGGATTTGATAATGGAATGAAAGCATTTAAGTGGGTCTGCCAACATTTTGACTCTGTTAGCCGTCGACGTCTACATGTTTGCCCGTCGACGTCTCTGCTTGTTTTCTTCATATTTTTCCCAGCTCGATTGATCTGTCGACGTCTAAAGATGTGCACGTCGACGTCTAAGTGTTTAGCCTTTATGTATTTGAAGTCAGCAATTTCTACCCGTCGACGTCTAGAGTCTAGCCGTCGATGTCTGGCATTGTGAACTCTCTGGAATTGTTGGCCGTGGACATCCAACTTCAATCCGTGGACGGTTGCTTTGGATTCCAGAATCATGGTCATCGAGTAGCTTGTCCGTCGACGTCTAATGAGTTGGCCCTCGACGTCTCTGCTTGTGCAAGTGATCCCGTGTCCATTGCTCAAGCAGCCGTCGACGTCTACATGGTTACCCATCGACGGCTCTGCAGGTTTGTTCAATTAAGCATGGAAATTGTCCCTTTTTTAGTTCAAACTTCATTTTTCCTTTTAAGTACACCTTCAAGGCAAAATTGAGCTAACTTAGGCCTCTTAGCATTAAAATAGGAGAAAGAGGAGTGATCTTAAGTCCCAAATTAAGCAATAAAAAGGAGTTTAACACATTGTTTCCTCCTTTTCTGCTTTCTTTTCGGGCTTCATCTTTTTCTTTTTGGTCTTCTTCTCAGGCACCACCTTTTTCTTCTTCTTTGACTTCTTTTCTTTTGGAATCAATTTTTGACCAACTACCTTTTATATCTTTTTCAAGTACTATGACTCTATACTCCTCCGATAGACTTTGTACTCCCCATGAACCCTCGACCTAAGCAACTTTTCATATTCCTCTAATGTAGGGATCATATCAACCTCACTGAACACGAAACATCTATAGGAAAGATCTAAGAATTGGACCACCGCCTTAAGCAACTAGTGATCAACATCGATGAATAACAATGAACCAATGTAGCCAAACTTCTATTCAAACTCTTCTTTCCCTTCAAATCTATTTCACAACTCCTTTAACTCAATCAACTTATTCTGGTCTATCTCTATGTAAACCTTCTCGGCAAGTGCAGGCTTATGATCAGTAGGTAAGCAATCCTTGAGCCTTTACCAATTTTCTATTCTCTTGTAATTCAGCCAGTCACCTTTGGCATCAACACTCATACCACTTTTGTCTCCCTCCATGACTCAAAGATTTCTAGATTTCAATTGGCAATGGGCAAATATTCTAGAAATGCATGTGAAATGCTATGCCAAAGAAAGGAAAACAAGATACAAAGAAAGGAATTTGTAAGATAATAAGTAAACAAGGAACATAAAAGAAAACTAAACAATAGACATCAATTAAACAAACAAGTTTGCCTCCTCTTCATCGCCATTACTCACACACACACATGAACATTCCAAATTTGGACGTCGATGTCCATGGGGTTGATAGCCTTCCTATTGTGGGTAGAATGCTTGCCTACTCTGCAGTCCTCTTTGCATAAACAAGATAGAGAAAAGTAAAGAGTGTTCCTTTATGTGTTCCTAGCATAGTATCTCACGGGTTTAGCTCTAGCTAGGCTTTCTTATTGATCTACATGCTAGTGGGTCCCATGACCTAACAGGTTCCCAAGATTGACCTTACTAGTGATTCACTGTCCTATGCTAGCAAGGACCCTAATCCTCACCCATTACAGGTGTCAATCGGAAAGAGCTCAATCCAGGTGAGGGTGTTTCACACAGTCTTGTACATGGTCAAAGACTTGTTACTTTACCTCTCATTCTATAAGGACAAACTGATAACCATCGAGAAAGTTTGGATGAATGAAAGTGAAGTGTATGGAAGGAAGATACAAACCTTTACCAATTACCAAAATGTTTATCCTAATTCCTAACACCTTTGTGTAAAAAGAGAAACAAACATCATGAAAGTGATTAGTAACATAAAAATATCAATATTCACAAATCAAAGGAAAAAAGAACATAAATATTCACAACGTAAAGATAAAAGCATCAATATTCACAGCGAAAAGATAAAGGCATCAATATTCACAATGCAGAGGAAATAACATAAATATTCACAATGCAAGATTTCCCTCTAAAAAAAAAGCAAATTAGGGTTTAATTATTAATCTTCCATTATTAAAGATCGAGAACCTAAATCTATTAAGGCCTAGTTAATACTAACTTCATTTTGGCTAGACTCTCTAACTAGTCCCCAGTAGCGTCACCAAACTGTCGTAACGACATGAGGGCCTAAGATTCATAAGAATACGGAGTCGCCACTAACCATTTTTCCTAGGTCTGTTAGCCACCTATTAGAAATCTATCTAACTTAGCATTGGCCATTAAATGGTGTACTAAGCTAGATAGGTCCCAGTCTGTAGAACAAGAAATTTGAATCGGGAGTACGATTATGCATGGGGAAGGATCAACACCCCGACAATGCCTGTTAAATGATGGTGTCGATTAGTTTAATATTAATTAGGCCTTAACAAACTTAGTTTAATGATTAAACGTTTTGACTTTTCTTTTTTTTTTTCTCTTTTTTTTTCAAATGTTTTCTTTTTTTCTTTTGATTTTTTCAATTTTTTGTCCTTTTTTTGTGTTTTTATCTTCAATTTTTTTATCTTTTTCATTTTAATATTTTATTTTCAAAATTTTTTATCTCTTTCATTTTTCATTTTTTAAATTATTTTCAATTCAAATTTTTTTAAATTTTGAATTTCTCAAATTTTTATTTTTTTATTTTCAATCTTTTTTATTTTTCTTTCATAATTAATTTTTTAATTTTATTTTTTGTTTTGGTTTTATTACCATTTTTTGAATTTTTCATTGCAAATTAATTATCTAATATTTAGAAATTCCATACAAACCCTTCTCATCGCCGTGAGGGTATTTGCAGTTATTCGCATCCTCGAAGGGTCTGTCGAGAGATCTAGCACCATGGTTTCCGAGAAATAACCTCTTCAAAAGAGAAATATTAGCTAACTATCTTTATTTTATTAATCCCAATTAAACCTTTTTCCTTTTTAAGAAATATCCATCTCATTAATTTAACTTAATTAATCATTATTTAAAAATTCCTCACAAACCCTTCTAACCATTGTAAGGGTATTTGTAGTAATTTTTACCCTCGGAGGGCCTCTCGAGAAATCCACCATCGTGGTTCCCAAGAAATATCCTCTTCATTGGGAAAATAATAACTAATTAAGCCAAATTCATTAAATTAGTTCCCTTTTGCTTCTTTCTCTCTCCCTTTTAAAATATTCACATCAATTGATTACTATTTGAAAATCCCTCACACACTCTTTTCACCACCATAAGGGTATTTGCGGTAATTTTCATCCTCGAAGGATCTCTCGAAGAGTTCACCACTGTAGTTCTCGAGAAATAACCTCTTCGTAGGAAAAATAATAATCGACTAATTGAATTAACTTGTTTAATTAAACCTTGCCCACTTTTTCTTTTTTTTCTTTTTTAATGAATGATGCATGAGTATAAACAAAATGATGCATGGACATAAATAAAATGATGCTTGACCCTAGTACGTGAATTATCTAATGTGGTTCATTTATTAAAATAAATGTGGTACATTTAGATGCATGGTCTAGATATATCAAATTAACTAACATGTCATATATCAAGTAAACATGGAAGGAATGCATGATTATGACATATATTAACATGCTACAAATTAAAGTTAAAATGCATGACAATGAAGAATGCATATAATATGACCTAATATATATATAATTAGAAACTAGATGCAAGGCCATGACGAGTTAAGCAAACTAAAAGGTGCATGATTTTAATTTTAAAGACATGAACTCTTTCCCCTTTTTTTACATGTTTATTCAAAGCCTTTTTTATTAAAAAAAAGATATACATATATATAGATATTGGACATGCAAATGAAGATGCTTCACTTTATTTTATGGACCTAACTTGAAACTTGCTTAGCTGATCATGATGGACCTAACCTAATAAAGTCAAGACAAGAACCGAAAGTAGTAAACAAACTAAGGAAAATAGCTCAAAAACAATAATCTAAAACAACACAATATTATCACGAACAAAAGGCCTGACACCATCACTAAGCATGATCCAAAAAAATATATGTTAAAAGCCCGAAAGTCAATCAAATAACATGACCTAGTAACAAACATATCAGTAAATTGACTTGACCCAATCAACATTAGAACTAAAGGCCGGAATGAATAAAAGATTACCCAAAATGCACTAGGTTTACGCATTTAATATCTTTCCTATTTCTTTCTCTTATTTCTTCTTTCTTATTTCTTCTTTCTTCTTTCTTCACTTTCTTTTCTTTTCTCAAAGTCGGCTCACATCCTCAACTAAAAGAAACGCCAACTAGCGACCACCCTTTGCCTCACTAGAGCCAAGAAAGCTATTTTCCCTCTTCCAAATGCCTTTCCTCTCTTTCCTTTTTCCTAATCCGAAACCTATCGCTCTAAAGACATGAGAAAAACTCAGAGATCTTCCTAAGAAAGTCGAGTTTCTTGACCTCAGTTTCACTAGATCCCACCATTCGATCAAGGTCCAAACAAACTATGTTACTCTTTTCAACACTAGCCTTCCCTCTGCTATTGGGATTCCTAAAAGAAGACACGGATAAAAAAACCCCAAACCTATTGAGAGCACTAACGAGAAGAGAACCAAAAATGGAATTTCTTGGCTTCTTTCCCTTCATGCTTCTCCTAATTTTTTTGAAAACCAATTTTTTTTTGGAAACCCAAATTTTCAAACCCTAAATTTTGAAGAACGGAACCCTAATATCTAAAATCCCTAGTTTTCGGCCTCTCTGTTCTCTCTCTTGATAAAGAATTTTATATGGCCATGGGATTTGATCTGAGGGTGGGAGATTATCCCTTTTTTCTAAATCCTACGACTGATATTTTGCTGACAAGGCTTTGGCTTGGTTTTTGTTTGTTTGTAGTAAAAATGCACTTGAGGGAGGCCCTTAAAAAAACAAAGGAATCAATGGCTAAGGTTTGATGATCTCTTGAATCGGACGACCTATCTCTATTTAAGGTAAAAATTTGAATTTTATTGGCATTTGGCAATAAGGTGTGCATGTGTATGTCTCTCTTGCTGATTGTGCATGTGCGATGTTATTACTAACATAGAATTCCTTGGCATAAATTGTTGTCATTTTGATTGATTTCCTTTGGATATTAACTTATACCAAATTGCTAACTTGGAGCCTTTTCTGCTATATGTGGCAATTTTGTACTGTTATATTGGTTCATTACTTGTGTATTCATGTGTTTTGGTGTGTATTGACATGCGCCTTAGTTGGGGAAGGCACATGGTATGGGTTAGTATCGATGGTTTCTCTTACAAGACAGGCTCTGTCTCTTGTAGTTTAGGTGGCAGATAGAGAAGGAGGGGGAGTAGTTCATGTAAACTTAGTCCCCAAGCTAAAAAGGTTTAAGTAAATCTCTGTTTTTTGCTTGCTTGATTTTTGTTTTTACTCCTTTTAACCACTTTGCTAATCTTGACTAGTTCTTTGTCTTACATGTTAATCCAGATTAGCAAAAGCAAACTTGTAGAGTGCTTGTCCTTTTGCTCAAGGTGTCAAATCTTTGTCGTTAATGCTACTGTATCTGTTTTTGTTTTGCCTTTCTTTGCCGAAAATGGCCATTACAGATTTGACATTAATTTGAGCAATCAGGATAGTTCACTTGAGCCTAAGCCAATTGCTTTGTAACGTCAAATCATTATTTGACTGAATTTGGGCCTTGGTCAATTTAAATTGTAACTGGTCCTTGGCATAAGCCCAATCAAAGATCTAAGACATTCCCACGTAAAGTCCAAAGTTAGATTAACTACTTTATAGCAAATCAACCAAAAGTAAACCAAGAAAGGGAAATTAATCATGAAAGCAACTTCAAAATAAGCTAGAAATGTAATGTAAAATAAGTGTCTATAGTATCCACACTCCTGTAAAATATGTGAGCCCTTCGCAAATGTTACTATCACTCACTAAGTGCAAATTAGTACTCACCACTCGTTTTCATTTATATGTTTTGTACTCTCCTAGTTCGGTTGTACGTTTATGCCTCGAGATGTCTGTTGTGGGTTTGGTTGATTTGTGTGAAGTCCCTTTCAAAGATGGCCAGTGTGCTTGAGCTTGAACTCATAGTGGGTATGTCACGCCCCGACCCGTCCAGGCCGGCCATGTGGCAACCGCCGCACTACCTCGAAGTACATGTCTGCAGCCACGCATCCGAGGCACCGCAAGGCATTGAAATGGATATCATCGCTGCAAAACAAAACTAAAATTTTAATTAGAAATCATTTAATAAAATAATACAACTTAAAACGTGCACCAGTGGATTAATTTGAAAGAAATACCTAGGCCACGGAAAACTACTAAACCTAAACCGCCGACGTCCCCTAGTGAGCCTCCTTTCTATAACTGACTTCGCACGTGAATCTGCATCCATCCACATTGGATACAGGTGAGTGACAGAGGTTTTATGAATCTCCATAGGGGTTAGGGAAAACAGGAAAATCCAAAATAAAAAAATAATAAAATATATATATTTTTCTTTTGAAAACTCTTTTAAAAACTCTTTAATAAATAAATATATAAATCACAAATGGGCTGGCATCTCTATCATACTGGAGGCACGACCTATCGGTCGCCTTATGCCTCACTGCACCGAGGGCTATCTCTTTTCTCATTTATAATTATTTTCTCTTTTCTATCTCTCTAGCCCTTTCCCTCGATGGTGCCTCGCTGTGGTGGAACACAGCGAACTGGAGCTCTGGCGAGTTTCCCTACACACCTCTCCCAACCAGGCTCGACTCACCGTGCCCCTCGATAGGCGGTCCACGGCTAAGTATCATGCATGCTCTCAAACTCGGTCCACGCACCCGCAAATTGGAGCTCCGAGGAACCCTCTCAATCACTCATCTCCCAGGGGCATCGTACCCTCAATAATCATAATAATAATATTTGAAAAATTAGATATATACGTATAAAACATTTGTATTTAGAACATATAAATCACACACACATAAGTTTATATTTCTTTAAAACATCCCACTCACTATGTGTGTATATCACAAACAAGTATGTGTGGGTGGATTTCCCGTATCCCAAAACCTTTCTGAAAACATTTATGTTTTAAAAACCATTTAAAAAACCTTTTTCCCTAGTGGCTAAACAAAGAAGTCTAGGTCACTCACAGTATTGGGAGATTCGTATACTCTCAAGCGCTCCATGTAGCTCAACCTCCGGAGCATCGTCGCATTCGATTTATCCAGAGCCCTAATACATGGAAATATAAGTTAGCATTCATAATTAAATTTATGAATGCACCTATGAGGCTCTAGCATGACCTAAGACTGGGCTTGAATGTGATTTGCGGTTTAGAAAAGTGTCCAGGAGGTTCCGGGATAAAAATTGGACACTTTGTGAAAAATTACGAAAATGACCCCGGGGGTCCATGGGCCACTTGGGCTGGGCCCGGCACATAGAAAAGTGTCCGAGAGGTTTCGGGGCTAAAATCGGACTCTCGACGAAAAATTACCAAAATGCCCCCGGGGGCCATTGGGCCCCACACCGGTACTGGACTGGGTCCCACACCGGTTGGGCCAAGTTCTACTCGAAATCGGGCCCAAAAAGTCCTCCTATGAGATATTTATACATTATAATGATATAATATATAAATATCTAAATATATTAATATAATATATAAATATCTTTTAATATAATAATATTATATTAAAAATATCTAAACAGGGACTCGATTGGCTAGTTCTTCGGCCCGTCTCTCCCCCGGTTTTCACACTCGCTTCTTCTCCTTTCGACGTACAAACTTAGAGAGGTGATCCTCATGGCATCCACGACGGATATGTCGAGGCAGAAACGAGAAACATCGGTCCAATTTTCTCGTAGACCGAGATTTAGCCCAAATTGACTAAATCTCCGATTTATTCACTCCCGGTGCACAGAAATGCATAAAAATGGAATATAACGTAGATTAAGGTGAGTACTATAACCTACTAAAAACTCACCTTAATCCACCGGCCTGAAATCCACTTATTTGAGTTTAAAGTTCCAATCCGGTTAAAAGCTGAAAACTGCGATCTAGGCTAAACCGATGCATGGATATGCGTGTAAACTTAACATAATGTAGATCAAGGTGAGAAGAACAACATACTGGAAACTCACCTTGATCTGATGGCCGGACTGTCCCGATTTGCCAATTGTCCAAAATGCCTCCGGTCGACTCCAGAGAGAAAAGAAGAAAAAAAAGAAAGAAAAAGAAAAGAAAAGTGAAGAAAGGTTCGGCCCTCTCCCCTATTTATAGGGGAGCCCAACGGCGGGTGCAATTGGGCCTCGGGTCAAACTTTTTCCCCTTTTCAACTTTCTTCCATTTTTACTCGTTGGCTAAATCCTTTGATTTCTTGTGCCAATAGGACCCATAATAAATTTCTAGGGACTTATTTGGAGGTCTTTTTGGCAGTTACTAATTTCCATGCACGGTTAATTACTTTATCTTCCAAATCCGTCTTATCCTAATTTGAACTTCTCTTCTTAATTAGACACATCCGGACCGACATATTGTTTAATTAATACGCCATCTTACACTATTCCGTTCATAGGAAAAAGTCGTGCTAGGTCTGGGTGTGTCAACTCTCCCCTCCTTCTAAAAATGTCGTCCTCGAAATTAAACAAGGTAGCTTGGGGAGGTTTGGCTTCCATTTGAAGCCTCTTTCCGTTTTCAAATAGTGTTCGCATCACTATTCGCCGCTGAAGTTCACCACGCTTCCGCTGCGCACTCTAATCATTCTCTTCCTCAAGAGTGGTTTCATCACTCTTCCACTCTTGAGTTTGAACCGCATATTTTCCTTAACATAACCTACCCTTACCTATTCATGGGTTAGGCTTTCTTCACTCCATTCGTGTTTACTCAATCTTCTCGCTTTGTTCCTATCTCATCCTTTTGTGACAAGACTATCCTTTTGTTACTTCTGAGGTTCCAGACCTCTCGCTCTTCTTAGGAGTTCTTCCTCCTTTTTCATTGCCATTGTCTTTCACTTCTAGGCCATCTTCTGACGCGTTTCTTGTCGTTTCGTGGTCTTGTACTCATCTTTGTAACCAAACTATCGAGGAAGACCTTAGCTTAACTCCCTCGCCTCCAAGGCGAGGATGCGGTGAGTTAATTGTCTTTCCAACCCTATCTTGGTCTTGCTTCTTCGTTTCATCTCTTAGTCCCATTCTCTTCCTTTTCTGATCCTCTTCCATTCAGATCTCATGGCGTATGAGTCGAGCTCCAGTACACACTGGCCCATAGTTGGCCATATCATTTCAGAGGAATCAGAGATCATGCCCTCTCGGCTCTCACAATCTGACCCACTCTCTGACCATCCATCATAATCACAAATAGGGCCCTCGGCCCGTCACATCACATATAGGGCCCATGGCCCATCAAATCTCATCTCTCATCCACCCTGGGATGGAGAACTCTGGGTGGTCTTATGCACACCCCAATCACATATTGGGCCGGTCCTCTCGAGTGGTCATCACAAAGATCCTCAAGATCTCGATCTCTGATCCTTCCTCTCATAGGGACGCCTCACATGGCTCCCAAGTTAATCACTCATACCCATCCATATCATTTCTCTAGCCTCCTAGGCTCTCTCTCTCATCTGTCACTCCCTTGGGGTGTTCACTTCAGGAGGTGCCGCACGTTTCTCTTCCTTTCGACTTCTTCTTTCCTTCACATTAGCTTCCTTGCTAGTGCTCGATTTCTTTTCCTCCTTTCATCAACAGTATTTTCTGGGGTTTCCATATCCCCATCTCTAACCTTTTCTTCCTTTTCATCCACCCACGTCCACTGTGGGGTACACATGTTTCTTGCCTTCTCGTCAACGCAGAATAGCGTAATCCACGCTCGTCACACTTATGCTTCATTCCTTGTAGCTTTTTCATCTTTATGTCGCTCTCTTGAGGTATCTTATTCTCCACTTAACTTGACCTTCTCTTTGGTCCATTGTCACCTTTAGACCTCACTTGCAGCTCTTGCCATCTTTATGCCCTTTTTTTTCCTTAGAGTCATCTCCATATTATTTCACTTCTTCATACTCCTTTACCTTGATTTACGTGATCTTTCACGTCTTATCCAAGGTTTTCTTACCTTGGCTTCATTCTTCCTTTTCTTCTTCCTTTTCTTCCTTTTCTTTATCATTCTTATCCTCATTTCTCTTTTCGTCTAACACCTTTGTTCCTCTTGGGTGTTAGAATTTCCTTTTTGCTCCTCATACTTACTGTGCTCATAGGAGTTTATGAGCTTAATCAATTCTTTTCCTTATCCCTTGTTCATAGGAGTACGAGGATTCCTTCTTGTTATCTTTTCTGTCTTAGTTCACTTATCTCTTGCTTTCCACGTGTGGGTTTCCTTTATTTCAGTAATCTCTGGCCCTTAATCCATCGCTATCTCTTCCTTGTCTCTCGATACCATGGTTTATTTATCGTGGGCAACACCTTTCTCTATCCTCCATTACGTTTCTATTTTTCCCACGCCAAGCTGACTCCATCTTAGCTTGGTTCGACTTCATGTCCCACATTCTTTCTTTACTTATCATTCTTCGGGGAGGTTATCCTCAAAGTTAGCTTACTCCCCTCCTTCTAAAAGATTTAACTTATCCTTCATATTTCTCAACCTTATACTCTTAATTCCTTCTATTCCACACTTTTGCCACGTCTTGATCCTTTGTCTTCTCCAGTTCCAATTGTCACCTTATTCGTCCTTGTTTTATCCTCACTCTTTCTTCAACTCTTACTTAGGTCGATTCACTTTTCTCATCACTGTGTTCAATTATCCTCAAAATTTCCATCATCATCCTTTTTACCTTTGTTTACTCCATCATGATTTGATATCCTCACTCCTTTATTTCTGTCTTTTTCTCTTTCATTCATTCTTTACTGATACCATCCATTAGAATACAATTACCCCATTCACTCGTTTCCTAAGAATGCTTCTTCTCTTGTGTTTTCTCCAATTTTTCTTTCTATCCAATCTCCTCATCTCCTATTTTATGACTTAAATAATCAGGGTTTTTCCTTTCTTTTCTTTTCACCAATCCACACTTTGACCCTACTGTTCTCCTCTTCCACGATCAAGTAGTCGGGGGTTTCTTCTTACTTTCACCCATTTGTCTCCTTGACCCCTTTTTCTCTTTCTTGGTTCTGGCCTTCGATAATCCTTGTTTATTCATTTCTTTCCTTTAACTTATTCGTTGTATGATGCAGTGCCTTGACTTGACTCGAGTTTGGGGTTCATTATGCTCGACTCTCTTTAACTAATATCCGTTTCTAAGTCTTTTATTCACTTTCTTTCACTAGATCTTTCTTAATCCTCTTTCTAAGTTTCTTTTAATCTCCTTTTTATGCTGTTTTTTAATCTAGCTCTAAGTTACCTACCTAGGTTTTGTCTCTAACCCTAATTTCCTAGTCTTATTCTATTACTAATCCTAGTCAACCATTTTGGGATTATTAACCTATAATTCATTATGACATTACTATTAATTTAAGTTAAAGTTTTCTAGTGATGTATATATTTTTCTTCTTTTAAGGCTCTATTCCTAGTTAGCCTATACTTAGTTCACCAACTGAACTAAGTCTCTCTTTCTTCCAAGTCTTATTCTTCTTTTATTAGCCTAGGATTTTCTTTTACCTAGGGTTTTATGCTTTCTTCTTCATTAAGAAAGCCTCCGTACTACATCACGACATCCCTTTATCCTTTATTTAAAGGTTCGCGTTCCTTCTCCTTTCCTCTTTTTCTTTCTCACCAGTTCCTTCTAGTGATGTCTTTTCAACTCTAGAGAAAATTCTCGTCGTGCCCTCCATTAGCACGTATGCAGGCATTCTCATCATTATTGCACATCACAATCTTTCTTCGCTTGCTTACTTCCCATTAATTTCATCAAGATCATCTCTTATTATCCTTTGGAGTTCTCCTCCTTCTTTCTCTCACTAGCCATCAATCAGTAAGGGTCCATCACTCTTAATTCATTTAGAAATGGAGGTTTACATCTTATCATTCTCTTTATTCCCTTTCCTCCATCTTCATTTTCTTTCTCTTTTATCCATTATCCTTTCTTACAATTGGTATCCAATGGTCAAACAAGTAGTAAAGGATGTACTACTCGTAGACCACTTGGATGAGATCTCTTTTCATTCTCTCCTCATTGTCCATTTTATCATTCTTGCCTTATTCCCCCTCATCGTTTCCCAAGAATGGCTTTTCTCTTGTTCTTCCTTCCTTACTCTTCTTTCTTGTCATCCTTGAATCCTTTGGGGTTTCCTCTTATCAATCCCTTCACATCCTCAAGTGATCTTCCCATATCTCACATCTTGGGATCTTAAGCTCACTCTTTGTCTTCCAATTTCCTTGGATGCTTCTCCTCGATTGACTTCAGACGAACTCTCTTTCACCTACCAATACCCTTTTTCTTTCACCACTTACACACCACTGTGTAAGTACAGAAGAAGTCAGCTAGTCCTTGTTGCCACTTCTCTCATATCATGCTCACTCCTCGGAGCATCATCCAGGCAATCAGTGGGCTTATCCCGCCAGACTTGCCAACTTGTGGGCTCTTCGGCAATCGCTTCTCTTCATCTCCATTTGATGCTTTGTGAAGTCCACCTCAATCCTTCATCTGATTGCTCGGATGCTTCATCTCACGTCCTGAGGTTTTTGGTCAACCACATCTTCCCTGATTGACTTCTTTGATTTCTTTCATCCTAACCCAATTCTCTCTTCTAGGCTACATACCAACAGGGTAGAAAGCGAGAGAAGTGAGGTTAGCGTTCACGCACATTATACCCACCTTGGCCCCTTGCCTCGTTCTAGCCGCTTCATTTCCTTTTAAGTTTTACACGTCACTAGTGTAAAGAATTGGGGCAACGCATCTAGTTTATGCTTTAAACTCGCTGCTTTACTAGCAAGTCTCGATGTTCGCAACTTCAAAGGTTGAACATTGAAGGTTGAACATCGAAGGTTGTGGGCATCGAACCAGTTTCACCACCGGTAAGCCTCTAACTAGGCTATCAAGGAGGATTGGAGGAGATATCATCTATCTCATCATCCCAAGGGAAATACCATCCCTTGCACAATTTGGCTGCTAAGCAGAAGCAACATTAAAAGTTAAATTTTGGATTTGGGGAGTTTCTTGGATAACGTGCCTTGCTTGCTCGAATCTCGAGAAAAAAGGTGGTCGTGATGTCTTCTCACTTAAGACCACACTCGAGAACTCTATTCGGTGGCTTGCTACTAAGGAAGGTATTCTAAGAGCAGGTTGGATCATTTATGACGCTTTCGAGTAGCTACATACTCGAACTCTTCAGTTCTAAACCTATTTAATCCACTGGCTTCCAAAACATTTTAAAATGCTTAAAAACACTTTTGAAAATACTTTATAGTTTTTGAAAATAGTCAGAATCTTTTAAACGCTCTGATACCAATCAAATTGTCAAGCCCCGACCCGCCCGGGTCAGCCAGGTGGCAACCGCCGCGCTACCTCGAAGTACGTGTCTGTAGCCACGCATCCGAGGCACCACAAGGCATTGAAATGGATATCATCGCTGTAAAACAAAACTAAAAATTTAATTAGAAATCATTTAATAAAATAATAAAACTTAAAACGTGCACCAGTGGATTAATTTGAAAGAAATACCTAGGCCACGGAAAACTACTAAACCTAAGCCACCGACGTCCCCTAGTGAGCCTCCTTTCTATAACTGACTCCGCACACGAATCTGCATCCATCCACATTGGATACAGGTGAGTGACAGAGGTTCTATGAATCTCCATCAGGGTTAGGGAAAACAGGAAAATCCAAAATAAAATAATAATAACATATATATATTTTTCTTTTGAAAACTCTTTTTAAAACTCTTTAATAAATAAATATATAAATCTCAAATGGGCTAGCATCTCTATCATACTGGAGGCACGACCCGTCGGTCGCCTTACGCCTCACTGCACCGAGGGCTATCTCTTTTCTCATTTATAATTATTTTCTCTTTTCTATCTCTCTAGCCCTTTCCCTCGGTGGTGCCTAGCTGTGGTGGAACACAACGAACTGCAGCTCTGGCGAGTTTCCCTACGCGCCTCTCCCAACCAGGCTTGACTCACCGTGCCCCTCGATAGGCGGTCCACGGCTGAGTATCATGCATGCTCTCAAACTCGGTCCACGCTCCCGCAAATTGGAGCTCCAAGGAACCCTCTCAATCACTAATCTCCCAGGGGCATCGTACCCTCAATAATCATAATAATAATATTTGAAAAAATATATATATACATATAAAACATTTTCATTTAGAACATATAAATCACACACACATAAGTTTATATTTCTTTAAAACATCCCACTCACTGTGTGTGTATATCACAAACAAGTGTGTGTAGGTGGATTTCCCGTATCCCAAAACCTTTTTGAAAAACCTTTTTCCCCAGTGGCTAAACAAAGAAGTCTAGGTCACTCACAGTATTGGGAGATTTGTATACTCCCAAGCGCTCCATGTAGCTCAACCTCCGGAGCATCGCCGCATTCGATTCACCCAGAGCCCTAATACAAGGAAATATAAGTTAGCATTCATAATTAAATTTATGAATGCATCTATGAGGCTCTAGCATGACCTAAGACTGGGCTTGAATGTGATTTGGGGCTTAGAAAAGTGTCCAGGAGGTTCCGGGGTAAAAATTGGACACTTGGTGAAAAATTACGAAAATACCCCCGGGGGTCCATGGGCAACTCGGGCTGGGCCCGGCACATAGAAAAGTGTCTGGGAGGTTTCGAGGCTAAAATCGGACTCTCGACGAAAAATTACCAAATTGCCCCCGGGGGCCGGTGGGCCCCACACCCGGACTGGACTGGGTCCCACACCGGTTGGGCCAAGTTCTACTCGAAATCGGGCCCAAAAAGTCGTCCTATGAGATATTTATACATTATAATGATATAATATATAAATATCTAAATATATTAATATAATATATAAATATCTTTTAATATAATAATATTATATTAAAAATATCTAAATAGGGACTCGATCGGCCAGTTCTTCGGCCCGTCTCTCCCCCGGTTTTGACACTCGTTTCTCCTCCTTTCGACGTACAAACTTAGAGAGGCGATCCTCATGGTATCCACGACGGATATACTGAGGCAGAAACGAGAAACACCGGTCCAATTTTCCCGTAGAACGAGATTTAGCCCAAATTGACTAAATCTCCGATTTATTCATACCCGGTGCACAAAAATGCGTAAAAATGGAATATAACGTAGGTTAAGGTGAGTACTATAACCTATTAAAAACTCACCTTAATCCACCGGCCCGAAATCCACTTATTTGAGTTTAAAGTTCTAATCCGGTTAAAAGCTGAAAACTGCGATCTAGGCTAAACCGATGCATGGATGTACGTGCAAACTTAACATAATGTAGATCAAGGTGAGAAGAACAACATACTGGAAACTCACCTTGATCTGATGGCCGGACTGTCCCGATTTGCCAATTGTTCAAAATGCCTCCGGTCGGCTTCAGAGAGAAAAGAAGAAAGGAAAGAAAAGAAAAGTGAAGAAAGGTTCGGCCCCCTCCCCTATTTATAGGGGAGCCCGACGCCGGGTCCACTCGGGCCCCGGGTCAAACTTTTTCCCCTTTTTCAACTTTCTTCCATTTTTACCCATTGGCTAAATCCTTTGATTTCTTGTGCCAATGGGGCCCATAATAAATTTCTAGGGACTTATTTGGAGGTCTTTTTGGCAGTTACTAATTTCCATGCATGGTTAATTACTTTATCTTCCAAACCCGTCTTATCCTAATTTGAACTTCTCTTCTTAATTAGACACATCTGGACCGACATATTGTTTAATTAATACGCCATCTTACACTATTCCGTTCATACGAAAAAGTCGTGCTAGGTCCGGGTGTGTCAGGGTAAGGGACCTTATTGGAAAAAAAAAAGAAAAAAGAGATTGGTTTTCAAATTTTGAGTTATTGGAGCATTTTAAATTATGTTTTAAAAGTCGTAGACTTATGAAAGGGATTTCCGAATTTCTTTTTATTTTAAACCTTACATTTTGAGGTCATTGAGACCAAATTTTGTAAAATTGACCAAATTTTGACTTTTGGTTGACTTTGATCAACCTTCATGAGATTTGCTAAATTTTATTTTAAACTTTATTCATAATTATTTTACCCAATTTAGTGTGAAGCTGCAAACCCATATTTCGGTGCAACGTGGTTGTTGTCACCCCCTCAGCTTCTAGGCTAGGGTATGACACTGCATTAAGGCTTCCATTCCTAATTTTGTTCCAAAACGAAGCTGAACATAAGATAAAACATTTTGGCTAGCCATTGGTTTTTAGGGTTATACACTTAGCAGATCACCAAATTTTTGCTTCGCCTCTTTCTCCATATTCCTCCATCTCTCTTCTTCATTTTATTCCAATTTCTTAAAGAAAACACTAAAAAAATGTCTATTTTGTGGATTTCGGTCTCAAACAAGGAAATATCTTCGAATCTCTTCATCTATGATTTTATTTTGATGAATAATATATGTTTATATTTTAATACTTAGATAATATTTGGGTGTGTATGATTTTGTTAGACTTTAATGCATATTATGGTTGTTTTATTGTTTATTTTGGTGTCAAATTGCTATATTTTTTAGGTTGTTGGATTAGATTTTTTAGATTTTGTTGCTTATTTCTTGTGATTAATATCAATTAAATCTAAATATATCAAATTAAATAATATTTTTTTCAATTGTGTTGGAGTGTGATATTAAGGTTGATGATTTTCTTGGTTATTATTTTCATTAATACAAACTTAATAATACTAATAAGATGATAATTGGGTTTTTAATTTTTAGCGATTTATTATGGTTTATTTCTTCCTAATTGCTTGCTCAATTCAGTTAAAACAATGGTTATTTTCTTAAGTGGGTTCATTGATCGAGCCAATTGTTCAAAATTTTGTAATAAAAAATGGATGTGTTGATTAACAGTCGACAGTGGATGCATAGCATGAAACTAGGATGTCAAGGTCTTAGCAATAAGTTTTTAGTTGATGTCCAAGAATTCATAGATTTTCCATCAAGTCAGGATGCCTCATGGAAAGATAGGGACAAAATTAGTTGTCCCCGCACAAGTTGTAATAATATGAGCTTTTTTTTACCAATGAAGGTTGCACAACATCTAATTCGTCATGGATTTAAGGATTATTGGAATTGGGTTGGTCATGGTGAACCATTGTGTAGGGATGAAAATAGTGAGTAGCAAGAACAACAAGCACCATTACCGGATGAGATGGCACATTAGGGTGACTATGAAGAGATCACTTGGGATCAGCATATGGTATTTGATGCTATGCGTCCAAGTTTTGTTCAACATAATGAAGATGACGCTAGACCCATTAGAGAAGCTTTAGATGGTTATGCATATAAGCAAGATCCTTTTGCTGGACAACATGTGACATAGTTGAATGAACAGTGGTTTAACATCATTAAACATGCCGATCATCCTTTATTTGAGTGGTCTACACAGTCCTAGTTGTCCGTTGTTTTAAGGCTGTTAAATGGGAAGTCAGAGTTTAATTTGTTTGAGGATGCATTTAGCTATTTCTGTGATGCCATAAAGGAAGTGTTGCCAGAAGAGAATAATTTTCCTCAAGATTACTACCAACTTAGAAAAACCATTAATGATTTAGGTTTACCAATGGTCAAGATCAATGCTTGCAAGAATGGATGCATGTTATACTATAAGGAACATTGAAACGATGAATACTATAGGTTTTGATGTGAACCTAGGTTCAATGCCATTAGTCGATGATGAGACAGAACCCTAAAAAGGATTAGCCAATCCATTATGAGATACTTGCAATTGACTCCTCGCCTACAGAGGTTGTACATGACCTCAACAACTACTAAACAGATGACTTGGCATGCTAGACACCAATCTTAATATGGAGTTATGTGCCATCCTTCTGATGCGGAGGCATGGAAACATTTTGATAGGACTTATTCTGATTTTGGGTCTGAGTCTTGAAATATGAGATTGGAACTATACGTAGATGGTTTTGTACCATATAAGCAGTTCGAGAGGACTTATTCTTGCTGGCCAATAGTTGTAACTCCTTATAACATTCCTTTAGGCATGTGGATGAAGAGCTCTTATATATTTTTAACATTGATCTATCATAGTTCAAAAGACTCGAAGAAAAACGTAGATGTTTTAATGTAACATCTGACTGATAAGTTGAAGCAATTGTGGGAAGAAGGGATATTGACCTTTGATGCTTTAAGGAAGGAGACTTTTCGTATAAGGACTGCTCTTATGCGAACAATTAATGATTTTCCTACATATGGCATTTTATCTGGGTGGAGCACCACTGTATTGTTAAGATACCCAATATGTATGCAGGAGAGCAAAGCATTCATACTTCCGCACAGTAGAAAGGTAACTTATTTTGATTTTGACAGGGACTTTCTTCACTCGTATCATCCGTACAGAAAGGATAAGAAGTCATTCCATCATGGCTAGGTTGATAGGCTTGCTGCACCTCCAAGATTGTCAGAGGAAGAAATATATGCACAAGTTAGGTCTTTTCACACTACCATGGAGGATTCAATTGGTAAGCCTAATTTGTATGGTGTCGATCATAAATGGCCAAAGAGGAGTATTTTCTAGGAACTTCCTTATTAGAGAACAAATTTGAGTTGACGTGACCATGATGTTATGCATATTAAGAAGAATGTCTTTAGTGTAGTGTTTGGAACTGTTATGGATTTGAAAGGGAAATCAAAAGGCATTTTGAATGCATGAAAAAACCTCAGTGTTGTCTGCTTTCAAGGTACAATTGCAGTTGATCCTGAAAGTAAGTAATGCACCAAACCAAAAACTATTTACAATTTGACAAAACCCAAAAAGACATTTATTTTTAGATGACCTACGGATTCGAAGTTTCCATATGGGTATGCATCAAACCTTGGGAAATGCGTTGACACGAATGAAGAGAAGCTTTCTAGATGAAGAGTCACGATTGCCATGTCTTTATATAGAGAGCCCAAAAGACATTTATTTTTAGATGGCGTAGGGATTCGAAGTTTCCAAATGGGTATGTATCAAACCTTGGGAAATTCGTTTACATGAATGAAGAGAAGCTTTCCGACATGAAGAGTCATGATTGACATGTCTTTATATAGGGACTACTTCCAATTGCATTCAAAGAGATGTTGTCTACTAATGTGTGGAAAACCTTTTGACAAAACTTAGCCTTTTCTTCCAATGCATATTTTCAAGTATGCTAGATATCAATAAGGTTCGAGAGTTAAACGAAAATATTCCAGTCATACATTGTAACTTGAAAAAGGTTTCCCCTCCAACCATATTCAATTCAATGGAACATGTCGTTGTTCAATTGCCATACGAAGCATTAGTTGAATGTACGATTCAATTCAAATGGATGTATCCATTTGAAAGGTAATCAATTTTGATTAATGTAAATAAATTGATTGGATGTAGTTGAAATAGCTTTTAGGTTTCATAATAATAAGAAATTTTGAATTAAATTTGATGTAGGTTTCTCCACCAATTGAAGAAGACCATTAGTAATAAGGCTATGTTAAGGGCTTAATTTATGAAGCGCACATTTCATAGGAAATCAATTACTTTGCATAGAATTACTTTGAATACGATATCTATAGTTGCATGAGGAGACCTAGGCATAATGGTAAGGGGGTAACCAATGACACTCTTAAACCTTATTCAATTTGTAACTATCTAATTCAATTTTAGGGTAAAGAGAAGGCTAGGTGGCTAGATGACAGAGAGCTACACATTGCACATATATATATATATATATATTTTATGAAATTGTCTAGAAGTGCAACACATCCTTACATAAGTTAATTGTTGTTAAAATAGCATATTATTTAATTAACACACATATTTTATGTTTTTTTCTTTACTATAGGTAAAACTTAATTGGTCAATTTAACAAGGGCTTTGTCTAGTATTATTGTAATGTTGGGAATGACCAGGGTGCCATTGATGAATTGATAGACGCCTATTTTGTAGTACGATTTAAAGAATATGTAACTAACTTACTTATGTCATTTGAGTTGTTAATTTAGTGTCTCATAAATAATGAAACTATATAAAATTAATGATTATAATTATTTTGTCAATTGCAGCTTGAGATCCCAAAGAATCGAATAGCACATAACGATGATTTGTACATTCTAATGCAACTTGCTTGGCCACCTTCAAAGAAGGCAACATCATGGCCTGATGTGTTTATAAATAGATATAACTTCCACATTGCTGGAAAGGCCACAATGGATTGGGGTGTTTGTGTTCGAGGATCTAACTCGGATGATCCATCCAACAATTATTATGGATTACTGAATAATGTTTTGGTTCTTAATTACCATAGTTCAGATTGCACTTCCATAGTAGCTCTATTCAACTTTGCTTGGTTTGATCCTAAACATGGATTGAAGGTACATCACAATTACAAATTGGTTGATATTCATCTAAAAAAGATGTACAAAAAATATGATCCATTCATTTTAGCACAACAAGCAATTCAAGTGTACTATTGTGATTATCTAGGTGCCAAAAGGGATAAAGCTTATTGGTTGGCTGTTTGCAAAACGAAATCGAGGAGAATTGTCCACTTTGTTAATAAAGAGGAAGATAATGATGTTGCTTACCAGATGGAAGAAATTGCGCATGACCACTAATACAAATGAAATACAATTGTTTGACATGATTGGCATTAACTTGATTGTTAACTTAAGGGAGCTTCGACCAATCGGAGAAGTCGACGACTCAGAGGATGAGTTTGATTCAGTTAAATCAAGCAATTGGTTTGATGATAGTGATGATGATGGTAATCATAAACCAAATTAATTTTAATTTGGTTTGTACTTTTACTGAAATTAAACTTGAATTTCAATCTATTGGTAATCGAAACCTATTACATCTAAGCTAGTGGAACTAGATTTATTAGCTTCAGGTTATTGTTTTGAATAATTCGTTTAATTTAATTTAATTTAATTTGTTTGGAATAGGAATGTTTCTAAGATGAACTAATGATTACGACACTAATACATATCATTTATTCAAGTAAATTTTTGGGATGACTTAATTTTAATGACACCATTACGGACCTGATTTGGGAAAAGTATAGTTAAATGATCATTTATTCAGTTGAGTTCCAAATGTGTAATGGTAACACCACAAAGGGAAATTGGAATGGCAAAATCCGTTGCTGTATGTAACCAAGAAATAGGAATGTATATTGGAGTGCTCCGTTCCAAATTCCGTTTCTAAGAGAAGTAAGTTGCAAAATCCATCCCAAATTAGGAGTGGAATTAGGAGCGGCAAATATTTTCATCCTCCATTTTTTGACGCTCCCAGAGTGGAACGGTTTTAAGGAAGGATTTTTTTCCCACTCTAAATTCCGTTCCAAATTTAGGAATGGAAAAATCCGTTCCAAAGTGTCATCTCTACATTGTGCTTTTCTAGTAGTGTAATATTTTGGGAAGCCTTGTACGCAACGGATTGTATTCCGTCCTAAAATCTGTTCCTATCCTTTGTTGGTAAGGCTTTTCTTTATTTTTTCTGTGCCTATATATGTCCCTATTGGCCATTTTTCTATTTTTCTAGTAGTGTCAAATCCCACCAGAACCTGTGCGGAGACAGGGACAATTGCTAGTTAGACCTAAAACTTTTCTGATGTAGTATCACTTGGCTTCAAACTTTTGCAAATGTGGTATCATTTTGTGATGTTTATAATCTCTAGTATATTATAGCCATATTTTTGCTGGCTCCATGAATGGACACACACACATAGACATGTGTTGTAATACATCTTCACTATCCAAGGATCACTAACTTAATGGTTTATCTATACGCTTCATTTTCCCACAATTTTAGGCTATGTTTGATACATGAAAATATTTTCTGTTTTCATTTTCTAAAAAATACAAAGAAATCATCATTTAAGTATCTATAGTTTATATAAATGTATGCATGTTTTAGAAAATGAAAATGAAAATGGATCTAAAATTGAGAACAATTTTTTTAATCTCATTTCTATGTCCATTTCCATTTTCATTTTCTAAAACATGTATACATTTCCTTTCACAACATGTATCTTAGATGTTAGTTTCTTTGTATTTTTTAAAGAATAAAAACAGAAAATATTTTCTCATATCAAACATAACCTTAATTATTCATCTCCACACTCACTTCCGCTAGCATAAATCTAGTTAGAATTGGTAAATACAGCGGTATATGTTAAGTAGTCGAGGTGGGATTTTTGTTTCTGTTTCGAGGGCTACTCTTTCGCATGCAAAACGAAGGAAAAGTTTCATTAGCTTGCATCGTCTTTCACTTTTTCCCTTTATACCCCAATTTGAATGTATCTTACTTTAGACCGGTAATTTCCTTTGCTTCTCAAATGAAAAAAAAAAAAAAAAAGAAGATAGAGACAGAATAATGAAAAGGTTTAAATTTGCGTGGAGAGAGCAGCCTCTTTTGATTTTTCCTTTTTTAAATTGAATTTTGATGAGAATATATAAGGACTGCATACTATGTTTATGATGTTCTTTTTTGCTTCTCTCTTGTAAAACAACTCTTTAAGAATCTCATGCATGTTTAGTTACTAAGTTTGAATGGACCCAAACACCAAAACAGTAGTCCCTCCTCACAGCTACCGCACCAAAGAATCCAGAGAAAAAGACTAATGCACAAAGATGTAAAACAACTTTTTCTTTTAGGAGCTTAACACCTTTAATTGGTGGATTCACTTTAGTTTTGGAACTCATGCCCAGTGCCCACCTGTTCTAGAATAAAACTCAAAACTTTGACAAGTACAGTGAATAAGCCAAACCAACAAAGCCAAAGAACCTTTGATTGACAGCTATAATTGATTTCAGTACATGTCCTCTCAAACATATATGGCTGGCTGCAAAGAACATATTTGCCTCTATTGTTCTTATCCTTCTTCTTCCTCTCAATTCTCAACTCTATCTTCTTTTCTTAATTATGGGAAATGACATTTGCGATAAAGGTCAGTTTGTGAGGGGTGCAAATAGGAAAGTCTATTTATTTTTTCTCTACATCTAAACACTTTAATCCATATTTGTTGCTTCCTCTTGAATTCTCTTATATATGATATATATACCAACTATTTAGTAAGATATTGTTTTCCGGGCAAAAGGGGGAAAAAAAGATATGAAGCACTTAAAAGTTTATACAAACTAGGCCTGGCTAGGTAGCTGCTTATCTTTCTTTTTTTAATGCCTTTGACAGCATATATTTTGTAGTATGAAACAAGCTTCCATTCGCTTACTTTCCTCTCCTATAGCACCTCTATGGCTCTCTTCCATAACAGTTTGTAGTCAGCAAAGAATTACATGAAAGCTTAATAATTTGGATATTCATCAAAATATTTTCAGTATTTGTAGTTCCATGCACTTCCAAAAAGATACTATCTCAGTCCCATTTTATCTGTCCATTTGTGGTCAAAATATACTAAATTTTGACCATTAATTATGAAAAAAATTATAAAGTTGTAAATTTTTTAAAAATAAAGTTAAAAAATTTTAAATCTTAAACTTTTCAAAACTTATTTTTTCAGAATTTAATTTTATATAATTTTTTATAATTAATGGTTAAAATTTAAAGTATTTTGACCATAAGTGAACAGATAAAATAGGACGGAGATAATACATACAAGATATGACAGGTACGCGGGCTTTTGCGTTCATCATCATCTTTTGCACATTGGTTGAAGCTTCCCATACTTTGATGCCTAAGCTTGTCCCGGTGGCCGTCTCGAGCTGCCAGCTCTTCTGCGGAAGAAGGAAAAGACTCGTAAAGATATATAGATGGGATATTAAAAAATATTCAACCATTTAATAATTAAAGTGGGAAAATATGCATTTGGGCTATTTAATCAAGTGAAAGGAAGAGATACTCCGTTTGTTTTCCCAAGGAAGAGATACTAATTAATTATTAGCATTTTTTTTCCTTTTTTTTCATGAAAAAAACCTGTCTGCTAATACTCAATAATGATAAGAAAAATTAATAACCATGTGGTAGAGTATTAGAAGAAAGAACAAATCGTGTTGCTAGGACTAAAGAACAAATCGTGTTGCTAGGACTACGTACTTGCTTGTCAGCTTTTAGCGATTTCCAAATTAAGCTAAGGTAGCTTTTGTAATACAACTAATGTGAAGGGAAGGAAGAAAGACCACAGGAAAGGTACCCTATAAAAGGGTTTAAGTAAATGCTAATACGCAATTAGCTTTTGATAAGTAAGATTAATTAAGTGAGGGAATAAAGTGAGACAGGCTTTGTTTCCCCTTTATTTTGAAGTGGGTAATGGGGATTAAAACATAATGGACCACTTGTATAGAAGGACCAATGTAACAGTTAAAAGCATATCTAAAATAACCCTCCAAGATTTCATAGCGATGCACTGAGTTTTTTGCTTCTATTTAATTTTTTAGCCAAATGTTAAGTACACATACCCCAGAAGCTTAATTATCAATATAATAAGTTCTCCAATGTGATAAAAAAAATATTACAAATAATATGATTTGGATTCTAATGATTTTTCTAAGTGAAATTTAAAAGAAAAATTAGTAGGCAGAAATTACAAATGAAAAATAAATAAATAGAATAAAAATATCTATTCCAATTTTCCTTTTCCTTGAATTATATTAGAAAATACTTAAATACGTACAATAAAAGCTTACTTGTAAATTGATAGACCTGCGGTTGTTTTTTTTTTCCCCCGAAACACAGACCACACAATTGTTGGCCATAAAAACTGTTCTTTGGGAACTCTTTGGCTATAAACAATGTATTATTGAATAAAATACTTGTATGTATAAATACCTGTTATGAATAGGATCTGGTCCATTGGGAACTCTTCTTTTGCTCATGTAGTTGAGATCCAGCTGTGGATGCACAACACTTAAGGAGGACGACGACGACTTTCCTTTACCTAAGACCTTCACATGCTCTTCGAACTTTCCCAACGTCGAAGATGACTGAGTTGTTAATGTCGTCGTCATTTTGTTTCCTTCACTTTGAAGGGTTCCGATTAACATAACCAAAATAAACCAAAAAGCTACAAGTGTTCCGAACGGGGCCTTAAAGCCGCCGCCCATGATTAAAATTTTTAAAAGAAAATTCTCCAAATTATTCCTATATTTCCTAGGACATAGAGAAGGGACAAAAATAAAAGAATTTAAGCGAGGCTATCATCAAATGATGATTTGAAGAGGAATTAGAAAGAAAATTCAGGGTAGGTTTATGAGGCAAGATATTGGCTTTTTGGTGACGAGACAGTTGTTTTGTTTTTACTTCATAGTTGGCTTTCCTTTATAGAAGGGGAAGAGCTAGCTAGGTGATTCTATATTTGCACTTTCTCGGGGAGAGAGAGAGGGAAAGGGGACACAGCTGGTTTGGAACGTGACATGGAGGGAAGGGAACCCCTTTGCTTTATAGGCTGATCTTCTTTTGCTTTGAGTTTGGGTTATTTTCATGCACTTAAATACCTTCAGTTTTTTTACATGGATATTAAATGCCTTCAATATAAATATAAATATAAATATAAATATAATATATATTTATACACACACATATATATTTATATATCCATCCTTTCTATAAGTATACATATGCCTTACGTACGAGAAGAAGAAAGCTTTATATACTTTATATAATCCAATGGAGATGGAAGATATATATATATATATATATATATATTTATATATATATATATATATATATATACACACACACACACAACACGGCTCTAAAGATTTGAGGCATAACTTCTTTATAAGTTAGCTTAAAGTGCAATCGGTACTTTATAAAATTAATAATGTATGGGAGAGAAAAGTAATTCTGAATCCATGCATGGTTAGATTACTAGCACAATTTCTCATTATCAGGGTTCAATTTAGTCTAAATACCAAAAAGGAATAAGACGTGTGGACATACGATAATATATTGTATGTGAAGAAAACCGGATACAGATATCAAAAATTAAAATTTTCAGTTTTCAATTAGGATCTATGCGAAGTTGAAGCTAATTGGTGATAGAAATTTTTTATTTCTTGGCCATAGACACTAACGAAATTGAAGCTGGTAAGAAAGAACCTACCAAGACTCTTCTGGATTCGCCTCTTATTGGAGTCTGTTTGGTACTTTATAGTGAATTACTTTGCAAGTAAAAGTAATTCCTGGCAAAGTTTAAAGCTGCAATTACTTAAGTGAGTTTACAATGTTAGAATGTCCTATGAAAGTTGTGACTAAATTACATGTAAGGTTTTTTCTAGTATTTGGTTAAAACACACTTTAGTTATAAAATGTTTGCATACCTTGAATTTGCCCTAGAAAAATTGCCACCGACAATGGAAAAATGGATAATATGGTAATTTAATAATTTTGAACTTTCACAAGTTGGGCTGCAATCATTTTCACACCCCTCCTCCCCCCTCCTTGTGAATCACTTTTCTTGGTCAAAGGGAAAGTGATAGTAAGGGGAAACCCATTTTGCATAATTAAAATTGACATCCAACATGTAAAATTGTTTCCAGCCCTTAACTTTCCATGCAAAGTGATTAAATTGCATCATACCAAATGAGCTATTACGGTATCCACACGAATAACTGGTTCCTAATTATGGTCTGATGATTAGTAGAGGGAGCTTGTCTCTGCCTCCAATAAAAAACATATAATTTTTCTTTTTAATTTTGGCGTCAATTTTTTTGATGGTAAATTATGTTGCCAGTCACTTAACTTTTAAGGGTTTTATATTTTGGTCACTTAACTATAAAAACTTACGATTTATTCATTTATCTTTGTGAAATTCAATATTTTAGTCACCAAATTCTTAGAAAAAATTTACCCACTGACATGGCATGGCCACATAACCCAACAATCCACATGACATGATGACGCGACTATGCCATGTGTCAAGTTTGATAATGTTGCCATACTACATCATTATGTCAAGTGGCATTTTAGATCATGAGACATGCCACATGGCATGTTCGATGATATGGTCATGTCACGTCAAACAATCTATTATTTTCTAAGAGTTGGGTAAATAAAATATTGAATTTCGTAAAGCTAAATCACCAAAATGTAAGCTTTTATAGTTGAGTGACCAAAAGAGAAAACTCCTAAAAGTTAAGTGACTAAACTTATAAGTTATCATTTTTTAACTACTTATCACGCCTCGACCCATTGTTCTGATGACATCGAAATCACTGCATTACCTCAAACTACGTACAACCAACAAGTACCCCGAGATAATACAAGGCTAAAATTAGATATCATTGTTGCAAAAGAATTAGAAACTAAAAGTGCCACGCCTTGGCCCGTAGTTTTGCAACGTGACAACTGCTACACTATCTTGAAGTACGTGCACACTGACACACACATTGAGACAACACAAGACTTAAATTGAATGACATTAATACAAAACAATTAGAAAACTAAATCTTAATTAGTAATTGAAAATAAATAAAATAGTAAATAAATAATAATAAAAAATGATTTAATAAAACAATTTAGAATTCAAATCGAGTACTAGTGGGTTTGTCTAGGGAATACCTATGCAGTAGAAACAAATGACTCCTAGGCCACCAATGAATCCTAACAAGCCTTACACATGAAAGCTGCACCCAATAAAAGTTGGCTACAAGTAAGTGATAAAGGTTCAATGAATATCTTAAAAAGCCTTGGAGAAATGGGCACATAAAAAATAAGTATAACACGTGTGTGTGTAAGTAAAACATAAAATGCCCCAAAACATATTTATTTACATGAAATATTTCGAAATGAGCTATAGAAAAACCATCTAGTAATTTCTCTGTGATCAGCGGGGAAATCCAATACCGTTACATATAATATATATATATATATATATATATTTATATATACACACACACTATAAACATGGAATAATATAACCCCTTCCCCTCAATGTTCTGTTCATTGCGGGATAATGCAACTACTTGTCCGTGGTGAGTTCCTACCTCTTCACTCAATGCAAGGACAAATAACAAGCTTGACGTGTTCCCTTAGATGGGCCAACCCCACTAGTACCATCTCGTGTGCTCTTCATGCGAGCACCTAAGCCTCATAATTTTCCCTACGGTGCTTTCCTCTTAACCGAATGAGAAGTATATTTTGTATATAAATATATATATATATGTATATAGTCATAAAATTATAATAAACCCCCTTACTAAACCGTATCGTAAATATTAGCATCTGTGCTATGCACTACCCGATCGAATACCAAAACATTTATAAAACATTTAGTAATTAAAACAATTTAAGGTAATTTAGCCCTAGTGGCTAAACACTAAAATTTAGGCCAGTCACAGTATTGGAAAGTTCGTATATTCACAAAGAATAGAACTTAATTGGTCATCGGAACATTGCCACACTTGATCAGTCCAAAACCTAAGTACAAGGTAAAACACGTTAAAACTCCAATTCAAATTCTCCCACTTGATTATGAGTTCTAAAAAGCTCAACAATAGGGTTTGGAAGTGATTTAGGGACTTGGAAAATGTATAAGGAAGTTTCAGGTCAAAATTAGGTCTCGGATGAAAAATAACCAAAATACCCTTGGAGGCCTGGGGCAAGTCTGGCACTGATTCACGCATATTTCGTTGTCGGACCATGTGGCAAAAGCACCATGCCAGCAGCAATATTCGATTCCATTTCTTGCCAAGAATAGCACCATTTAATGCCAAAACGGAGCTTCTTCAAGCTTGAAACCAACACAAGTCAACCCTAATCAAGCTATAAGTCCAAACACACAATCCTCACAACTTCAAAAATAAGATTATAGCTTCAAAAACTAGAATCATTGGCTTAAAATCCATCAAAATCTATCCAATGCTCAATGATACTAAAAAAACCAACTTCTAAATTTGAGCTAAGATATCTTTTGATCTAGGGAAAGGATTGAGCAAAAAAAAAGGCATTTGAAAGCTTGAAGTGCTTAGAACAACATATCCAAAAATTACCTTGATCCAATGGCTAGATTGGGAGAACCAACCAAAACTCTAAAATGTCTCTTTTGGCTCTTCATGCATTAATCCTTGAAATTTCTAAGTTTTCTCTTCAATCTGACTTTAAGGAGGTTGGAGAAATGTTTAGAGAGATTTAGGGAGGTGTTTTGGAGGTATTTTAGGTGGTGGTTTGGGTGGAAGAGGTAAAGGAGAAAAGAAGAAGATGAAAAAAGAAGAAAAGAAGAGAAATAGGGTTCTCAGCCTAAGGGGTAACTCGATGTTGATTATGACGTGATCTAGTGCCAGATCATACTTGGGCCACTATTTTCCAAATTTCTCGTCTCTTCTTGAACTTTTTCTCTTCCTTACGTTAAGTACAGTGTCGTTTGATGAATATTTTGATGCCAAAGGTGGTTTAGGCCTCTATTTCCTCGAGATTCGAGTCGGAACCAATTGAATCTCTTCTTAGACTCAAATATACTTTTTTTTGCTCATTATAGGCTTAATACTCTGCCTCCATATGTTTGGTTAGGTTAAATACCTTAAAGGAAAGGTCACATACCAGCTCTAAAAGTATACGGACAGGATTATGGTTTGGCCCTTTGGACTTTTATTGGTTATTTATGCATTAGTAAATGCCTCATCTTCAAATTCCTATTAGTCATATCCTCAATATCGATTATAATTCCAAAGGACTCTCGAGTTCTCTTAGGTAATAGTTATACTTAATCCTCAACTACACATTAGATTAATTTGCTTAGTTACAAATTGTACCTATAGACCTTAATATCCTTTTATATCTTTCTCATTACCCTTTATATGGCTCCAATCATCCCTTTCTATTCCTCAATCCTATCCCAATAGAGCTCAACTTAACTTTCGATTTACTTCTCCAACTTCATCATGAACTCCAAAGGTCAATTCTTCTTCAAAATTTCACATCTTTCGTACCGATAAACTGTTTTTCACTATTCAAGTCGGTACGAAGGGTATGCGAAGGTCCATGTTTCACAAAAACATAATTAGTGAACTAAAATAATAAATAATAATAATAATAAAAGAAAATAATTTAATAAACATTTTAAAAATCAAGATAAGTACCAGTGGATTTATCCAAAGGAAACCTATGTAGCGGAATGACATAACTATTATAGCCACTGACACATCCTAATGAGCCTCAAACTTGAATTTCTTGAAAACAAAAACAAAGAAGTGGTAAGTGGTATGTCACGCCTTGGCTCGAAATCTGAGCACGTGACAACCATCGTGTTGCATCGAAACATGAGTCTGCAACCCTGCACTTTGACACCACACAAGGCATTAGAAAAGATCATTACAAAAACATCTTTAAACCAATTTGGGGACTCAATTAATTAGGTAAAACAATTACAAATAAAGTTTCAATAAAATTTAACAATTTCATAAGGGTTGACCAAACTCAACTGAAAGTCAAAATATGGTCAATTTTACAAGTTTGGTCTCAATTACCCTAAAATGTCAAATTTGAAATAAAAAAGAATTTAGAAATCCCTTTTGTAAATCTACAACTTTTAAAACACACAGTAAAGTACTTTAAAAAATCAAAATTTAAAAATCGATCTCCTTATCTTTCTTTTCTCCAATGGAATTTCTTACCAATCATGAACTCAAACTCAAGTACATAGGCCGTCTTTAAAAGAGGCACCACTAAACCAACTGAGCCCACCACAGACACCTCGAGGCATGAAGACATAATTGAATTAAGAGACTGCAAAACATGTAAATGAAAATGAGTGGTGACTAGTAACATGTACTTAGTTAGTTATAGTAACATTTATAAAAGGTTACACATTTTGCAGGAGTCTGGATACAATTTCAATAAAACAATTTCCATAAGCCAAATGTATACATCTCATCAAATCAAGCATGTATCAAACATGAACCAAAACATAGTTCATAAATCATAAAACATGTTTCAAGTAAGAAACAATTTCACATAGCATGGTTTACAAACAAAAAACAATGACCCGATACATTTCCAAAACATGTGCAGCCGTGGAAAACATAATCCTAGCAAGGGTTTTTCACATGATTTTTCTCATCATAAAACCCCCTACTTTAGCGTTGTCCTGGCTATCACAATGAGGTGAGGCATTGTTAGACCTTTATGGGTCTTATCTGGTCTTTCTCCGGGCCTCCTAAACTAAGATCGAATTCGAAGACCATATGTTACTCCTGTCGGAGCTAAAACAAAAATGTAGGTCTAAGTGCACAGGACTCGTTCGCACAAACACATAATGGGCCTCACTTGTTCAATCTCACCATCTTATAAAACCATACACATATGCCATAAGATCATAAATATAAAACCATGCTATCAAGCAAGTCAAGAGAGCATAGCCTAAAACCAAATCCAATACATCATGTGAAATAAACTAGGCATAGTGTAAATATACGGGTCATCCATCAATAAACATGCTTGGTAAATCATCAATAAGTATCCACACTCAAAACAAGGTTTTCATGTCATTTCAAACACATGATTTAGAACACTAGAGCATTTATATCACCAAAATATTGACTTACTATCCACTCACTACTTTGGGAGGATAAACAGTCCCATAAGTCCACATGTTTGCACCTTGTCTTTGACCGAGATGTCACCTCCTAAAAGGTAAGTCAAGAAATTGAAAAGAATATGTTAAGACACTTAAAAAACTCAATATAACACACTCAATATAATATTATAAAGCTATATGCTATGCATCTCTATGATTTCATGCTCAAAGTGCGCTACCCGATTGGCAATGCACTCTGTTGAGCCGCTTTGAGCTCTACACTTCTCCAATTTCTTTCAAGTTAGGGTCCAGATGTGAAACTCTTGACCCAAGATTCATTTTGGAGGCTTATCCCACTCATTAAAGTCTTTAAAAAAGCAATCTTGATGATTCAGGGTGCTCGGAGAAGACGGAAATCGATTCGGGTTTGAAACGAGGCAAAACGAAGCAAAACAAGGTGGGCTTATTATGCACAGCTGATGGTAGGCTGTTGGCACACCGGGTGCCAGCTAGCCATAGACCCAAGGCTTCTCTTTTCCTATCGGATCCGATGGCCGGCTCCTCAAGGACTCTTGGGGCCGGCTCCCCTTGGGTTCTCACCATTTCTCACACTTTTTCACCCATTTTCACTCCAAACACTTCCAAACTCCATTCCAATTCAATCCAACACAATATTTAACTCAGAACATCATCAAAACATGTTTATAACATCAGTTAACGCATCAGCAACATCAATTAATTGCAAAGCAACTCAAAATGCACCCAAGAAACCCAGTTTCACTCTCTAATTTCTAAAATGCATATCTTGCTCATTTCAAAACCAATCAACATGATTCCAAGGGCATTTGGAAGGTAAAATGAAGTAGAATAAATAAACTCACTTCCCAAAACTTGATGGATCTACCATGAAATTCTCCCCTGTTTGAGCTCAATTTTGCCAAAACACTCCAAACTTAGTTGTTCTTCCTTCCAATGCCAAACCAATGAAATTGGAATCTTCATGGATGATGTTCATGACTTCAATCCATGATTTTCTTGAAAATTTGATGAGGATTCAGTGGGGTTTTCATTTGGGTAAGTTTAGGTTTGTTTTACTCTTCAATTGAGAGAATAGGAGAAAGAGGAAGATGAGAGAAAATGAGGTGAAAAGCCCTCTTCTTCCAATTTCACCCATTGAGTTTTCAAAATTGCCCTTCACTTATTCTTTCAAATGCTCACTTTATCTCCCAAAGCACATATATCTTCAATCTAGCCATTTTCTCCAATTTACCATAATTTTCATAATTCTAAATGACTCACAATTTAACATAAATCTTTATTTCCATTGAATCTTCAATTCACAAAAAGTAATTAACCTTGTGACTCCAAATTAATTCATGTATCAATTTAATATTTTCATTAACTCTTTTCTGTCATGAAATCATAATTTCATAATAGATCATCTTCTATCATTTAACTCCCATTTTCTTTAGTACCAAACAACTCTTAAGGTCACTTACATAATGATTAAGCTTAATCCTCAATTTCACAATAATGTAATAATCATGCTTTATGACTCCAAGGTGGAATTTGAATTTTTCCTCAATAACTACATAATTCAAATCCATTAACTTATAACTTTAACTTGCATGTCCAAGTCATTCCAAAAGGATATATAATCAATTTAAGGGTTCCACAAATTTGAATTTCCATACCTAATCCAAATTTTTCAAATTAATTCATTACACCTCAATATCTCAAGACTTTGATCAAAGATTACCTTCAATCACTTCAAATTTTTGAACTGAATAAAAGTTCAAATTGAAAGCCAAATCTTTTTTTTTTGGTATCACATGGTAAGTATACATTGCATACCCAGTGAGTGACCGGTTTCAATGGATATCCAAAAATGTTGGGAAAATAGATAAAATCCAAAACAAGTATAAAACAATTTTATATATGTTATTTCTCAAAACATAACCCTTTAAATCTTTTTATTCCTCAAAAATAATATATCAAATAAGCTGGTAGAAAATAGTTCAAGGCTTGACCCTATAGTGATTGTGGGCCTCAAATCTTTGATGGCTATCTTATCTCAATATACACATATGGAAAAACATAATACTCAAGCCTGCTCCCTTGACGGTGCTATCACTATGGGTGGATAGAGCTGCATCAACCTTGGCGAGTTACCTGTGCACCTCTCAATCTAAGGTTACTACAATCACCACGCCCCTTTACTAGGTGGCTCACTGCTACCAAGTAGGCTGACATGCCTCCCTCAATCCACTCACTCTCGAAAGGGTATCGAGTAATGTCCCCAAGGGATCACACATCACAGAACATAAATATTGTCCCAACAGGCATGCATCTCAATCTTTATATACATATAAACATATAAAACATGATCATCAAACCACCTCACCCTCAAATTGTGTCACATAGTAATGAGTCATAAACCACCAAAATATAATTAACCTTACTAAAATTATAATACAGTGATAGCAAGGGTCGAACCCACAGGGATTGAACAAGAAACGAACAAATTCTTAACTAGCAAAATAAGCAAAGAAAATAAAATAAATAAGATTAGGAAATCAAACTAAAAACTAAATAAATAATAGTAAAGATAATCAATGTGAAAAACTACACTTTAAAACAATCTTAACCCTTGGATTAGAGAAATCGATCATAGGCATCTAATAATTACCTTACCTTTTGCATGCAATTGATGTAGTTAGCAATACTTCAAAGCTTCTTACTAACCCCTATCTTTCCTTAATACGTTAGCAATATTTCAAAGCTTCTTACTAGCCCCTATCTTTCCTTAGACCTAATTTAATAAGTACTACAAAACTTATTAAACCCTTCTTACCTAATCAATCTAGAAATTAGGATCATAAATTTAAAGAAGGTAAAACCATGAAAATGTTTGAAAGATCTTAGTTAATAATGAACAGTCTAGGAACTAGCACCATAGATTTAATCACATCTTAATCCTCCATAGATAAGTAACTAAGATGTATGAGACCTTAATTCTATCTAATTTGCCATTTGTGATTAGAGTTACTTACAATTCCAGATAAATAACCCTAGATCAAGCAATCAATTAATATGCTTAATTAACTAGTTGGCCATCCTAGAGAAGAAAACATGCAAGCATAAAACACTAAGCATAGAAAAATTTAGAATACATAAAAGATAAAGACATTAAGCACAAAGTAGCCTCACAATCTTGTTCTCCAAGAATTTAGAATTACTTTAAACTAAAAAAGAAAACTAGAATAACATAAAGAAAGAGTAAAAATAAAATTATAAAGATAAAGGTCTCTAAAAAAAGATGAGACATCTTACAAGTGGTGGCTAAGGCTCTTTATATATAGGAGTCAAAAGCCCTAAACTTAACTTGCATGAAAAGAAAATATAATTCTAGAAGAACACTAACTAGGTTAAAGTGTTTACAAAGGCATTAACTAAGTACAAGAGCTAATTTAATGGACTTGGATAATTGGGCTATAATCTTATGGAGAATAAGGCTTAAATAAACCTTTTCCAGCAAGTAGAAATCCTTTTTCAAGGAGGAGAAAATATAGCCGTAATCCACATGCCATGCACATGTTTCATGAAAGGGTTTTCCTACTCCAATTAGGACTTCTCTTCAAGGGGTAATCCACATCCTTCTAGGACTTAAATATCTTCAATAACATGTGTACAATCAAAGCCAAGCAAGCAAAAATATGCTCTTGTCTATCTCTATTCCAAAATTGCTTCAACGCCCAAAATAGGAATTAATCTCAGATTTTTGCATGGATTTTGAACCTCTCTATATTTTGACCTTTTGACAGCCCAAACGAACTCCGATTTGTGTGATATTTAGCATTTTGGAAAGTTCAAGATGTCCTCTACATTTGATTAACTTCAATTTTTATTATCTTCAGCATTCTCGAAAGCTCAATATATCCTTTACATTTGATGAGAACTCTAACTCAAATAAGGACTCTAATGATATCAAATGTACCAATCTTTATAAACTATCTACATAGGAAAAATCTCAAATTTCTAGATTTAAACACCTTTTATTCCAAAGCTTAACCCTAATGGCTAAACACTAAAATTTCATACCTTAGCTAGTGTGAAACACCTAATTGAGTGAGAGTAAGGCTTACTTAGGCTTAGAAAGTTGAAAAAGCTAGCCTAAGGCTGCACGAGGCAACAACCTAAAGCGTGAGCCCGTGACAGTTGGTATCAGACTCATGGTGTTGGAAGGTTTATATACCCCAACGATCTCCACTTGATCGATCACTAGAGTGTTACCGTACTTGATCAGTATGGAAACCTAATTGTATTGAAAAATGCATTAGAACTATAATTAAACTTCATGAATATATTTATGAGGCTCTACTATGCTCAAAAATAGGGTTTGGAAGTGATTTAAGGCTTTGGAAGCCTTCAAAGAAGTTTCAGATTAAAATTAGGGTTTTCGAGCTGTCATGCCCCGACACCATGATCGAGCACGTAACAATCGCTGCAACTCTTGAAATGCATTCTATTAGGTTAGAATACACTCCAAGGGTCGCAAGGCTAAAACGGTCATTTTACACATTTTTCCCTCATACAGTTTTCATCCAGTTCAATAGTTAAAACATTTAGTTAACATGTAGGCAAGTCAAAACAGTTTAAATGTCAGACTGTCGTGACGTAAAAATTCATGTAAACACAAGACACCAAAACTTCAAGAAATTTATGAAAATGCCATTGGTTACTCGACATATTTTTCCGTGAATTTTTAAACTAAGTTACAGGATTCAGAAAAATACGGTAACAGTTTCAAAATATTTTAGACACACTAAAGTCATGAAATAGCTATTTAAATCGACATTTACTTACTCGGTGGACCCTACACGAATTTTTGAAAAATAGTACATAAGTTGACTTTTTCACCTCTGGTCAAATTGGTGCAAAGTGCCAACTACCTTCCCACCACAATGTACCTTAGCAGCTCGGTCAACTAGTTACAACCTGGAAAAATAAGTTTTACGAAAACGAGGGTGAGTAACTAGGTTACTCAGTGAGTGGATAACGGATAAAATATTTATAGAAGTATTGAAGTTCACAAAAATAAATTTAGATACTTTCATAATTCAAATATTCAAAGTAATATAAAAGAACCATTAGTAAAGGAGTTTTCCAGAAAATAGGCCCATGGATCAAAGATACTGTTCGTCAATTTCTCTACTCAAGCTGTCTCCTTGGCCCGAGGTCGACACTGGGTGACTGAGTTCCATCCTGCCCGGCAGTGCCACAGAATGAACTCTCAAATGCCTTGTCGGTTTCCCTCCGCGCCTCCGATCCAAGGCTAAAACATAAGCACCCGCGCCCCTCAAAAGGCGCTTCGCAGGCTACTTAGTTACTGCAGTAACAATAAATTCCCCTCGTGGGGCTGCCGCGAGTAACAACTTACGACCCAGATGGCCTTTCCACAGTATCATTTCATCACACAAAATATTAACATCAACACTTTCCAAGAACACAAGTTCCTTTCTAAATCCATAAATTAAGAAATAATTTTGTCTTAACACAATAGGATTTTATAAAATCTCATAAACCATTTATCAATACTTTAATTTGAGAAATCCAAGTAAACAGAGGCATTAAATCTAAAAATGTTAAATCAAGTATAAAAGCAATTTTGAGTTAGTCATCCACTCACAGTGAGGTCCTTGCTATTCTTGACCATCCTCACCCAGTTCCTTGTCTTTTGATGGTGCAGGTACTCCTAATTTTCATAATTTATTTAGTCTCTATAGCCATTGCTAAATTTAATTAAGACTTAGAATAAGTGTAATGCCATGCATGCCATGCACTAAATTTGAATTCTAACTCCTAATTAGTATTTTTCACTAATATTCTTCCAATCTAATTTTTCCAAAATTCACATCTATACCATTATAGGTTGAAAATTTCCCATAGCTATGGCACATTAAAAATTTTGGCCTTTGCTCCAATTTCACCCAATTTCCACATTTTTCTTTAACATTTTCACATTAAGATTACTTTAAAACAACTACATTTTCATTTAAATTCCAAAATGGCAAAAATGCTATTTTCCTTGTAATTTTCGGCATAAATATTGAAAAATCAAAATTTTCTTTTCTAAGACAATTTGATGGCATTTCCTAGTTTAGTAAACTTCCATGAACTTCATATTTTAATCCTAAGGTTCCATGAATTCAATTTGACCTAAAAATCTTAAATTCAAAAATTCTCTATAACTTTTCTAATTTTCTAGATTCACATTCCTACAAATGATTTTAAGTTAAATTGAACCTATATTCATGTTTAGCATGCCATAATCTACATTCTAACATCAAAATTAGGCATGCTTACCTTTGATTTGTGAACTTCCACCAAGAACCCTAAAATTTCCAAATAAAATTCCTCCCACACTAGCTTGAATTTCTTGAAATTGATTTGGGAATATTAATGGGCTAATCAAGAGCTTCAAGTTGGTTACTAATTTATAGAGGTTTGTTTGGAGAATTTAGGACTTGTGTTTATGGGTGGAAGGTTTCAAGTGTTCAACAATGGAGTTTTGTTCTTCCAAGCTAAAGGTTGAAGACAACAATGGTGATTTCAAGAATTTTCTAGTCTTTTAACTATGCATGGCCGGATTTCACTAGGCAAAAGATGACAAAATTTGTTTTCATCTTAGCCATTGATTTCTAAGGCTTTGCCACTTGTCACTAGATGGTTAAGTCCATAAAAGAAAATTTTGTTCTTAGTTCCTATTTTGTCCTCCAACAATCACTAAAATTCCATCTATATCCTAAGTCAGTGTAATAAAATTTTCAGTGTATATTCTTTAGACAATTTCCTTTTATCCCATTGGCAGTGAAATTTTTAAATTCCCTGTCATTTGTTAACAATTTCAGTCTACATTTCTAACCTTACTACTAATTCTTTAACAATTCATTTAATTCCATTTATATCCTATCCATAACTTATGTAAGGCTTAAACTATATTTTCCATGATTTCCTACTAAATGATGCATGCCGGACGAACTAAGAGGAATAGTAATTTGGAACGGGGTATTACATGAGCAATATAACGAAATTGCCTCAGGCCATTGGCCTCCACATTACATGAGTCTGGCACTGATCCTAAATCAAAAACCCATCCATGGGTGTTTTTCCTCTTCTCAAGCTAGTTTTTTCTCCAATTCTCCATGGATTAACCTACAAATTGAAATATACAATCCTTTGAATATCCACAACAAGATTATAACTTTGAAAATCCTTATTAATGGCTCAAAATCATCAAAAGTCAAATTAAATCTCCATTTAACCTGAAAACCTCAACTTAACTTTGTACTTTGATTTCTCTCAAACCAATGCAAGGATTTTGGCAAGTATAGTCAAATTGAAGCTTGAGATGAGTAGAACACAATACTCACCATACTAGAAACTCACTTTGATCCAATGGTTGGGTTGTTTAGAATGGACAAACTAAAAAATACCTCTTTTTACTCCTTAAGTTCAAATTCTTGAATTTCTTAATTTTCTATTTGATCTCGTGTTTATTGGGCTTAAAGGACATTTTGGAGGTGTTTAGGATTGAATTTATTAGGTGTTAAGGGATGTGTTTTTTAGCTTGGAAGGGTAGTGGAAATGGTGGAAGAGAAGGAGAGGAGGAAACAAAGAGAGAAATGAGGAAATGAATAAGGGGTGCATCATGCTCCCCCCTTCCCCCTCTATTTTGCAAAAGTCTGATGCCAAACTTATTCTACACCGGTGCCAATCTTTCCTTTTTTTTTCCCCAATTCAACTTTACTTTGATCTCCGGTCCATTACTCTAAGGTATCATGCAATTGAGCTCCTAATATGCCAAGTACAAGCTTAAAAGAAATTTCATAGGGTTGAAGGAGGCTCAAATTTCATTCCATTATGGTTCAAATTAGGATATTAATTGCTTAGAAATAAATCATGTATAGATCAAATTCTTCAATTATACTTTATACCAATAGACTTCAATATCATTTATGATTCATTTCTTCAACTTCATGTAACTGCAAGGTTCAAATTGGTACGGAAAGTAGGATTAAGGTTCGGGTCTCACACTACTATACTCACTTTAAAACTCTTTCTAAAACTAGGAGACCTAATCAGATAGAATTTGTCCAATTGTTATGAATCTTAAAACTCTACTGGGATTGGATTAATTTATGAGCTAGCTCATATAACCAAAATTTAGGTCTAGGCTATGTGATTGGTCTATAGGTATATACCAACAATATTGTAATTCTTTTATTAAGTTTTTTCAACCGTTTAACATTTTTGTAAAGAAATATTATATATGTTTATGTATGTATTAATGTGTTTATCTTTCAAGTAGCCAAAAATTGCATTTAGCTTCCGCTAGCCTTTATTGCTCCTTCTGTTGCCTTTTGGCTTTTTAAAGTAATTCTTTTTTTGGCTTAGCAAAAAAATATATAAAAAAATGTGTGTATATATTGTATAGATAACGAATACAGTCTCCTTGTATTCGTCGACCTTACACTATGTTTGGCAGGAACGAAATAATGAGCAAAAAAAGTGTGAAAAGAAAGTGAGGGAGGAAATATAATTTTCCTTTATTTGGTATGATAAAAATACAACTAAGGAATAGGTTAGTAGGAAAATGGGAGGGTTCGATTTCTTTGAAATCATTTCCATCCAAATTAGGTGGAAATAGAAAGGAAAAAAAAAGTGCTTGTTGACTTTGAGTCTTTAACACATGGAAAAGGCTATTACAGTTTTAACATGTGTTTATATTACTAATTTATCCTTACTAATAAATGATATATTTGAAGTAAATTTTTAACTAAAAAGTAAAAAAGGGTAAAAATGTCATATTAATTAAAATAAGTATTCTTTACTTTATATTTCTTGTTATACCAAACAATGGACAAAATTAATTAATTTCCTTCTTTCTTATTTCTTGCATTGTTACCAAACAAGAGGATGGAAATATAAATTTGTTTCTTTCTTTAGCTATTTCTTTTCCCTACCTATTTTTTTTCCACACCATTCCTTTCCTTTTGACCAAACATATTATTAGTTTTACTTGGAATCATACAAAGAAAATAAACTTATTGGTGAGATTTTATCAATTTTAATTAAGAAAGAGATTATTATTTCTTTTCCTTTATTTTTATAAATCTTCTGTTATTCAAAACATATTGGTTCCAACCAACGCAGAATTGAGTCACATCATACCTCGATTGGAAAAACTCTTCCAAACTTATTTTGCTTTGGTACGTCCATATCATATCCATCTTCATATCATAGAAATACTTCAATTGGAAACTCGAACCTTTCCGTGTACTCATACGGATAGTAAGGAACGATTATCAGTACTGAAAAAGTGGAATTTGAGAAAGAGTTTTGAACCTTGAAGTCAATGATGAAGTTAAAGAAGTAAATTTAGAATTATGTTAAGGTCTATTAGGATAAGACATACTTAAGGACGATTGAAGTTCAATAGAAGTTGGAGAAGTAAATTAAATGATATTGAAGTTCATTGGTATGATTTATAGCTAAGGAAATTGATTTCAGTTGTATTTTAGGATTAAGTGTAAATATTTTTTAAATGAACTTGAGAGTCTATTAGAATTATGATTATTATTATTATTATTAATGTTATAGTTTAAAAATGGATTCATTTAATTTCCACTACATGGAACATAGCAAGTCGGGCTAAAATTTGGAAGAAGATGAAGAGGGGAGAAAATGGAGCAAGCTTTAGTGTTGCACCAGGCAAGACCGGTGCTGCTCCTGTGTTTATAAGGGGGCAACGTGCCACCTTTTCATTTTCCCTTTTCTCTTCTTTTTTCTTCCTCTCTTCTCCTCCATTCTAACCACCTAAACCACCCTTTAAACTCAACCCTAAACACTTCCAAATAGGTTTTTAGCCCCATTAATCAAGGATCGAATAGAAAATCAAAGAATTCAAAGGATTGAGCATAGAAGCAAAGAAAGGCACTTTCTTCAAATTCTTCTATCTCTCAATATAGCTGATAGGTTGAACTAAGTTTTATGAATTTAATCCACTGATCTCAAGCTTTAATTTTCCTATTTACTAGCATCAATCCATGCATTGGTTTGAAAGAAATCTTAGGTCAAAGTTTAAGCTGGGCTTTTTGGTTTAATTTGAGATTTGATTTGGTTTCTGAGAATTTTGAGCCATGGATTTTGGTGTTTGAAGTTATAATCTTGTTGTGGGTGTTATAAAGATTTTGTGATTCGATTTGTAGCTTGATGCATGAAAAAACAGTGGAGAAACAAGCTCGGAAAGGGGATGGGAAACCCATTTTCAGGTTTCTACTTTAAGTCTAGCATTGGACTCATTAGTTGTGGGACTTCCGGCCTGTCTGACCAAATGCGACGCCGAAGCTGGTTAAACTTAATGCTGGACTTGGTCCTAGCCTTTTACGGTATTTTCATCATTTTTCTCAAAAAGTTCATTTTTTACATGAAACTTGTCCGGTCACATTCCTAAGCCTTAAATCTCTTCTAAACCATATTCTGGAGCATAGTAGAGCCTCATAGGTGCATCTTAAATTCGAATTAGAGTTCTAATGCAATTGCACATCTAAATAGGTTCCATATCGATCTAGTGCTATCACACCCCGACACGATAGTCGAGCACGTAACAATCGCCGCAACTCTTGAAATGCATTCTATTAGGTTAGAATACACTCCAAGGGTCGTAAGGCTAAAATGGTCATTTTACATATTTTTCCATCATACAGTTTTAATCATACCAAGTAATTCAACCACTTAACTATCATTCGAACAAATCAAAATAGATAAAACCTTGAACTACCATAGCATAAAAATTCATTTATACATAAGATATCCAAACTTCAAAATATTTATGGAAATGCCATTAGGTTTTTCGACATATTTTTGTAGGATTTATTTACGGACTTCCAGAACTCAGAAAAATATCACGTTAGTTTCGAAAAGTCTTAGACTCATTAAATATCACGTCAGTTTCGAAAAATATTTTTGTATTATTTTTGTATTTTAAAAATAATACAAAAGAGTTGACTTTTTCACCTCTGGTCAAACTGGTGTAAAGTGCCAAATATTTTCCCACCACAATGTACCCTAGTAGCGCGGTTGATAACTATAGCCTGAAAATATTTTTAGTAAAAACACGAGTATGTAACAAGGTTACTCAGTGAGTGGATAACATATTTAAAACACTAGTATAGTAAAAATCTTTAAATTTAAAATAAATAAAGAAAACTTAATAACATAAAAAAAGTAAGAATTTTCAAACCTTGGCCCACGAATCATCTATTTTATTCCGTCAATTCCTCACTCGAGTTGTTGCCTTGGCCGAGGCCGACAATTGAGTGTTGAGTTCCATCCTGAACGGTGGTGCCACAGGATGAACTCAAAGTACCTTGCGGGTTTCCCTCCGCGCCTCCTGTCAAGGTATGTGTACTATCGCCACGCCCCTCAAAAGGCGGTTCGCAGCTACTTGGCTACTGCAGTAACTTAATATCCTCCCATGGAGGCTGCCGTATAATTACATCTCTTGGAATTGTGATGGCTTGCAAATCTGCTTTTTATTTGTTTCAACTAAAACAATGCCTTTGAAAAATCCTTTGAAAAATCATATAACAACCTTTCAATATTTCAAAACTAATTGTACTAATTTATTTCAAAACCATTTTTCATATCCATGTCTCAAAATCTAAATCTTCGAATTTAGCCATCACATTCCATGGGCCATTCACAATTATTCTCAATCATCATTTAGCACCTTTCAACTAAATCATTTTACTAAATAACATTTAACAAAATAACAAAACTGTAATTTGAACATTGTCATCCAGTCACAGTGAGGTCCGAGCTATGCTTGGTTGTCCTCGACCGGTTTCTTATCCTTTGGAGGTGTCCGAACTCCTAATTATTCATACATTTATTAGGTTCCCATAACCTTATGAAATATTGAGTTAGAACCAAAACTACATGAAATGTTATGCAATGTGATGCAATTACTTGGCAATCTAACACTTAATTAATCTTCCTCATTAATAATCTCACTTCAATCTACTCCAAAATAATTACATTTCACTTAAATCCATAAAATGGAAAAATGCCATCTCTCCTAGACAAATTCGGCATGCCACAATTTAAAATTGCAATTTCCTTTCCAATGTAATTCAATTGCATTTTCTAGTCTAGCACACTCACAAAGACAACATACTTCAATCCTAAGCTTCCTTGCATCCAATCTAGCTTGCAATTCCCAACTCAAAAATTTTCCACAACTTTTCTAATTTTCTAGATTCACAAGTCTACAAGTAAAATCAAACTAAATGGACTTGATATTCATGTTTAGCATGCCAAAAACTACATTCTTGGATCAAAATTGGGCATGCTTACCTTTGATTTGTAAACTTCCACCAAAAACCCTAGAACTTCAAATTAAAATTCCTTCCAACCAATCTTGAATTTCTTGAAATTGATTTGGGAATATTAATGGGCTAACCTAGAGCTTTAATATGGTTGGAAATTTAGGGGTACTTGTTTGGCATGGTTTGGACTTGTGTTTTTGGAGTAAGGTTTTCAAGCATTCATCAATGGAGGTTTGTTCTTCAAGTTCTCAAGGTCGAAGACAACTATGGCAATTTCATGAAATTTCTAGCCTTTTGTACATGTGGTGGCCGGATTTTTGAAAGAAAAAGGGTGGATAAATTTGGCTCAATCTTGGCCATCCATTCTAAGGTTTTGACACTTGTCATTAGATGGTTAAATCCATAAAAGAAAATTTTACTCTTAGTTACCATTTTACCCTTCAAGAATTACCAAAATTCCACCTATATCCTAAGTCAGTGGAATAAAATTTTCAGTTTCTAATTCTATTCTTCAGACCATTTCCTTTTTATCCGTTGACAGCGAAAATTTCAAATTCCCTGTCATTTGTTAACAATTTTAGTCTAAATTTCTAACCTGACTACTAATTCTTAACTAATCACTTAATCCCATCCATGTCCTTTTCATAACTTAAGTGAGGCTTTACCACATTCTCTTACTAACTAACGCACGCTATAATTGGCGAAAAGAAATAGGTATTTGGTACAGGTATTACAAGTGCAGTGATGCTTTAGTGACCGATTATTGTGGAGCTCTTGGGAGTATATAAACCTCCCAGTATTGTTGGTACTCTTTTTAAAAGCGAGCAGACTAAGGGAGGGATGCCATCTGCCTAGGTACCAGGGATCGACTAGAGATGGCCCCACCTTCGAGGAAAAGGCATATAGGGTAACTCCTCAAGGTATTTAGTAGTTGTGTCCACCCACAACATCACCGTCAAGGAAACAGGGTTCACTGAGATTTTATATATATATATATGTGTGTGTGTGTGTGTGTCCGTGCGTGTGCGGCGCGTGTGTGATATGATGAGATTGCCCTCAACAATCTATGTATACTGGAGCCATATATCGGAGTGTATTCTATTAGCCCATTTCAACGATATTTTTTATAAAAAGAACGGTTTTGAGGGATTTGTTTTTAATAAATATAATATATAAATATGTTTTATACTTGTTTTAGATTTTACGTGATTCCTCAAACTGATTTAACTTTTCATTGAACCTACGTCATTCACTAGGTACAAAATGTGTAATCACCATTGTTTTGTTTTGATTTTTAGGAAATACAAGTCTGAAAGCTCATTAGGAAAGGTTGGTGGCGTAGGAGTTATTTTAATTCTGCTGTGTAGGTTTTTCCTTAACTATATCCACTGTTTTCAAATTGTTTTACAGATATGATATCCAATATTTGCCTTGCATTGTCTAAGGGTACGTGTAGGTTGCATGTACATCAAGTTGGCACGGCGATTGTCTTTTCACCGAGCTAGCGAGTCAAGTGTGACGCTTTTTTTTTGTATCAGAGTTTAGAAATGATTTTAAAATTTTTTCAAAATTAATGGATTATTTATGATTAAATTCCCGAATTTAACATCTAATCATCCGAATGCATCTTTAATTCTTAAGCCCTATAGTGCCTATTAGTGAATGATACCCCCATATAGAAATTCACGTACGGTCCACTTAGGTGTAGAACCTAACTGCGGGATTCTTCCAAAACCCCTCCTTATCAACTAAATTAGATTGGGAATGAAACCTTGGGGAGCTGAGATATACATAATCATCTCGTATGCTCCCTAGTCCTTAAATCTTCTTTAAGTTTTGGGGATCTGTAAGGATGGTTCATAATTACCCAAATGGGCCAAACCAACTAATCTGATTCTTTGCACCACCAATAAGCAATTATGATAGTTCATGCTAGGGTTTAAGTTTCAAGGTAGATTAAACCCTTAGCCTTATCTCGTTTCTTTAAGAAATCTTATTCGTCACAAGAACATAAATTTTAGCACATCATGGTGTGTTAATTTAGGTAACAACCTAGATTGTCACTATTAATCGATTTATTTGTCCTCATTGTGAAGGACTTGGTGGTAAGGATGGATTATTGTCTAGACGGTGGAAAGTTAAAGGTAAGGTGGTGTAGAGTTACAAAGGTAATAAGGGAGAATTTGAATGACCTGGAGTCATGGATCATAAGTGTGTAAGGAACTAGAAGCTAAGGTGAACCATCAAGATGTGAAGAAAAAAGCGGAAAAGTACAATTCCAAAGTAATGATATAAGGTAACATCGAGAGAGGGTCAGCAAGAAGACAATTAGGAATAAGTAAAGGATTGAATGAGTTGGATTCAACAATTGAACATAAAGGGTAATAGTGAAGAATTTCCCTTACACTAGTTGAATTGAAGATGTGAAATGGTGTAAAGGAAAGTAAGACGGGTATTGTCAAGTGTGAATGGTGGATGTGGGAATAGATTAATAAAAGGTTGGGATCAAAAAATTAGTAGATGGAATAGCAGGGAACGCACTAAATAGGAATGAAGGATGGAGCTAAAGTATGTGGATAAGTAGAAATAATTGGAATGGTGAACAGGGTAAAGGTCAAAGATTTGACCAAGTCATAAGGATATTGAATTCAATTGAGTAAAGATGATGGTGCGGATAGTGGTGTGAGGTATGTAAGCCAACTAATTCAAATGAGAGAAAGGAGTAATGGGGTAGTTAAGTGACTTAACCAAGAAAAAAGAGGTTAGAAAGGTTAGAGGATTTAAGTAATGAATTTGAAGCTTGAGGAAACTAATAGAGTGAAGAGGTACGTAGGAATAAATGCAGAAAAAAATAGAGGTAGAACCATTGCAAGTTGGTGATGGAATTTTAACGACAAGAAAGTAATGGAGCCGACAGTATAGAAATAAGGTAACTACATAAAATAGGAGTTAAGAGGAGATACATTCGAGATGGATAAGTCAAGTATGCAGGGTAGGAGACTAAAGAAGTCACGGATAAGTGGTAGGTTATTAAAGGAGATTGTTAAGAGGATGGTAAGTGGAGTGATCTGGATAAGAAGAGATTAGTGAGCGAGTAAGATATAAGATGATAGTTGAAACTTACAAAGACTGAAAGAAAGTAATAGGATGAGTCGAAATTTTAAAGAAGCCTATTGTGTAGGAGCAGGAGATAGAAAGAATCAAGTGACAAAGGTGATGGAGTAAACGAAATTGCTATAAGATTTAGAAGAAAGGAAGTTGCTACCACACGGATAGTTTCTTTCTAGAGAATTCAGAACTACCCAATACCGAATATGGGTAGCTGGTCTAAACTTTAAGTGATGAAGTAGTAGGAGGTTGAAGCAACAAAACAAGTGGAGAATAAAGGTAACATAGATTCGGTGCACATATAGAGTGCAATGGGAAGTTCTTTCCAGTCGCATGGTAATGCATCATGAGACTCGGTGATTGTAAGGGAAAGTAAAAACCTAATTAATTTATGGATGGTTGCAACAATAGTTGAAGAAAATGGTGTGAAGTGAAAACAAGCAATAGCAATAAGAAGTGAATGAAAACTAAGGGATTGGAGATGATAAAGCTAAGTCAAATGAGTGGAGTGAAAGTGAATATAGATAGCGAAAAAATAGAAAGTGAAGAAAGGAAACATATCAACACATGGAACAAGTAAAGTTAAGGTTTGCGCTTTTAAGATGACAATAAACTTGGATGTTAGTGGAAGAAGCACAGAGATTACAAGATAAGTTGGTTAAGTTCATTAGCTATTACGAGCATAGCCAATTAGAGGCGAGATGGACAATAGTAAAAGTGAAATACAAAAATATAATAATTGCTCAGGAAGTGGAAAAAGAAAAAAGAAATCAACAGGCAGTAAAAAGATAAAAGATGAATGGAAGATTAAAGGCATAAGAATAGATAAAGTAAATTGGATCAATTAGGAGTACATGGCACCCAATATGGATGAGAATTCTAGGAAAATACCACAAAGTGGTTAGAGAAAGACGTGGTATTGGATGGACTTATAGCCGAGGCTCATGTGTATGAAATTTGGGTAGCTTGATAGGTGTCTCATAGCAAGAGGAATGTAGATATAGGTTCTTAAGGACCTCTAAGACTACTACTCTACGTGACTAACTTTGAGTGTAGAGCAGAGAAAGCATGAACCCTCCCAGTGTTGGCCCATCAAAGAGAAGATGGGATGAGTTGGTCAAGTGACATTATTGAAACTGAGATGGTCGGTCAAAAATGATTCAGTGTAGGAGAGCCATGAGACTTGGTAGGTGATTTCCTTAGCGTAGCCGAAAACGGGCTAGTGTGAGCTGAGACTTAACTTATGCCATGAGACACATAAAAAAGAGTAAGATAATGGAAGAATATTAATGGGGAAGTCGACTAAATTGTCGCACTAACCTTTGTCTTTATGGTGAGGGATTAATTAGAGACTTCCCCCCAAAATGGTTAGCTCTAAGGATGAATACAAAAGATGTAGTGCGCCAAGGGTCAATTGGGGAAAAATTGCAAAAGAAATCGAATAAGAGAGGACTAAACCTTCCTCACTAGTAATTAGTCAAGAAATGTTTAAAAGGAGATTAAGTAATCTCACCAGAAGAGATAGGCAGCAAACTTTTAGGAATAGCTAGAAGGTTATCTCTATTGGAGACACTTTTAAATAAAGATCAATGGGAGATATCAGTAACTAAATGAGAAGTATTGGGATGGAAACACCATGTTTCCAATAAGGTTAATGGGTAGTATATTGCTAACTATTTGTCAAAACAATAAATAATTTTAGTGGGTTAAAGAGATTTCTCTTTCTCCTTAAGATAAATACTTAGAGGGAAACTCATAAGATAAAGAGTTCACTAGCTACTAACGAAAGGCAAGTGAGGGATGGTCGAAGCAGCATAATAAGAGTCAAAGCATCAAAGTTAGAGTAAGAATAGTTGGTTGAAGAGGATAAAGTTCAAATTCAACAGAGGTAAAAATGAGAAACTTTTTTGGAGGAAGAGTTAACCCGAAAATTGGAGAATGAAATTTTTACAAAGAAGGGAGAATCATGAAACTTCGTACTTTTCTTACCCTCCGTACTTATCTAAATAACAAGGAATACTTATCACGTCATTGCACTCTGAAGAATCATTGCACTCGATCATCCAAAAACTCTAATTACACGTAAAACAAATTAGAAATCTAATTCCAATTCTCCTAAATGATTTTGAAGCTCAAATATGTTAAAGAAAGTGATCTGGGGGGGGGGTAGAAAAGTGTCCAAGGGAGTTTCAAGTAAAAAACGTACTGTAGGACAAAATTACAAAATTACCCCTAAGGGGCCGAGTGACTGGTTAGTCCCATGGGACCTAGGCAGGATGTCCATTCTCACCATCTGAGCTAACTTCTACAAGGAAGTGGCTCATCTCCTACGCAGGAGACGTGACAGAGACCAGAGACCCGAAAGTAGGTATCTATGAGGTTTTTTAGCTCGTTTCTCCATGGATTGACCTACAAATTGAGACAGACATTCCCCACAACATCTACAACAAATTCACTAAAGGAAAAATCAAAATCATTGGCTCAAAATCCTTAAAATTCAAATCTATGCTTAAATTTAACTAAAAACCTAAACCTAAGATTGAGTCATGATTTCTCGTAAACCAGTTCATGGATTTACGTACATAGCTAGGCAAATTGAAGAGTGAGGTGAGTAGTACACATACTAGACACTCACCTTGATTTAAAGGTTAGATAGTTTGAATCGGCCAAAATTCCAAAATGCCTCCTTTTACTTCGAAGAGAGAAAAAAGAGAAGGAGAGAAAGAGCGTGAGGAGAGAATGAGAGGGGGAAGCCGATAGGTCTGGCGTTGGGTCTACTCGGACCTTAGACTAGACTTCCTCCCCTTTTCTCTAAACTCTCTGATTCTCGAGCCTTCGCTCTATTCCCTAACCTCTTGCACCAATGGTCCTTATAACTATTAGTTTTGGACTTAGAGAAAGTTCGATTGGTGTTTAGTTGTTTTCCATGCATTGGGAATTACCTCATCTTCTAACTCTATCTGATCATATCTTTAACATCTCTTTTTTATCTAATTAACCAAGATTTATTCATCACTGAACAACACTTTTTTCTATACTAATCACCATCTTCTACTAATGTAATCGTACCAAAAAGTACGGAAAGGGTCCTGGTGTGTCATTTTTCCCATCATTCTAAAAGAAATTTCGTCTTCAAAATTCCTTTCTTCAGGAATTTCGTTGATGAAATTTTTAACTCCTTAATAAAAGTGCTTGACTTATTCTTCTAGGTGTGAACTTCATCTTCTCCTTTCTAGTTCTTCTTACTCCGCTTGTGGGTTAAGGCTTTCTTCGCTTCAGTTGAGCTACCCTGGTGCTTTTACTCCATTCTTGATCTTTCCTTGAAAGTCTCTCTTAATGAGACTACCTCTATATTACCCCCAAGGTTCCACCACTATTTTTCTCTTTAGAAGTCATTCTCATTCTCGTGACATTGTCTCTTATTTCGAGGTTACTTTTCGATGTGTTCTTCATCCTCATGATGTCTTTTGTACTCATCCTTGTAACTAGGACGTTAAGAAGAACTTCGTAACTCTCTTTCCCATAAGGCAAAGTGTGCGGCAAGTCAATTTGTTTTTCCCTAACCTTAGCCTTTGTTTTCCATTTTATTTCTTGGCACTCTTCTTTTTCTCTTCGGTCTTTTCCTTACTTAATTGACATATGAGTCGAGCTCTAATACACACTGGCCTACTATTGGCCAAAACATATCAGAGGGATAAAAAATTGTGCCTCATCGCCTCTCATTTGCTGACTCACTCTTTGACTGCCTACCTCTATCTCATATATGGCCCTCGACCCATCTAATCTCATCTTTTATCCTCTCTGGGATGAAGAATTCTAGGAGGTCAATGATTTCCTAACATCATACTCTGGGTCAGTCCAGTCGAGTAGTCATCTTAAAGATCCTTAAGATCTCAGTCTTTGATCCTCTCTCTCAGTGGGATGCCTCATATGGCTCCCAAATCATTTTTACTTAAGCCACAACTATATGCTTATCCATGTCACAATCTATAGTCTCTTTAATATCTCATTTATCTTTTATCTTTTATCTTTGTTGTTACCGGTCAATCTCTTTTCTTTATTTCATCAACAGTTCTTCCTGTGGCCCATCTTTCAATTCTCATTTCTCATCTACACGAGCATCGCTTGTTCTTTTATCCTCATACGCTTCCATTAAGGCTTCTAGTTTGCTATTGCCTTTGTTGCGTCTTGATTGTCGTAATCCTTTATTCCTTGTTCGGGGTTCTTGGTTCGTCCATACCTTTAACCTTCTATTCTTTTCTTACTTTTCTGTCCAAAACCCTACTCCATCTGGGTGTTAGAATTTCCTTTCCTCTTTTACTGATGTTGGTTGTGCTCATAAAAGTCTATAAGCTTAACCAATTTCTTCCGTGTCCCCATACTCTTCCATTAAATACTCAGGGTTTATCCTCTGTGCTCTCCTATGTTAATTCCTGTATCTTTTAATTTTCACTATGTATTTCTTTCACTTTCTATATTCTCCAGTTCTTCTTTCTCTTCTTGTTCCTATGGATGTTCTAAGTGATTCTTTATGTTGCCTTTCCTAATAATCATCAGGTTGATGACATATTATCATTTTGCTAGGAAGTATCCTCTGTAGCATCTTCTACTCATGTTCGTACTTAGCTACTTTAACTCTACCTTCAGCTGAACCACATCTCACTTATCCTTTCTTTACTTGCTTTCCTTCGGGGGAAAGTTATCCCATAGACTCAAGTTGCTCCCTTTCTTCTAATTTTTTACTTATCCTTTCTGTTTCTTAACTCCTTACTTTTAATTTCTTCTATCTCACATCCTTATCCTTTATTATCCTTTTAGCCTTCTCTGGTTCTAACTATTATTCTGGTTCATCTTCATTCATTCTTTGATTTTTATCCGAGTCACACCACTTTCGACCTGAATTGTATTTGCAATCTTCTTAGAACTCCGATCATCTTCTTTCTCCTTATTCCTTTCCTTTGTTTGCTTTTCTATACTCCGATGCGTCCATTCTTTTATTTATTTCTTCTTCTTCTACCCTCATTATGTATTTGTATCTAGAGGGTAGATAGTAGTAAGGAGTTTATTACTCATCATCCTCTCAGGTATAAGCTTCATCCTCATTTTATCCCTTCGAGTGCCTTCTTTTCATTCTACTTTTAGATTTTTTTTATCCAATTTCTTATCTCTTCTCATCTTTTAATCATCGGGGGGTGGAGCACAGCTACATAAGCCCTGGTGAATATCCTTACATGCCTTTCTCTCTACTTCAGGGTTTCCACTCACCCTGCCCCTCAGAAGGCAATCAACAGCTACCTAGTCGGATGCATGCTCCGCTCTGTCCACTCACTCTTTCATGGAGCACCAAGTCTGATCTTATCCCTTATAGGACTTCGCCCCTCATCTAGTATGATCATGCCTTGTAGGGCACTCATCACACACCACACATTTATATAAATATAAACATACATACATACATATGTTTTTATACTTTAAATTTACTTTAAAACATCTCGCCTATGTGGCATGCAATAACGTGTGTGCCAGTGTGAAGGAATACCTGAATCCCAAAATATCCAATTAAAATATTTTATAAAATAATAAAAGTGTTTAGCCTTAAATGGATAAACACTGAAACAAAGCTACTCACTTTGTTGAGAGGTTCGTATACTCGCAAGAATACCACAAAAATTGACTCTGGAGCATCACTGTACTCGATCGTCCGAAAACCCTAATTACACGGAAAATGAATTAGAAATCTAATTCAGATTCTTCCAAATGATTTTAAGGCTCGAATATGCTAAAAACTAAGGTTCGTAAGTGATATGGGAGTTAGAAAAGTGTCCGGGGGAACTTCGGCTAAAAACCGAACATTTCGGGCAAAATTACAAAATTACCCCTAATGGGCCGAGTGATTTGTTAGTCCCACATGGGGCATATGGCTATCTGAGCTGATTCTCACATGGGAGTGGCTCGCCTCCGGCATGGGAGATGTGACCGAAACCCAAAAATGGGTCTCTCGGAGCCTTTTCGAGCCCATTTATCCTTTGTTTCTCCATGGATTGACCTACAATTATATACAGATATTCCCCACAACATCTACAACAACTTCACTTAAGGAAAAATCGAAATCATCGGCTCAAAATCCTTAAAATTCAAATCTAATCTTAAATTTAACTAAAAACCTAAACCTAACTTTGAACCATGATTTCTCCTAAACCAATGCATGGATTTAGTGCATAGCTAGGCAAATTGATGAGTGAGGTGAGTAATACCACATACTGGAAACTCACCTTGATTCGTCAGTCGAATTATTTGGATTCGCCAAAACCCTAAAATGCCTCTTTTGGCTTGAAAGGGAGAAAAGAGAGAAAGAGAAAAAGAGTGAGAAGAAAGAATGAGGGGGAGAGGCACGACCTCCCTCTTTATATAGGCATGTCTGGCACCGGGCCTACTCAGACCTTGAGCTAAACTTCCTTCCTTTTTCTCCAATCTCTCTGATTCTCAAGCCTTGGCTTTATTCCTTGACCTCCTACACAAATGGGCCGCCATAACTATTAGTTATGGACTTAGAAAGGATTCAATTGGCGTTTAGTTTTTTCCCATGCATTGGGAATTACCTCATCTTTCAAATCTATCTTATCATGTCTTTAACATCTCTTATTTATTTGGCACACCAAGATTTCTTCATCCCTGGACAACATTTTTTCCCGTACTAATCACCGTTTTTTACTATTCCAATCGTAAGAAAAAGTACAGAGTTGGCCTTGGTGTGTCATATTGGTATAGTAGATGTGGAATTTCAGAAAGAATTTTGAACCTTGGGATGAAGTTAACGAAGTAAATTTAGAATTATATTGAGGTATATTGGGATAAGACATACTTTAGGATGATTGACGCTTAATAGAAGTTAGAGAAGTAAATGTAAATGATATTGAGGTTCACTAGTATGATGTATAGCTAAGGAAATTGATTTAAGTTGTATTTGGGGATTAAGTGTAAATATAATAATTATTATTAATGTTATGGACCAATAATGGATTCATGTAATTATCAGTGCATGGAAGGTTACAAGCTGAGCCAAAAATTTAGAAGAAGAAGAAGAAGAAGAGGGGAGAAAATAAAGCAAGGTCCAATGATAGACCAGGTAAGACTGGTATCAGTTTTGCCCTTACAATAGCATGCCATTCCCTCATTTTTTTTCTTTTCTCCCTTTCTTTTTTCTTCTTTTATTTTCCTCTCTTCTCTTCCACTCCAACCACCTAAACCACTCTAAACTCAACCCTAAACACTTCCAGACAATTCTCTATCCCCATTAATCAAGAATTGAATAGAAAATTAAAGAATTCAAAGGATTGAAGCAAAGAAGCAAAGAATGGCACTTTGTTAAATTTTTGGATCTCTCAACCTAATTGATATTTAAGTGAATTTTAAGTAGTTAATCTACTCATCCCAAGCTTTAATTTTCCTATTTACTTGTAGCAATTCATGTATTCATTTGGGAGAAATCTTAGCTTAAAGTTTAAGTTGCGGTTTTTGGGTTAATTTGAGATTTGATTTTTGAGAATTTTGAGCCATTGATCTTGGTGTTTGAAGTTATAATCTTGTTATGAGTGTTGTGAGGATTGTGTGATTCAATTTGTATCCAAGGAGAAACGGAGGAGAAACAAGCTTGAAAAGCAACTGAGAATCCCATTTTTGGGTTTCTCCTTTAAGCTAGCATCAGACCAAACCTAACCAAGACTGGCCTTGAATTCATCGATTAGGGGCCTTTCGACCTGCCCAATTAGATCTGGTGCTGAAGCTAGTCAAATTCAATGCTAGACTTGTCCCGAGCCTTCTAGAGGCATTTCATCATTTTACATAGAAAATCTAATTTTGACCCAAAACATTCCCATATACTTTCTAAGCCCTAAATCACTTCTGAACCTTATCCTAGAGCATAGTAGAGCCTCATAGTTACATATTAAATTTGGATTAGAGTTCTAACATGTTTCCTTGGTTAAATAGGTTTCAGACCGATCAAGTGTGACGATGCTTCAGTGACTGATCATTGTGGAGTTCTTAGAAATATATGATCCTCCTAGCACTATGAGTTGATTAGTTTCAATGTTTACTTGTCTTGGGCTAAACATTTTCATTAATAATAAATGTTTTATAAAATGTTTTATATGTTTTGGGATTGAAGTAGTTTCGTTCACACACTATGTTTTATGTTACGTCAATTTAGTGGGTAGGGTGATTTAAATGATTGTGTGTGTGTGTATATATATATATTATGATGAGATTTTATTGTGATTTGTGGTCCCTCTGAGGATGTTGTCATGCTCTTTTGAGAGTGAGTAAATCGAAGGATGCATGCCATTTGCCAAGGTACCATGGACCACCTAGAGAGGGGCACAGGATTTAGACTCACCTTAGGGAGAGAAGAGTGTAGGGAAGCTCCCTAAGGTATTTAGTAGCCATGTCCACCCATAGTAATAGCACCATCGAAGGAATAGGCTTACTGAGATATTATATATAAATATGTATAAATATGTATGTACCTATGTATGTATGTATATGATATGATGAGATATCCTTCGACGATCTGAGTGTACTGGATCAATTTGCTAGAATCTCTTCTACCAGCCCATTTCAAGGATATTATTTTTTATGAAAGACACTGTTTTCGCAGAATTGTTTTTAAGAAATATAATATATAAATATGTTTTATACTTGTTTTGGATTTTACCCGATTCCTCAAACCCATTTGACTTTTCATTGAACCTATGTGATTTAATGGTACATAATATGTATTCACCACTCTTCTATTTCTATTTTTTAGGAAATACATGTCCGTAGGCTTATTAGGAGATGCTGGTGGCGTAAGAGTTGTTTTAATTCTGATAAGTAGGTTTTTCTATAGCTACATCCATTGCTTCCAAATTGTTTTGTAGCGATGATATCTAATATATGCCCTGAACTACCTCGGAGTGCATGTGGATGGCACATACTTCGAGGTAGTAAGACAATTGCCACATCGACGATATGAGTGTGTTGGCTACACAATCAAAGCCTCTTCTGCTAGCCCATTTTAATTTATATTATTGCTATTTTGGTAAATAAATAGGCCTTAGGAAATTTGTTTAGAGAAATAAGCATTTATAATTATATTCTATACTCGTTTTGGATTTTAAGAAGCTCCCCAACCCTTTATGACTTTCCATTGAATCTGAGTCACTGACTGGTTACATAATGTGTACTCACCACTTCTTTTATTTCTATTATTTAGGTAAAACAAGTTCAAAAGCTCATTAGGAGTGTCATATGACACATCCGGACCTAATGTGACTTTTCCGTATGAACGGAACAGTGTAAGACAAAGTATTAAGTCGACAATACGTCAGTCCGGATGTGTCTAATTAGGAAGAGAAGTTAGGCTTAAGATAAAATGTATTTGGAAGATGAGACAGGTGGCCATGCATGGAAACATAATTTGGACTTTTTTAAGTCCATAGCCAATGTATTGGAGGTCCATTGGTGATTTGGTTGGTGGATTAGGCCAAGGATCAAGATTATGAGAGGATTACAAAGAAGGGAAAAAGTCTAACCCGGGGTTCGAGTAGACCCAGTGTCGAGCGTATCTATAAATAGGGAAGATAAGCTCTCTCCCTCTCATTTTTCTTCTTCCTCTCTTCCTCTTCTCTCATTTGCTCTCTAGGAGCAATTTTGGACTTTTGGCCGATCCGGACAATACGACCGAAGGATCAAGGCGAGATCTTGGTATGTTATTCTACTCAACTTAATCTACTTTCTACTAGCATTTCCATGCATCAATCTAGCAGAGATCCAAGCTCAAAGATAGTTTAGCTTTTTAGTTAGATTCTAAGTTTAGATTTGAGATCTAGGAACTTTGAGCTTGTGATTCACATTTCTGCTTCGGTAAATGCGTCGTGGGAGGTGAGAGGAATGTCTGTCTCTATTTTTGGGCCAAACCATGAATCGAGGGGCTCGAAAACCGAGGAAAAACCTTAGTTCCCAAGGATAGCAAGCGGTTCTTAAACCATGGAAGTGACCCATTTGGCCAAGTCCCGCGCGGGAGTGGCAGCGGCCTTCGTCCCCCACGCAGGACTTGGGCCATGCATGGCCCAGTCCATGTGGGAGGGCCTGCTCTGGCCAGATCGGGGTCGGGCCGGGCCCAGCCTTTGGGAGCGACCCACGAGCCCCCAGGGGCATTTTAGTAATTTTTCTTCAAGTGTCCGAATATTACCCCGAAACTTCCTGGACACTTTTCTAAGCCCTAAAACACTTTCAAATATCCTTTTAGGTCATGCTAGAGCCTTGTAGGTGCATTCATAAATTTAATTATGAATGCTAACACGTATTTCGGTGTAGTAGGGCTCTGGATGAATCAAGTGCGGTGATGCTCCAAAGGTTAAAGCTACATGGAGTGCTTGGGAGTATACGAACCTCCCAATACTGTGAGTGGCTTAGATTTCAAGGCCTAGCCACTAGGGTAAAATGTTTTCAAAAGATAAACTATTTTCTAAAGATTTTACAAATGTTTTAGGGTAAGGGTAATCCACCACACATACTTTTATTTTGTGATACACCCATTTAGAGGGTGGGATAATTTTTAACATATAAAAGCTTGTGTGTGTGTTTAAATGCTTTAAATATATATGTTTTGTATGTATATATATATGATAAATATATGGATGGGATATAAAAGAGAGACTGAGTGGTTTCCTCGGGGCTCCGATTTGAGGGAGCATGGACCGAGTTGAGAGACGTGCACGCAAGTAAGTAGACGTGGATCGCCTATAGAGGGGCACGGTGAGTGGAGGCCCTGGGAGAGGCGTGTAGGGAAGCTCGCCAGGGCTCAAGGTAGTTGTGTTCCACCACAGCGATGGGCACCACTGATGGAACGGGCCAAAGAAAGAGAAAGTTTTATAAAGAAAGAATGATAGCCCTCGGTGTAGTAAGGCATACGACTGGCCAATCATGCCTTCAATGTATTTGATGCTAGCCCATTTTAGTTATAACTATTTTAAAGGTTTTAAAAATCAAATTCTCACTTGGAGAATTTGAAAGGAAGTATTGAAAACAAAGTTTTTATTTTATTTTAATTTTTATTATATTTTGGATTATCCCTGTTTCCCTAACCCCGATGGAGATTCATTGAACCTCTGACATTCACCTGTATCCAATGTGGATGGATGTAGATCCGCATACGGGGTCAATAGTTAGATTAGAGGCTCACCAGGATACGTCGGTGGCTTAGGCTTAGCAGTTTCTGCTGCGTAGGTATTCCTTTAAATTAATCCACTGGTATTGCTTTTAAAATTAAATATTTTATTAAATGATTTCAAATTAAAATTTTTAGTTTTGTTTTGCAGCGATAATATCTATTTCATGCCTTGTGGTGCCTCAGATGCGTGGCTACAGACACATATTTCAAGGTAGCACGACGGTTGCCATGTGGCCGGCCCGAGCGGGTCGGGGCGTGACATCATTGCCCGAGGACTTATTTCATTCCGCTGCATAGTTTTTCCTTATATGTATCCATGGTACCCAATTTGATTTTTAATTCGTCTTATTTAAACTATTTTCTATTATTATTACCACTACTCACTCCGTCCCTTTTTGTTTGTCAACTATTCCTTTTTTGAAAGTCCTAATAAATAAACAACAAATATATTTAAACTTTCAAATTTATCCTTACTTTCTGTCACATCACTACACAAAATCCCAAAACAACAATGCAAAAACAAGGATAATAGTGTAATTCAATATATTTTGACCTTTTTTCTTAAACACTGTGCAAGTCAATGGTGGACAAAAAATTTGGGACGGAGGGAGTATTATTTTTCTATTACTAATTAATTTTTAGTTTTCTATTTGTCTTGCAGCGATGACATCCAAATTAAGTTTTGGGTTGTTTCAGGATGTGTGCCGGTTACATGATTTTTGAGGTAACATGGCATTCGCCTCGTGACCAAACTTACAGGTTGGGGCATGACACTTTATGTCAAACACAAAGTAGAATGAAGAGAATACTTCTTTGCCCTCAAAACTATTTTTTATCATAAAGTTGGCGAGCATGTGGTTCTTTCTTTCATTGAATTTTCATTTTAAAACTTCGAGTGCGAAGGAATCTATTTGTGCTACACATCAACTGATATATATATATATATATATATTGTATAGTTATAGGCTGCCAAATCTATGTTTCGCAATTTTCTTGAGGTGAAATATTCTAAGTGGTTTGGTAATTTTCTCCTAAAAGATGAAGAATGCTCCCGAATCAATAAAATCAACTTCAACTTATGTACATCGTCCTAAAAAGAAATGAAAAGCCTACCTTATATAGTTATACGTAGCTAACAATATTTTGTACAGGATAATAAAAAAACATCTTGATTTCTCCCTTTGATTGAATTGGTCGAGTCGCTATTGAAAATGCAAGTTTTACATCTTTTAATAACTTTATGTATGATTAATTTTTTAAACCTATGATCGTTGGATTTAATGATAAATTTAATGATATCATACACTTAAAATTTTAAATTAATTCAAAATTTTTATAAAATCAATATGGACCAGATGTGGAGTTATATCTATTTCAATGGGGTCAATAAACCCCAATGACATGGCAAAATTCTTTATAATCTCTATACTAACTAGATGAGAACCCCCTATGTTTTGGGCTACAAAATTAAATATAGTATAATAAATGAATTTTAACTAGTTCTTTTCAATATAAATAGAATAGCAATTGTGGGTTCGAACTTACTTTATTTCAGGTTACAAAAATAAATGTCATACAATAGACGAAAGTGTGCTATATTATATAAGAAATTCAAATGTATGCTAAATTCAATAAACATTGGTAAAAGTTTTCAACATAATAAAAAAATCAATAAATTTTTGAGAAGATAATTTGTGAAAAATAAAAAATCATGGGTTAAATGTACCATAACTTCTTGTGAAATTTAAAATATATAATAATTTAAAGCATTCCAATTAATAACAAACCAATATAAAAAAAAACACTCCATATTCCTTTTTTATCAAAATAAATAATTATCTTTGTAAAGAAACACAATAAAACTATTTACAGATTAAATATAACTATTTTTCTCTCTCCATCTCACAAATACAATAAATAGCTCACATAAAGTATTCAATACACTTAAAAAATAATAATAATTTTTAAATTACCTACAATTTTTTTTTCTCCTCTTATCCTACATGGCTCCCTATGATCTCTGTAAGGCATTCTTTTACTTTAATGATATAGATTAAGGAAAAGTTTTAAGAAAATTTTTCAATTGACTCCATTAAAATAAATTCATTGAGGGTTAATTGAAACATTCTAATAAAAATTATATAACTCAAGTATTAATATTAAATTTATCTAACATATATGACCCATACGCTAGCCTCTAATTTAAACATCTGGACTTTTTTCGTGTCTTTTCGTACAATAGGAGTAGCATGAGATGGTGAGTTGGTATAGAAATGTGTTTGTCCAAAGACAATTTTAACTTTGGCATGGATGACTAAAGTTTTATAGAAGAAGATAATGAGGATATGACCAGACAAAGTTGGTAGATAAGGCATTAGATACTGTATGGATTGATTAAAAAGAATTAAAGGAACCTAAACCCTAAACTGGATTCGTATACTCTTAGAACTCGTACATGACCTAACCAGACATTAGTCAATGGAGAATTAGGCCTAGTGATGAGTTGTTTGGAGTATATTGAAGTCTAGGAAAGGGGTTGGATTGAACTGGAGGTGAAACGAACCAATCGGAGGCAAATGAGACCTCTGGCATCAGAATTGGCATGAACTGACGCTAGACGTGGGTGTTAGGTGGGGAAAGGTTCGAGAAATGGAAAGAAATGAGAGAAAAAAAAATCTCGGGCCCAACAGGCATTGGAAGTGGCCATAACCGGTGCCGAAGGTGACATTTTATAGGCCAAGATTGGACCCGAGCCTCTTATTCTTCTCTTCTTCATTCCTCCTCTCTTTTTCTCCCCCTTTTCCACCTAAACTACCACCTCAACCATCCTTAAAACACTTCTTTAAACTTGTCAAATCAACTCCTAAACCTCTTTAAGCTTAGGATTGAAGAGGATACAAGAAACTCTTAAATTAAAGCTTTGAGGAACCGTTGGAGCTACTGAAAAGGTGCGGCTGGATGTTCCAATCCAAATAGTGGATTTTAATCAATTTTTGGTATGTTATTCTAGACTCCTAATCTTTAGCATATCTCTAACCTTGCATTGATCCATGCACTAGATCAAAAGTTAGGTTAGCTCTAAAAGTTGGTTTAGTTTTTAGGTGTTAAATGGAGTTAGGTTAGAAATTTATGGATTTTGGATAGATGATTTAGATTTTGAGCTTGATAGTCTTCTTTTGGGTGTTGCGAGGTTATTGCATGTGAATTTACAACTTGATCCATGACTCGGGTGAAGAAAATCGAGAGAGAGAAGAAGAAGAACAAACTCTCGGGTAAAACCTAAAGAGCAACCAGCATCGGATGTAGGCTGTATAGGCATTGAAAGATGAGTAGGCCTAAATGGCTTTATGATTGAAAGGGTTCGGCATCGGATCACTCGTCCACTGGTGCCAAATGTTGCTCATCAAGGGCAAAATAGTTATTTTGCACCCAAAACCCTAGTTGAATTTGAATTAACTCGAGACACTTTTGAACACCCTAAATCACTTCCAAGACCTATCTTTGAGCATGCTAGAGCCTCATAGATGCGTCATCGAGAATTAGGTTCCTAACATGTTTCCTCGTGTATTAAGGTTTTCGGACAGTCAAGTGTGGCAACTCTTCGGAGATCAATCATCGCAAATTCCTTGGGAGAATACAAACCTCTCAGTATTATGAGTGGTCTAAATTTCAGTGTTAAACTATTTTAATTGTTTCGTTATTAAACATTTCATAAATATTTTGGGATTATAGCAATCCATTACACACACTCTATTTTAAGTTACGCTGAATTAGTAGGTGGGGATAATTTATCAAAATTATTATAAACATTTTATTTATATTTTATTTATATATGTGATGGATGGCCATAGCCGACTAACGAAGGGCATGGAGAGATAGAGTTGAGATTCTCAGTGCTCTAAGGTTTAGCTACATCAAGTGGACTGAAACCAAGAGAAGGGCTTGCCGTCGACTTCTGTGGACTGCCTGAGTAGAGGGGCACGGGAGATATTGAGATATTGGATAGGACTTTAGACAAGAGGCGTGGAGAGAATTCGTCAACGTCTATGTAGTTATGTTCACCCACAGCGAAAGGCACCGTCAAGGGAACATGCTTAGTAAGAGGTATATATATGTATATGCATGTATGGGCGCAGATATACATATATATACCATATTTTATTATAAGAATGAAATAGCCCTCGACAATTCAAAGCCAACGACTCAGCCAAGTCGAGCCTCTAAGTGTGTTTTACGGCTAGTCCATTTCAGATGATATTATTGTTGTTGTTATTGTTGTTATTAATTAAAATCATTTTGAGAAAATATTTTGAAAATAAAATAAATTATTTTATAAGTTGTTTTGGATTTATACCCTATTTCCAAAACCCTTTTGGAAATTCATTAAACCTTTGTCACTCACCTATAGCCAACTTGTTTAGATGCAGTTTCCGTGTGTGGTGTTCGATAGGATTCATTGGTGACCCATAGATGTTCTTATGTTTTCGTTGCATAAGTATTCCTTAGAGTTAATGCACTGGTACACAAATTTAATTAAATTATTTTATTAAATGATTTTCTTTCGTGGTTATTTTTTTAATTAAATATTAGTTTTAATTGTTTTGCAGTATATATACCTTTCTATGCCTTGCATTCCTTCAAGGTGCGTGTGGGCGTAGGTGTGCATGTACTTGCAGCTATTACCACGGTTGCCACGTGGCCAGAGCGATAGGTCTTGGGAGTGACACTAATTTTTTTAATATTTTCAATTATATTTAATAGTAAAAAATTTTATTGTGTTGAAACTAGGCCTATTCAATAGAGGTGGCAATCAATCGAGTTCAGCTGGTTTTGGGTCTTGTTATTTGAATTTAGTCTACTTTGGGTTTGGGCTTATTTTGGGTTCAGGTCATCAAGTCATCTTTGGTCTAGGTTCGTTCAAGTTCAGACTCATGCCAGTTTCGGCTCAGGATTAATGGCTTTTTAGTTCCAAATTTTAGTTTTTTACACTAAGTTCATGTATTTTTGGGTTCGATCTCAGGTTCGAGTTAAATACTTTAATTATTATCTACTATAACGTAGCTTGCTTTTCTAAATTTTTAATTACTTTTTTCATTTTTGTTATTATTAATAACGCGTAATATCACGTGTAATGTTATGTGACAGAGTGATTAATATGACAGTATATCAATTTCTTTTCTTTTTTTTTTGTTAACAGAGTATTTCAATTTCACTCTATTGAAAATTCCAGATTTTAAGCAACAAAATATCCCAAGCGTGAAATGATGTGCTATTTCAAATTCCACATGGTATGTCTAAACCATCAAGTAGAATATTAGCAAAATTTGAAATGCCAGGTGTGGCCGTTATTCCACATTTTCTCAAACATAACCATTTTCCATCTAAAGTCGGTCTAATCCATGAAAAATGAAAATCAAACTAATAACGCCCAAAACAGGAGCTATTAATCCGGAAGACTTTTTTTTTGGCAAAAATTTGAGGATCAAATTTGCTTTTATGCCTTGTTTTTCTATATGAAAACCACCACAGATTAATTTAGCTGCGGAGCAAACGTTACTCTTGTAATTAACATGGTTCTTTCTATGTGCGTGTTTTACGACACATCAAAATATGAATAAAGTTGAAATATGTTCGTAGAGTGTTGGGCTATATATACAATTTTGTTTTGTTTAGGCGTGTTGCCCTTTTGCTAACGTCAATGGAAAATTTACGGCCTAATAATGAGCAATATTCTTATTGCCACGCTTGGGGTTTGAACTTAACAGTTGCCAAACTAGATCGAATTGAAGATTTCAACATCCAATATGTTTGCAACTCTCGCCAGCTGCCGTGGTCCACAATTTTATGCCCTGACCTTTGAACCACTCTTAGTTGGAGTTGCTAATTAAAATACTCATTTCTGTTTCTGATCTCTTTGAATATATATCTTAAAGGAATATAATAATATGTTTGCAAAATATATGTATTATTATTGATGGACATGAATACCAAAATAGAGTGAGATAGGAGAAGGTGCTTTCACTAATAAGAATAAAGCTTTATTAACGAGCTAGAGGGAATATATAGCAAAGTCCCCGATCTGTGCCATATTCCATATGGCCAAAAGCTTAGCATATGGCACATTTTGTCTTATCCATACCATTTGAATCTCAATTCAGAAACACAAAAGTGTTGTGTTTGGAAGAATCCAATGCTTCCCACTGTAATGGCTTCTGGTTGAAGGTAACATAGGCCAAGTAAACATGAAAGAATTTTCGATCTCTTGGGGCTAAGGAGATCTAGATACCCAAAGCTTATTTTAAGTGTATTTGTATTGATGCATGGCTCCACTACTACTATTTGATGCTAGTATTTTGACATGTTGAGCAGTTATGTGCAAATATGGAAGTTGGAGGGATGCGCCGCATTTCTCTGATATGACGTATATCAAATATGAAATGATCTCAATTACTCTCATCTTTTAAAAAAAAATAAAATAAAAGTTTAGGATCATGCGAGATTATTCAATATGCAAGTTCAAGATAGCCGCCAAATTCTTTGAAGATTTATGGATCCATTTATCTATGAATTTTTTAGACTTACGAATGGCCTACCACTTAAGTAGATATGTAGAAACTCAAATCCGGATGTCTTCTATTGCAAGTCCAAACCCTTACCACTTAAGTAATTAACCCTCGTTGGCATCTCAAATACTCTTATCAATGCAAAGATTTACGCTTTAGTAGCTACAGTACAACTTACTACTTTGATTCCATTCTCCTTCAAACGTCTAAACTAATTATAGATAATCAAAAGACTTTGTTATTTCTACATTTCCAACTCATCCTCGATATAGACCTATAAGGTTAAAAAAATTATTTTCTTTCTTTATGTTCACGATAAATAAGTCATTTTTATTTTTCTTCAATTATATATCCGTTATGAATATGCATTAGATGGATACATAAGGTGTGTAAATGTTATTTCCAATCATAAGACATAAACACGAATAGAGACGAGGTTTTGAAAAAAAGGGTAACTAAGGCCAACTAAAGTCTGTTGAAGGTCAAAAGAAGTTTCAAGTTATTTGTTTCGCAAATAGCAACAGATTAAATCTATTCCAGTAGGAAGGTGATATTGATATTAGCACATCATTGGGAGAGAAAGATGGCTCAAAATGCCAAAAGCCATTCATATATATCTACATGGAATTCGTTGGAATATTAAATCAGACATGTTTTGTTAGAAGTTGAACATGGTAAAGTTTTACCTTCTTCCTTGATATGTTTGGTACTTTTCAGTACCTACCTTAAACATTATATAATATATATACCTATATATATATACACTCGCGCGAGCATATATGTATGGATATATATGTAATATATTTGACGACAGTCGATAAGTAAAATAGAGCCCTGGTCGAGTATATAAATAAGATCAGTTTGTATAACTCTCTGTTATGAAGCTTCAATGAAAAGTTTATATGGGAATCAAATCCATTCAAAAATGGCTTCTCAGTTGTACAACACAATTCCAGTTGGCAAACATGGCATGCAATGTAATCAGACTGATCTTTTCCATGTAACAAGAGATTTTTCGTATCTTCCAAGATTTGTTTTTCAAAAGCTTCATGGTGACTATAGCCAGAATGAGCTACAATCATCATCTGCTATTAAGGATTTTGATACTGCTATACATAAGAGGTTACTAATAAAACAACAATTGAAATAGTGAACTTTTGGTTCATCCATGCTTGTTGTTTACTTTTCCTATTTAATAAGGAAAGAAATGATCACACAAATTCAGTTTTGTTGTCATTCGTCAACTTATTGGTTCGGTCACGTAACAATTACTGTGCTACCTCAAAATACGTGTAAAGTGGAACACACCTCGAATGAATGCAAAAATAATAATATAAAATAATAAATGATAATAATAATAATAAAATATTCTGAATATATAATTTACTAGAAAACTAAAGAAAAACCAGAATTCGATTACCAGTGGTGTGAAACCCAGCATTCTATCCAAGGGTATTTTGATAAATTTATTTTTTTATGTGTAAATTTACTGAGAGTTTTAAAAAATGACCAAATTGACTAGGATAGAATTTGATCAAAACGTTATTTATTTTGCATGCACTACAACGTTTTCTATCTATGGATGCAAAAATAAGTGCATCTATAGGTAAAATAAATGCATTCTTTAACTAAAGACTGCATTTATGCTAGTGTAGCCTTAGTCAATGTATTAAAAAGTTTAGACGCAAATTTAGGAAGCTTCAAACTACAAAAAGAATGTGTAGCCATAGCTTTATGTGTCATGCCCGACTTGGAGGTCAATTACTTGGCAACCGTCATACTACCTCGAAGTACATGTATACAGCCATGCACCACGATGCAATACAATGCATGAATTGGATATCATTACTGTAAAATAATTTAAAATCAATTTAATTAGAAAACATTTAAACTAAAAATAACATCATTTAATAACATAACTTAATTAAATAGTGTACCAACGGACTAACTTGAGGAATACCTACACAGTTGAAATCTTATAACTCCTAAGTCATTGACATCTCCTAATGCGCCTTCGGACCTCTAACCTGAAAAACATAAGAAACGTGTTGTGAGTACAATTATGTGCTCAGTGAGTAGCCTCGGTTCAATGCAAAGTCAAATATGGTTTAGGGAGTTGGGTATGTCCAAAACTAGTTGAATACCAATTGAAAACATTTTATAATTTAATTTGAAAATTTTCTTAGAAATCATTTCCCCTAAAAACCTTATAATTAAAATTAATAATAAAATAACTATAAACACTAACAAGCTGGCTATCTAACTTTTCGAAACGCAATTTTCGCTTAGATTGTGCGCTTCATGCAATCGAGGGCTATATATACATATATATATAATTTATCTCTTAAGCCTGTTCACTCCACAGTACTATTACTATTAGTGGACACAACTACAACTACCTTGATGAGCTCCCCCCCCATGCCTCTCCAACCAAGGTCCACTATGGATCCATGCTCCTCAACAAATAGCCCACAAAATCCCTCATCTCAGGTTAGCATGCTCCCTCTTCATTCCACATGCTCCTAAAGAGCACTTGCTTCTATAAAACACCGAGTATCATCCTCAAAGGGACCATCCCTTGCCAAGGACCATTCCTCTCATAATATGATATAATATATATAAATATAACATGCAAACATATATACATACATACACATTTCAATTAATTAATTTATTTAAAACATCCCACCCATGTGGCATGCAATTAAAGTGTGTGTACGAGTGTAAGGAGGAATACACAAACCCCAAAACATACAGTTAAAACATGTATAAAATGAAAAAAGTGTCCCTAAATAACTAAACACTGAAACAAAGACACTCACAGTATTGGGATGTTTGTATACTCCCCAGGGCTCCATGACAATCGATCTTTGGAGTGCCACGTACTTGATCGCCTAATTACACAAAATATATGTTAGAATTCTAATTCCAACTCAGCTAAATGATTTCAAGGCTCTAACACCCTTGAAACTAAGGTTTGAAATGATTTGAGGGTTAGACAAGTGTTCGAGCAAGTTTTGTATAAAAAATGGACACTTTGTGCAAAATTATGAAAATTCCCTTGGGTGACCTAGGTGAGTTCCACGTAGGACTAACCAACTCCTGCGTTGGACCTAGTCAAGGAGGCCATATTGGTCTTGAGACTTGACTCCTGCAGGGAGATGGAGCTAGAAACCCAAAAAGGAGTTTCACTGACTCTTTCCGGATCGAGCTACAAACTAAGATACAACATCTTAGCAACAACTACAACAAGATTACAAAAAAGTCCCTAAACCAATGGCTCAAATTTTACAAATTTCAAACCAAACTTCTCTTCACCTAAAAACTAACACCTAACTTTGGAAGCATATAACTTTTGATCTAGTGCATAGGTTGATGCAAGGTTAGAGGCGTTTTAAAACTTAAGGAGTCTACAACATACTAAAATCTCACCATGATCCATTAGTTGGATTGTGAGATCCGACCATGTCACGGTTCGACACAAAGGTTTAGTCTTGGGATAACTGTCATACCACCTCGAGATGTGTGCCACAAATGACAGGCTATCTAAGATGGCACAAGGCATAAAAGAAAGTGGTAATTAGAGCAATTATATAAAATATCAAATAAAAATATATTTGTATATATATATATATATTCCAAATGAAATATAAAGTAAAAATATGAAATATCATAAATATGCTTAACTAAGAATAGCAAGTTTTACGGTGTAAATGTACAACAGATAGTTAAATAATAATTTATACAATACAATTCTAAATGTTAGGGGAGTCACAAAGGATATAGGTGGAACCTACAAAATCATAGTCAACTAGTATAACTAGGATCATCGTCCACCGAATCGGTGATCGTCATGTGTCGGATGCCCTACAAAAGTGAAAGAAGGGTCGTGAGTATGATAGATGTAGCAGTGAGGTACTTGGTCATAATGACCAATCACCTCAGGCTACAGATATGAATGAATCCAAATAACATTTAATAAAACCATATATTAAATAAAATGAATGAAATCCTAAAGCCAAATCAAAACAAAAATCTTATAATTGGGTTGGCATTAGCAAATCTTCCAAAGGCACACCCATGCACTTACGTGGCCAACTGGACCGTCAAGGCTCTAACTTGTATCTCATAGAAACAATAAGTAATCATCAAGCTCGTTCCCTTGACATTGCCATCGCTATGGGTGGACACAACTACATATAGCCCTAGAGAGTTATCGTATGTGTCTCTCGATCCCGGGGTCTCCCCCTCTCACCGTCACACTCCAATCTGAAGGTCGAGAATATGACAACTGCCACACCCCTACTCGAAGATCAGGAATGTGACAAGCGCCGCATGCCATGAATTGCGAACGGTGTGCTTCACTCGCAACTCGATACAAGGCTTATAGTATCTCGAAGCTATTCTGTAAAACAATTGTAGTTTTTCGTATGTAAATAGAAAATGCACTTTAAAATGTACTTACAACTCAAATTTTAAATACCAATAGTCATTTTATGAAGTTTACACACACTTGTATGTTTATATATGTATTAAGAATAGCGAAAATTAAAAGTTATTTATAAGCTATTTTTACAAACAAAACATATGCGCAATTTTAAAATTGGAAAACATATCTTGATAAAGATTTAGAAATAACTCAACATTGTACCGGTGGATCCAACAGTATCGATATGTAAATCATGATGACTTACATGAAAGGGTCCGGTGTCAAGTAACAGTCTCTACTGAACTGCCCTCTAGTCAATGACTACTCGCCTGAAAAATATACAATGAAGGAGGGGATGAGTATATGGAGGTATACTCAATGAGTGAGACTAGACCAACAATAAAATTTTAATTAAGGAAAATATAAATAAACGTATTGTAGAATTTAAATTAGAAATCGTAACAATCCGTAAAATGTTTAGATAGTCACTTTATCTGAAAACATGAATTTGTTTTTCGCAAAGTAAGGAAAATTTAGGATAAACATTCAGAAATTTCTATAATGTGATAGTAACTAAAACAAGCAATCAAGCTATAAGAAAATATATCTCAAGCTTGCCAAAACTGCACTCAAACTCACTTTTGGCCAAGATGGAATCTTAGTCCATTGAGGGATTATAAGTTTCATTTAGGTTCACCAAAATGCCCAACCTCTACGTTGGCACGGGCCTTCACCATGGGTGGTGCATAGCTATGTCTGTTGTACTCCCACAGGGATTAAATAATCATAACAATAGTGTGCACAATCAACCCCTGTATCACTTCGTCCCATGTAGGAGTCATCCGCTTACTCACACCGCCTCCACAAGGTCGGACCGTGAGAAGTGCCACTGCAGCAACTAACATTTCATCAATCATAATCATGACATAAAATAGCGTAATCAGGTCATATCATTTGGCCATCGGGCCCATTAGCTAAATCAATCATAAACATATAAATTTCAATCAATTTCATAGGTAAAAGCAATTGTCACAAATTAATTTAAATTCAAGGAATTAAGCCTTTATATTTGAAAACAAATTTAAATAGCAATTGTCACAAATTAATTTAAATTCACGAAATTAAGCCTTTATATTTGAAAAAAAATTTAAATAGTAAAATAACTTTAATTCATTTAAATTTGAATTTAGGTCTAATAAGTCCCACTCACCGATTTTGGGAGGGTAAGCACTCCCACTAGTCCACTTACTCCTTATTCTTGGAGGAAGGCTCATCACTTTACGAATTTCATCATTTCATCATGAACTCAAAACGTTTTTACTGAAATTTCGTCACAACCAATCTTCAATCTCTTGAAATTAAAAGAAGGCTATTGTTGGGCTTGTCGTAAGCTTTGATTTGAGTATAATATTGTGGGAATTTCGTAATTTAAGCATGGTAGAATTAAAATGGAAAATTATGGGTTGGAGAGAGCCTAAAGATGGTTTGGGAATTGATGGAAGAAATAGAATGAGAATTTACATAATTTTAGCCAATTTAAACCTATTTTGCATGGCCATTTTTGTCCAAAAAGAAGTGGTGGACACTTGTCTCCATCATAAACTTCCTTACAAAAATATCATGCCACATGTCACCTTGTCTTTCAATGTCCACAATTATCATCCTTTAAATTACTATTTGGCCCAGTACAAATTCAAAATTCCATCCATGCCCCCAAGTCACCTAGAGAATTCCACACTATTCTACATGACTTCACATATGTCCACACATTTCTACATTATCCTAGAATAGTCTAGAGTATAATCACTTTTTCAGTGTCTTTAACAGTCTCTTTAGACAATTTTGAACCGATCTATTGGCATATTATCACTTCTCCCTACCATTACCAAAAATAAACCTCTTTCCTTCAATTTCTTAGTTTGTATCTCTTTCTAATTTCACCAAACTACCATTTATGAAATAAAAAGTTATGGCCATTAGGCAAAATACCACGCTTCTCTTAGAAGTGCAATAGGCCTCCTCAATGTGTGGCTAATATCGTGCCACACGTCATAATCATGTGAGGCCAAGTGTCACTACCATATGGCGCCAAGTATCACATGATGCCAAGTGGCAAAACCCTAGTCACATGCTCCTAGTTTTTGGATATTTCTCACCTTTATGGATAATCCTTATCCATTTTCTCTAGATAAGGCTTATCCATTTCTATCTAGATAATGCTTATCCATAATGTGCTAGAGAGTTCTACACCATCCCACATGTCTCCAGAAGGTTCTAAGGTTTTCTAAAACCAATTCTAAGCCAAGCTGTCCGCACTCGTGATGGTGTATCCATGCGCATATGCCCACACACCCTTGGTTAAAACTTATTCTTAATATGGAGAAGTCTACCTCTTCAAAATGAGGAGAGTTTTACTATGCAAAAGTTTTTCTCATTTCTCCTAGGAACACATTTGCGTACATATCAAGCATAAAAAATTTTCATCACATGAGTCTATTGCTCCAATTCAAGCTAACTAGAGGCTGGGCATTACAACAACTGCCGCGAATTGTAAATGGCGCGCGCCACAAATTGTAAATGGTGCGCTTCGACCACAACTCAAAGCTGCAAGTCTTATAATGTCTAGAGCATGTTTTGTAAAATAGTTATAACTTATCGCATACAACTTGAAATACAATTCGTAATTTAGTTAATGACAGTCACTCTAAAAGTTCACACGCACATGTATATTTATATATGTATATTAAAAGTAGGGGAAAGTTGGAAAACATTTATTACTTAGTTTTACAGTTAAAGGACCTAAATAACTCTAACATATTCCAAAATAGTTAACTAAGTTGAAAAATTTTAGATGGACAGAGTTTAAAAGTGACCCAAAACTATGCTAGTGGATCCAACAATATTAATGCAAAAGTGATACCGATTTACAAAAGAGGATCCAGAGTCGAGTCTTAAATTCTAGCGATCTATTCTTTATGTGCAGTCTACTAGCCTGAAAATGATTGGAAGAAGAAAGAGTGAGTATATGAAATTATACTCAGTGAGTGAAACTAGACAAATTTTAAGTAAACGAGGTAAAAACATATACGCTTTAGAAGTTATAAACAAGAAATATTTAATAGCTCAAAAATATTTAATTAATGTCTCATTCGTACATGAATATTTATTTATTCTAGGCAAAAGAAAAAATTTGGTTCCAAGGTCCAAAAAATCCATAACTCAATGTTAAATGAAACTAAGCAATGAATTCACAAAAATTAATTTTTTGGGCTTCCTAAAAATTGTACCTAAACCCACTCCCAGCCAAGGTACGGCTTGAGTCTATCGAGGGAATTTTAAATTTTACTTTGGTTCATCAAAACGCCCATCCTCAACATTGATGCGGGTCTTCACCATGGGTGGCAAGTGGCTATGTCCACTGTACTACCATAGGGACCAAATAATCACATCACAATGGATGCAAAAGTCGCTATACAATCCATCTCGTGTGTGAGTGAATCATGCTTACTCATGCCGCCTCCACAATGTCGGACCATGAGAAGTGCCACTGTAATCACTCTCAACTCATCCACCATAATCACAATAACACAAAAATATCATAATTCATATGTATCACTTGGCCAACTGGTCCAATTTAAGAATCATAAGCAATTTTTCTAAATTCGATCAATTTAATTACTCACGTGTACCTATAGTAGAAATCAAGATTTCCAAAAAAAAAATATCACATTTATCAAAATATTTTTAATTCACTAAATCTTGAATTTACATCAAAGAGAGTTTTACTTGCTAGTTTGGGAAGCGTGTACACTCCCACTATTCCACACACTTCTTGTCTTTGGGAGAAAGCTCATCACCTAAGTATTTATATTTAAACAACGCATTAGTATGTGATGATGGAAATGAGCATTGGATGGAGGTGCAAGAATGCATGTCTTGCCAACTACTAACTTGAGTCCAAAAATGTGAATTCAGGTTTTAGAGTTTAAGTGAATAATGTTAGGATGTAAACAAGTTTGTTTCATCTAACGAAACTTGCTTATAGTCTTAATTTGGTGTAATTGCACATAATGAAAAATTCGAACGATTTTGCCCTTGAAAGATGAAAAATTCGGTTAAATAAGTTTCGAGTTGGAAAATTTGGTCATTCTATTTCTAAAAGTTTAAATGTATTACAAGGGTGTAATAAACTACAAAGGAACTAAATTGCATGCTCACTTTGGCTATTTGAAGTAAAAATGTTTGAATTTCAAGGGGGTGGTCACATTTTCCCATGGGGCTCCCATTATTAAGCCAACTACCTACATCAATTCCTTACTCCATTTGTAACTTGTGTAAGCCTTGGAAAGCATCCAATTAAAGCTCCACACTGTACTTGCTCAAGTTGACCACTTTATGACATAATATGGATTTACTCTATAGTCACCTTGCCAAGTAAACCATCATCCCATTTCATGGTTCACTTCACTTTCTTATTTCATATTAGTACCATTTCCAACAAAAAACCATGATCTTATTTCATGGAAAACTTCTTTTCTCCAAAATAGTACTTATTGACATTGTCACCTTTCTTTACAACCACTAATATTAAACTTCTTCCATCAATTTCTTAGTTCACATTTCTTTCTAATGTCACCAAACTACCATTTATGAAATAAAATGCCATAGTTATTAGGCAAAATACCATACTTCTCCTAAGAGGGTATTTTGTTACATAGCAAGGCAAGTGCATTATCTAAGGATTTTTACACCAAACTAAGTATTTCTAATTCTAAATAGGCATCCAAGAACACAAATTTTTAAGTTGTATCCTAGCCTACTTAAACAAGAACATAATAGGTTTTGGAGCCTTAAACTAAGTTCACATGCATCAACCAAGTTAATATGCAAAAATTTTCATGAAAAAAAAAACTTAAAAGACTTTCAAGGATGAGTGTACATACCAAGATGGAAAAGGAGAGATTATATTTCTTGAAACCTTTGTAGAAGATGAAACTTAAGTCAAATTGAAGTGGTTTGGAAATTACACTTAATGAATTCTTTGATTACGTAATCATTTTTGCAACTTTCATGATGGTTTAATTGGTAAAATTTTGATGGAAGATTATGGAGAAGGGAGGTGGAGTTGTAGATTGGAGGAAACAAGAGAAATCTAGAAGTTAGTGGAAGAAAAGTGGGAGGAGAAGTATAGGGGGAGGTGTTTGGCCAAGAGACGAAAAATGGGGAAAAAGAAGAAAAAAAATCTTGTTGAAAATTTTGACTTTTCTAGAGATCTCAAAATTTTGGATGACAAAAATACCCCTCATGAAATTTATTAATTACCATTATATCCTATGAAAGAAATTTTTAAACTAGGAATTTCATGAAAAGAATTTGGAAACGAATTCATCTTGCTAAGCTTCATAAAAGGAAGGTTTACAAGGCAAAAATAACTAGTCAATTAAACAATCTAGAGAAGTGCATTCTATGGTGTTGGAATACACTCTGAAGTTCCTCAAGGGTAAAATGATAATTTTTGCATTGAATTTTACGCAGGAACTATGCAATTTTCAAATTTCAACAGTGTATAATGATCTAACACATTAAATACTGAATTAAAATTATTATCATTGAAAACAAAATTCAATTCCCAAATTTGCAGTTATTTACAAAAGTACCATTGAGCATTGTGACATTTTTGTTCGATAATATTTTCATAACTTACAATGTTTAGAAAAATGCCATAACAGCTTCAAAAAGTCCTAGACACACTAAAGAAGAAAAATACGTAGCTTGGAAGGACACATTCACACTCGGTGGGACATACGAAATTTTTTGAGAAATAGTACAAAAGGTTGACTTTTACCTTTTTGGTCAAAACTTGTTCTAAGGCTAGTTCTTCAAAAATGAGGAAAATTTTACTAGGTAAAAATGTTCTTATTTTTACTAAGAACACATTTGCATGCACATTAATATAGAAATTTTCATTACATTAGTCTGTGGCTCCAATTCAAACTAACTACAGGCTAGGCATTACACTCACCATACCCCTCAGAAGGCGATCCACGGCTATTTAGTAGAATGCATACTCCGCTCGGTCCACTCGCTCTCATTGGAGCACCGAGTCCCACTCAATCTCTCATCTCACATAGTAACATCCTCAATAATATAAATATATAAAATTCAAGCTCATGATCTCTTTTAAGTCCCACTCCTTACATTCATTTTATAAATCTCGTGTGTAAGGGTGGACTATCCATATCCCAAAATATCATAAAACATTTAATAAAACAATTTAGTAAAACAATTAAAAAATGGTTGACCTTCAGTGGTCAACCACTATAATAGCCACTCATTAGTTAGGGAGGTTCATATACACCCAAAACAATCCCTTGAATGCCAAAGCTCGGACTCTGTCTCTTGTCCTTGTTCAATTTCGTACCTAAATAACCAAATTGGAATCTAATTTGATCAATCTAGATATTCGAATATAAATTCCACATTAAGGAATACTCTAATTAGGGTTTCTAGGGTTTCGAAACCAAATTGGGTAAGTTCGGAAGTCAATTTAGGGCAATTGGGGTCCAAGAAAGTAAAATGATTAATTTGCCCCTACTACAAGGCAACTTCGGTGCAGGATTGGAGTGTATTCCATGCGCGAGTGGTCAATTGGGGAGAATTTTCCCAAAAGGCCAAGTCCAGCGCCAGACTTCATTATTTTCGGTGCTGGACTCACCTCTGATGGAGTTCGTTGCTTCATGCTCTTTTCATTTTTTATCCATTTGAGTTCAATTCAACTCCAATCAACACAAAATTCAATACATAGATATTTCAACACCTAAACTATGAGATTATAGCTTTAAAAACTAAATTCAATGCTGAAAATTTAAGATTTTTGGATTAGAAAACTAGGGTTTTGAAAATGAGTTTGAACAAAGGAAATTTGATTTTCAATTCACAATTTCTCCTAGCACAATCAACGAAATAAAGCAAGCAACTAGTCAAAATGAAGCTTGATGAGTATAGATTAACATATCAAGAAATCAACTAAATCCAATGGTTGGATTGGAAGATTGAGCTTGAAGAACACAATGACTCCAAGTTACCTCCTTTAAAGGTTTTTTAGATTTTTTTGCAGTTTTGGAGTTGTTGGACTTGAAGGAAGTTGGAAGAGTTCTTTATGTTGGTTAAGGTGTTTAAAAGTGGTTATAGGCGGGAAAAGTGGTAGAAGAAGGAGGAGAAATGGAAAATAAGAGAAAGGAAAAGGTGTGGAAGAATAGGGGGTCAAGTAGCGAACACCTCCTTTAAAACTAACGAGTCCGGTGTCGAACTTAGTCGGGTCTCATGCCAGACTCGACTCTCACTCCTCCAATGTCGACCAATTTTCATTCTCCAACCTTAGTTTTTTATCCCAATGCACCTAATTAGTTCCGTACACTAATTAGTGACTTTAAGAGTGAAATTTGAGCTAAACGATGTTCAAAGCATCATTCATGGGTTTCAATTCACCATACAATTTAAATAGATAAGGAACTTGACATGTACAGACTAGGTCCAGGCATGTCAACTCTCCCCTTTTTTAGAAATTTTGTCTCCGAAATTTTTGCAAACTAGTTTTCAAACAAATGGAGGAAGTCATGTTTCATGTTATGCTCAGGCTCTCAAGTTTGTTTCTCGATTTGTGAGCTTTTCTACAACATTCATACCAAAGGAATAGATTTATTCCTTAAGGATCGAGCTTGTCAATCGAAAATAGCTACAGGTCGGACTTTAAAGTCTAAGTTCTTTTTCAGTTTCACTGATGGGGCTCAAAGTACATGAGACAAGTCAGGCACTTACTTTGTAAGCATAGACACATGAAACACATCATGGATCTGATTCATGTCAAGTGGTAAGTTCAAGCGATAGGCCATCGGTCCAATCCATTTAGTGATAAGGAATCGACCTATATACCTTGGGTTTAGATTTCTTGCCTTTTGGAACCTAATAATACCCTTCCAAAGAGAGATCTTGAGGAAAACTTGGTGTCCCACTCGAAACTCCAAAGGTGTCCTATTGTGTTGTGCATATTTATGGTCTTGATCCTGAGTAGCTTTGAGTCGTTCTTGTATGATCTTCACCTTTTTGGTGGTGAAGTCCACTGCAACTGTCTAAGATCCGTCTTTCTCTGACTTCATCCTAATACAATGGTGTCCTACACTTCCTCCCATAAAAAGCTTCATATGTAGCCATACCAATACTAGATTGGTAGTTATTGTTGTAGATGAACTCTGCTAAAGGTAGGTAGGTGTCCCATCCACCAGTGAACTCAAATGCACATGCTCACAACATGTCTTCTAATATCTGTATAGTGCACTCTGACTGAACGTCCATCTGTAAGTGGAAGGCAGTGCTGAAATGAAGTCGAGTACCCATAGGTTGTTGAAAATTTCCCCAAAATTAGGAAGTGAATCTCGGGTCACGATATGATATGATGGATGCTGGGGCACTTTTAAGCTTGACAACTTTATCCATGTAAAGCTATGTAAGCTGGTTTGCATTCCATCCCATGCTTACTGGTAAGAAGTGTGCTTACTTTGTCAATCTATTTACAATCACCCATATAGCATCATATACCTACCTAGTGCGAGGAAAACCGGTCATGAAGTCTATAGTGATATGCTCCCATTTCCATTTTGGAATTGGTAAAGGCTAGAATGTTCCAAAAGGCTTTTGACGCTCTGCCTTTACTTGCTAACACATCAAGCATTGAGCAACATGTTTGGCAACTTCTCTCTTTATTTCGGGCCACCAATAATGTATTTTGATGGTTTGATACATCTTGGTACAACTTGGATGCATGGCAAATGGGGAAGAGTGGGCTTCTTGAAGGATGCTGCTATTATTGTTCGTATCATTTGGCACACTTCTTCCTCTAAAAAGTAGAATCACTTCAGATAGAAAATTTGGTTTGTTCACCCAACTGTAGCTTCTGAAACTCATGTAGCAATCTTTGATCAGTACACTGTAGTTCACAAATTAGGTCATCTAACAACGGTCTAGCCATAATTTATGTGATCAACGAACGATCATGAAAGTCGTAAGCCAACATAGCTCCAGTCGATCTAAGTTCCACCAATCCTGGTAAGTAGACATTTCTAACGGCGACTAAGGGAGTAGCTACATTCCAGCTTAAGGCATTGGCAACAATATTAGTTTTCCTTGGGTGGTAGTCGATCACTAGATTATAATCCTTGATGAGGTCTAAGCATCATCTTTGCTGCATGTTCAAGTCACATTGGTCCATGAAGTGCTTGAGACTTTTATGGTGGTGTAGATACAGCATGTCTCACCATACATGACATACCTGGATTCCCTTCATACTTTCTCCATATGATCATAATAGTAAAAGATGGTGATTAGTACAGGGAAGGTGTTGTTCAACGATGAATAAATCTTGGTGTGGATAACAAAGATGAGATGTCAAGGGTAAGATAAGATGGAGTTGGAAGATGAGGTATTAGGTTGTGCATGGATTGATCTAGAATAGATTCAGGAAACCTAAACCCTAATTCGGTCCATACGAGCAATAGGACTTGTATGTGACCTAACTGAACTTCAATTAGAGTAATAATTAAGCTTAGGATGGAGTTACAGAAGAGTATCAAAAGTCTGTGAAAGAGATTGGATCAAATTAGAAAAGAAACAAACTAATATGAGGTTAAAGAGGCCTTCGACGTCGAAATTTAAGTGAAACGGTCCCGGATCTAGGTGATAGGGGAACAAGGCTAGAGAATTGGCTCGAGAGGAGAGAAAAAAAATATCTCGGGCAATTTCAACATTGGATCATGTCACAAACGATGTCGAAATTGGCCTGTTAAAAGTTAGGGTCGAGCTGAGACACCATTTTCTCTTTTCCTCCTCTTATTTCTCCCTCATCTCTTTTGCTCCACCTCCTTCACCAAAAATAGCCCCTTAATCATCCTTAAAGCATCCCTCTAAACATCCCATATCAAATCCATAGCTCTATAAGCCCAGAATCAAACAGAAAGAAGAAAAATACAGAAAGAAGATAAGAGGAGCCTTTGGTACTGATAGAAAGATATCGTCGGATCTCTTAATCCCAATAATGGATTCTATTGATTTTTTTATATGTTGTTCTTGACTCCTTAAGCTTGAAATTCCTCTAACCTTGCATTAATCCATGCACAAGATCAAAAGTTATGCTAGTTCAAAATTAGGTTTAGTTTTTAGGTATATAAATGGAGATAGGTTAGGAATTTAGGTAGTTTGAGCCAATGAATTGGAAAATAAGCTATGTAGGATGGTTGTGGATATATTGAAGTGCTTGTGTGTGAAATTGTAGCTCAATCCATGACTCGGTTGAAGAGTAGCCCGAGAGAGAAGTAATAAAGGAAACTGTTGGGTAAAAATCAGAGACATAAATGATGCCGAAACTAGCTAGAATTGGCTCCAGATGTGAGTTTGTGGTGTCGAGTAGAATTGAAGCTGGACCATTCATCATCCATGGGCCGATTATGGTCCAAGGGTAAAATGGTCATTGGTATCTTAAAACCCTAATTGACCTCGAAACGAACTGAAACACTTTCTGAGAGCCCAAACCACTTTCAGACCTAATTTAGGGCATAGTAGAGCCTCGTAGGTTTATTTGTAGATTTAATTATGAATGCTGACATGTACTTCCAAGCATTAGGGTTTTTGGGAGATCAAGTGCGGCAATGCTCCGAAGATCGATCTTCTGGGATTTTTAAGAGTAAGCAGACCTCTCAGTACTATGAGTGGCTTTGTTTCAATATTTAGACATTTAGTGCTAAACACTTTTATTGTTTTATAAAATGTTTTAATTATATGTTTTGATATTCAAGTATTCCTTCACACTTACATACATTATTGCACGCCATTTGGGTAGGGTATTCTAAGGTAAATATAATTTATAAAAATGTATGTATGTTTATATTTAAATATTGATATGTGAGGTATGAGGTGAGTGCCCGACAAGGCATGATCATGCAAGATGAGAAAAGGAGTCCCAGAGAGGACTATATGAAACTTGGTGCTCAGATGTGAGTGGCTCTTTGATAGAGCGATTGGACGGAGTGAAGCATGCATCCAACCAAATAGTTGTGGATCGCCTTCTGAGGGGCACAGTAAGTAGGGAGACCCTAGGACAGAGAGGCATGTAGGGAAACTTGCTAGGGCTATGATGTAGTTGTACTCCATCCACAACAAATGGCACTGTCGAGAGAACAAGCTTGAAAGAAAAAGATGTATATATAAGGACAAGAATTTGGTGCTTCATCACCCAATTTTTAGACTTTCTCAAGAAAGCTTCAATCCCAAAAAGTCAGGGTCCTCATCAATCACAATCTTGACAATGGGGCTACTGTCCATAATGTTTTTGTCCACCACAGTTGCTTTTTCACACATCATAGTTAAGTGCTCATGCTTAGGGGAGGTTGATGGTTGGTAGAAAGAACTTAAGTAAGCATCCTCCTCCATGATTGGTGTAGATGGTGGTGGTATGTCATCAACAAGGGCTTTATATTCTTCAAAAGTGGCTGCCTCCTTATCACTATAATATCCTCCTTTCAACAGTAAAGAATTGGTGAACATTCCCCATCATTAGGCTCCATGAACTCTAATTCAATCACCAATTGTGTACTATTTTCCCTTGAATTCAATGCCAAACTAGATGTACAATGAAGAGCATAAATTTTAGTATCAAAACATGAATTCAAAGGTTAGAATTTACCTTTTCCTGGTGATAGGAATGATCTTTAACCATTGGCTCTTGATGGACTTCTTCAGGAAGTGTAGGTTCATTATAGTCTTCCTTATCCAACTTCTAATATGTATACTATTTCCATCCTTTCTTCATTTTGACCACTAACTCATTAAGAGAGCTTGCTAAATCATTGAGCTGGCTTTTCATCTCATCTAATTGCATGTAAAGTTGCTGAAATTGCTTTTGAGTAGCCTATTGAAATCTTAACTCATCAGCAGCAATCTTGTTGGCTATATCCTCAAGGAAAATTAGAAAAGATGGTGTGATTTAAGAGTCTTCAAAATATACACTTGAAGTTGGGTCTTGAGAAGGTTGAGTGCACCAATTCTTATTTACTTTTTCCTTGAATTATTGGGAAGAGTCAACACAAGCTTGGACTAATCTCTCTAAGGAAGCAAAAGAATTGTGTGGATAAAGTGGACTTGGATCCATCCATTGATATTGTTTTTGAAGTGGTGTCCACCTTGCTGCCATTATTTGTTAGAGAAGATCTTCAAGCTACTGGAGTTGAAGAGTTACATCATGTATAAAGGCTTCAATTTGAGGTTGATGATAACTTTGAGGTATAGATTGAACTTGTTGAGCATAAGACATCCTTTGCTACTCTCATTGTCGTTTGATGGAACCCATGGATATGGATTATAAGACCAAGACATTGAAGCTTTTTTAGTGTAACCAAATCTAAATTTTGAAGGCTCCAGTTGCTACCTAAATCCCTGTACAATTAAAGAAAGTAAAGCATAAGAATCAAAAGGAACAAAAACTAAACAGCTAGGAAAATTCTAGTTAAGTAAAAATATAAAAAGAAAAGAAGAAAAAATCACAAGAAAATAGAATAAACACTCAAAACAAAAAAAAAGTAATGATAAATGCCGAAGCTCCTCGACAACGATGCCAAAATTTGATGAGCTTGTGACAGTGCTATCAAAAATAAACCTTACTACACTAACATGTAGCTAGAGAAGCAAGGGTTGATCCCATAGAGACCCACATTGATTTACCATTGCTTTCACAAACAAAACAAATAAAAAGAATAAAACAGGGGTTTATGAGATAACAAGCAAAAGGAAAATTGCAATTAAACTAAACAAACTATATAATTAAAAACCTCCAACCTAATTTTTAGGGATGCTCACAAACTAATTGATCATCAATTCACCAAAAGATGTGTTTAAATCACGATTGTATTAACCAATCAAGTGAGACCCCAGCATCCTCACTAATTATAATAATCCTAAGCCTTAGAGATGAGATTACTCAAGTTTCATATCAAATCTTTCAACCTAACACTAACCCTAAACCTCAACAGCCCGAATTTAAGTGCTCGGAAGCATTAAGAACAAGATTATATAGGTTAATCACTATCAGAGATTCACCCAATAAGAATCTTTTAAATAATCCCTTTGAATTCCCCTTAAAAAGATCATTCTACTCAAGTTCCACTTCCATCTCTACCAAACCCTAAAACAGCATGGATTTAATAGAGATTGTTAAGTCAATTGCATAAACAAGTGATTATTTTTCACTAATCAAAAGCATAAACAAGAGAGTAGTAAATAAACAAGCATATTTACCTTAAGCACAGAGAATTTAAAGAACAATTACAGAGTAAATTAGTTAAGAGTAAGAAACCTCACAATAGTTGAAGAGCATCCTCTAGAACATTAGATTGGAGAAAAGAAGGTTAAAGTCTCATAAAACAATAAATAATAGTTCTAAAAATTATCTTGGAGCCAAAAGCTTAGAGCTCAAAAGCTAAAATAAAGAGTATTTAAGTAGGTGTTAGGTTTAGGTTTAATCTCTTAAAGAATCTAGGAGAGCTCTTTCTTGTGCTTCAATCCTCTTCCCTCATTAATTGATCCTTGATGACCAAGTTTCAATTAATTCTAACTTCCTTTTGAATCTTCCTTGCTTTTGGGCTTTAATTGATGAGTCTAGATGATTAAGAATGATCAAAGGCCAAGCGAAGGGTGTCCAAGGGCCAAAAAGAGCTTGTTCTAGGTCAATCTCGATAGGATCCAGTGTCAGTTGGCCAAGAACCCGGTGGCCAACTGTGAACAGCCTTTGCTTGTGATTTCTAGATGAGACCCGGTGCCGTCTTGTCCAGGACTCGATGTCGACTGGCCTTTGCTAGGAAAGATAGTCATCAGTAAAATAGAGGTTAGGAAGGTCAAACGACCTCTGATTTTGATGTTCTTTAGTAGTCCAGATAGCCAAGATGTCCTCTACAACTTTGATGAAGAACACAAAGACAACAAGAGTCTCTCAGATTATGTAATTTAGCCGTATTTCAAATCTATCTAAACTATCAGGATCCTTCACTTTGAACTTTTTGCACTTGTCTTCCTATTTGGCTTGTTTTTGCTTCTTTTCACTTCAAATTCATCATTCTCACTCAATTGACACCTAAGGCATGAAAAAAGTGAATTAGCCAAGAATCGGATAGTTAGTTGCATATAATCATAAGAATTATCAATTAAAATATCACCAAAAATGCAACTAACAAGTGCAAGAGAGATTTGACTAATTGAAATTGATTGAAAAGAAAAGGTTCAAAGCACTTTGCCATGGTCATTATATCAGAAGAGAATGATACGCATGTATGATAAGAAGGTGCATCTGCGTGAGTTTACAGAAGGAGAACTGGTGTTGAAGAAAATTCTACCTAGTCAACATGATCCTCGAGGAAAGTGGACTCCGAATTAGAAAGGTTCTTATGTGGTAAAAAAAACATTTTCAGGAGGCGCCTTAATCTTGCAAGAAATTGATGGAGATGAATTGCTACATCTAATCAATGCCGATGCTATAAAGAAATACTATACTTGAAAAACAAAACAAAAAAACACAAAAAAGAAAAGAAATAAAAAAATGAATGAAAAAAAATGAAAGGAGTGGCTCAAGTTGAAATCCTAAAAAGGCAACTTGGGTTTGAAAAAAGAGAAAACAAAGGTGAGGTCTTAGGCGAAAACTTGAAAGGGCGTTCACAGCCAAATAGGCTGGTTCCTAAGCTAAAAACCTGAAAAAGTGGTTTAGGAAGTTTGAGAAAGCACAATAAAAGGGGTACCTAACTTGCACAAGAGATCTTGTTAAGCCATGGGGATCCGAGTAATCAGAAATCATCAGACCTCATCAAAAGTTACTTCAGCGAAGATGAGTTAGTCAAAGGCAAGGCGCAAGATGACCGGCACTTTGCTATCTATTCATTCATCACTTTAAGGTCATATGCCCTTATTCTTCTTGTTATAAAATTGTTTGTTAAATCCTTATAATGAACTTGTTATAAGTTTGTCTATAAATATATTTTGCTTTCGTTCCTTTAATATGATCCATGTGATTCCTTTAAATATGAATTGCATAATTTCTTTTTCATGAAAAGGTAAGCAAACAGGTAAGTGAATGCCATAACATTTGAAGCCAACTTTCAACGTAAAAGGGATGAAATATGAGGGTAAACATTAGCTGAGTAGCTTTTTTTGGTGCCCAAAGTGTGATAACACATGAATGAAATTATCTTAAAATGGGGTGTTCAAGCAAAAATGATTTGAAATAAGGGTCTGGGACATGTTTATGCTAGAAGAGATACGACAAGAGGATGTTCTCCAATTTCGAGTTCAAAGGAAGTAATTTGGACAAAATTGGAAGGCTATCTTGAAACCTTTGAGGCAAAGTAGCAAGGTATTATCATTTAAGCATAAGCATGCAAAATGCATCATTTTAGCATCATTCCTCATAAACATTCGTCATGCATCCTGTCATTGTTCAAAAATTGTAGCTATAAGTCCAATTCAAATTTACGAGATTAGTCTTGTATAAGAAGCTCCTCAGGTAACTCTTCAAAACTCCTTCAAGGTCTTTTCTTACTTAATGACACACCCAGACCTAATCCGACTTTTTCACACAACCAGAATAGTATAAGATGGCATATTAACTTGAGAATATGTCATTCCGGAAGTGTTAAGATGAAGATTAGAATAAGACGGAGTTGGAAGAAGAGACAAGTGACCATGAATGGAAGCATAATTGGACTTTTTTAAGTCCATAGCCAATGGATTGGATATCCATTGATGAATTGGTCGGTGGATTGGGCCAAGGATCAAGGTTATGAGAGGTGGAAAGAGGGAATTAAGTCTATCCCGAGATTGGAGTAGGCCCGGTGTCGAGCTTACTATAAATAGAGGGAGTTGAGTTCTCCCCCTCTTATTTCTCTTCTCTATCACTTTCTCTCCTCTCATTGGCTCTCTCAAAGCAATTTTAGACTTTTCGCCAATCTCGAAAATCTGATTGTAGGATCAAGGTGAGTTTCTAATATGTTATTCTACTCACCTTAATCTACATTCTATTAAGTTTTCATGCATTTTCATGCATTGGTCTAGGAGAGATCCAAGCTCAAAAAGTTATGTTTAGCTTTTTGGCTAGATTTTAGCTTAGATTTGAGATCTAGGAACTTTGAGTTGTGATTCTCATTTTTACTTCGGTAAACGCATCATGGGAGGTGTGAGGAATGTCCATCTCGATTTTCTGGTCGAACCATGGACCGAGGGGCTCAAAAATCGAGGAAAAGCCTGGATTCCCGAGGCTTGCAAACGACTCACATGCAGGAGTGACTTTTCCGGCCAGGTCCCATAGGGGACTTAGCCAGTCCTGCTTGGGAGTGGCCCTAACTCTGGGGTAAAATCGTAATTTTTTCCCTAATGCCCATTTTTGACCCTGAAACATCCTGGACACTTTTCTAAGCCCCAAAACACATCCAAACATCGTTTTAGGTCATGCTCAAGCCTCATAGGTGCATTCATAGTTTGATTATGAATGCTAACATGTATTTCCGTGTATTAGGATTCTGGATGATCGAGTGGGATGATGCTCCAGAAACTTGTCTACATGGATTATTTGGGAGTATACGAACCTCCCAACTCTATGAGTGGCTTAGATTTCTTTGCTTAGCCACTAGGGACAAAGGCTTTGAAAAGGTTTTAAAATATAAATGATTTTCAAAGGTTTTGGGATATGGGGAATCCACACACACACACTTGCGTAGTGATATACCCACGTAGAGAGTGGGACATTTTCAAATAAAAGAATAAAGATTTACATATGTGTACTTATATTTATGTTTATATGTTTCTAATATATATATGTTTTATACATATATATATATGATATTTGATGTGGATGGGAGTGAGATGAGTGATTGAGAGGTTTCTCAGTGCTCCAATATAAGGGGCATGTGGACCGAGTGAGAGGCATGTAAAGTAGTAGCCGTGGTCGCCTTTTTGAAGGGGCATGGTGAGTGGATCGGCCTGGGGTAGAGAGGCACATAGGGAGACTCGTAATAGCCTATGTAGCTGTGTTCCACCACAGTGATTGGCACCACTAAAGGAACGGGCTAGAGAAAAAGAAATGTTTTGGAGAGAAAAGAGATAGCCCTCGGTGCAATGAGGCATACAACCGACGGGTCGAGCCTTCAGTATATTAGAGGCCAGCCCATTTTAGATATGTATATGTTTATTTAAATTGTTTTAAAAGAAGATTCTCGCCTAGAGAATTTAAAAGAGGTTTTGAAAACAATATATTTACTTTTATTATTATGCTATGGATTATCCCTGTTTCCCTAACCCCTAATGGAGATTCATTAAACCTCTGTCACTCACCTATATCCAATGTGGATAGATGCAGATCCGCGTACGAGGATAGCAGATAGATCATAGGCTCACTAGGAGGCGTTGGTGGCTTAGGAGTAATAGTTTCCGCTATGTAGGTATTCTTTTAAATTAGTCCACTGGTATACCTTTTAAATTTAATTATTTTATTAAATGATTTCTAATTAAAGTTTTGTGTTAATGATTTTGCAGTGAAGATACTCAATTCATACCTTACGGTGCTTTAGGGTGCATGAGCGGCCAGCACGTACTTCAAGGTAACGCGGCGGTTACCACATGGCTGACCCTTCTGAGTTGGGGCGTGACAATTTCATTGGTATCAGAACATTTAAAATATTCTGACTGCTTTCAAAAACTATAAAGTGTTTTCAAACGTTTTCAAAGCCAATGGATTACTTAGGTTTTAAACTCTAGAGTTTGAGTATGTGGTTACTTGAACGAGTCATGAACACCTAAACCTACTCTTAGAATACCTTCTTTAGCAGCAAGCTACCATGTAGAGTACTCGAGTGTGGTCTTTAAGTGAGATGACACCACGACCACCTTTTTCTCGAGATTCATGAAAACAAGGAAGCTTTCCAAGAAATTCCCCAAAACCAATTCTTTAGCTTCTAATGTTCTTTCTACTCGACAGCTAAATCGATCAAGGGATGGTAAATTCCTTAAGATGACAAGATAGGCCATATCTCGTCCAACCCTCCAAGATAGCCTAATCAGAGGCTTACCTGTGAAGAAAACTGGTTCGATGCCCAATCTTTGAAGTCGGGGAGATCGAGACTCGGTAGTAAAGAAGCGAGTTTGACTTCCAAACCTAACCCAAATGCGATTTTCCCCACTCTTTACACTAGTAAAGTGTAACATTTGGGAGGAAGTGAAGTCGCTAAAGCGAGGTAGTGAGCCAAGATGGACTTCACGTGTATAAAGACTAACCCCACTTCTCTCACTTTCTACACCATTAGTGTATAGACTTGGAGAGAGAGTTAGGTTAGAATGAAAAAAATCGAAGAGATCGATCACGGAGGGCGAGGTTGAAAAACCCTCATTATACGAGATAAAACATCCAAGTAAAAAGATGAGGACATAGCGAGAACCTCACCAAACAACAAATGAAAGGATTAAAAAGGTGAAGCTAAGGAAGAGCTAACCAAGTGTGGAGAACGAGGAAGGACCTGTATGACGCAAATCAATGTCCCTTACTCTTTGCACTAATAATGTGTAGACATTGAAAGGAAGTTCAGAGAGAAAAGGTGATTGGAAGGCAAAGTGAAGAGTTAGCCGAAGAACCCACATGGGAGCAACAAAACCCTTAGAGGCTAGGGTTCGAGGAGTGCTGCAGCGCACTGGCGTTCAAACGTCTAGGCCTTGGGGTTGCATATGAGGTGGTTGGGCTCGACCCAACATCATGGTAAACTTGGTGGGATGAGCCCACGGGTTGGCAAGTCTGTAAGGATGAGCCAACAAATTGCCTAGATAATACTCCTTAGAGTGGGCAGGAGGTGAGAAAGGTTGCAGCAAAGGCTAGCCAACTTTTCTTATTCTTACATCATGATGTGTAAGTGGCAAAGGAATGGGGAGTAGAGGTGGATGAAAAAGAGTCCACCTGGAGCTAATTGAGGAGAGGCATCCAAGGAAATTGGAAGAGAACGAGTGAGCCCAAGATCATGAGAGGTGAGATAAGGGAAAGTCACTCGAGGATGTGGTAAGGATTGATAAAAGAAAACCCTAAAAGACTCGAGGATGGCAAAAAAGAAGAGTAAGGAAAGAGGAACAACAGAAAAGCCATTCTTGGGAAACGATGAGGAGGAATAAGGCAAGGATAACAAGACAAAGAATGAAGAATGGAAAGAGACCTCATATCCATATGATTGATGCATAATGGACCCCATACTGTGCATTCAGCCTTGGATCCCAATGCTAAAGGAAACTAAGGAGTAGAATGAGGAAAGGATGAAAAGAGATCACATCCATGGGTCAATGAGTAGTACGTATGTTACTACTTGCCTGACTATTGGATACCAATGTCAAGAGAAAGGAAGTAGAGATAGAGGAAACGGAATAAGGAGAAAGATAAGCTATAAATGTTCACACTCAAGGGGCTAGTAAGTGATAAACCCCTTATCATTGATTGATAATGAGGCTAAGAAGGAAAAGACCTCCCAAAGATGATAAGAAAGGACCTTGACAAAGTCAATGGGAAATAAGCAAGCAGAAAGAGTAGAATGCACGGCAATGATGGGAATGCCTACATGTGCGCAAATGAAAAGCACGAAAAGAACTTTCCCTAGAGTCGGAAAGTTATCACCAGAGAGAGGACTGGTGATAAAGAAGAAGTAGAAAAGAAGAGAAAGGCAAACCCTGAAACAAAGGATACAAGAGATGTCGTCATATAGTGCAGAAGCTTTCTTAATAAAGAAAGAAAGCATAAAACTCTAGGTAAAAGGAAATCCTAGATTAATCAAAGATGAATAGGGCCTAAGAAGAAAGAGAAACTTAGTTCAGTTGATGGACTAAGTTTTGGTTGACTAGGAGTAGAGCCTTAAAAGAAGAAAAGCATAACATATCACTAGAAAACTTTAACCTTAATTAGCAATAATTTTATAATGAACCATAAGTTAATAACCCCAAAATGACTAGGTAGAATTAGTAAAGAGTAAGACTAGGAAACTAGAATTTGAGGCAAAACCTAGGTAGATAACCTTGGAATAGGTTAAAGAAAACGAATAAAAAAGAGATTAAAAAGGCCTAGAAAGAGGATTAAGAAAAACCTAGTCATGCAAATCGAATAAAAGACTTAGAAACGGATATTAGCTAAAGAAAGTCAAGCATAATGAACCTCAAATTCGAGTCAAGCTAAGGCACTACATCATACTACGAATAGGCCAAAGAGAAAGAAAGAATAAATGAGGATGATTAAAGGCCAGAACTGCTGAGCACAAAGGGATTAAGAATATGAGTCAATGAAAGGAAAGGAAAACCCCAGACTACTTAAGTTCTGAAGAAGAGATAGGAAGGTTGGATAGAAAGAAAAAGTGGATAAAGAAGAGAGAACAAAGCACTCGAAGGAAACGAGTGAATGAGGATGATTGTATCCTAATGGATGACGGGTAGTAGGCTTCTCACTACTTGTCTACCCTAATGATGCAAGTAGAAAAAGAAAGGAAAAGGAAAAGGAAGATAACAATTCATTCAAGAAAGAAAACAGATTGAGTGCAATCTCATGAGGCTCAAAATATCTCACAAGTGTCACTCAATTATCACCTTATCCATCTACAAATGCTTTAAAGAAATCTACATGTATAAAACTATTGAACAAGCAACTAATCAATGTTATTAATCATTCCTAGGTGCTTTCATCCATAGATAAACTACTCATATTAACAAAGGCATCAATCTTTCATGTAATTTAAGCATTATTTTCACTTTATCCTAACCTAAAGTAACTAACCCCAAAATTTCAAACAATAGCAATAGCAATCCCCCCACACCTAAACCAAACATTGTCCTCAATATTTGAACAACATATAGTCCACAAAAAAAATAGTCAAGCAAGTATGAACATAAGGACTTGAATAAGCTTAGAACATAAAAACACAATGCTAGAAAGAATAAGGGCGGATGGGTGGGTGTTTATGATAAACTTCTCTGAATAAGCTCGATCAACATTAGTTGTAAAAGTTGGAGCAGGTTCCTACAAAGATAGACAAAAATAACTAAATGAAAAAGTAAACAAGTTAAACTAAAGTAAAACATGAAAGGAACTAAAGAAAAGTAAAGCTTTGTTTATAGTCTTTAGCTTAGACTTTCCTTTATTGAACACTTTTTCAAGGTGGATCCTTCCAATTCAAAAGAAAAAATAAGTAAGAAAAATAAAAACAAATATAAAAGAAATGAAATAAAAGAACAAGAAAGAGTAAAGGAAAGAGATCACCAAATGTGTGATATAAAACACCATGAAATGCCAAGGTAGACAAAGCCATTGTTGTGGCTGTCCTTGGTTTGTGCATAAGTGTCTTTAAGCACACAAATTTGGCATTAGTCCACATTTGATTATAGGGCAACTCGTTCACACACTTGTAGGCCTTGGACTCTTCAACGAATGCGCCTTTACACACCAACAATTCAGATTTTGTAAGGAATACTTCAACTCCTAAGAAATCGAGATCACCATATGTAAAGTCTTGAACAAGGTAGCTTTCATCCACATGGTTGTCCATCACCATGGTTGCAAACTCATGCTCTTGTGGTGTAGCATCTTTTGATTTCATGTCCAAACTAGATACAAATGGATGAACATTACAATTGAAATTCGAATTCAAAAGATAAGAGTTTACCTCTTCTTTTTTGGAGATGGAATTCAAGCTAGATGTATCATCCTCGTCCAAAACCCAATAACCATGAGCCATCCTTTCTTTCTTGGGAACCATTAATTCATCAATGGAGGTTGCTAAATATTCAATTTGGTTCCTTATCTCATTCATTGTAGCATACAATTGCTAGAATTGAGCTTAAGTTTCCTCTTGAAATGTTAAGGTACTTTCAGCAATATTTTGAACCATATCTTCAAGATAACTCGTGGAAGATGGTGTAGAACAATTGTCCTCAGATTGGCAGCTTGTAGTTGGCTCTTGAGAACTCAATGTTAATGAAGAATAAGTATGCCATTCTGGTGTTAGCATTTGGAGCAATTGATCCTCCACCATTTGATTATGTGCTTGCATAGTCCTCATATTCTCCTCTACTTCCTCTTCGAATTGTTGAGTGGAAAAAGCATAAGCTTGGACTAGCTCTTCCAAAGAAGAGATTGAACTTTGTAGCCCAAGTGGAGGGAAAGAAAAATTTCGAAGAATGGGCTGAATCTTTTGCTCATATGGCAGCCACGAGTTCTCCCATTATTGGTTGTATGCACTCCCTTGAGATGGAAATTGTGACCAAGACATAATCTAAAAATTGATTGAGCAAAGAGGTGGAGTGGGAAGGTAACTCAAATCGGTATAAAGGTCCTGCAAATGGACACAAAGAAAAACAAAAGAATCAAAGTGAACAAAGCAAAACAAGAAAATAAACTAATGAAGAAGGTGGAACGAAACTAACTAAGCAAATATTAAGATCTAATCTAATAAAACAGGGGAAAATAAAGAAAAATAAAGGTAAAGAATGAAAACAACAAAAAGTAACAATTAATGTTGTAGCTCCTCGGCAATTGCGCCAAAATTTGATGAACGTGTCACAGCACTTCCAAATTAATAACCTCACTAACTATGTAGAAGGGTAAGTAAGGGTCAATCTCATGGAGAGCTCACTTGATTAATTGCTACTTTCATACACCAAACAAACAAAGAAAATAAACAATCGAGGGTTTTTGGTAAGATTAAAAATGGTAGGTAAAACAGACAAACAAAAGTGATAAACTAAATAAATCAATGGAAAGGTAAACCTCCAAGCTAGAGAATGATGGATACTTGGATTTAAGCGACTGATCATCGACTATTAAACATGCAATCAATCCTTTAACTAGCCAGCGTAGTTAATGTTACAGTAGCTTCTCATTAACCCAATCAATTCTAATGCAAATCAACTAGAACCCAGCTTCTAATTAATTCTCTCCCTTCTTGAACTAATCCAAGACCCTAGCAGTCCAAAATTCAAGTTAAGACGAGGATAAAGCACTAAATTGATATTAGCTGACAATAAATAATGGAATACCCAACATACCCCATTCAATTTACACTTTGAATTCTCATCAAAATAGCCAATACACTCACTTGTTACTTTTGATTAAGGCAAACTACTATTATTAGAATTACCCTAAGTCTAACAAGCAATAACATAATCTCATTGATCATTCATGACTAATCAAATCAAACATGCAATTGCAAGATTATAAACACAATTATAACCTTTGACAAACAGAGAATAACAAGATAATTAAAGAGAAAGATCATTCATTAAGAACAAAATCTCACAATCTTTAACCAAGCATCCAATCTAACCCTAGATCGGAGAAGAAGAAGTTTAGCCGCTAATGATAGGAAGAAAACACGAAATTCTATCTAGATTCTGGAGAAAATTCATCTCTACCTTTCTCTAGCCTTCTCTCTCTCAATAAAGGGGCTAGAAAAGGTTTATTGTAATTACTTAACTATCTCTAGGTTAATTCTAAGATTACAAGACCAAGTGGAGGCTACAAAACTCTTTTCCTCCTTCCTTTAGTGTAGTAAGCTTGTGATTTCTTCATCTCGGATCTTCATTAAGCTTCCAAGCCTAAGTGATTGACCCAAATATGCAAAGAGTAATGTTCAAACTTTGATTTCCGCAAAGCACACCGACCATAGGAGTAGCATACCCGGCCACCGGGTTGGTATTTTGGTATCTTGGACAGTGAAGAGTTGGGCCACCCCGGCCACCAGGTTAAGGTACCCAGCCACCGGGGTGGTATTTTTCTATTTTATGCTCCAGGGCTACCCAGAGGCTGGGTTAGGTACCCCGGTGGTCGGGTTGGGTATTCACCCTATGGTACTGCATGCAATTAGGATCAATAGTCCTTTGAAAAATGATCATTTGGAGAGGCAAACAGACTCAGATTTTGACGTTCTTTAGTATTCTGAAATGCCTGGGATGTCCTTTACAACTTTCATGAAGATCATAAACTCAATTGGAGACTTTAAAATGGTTAAAATCAGCTATCGTTGAGATCTATCCAATATGTTAGGATGCTTCCTCTTCTTTAATGCTTGCTTTAAGGCTCCTTCCTTCATTCTTTATGAAATCCAACCCTTTTTGCATCAATTTCATCATTTTCCTTGGTTCACACCTATACACAAAACAAGGATAAATGAGTTTCATTCATATAGATAAGTGCTTAAATCAATACAATTTAGCATATGAAAACGAGCATAAATAAGCACTCATCAGTTTTTAAGAGGGAAACTGAAAAATTTTGAAAATGAATCGATTCAAATTGATTTTGAATATGTCAGAACTGTCGGGTTGTATATAGGCCCGACAAGTCCAATCAATTGAGTGAAACACTCTATCAATTGAACAGATTCTGACTCTTACTTCCAGACCTTGTTCAATCAGTTCATTCGAAGGCTGAATTGATTGAAACTTTCGATATGGGATTTTCTTTTTAAAACCTTTTGAAAGTGAATCAATTGAAACCTTTTGAGAATTGATTGAATTTGAAATTCAATTTTGAAAGCCATTTACACAAAAATATTGAATCGGTTCACTACAGAGGTGAATCAATTGAACTTTAAAGAATTTCAGAACTGACTTTTTGAAACTTAAGAAAAAACGATTGAGCTAAATGCTCAATCAATAAAACATGGAACTTGAGTTTTAGATACATGAAGCATATATATAGAGATAAAGTCAAGTTCCATGCAATCACTGCACACATAAGAACATAAGATCAAACAAAGAGCACATCAAGCATGCATCTTCAAACAAGCAATCACAATCTAAGTTTATGCATACTAGTTGTCGCTCGGAGCTGAGTGAGAGTGTTGTCTGTTGCTCATTCCAACATCATATCCAATTATCTCATATCAAAGCCCACTCCATTCCAAATAGTAATCCAAAGAAAAGAAAAGAAAAACAATGAAGTTAAAATAAGAATAAAATCAAATTCAAATAAATCACATAAATAAAGAAAACAAGAAAGGTAGGAAGAAAAGAAATTAAATAATAAAAATAGGGTGTCTACACTAGTCATACCAAGCTCTATCCTAATTTTGAAAATTTGATCTTCCTTTAAAGGTTTGGTGAATATATCAGCTAATTGGTACAAGGTGTCCACAAATTCTACCTTAATATCTCCTTTAAGCACGTGATCTCTAATGAAGTAATGCCTTATTTCATTATGCTTAGTCCTAGAGTCTTGAACTGGGTTCTTGGAGATATTTATGGCACTGGTTTTGTCACAGAAAATAGGAACTTGTTCCCTTGTCATGCCATAATCACTAAGTTATTGCCTTATGCATAAAATTTATGCACAGCAACTACCTAAAGATATATATTCAGCTTCAGCGGTAGAGAGTGCTACAGAGTTTTGTTTCTCACTAGACCAAGACACAAGAATATTTCCTAGAAACTGATAAGTACCACTAGTGCTTTTCCTATATACTTTACTACCAGCAAAATTAGAATCGAAATAGCCTAAGAGATCGAAAGAACTACCTCTAGGATATCATACACCTATGTTTTGAGTATTCAAAATGTATCTAAAGATTCTCTTAACAACAGTCCAGTGTGATTCCATAGGACATGCTTGAAATCTAGAACATAGGCATACACTTAGCATAATATCAGGTGTACTAGCAATCAAGTAAAAAAAAGATCCAATCATACCTCTATAGAGCTTTTGGTCAACCTCTTTACCTTTCTCATCTTTATCAAGCTTTTTGAGGGGCTCATGGGGGTTCCAATTCCTTTTATGTCCATCATCACAAACCTTTTTAGCATATCTTTGGTGTATTTGGCTTGGTTGATAAAGATGTCATCCTTACTTTGCTTTATTTGTAGACTAAGGAAGAAGCTCAACTCTCCCACCATACTCATTTCAAATTCTCCCTATATTTCTTTAGCAAAATACTCACACAATTTTTCATTAGTAGCACCAAATATAATGTCATCAACATATATTTGTATAATAAGAAGATAATTTTTGCTTCTTTTTGTAAAAAAAGTGGTATCTACACTTCCTCTTTTAAAATTCTTTTCAATAAAAAAACTTTGAAAGCCTTTCAACCAAGCTCTAGGAGCTGGTTTTAACCCATATAAAGCCTTTTGCAACTTGTAAACATGAGTGGGCTTATCATGAATTTCAAAACCAGGAGGTGGTTCAACATAAACCTCTTCTTAAATAATTCCATTTAAAAAGGCACTTTTTACATCCATTTGAAAAAGTTTGAAATTCATGTATAAGCAAATAATAACCAAATAGCCTCTAACCCAGCCACCGAAGCAAAAGTTTCATTGAAATCAATACCTTCCTCTTGATTGTATCCTTTGGCAACAAGTCTTGCCTTGCTTTTTACCACATTTCCTAACTCATCCATTTTGTTTCTGAATACCCATTTTGTTCAATAATCGGATCAATAGTTGGCCTAGGAACCAAGGTCCAAACCTTGCTCCTTTCAAATTGGCCTAACTCCTCTTGCATGGCAATCATTCAACTTTCTTCTTTCTCTACTTCTTCAAAGGTTTTAGGGTCCACTTGTGAGATGAATGCCACATGTTCACAAGTCTCCGTGAGTTGTCTTCTTGTTTTCACCTTTTCAGAGGGATCACCAAGTATTTGCTCGTCTGGAAGACTCTTGGCATATGTCCATGCTTAAGGTAGATCTTCATGAGGTTCTTCTCTTCTTTGTAGATCTTCAAGAGGTGGTTCAATCTCACTTCTCTCCAAGGTAATAGCTTTTTTAGGTAGCTCTTCATGGATTTTCATTTTCCCCATTTTTGAGTCTAATTCTCCTACACCATCATCATTAACATGTACTAACTTTCTCTGTACATTGTTAGACTCATCAAAAACCACATGAATAGACTTGTCTACAACTAATGTTCTCCTATTGAAGACCCTATATGCTTTAGAGTTCAAGGAGTAACCAAGAAGAACAGCTTCATCACTTTTAGCATCAAATTTTCCCATGGAGTGTTTTCCATTGTTTAAAACAAAACATTTGCAGCCAAAGCTCTTTAAATATGAGATGTTTGGTTTCTTCGCCTTGTAAAGTTCATATGGAGTTTTTGAAATCTTTGGCCTAATGGAAACCCTATTATGAATATAACAATTAGTTTTTGTGACTTTTGCCCAAAAATATTTTCGCAAGTTGTTTTTCACAAAGCATTGTTCTTGCCATTTCTTTTAAAGTTCTATTTTTCCTTTCAACAACTCCATTTTGTTGAGGAGTTCTTAGAGCTGAGAAGTTACATTGAAAACCATTTTCATTACAAAATTCTTTCATAGTCTTTGCTTTCAAACTCACCACCATGATCGCTTCTAATGCTAACAATGTCAAGCTCTTTTCTTTTTGAACTCTTTTACAATGCTTTATGAACACATGCAATGCTTCATCTTTAAAGGACAGGAAATATACCCAAGTAAACCTAGAATAGTCATCGACAATAACAAAGCCATAGGATTTTCCTCCTAGACTTGTCACATTTATGGCACAAACAAATCCATATGTAATAGTTATAATGGTGTAGAAGTGAAAATCTCATATTTTGATTTAAAAGAGCTTCTAGTTTGTTTTTCAAATTGACATGGTTCAAAAACATGGTCACTTTTGAAATCACGTTTTGGAAGTCTAATGACCAATTCTTTTCTTACAAGCATTGAAATAGTGTTCATACTTGCATGCCTTAATCTTCTATGCTATAACCAACTATCACACATTTCTTTTGCCATAAAGTAAGTTTCATTTATGCAATCATCAAGGTAAATCACATAAATGTTTTCAAAACATTTTCAAACAAAAATAACTTTGTTAGCATTAATGTCAATCACATAGTGTACTTGAGAGTCAAAGCATACCCTATATCCTCTATCACACAATTGACTGATGCTCAACAAGTTATGCTTTAAACCTTTAACAAACAAGACAAGCTTGATGTAGCTAGTGGATGTGTTACCTATGGTTCCAATTCCTTGGATGATACCTTTGGAGTTATCACCAAACAAAACACTTCCTTTCTATCAAGCTCTTGAAATAAAGCTTTATACCCGTCATGTGCTTTGAGCAATCATTATCAAGGATCCATGGTCGCCTCTCCTTTGGTGAAGCCTTCAAATATGATTCCTTATGCTAATGATCAACCTACAAAGCAACTTTTCAGTTTTTGTTCTTAGGTACCCGCATCTTGATGGGTACTTGGTGGTTAGTTAGCACATGAGAGCCTTTGGGCACCCAAACCAATTTGGTTTTGTGAAATGACTTCTCATTCATGTAGCAATTGTAAGAAACATGCCCTCTTTTGCCACAAGCATAACAATGAACATTAGAAGCATGCTTTTTCTTCCTAGTAGATGCATTCTTTCTAGATTCACATGCAATATGTTCATTTTCCTTTTCTTTTTCATTCTTTTCTGTTAAACTAGATACCATGATTGTCAAATCGTCTATAGTCTTTTGCAAGTTACAATTTTTAGCTCCATAGTCATGCATCAAGGTATCATAACCATTCTTTGCATGCTCTAACTCAACCTGCAATAGATTTTTTATGTTCAAAAGTATCATGGAAATCAAGTTTAATCTTTTCATGTTCATTACTCAATGAGCTTGCTTTCTTTTTCAATGTTTTGTATTTTAAAGCAAGTTTTTCAAACTCATTATAAAGGCTTTAATAATCATCATGAATATCATCATCAAGCTCATCAACACATTCATTATCAATATCATTTACATAGACACTAGGCAATTTAGAAATTATCTCAATGGTGTCTTCTTTAGCCATCAGGCAAAGGTTGGCATTCTTATCACTTTCATTGTTGTCACTATCCGAAGTGGAGCAATCACTATCGGACTATGTAGCAGCCACCATTACCTTATTTTGCTTCTTGTATTTCTTGGAATGTCCTTTCTTGAGCAGTGGATAGTCTGCTTTGAAGTGGCCAAGCTTTTTACGTTCAAAGCATACCAACTTGCTACCCTTGTTGGCCTCATTTTTCTCCTTTCTCCAAGAAGTTCCTTTATCTCTTCTAAAGAATTTCTTTCCTTACCTCTCGCCTTTGTAACCCATGAATCTTTTGAACCTCCTAGCAAGCATAGCAAGTTCCTCATCATCATCTTCACTACTACCACAATCTAGCTCCTCTTCAAGAGCATTCACTCTCAATGCCAAGTTTCTTTTCTTCTCTTTGGCATCCTTTTTCTTTTTTTCTTCATCTTCCTTCATCTCTTGCTCCTAAGTGAGAAGAGAACCACAAAGATTGTCCAATGAGATGGTGTTGGGATCCTTTGCTTCTCTAATGGTAGTCACTTTGGGTTTCCAAGCTTTAGGCAAACTCCAAAGTAACCTTTTCACAAGCTCATGCTCTAGGATTTCCTTTCCAAGATGCTTTAATTGATTTGCAATGCCATTGAACATATCAAACATTACAGTGATGCTCTCATCCAGTTACATCTTGAACACTTCATCGTTGTGGGTGAGAAGTGTAATTTTAGACTCCTTCACTTGAGAAGTACCCACATGAGTAACTGTCAACTCCTCCTATATTTCCTTGGCACTTGAACATGTGGACACTCTATTGAATTCAGTAGGATTAAGTCCACAATGTAGAGTGTCGATTGCCTTGTAGTTGATTTGCACCTTCTTTGTTTCAGCTTCACTACATTCTCTTATCACCTTTGGCATTCTAATGCCGTCTACCTCCTTCATCGGCATATATGGAGCCTCTTCAATAACATCCCACATTTCATAATCACTAGCTCTTATGAATATGGACATTCTAATGCTTCAATATTGGTAGTTGGTGCCATCAGAAAGTGGTGGCCTATTGATGGATTGACCTTCTACCATAGAATTTGTTAGATGATGCCATTTTGGATCTTCCCAAGGATGTTAAGCCATTAATTTGGATTAGGCTTTGATAACAATGGTTGGTCCCTTAAATTAGTGCTAGAAGGGGGTGAAAAGCACTTAAAACTTCCTTTCTTGATGAAGTAACTTCTATTGAAACTTTGGAGTTGAGGTGGATAGTATTTAAGGCTATTTTGGATAGATGGATAAGCTCTTTGCAAAGCTAAACAAGTAAAGAAGAAATAACACTTCTAGTTATAGTTGTTCGATGCTCCTCACCTACATCCGCTACCTGGATCTTCCTAATTAAGGATTTTCAACCTTCCTCTTCACTAAAAGAGTGGAATTCTAGCTTCCGCCAAACCTTTACGAAGAGAGCTCTTCCCAAGCTCAAGCAAACATCAACCAAGGTTATCCCTTGTTGATTGAACCCCTTAGAGTGATTCCCCCACCTTTAAGAACACAAGAAAATAGAATTTTATGTACAAGGAATGATCTCTAACAAAACCTAAGATGTACAAGACTTTTAGGCACATAGAAATTTCTCTCACAAAGTGTGAAAGTTAAAGACCAATGAGAGAAATTAATATAAGAGGAATATACAAGTGAGTGTAGTAAATGCTCTTCAATTCTCCTTGATTTATTGTTGGTCTTCAGCATTTAAGACTCCCTTAAAAAGCTAGACCCTTAATTCTGGCCATTGGAGCATTTAATGAGGAGGGAGGCTCATTTATAGCTTTGAAAACACTAGCTGTTATACTGTTTCGGCAGAGTTGAATTGGTTGACCCTTAGACTGAATCAGTTTAATCTTTCTGGTTTTGTCTTTTAATGCTCTTGATTCAACTATTGAATCGATTCACCATCCTTCTTAATTGGTTCAATTTCTTCAGATGTCTTTTTCTTCATGGCGTTGAACCGATTGAGTTGAAAACTCAATCCGTTCAAATCTTCTGGCTTCAGACTTCCCAGTCTTCATTAGTTCTTCCTCAATCGGTTGAGCTTCACTATGAATCAGTTGAAAATTTTTAACTTCCAACTTCAACATTTTAGACTCCCTTAAATAGCTAAACCGTTAATTCTAGCCGTTGGAGCATTTAATGAGGAGAGTGGCTCATTTATAGCTTTGAAAAAACTAGTCGCTACACTGTTCCAGTAGAGTTGAATCGGTTAAGCCTTGGACTGAATCAGTTCAATCTTTCTAGTTGTCTTTTAATGTTCTTGATTCAACTATTGAATCGATTCACCATCCTTCTCAATCGGTTTAATTTCTTCAATTACCTTTTTCTTCAGGGCTTTGAATTGATTGAACTCAATCGGTTCAATGGTTCTGTTGTTAAACCCCTTTTTATTACTTAATTTAGGATTTAAGATCACTCCTCTTTATCCTACTTTTATACTGGCTGGCCTAAGTTAGCTCAATTTTGTTTTGTAGGTGTACTTAAAAGGGAAAATGAAGTTTGAACTAAAAAAGGGACAAATTCCATGATTAAGTGAACAAACAAGCAGAGCCGTCGAGGGCTGCTTGAGAAATGAACACGGGATCACTTGCACCTACATAGACGTCGACGGCCAATTTATTAGACATCGACGGACAAGCTACTTGATGACCATGATTCTAGAATCCAAAGCAATCGTCCACAGATTGAAGTTGGACGTCCACGACCAACATTTCCAGGGAGTTCATCATGCCAGACGTCGACGGCTAGACATTAGACGTCGATGGGTAGAAGTTTCTGACTTCGAATACATAAAGGTTAAACACTTAGACGTCGACGTGCACATCTTTAGACGTCGACAGATCAATCGAGCTGGGAAAATTATGAAGAAAACAAGCAGAGACGTCGACGGGTAGACACTTAGACGTCAACGGCGAACAAAGTCAAAATGTCGGAAGACCCACTTAAATGCTATCATTCCACTATCAAACTCTTGAAAAACATATTCCGGGAATTCAGTGGAGAAGAGCCATAACTAAATCCCCAATTTCCTCAGACTTGTCTCCCTCTTTTCCTTAATGGCATCTACTTTAGTTTATTTTATTCTTAGGATTCCTTATCTCATCTGGAGGGAATTATTGAGGAGGAGGAGGCTGTGAGCTGGAGCAGAGGCATATAGCCGAAAGGGAGGAGAGGCAGCAAAAAAAGGAGTTGAGTTCAGTTTGTGTTTTTGCTGGGTTCTTTACTTCTTGTAACTTTCGTTTAAGCAAAACTCTATAACTCCAATCTATTATAAGATTCAATCATTTTTCTGCATTTGTGAGATTCTTGTTCTTAATGCTTTCTTGTTCATTGATTGTTCTTCTATTTCTTGAGCATTAAATATGATTATCATGTTTATTATCTTGTCTTTTGGATTGCTGAGTTAATTAGTTGCAAATAATTGATTGAGTAGTTCATTAGCATACTAGTCTTTGGATTCCAATGCTAGAGTTTGGTAATTTCTTAGAATTTGAGTAGTAAGAGGATGTTTTTACATCCAAAGAGATTTGAAGATGCAATTGGAATAATGAATGCTGGGTTTGTTATTGATTGTTGTTAGCTTTTACCTTTCCATTGCTTATTACTCTTCTAGGCTTGAATTTGGATTGCTAGGATTCAAGTTAGTCATAAGAGGAAGGATTAAAAGTGAACCTAGATTCAAGGTTAATCAACATTAGGAAAGGTCTATGGACTTGAAGTTGGTTTCAAATTCATGAGGTTAACCAATTGATGAGAAGAATGTTTGATTAGTGAATCAATGATCAAGTGCTAGGTTAAAAGATTAATCATATAATAGATTGGAGGCTTTGTTTTATCATATATTGCATTATTATTGTCATTCTTGATAAATCCTCACATATTATTTCCAACACCAATATAAAACTCCCCTTTAATTTATTGTTTAGTTTGATGTATGCTTAGAAAGTAGTGTGAAATAGAATAGCCTTTCCTCGTGGGATCGATCCTTGCTTACCCTACTACATAGTAGATTAGTAAGGTTAAATTTTGTTGTGATACGACGCGCAACATCTGTCTTCAGACTTCCCAGTCTTCATTGGTTCTTCCTCAATCGATTGAGCTTAACTGTGAATCGGCTGAAAATTTTTTACTTCCAACTTCTTCTTCTTTCAATCATCTTCTTAATCGATTGAGTCATTTATTGAATCGGTTGAATATCATTGATTTCTTTCTTCTGTTTCTTTTCAGCTTGGTTGGGCCAAAACCTCAATTGGTTGAACCTTCATCACTTAGCATTTTTCTCATTTGATTTTAAGGATTTTCACACTTAACTTAGATTCATCAAAAGCATTTAATTGGGTTGTTTTGTAATCATAAAAAACATATGGAGTTCAACAATTTCCCATATATACCATCAGACCAATTTTCAGAATGAGTCCATTGGTGCATTATAACTGACTGAATTTTGTTCTGTGGTTATGCTCATAGAGCCAAAATCATCAGTAAGATTACCCATACCTCTCTTCCCTTTTTACCCCTAGCTCCATGCTCAATTCTGTGAAACCATGGTCCTTATCTTACGTAGCATGTGTTAAAGTTGGTTCTCACGTAAATGGACTTATTGGTGTATAATAATCACTTTCATATGAAGTATCATATCTTGCGGCATCTTCTATTCCTCTTTCTCCACCCCCACCTTGAGTCCCTGTTATTATAGTCCTTTCTTCGTTTCATCTATCATCATCATCATTGCCATCTTGAGGCATATTTGTTACATCGAATTTGATTGGATAGGATGAGGAGGAAAATTACATGTATTTTGTAGTATGGCTTATAATAATGACATAGATTTGCATTGTGGGGAGGATTATTCATAGGATGAGTCAATCCTTTCCATTTCTAGAGGATTAAGCCATCCTATGAATAAGCCTTCACAATGAAAATCTATGTCAATACTATAAAAGTACACTATAAATTATATGTAATTTTCCTCCTCATCCTATCTAATCCAATTGTCGAGATGTTTTACCGCTCCAACGATAAGATATGGCATGAAAAATGCTCTGGACTAAATAGCCTAAAACAAAATGGAGTCGCCACTAACCTTTTATTTTTAATATGTGTTGTCAGTCACCTATTTGTTTAACTTAACATGAATCTAGAAAGATTATGTCAAGTTAAGGAAAGAAACTGGTCTACAAATAAAGATTCTTAGGTTCGAGAATCGATTATGCTTGGGGAAAGATTAGCGCCCCCAAGATGCCCAGAAATCGGTACCACAAAAAGTCTTGAAGATATTTTACTTGGAAAATAATAATAAAATATGTTTAAAAATATTTTAAGAAAAATACAATTCTAAATGTCGGAATAAATATTCCTTTTAATGTGGAATAAACATCCCTTTATAAAAACTAAATTCGAAATTTAAAGATTTAATGTCGGAATGAACATTCCTTTTTATGTGAAAATCCATAGCCCAATTTTGAATTTGAATAAATTTCCTATTTAGAATGGAGATTCAATTTCTAAGTAGAAATAAATATTCTTCTAAAGTCAAGGTTTAATTTTTTTTTAAAAAGAATGAAAAGAGAGGATAAATATCTCTTTATGAAAAACAAAGGTTTATTTTAAATTTTAAAAGCCTCAATTATGGAAATGCAAATTGAGACTTTCTAGAAAACATTTTACAAGAAATTTGGGATAAACATCCTTAATTTTTTGTTCTAAAATTCACCTTAAGAGACTTTAATTATGACTATTTAGATTAAAATCTCCTAGAAAGATATAATTTTAAAACTATGTCGGAATAAATATTCCTTTTAATTTAATGAAGGAATAATTTTGATAAAAAATCAGTTTAATTGGGAAATCTTAGTTAATTTAACGGATTAAGACCTTTCAAAAAAATGATGTAGGAAAATAAATGTATACTTTTTATTGAATAAAACCCATTTTGAAAAGGAATTTTGGAAATTTAAGGAATAAATATTCCTTTTATTAAAGCTTTAAAAAAAAGGTTTTTAATAAAATTAAGTTTAATTGAAGAGCCTTAATTAATTTAATACTTTTTATGGGACAAAATCAATTTTGAAAAAGAATTTTAAAAGCTATAGGAATAAATATTCCTTTTATTGGAGTTAAAAAAATACTTTTCTAATAAAAATTGAGTTTACTTAAAAAGTCTTAATTACTTAAATACACTAAAGTTTTCCCAAGAAAATATTTTGAAAATTAAAAAAAAGGACAAAGGAAAATAAATATTCCCTTTCATTGGAAAGAAGATAAAAAAATAAAAAAATAAATGGATTTTTCAAAATGATTTTCTAATAAAACTTGGATTAATTTGAGAGGCCTTAACTATAATTGGTAGTTAAGATCTCTCCAAAAAAAACTTTTAAATCATGTTTTGAAATTAATTTTGGAATAAACATTCCTTTTAATTTAACTAGGCGTCTTGAACAAGAGATTTTCTCAAAATAAAATAAAAATAAAGAAAGTAAAAATAAAAGATTTTGGAATTAACATTCCTTTTTGTAAAAAAAAATTTGGGTTTCATTTGTAAATTTTAAGAAGTTTTTAAGAAATCATAAACATGATATGGGTATGCTTTTTGTGAAAATTAAATGGGAAAAATATTTTTTTATTTTGAAGGGATGAAAAATTCCCTCTGGCCCTATCGGACTCCCAATTAGACACCGAGAAAATCTCTCATCTGGAAAAAATCTTCGGAAACCTCGAACTCCCGAGGCACCCTCCGGTTCCCCCATACACATGATTTTTTAGAAAAACGATGGTCCTATTTTAACAATGCATGTGGAATGACAAATTTAAATAGTTAGGATAATGACAATATAAAATGCATGGATATGGTTTATATGTATGATATACATAAGCATAGTATAAATTACATGAAATTAAAATGCATTTACTAAATCTACATAACATGAGAATATAATATTTTGACCTAAACTAAATGACCTAAATTAAACATGCATCAGTATAAATTAAAATGACTTAAACTAAAAAATGCTTGCATGGGTCTAAATTAAAATGAGACAAATTAAATATGCATGACCTAAATTAGAATAACCTAAAGTAAATATGCATGGATTAAATTGAGACAAACTAAATATACATGGGATTAAATTAAGATAACCTAAAGTAAATATGCATGGATCTAAATTAAGATGATCTAAATTAAATGTGCATGACTCTAGATTAAAATGATTCAAATGAAATATGCATGGACATAATTAATATGGCATAAATTAAATATGCATGAAGCTAAATTAATATGACATAAATTAAATGTGCATGAAACTAAATTAATATGACATAGATTAGATATGCATGAAACTAAATTAATATAACATAGATTAGGTATGCATGAAACTAAATTAATGTGACATAAAATAATATGAATTAAATCAAATTAGTTTCAGAAAATACCAAAAAAATAGAAAGCGGATTGCTGCCATCGGGTTCGGGTCGAGGGCAAGTCAACGAGGGAGTAGCCGGGTCAACACATGGGTCGTGAATCAGCGCACGAGTCAGCACGCAGGTCAAGACGCGGGTCATTGGTGTCAACAGGTCAACTGGCGAATCCGGGTCAGCACTCTGGAAGCACGGGCCAGCACGCGGGGAGTGCGGGCTCAAGTGGGGCAGCACGACCTGAGGCTTTTAATGGGGGGAAAACGTCTATTTTGCCCCCCTTTAGTATAAAAACCAACTTTCTAGCTCCTTTTCAACCCTTTTGCCATTTTTTAGTCTTCACTTCCTTTCTCTAGCGCCAAAATATTTCTTTCTCTTTACAAACAACTAATACCCATGAACCCTAAACCAAAATAGATCAAAAGTCACATCCAACCCAGAAAATATGAAGAACACTATGAATAGCCAAGAACACCAAGAACAGCCACCGAAATTTCCAGATTCTGGTGACCTAAACCACCACAAACCGCTGTCCGGAGCTTCACCGGAGAAGCCAAACAACCCCAAAATTTCTAGAACTACTCTCCTCTTCACCCTAAACGCGAATCTAGCCTCCAATTTTTTAAACTTTTAACAAAAAAACCTTAGATCTAACTTTCAGATTTTGAAGACAAAGCTCCAACAGTGGCAAAGATCTTGCCTTTTTCACTAATCAAGTCCTCCTCAACCTTCCATCCTTTGATTTTCCTCAAACAAAATTTAAAAAAAAAAAACCCTTAAATCTCCAAAAAAACCTCAAATCTGAACCTTTTTTCATATTCCGACGGCTCTCAGGCGGAATCCCAGCCCAAGAACAACCGGTTACTAGCCTATAACAAGCTCAGAATCCCAAGTTGTTCTCTATCCTCTACTTCCTTTCCTCTGAAACAAAGCCCTAAACTTCAAATTTCAAAACCCTAGCCAAATCTTGAAAATCGTACCCTTTTACTGTTGAAGAATAGGGTATACATATATGGCCTTTGAGATTCACATTGAGGGTCAAAATTGGTCTCACTTCTTTAATCTTATGGCTAGGATTCTCTTCCAGAGAGTTCTTTTGTGTTTGTCTTTTTTTGCAGGTACCAAAATGGGCCTCAGAGGAAGCCCTCTTGAAGATCTCAGTTTGCCCTGTTGGAGGGCTTCCTCTGAGGGGGAAGATATTTTCTCTGTCTTTAGCAGATTTCAATTTAATCAAATCCTCTATTAATTACATTGATTTGTCTGAGCAATCATGTTCTCTGTCACAGTTTATTGCTATTAATCTTTTATTAATTTTTTGTTTTGAAGGCAAAGGCTGAGAAGGCTTTCCAGGTGGCAACAATGCCTAGCCGGAAATGGCAAATTTCTTGCTGTCTACTGCTGCTTCAGTGTTGCTTAGCCAAAGATGGCAATGTGCAATGACAACTTTGTTGCCGTTTTGGCAATTGCAATTTTTGCTTTCTGTTTCAAATTGTGATTTGGGCTGGGTCTGAGATATATTTGGGCTCTATTGGGCCAAGCTCCATATAATTTGGACTTTTTGATAGCTTTTGGCCTTTGTAATTTTCTAACCATTCTTTGTAGCCTTGTAATTTTGGGTTACTGAACCATTATCAATAAAATCTTCCTCATTTGAGCACTATAAGCCATTTATTCACCCTAACCAAAAAGTAAAGATATAAATCTAAATGAACATGTTAATTGAAATAAGAATTTAAAACTAAAATGGTCATCAGAAAATAAATAAACAATTAAGATGCTAATTTGCTCACCCATGGAAAATTAAGTGTCCATAGGTAAAAAGTAATGTCTACAAAAATTAAAATAAAATAAAGTAATAATGAGCAAAAAAATAAACTAAACTTAAAAGGATAAGTAAAATAAAAAATTTGGAAGTAACAAATCAATTAATTGATTAAAATTAATTAACAAATTGATTAAGATTAACAATAAGTGTCTACACCAATCATGTGTGACAAACATGCTATTGGTTCATTAAATGGCCTTCAAATCCAGTGGAAGACTAATGGTTTCATCTTATGAAGAATCTAAGCTTATCTCTTCGAACATGACTTTATCAACATTAATATCAAATTCTTGAGCATGAATTCTAATTTCTGGATTAAGTTTCCTATCATGACCATCTAAAAGTATAGGCCTAATCCATTGAAAAAAAGGATATTAATCTTCATCGCCAATTTCGACAATAATATCAAGAAGATTCAATGGGTCTAACAACGACGTTTTATCTTCTGTAGCTTCCATATCTCCAACCCACAACCTCATATTATACCAACAATACATAAGATTTTATAGAGTTCTATGAGTGCTTTTGTGTGGATTAAAGCAAATGTGCTCCAATTTTGTTCTCAAGCTGAAGATGAAGTAATTTGAGATAATATTTACATCACGAATTTACGCAATATTGGTGTATTTTCCCTATATAATTACCACCAATCAACTACACCAAAAGAAAAGAATATTTTACATTGAATTTGAGTCTTAGGCCTGAACCTTCCACTTCCACCATAGATCTCAAGCAATTCTCTGTTTAGGTCAAGCTCCCAAATATTTTGAGTCAAGTCACAATTCGAGTCGAATCACAAAAATTCAAGGCACAACATCAAACAAATTTCTTGTAATGTTCTACTAACTTTTATGGATGTTTAAAATGTCACAATATTTCGTAGATATATGAATATATCGACGGATATCCTGTGAAAAAAAAAAGATTGTGGCTATATTGCAATATTGGTATCTATATCGGATATATCGATGTATCGACAGATATTACATTCCATGGTTGTAGCCATTTCCACGTTTCCTCCATCATCATCATCTTAGTTTATTAAATGACCTTCGAATCCAGGTGGTGGACCAATGATTTCATCTAAGAAAAAAATTAAGCCTACCCTTTCAGACATTACGTTATCATTAACTTTGAATTTTACTTAAAGCAATCCAGCAACAATATAATGATTGAATTTGACTCTTAGGCCCAAGCATTCTACTTCCACCACAGACCAAGTAATTTTTCATTTAGGTTGAGCTCCCAAATATTTCAAGTCAGGTTACAATTCAGGCTAGATCACAAAATTCAAAACATAATAGCAAACAAAATTCTTGTAACGTATTATACATTTTAACGGATGTTTAAAATATCGCAGTATATTGCGGATAAATGAAGATATCGATGCCTATTCTATGGTTTGAAAAAGACCATAAATATATTGCAATATCGGTATTGATAGCGGATATATCGATATATCGACGAATATTTAATTTTATGCCCGAAACTTCTTGTTTTTAAATGTTTTGAATGTTTTGGGATTCAAATAGTCCCCTACATAAACTATTTTAAGCGACACAAATTTAGTAGGTGGGATGATTTGATAATTATGCTTTATATGTGTATATATGTATCTATATATGTATATATATATATATGTTTTACTAGATGAGCATCCTTCAAAGCAAGATTTTATATTGTGATGTTTGGTCCCTTGAGGACATTGCTCGGTGCTCTTTTGAGAGTGAATGGATCTATGAGAAGCATGCTAACCCGACTTTGTACCCACGGACTGCCTAGAAGAGAGCACATGGCTACAGTAACCCTAAGGCTAGGAGGCGCTAGAGTAACTCACCAGGGTACTTAGTAGCTATATCCATCCACAAGGATGGCATAGTCAAGGGAACGAGCTTACTGAGATATTTCCTACATGCGTGCATGGGTGTGTGTGTGTGTGTATGTGTGTGTGATTAGATAGCCTTCGACGATTCAGGTGTGCAAATTGTATACGCCAGTGTCTTTTGTCAGCATATTTGAGATAGTTTTTATTAAGATAAATAAAAGAGATTTTTGGGGACATGTTTTGAAAAATAAAAATATATAATTAAGTTTTTCTACTTGTTTTGGACTTTACTCGACTCTCCAACCTTATTTAACTTTTCATTAAACTGGGGTCACTCGTTAGGTATATAATGTGTATTCACCACTCCTTTTACCCCTTTTTTTCAAAAAAAAGCGAGTTCGAGGTTCATTATGAAGTTTCGGTAACTATAGGGGTTTTCTTATTCTACTAAGTTTTTCTTTAGAAATATCCACGGGTATGCAATTTAATTTTCAATATTTTTATTAAATTGTTTTTATTTTTTTATTATTTTCAATACTCAATTTAAATATTTTCAATATTTTTAATTTTTAGTTTTAAGTTGTTTTGCAACAACAATACTCAATTTAAACATTACATTATTTCGGGTACATGCCAACATGCACATACTTCAAGGTAAAATGACAATTGTCACATCATCGATCTACGGGTCGGGACGTAATAACCCAAGTATTTTTAAATTTAAAATAAATTTATTTAAATCTTATTTAGAATATATAACTTGTAATTGTAGATATAATTTTATTACAATTTAGTTTATGAATATTTTATGTTAACCAATTGAGCCTTCCATTTCATAAAAACTAGTCATCTTTCTTGGATGAAATTGAAAAATAGATATATTTATGAAATTATAACAATAAAAAAGATAAAAAAAAAGTAAAAAAAAAAAACCTTCTAACCCACGAGTTTTTTTCGTTTTTGTGGAATAAGGGTTCATTGGAGTTTTTTTTTTTCAATTTTTTTGGCTCCGAAGGTTCATTTGAGTTTTGGCTAATTCTGTAATCATAAAAGCAAACCATTAAAAGGAAAAATGGCTGGCAGACAAAATTGGAAAACTCCATTCGCATTTAAAGTCTATTAATTAATATATAGCTGTACATCCGTGATAACCCTGATACACTGAATTTCGTTCCTAAAAAAATGAAGATCTACAATAGAACAAAACTTTTAAGAAAATAATAATAAGCAGCAGCAGAAGAGGTAGAAGAAAGAGGAAAGAAAGCACTACATCAAATTGACTAATTTTACAGATTTTTCTGAGGTTAGGCTATCAAAATGGGGGGGGGGGGGGGGGGGGGTTGGGTTTGAAAGGAAGAAAAAGGGTAAAACATTTGTACAAAAATGTTCCTTTGAATCAATTCCTTTTGTTTGTCTTTGGCTTCGACCTCATGCTAGCTCTGCGAGCAACATCCCATGCCTTCTGCGGTGCATAAATACCTAGCTGTGAAGCGAAAAATGATTCGTATCCAGGAGAGTCAAAGGCAAATCCCCTGTGTTTCGATATTTCCCGTGGCAACTGAGAAATAGCATAGCTTCTTGCCTCATCAGGGGTTAGCTGATTTCCAATTTCCAGAAAATCTGAACGACCAGTATCATCGACTTCATCCTTGTGTATTTCCTGAATAATCTGATAATCATAGGGGAAGAACCATCTTTGAAGGCTGAAAAGAAAAAAATAAGTCAAAAACCACCACAAGGATGTTTCAACAAATTCAGAAAAAAAAAAGGGCTAGGAGAAGATAGACAACAAACATGAGGAACACAAAGAAAGTTGAGCACTTTAACATGCAAAATGTGACAGGACAGGTGGATTGGGAGAATGAACTTCCATGTAACCTTCGATCCCGTTTAAATCAACATCGAATATGGTATTTTTTTTTTAATTCCATCCCCCCCACACCCCCCCCCCCCCCCACAACTGCCATGCCACATGTTTATCAGATGTAGAAAGACAGGACGAGAAATTAAAATGGCTGAAAAGAAAGACATCATGTAAATAGTTAAGTGAACAGTGGACTCAAGCACTCAACATTACTATTCTATCATTTAAACCTAGGTGATATCAGTGCCCTCAAAAGGGGTATAAAGAAACGTGCTAGTATATCTAATGACAAAGTAGAACTACTATCAGTTTAGGAAAGAGAAACCTTGAAAACCATTTGGATAACGACACAAAATCCAGCATTGAGCTACCAGAAATTGTGCTATGATTTATGCTACTTGAATTTTAGCAACTCGCTTCAAACCAAGAATGAAACTGGCCAATGTTTGGCCTCTTGAAATATTTTAGATTCAAGTAGCTCATATTTGGTAGCTCAGGTAGGGAATAAACTTGAGCCAATCAACCACAAATATGGCTCTCTCATGGTTTGATGTCTATTGCCTACCATAAAACTGCCCAACTAAGAGCCCTTCAGAGTTATGAAGATTATCAACCTTTTCCATGCATCATAGTAGTGCTCCCAATTATATCTCATTCTTACCCTTGGTAAAGGAAATCTCCCAGAAGGGCAGCAACGGGAACAAGAATAAGAGTGATGTAAAAATAGAATGTACTCATCAAGACATAAATGACCCAAAAGATATTCTCCTGCAGTAGCCAATAGAGCTGATAAGTTGCATTCCAACCAATCCAAAGGGAATGTAAAAGAATATCAAACATGATTTATAACTTACCTGTCGATCATATGGAGTCATGATACCAGAATATAGAAAAATAAACACGAACCATGCTAGAATGCTTCCTCCAACACTTATATAATGCCATCTTGTGATTGAATTGCAGATCATGAGAAGACGCAAGTTTACAGTTACTACAACACAAGTAAAGGCCATTGTGCTGACATCCCAAAGACCAAACATTTTACCAGATGAACCTTGACTTGTAGAACTGGAAACAGTCACAAAGTGGTAGAACACTAGAGATTGATAAACAGCAAAGAATGCCCATATTGCCACAACTCTCCACTTAAAAAACATATTTCTTATTCCCTCCTTGTATAGTTCAGGGTACTTCTTTGAAAGGGATGAACTGACATCCTGGTGACAAGCAAGGTCACAAATTAAGCATAAAACAGGCAGTAAAGAGATCTATCTGAAATAAATACAAAAAATAGAGTACCTTGTCAAAAAGCCCAACAATAATCACCGGCAGAGCTGTGAATATGACATTATATAATGACTGGAACCAATCATCATAGAATCTTTGACCAGAAAATCCAGTATTAAAGGTAAACCAAAATTGAGTCAAAGTGAATGTAAGGTTCTTGTAAAAGAAATATGTCACAACCTGCAAAAGGTGATGTCATGAATATCACCAACTAGAAATTTGACAATGATTTTAAGGACAAAGAAAAGTCAAACCTTGCATAACACCAACATTAATGCATATCACCAACCATAAATTTTAAAATGTTTTTGAAGAAAGAGAGAAGTCAAACCTTGCATAATCTAAGATAAGACCAACGTCCATGCACAAGGAGCAAATCTTTAAGAAAGCGAAACTGAGCAATTGCAAAATCACTAGCCATAACTGCTTGCATCCCCTCAAGCCCGCTAATTCCAACACCAATATGAGCAGCTTGAATCATGCTAACATCATTGGCACCATCACCAATGCTAAGTGTGATTTTACGAGCACCTTTTTTCACCAGACTTGTTACCTGCAAACAGCAACAGGAACTTAGATGCTACTTTAAAAACTCCATAACTTTCACCAATTTTCCTATCTTTCACTGGTTTAAAAATATAGATTGTTTACATTGAAGAGAGCTGAAATTTTACAAACTTCAGCTCTCAAAGATAGATTAGCTAAGTGCTCCAAGTAATCTGGGGAAGATGAGTTTTAGGGAAGTCACTCAGTACAGCAACTACTATTAAATTCAATAAAGTTAATATATCTACTAATACCATCCTCCAAAGCTGTAAGTATGGTCAAACATTGTTCAAATGATACACCACAAATCCAGTAACTTTATCCAGTGCCTTAGGAAGATGTTGGGATTTTGCATTGTCATCAATTTAATTCTGACATTTTTCGTTATGCAACCCTTTTATCCAAACTTAAGTAAAGCTAAATTAATAATGTTTCAGTTCATTTGCCATAAGGAACCTACCTGTGCTTTCTGTAAAGGTGAGACTCGGCAGCAAACAACTGAAGAACAATTCAAGCTCAAAGTGAGGAGCATTATCCGTAAACTTGGGTCTAAAGCATACATCAGACACTTTCCATCTATAATAAGTGCTAATTTTGGTCCAGAGACGATGTGAAAATATTGCTGTGCCTCATCAAGGCACTTCTTCAGTTGCTTTTTGACTTCCTCCTTGATAAAGCGCGCTATTTCAACTTGGTCCCCCTGATAATACACATTCAATAGAGAATAATCATGTGTAAAATAGATTGTTTGTATGGTACCAAAAATATAGTTTGTTTTAAGTGAATTTTAAATTACAAACATCTAAAAATAAATGCTTACCCTTTCTTCAACTTCTCTAATAGCATCAGTCTCAGAGCTGATAATGAATTGTTTCATCTCATTGTTCAGTAAGTTGCATGCTGTACAATTAATAATAAAAAAAGGGGAAAAAAAGGAAAAATCAAGAGATAATGAATATTTTCAGGATTAAAATAAAACAGAAAATCACATTAAACACTTACCATAAGCTATATTTATGGCAGTTTCCATCTTGTCCCCTGTCAGCACCCAAATCTTAATTCCAGCTCTAGAAAGAGTCTCAATGCAATTTGGCACTCCCTCTTGAAGCTTGTCCTCTATAGCAGTCGCACCAATTAAAACAAGATCCTTCTCTATGAGTTCAGCCACCTGCATAAATTGTAAATATGTGCAAGACATATTCATTAAACATACATCAAAAGAAAGCTCTTTCAACTTTCCAATAGCATTAAAGTTGAAAGTGTGATGCTCAAGCTCAGAAGCTTCATCATATATGACAAAGGGAAGTAACCTGTGCTTATAGATTAAAGTTTTCGAGCCTTTTTTAGGAATTCATAAACTCCAATGTACAGAATGTAAATGAACAACAAACAATGATTCCATTCAATGGAAAAGCAAGCCAATAGGTAGCTGCCTTTCAAACTATTTCCAGTTTATTCCCGAAAGCAACTGCTCCCCTGCCCTAAAACAACTATCCAGGAAAAAAAGAGGGAGAAAAGAAACCTGAGGAAGGGAGTTAAGGGGAGGCTTGGGGTGGTCATGGCTTATAAAAAGGTTACCCTTGGTGATAAAAATTTAAAAAAATTGGAAAGTTCTTTTCAAGCTTGCTATATACATTTCCCAAGAAAAGAAAAGGCAATAAACCTGTACTGCTGACAAAGAATTTAAAGAACGCGAAATCAGAGATCATAGTTTTCCCACACTGAATTTGCGCTTAAATAATGTTCCAAGAGAGAAATGCAAACAGGCATTCTCAGTAAAATGTGCTTTAGAAGTTAGTATTTCTCCCTGTTTTACCTGTACACTTCTATCAGGCACAATAGTATTTCTCCCTGTTTTAGCTGTACACTTCTATCAGGCACAATTTACATGCTTGGTACAGCTAACATTGTTTTAGGACACATAAGGAATGCTATAATTTAGAAAAGAAATTAAAAATTTCTAGGGAGTGATTTGGGTATTTTATTTAAATTTATTTCTCCAACCAGTAGAAATAAACAAGGGGGAGGGAAAAAAAAACCCATTTTAAATTCAAGTGGATCGCCCAAAAGATAAGCCAACAATTAACAGCAAAGTATGCCTAAGAGAACATAAGATGAACAATAGGTTAGCACCCAAATTTCATTAAACATTCATTATAACAACATTATTTGGACACAAGCCAATATAAAACCACTCAAATAACAAAATTTATACTCATCATAATGGAGAAAACATAAGAAATCAACATTTATGAAAAGAAAACGTATTAAATCGAGTTTCTCTAAGCAAAGCATCTGAATATAATTAAATAAACATACCATCACACGAACATACCTCATCCAACTTCTTTTCTCGATCTCGTAGAGATGACTTGGCTTGGATGAATTTCTCATTCCAGCTCTCATACATGTCAGGAGCTAGATCTCTATAGGCGAGGCAAAGAGTACGCAGCCCAGCAGCGCCAAATTGTTCCAAGTGTTCCCTGGTCACTTTCTTTAAATCATTGCTTGCACCCACCAATCTCTCATAAATGACAGTATCGGCTCCCTGTGAAAAGCATGATTCTGGCCCAGTGTCATTTACATTACAGGAACCATTGTTAAGACCCCTATTTAAAAGTCCTGCAGACTAATTACCTTACAGTATAGTACCAGCCTCCCATCTGGATAACGACATACAACAGATTGGCGCTTCCTCGTACTATTTAATGCAAAAATACAGAGGTTAGTACCAACCATAAAGAACTCTTAAATAAAGAGACACCAGTGAGAAATGCATCCCCAACCTATTGAACTCAAGAACATTTAAGATCTCATAAGACACATCTTGGATTTTACCCATCCTCTCCACATGAGATTCACGCACATATATCATGGTAGGTGTACGTCTGCAATGGAAAAAATGAAAAACGAAGTCTCAAATCAGGCTGCAAACAAAAACAGAACTGAACTAAGTTGCATCAAAAACAAAAAACAAAAACAAAAACAGCCAATACAACCAAAATTTGTTTATAATTTATGCCACAAAGGACGAAGAATTTATTTCAACCACTACATGCTGCTAGCTCTCAACCAGAAATCAATGTACTTGCCAAATTTTAGAGATCTGATTCATAATGTGATGCTTTAAAAGAAGACAATTAGAGGTCACACTATCTCAAGGCAATGAAAACCAATTACAATTAATACAATGAATAGACAAGTTATGCAGCTTTCATGAAATTCATTTTTCCCTTATTCAATAGATGAAAAAGCATCTGGGGAAGGAAATTAAACCATTTGGTTAGATCTTGAACGAAATTTTTGTCTAGTTTGGCACAGCACTTATGGTAGGAAAAAGTGCTGTGCGAAATTATTATGTAAAAACAAATGTGGTTTCAGAGTTTCAGAGTTTCAGTGTTTGGCATTGCTGTGAAGAAAAAGCTGTGAAGAGTTAAAAAGTCTAAAATGGATATACTTTGAAAAGAAAAGAAAAATTATTAAAATGTCTACAAATTAATTTAAGTAAAACTCTAGTCATTTTCCACCCAAATCATAACTTTGAAACCGCAAAAGCACCTAAATACTTGACTTTTCTGGTTGGGTGGAATTCTGCTGCCAAGCTAGGCTTTTGGCACAAACTAGAGGCTGCTTTGCTTGAGGTGATGGCCAAAATTTGCTTTTTGCAAGCCAACCTCAAATCCCAAAGGAGCTCTTATTGGATTTCTCAAAAACAATATTTTGGTACAGCTCCACTAACATAAAGACAGGTACTCTGTACTTCAAAAAACTATCTCCAATAACAACATGAAGATCAGGGATAAATCCTACTGGAAAACATGCAGTCCAATTATTGAAAATAGCTTCTAACAGAAAGAATAAACCAACTCACAATCAAATTGAATTGAAAATTATTTCTAAGAACCCCACTCTATTTGGCCAAAAAAAAAGGAAAGAAAACAATTCTACGTGAAGAAAAATAAATAAACAACCTACAACAACCTGCAATTTTACAAGACAAAGGGTGTCACTAACCTATAAAAGAAGAATCCAAAGTTTTTTGCAGCCAAAACCAAAGCTGCCTCATCTGGGGACGCCGCTTGATATTTTATTTTCTCAGGGGACTCATCACCTTCAGGAAGCACAGTGTGACATATGGCAAGGCATCGAAAAAATTCCTGCAGAGCACAGGCAAAACTATACCTTAAAATGCCACAGTTGGTAAATTCAACTACCACACACAAACCAGCAACACTATAAAACTAGGTTTGTAGTCCGTAATGATAGAAATGGAAAAGACGTTTGAAATGTCAAATTATATTTTCCGCATACCTTCTACATTTACATCAAGTGTGTTTTAACTCATGATTGATTCAGAGATATGAAAAGGGAAATCTTAATACTTCTTTCCTAAAAGTTTCTATCCTAGGTGGCTTTTCGCATGCCAGTGTCCCCTTTGATGATCATATCGTCTAGAGAAAGAACATCAGCATTAAAAATTAGGTTCAGCAACTCACTTGTCAATGCATATTTTGCCTATTTTGTTCATAGTTGATTTTTTAATACAGCTTAAAAAGAACTGATAGATACATTGGTATGCACACATTTATCCATTTAACAATCCAAATATACACATGAACTGCACACTATCACAGAAAGAATAAACCCAGATGTAACACAAAACAGGGGAAAAGTTAACCCAAAGGTCCCCAAAGAGACCCAGGGACCAACGATGAATATAATCAAATTTCTCTGTATGCTACTTACTTTTTTCACTATATGCTCCTTTTTTTTTCTTTCTTAGTTTAAAGCCTAGCAACTTCTAAAGTATGAACAATGGTTTTATAATTATTAATCGCAAAAATTATGCTAATCTATTAATGACAGAATAATTCAGATATCATTGCATCCATACATGAACAACATATCAATATATTCCCTCCAAACATAGAACTGAATATTACCAGGAACCCCTGAAAGAAACCACTGCCTATAATGAGAAGGGGCAGGGGGACAACTAACAGCACAAAATCTCTACCATGAGAATGGCGCATATGTGAATATCAACCTATGATTCTTGCATGTATTCTTCATCACACCTTGTATTAGAATTAGACAATTAATCACAATGCTCATTTATGCATGCCTTAAAATAGTAAATGACATTTTTACATAAAGTCAACCCCCAACATCCAAGCAAGAAAAAGTCTATGCACAAGACCATCATATGTAAACAAAATTAAAAAAGCCTTCACAAAAACTAAATAGGGCTGCTACCTGCTGCCTGCCAGCCTGCCAGCCTGCCAAACCCCAGACTTTCCTGTTTAAACTCATTCATTTAAGTTTTCATAGACCCCAACATCAAATGTAGCTAAACCTATTAAATTTCAGCTCAATTAACTAATAAAATATCAAGCTTGATTACTACCCTATGCTCAGGCTTCGGCACAAAATTGTAATGAGGATAATTTGCTAATAATTTGTATTTTTAAATGAATTTTCTCAACTAAAACGAGGTGAAGTGATCTGCAACCTTATTTTGAAAAAAAAAAATTCAAATGCCACATTCACAACATAAATATTTACACCAATTTCATAAGTACTTATTCACAGGAACAATATTGTTATCCTGCCTCTTTTAAAATAGAGAATAGAGACCCTCAACATCGCAGATGCACATTATCTCCTTTTGGTTAAGTAGGACAATATTCACACTCAAAAGTAAGTTCCAGTATGAAGATAAGCCTTTTATTAATAAAGTCCCAGATTAAATGTAAGAACACCACTATATACCACATTTAATTGCCAAAGACCACAATAAGCTACCTTGCAAGCATCTGGATTAGGCTCATTTCTCCAAGCCCCGCGCATGAGTCTTACATCATCAAAATTAAAACCCTTTTCCAGTGCAGAATTGGTTGCCCTTTGCACCTACAAAAAAGATGTTACAAGAACAAGAAAATCATTCCCTTGCAACATTTGTAAATTAATTACAAATAAAGGAAAATATAGATTTTTTCATTATGTGATATAAGAAAGGATACCTCTTGAACCTTTATGCCTTTTTGTTCGGCAACACCCCTCTCAATTTCGGTCATACCTGTTCCATACATTTCACCTCCAATTGAACACTTGAAGAACTCCATTAAGTTTCTTGTCAAAGTTCCAGTTTTATCAGAAAAAATGTATTCCACCTGATCATAGCAGTCATTTCAAATTACTTAAAGCTCAATTAAGAGAACAAGAAACTGGTTACATCTCATTCCAGTCAGTCAAAACTGCATATACTAACTTGTCCAAGTTCCTCATTCAAGTTTGAAGTCCTAGCCAAAGCAGGGGTGTCAGTTTCAGCATGGTACATATTTAAGTCCTTGTTGATAAATTGAGTGCACTGAATAAACTTGATCATCTGAAATTGCATGTCAAATCCAGTAAGACCGTTTTTGAGCATTGACAAGGCAAGAAACGAAAAAAAAAAAAGAAACCTTGGCCAACCTCAATAGAAACATATAGAGATATTGGAATAATTGTTGAATATAAAGTAAGTAGGGTCAACATGGTCAAAAGGGCAACCTGTAAAACCAACAACCAGAAAGTTAAAATTTGTGTGCATAAGAATATAAGAAAGAGAAACCAAGAACTAACAAATATATAGTACCAGAAATCGATTGTTAGGATTGAACTGATCTTCCACACTTTTACTGAGACCTAAGAAGTAGTACTTTCGATTAATGAATATACCACTGCAATATTTCAAGCAGAGAAACACCCTTATCAGAAAATATTGACAAAAGAATTTGAATAAAATCCCACAACATTAACAGCATATATAAGTGCAGACTAGCTATTTGCACACCTGCCTATTGCTCCAATCAGACACATAGTGAAAAGAGTACCAAAGAGAGTAAGTATAAGTTTGTCAAGTTTCCTCTCTAATGTACTTCTTTTTGAAGGAACATTCATGGAATTCATCATAACCTGCAAACTCACCCCAAATTCCCACAAAATGACATCAACTTACAAGAGCATTTAAAGTCAAACATAAAGAGAAAGGAAGAAAAATCACATTTGTTGTTGCCTTGGTGTGATTCAGACATATAACAGAGAAGGTTTTTCACATTTAAATGTTCACAGTTGAACATTTCAGATAAACAAGAACTTCAAGCTAGTTATAGGAGCATACTGCATGTAAGAGATACCAATTGTAAAAACAAATATTAACTATAAACTTCTGTCACGAACCTTTGTTTCATGACCAGTAAAAATAACAGCCCCAACTATGAACTGAGTGTTTTTCAGACTGCAACCCTGAAGAAGTCAAATTTCCAATACCAGGTCAAGTTAGGTTCATCATTCAAGAAAGACTGATTGTATACAACAGTTATCAACAAAAGATTCACGAAGTCAATTAAGAGACCTACAAAATTGAAATAGGTACAATAAAGATGAAATATTATCTGACAAGATACGAGATAATTCAGAAAAAAAAAAAATAAATGTGAAAGAACAAATATCATGTTTTTAATTAAGAGATGATGAGGAGGACAGAGCACACCCGCAATAAAATTTGATTTGGAGAAAGAGGCAATGTTTGATTGTCCATTACAAGATTGCCGGTGAAAGTGTACAAAGAGTTGTTTGGCTGCTCACACTGCACTTCACCTGCAATTAACAAAAGCGCTGTTATTTAGACATTAAGGAGAAGAAACAAAAAGGCAAACTGATTTTTAGAAGCATCTCCTGACAAAGTCCATTACTCAAGTGAATGGCATGTTCTAACACAATTAAAGTACATAGATAAATAAAGCAGCGAATTAGACAATTATATAACATACATAAAATGCAGCAAATGAGCAGTTAAAAGAGAAAAACTGGGCTTAAGTTAATAGACACAAAAAACAGATACCAATAAATAGCAATTCCATGACCTTAGACATGCCACAAAAGGTCAAATAAAATTTTGACAAACCCAACGGTACCAGTCATGGGTTCCCCTATGCTAACTTAAACTCCAATTTGTTGGTCATGTCTCACCATCTCATCATAGTTGCCAAATAACTAAAATGTGAAGTGTTCCCATTTTGCTTTGGCAAACTTTCTTTCCGTGCTTCCACTTTGATATTGTCATAATGAAGGCACAAACCAGAAACTACAACTAAGAAACATGGAAACAACAGATAACTGAAGATTCATGTGAGAAATATGATGGAAAGTGAAAAGAATGACGTTTAAGAAAACAATTTGATTTACATCTTCATAATCACCAGAAACTTTGACCTTAGTACAATTCCACAATAACATCAATTCTTGATTTGAGCTATTAATAAAAACCACAATAATAACATAAATGTCCTGTAGCACCACAGATGCGGAATCAAGAAAACCTGTAAACAAATGTCAAGTTTTTACAGTTTATCAGTCCATCAAAATTGAAAATCAAAGATGCTTAAAAGTCTTAACCTTTGAATTCACAGGCCTTTTCAGGAGTCAAGTAATCCCAAGTCCTTTCTAGCCCCTTTCTGATTTTCAAATTTGTTTCCCCATCCAAATTTGCAGTCTGCAGTCAAAAGGAAAAAATGTTTCACTAAAGAAATAAATCACTCACCCATCCTTAACATGAGAAGGGCTATCGCTTCTCATAAATAGACTAAAAAGCTTCCAAGTAGCTGCAACTAGTATCCAGAAAAAATCATTACCTCAATATAGCAAACACCATCAGGATTTGTACTAGCAAGTAAAAGCATATCTGCTGGAAAAAATCCATCTTGCTTGACCTGCAATAGGGGCAAATTCCACTCTTTATCTTATATCTTTATGCAGGTGGTGATATTCATTAAATCAACATAAGAAGGCTCCATGATGTTGATATTATCTTATGTCCATGATGTTGATATTATCTTACGTCCATGATGTTGATATTATCTCATCACACAAATAAACAAAAGAAAACTTTCCACGAGTTATAAATAGCTCAAAATTTTCAGTATTATGATGTCTGAAAATTGTTATTTTGCCTCAACTTACACCCACCAAATGGATGGGGAATTCATAAGAAAAAAGGAACCGCATAAAATGCAATGACATTCATTGCTTGACGTGTCCAACAGTCAACATCAGAATACTTCTAGGTGAGAAATAAAGTGGGAAAGCAAAGTCCTCCAGAACTGGAAATGTATCTAATATACCCTATCAGACTGAATTTAGTAACTATAAATTAGCATAAAATCATTTATCAATAGGTCACATTAATTTCCAATCAATCACAAATTTAAAACAAGAAGCCTCCACATAGAAGCATATCGATCCAAAATCAAAATGCCAACAAAGGGAAAAGCAAATTACATTTGAAAATCTTTTCTACATATCTCTAGAAAGCAGTGAGGAGAGAGGAGAGGGGAAGTAACAAAATAAATGAAAGCAGCGATCTTCTGCACTGCAATGTAAACAATATGAATTTTTGTGGGACTCTTTCTTAATATCCATATTCAATCTCAACAACATGCACCTAGAAACTCACCCTGACAATATCTCCAACCAGCAACTTTTTCCATGGGATAGACTCCCACCTTTGATCTTGCAAGACATCTACAAGAGTGTTATTGATTGTCATATCATTCTGAAAACGTTTCTGTTGAATACAATAAGAAAGAAAAATAAGAGGTCGGCATTGAAATCCAAATTGGAAAAAGTAAATGCTCAAGCTAATCTTTCCAGAACTCTTACCTCCTGGGCTCCAAAACCATCCAAAACAAAATTAAAGATACAAAAGAAAGGCAACAACGCCCGAGCAAAAGTTTTGCTTTTTTAAATAAAAAAAAGGAAAAAGGAAAAAGTAAAAAGAGACGCATGATATGACAAGCAAGAACTATACTACTCACCCAGTCCTCAAATGCCTCCTTAATAAGGGAAACTAAAAGCACCAAACTTAGAGGAACCACATTTGTCACAGGATGCACAGGACTGCAACAACAAGAAGAGTTGTTAATAACAGATCTCAACAATAACACATGAATTCAGATAATGTTTTTCAGTCATAAATCATAATATGGACCAGAAGGGTTAAGAAAGTGTAAAAGGTGCAGAAATTATATGAATGGGGAAACATACGCAACTCTTCACTAAAATCGGAAGCAATATTAAAAGTTTCTTTACAATGTTATAAAACCTAAGGAATAAAAACTTGCAATGTGCAGGAAGTGATGAATGCAGAAAAGCAAAAAATCTCAATTCAAAATCGTGACTTGTACCATCAAATGAAGGCCATCTTAACAATAAGGTATTAACTGTCATGTCAGCTTCTACATGGACAACACTAACAATTTCAACATCTATTTTAAAATAAATAAACAAATAAAATGAAGTACACCAGACCTATGAAAAATTATTACTCACTCAAAGCAGGAGACGGTTAGATGTAAGACAAGAAATAAGTCTCATCGTGTTCACAAAAGAATTCAACTCAGACCCAAGCAATATTCCCCATGTCAACAACACTAACAGGACGATTTAGCAAATCAATGTGACCATTCCAACACTCTAGGAAACATGCTCTTTGTAAGAACCAATGGTAACAAATTTAGTACACCAATATGGTAGAAAAGCCTTACCTGTATGGAGTTGCTGATAAAATTGATACCATAAGAAAGTACAAGTTAGCTACTCGCCTGAACTGTCAGAGTAAAACAGAACTTTCGTCAGGAACAGAAATAGCCAGAATAAGATGGTGCTAAACTCCAACCGTATCCACAAAAATTAATCAAGTTAGAATTGTAACTCATATTCCAAACCAAAAACACAGTGGTTAGTTCATCGAGGTAGACTGGAAGTTTTCAAGCATGCAGATTGGTAAAATTAATGTGGTTATGCTAATGCATAACATGGCTGCACATTTTACACATTTAAATGTCGTCATATCGTCAACAGAATGAACAGAAGTAATCCCCAAAAAGGGAATGTAAACATGGAATGCTTTGGAACCAAATCTGGTAACGGTTTTTTCCTTTTAACAATTTATGTTTAACTGTTGCATTGCATTAGGTATTCCTCATCAAGATATGATAGCACTCCAAAAACGCACTCTAAATAAATTGAGCCAATTTTAGTGTATGGTTCTTAAACAGGAAAATCAACAACGTAATACAAAGCAACAATTAAAATAGCCAAATTCATTAATAATCATAACCATAATTGTTCTGTTATGGAAATATATAACCAAGACCATGTTATGGTTGTAACAACAAAGAGGTACAACTATAAAAATTTACTTAATGTTCCCTTTGTCTAAAACCTATGACATGATAATCAAGCAAATTAACCCACACGACCATTGATTTAATAACTATGAAGAATAATTTCTTCTAAAGCTTTTCAAAGGTTTTTATCCCAATTACAGTTAAGCTTTTCTTTAAACATATAATTTCATCCTGCCAAAAAAAATAAAAAGAGGCTATTACATGGATATTTAATGGTCATGCTTGACCCGCCCCGGGTTGGGGGGTGGGGGGTTTGGTGGTGGCGGGTGTGGTAGGAAGACGGGAGTGAGAGGGTTTGGGGCCAAACTCTCTCTCACCCCTCCATAAGGCCCCAATATGGGGCAATTAGTTTGGAGTTTAACCCACCCCTCCCAGTCTCCCACTCCCCCAACCAAACAAGCAACCACTCCTCACCCCTCCAAAAACACACAATCAAACAAGGGATAAAGTGCAAAGTTATGGCCATGGTTATTGTTAACACCATAATAGTTACCATTCCTATTCAGTAACATATTTCTTTACCTAACATAACCACCATGGTTGATTACTGAACTGTTATTTGTTTAGTTACTCATTCGACCATTGGTTGAATGCTTGGTAATTGAACATAAGCCTACTTCAAGCTCCAAGATGCCTCCAAGGTTATATCAGAGCCAAAATGGAAAAGAAAACTAAAAATTTACACTAGTTATGCCTAAAGTATCATACAACCATATCCATTTTACTGCCAGAGTACTCCAATAATTTTACCTGTTCATAAAGCCCCTTTGGTAGAAAGGTAAAAAAGTTGTACTTCGTAGTTGATATGGAATTCCCCTGAAAGAATAGGTAAGAATCTAATGAGAACCACATCAACTTATCAGAATCAGATGCAAGCAACAAAAGCATTAACACAAATTAAATTTATGGACACTTAATCATTCATACACTAGAAATGCATATTTGAGTATTCAACAAACTACGGACCAGAAGCAAATCATGTATACTGGCCCAATAAAAACAAGGAAATTTTGCATGTTCTGTAGGATAAGAATGGACCAGTGCCTAGAGTTTAAGATCAGAATTATATATCTTAAGCTTATTTTATATTAAAATACAACCACACATACAAGAACACAGGCATAGATATTGGGGCCTAGCACCTAAAGTGCACCTTGTGCTCTTAGGAAAACTGGTATAAAGTGAGGGACAAAGATAGCTCTAGCATCAGGTACATGTATGACATTTAGACATTGATTTCTACTTGTACAATGTACAAAGGCATTTACTCCATCTTGCAGCATATCTTTTCAGGCTGTGAAAGAAATTGTTCAATAAAAATATATGTATGTATGACTTGACAACATCACTGAAGATAGACAAGGTTAAGCAAGATGCGGTGTTTTTTTTGGCCAAGGCAAGATGCCATTTATGTTGATCCTTTTAAATATAATTGAAGAATATTAATTAAAGTTTTCCGAGCATGCTGTTTTCAATCTTGTATACTGTAACTCAGAGTTAATACCAATATTATATTTTCTTTAAGATTTTGAAATTTCTAACATAAGCATATACAAATTTATGTGGATAATTAGGCAAATTTCAAACTTTTGGTGGGTCCTTGCTCTCTTCTACCATCCGCCGATGCATTTGAGTATGCTTTTAGAAATAAAAAAGAAAAGGGAAGATATTGGTAGGCTCTGAATCAGGCATTCAGCAATCTTCTTTCTCTTTTTGGTATAGGTAAAGTTTGACACTCACTTCATTCACTTGCAATTAATTAATATCAGTTACTATGACATTATTTCCGTTGGATATGAAGCCTTCAATCCAGTAAGCACTAACTCCCATTACCATTAAGGGGAAAAAATTACTCTTGCAAGGGGAAGGTTCAAACGAAACCAGAATTATGGTCTAATAATAAACAACAGTAGCATCTCTGATACCTAAAATCTGGCGAGATAAACATTTTACAGAACATTTATTAAAAAAAAATACAAAAGCATTGGTTTCGTGGGCATTCAAAAAGATTTCAAATTAGACTAAGTTCACTACATCTCCTACCTTCCTGGAAACCGAAACTGATAAAAAAAAAAAAGGAAGAAGAACAAGAAATTAGCGTAAATCTAAAACAACATCAGAAATTTAAAAGACACGTATATATATACCTTGTATCGATGGGCGTAATTGGCGTCGCGGTCGTTGCAGTAGATGGTGCGAAAGGCCGGCGCCTGAGGCTGAACCCGCCCCAGCGTAACGGTTCGAGACGGTGCCCGTTGACTCAAGTTGTGATTCCGGTCTTGATGCGATCTCGTCGACGACCTAACCCTATCCCATCCACTCATCTTCCGTTTTTTTCTTCTTATCCGATCCCAACCCAAAAAAAAAGTTTAAAAAAGAATAAGAAAGTTTGAAAAAATGGGGCAAACCAGATTCAAAAATGAATTTCCCAATCGGATCTTGATTTCTTTTTCTCCTACTAAGTCGGTTTGTTCCGGTTTGGTGAAGCGTTTGCACGGACGATGAAACAGAGAGAACCCCTGCTTCAATTCCAATATTCTTTCCTTTTCCTTTTGTTTTTCGCTCTTCCGTGAGTTTTTTTATTATAGTTTTTTTTTTATTTTTTATTTTTCATTTGAATTTAAGCAGTTTTAAAATACGTATTGGCCAAAAAAAATGCAGTTTTAAAATACGATCTATCAAACCGTGTTAATTTTCTGACCAAAAAAAAAACGTATTGCTTTGCTTAGACAATTGGCGCGTGGCTCCAATCAGAAGCGAGTTGGCTGGTCTCTGTGGTCTCCGTTGTAATCAGGCGCGTGGTGTTGACGTGCAGGAGGGAATCGTGCGAGTTGAAAGGTCAATTAGAAGATTCGGTTAAAACGCCAAAGAGGACTTGCGCTTGAAATGGAAATAAAATAAACGGCGACGTTTTAAGAGACTTATCGTTGGATGCCCATGGCCAGCCACGTAGGAACTTGTTCTGGTGGGTGGAAAATGGAAAATGGAAAATGGAAAATGGTGAAAAATGAAGAAGATCACCTCAATTTTTTTTTTCTTATGTAATATTCTACAATTGTCCAATCATAGTAAAATATTATGGGCATGTTTGTTATATCGAATTAGATTATATAGAATGAGAAAGAAAATTACATGTAATTTATAGTATGGTTTTATAGTATTGACATAGATTTGTATTTTTAAGAGAATTATTCATAAGATGACTTAATCCTTTAAAAATGAAGAGGATTGTCTCATTCTATAAATAATCCTCTCTATAATGCAAATCTATGTAAATATTATAAAATTATTACACCACAACTTACATGTAATTTTTTCACTTATCCTATCCAATCCCATATAACAAACATGCCCTATGTGAAGATTTATTATTTTTGTTAGGCCACGACCCACAGGCCCAGCTACGCAACAGCTGTTGCACTATTTCAAAATACGTGTCGATCACCACAACCCTAAATAACGTAAGGCATTGAGTATCAAAATATAAAACAAATCTCAAAAATATTTTCGTAAACAATATTTTAATAACTAAAATAATACATTAAGTATAAAATAATATGCGTGTATATATATATATATGAAAGTACCCTGAGATAAAATATCAAAAATTGTAAATCTGAACAAGTGTGTAGATGTGGAATAAAATCAAAACATAGTAGAAGTAAATACACCAGTGGATCACCCAGAACTGGGAATAGAAGCACCTACTATGGCTGAAAGCTAATCCGCATGGCTATAACTAAGTGGCTGCTTCGCAATGAGTCTCAATTGCCTAAAAAAAATTTTAAACCACAGGTGGTGAGTATAACAATTCAATGATGTGATTTAGAAATAATATAAAAGATAATCAATGGTATGTGATACAATTATACTCAAAACATCTTATAAATCATCAATTTATTTTTTAAAACATTCCCACTACTATATTTCATTTCATTTAAAAGTATATCCTATATACTAGGACGACAATAAAGTGAGCGAGTCCTATCCGTCGATGGACTCGCATCGTTGGGAGGAATAATCAAATCATCATATAAAATAACATATTCTAATCAATTACCCGCTCTTCTAACATTGTCATTCATTGTATCATGCAACTATAAACATCCCGCTGAGTTATCCTACGCGCCTCAAAACCAAGAGCATTCTTACATGTGTCTTTCCTAATAGACTATCCATAGGCTACCAAATCAGTTAGCAAATGCCCCTCACAAGCAGGTCCCTCATGGACCAATATCAATGTCCCTCATGGATAAGCCCAAGGATCGATATAAATCACCACAAACAAGTGAGTCCCTCATAGACCATAATGACGTCTCGTAAGGGTTGATATCATACCTCGATTGGGTAGATCACATACTGACAGGCTCAGACCCAGTTTGCACATGTCAAGTTATGAATTTGTATATAGTTGTGTGACCAAAAAATCAAATTGGACTTCCTTTAGACATTTTGAATTTCTTTTAGCTCAATTTTGGACTCAAAAACCCTAATTTTATAGTTCGGAGTCGATGGGGCCGTTTGGGCACGAAAATTGAGGTAAGCACAAGACTCAACCAATTTGGGGAAATTTCCCCAATTTGCTCACTCCCAAACCAGTCCTAGACTACACTGTAGCAGGGGCATTTCAGTCATTTTGCAAACCCTAGACCCCTTTTGACCTTGTTTAACTTCCAAACTTGTCCAATTTTGTTTCTAGACCCTAGAAACCCTAGTTAGGTTATGTTGTGTTGTTTAAATGTTAGTCAAATGCCTTTATTAATCAAATTAGATTTTAATTCGATTATTTAGGTATGTGATTGTACGAGATCGGACCGGTAGCATTTGAGCTAGAGCATTCGAAGGGTATATTTGGAAGTATACAACTCTCCCTTACTAGTGACTGGCTTGGATTATAGTGGTTGACCATCGAGGTCAACCGTTTTTTAATTGCTTTATTAATTCTTTTATTAAATGTGTATAATGTTTTGGGATATGGATTGTCCACCCTCACACATGAGTTATAAATGGATTTAAGGGTGGGATTTTCAAAGGAATTCATGAAATGTTATGTCACGCCCCGACCCGCAGGCTCGGCCACGCGACAACCACCGTACCACCTCGAGATGCGTGCCGCGTCAGGTGGGCAACCAAGATGGCACAAGGCTTAAAAATAAAGGATATTCGAGTAATATATGAAAACATACGAAATTATTATAGATAATACAGTTCAAAAATATTTCAAAATAAAGTGACACGTTTTACGGTGCTTCATGCAGCGGAAAGTATTATATATAAATACATAAATGTATATGTCAAATGCAATAATATTCCTAGCCAAGATACACAAAGCAAAAGGGTGGCACTTACAAAGTCGTGTCCACAGTGTCGTACTGGGATCACGGACCACCTGGACGTCCGCCGTCCAAAGCCTGATGATCTGACAACAAAGTGAATGGGGTGAGTACAATATACTTGTACTCAGTGAGAGACTCGGTTATAAAGACCGATCACCTCAGGCTGGGGATATGAAATAATCCAAAAATCAATTTAATAAACCATTTACTGAAATATAGTAAGTCCCAAACCAAATCAAATATTAAATCAATAATAATATTTCCAAATGGGCTGGCATCTAAAATTGTCCCAATAAGGTATACCCGTGTACTGGGGTATCCGCTGGACCGTCAAGGGTTACTTTTTACTCACCGTGCCCCTCGATAGGCGGTCCACGACTAAGCATCACGCATGCTCTCAAACTCGGTCCACACTCCCGCAAATCGGAGCCCCGAGGAAACCGCTCAATCTCTCATCTCTCAGGGGTATCGTTTCCCCAAATAATAATCAATAATATCAATTAATAAATTTATTTGATATTCCCACCCTTTAAATCATTTGTAAACTTGGTGTGCGAGGGTGGACAACTCATACCCCAAAACATATATAAACAATTTGATAAAGCATTTATAAATAAATTTGAAAACGGTTAACCCTCAATGGTCAACCAATATAATCCAAGCCACTCACAAGAGAGGAGAGTTGTATACTCCCCGATTACCCACGAATGCCTTAGCTCAAACTGCTACCGGTCCGAAACTCGTACAATCACGTACCTAAATAATCAAATTAAAATCTAATTTGATTAATAAAGGCATTCAACCAACAATTAAATCATAAAACAAAACCCATTTAAGGTTTCCAAGGTCCAAGAACTAAATTGGATAAGTCCGGAAGTTAATTGAAACTAATTGGGGTCTAGGGCTGCAAAATTACCAAAATGCCCCTGATGCTACAGTACCCTATCATGCTGGTGGCTCACTCCTGGGCGTGAGTGAGCCAAAGTGGGAGAAATCCCACATTTTCATCAGCTCCCGCGCGGGACTCGTTGAGTCCGGCGCCGGAGCTGTTCCTAGCGCATGGCTGTGTTCGGCCATGCCCCAAATCGAGCTCGGTTTGAGTTCGATTCACAACCAATCCGCACCAAATTTGAAACACAGTAAGTTAAACACATGATCTAAGGATTCACAGCTTCAAGAACGGAAATAAACCATTAAACATGCTCGAATTTTGAATCAAAACACTAAGGGTTAACACATCTTGGGCAAACAGAAATCTAAACTTCAACCAACGAATTCTCTTAGCACAGACCATGAAATCAAGCATATAAACTATCAAATTAAAGCTTAATGAGTCTAGAACAACATACCAAATTCCCCGCCACTACCCACGATTGAATCAAAAGATATGAGCTGATGAACAATCTGTCGCCAAAATTATAGATTTGTAGATTTGGTGATTTTCTTGGAAACTTTGGTGTTTTGATCTTCAAGGAGGCAAAAGAAGTTGGTATTGATGTTTGATTAAGTGTTTGAAGAGGGATTCAAGGTTTGATTCTGAAGAGATCAAGAGAGATCTCGGAGAAAATGAAGAACAAGAGGAGAAGAGAAAATGGGGGTCTCGGGCAGCCGAGTCAACATTTTCTGAGTTGACTCCGGTCAACTCGGCCCAATTTTCTTGGGACTCGTGTCCAAGTGGGGTCCACATCCTCGGACTTCAATTTTAGGGTTTTTAAACTTGAAATTGAGCTAAATGAAGTTTAAAACATCCATGGGAAATCAAATTTGGTATATTGACTAGACAACAATACATAAATACTCAACTTGACACGTGCGGACTAGGTCCGGGCGTGTCATGTTATTATTATGATTTATTATGATATGACCCCCTGGGAGGTTGAGTGACTGAGAGGATTCCTCGGTGCTCCAATATGAGGGAGCTTGTGGACCGAGTCGAGAGGCATGAAGAGAAGTAGCCATGGATCACCTTTTCAGGGGCATGGTGAGTGGAAAACCTGAGAGAGGCGTGTAGGGAAGCTCGCCAGGGCTCGATGTAGCTGTGTTCCACCGCAGCGTTAGCAAACGTCAAGGGAACGGGCTAAAGAGTGAAAGAAAAGGATTTGAGATATGAGATAGCCTTTGACGGTCTAGCGAGGCACCCAAGTGCACAAGTGTACCTTTGGGATGATTTCAGATGCCAGCCCATTTATTATATTTGTTATTTGTTTTGGTGTGGGATTTCATATAATTTTGCTATATGGTTTATTAAATAAGTTTTGGATTATTTCATATCCCCAGCCTAAGGTGATCGATCATTATAACCGGGTTCCTCACTAGGTACATATAAATTTATACTCACACCAGTCACTTATTGTTATCAGGTCATCAAGCTTTGGACGACAGGCGTCCTGGTGGTCAGTGATTCCGATATATACTGCGAACACAATTTTGTAGGTGCCACCCATTTTCCCTTATGAATCCTGGCTTCGGAATAGTAGTGCACATATTATATTATTATTTTCTTCCGCTGCATATTTTGCATTGTAAGATGTGCCACTTGTATTATATAAATATTTTACGATATTTTCCATATTAATTCTTATATGTTTCAATATCATGCTTGAATACGCTTTTATTTATGCCTTGTACTATCTTGGATAGCCCGCTTTTTGAGGCACGCATCTTGAGGTGGTACGGCGGTTGTCACGTGGCTAAACCCGCCGATCGGGGCGTGACACCTATGGACCGTCATTTCACCACAATCAGGTTCACAATCAAATCATTTAAAACATTTTATATTTCATATATATGTATATATAAATATCATATATATAACCAACCCATATAAGAACGTGTATGCTTGCGTAATGGCTAACTGTACCCAAGATAGTTAAAACATTTATTTTAAAATAATTAAAAACAATTTGCCATCAATGCCATTAAACATTTAGGCCAAACCACTTACAGTTTAGAAGAATCGTATACTCCCTAAAACCATTTCCATTGCATTAGTGGATCCCTTGTCACGATCCTTCGTCGATACTCATATTTTGTGTAAATTATCATTAGAAATCATTTTAAAATCGACATATGCAAATGCTAACTCAAGTTAGCCTAAATAGGCTTCTAACACATTTAGGAATGGCTTTAAAGTGATTTCACACCCTAAGGGTAAAATAATCATTTTCCCTCTATGGGCAAAATTGTTATTTTGGAGAACCGGGAGTTTGAAAAAAATTATCATCAGGGGTAAAATGGTAATTTCACTATGTATGGGCATTTTATGGGTAAATTGGATATTTTACTTTCAAGGAAAAATTGTAATTTAATAATAATGACTACTACATTAAACAAGCCTAATTTAAATAATATATATATATATATATATATTAGTAAAATTGGCACGTGCGTTGCGCTTTATGGGTCATTTTAAAAATATTATTATGAATTTATTTATAAAAGATAATAAGTGACTTTAATTTGATAAATATGAATATAGGGATGTCAGCTAGGTAGGGAATATATGTGAGGGATGTCCACTGGGTAGGGAATATGTGAGGGGTACATTCTCCCTCCCCGACCCCGACTCTCTCCACCAGTCCCCCGTTCTCGTCCCCAACCCTGTCCCCAAACAAATACAGTAAATACAAAAAATAGAAACAAAAAGCATAAATAACTTACTTGGGAAGAAGAATGTTTCTCGATTGTGAACAAAATGATAAAGTATATTTTAAAAATTTTAAGGGTAAATTATAAAAACGGTCACTTAAGTTTTAGAAGTTTCTGTTTTGATCACTCAATTATAAAAACTTACGATTTGATCACTTATCTTTGTAAAATTCAATATTTTAGTCAGCAAACCCTTTGAAAAAATTGATTTGCTGACATGGCATGGCCACATCACCCAATATGCCACAATAAAATATCAGACATACATTGAAATAAATTAAAATTGAAAATTAAGATTTTTTTTAAAATTTACTCTTTTGGTAAAAATTTGTTTGGTTCATAAATTATCTATTTATAGTGATTGAAATACTTTGGTAATTCAAAAGTTTTTTTTAATAACTTTAGGTTTAGTTAGCAAAGGTTTTTTTATGATTTTTTGTTTTCCCCGTTATTAGTTGAGTGAAAGTGATTTATGTAATTTAATTGTAAAACTAAGATTAGTAGCTCAAAGTTTTTTTAATTACAAAATTAGGATTAGTAGCCCAACATTTTTTTTTAAATTGTAAAATTAACATTAGTAGCTCAAAAATCATCCTTATTATTAGTTGGGTAAAAGCGAATAAAAGTGATTTACGTAATTTTATTGTAAAATTAGAATTAGTAGCTCATAGTTTCTTTTTTTTTTTTATGAAAATTAAAAAATTGGGATTAGTAACTCAAAATTCATCCTCATTATTAGTTGGGCACAAGTGATTAAAGTGATTTATGTAATTTAATTGCAAAATTAGGATTATTAGCTCAAAGTTTTTTTTTTAGGGGAAATTACAAAATTAGAATTAGTAGCTCAAAAGTCATCTTCATTATTAGTTAGGTAAAAGTGTAAAAAATTATTTATGTAGTTTTAATTGTAAAATTATGATTTGTAATTCAAAAGTCACCTCATTATTAATTAGGTAAAGGTGAGTTATTTGATTTAATTATAAAAATAACAAATTATACTTTAAACTTCAAAATTAAAGAAATACTAAAAGAAGAAATAAATTATACTTATAAATAAATTGATGTCTTTTGGGCTATATGTACCTATGCTATTATAATAATGTCATGCCCCAACCCGCCCTGGGTCGGCCACGTGGTAATCCCCACGTTACCTTGAAATACGTGTCTGTAGCTGCGTACCCGAGGCACCGCAAGGCATAGAAATGGATACCATTGTTGCAAAACAACTAAAACTTTAGTTAAAAATCATTTAATAAAATAATAAACTTTGAAAGTATTACCAGTGGATTAATTTAAAAGAATACCTACACAGCGGAAACTACTAAGCCTAAGCCACCGACACCTCCTAGTGAGCCTCCGGTTTATCTGCTATCCTCGTACGCAGATCTGCATCCATCTACATTGGATACAGGTGAGTGACAGAGGTTCTATGAATCTCTATCAGGGTTAGAGCAAATAGGGAAATCCAAAACATAATAATAAAAATAAAATAAAATAAAATAAATACTTTGTTTTCAACACTTCCTTTCAAATTCTCCAAGTGAGAATTTGATTTTTAAAACCATTTAAATAAATAAATAATATATAAATAGAACGGGCTGGCCTCAAATAAACTGAAGGCACGACTGACCGGTCCTATGCCTCACTGCACCGAGGGCTATCACTTTTCTTTTTTAAACTTTTTCTCTCTTTCTCTTTTCTCTAGCCCGTTCCATCGGTGGTGCCAGACGCTGTGGTGGAATACAACTACATTGAGCCTTGGCGAGTTTCCCTACGAGTCTCTCCCAGGTCCTCCACTCACCGTGCCCTTCAATAGGCAGTCCACAACTACATTGAGCCTTGGCGAGATTCCCCGTATCCCAAAACCTTTGAAAATCATTTATGTTTTTAAAATCTTTTTAAAAACCTTTGTTCCCAATGGCTAGACAGAAAAAACTAAGCCACTCATAGAGTTGGGAGATTCGTATACTCCCAAGTGATCCGCGTAGCCTAACCTCCGGAGTATCGCCACACTCGATCATCTAGAACCCTAATCACACGGAACCTATGAGGCTCTACCATGACCTAAGACTGTGTTTGGATGTGTTTCAAGGCTTAAAAAAGTGTCCGAAAGGTTTCGGGGTCAAAATTGGACACTTGATGAAAAATTACTAAAATGCCCTAAGGGCCCGTGGGCTTGCCACGTGGACTGGGCCAGGCCCCACACCAATTTAGGCCTAAAAGGTCGCTCCTGTGAGAACTGGGCCGGGCCCCCCCAAAGTTTTGGGCTAAAAAGGCCGTGTCCCACGCATGAGACGAGATAGGGGGATCGGGATTCGAGCCCCCACCTCTATTCTTTTGCCGTCTGACCTCCGTTTGACGCGAAAACTCAGATGGAAGATCCTCATGCCAACCAAAGGATCAATGTGAGTTTCTAATATGTTATTCTAAGAGAGCAAATGAGAGGAGAGGAAAAGAGAGAGAAGAAAAATGAGAGGAGAGAGCTTATCTCCCGCTATTTATAGATAAGCTCGACACCGGGTCTACTCGGATGCCGGGCCAGACTCAATTACCCCTTTTTTCACTTCTCATAATTCCGATCATTGACCTAATCCACCGACCAATTCACCAATAGATATCTAATCCATTAGTAATGGACTTAAAGAAGTCCAATTATTGCTTCCATGCATGGTTACCTGTTTCATCTTCTAACTACATCTTATCTTAAGCTTAATTTCTCTTCTTAATTAGACACATCCGGACCGACGTATTGTTGAGTTAATACGCCATCTTACACTATTCTGTTTGTATGGAAAAGTCAAATTAGGTCTGGATGTGTCAAGTAATGTCGGTTTTTATTATTTAAAGTTTTGGTGTTTATGACAAAAGTAGAACTTTATATAATATATATTGATTAATTTGTCAAAGAAGAAACAAAATTCATCCTTACCACCTAAAAAAGAATATTAACAAATCTAAAGGAAATCATCATGGTGAAATTTTTAGAAGTAATTCAATTAAATTAGTCAGCAAATGGTAAGAAAAAAAATTAATGAATTAATTTATAAAAACTTAATGAATACTACCTTATGTGATTAGAAGTTACTAAATAAATCAAAAATTTTGTAAAAGCAATAAAATCGCAAACAAATCAAAAATAAAGAAATCAAAGAGGAAGCAAATGATATGGTTAAAAATCATCTTACCTCGATATATAGCAAAAAGATAAAGATAACACCTTAAAAAAATGAAAAATGTTGAACTGATGAACCAAAAAATAAACCAAATTAATCCTTACTACCTTAAAGAAAAATATCAAACGATTCAAAAGAAATTATTAGAGAAGCTTTAAGAGTATTACTTTACGAATCCAAATATCGCATGATTGGTAAATATGAACTTTAATTCTTCAACCATCCCTTTCAGAAGATAACTTATCAATTATTACGTATTCTAATTGCCTATTTGGCATGATCAAACCGCAAAATAATTTTAAAAATTCAAAAGCTATAAATACTACAATTCATATCTTTTAGTTGAGAGAGAGGAAGAGAGATATATAAAACATTAATATTCAAATATAAGAAATCAACTAACAGACCTTATGACTAATAATATGCTTCGCAATGAAATAAACCTATAAAGAAAGAAAAACACAAAAAATAATTATTACATAACAAAAAAAAGAAATAAAATCTCAAATAAAATCAAAAATAAGAAAATCCAAGAGGAAGCAAATGATATGGTTAAAAATCATCTTACCTTAATATATAGCAAAAAGATATAAATAATACATTTAAAAAACAAAAAAATGTTAAACTAATGAACCAAAGAGTAAACGAAATTCATCCTTATTATCTTAAAGAAAAATATCAAAAGATTGAAAGAAAAGTATTAAAGAAACTTCAGGAATATTATCTTATGTAACCAATATGATTAGAAGCTACCAAATGAATCAAAAATTTTGTAAAAGAAACTAAATTGTAAACGAAATTAAAAATAGGGAAATTAAAGAGGAAGTAATAGTATCATGCTTAAAATCCCTTTGAAACAATATAAAAAATAACAAAAATAACAAAAAAAAAATACATAGACAAAATAACAAAAATTAAAGATACTATTTACCTTTCCATCCACTAAAATCATTTCTGTGCTAGCATGTTTCTTAATTTTATAATTATAAATACAATCGGTAAATATGAATTTTGATTCTCCAAACATCCTTTTAAAAGATAACTTATCAATTATTACGTATTCTAATTACTTATTCGGCATGATCAAATAACAAAATAATTTTAAAGAATTCAAAACTATAAATACTATTATTCATATCTTTTAGTTGAAAGAGATGAAGAGAGATATATATTGAAAGAGATGAAGAGAGATATATATAAAATATCAATATTTAAATATAAGAAATCAACTAACAAACCTCATGACTAATAATATACCCCGCAATGAAATAAATCAACAAAAGAAAATAAAAAACACAAAAAATCATAACTACATAACAAATGAAAGAAACTAAAATTGACAATTAAGATTTTTCAAATTTACTCTTTTGCTAAAATTTTGTTTAGTTCGTAAACTCTCTATTTATGATTATTGAAATGTTTTGGTAACTCAAAGGTTTTTTTTTTGTTTTAGTGACTTTTGGTATTCCTCATTATTAGTTAGGTAAAAGTGATTTATGTAATTTAATTACAAAATTAAAATTAGTAGTTCAATTTTTTTTAATTGCATAATTAGGATTAGTAGTTCAAAAGTTTTTTTTTTGGTTATTGAAATGCTTTGATAACCCAAAGGTTTTTTGTTTATGTCTTTGAATTTTTCTCATTATTATAGGTTCATAAGAATTTTATAGTATCATATTAAAGTTATTTAAATAAATTGATGTCCTTTGGGCTACCTATGTTATTAAAATAGTGTTGGTATTTATTATTTAAAGTTTTGGTGTTTATGACAAAAGTAGAACTTTATATATATATATATATATATATTGATTAATTTCGATACCTAATGAAATACTATAAAAAACCCTATACTAATTACTACCGTCTCAAGTTTAATGTTCGTTTTGATCTTTTGTAATAATTTTAATGATTGTTGTGAAATCTTATAAATAACCTTTTAATTATTCTTATATTTTTAAAGTAAGTGTGTTAATTTGTCTTTTTTAGTATCTATTAATTCTATTTAAATTCAATACTTATAAATTGATTAACACAATTAAAAATTCTATTTAAATTCAGTACTTATAAATTGATTAACACAATTAGAAATTCCATTTAAATTCTCCAAAAAATTCAATACTTATAAAAAAAACCATAATTATTTAGAAAAAAGGAAATACACATGAATTAAAAACCTTTTTAACATCATACTATTCTTATTTAAAAAATAGATTGTACAATCCTTAAAAAAAGGGAGGGGGTTATGCATGATTTAAAATTAAAAAAAAAAAAGCCATCAAGAGCATTTTTTTTAAAGTATGTGTGTTAGTTTGTTTTTTCAATATCTATTAATTAAAAATATTGAAGCTAACAACATTTGCAATTCCATTTAAATTCTAAAAAAAAAAATCAATTCTTGTTAAAAAAACCCATTAAGACTATACTATTTTAAAAAAAGGAAATACACATGAATTAAAAATCTCTTTAAGATTATACTATGCTTAGATTATACAATCTTTAAAAAGAAGAGAAATATGCATGATTTAAAATTAAAAAAAAAAGCATTAAGAGATTACTTTTTTTTAAGAAAGACATTAACATACTATTTCAATTGATTTGTTATTATTGTATTGGTCATGTAGCATTCTTTCTCTATAATAATATCGTTCTTAATAATATTGTTAAAAGCATATATATATTTTAATAAATATAAAGAATTTATTACAATTTCATATAAATCTATGGTATTTATATAATCTATGACATTAGAACAAGTCTAATTTAAGTTTTTTTTCATATATATTCAAACAAATAATTCATATAAATCTACGATATTTATATAATCCATGACATTAGTACAAGTCTAATCTTATTTTTTTCATATATGTTCTAACAAATAAAAATAAAAAATAAAATCTCTTATAATTATACATAATCTCGGGGAGTTAGTGCGGGTCAAAATTGTAGTACTAATATAACCATTATCCAAAATACTAATTGGGCTTAGTTATTTAATTAAACTTTGGGCTTACTCTAATATTTTAAACATTATGAACCTAAATACATTTCCAACTAATTTGGTCTAATTGGCCAAAATCCATTTAAAATCTATTGGACCTTACGGCCCAAGCCCATTTCCTTTCTTCTTTTATTTTCTTTCTCTGTTGGGCTTTAAAACCCATATCTAATTCTAACTTGCCAAGCCCTAAACACATAATATATTAGCTAAGGCCTAAACACTTAATATTTTAGCTAAAGCCCAAATGCTTTTTAACCGAGGCCCAAACGGGCCAACTCCATCTTCCACTTTTGCTGACTGCAGCCGCCAGCACTACATTTGGTAGGAGTGCAATTGCATGCCTGACTAGCATCCATGCATGGCCCCAATAGTTGTCCTCTGAGTCCCCTGATTTGACCAACATCTAACAACTTAAAATCCTAATTTCTTACAAGTTAAAAGAGTGCCCATTCATCAAAATCTCAATGTCCATCGTTAATCTCCAAAAATAAGTTAAAAATACAAAAAATACTAAACTTCTTCAATAACCCACAAAATCAACATGCAAATACATCAATTGAAAGCTCTTAAAGATCTTAATAACATGCCAAAATAGTTTTGACACACTCAAATCCCTCCGTACTTTTTCCATACGATTGGAATAGTAAAAAACGATGACTGGTACGGGAAATGTAATTGTCCAACAATAATTAAACCTTGGTGTGGATAATAAAGAAGAGATGTCAAGGGTAGGATAAGAAAAGTTAGAAGATAAGGTATTAGGTAGCACATGGATTGACTTAGGATAGGTTAAAGAAACTTAAACCCTAAATTGGTCTGCACAATCAGGGGACTAGTATGTGACTCAATCGGACTTTAATTAAAGGAGCAATGAAGCTTAGGAAGGAGTTGGAGGAGAGTATTAAGTTTAGGACAGAGATAGGATTGAATTGAAGGCGAAATAAAGCAAATGAAGGCAAAGAAGACCTCCGACGTCAAAAATGAAGTGAATCGGCATCGGATCTTGGTGTTAGATGGAAGAAGATTCAAGAATTGGCTCAAAAGGAAAGATAAAAATATCTTTTCCACTTCCAATGCCAAACCATGTCATAAATGGCATCGAAAAACACCTTTATATAGGTGATGCCAGGCCGAGAATTTTTATTTCTCTCTTCCTTCTTCCTCTTTTTTTCTTCTTCACCTCTTCTACCCAAACCACCACCTCAACCACCATTAAAACATCCCTTTAAACATCTCAAAGCAAATTCCTAACCTATCTAAGCCCATAATCAAAGAGAAAGAAGGAAAATGCAAAAAGGAGCCAAGATAAGCCTTTTGCATCACCGAAAAGATTCGGTTAGACCTCCTAATATAGATAGTAGATTCTAGTGATTTTTGGATATGTTGTTCTAGACTCCTTAAGTTTTCAAGTGCCCTTAACCTTGTACCAATCCATGCACAAGATCAAAAGTTATGCTAGTTAAAAATTTAGGTATTAGTTTTTAGTTGTTACATGGAGTTAGGTTAGAAATTAGGCTAGTTTAAGTTAGTGAATTAGATTTAGAGCTCATTAGGTTTGTTGAGGGTGTTGTGAAGTTGGTGTGTATGAATTTATAGCTTGATCCATGATTTGATTGAAGAGAAACGAGAAAGAGAAGAGGGGAAGGGTGTTCTCAAATGGAACCCGAGACACATCGGCGCCAGATGGTCATGGTAGTCGGGGGGGACTTCGGATCACCCATGGTCCATGGACCGATTATGGCGCAAGGGAAAAATGGTCATTTTGTAACCTAAAACCCTAATTGACCTCGAATCGAACCGAAACACTTTGTGAGACCCCAAACCACTTTCGAGACCTATCTTAGAGCATAGTAGAGCCTCGTAGGTGCCTTCATGATTTAAATGATGAATGCTAATGCGTATTTCCATGATTAGAGTTTTCGAGTGATCAAGTGCGACAACACCCTCGAAATAGAACATCGTGGAGTTCTAGGGTGTAATGCCTAGCCTCTAGTTAGCTTAAATTGGAGCCATACACTAATACAATGAAATTTTTTATGCTTGATGTGCATGCAAATGTGTTCTTAATAAAAATAAGAACAACTTTACCTAATAAAATTCTCCTCATTTTGGGGAACTAGACATCTCCATATTTAGGACAAGTTTCGACCATGAAGGTAAAAACCAACTTTTATTTATTATTTTCAAAAACTTATGTACGTCCCTCCGAGAGTTGGTTGGTCCCCATAATAAACGTATTTTCCTTTTTTATCGTGTCTAAGACTTTTTGAAACCATTACAATTTTTTTTAGCATTGTAAGTTAATGAAAATATTGCAGAACAAAATGTCGCAGTGTTCAATGACATTTCTGTAAATATTTACAAAATTGTGAATTGAATTTTTTTTTCACTAATGATGTTTTTATTTCTATGGTGAATGAGTTTATATCATTATATATTGTTGAAATTTGAAAATTGCATGGTTCCTACGTAAAATCTGATGCACAATTATTATTTTAGCCTTGAAAAACCTTAAAGTGTATTCCAACACCATAGAATGCACTTCCCTAGGTTGTTTAATTAGCTAGTTATTCTTTTGACTAGTTAGCCTGTCACGCCCCGACCCGCCCGAGTCGGCCACATGGCAACCGCAGTGCTGTCTTAAAGTACGTGCCGGTCGGTCAAGCACCAGAAGCACCGCAAGGCATTGAAATGGATACCATCGCTGCAAAACAACTAAAAGTTTAATTAAAAATCTTTTTAATAAAATAATAATCTTTAGGGTAGTACCAGTGAATTAAATTTAAAGAATACCTACGCAACGGAAACTATTAAGCCTAAGCCACCGACGTCTCCTAGTGAGCCTCCTTTCTATTAGCTGACTCCATACGCAGAGCTGCATCCATCCACATTGGATACAGGTGAGTGACAGAGGTTCAATGAATCTCCATCAGGGTTAAGGAAAACAGGGTAATCGAAAATATAATAAAAGAAACTAAATAAAGTAAAAAGAATAAATTTTGTTTTCCAAAATCGCTTTTGAAATTCCCCCAAGGAGAATTAGATTTAAAACCTTTAAAATAAATATATACTAAATGGGCTGGCTTCTAATACACTGAAGGCACGACTGGCCGGTCGTATGCCTTACTGCACCGAGGGCTATCTCTTTTCTTTTTAAAAACATTTTCTCATTTTCTCATTTTCTCTTTCTCTAGCCCGTTCGCTCGGTGGTAGCCAGCTGTGGTGGAACACAGCTTTGGAGCCCTAGCGAGCTTCCCTACGAGCCTCTCCCAGGGTCTCGTCTCACCGTGCCCCTCGACAGGCGGTCCATGGCTGAGAATCTAGCATGCTTTCTCCAACTCGGTCCACGCTCCCACATATATTGGAGCCCGAGGAGCCACTCAATTACTTATCTCTCGTCTCGCATCCCATTCATATATTCATCATTTATATATATATATAATTATATATTCCCAATATATATGTTTAAAACATTTAAACACACACAAGCTTTTAGATTTTTAAAATCATCCCACCCTCTAAGTGGGTGTATCACAAAATAAAAAGTGTGTGTCGTGGATTACCCTTATCCCAAAACAGTTGTAAAACATTTTTTTTTTAAAACAATTTATATTTTGAAAACATTTTAAAAACAGTTTATCCCTAGTGGCTAAGCACTAAAAACAAAAGTCACTCACAGTATTGGGAGATTCGTATACTCCCAAGCGCTCTATGTAGCTTTAACCTCCGGAGCATCGCTGCACTCGATTCACCCGGAGTTCTAATACACGGAAATATACATTAGCATTCATAATTAAATTTATGAATGCACCTAGGAGGCTTTAGCATGACCTAAGGTGATGTTTGGATGTGATTTGGAAGGCTCGGAAGTGTTTCAAATCTATTTGGGGTCAATTAGGGTTTCGGGATGTGAAATGACCGTTTGCCCCTAAAGGGCAAGACTGGCGCCGGATCTAGAGTGAACCGGAGCCGGTTCTCTTCGACCAGGAGGCCGTCCGCCGACAGGCAGAAACGGTGCCGGTTCTGTATAGATCCTGCGCCGGATCTGTTCTGGGATTCCAACCCGAGAATTCTTCAATTTTTCTCTTAGCTCGAAAACCGATGCAATCGTCCACCAATTCAGCTACAATTTCAGATGCATATGCCTTAATGCATCCACGACACTTTTTCCGAAAGAAAAATGAGAATCACAAGCTCAAAGTTCCTAGATCTAGATTTTAAACTAAAAATTTAACTAAAAGCTAAACTAACTTTGAGCTTGGATCTCTTCTAAACCAATACATGGAAATGCGTGCAAACTTAGAAAAACGTAGATCGAGGTGAGTATAATAACATACTAGAAACTCACCTTGTTCTGCCGGCCGGTTTGTTCGGATCTGCCAATTGTCCAAAATGCCTTCGTTTGGCTCCAGAGAGAAAAAGAAAAGAAAATGAAAGAATAAGAAAAAGAGAGAGAAGGAAAAGCTTCGGCTCACCCCTATTCATTTTCGAATAGTGTTCACCTCACTATTCGCCGTTGAAGTTTACCGTGCTTCCGCTGCAAACTCTGATCATTTTCTCTTTCTCAAGAGTGGCTTCATCGTCCTTCTACTCTTGAGTTTGAACCTCATCTTTTCCTTAACCTAGCCTACCCTTATCCAGTTACGGGTCAGGTTTTCTTCAATCCAATTGTTTCACTCGGAGGTTCTTTCTTCGCTTTAGCTATGCTTGCTCGATCTCCTCATTTGTCCTTGTCTCATCCTTCAAGTCTCTCTCAACGAGACTATCCTTTTGTTTCTTTTGAGGTTCCACACCTCTTACTCTTCTCAGGAGTTCTTATCCTTTTTCATTACCACTGCCTCTTGCTTTGAGGCTATTCTCTTGCGCATTCCTCGTCGTTTCACGGTCTTGTACTCATCTTGTAACTAAGCTATTAGGAAAAACCTTCGCTTAACTTCCTCGCCTCCACGACGAGGATGCGGTGAGTTAATTGTCTTTCCCACCCTATCTTGGTCTTGCTTTTTCGTTTCGTCTCTTACTCCCATTCTCTTCCTTCTCTGATTTTCTTCCATTTAGATCTCATGGCGTATGAGTCAAGCTCTTGTACACACTGGCTCACACTGGCCACATCACAATAGAGGAATTAGAGATCATGAACTCTCGGCTCTCATAATTTGACCCACTCTCTGACCGCCCATCATAATCACAAATAGGGCCATCGGCCCATCACATCACATATAGGGCCCACGATCCATCACATCTCATCTCTCATCCTCTCAGGGATAGAGAACTCTAGGAGGCCTCATGCTCTCCCCAATCACACATTGGGCCGGTCCTCTCGAGTGGTCATCACAGAGATCCTCAAGATCTCGATCTCTGATCCTTTCTCACATAGGGACGCCTCACATGGCTCCTAAATCATTCATACCTGAGCCTCGACTTCATACCCATCCATATCATTTCTCTAGCCTCTTAGGCTCTCTCTCTCATCTGTCACTCCCTTGGAGTGTTCACTTCAGGAGGTGCCGCATGTTTTTCTTCCTTTTGACTTATTTCCTTCACATTAGCTTCCTTGCTTATAGTCGATCTCTTTTCCTCCTTTCATCAACAGTATTTTCTGGGGTTTTCATATCCCCATCTTTAACCTTTTCTTTCTTTCCATCCACCCATGTCCATTGTGGCGTCCACCCTTCTCTTGCCTTCCTGTCAATATGGAACAGCTTAATTCACGCTCGTCACACTCATGCTGCATTCTTGGTAGCTTCTTTCTCTCTTGAGGTTTCTCGTTCTTCACCCTGCTTACCCTTATCTTGAGTCCATTGCCATTCTTTGGCATCATTTTGCTACTCTTATCATCTCCATACTCTTTTTCTTGGGGTTATCTCCGTGTCATTTCTTTTCTTCACACTTCTTTTACCTTGATTTACGTGATCTTCCACTTTTTATCCCATATTTCCTTTCCTTGGTTTCATTCTTCCCTTTCTTTGCTTTCTTCTCTGACTTCTTCATCATTCTCATCCTTATTCCTCTTTTCTTCTAACACCTTTGAGTTTCTTGGGTGTTAGAATTCCCTTTCTGCTCTTCATACTGGCTGTGCTTATAAGAGTTCATGAGCTTGATCAGTTCTTTCCTTATTTCTGTACTCCCTCCATTGAGTACTCGGGGTTCTCTCTTATCTCCTTTTCTGTCTCAGTTCCCTCATCTCTTGCTTTTCAAATATGGGTTTTCTTTCTCTTAGCCATTTTCAGCTCTTAATCCATCGATATCTCTCATTTGTCTTTTGATACCATGGTTTATTTATCGTGAGCAACACCTTTCCTGTATTCTCCTTTGTCTCACAATCTTGTCCGCGCCAAGCTAACTCCATCTTGGCTTGGTTTGACTTAATCTCCCACATCCTTTCTTCACTTATCATTCTTCGGGGAGTTTATCTTCAAAGTTAGCTTACTCCCCTCATTCTAAAAGATTTAACTTATCCTTTTTGTTCCTTGACTCCTTAAACTCGATTCATTTTTCCTCACTTTACTTCTTTATTTTCATCCTTTCGTCTCTTTCGGTTCTAACCATTATTCTGGTTCATGCTTAATCACCTTTCTGTCTTCTCCAATTTCAATTATCACCTTATTCATCCTTGTTTTATCCTTACTTCTTTCTTCGACTCTTACTTAGGTCGATTCACTTTCCTCATTCTCTGGGTTTGATTATTCTTCGAATCTCCATTATCATTATCATTATTATCACTATCATTGTCCTCATTATTATTATCCGTTCACCTTTGTTTACTTTATCTTGATTTCATATCCTTACATATCCTTGCTTCTTTTACTTGCCCTCTTTCCTCTTTCTTCTTCTCTTAACTTATATCTTTATTCTTTCGCTTCCTTTCCAATTTCTTCCATTCATTCTTTACTCGTATCATCCACTATTACCCATCATCCATTGGGATATGATCATCTTCCTTCACTCGTTTCCTACGAGTGCTCATTCTCTTATATTTTCTCCAATTTTTCTTTCTATCCAACCTCTTTATCTCTTCCTTTATCATCTAAATAATAAGGGGTTTTCCTTTCCTTTTCACCATTCACATTCTTAATCCTTCTGTCATCTTTTTCCAAAATCAAGTAGTCAGGGGTTTCTTCTTCCTTTCACCAATTTATGTCCTTGACCCCTTTTTACTCTTCAGTTCTAGCCTCCAATAATCCTTGTTTATTCTTTTCTTTCCTTGGAATTATTCATTTTATGATGTAGTGCCTTGGCTTGACTCGAGTTTGGGTTTCATTATGTTCGACTTCCTTTAACTAATATCCGTTTCTAAATCTTTTATACACTTTCTTTCACTAGATCTTTCTTAGTCCTCTTTCTATACTTCTTTTAATCTCCTTTTTATGCTCTTCTTTAATCTAGCTCTAAGTTATCTACGTAGGTTTTGTCTTTAACCCTAAATTCCTAATCTTATTCTTTTACTAATCCTGGTCAGTCATTTGGAGCTATTAACCTATGGCTTATTATGTCATTATCGCTGATTAAAGTTAAAATTTTCTGGTGATGTGTTATGCTTTTCTTCTTTTAAGGCTCTACTCCTAGTTAACAAAACTTAGTTCATCAACTAAACTAAGTCTCTTTTTCTTCTAAATCTTGTTTTCGTTTATTAGCCTAGGATCTTCTTTTACCTAGGTTTTCATGCTTTCTTTCTTCATTAAGAAAGCCTCCGCACCACATCACGACATTCCTTTATCCTTTGTTTAAGGGCGTGCTTTTCTTCTCTTTTCCCTTCTTCTTTCACACCAGTTCTTCTGATGATGACTTCACAACTTTGGAGAAAATTCTCTTCGTGCCTTCCATTAGCACGCATGTAGACATTCTCATCATTGCCGTACATTATACTCTTTCTTCGCTTGCTTACTTCCTATTGACTTTGTCAAAATCATTTATTATTATCCTTTGGAGTCTCCTTCTTCCTTACTCTCTTTAACCATCAATCAATAAGGATTCATCACTCTTAATCCACTTAGAAATGGAGGTTTACATATTATCTTTCTCTTTATTCCCTTTCCTCCATCTTCATTTTCTTTCTCTTTTATCCATTATCCTTTTTAACATTGGTATCCAATGGTCAAACAGTAGTAACAGATGTACTACTCGTTGACCACTTGGATGTGATCTCTTTTCATCCTTCTCTCATTCTCCATTTTATTATCCTTGCCTTGTTCCTCCTCATCGTTTCCTAAGAATTGCTTCTCTCTTGTTCCTTTCCTTACTCTTCCTTTTTGCCATCCTTGGATCCTTTAGGGTTTTCTCTTTTCAATCCTTTCACATCCTTAACTGATCTTCCCATATCTCACCTCTTGGAACCTTGGGCTCACTCTTTCTCTTCCAATTTCTTTGGATGCTTCTCCTCGATTAACTTCAGACTGACTCTCTTTCGTCTACCAATAAACCCTTTTCTTTCACCCCTTACACACCATAGTGTAAGTACAAAAGAAGTCAGCTAGTCCTTGCTGCCACTTCTCTCACATCATGCTCACTCCTCGGAGCATCATCCAGGAAATCTGTGGGCTTATCCCGCCAGACTTGCCAACCTGTGGGCTTTTCCGCAATCGCTTCTCTTCATCTCCATTTGATGCTTTGTGAAGTCCTCCTCGATCCTTCATCTGATTGCTCGGATGCTTCATCTTACGTCCTGAGGTTTTTGGTCAACCACATCCTCCGTGATTGACTCATTCGATTTCTTTCATCCTAACCCAACTCTCTCTCCTAGGCTACACACCAACGGTGTAGAAAACGAGAGAAGTGAGGTTAGCGTTCACGCACGTTATGCCCACCTTGGCCCCTTGCCTCGCTCTAAACGTATTATTTCCTCCCAAGTTTTACACGTCACTAGTGTAAAGGATGGTGAAATGCATCTAATTTACGCCTCAAACTCGTTGCTTTACTAGTGAGTCTCGATGTTTACACCTTCAAGGATTGAACATCAAAGGTTGTGGGCATCGAACCAGTTTCACCACTGGTAAGCCTCTAACTAGGCTACCAAGGGAGATTAGACGAGAAATCACCTATTGACACACCCGGACCTAGCACGACTTTTCTGTACGAATGAAATAGTACAAGATGACGTATTAATTAAACAATGGGTCGGTCCGGCTGTGTCAAGTCAGAAGAGAAGTTAAAATTAGGATAAGACGGAGTTTGAAGATAAAGTAATTAACCGTGCATGGAAATTAGTAAATGCCAAAAAGACCTCCAAATAAGTCCCTAGAAATTTATTATGGGCCCCATTGGCACAAGAAATCAAAGGATTTAGCCAACGGGTAAAAATGAAAGAAAGTTGAAAAAGGGGGAAAAGTTTGACCCGGGGCCCGAGTGGACCCGGCGTCGGGCTCCCCTATAAATAGGGGAGGGGCCGAACCTTTCTTTCATTATTTTCTTTTCTTTTTCTTTCTTTTTTCTTCTTTTCTCTCTGGAGCCAAACGGAGGCATTTTGGACAATTGGCAGATCCGGACAAACCGACCGCCAGTTCGAGGCGAGATCTTGGTGAGTTATTCCTAACTCCTCGATCTACGTTTTGTTAAGTTTGCACGTTCTTCCATGCATCGATTTAGGAGAGATCCAAGTTCAAAGTTAGGTTTAGCTTTTAGTTAGATTTTAAGTTTAGATTTCAGATCTAGGAACTTTGAACTTGTATTTCTCATTTTTCTCTCGGTAAACTTGTAGTGGATGCATTAAGGCTCATGCATCTCGATTTGTAGCTAAATTGGTGGCCGATTGCATCAGTTACGAATTTTAAGAAAAATTGAAGAAATTCTCGGGTTGAAACCCAGAACAGAACCGGCGCCGGTTCTGTCCAGAAACGGCGCCGTTTCTGCTTGTCCGGTAACCGACCTTGGGTCGAAGAGAACCGGCGCCGGATCACTTCAATTCCGGCGCCGCTTCTGCCCTTTAGGGGCAAAATGGTCATTTTACCTCCCTAAACCCTATTTGACCCCAAATCGACTCGAAACACTTTCGAGTCTTCGAAACCACATTCAAACACAATCTTAGGTCATACTAGAGCCTCGTAGGTGCATTCATAAATTTGATTGTGAATGCTAATTTATATTTCCGTGTACTAGGGCTCCGGTTGGATCGAATGCGGCGATGCTCCGGAGGTTGAGCTACATGGAGCGCTTGGGAGTATACGATTCTCCCACTACTGTGAGTGGCCTAGACTTCTTCGTGTAGCCACTGGGGGAAAGGATTTTAAAAATGGTTTTTAAAACATAAATGCTTTTCAAAAAGGTTTTGGGATATGGGAAATCCACGCACACACACTTATTTGCGATATACCCACATAGTGAGTGGGATGTTTTAAAAAGAAATATAAAGCTTATGTGTGTGTGATTTATATGTTTAAATATAAATGTTTTATGCGTATATATATTTTAAAATATTATTATTGTGACTATTGAGGGTACGATGCCCTTGGGAGACGAGTGTTTGAGAGGGTTCCTCGGGGCTCCAATCAGCGGGAGCGTGGACCGAGTCTGAGAGCATGCTAGATTCTCAGCCGTGGACCGCCTATTGAGGGGCACGGTGAGACGAGACCTGGTTAGGAGAGGCGCGTAGGAAAGCTCGCCAGGCTCCAGTTCGCTGTGTTCCACCACAGCGAGGCACCACCGAGGGAAAGGGCTAGAGAAAGAGAAAAAGAATGAGAATAAGAAAATGTTTTAGAAAGAAAAGAGATAGCCCTCGGTGTAGTGAGGCATGAGTCGGCCGACGGGTCGAGCCTCCAGTATGAGATGAGTGCCAGCCCATTTAAAACATAAATTTAATTATTTTATTTATGATATTTTCAAAAGTGGGTTCTCTGCGGAAGAACCAGGAAAGAATTTTTAAAAGAAAAATAATTGTTTTATTATTATTTATTTTATTTTATTTTATTTTGGATTTCCCTTATCTGCTCTAACCCAGGTGGAGATTCTTAGAACCTCTGTCACTCACCTGTATCCAATGTGGATGGATGCAGATTTGCGATTGGAGTCAGCCGTAGAAAAGAGGCTCACTAGGAGGCGTCGGTAGCTTAGGCTTAGTAGTTTCCGCTGTGTAGGTATTCTCTCAATTAGTCCACTGGCATTACTTTTAAAGTTAATTATTTTATTAAATATTTTCTAATTAAAGTTTAGTTTTATTTGACAGCGATGATGCCCATTTATGCCTTGCGGTGCCTTAGGTGCGTGACTGGCCAGCACTTACTTCGAGGCAGCGCGGCGGTTGCCACGTGGCCGGCCCGGAGCGGGTCGGGGCGTGACAATTTGATTGGTATCAGAGCGATTAAAAGATTCTGACTATTTTCAAAAGCTATAAAATATTTTTAAAGAGTTTTCAAATGTTTTCAAGTGTTTTGAAAGCCAGTGGATTAAATAGGATTAGAACTCCAGAGTTCGAGTATGTAGCTACTCGAAAGCGTCATGAATGATCGAACCTACTCTTAGAATACCTTCCTTAGCAGCGAGCCACCAGATAGTGTTCTCGAGTGTGGTCCTTAAGTGAAAGATATCACGACCACCTTTTTCCTCGAGATTCGTGCAAGCAAGGCACGCTTTCCAAGAAACCCCCAAACTCGCACTTTCAACTTTCAATGTTCCTTCTACTCGACAGCCAAACTGTGCAAGGGACTGTATTTCCCTTGAGATGATGAAATAGATAATGTTTCGTCCGGTCTTTCGACGAAGCCTAGTTAGAGGCTTACCAGCAGTGAAACTGGTTCGATACCCACAACCTTCGATGTTCAATCTTGAAGTTGTGAACATCGAGACTCGCTAGTAAAGCAGCGAGTGTCAAGCGTAAATTAGATGCGTTGCCCCAATTCTTTACACTAGTGACGTGTAAGACTTGGGAGGAAATGATGCGACTAGAACGAGGCAAGGGATGAAGATGGGGCATAACGTGCGTGAACGCTAACCTCACTTCTCTTGTTTTCTACACCATTGGTGTGTAGCCTAGGAGAGAGAGTTGGGTTAGGAGTGAAGAAATCGAAGGAGTCAATCACGGAAGATGTGGTTGACCTAAAATTTCAAGACGTGAGATGAAGCACCCGCACAACCAGATGAAGGATCGAGAAGGAGTTCACAGAGCATCAAGTGGAGATGAAGACAAGCGATTGCCGAAAAGCCTACAAGTTGACAAGTCTGGTGGGATAAGCCCACAGATTGCCTGGATGATGCTCCGAGGAGTGAGCATGATGTGAGAGAAGTGGCAGCAAGGGCTAGCTAACTTCATTTATTCTTACACAGTGGTGTGTAAGTGATGAAAGAAAAGGAGGCATAGGTGGACGAAAGAGAATTCGTCTGAAGTCAATCGAGGAGAAGCATCCAAGGAAATTGAAAGAGAACAAGAGAGAAGTCATTTTCGGGAAACGATGAGAAGGAATAAGACAATAAGGACAAGATGGGGAATGAGGAGAGAATGAAAAGAGATCACATCCAAGTGGTCAAAGAGTAGTACGTCCGTTACTACTTGTTTGACCATTGGATACCAATGTTAAGAAGGGAAATGGACAAAAAAGAAAGGATAATGAGAAATGATCTTGACGAGTGAATGGGAAGAAAGTAAGCGAAGAAAGAGTGTGGTGCATGGCAAAGATGGGAATGCCTGCGTACGTGTTAATGGAAGGCACGAAGAGAATTTCCTCCAGTATCGTGAAGATATCACCAAATGGAATTGGTGAGAAAGAAGAAGAGGAAAGGAGAAGAAAGCGAACCCTTCAACAAAGGATAAAGAAATGTCGTGATGTAGTGTGGAGGCTTTCTAATAAAGAAAGAAAGCATGAAAACCCTAGGTAACAGAAGATCCTAGGCTAATAAAAGAAGAACAAGGCCTAAGAAGAAAGAGAGACTTAGTTCAGTTGATGAACTAAGTTTTGGTTAATTAGGAATAGAGCCTTAAAAGAAGAAAAGTATAACACATCACTAGAAAACTATAACTTTAATTAGCAACAATGTCATAATGAACCGTAGGTTAATAACTCCAAATGGCTGACCAGGATTAGTAAATAAATAAGACTAGGAAATTAGGGTTAGAGACAAAACCTAGGTGAGTAACATAGGGCTAGACTAAAGAAGAGCATAAAAAGGAGAATAAAAGAAACTTAGAAAGAAGACTAAGGAAGACCTAAGGAATAAAGAAAATGAATAAAAGATTTAGAAACGGATGTTAGATAAAGAGAGTCGAGCATAATGGACCCCGAACTCGAGTCAAGCCAAGGCACTACATCCTAGAATGAATAAATCAAGGAAACAAATGAGTAAACAAGGATTATCGGAGGCCAGAACCAAGAAAGAGAAAAAGGGGTCAAGGATATAAATTGGTGAAAAGAAGGGAAAGGAAAACCCCTGATTTGTTAGATGATAAAAGAAGAGATAAGGAGATTGGATAGAAAGAAAAATTGAAGAAAACATAAGAGAAGGAGCACTCGTAGGAAACGAGTGACGGAAGATGATCACATCCCAATGAATAAGGGGTGATAGTGGATGATACAAGCAAAGGATGAATGAAAGAAAATGATAAGTAAAGGAAGTGAGGACAAACACAAGGATGAATATGGTGATAATTGAAACTGGAGAAGACAAAAAGGTGATTAAGGATAAATCAGAATAATGATTTGAACCGAAAGAGATGAAAGTTGGAGAACCAAAAAGGTAGAGTGAGATAGAAGGAATTAAAAGTAAAAGGTTGAAGAATATGGAGGATAAGTTCAATCTTTTAGAAGGAGGGGAGTAAGCTAACTTTGAGGATAATCTCCCCGAAGAATGGTAAGTGAAGAAAGGATGTGGGAGATGAAGTTAAACCGAGCTAAGATGGAGTCAGCTTGGCGTGGGCAAGACAGAGAGGTAATGAAGATAGAGAAAGGTGTTACCTACGATAAATAAACCATGACATCGAAAGACAAAGAAGAAATATCAAGGGATTAAGAGCCGAAGATGGCTAAGAGAAAGGAAACCCATACTGGTAAAGCAAGAGATGAGGAAACTAAAACAGAAAAGGTGACAAGAGAGAACCCTGAGTACTTAATGGAAGGCGTACGGGAATAAAGAAAGAATTGATTAGGCTCATGAACTTCTATGAGCACAACCAGTATGAAGAGCAGAAAGGAAATTCTAACACCCAAGAGAATCAAAGGTGTTAGAAGAAAAGAGGAATAAGGATGATAACAATGAAGGAAGTCAGAGAAGAAAGCAAAGAGAAGAAAGAATGAAGTCAAGGAAGGAAACCTTGGATAAGAGTGGAAGACCACGTAAATCAAGATAAAAGAAGTGTGGAGAAGAGAAATGACACGGAGATGGCCCTAATGGAATGGGTACGGAGATTGTGAAAGCCGTAATGATGCCTAAGGACGGCAATGGACCATAAAGAAGGTCAAGTGGAGAGAATAGAGATGAAACCTCAAGAAAGAAAGAAGCTACCAAGAATGCAGCATGAGCGTGACGAGCGCGAATTACGCTACCTCGCGCTGATGAGAAGGCAAGAGAAAGATGGACCCCACAATGGACGTGGGTGAATGGAAAAGAAAGAAAAGGTTAGAGATGGGGAGATGGAGACCCCAGAGAATATTATTGATGGGAAGAAAGGAAAAGAGATCAACCATTAGCAAGGAAGCTAATGTGAAAGAAAGAAATCAAAAGAAAGAGAAACGTGCGACACCTCCTGAAGAGAGAGAGCCTAAAAGGCTAGAGGAATGATATGAATGGGTATGAGGTCGAGGTTCAAATGTGAATGATTTGGGAGCCATGTGAGGCGTCCCTATGTGAGAAAGGATCAGAGATCGAGATCTTGAGGATCTCTGTGATGACCACTTTAGAGGACCGACCCAATGTGTGATTGGGGTGTGCGTGAGACCACCCACAGTTCTCCATCCCAGAGAGGATGAGAGATGAGATGTGATGGGCCATGGGCCCTGTATGTGATATGATGGGCCATGGGTCCTATTTGTGATTATGATGGGCGGTCAGAGAGTGGGTCAGCTTGTGAGAGCCGAGAGGGCATGATCTCTGATTCCTCTGTTGTGATGTGGCCGAGTGTGGGCCAGTGTACACAAGAGCTCGACTCATACATCATGAAGAGAGAGAATGAAGTCTAAGGCGAAATGAAGAAGCGAAACCAAGATAGGGGGAAAGATAATTAACTCACCGCATCCTCGCCGTGGAGGCGAGGGAGTTAAGCTAAGGTCCTTCCCGATAACTTGGTTACAAAGATGAGTACAAGACCACGAAACGACAAGATACGCGTTAGAAGATGGCCTCGAAGCGAGAGGCAATGGAAATGAAAAAGGAGAGGAACTCCTAAGAAGAGTAAGAGGTATGGAACCTCAGAAATAACAAGAGGATAGTCTCGTTAAGAGAGACTTGGAGGATGAGACAAGGACAGGACGAAAGAGTCAAGTTAACGCAGTGGAAGCGAAGTGAGCTTAACCTACGGATGGGTAAGAGTAGGCTGTGCTAAGGGAAAAGATGAGGTTCAAACTCGAGAACAGAAGAGAAGCGGAGTTGTTCTTGAACAAACATGATCAGAAGAGATTAGACGCGAATTGGTGGGCGTCAGCAAAGAATAGTGATATGAACACTATTCGAAAACTAAAAGAGAGCTCCGAATGGAAGCCAAACCTCCCCAAGTTACTTTGTTTAATTTCGAGGACGAAATTTTAGAAGGAGGGGAGAGTTGACACACCCGGACCTAGCACGACTTTTCTGTACGAATGAAATAGTACAAGATGACGTATTAATTAAACAATGGGTCGGTCCGGCTGTGTCAAGTCAGAAGAGAAGTTAAAATTAGGATAAGACGGAGTTTGAAGATAAAGTAATTAACCATGCATGGAAATTAGTAAATGCCAAAAAGACCTCCAAATAAGTCCCTAGAAATTTATTATGGGCCCCATTGGCACAAGAAATCAAAGGATTTAGCCAACGGGTAAAAATGAAAGAAAGTTGAAAAAGGGGGAAAAGTTTGACCCGGGACCCAAGTGGACCCGGCGTCGGGCTCCCCTATAAATAGGGGAGGGGCCGAACCTTTCTTTCATTATTTTCTTTTCTTTTTCTTTCTTTTTTCTTCTTTTCTCTCTGGAGCCAAACGGAGGCATTTTGGACAATTGGCAGATCCGGACAAACCGACCGCCAGTTCGAGGCGAGATCTTGGTGAGTTATTCCTAACTCCTCGATCTACGTTTTGTTAAGTTTGCACGTTCTTCCATGCATCGATTTAGGAGAGATCCAAGTTCAAAGTTAGGTTTAGCTTTTAGTTAGATTTTAAGTTTAGATTTCAGATCTAGGAACTTTGAACTTGTATTTCTCATTTTTCTCTCGGTAAACTTGTAGTGGATGCATTAAGGCTCATGCATCTCGATTTGTAGCTAAATTGGTGGCCGATTGCATCAGTTACGAATTTTAAGAAAAATTGAAGAAATTCTCGGGTTGAAACCCAGAACAGAACCGGCGCCGGTTCTGTCCAGAAACGGCGCCGTTTCTGCTTGTCCGGTAACCGACCTTGGGTCGAAGAGAACCGGCGCCGGATCACTTCAATTCCGGCGCCGCTTCTGCCCTTTAGGGGCAAAATGGTCATTTTACCTCCCTAAACCCTATTTGACCCCAAATCGACTCGAAACACTTTCGAGTCTTCGAAACCACATTCAAACACAATCTTAGGTCATACTAGAGCCTCGTAGGTGCATTCATAAATTTGATTGTGAATGCTAATTTATATTTCCGTGTACTAGGGCTCCGGTTGGATCGAATGCGGCGATGCTCCGGAGGTTGAGCTACATGGAGCGCTTGGGAGTATACGATTCTCCCACTACTGTGAGTGGCCTAGACTTCTTCGTGTAGCCACTGGGGGAAAGGATTTTAAAAATGGTTTTTAAAACATAAATGCTTTTCAAAAAGGTTTTGGGATATGGGAAATCCACGCACACACACTTATTTGCGATATACCCACATAGTGAGTGGGATGTTTTAAAAAGAAATATAAAGCTTATGTGTGTGTGATTTATATGTTTAAATATAAATGTTTTATGTGTATATATATTTTAAAATATTATTATTGTGACTATTGAGGGTACGATGCCCTTGGGAGACGAGTGTTTGAGAGGGTTCCTCGGGGCTCCAATCAGCGGGAGCGTGGACCGAGTCTGAGAGCATGCTAGATTCTCAGCCGTGGACCGCCTATTGAGGGGCACGGTGAGACGAGACCTGGTTAGGAGAGGCGCGTAGGAAAGCTCGCCAGGCTCCAGTTCGCTGTGTTCCACCACAGCGAGGCACCACCGAGGGAAAGGGCTAGAGAAAGAGAAAAAGAATGAGAATAAGAAAATGTTTTAGAAAGAAAAGAGATAGCCCTCGGTGTAGTGAGGCATGAGTCGGCCGACGGGTCGAGCCTCCAGTATGAGATGAGTGCCAGCCCATTTAAAACATAAATTTAATTATTTTATTTATGATATTTTCAAAAGTGGGTTCTCTGCGGAAGAACCAGGAAAGAATTTTTAAAAGAAAAATAATTGTTTTATTATTATTTATTTTATTTTATTTTATTTTGGATTTCCCTTATCTGCTCTAACCCAGGTGGAGATTCTTAGAACCTCTGTCACTCACCTGTATCCAATGTGGATGGATGCAGATTTGCGATCGGAGTCAGCCATAGAAAAGAGGCTCACTAGGAGGCGTCGGTAGCTTAGGCTTAGTAGTTTCCGCTGTGTAGGTATTCTCTCAATTAGTCCACTGGCATTACTTTTAAAGTTAATTATTTTATTAAATATTTTCTAATTAAAGTTTAGTTTTATTTGACAGCGATGATGCCCATTTATGCCTTGCGGTGCCTTAGGTGCGTGACTGGCCAGCACGTACTTCGAGGCAGCGCGGCGGTTGCCACGTGGCCGGCCCGGAGCGGGTCGGGGCGTGACACCTATCTCGTCATCTCAAGGGAAACACCATCCCTTACATAGTTTGGCTGTCAAGTAGAAGGAACATTGAAAATTGAAAATTTGAGTTTGGGGAGTTTCTTGGATAGTATGCTTTTGCTTGCACGAATCTCGAGGAAAAAGGTGGTCGTGATATCTTCTCTCACTTAAGACCACACTTGAGAACTCTATATGGTGGCTTGCTGCTAAAGAAGGTATTCTAAGAGTAGGTTGGATCATTTATGACGCTTTCGAGTAGCTACATATTTGAACTCTTGAGTTCGAAACCTATTTAATCCACTGGCTTCAAAAACATTTGAAAACACTTTGTAAATACTTTATAGTTTTTGAAAGGAGCCAGAATCTTTTAAATGCTCTGATACCAATCAAATTGTCAGGCCCCGACCCGCCCGAGTTGGCCACGTGGCAACCGCAGTACTGCCTCGAAGTACGTGCCGGTCGGTCACGCACCAGAAGCACTGCAAGGCATTGAAATGGATACCATCGCTGCAAAACAACTAAAACTTTAATTAAAAATCTTTTTAATAAAATAATAATCTTTAGGGTAGTACTAGTGGATTAAATTTAAAGAATACCTACGCAACGGAAACTGTTAAGCCTAAGCCACCGACGTCTCCTAGTGAGCCTCCTTTCTATTAGCTGACTCCGTACGCAGAGCTGCATCCATCCACATTAGATACAGGTGAGTGACAGAGGTTCAATGAATCTCTATCAGGGTTAGGGAAAACAGGGTAATCGAAAATATAATAAAAGAAACTAAATAAAGTAAAAAGAATAAATTTTGTTTTCCAAAATCTCTTTTGAAATTCCCCAAGGAGAATTAGATTTAAAACCTTTAAAATAAATATATACTAAATGGGCTGGCTTCTAATACACTGAAGGCACGACTGGCCGGTCGTATGCCTTACTGCACCGAGGGCTATCTCTTTTCTTTTTAAAAACATTTTCTCATTTTCTCATTTTCTCTTTCTCTAGCCCGTTCGCTCGGTGGTAGCCAGCTATGGTGGAACACAGCTCTGGAGCCCTGGCGAGCTTCCCTACGAGCCTCTCCCAGGGTCTCGTCTCACCGTGTCTCTCGACAGGTGGTCCATAGCTGAGAATCTAGCATGCTTTCTCCAACTCGGTCCACGCTCCCACATATATTGGAGCCCGAGGAGCCACTCAATTACTTATCTCTCGTCTCGCATCCCATTCATATATTCATCATTTATATATATATATAATTATATATTCCCAACATATATGTTTAAAACATTTAAACACACACAAGCTTTTAGATTTTTAAAATCATCCCACCCTCTAAGTGGGTGTATCACAAAATAAAAAGTGTGTGTCGTGGATTACCCTTATCCCAAAATAGTTGTAAAACCTTTTTTTAAAACAATTTATATTTTGAAAACATTTTAAAAACAGTTTATCCCTAGTGGCTAAGCACTGAAAACAAAAGTCACTCACAGTATTGGGAGATTCGTATACTCCCAAGCGCTCTATGTAGCTTTAACCTCCGGAGCATCGCTGCACCCGATTCACCCGGAGTTCTAATACACGGAAATATACATTAGCATTCATAATTAAATTTATGAATGCACCTAGGAGGCTCTAGCATGACCTAAGGTGATGTTTGGATGTGATTTGGAAGGCTCGGAAGTGTTTCAAATCTATTTGGGGTCAATTAGGGTTTCGGGATGTGAAATGACCGTTTTGCCCCTAAAGGGCAAGACTGGCGCCAGATCTAGAGTGAACGGAGCCGGTTCTCTTCGACCAGGAGGCCGTCCGCCGACAGGCAGAAACGGTGCCGGTTCTGTATAGATCCGGCGCCGGATCTGTTCTGGGATTCCAACCCGAGAATTCTTCAATTTTTCTCTTAGCTCGAAAACGGATGCAATCGTCCACCAATTCAGCTACAATTTCAGATGCATATGCCTTAATGCATCCACGACACGTTTACCGAAAGAAAAATGAGAATCACAAGCTCAAAGTTCCTAGATCTAGATTTTAAATTAAAAATTTAACTAAAAGCTAAACTAACTTTGAGCTTGGATCTCTCCTAAACTAATGCATGGAAATGCGTGCAAACTTAGAAAACGTAGATCGAGGTGAGTATAATAACATACTAGAAACTCACCTTGTTCTGCCGGCCGGTTTGTTCGGATCTGCCAATTGTCCAAAATGCCTTCGTTTGGCTCCAGAGAGAAAAAGAAAAGAAAATGAAAGAATAAGAAAAAGAAAAATAAGGAAAAGCTTCGGCTCACCCCTATTTATAGAGGAGCCCGACACCGGGTCTACTCGAGCCCCGGGTCAAACTTTTTCCCCTTTTTCAACTTTCTTTCATTTTCACCCGTTGGCTAAATCCTTTGATTTCTTGTGCCAACGGGGCCCATAATAAATTTATAGGGACTTACTTGGAGGTCTTTTTGGCATTTACTAATTTCCATACACAGTTAATTATTTTATCTTCCAACTCTGTCTTATCTTAATTTGAACTTCTCTTCTGACTTGACACAGCCGGACCGACTTAGTATTCAATTACAACGTCATCTTGCACCATTCTGTTCGTACGAAAAGGTCGTGCTAGGTCCGGGTGTGTCATAGCCGTCCTTTATGAAACTTGGTAAGGAAACTTCGTTTTCAAATTCCTTTTATGTAACTCCTAATTTGATAATTTCATTCATGGGAACTAATGGTAATTAAAAAAATTCCATAAGGGTATTTTCGTCAGTCAAAAATTTTTTGTGTAATACCTAGCCTCTAACCTTAGTAGAATTAGAGCCATAGCTTCATGAGATTAAAGTTTTTATTAAAATGCATGCTAATATATTCTTAGTGATATTAGGAATGATTTTCACCTAGTGAAATTTGTCATTTTCAAAGTTAAGGCATGCTTTTGTTAAGTTATTCAATTGGCTAGAAAATTTTTGAACACTTAACAAGAAGATTTGGCCTTCAAAATATTTTTCATCTAGCTAAAAATTTAAAATCTATTCTTATGGGACTTAATGGTAATTAATAAATTTCATGAGTTGTCATTCTAATTCTTGAGATTTTCTTTCTTTTCTCTAAAAAAGGTCAAGTTCTAGAAAAACTCTTCTTTTTTTTTTCTTTTCTTTTCTTCTCCCTTTTTTGCCAAGTGCCTTTCTTCCATTTTCTCCTCCATTTTTCTTCCATCAAACTTTCTAGTTCCTTCTTGAATATCTTACACACTTCTCCATCTTCATCTCCATAACTTTCTACTTATTCCTACTAGCCAAATTCACCATAAAACACTTGACAATAATCCATAAGCTAGTTGAAATTAGAGTGTAGTCTTTGCATGGGAAAACATATCATATCTTCAAGTTTTTGAGCTAGTTTGAGCTTCACCCCTTCATACCCAAAATTAGCCATTAGTACTTTTTTTAGACCTTAAAAACCGAGGGTTGAAGGCTAGTAAAATTCACCTAAATAGCCCATAACAGTAGCTACCTCCTTTTTGCCAATTTGGGCGCTTTTAGTTTCTTGTCCAAAATAGAGCAGGTTTGACTGGCCTCTTCCAAGGGTGTTTCCTCCCTCTTTTTACCTCATTTCAAGAGTATTTTGGTATATAAACTCTCTCCTAAAAGCCCTTTTAATTTGCAAGTTTTCTTCAAGCATTTACATGCATATAAACTTAGTTTCTTAGTTCCAATTTTCTACTACGATTTTGCTTAATGAGGCTAGGATATACTTTGATATTTGGTGTTTTTGGATGTCCATTTAATGATAGGAATGCTTAGTTGGATGTAAGAAGCCTTGATTAATGCACTTGCTTTGTTAGGTGACTTTTAGGAGGCATATTGCACCCTTGGGAGAAGTGTAGTATTTTGCCTAATGACCGTGATATTTTATTTCATAAATGTTAGTTTGATGAAATTAGAAAGAGATGTAAACTAAGAAATTGATAGAAAGAAGCTTAGTTTTGATAGTTGTACAGAAAAGTGACAATATGTACATAAGTACCATCTTGGAGAAATGTAGTTTTCCTTTAAATGAAATTATGGTTTCATGTGGAAATGGCATTAACATGAAATAAGGAAGTGAAGTGAATCATAAAAGGGTTAGTTCACTTGGCATGGTGGCTATAGAGAACCCATATTATGGCATAATGCGATCGCCTTGAGCAAGTATAGTATGGAGGCCTAATTGGATGCCTTTCAAGGTTCACCCAAATCATAAATGAAGTAGAAAATTGATGTGGATAGTTGGTATTATCATGGGAATCCTATAGTAAAATATGGCCATATTAAACCCTTGAAATTTTTGCCTTTTTGTTCAAATATCTATCACAAACATATGGAATTGGTTTCTTCTAAGTTTATTGCCATCTTGTAGCATGTTTAAGCTTAGGAAACCAAAATGATCGAATTCTCCACCTTGAGACACTTTTAGCCGAATTTAACATACTTCAGGGGCAAAATCGTTCAAATTTTTTGTTATACGTACGTACACCAAAATAAGGTTGCACACAAGTTTCGTTAGGTGAAACAAACTTACTTGCACCTTAACTTGATTCGTTTAATCTCTAGAACATAAATTCACTTTTTGAATCCTAGGTTGACTAGTTAGCAAAATTTGCATTGCACCATAATTCAATAATTGTCCCTATTTGCATCTACTAATGTGTTATTTGAAAAAATATATAGGTGATAAACCTTCCTCCAAGGATAAGAAGCAAGTGGATTAGTGGAAGTGTTTACCTTCCCAAAACTTGTGAGTAGGACTTAACTAAATTAAATGACTAAAGAAAATGGTTTTAAAATGTTTAGATGTTTAAAATATTTTACCATTGAAAGAATCTTTTGTTTCAATATAGTATTTTTTGCAATGTGACTAAGCTTGGTTTTGAGCATGTGAAATTCTTCAAATAAACTTTGAGATTCTATGATCTTAATGTTATTAAGCTTGAATCCATAATTTTAATGACTAAATGTTTATATATGTGTTTTGGTGAATTTACCTTGATATGGTTATTATGATTTTTATGTTAGGCTAGTTGGGAAAATGATGTAGATGAATTGTGCTATCCTCTATGTCAATGTTGTAAGAACCGGTTCGGTCGATTGAATCGGTTCAATTAGGAACCGATGGCCTGTTCGGTCCAGAGAGAGGGGTAAACCTGGGAGTATGTTGAACCGGTCGAGACCCGATCAAAACCCAGTTGAACTATCATAAAACCTTGGTTGACCCAGGTTGCATGTATTGTTGGTGAACAATAATTGTAAGTGGAAGAAATTGAACCCATGACCACTTACAAGGAAGTAAGCACGTTAACAACTAGGTTGTTGGTCCCTTAGATTGGTGCTAAGGGGGTGAATAGCACTTATGAATTCTTCTTTGCTGGTGCTACTTTAATTGGAATTTTTGGTAGTGAGGTGGTTGGTGTTTGGGGTTGTTTTGAAGAATTGGATGAGTTCTTTGCAAAGTAAAGCAAGTAAAGAAGATATAACACTTCTATTTAGAGTGGTTCGGTGTTCCTCACCTACATCCACTACCTTGATCTTCCCAATTAAGGATTTTCAATCTCCTATTCACTAGGATAGTGGAATTCTAGCTTCCATAAAGCCTTTATAAAAAAGCTCTTCCCAAGCTTTAATGCTAATCAACCTAGGACCTCCTAGTTGATGTAACCCATTTAGAGTGATTCCCTCACCTCCAAGAACACAAGAAAAACTGAAAATTGTGTACAAGAATTGAAACTAATAAGACCTAAGATGTACAAGAATTCTAGCTCACTCAAATTTCTCTCACAAAGTGTGAAAAGTTAGGAATAGGAGAGAAATCAATGTACAAGGAAAATTGTAGTAAATGCTATTCAATGCTCTTCTATTTCTTATTTTTCTCCAGCATTTAAGACCCTCTTAAGTAGCTAGAGAGTTAATTATGTCCGTTAGGGCATTTAATGAAGAGAGAGGCCAAGTTACAACTTTGAAAAAACTAGCCGTTACATTGTTCTGACACTGTTGAATCGGTTGAGCCCACTGCTGAATCGGTTCAATATTTTTGATGTTGTCTTTTGGACTTTTGGTTTCTTTTGTTCACTCGATTCACATTCCCCCACAATCGGTTCAATTTCTTCAGCTGCCATTTTCCTCAGGGTGCTGAATCGGTTGAGCATAAGGCTCAATCGGTTCAATTTCTTCAGCTTCAGACTTTCTAGTCTTCACTTGTTCTTTCTTAATCGGTTAAGCTCTTCTGTGAATCGGTTGAACATCTCTGACATCCAACTTCTTCTTTTTTCTATTAGATGCTCAATCAATTGATTAACTTGCTCAATCGGTTGAATGTCTCGGGTTTGTGCTTTGTAGCTTCAGTTCAACCATGTTCAATCGATTGGGATAGAACCTCAATTGATTGAATCCTTAACACTTAGCGTTTTCACTTTTACCTTTTAAGAATCTACACACTTAACTTAGATTCATTAAAAGCATCTAATTGGGTTGTTTTGTATTCATCAAAAACACTTGGGTTCAACAATCTCCCCCTTTTTGATGATGACAAAACATCCCTTTAAATAAACTTAAAGAGATTATTCTAAGTTTAGACATAAATGTGCAAATGCTAAGGTTTTGAGCAATAGCTCCCCCTGAATATATGCTCTCTTCACCCTACACTTTGTTCATACACATACCTATACATGTATTTCAAAGAATAGACATTTTGATCTACATGTAAGCATCACAATCATAAAATAAAACCTGAACTAGTCATCAGATATATATTTTCAAGTAATTTGCAACTCAAAGTTCCACAACTGTAAAATATCCAAAGTTGATTCATCAAATAAGTAAATCATAATAAAACATTGTTTTATAGCTCCCCTAAGTTTGTGCAATCCTATTTCTCCCCCTTTTTGACATCATAAAAAAGTATTAAGGATTAGATTTTGGTTTCCGTTGTCTTTTCTTTTGATACTGAAGGGTAGGAGAGGAGGCTTTGGGTTGGGGTTCAGGTGAGGATGGAGTGGATGGGGTAGGCTGGGCTGGGATGGGCTGGGAAGGTGCAGTGAGGGTGGAGATGACTATCTCTGCAGTGAGGGTGGAGATGACTATCTCTACGGTCTGAGTGGCTGCTACCATCTCTTCCTCTGCCACTTGCTTTTCTTCTTGCTCAGGCTCTTGTTGGGGCACATTTTCTTGATCAGTCTCTTGCTGTTGCCTTTGTTATTCCAAGTCAGCCCCTAGTTCATTCCCCTGATCCAAGTCACCAATATCAAAGTATTGGTCCCCTAATTGTTTACGAATCTCCTCTACCTTTTTGTCCATAGCATCTAACCTAGTTAAAACTAGTTACTTGAACTCTTGAATTTCTTCTCCCAAAGATGCCTTTATTCTCAACACAGTGTCCAATATCAACCTAATCCGATCATCTTGAGGTGCAGTTTGAGGTTGTTCTTAGACTTCTTCTTGGGCTTGCTCTTGTGTTGCCTTTTCTTCTTGTTGTGGTTCATTTTTCGGCTTTCTTAGCACTGTCTTGGTTGTCTTCACTATTTGCTTGATCTAGTTGTTACCATCCAAGACATAATGCATTTTCTGAAGACTTGAGAAGTTAAAAGGAATGTGAGTGCTTACTTTCAAGTCATTTTGGTACCTCTGACCCTGTCGCAACGTTATCTGAAACGACGAGGGTTGGGACTTAAGAAAATTACGGAGTCGCCACTAACCATTTTTGTTTAGGTGCGGTTAGTCACCTATTAAGAATCTACCTAACTTAGCATTGGTCGTTAGATGGCGTACTTAAGTTAGATAGGTCCCGGTCTACGAAACAGAGAACTGGAGTCGGGAGTACAATTACCTGTGGGGAAGGATGAGCACCCCCACAACGCCCGTCAAGATGACGGTACCGATTAATTTAATGATATTTAGGCCTTAATTAAAAACATGTATTTTATAATTTTTCCTTTTCTTTTGATTGATTTTTTTATTTTGGTAATTTTATATTTTTATTATTTCTATTATTAGAGCAAATTTAAAATGAAAGCAAATTTCAAAATATTTTCTTTTCTTTTTTTGTTATTTTAAAAAAGTAAATTATTTCATTTTTTTATTTTTTTATTTCATCATTTCATTTTTATACTAAAACATTTGTACTGACATGTAGAATAGAATCATTGAATAATTTATCCTTTCAAAAATTTATTTTCATTACTCCATTTTTAAAACAAATTTTGTTTCATTTTTTATATTTTTTTGAAAGTTGTTATCTTTATTGGATACTTATTAATTTTAAGATGAGAATAGCAAGGATTTTGTCAAGACCCATCATGAATCTCGCCCAATTCTGGGTCTGATCCAAAACGAGTCTCTTACATAGGGACCCTGACCGGGTGCGAATTTTCACCTTCCCAAATCGGACCCCATGATCGGAACCTTACTACCCCTACATATATCTCTAACTCATTTATAAATATTTGATTATTTATCAATTTCATTGACCTTGATTATTATTACATTTTTGTTAGTTTAAAGTGAACAATGTTGATTATTTCATTTTTTTTTTAAAAAATTAATGTCTTTAATTTATTTAGATGCCTAGATGTATGACATGTAGAATGTTATCTTGCCAATTTTAAGTGAGAATAGTAAGGATTTTATGAAGGCCTATCGTGAATCTCGCCCAATTCTGGGTCAGATTCAAAATGAGTCTTTTACCTAGGAACCCGGTCCGGGTGTGAATTTTCACCTTCTCGAACCAGATCCCATGATCGGATTCACACTACCCGCATATCATTACTCGCATGTATGACAATGATAATATGATAATAAAGAATTAATATATGCAGATGAAGATATGGGCTTCCTAACAATTAATTTTGAAAATTATTAATTCACTTTAATTCATTTTATTTCATCAATTTTTAAATGTTTTATTAACAAAAAGGCTACGGCATTTGAAATATGAGAAAACAAAAAGTGTTATGAACAAAATATCAACTTTATTATTTTTTTATACTTATTTTATTTTTATAGTTTCTTCGTTGCCATTTAATAGTGACATTTTCCGAATCAAATAAGAAACTAAATATGATACAAATAATCCAAACATCTGTGTTCTTCTTTTCAGTTCTTTGTGCTCTTTTTACCGCCCCTCTAAACCCATTTTATTTTAATGAAATCCTTCATGCAGCTGACAAAACATGACTTGAAAGCCCAGGAGAAAGAAAACTTACCAAGCTCGATGGATGGCTTTGGAGCTAAAAGACAAACCCAATTTGACTTGGTCTTCGGCTGCACTAAAGATAAATTTGAATAAAACTCTACTAGCAATGCACGGCACTGTTTGAGTCTATGTGATTCCTGCGTCCCCACTTGCTTTTCCTCTCATTTGTCTTTCTCTGCTTCTTTCTTCTAGACAAATTCTCAGGCGACTACCTTCCACCACGAACCTCCATACCAGAATTCTCAACTTCCAAATCGTTCCCCTCTCTGTTTCTAACACGAATCCTAGGCTTGTTTTCTCCGAAACAAACAATAGACTCCAAGATCCACTCCAAAGAAAGAGAGTTTGATTTGCAAAAGACCACTGTTGGATTTCCTCCGGAAGCTAGTATGTTGTTCCCTTTATCCACATGTAACTTTTCACCCCCTTTTTTTTTTCTTGTTTCCCTTATCTCCTTTTCAAGACCACTGCTCTTTTTTTTTTTAAAACCCTTCGCCGTCCCCTCTTCCTCCTCTCTTGCTGAAGACCACTGCTCTCTTTTTTTTTTGAGGGACATACCGCCGACTGCATTGAGGGAATCTCGGAGCTGAATGAGAGTGCTGCCTAAAAAGGATGAAGTTTTACAGCAAAACAAAAAAAAATGGCTTTATGGAGAAGAGAATGGCTAAAAGTTGATGAACAACAAGCCTTTTTCTCTATTTTTCTCTAGCCAATCCATTTTTTTTAAAAAAAATGAAAGAAGAAAAATGAAAAGCTTTTTCTCGGACTCTCTTTCTCTCTTTTCTCTTCTGTTCTCTTCTCTCTTTCATTTCTGCTTTTCTGTTTGAACCAATGAAAGAAAACGCCGCCTCCCCTCTCTCTTGCTGAAGGAAAAATCCTTTTTATAGTCCTTTCTCCCCTTTTTAATCTGATGGCTCTTTTTTCTTCTCCCATTTTGATCTAAAGGTCCTCATTTATTGGCCTTGTAATCCCTACCTCACTCTTTCTTTCTTTGCTGCAATTGGTTGTTTATATTACCGACTCCACTTTTGCTGTCTTTGGAGGATCACCCAGCTATCAAGGAGAGAAGCTGACAAGGAGAGAAGTTGGCTAAGGGAGTCACGTGGAGGAGATGTTTGCTAATTAGAAATGACAAACGGGTCTTGTTATGCATTGATTGCATAATGGTCCCATATTTGAAAAATTCATCAAAGAGGCCCTACAGAAAGCATAATTAGCTTATTTCAATCTTTGTGTCTTTGCAGGGCATCCAGCTGGTAAGAGAATCACGTGGGGGAGCTGCGCTATTTGAAATGACAAATGGGTCTTGTTATGCATTGATTGTATAATGGTCCCATATTTGAAAAAAAAAATCATCAAACGAGGCCTTACAGAAAGCATAATTAGGCATGCTGCAATTTTCAAATGGATGACTTAAAAGTTGAATAGCCCTTTTAAGAACTGATTTTAGAACAACAGATGCACCATCCCCTACAGGGCTTCCAAGGGGCCAAAGTGGTGGCTGCTCTGAGGAACAAACAACCGCAACGAGGCAAGCACTAAGTGCAAGAAGACCCATGCCGTTAACACATAGAAACTGTCTTTGCAGGATTGCTAGTTGTCTCGGCTGCTGCCTGATGAGAAACTTATGGCTTTTTGGAATAGTGACTCTCTTAGGAATACACTATCGTCCTCGGGAGCACAACTAACCACATTCACACCTTTGCTAAGTGAATCAACAAGCTGAAGTGATGAGGCGTCATCAATAGACTATTTCTTCAGAAATAGTAATAGCTATCCCGGAGCAGCAGGTGCTTTTATGGATTGTCTTGAAAGTGCCATCAAGTATGTTGTCACCAATCTGCTCAAGCTTCCATACTCTTCCGAATTGAAATAATTTTCAAGATTCTCGTGTTTCAAAACTTATCTTTCAAACAGCTCCTTAGTGGAAGAATCATCACTTCAGAAACTCTCTCCATTGAATTTTTTAGCAATTGAAAACAATCATTAGCTAACAAAATTTGTTGAAGGCTGCGTTGAATTAAAGGTGAAAATTACAATAAGACAAAGCCAACTCGACAAGGACGCTGGGGTCCTTTGCAAATAATTCAATTAACAGCAACAATAAAAGCGGTGGAAATTGCAAGAAGACAAAGCCTCGACAAGGACGTTGGGGTCCTTTGCAAATAATTCAATTAGGTGGAAATTGCAAGAAGACAAAGTCTCGATAAGGACGCTGGGGGAAATTGCAAGAAGACAAAGCCTCGACAAGGACGCTGGGGTCCTTTGCAAATAATTCAATTAGCAGCAACAATAAAAGCTGCTTCACTTTCGGCACCTATTGAGGCCATTAACCCAACAACTCTTCTATTGCTGTTCAGATTTTGGCTCCATTCTGTTATCTTTGAAGGCATCCGGGAAGAAAAACTGTGAGGAGAGAGAGGCCACTTAGAAAAACAAAGCAGCCAATGGGGTGGAAGAGACGTGCTCTCATCCCCAATCCTAAATTTCTGTTGTTTTCTTTTTTTTTCTTTTTCAAATTGCATTTTTCGTTTGTTTTTTTTCTTTTTGTTTGTATTATATTTTTGTGAGATATCTATATTTATATATATATATATATATAAATGTTTGGGCCTTTGTAACTTTTTAACTTTGGTGAATTAGGCTTTATTATTGTAATCCCAAATTCCTTTTTTAATAAAAATTGGACCCTTAATTCCAACTGATAAGTAGTCCAAAATTTAGCCAAGTAAACCTTAAGCACTCAGGACCCAATAAAGAGTAAAAATGTAAACAGAATTGATAATAGAATTAAAAATAAGAATAATGAAAATATAAATATATAAAAAATAAGAATAAATATAAAATGAAATAATAAAGTAAAAATATAGTGTCTACAGTTGCCCCTCTTGGCATATTTCTTGAGCATCTAGAAGTGCCTGCTTCTAGAGAATCAGGAAATATGCAAAGATGTAGACACTACTTTTATTATTAGGATAAAAAGTTTCCGCAAATACCTCGTTGAGTGGGTATTAATGGAAAATAAAATGTTTCGCAAGGACCTCGTTAAGAGGGCAGCAATGCAAGATAAACAGATTTGCAAAGATATCGCTGAGAAGGCAACAATGCAATGAAAAATAGTTTTGCAAAGACCTTGTTGAGAGGGCAACAATGCAAGGTAAACATATTTGCAAAGACCTCATTGAGAGGGCAATAGTGCAAGATAAACATATTTGCAAAGACCTCGTTGAGAGGGCAACCATGCAATGAACAATAGTTTTGCAAAGACCTCGTTGAGAGGGCAACAATGCAAGATAAACGTGTTTGCAAAGACCTCGTTGAGAGGGCAGCAACGCAATGAAAAATAGTCTTGCAAAGACCTCGTTAAGAAGGCAACAATACAAGATAAAAGATTTGCAAAGACCTCGTTAAGAGGGCAACAATGCAGTATAAACATATTTGCAAAGACCTCGTTGAGAGGGCAACAATGCAATGAAAACTAGTTTTGCAAAGACCTCGTTGAGAGGGCAGCAATGCAAGATAAACTGATTTGCAAAGACCTCGTTGAGAGGGCAACAATTCAATGAAAAATAGTTTTGCAAAGATCTCGTTGAGAGGACAACAATGCAAGATAAAAGATAGTTTTGCAAAGACCTCGTTGAGAGGGCAACAATGCAATGAAAAATAGATTTGCAAAGACCTCGTTGAGAGGGCAACAATTCAATGAAAAATAGTTTTGCAAAGATCTCGTTGAGAGGACAACAATGCAAGATAAAAGATAGTTTTGCAAAGACCTCGTTGAGAGGGCAACAATGCAATGAAAAATAGTCTTGCAAAGACCTCGTTGAGAAGGCAACAATGCAAGATAAAAGATAGTTTTGCAAAGACCTCGTTGAGAGGACAACAATGCAAGATAAAAGATAGTTTTGCAAAGACCTCGTTGAGAGGGCAATAATGCAATGAAAAATAGTCTTGCAAAGACCTCGTTGAGAAGGCAACAATGCAAGATAAAAGATAATTTTGCAAAGACCTCGTTGAGAGGGCAACAATGCAATGAAAAATAGTCTTGCAAAGACCTCGTTGCGAAGGCAACAATGCAAGATAAAAGATAGTTTTGCAAAGCCCTCGTTGAAAGGGCAACAATGCAATGAAAAATAGATTTGCAAAGACCTCGTTGAGAGGACAACAATGCAAGATAAAAGATAGTTTTGTAAAGACCTTTTTGAAAAGGTCAACGATGCAATAAGAAATAGTGGTGATATTGATTTCCTTCGACATCTTCATTCCCTCACTCGCGTTCTACATTTTTGTTCTTCCATTCCTGAAGTAGAAATTATCAAAAGGATCAGAGTTCATATGTGTGTCAAGTCAAATTTCAATTTTGTATTTGAATTAATGAATTCGATGATTGTTCAAAAATTGCCCCATACTCAAGCGTTCTTTATTTGCGAAAAGATTTTGGACTACTTAATGTACAAAGCATACAAACATCTTTTTGTCATTATGAAATTTGGATCTCTTGAAAGTTGGTGGCAACTATCCAAAATGTGCTTGTAGGTGAACAGACTTTTTTTTGTTCCCATGTGAATTTCAAAAGGATTTCAACAGTAGTGGGTTCCAAGGAGGCTATTTATTGTCTCATGAAAGAGAGAATTTCAATATCTCTTCATCTAGGCTTATAATTAACTTTTCTTTTTGAAAATCACAATTTTTTTTTTTAAAATTTGACCTGAAAACAAAATCAAGTTAATGCTTGCTTAATCTCTTAACTTGACAATCTTGATGTGAGTCAAAACTTGGACATGAAAGGCTTGAGATTTTGTGAGATTGGTATCAAAGAGAGGTGTGACCCAACTTCCATATTTAGGGTTCAAAAAGATATCTCATCATATGGGGTTTATCATTTTTGGATGCCCCCAAGCGGTATTGCTCATTTCTAAAACTCACTTTGCTGTCTTAGTCAAATCTCGGGTGATCTCGTGAATTCTCACTTCTGCTCTAGACTGCCCTTTCGAGTTTTCACCCTAGAGCCACATTATTTCATTTCTTTTTCTTCTTTTTTTCTTCTTTTTTTTTCAATGACTGTCTCATCATGCACATGAAAATTCAAAATTCATTCAAACAGTCTTTTGACAAAATGGTTTAGTGTAAAAGGCCTATTCTTCCCAGGAAGTGCTTCACAATCTAGGTATCCATACTTGATCCAAATGGACTTTTCCAGGCACGTAATGTAGGTCGTGGTCAAAGGTTCTGAAAGAAAAGATAACAGGCCCAAAAGAGTGTTTCAGGATAATTGAATCAAGGATCACTTTTGACCAGATAAAGAACTCATTTTTTTGTGCTTGATTTTTCATTTGCCTCTATCCCATTCGTATTCTTATTCTCATTTCAATTTGTCATTTCTTTCTTTCTTCTTCTTTGATGACGCTTTCTTATTTGACTTTTGTTTCTTCATTTTTTTGACAAAATAAGTTCAGTTCTTCTTCAAATTTGCCTTATCAAGCATTTTTTTACCATTTTGGGGCGTCATTTCTTTAGCCCGAATGCAAGAATTCTTTCATTGAACTCTTTCTTTGCATTTGCCCCCAATGTGAGGGGTGATCCTTGATTGGGTTAATAAGAAAGAAAATTCATTTGGCTCAAAGGGGACAACAATGGATAATTTTCTCAAAGTGAAGGGAATATGAAAGATGGCCATTTGTCTTCTCAAGTATGGTTACCTTCATTGAAAAGTAATTCCTTTGAGAAATATGACTTCAAAATAATGATTTCCCTGAAAACTTTTGAAAACCTTGTTCAGAATCCTAATGAATGTCTCATGTGCATGATGATGCAGTCAAATTTCTTTTTATTCTTCTCTCTTTTTTTTACTTTAAATGAGAATTTCGTGACAAATGTTGTCTTCCACCCCTTTCAAACAACAATTAAGGTGGTGAGTTTAAGTTATCTTGGATAAAAACTATCTCAATAGCAAAGGTAATGAGGTCTTTTATGAAAAAGGTATCGGGACCTTACAAAGTTGATTTGGTCTTTTTGATATTTTTGCCCCATGAGTGGGTGAACATGTTAGCAAAAAGATTGTTCTTTTTAGTCAATAAGAGAAATGGGAAGCAAAGGTCCATGTTAGATTCAAAGAGCATGAGTTTATTTTGAGTCAATAAGAGAAGCATGAAGCAAAAGTCCAAGTGGTATTCAAAGATCATGGGTTTATTTAGAGACAAGGAAGAATGGATTCAAAGTTTTAGCCCAGTTTTAACATATATCAACATGTTAAACTTTAAAGTTTATGCAAGCATTTCCTTAATTGTTTTTCAAAGCATACCAAAAAAAAAATTTTGTTTATTGCACCCAGATGAAGAACATTGATTCTATCAGGCAACAATACAAGGTTTATGTCCCATCCTTGTTTTGGGTTTCAATTTTTGTGGTTTCATTCGAATGACAAGGAGTGGCAAGAAAAGCGGTTTGAAGGACTTGTCAAGAACCATTTTCAATCATAACCACCAGCTTTTCACGAGATCCTTCTTGTTATTAAAATAAAAATTTCTTCTTCCTTTTTTTGTTTTTTTTTCATCAAACGCAACCATGGAAGATTGATAACACAAATATCTTATTTAAAGAAAAATGCATATTCTGAAAAGAGGTTAATATCAACAAGGATAACCAAAATCAAAGCACCATGACATGATTTTCAAAATTCAAATTTTATTCATTTCTATTTTACACCAAAAGAAAACGAAAATTCCATAAATTGTTACTTTCAAATGACATTATGTACAATACTAGAAAAGAAAACACTATATATAAGAGTGAAAAGGAAGGGATTGCCCCGGATTGGCATACTAATTACAAAGCTCCGCGGTCCATGAAGAGTTATCACGAAATGATGACACCTGTTGACAAAGATGTCAATCTTTTTCTTCGTTAAAAAACTCTTGCATGCGTGTATGCATAAAATGTCATGTATGAATTGTTGGATGAATGTAGGGACATGTAAATTACTAATATGTGTAGGATAAAAATGCTATGAAGTGTAGAGAATGAAATTTTATTATGAATGATGTGATGTGAAATATCCAAAAGTCCCTAATAACATTTTATTAAGCATGACAAAGTGCAATTGATTTGCAAAAATATTGAAAGAAATGAGCAAATGATATACCTTTAATGTATGCAACTTGAATGCATGACAAAACAAAAACCTCTTTTTTCTTTCTTTTTCATTGCTTTTTTTTTTCTTTTTTTTCTTTTTTTTTTGTTTTCATTTTTCCCTTTTGTTTTTTTTACCCTTTTTTTTACCGTTCACTCTCATTTTTTCTTGCTAAATAAATAAGCCCACAAATGTCTTCCTAATGTTCTTAGGCATAAACATCGGGATTTGCCTTCAGTTGTTGTTGTTGTTCATAAGGTGTATTAGAGGAGCTTATTTGTACCCCTGCATAATTAGGCAACATGTCCCCTAACAAGTTCTCGGTTCCGTTCTCTTCTAGAAGCTCATTCAGCCAAACTTGATCAGAACTTGTGTTTTCCTTTTCAAAGTCATACCACTGAGTGTCCCGAAATAATCATGTGATGTTCATATCTAGCATTGATATTAAACCATCTTAGTAACGCTTCCACTTGCACCTTAACTAGAAACTGGTGCTGGAAAAGTGGAAAGAGCGATTCTATGCAAGTCATGAGAACTGGATCAAACTAACTCTTTTGTTGATAGCCCTCATGTCATTGCCACTTGCCATGTGGAATGGTTGGTTTAGGAACAGGTTGGATTGTTGACATTCGTATAGATAGATTGAGCAATTGCTACCATAGGAGTTGGCCTGGAAAAAAATGCTGATTAATACATGGGTGCAGATTGCCGCTGGCTACACTGATATTTGGCTTATGGCAACACAGAGATGACCAGTAATGTGTTGTGGGCAAAAGATGATGATGGATAAGTAAACCATTGACACTTGGCAGATGGAATAATAATTATTGGTGGGCAAGGTCATTGACATTTGAAGGATGGAAGGAAGATAATTGGTGAGACAAAGCATCGATTCTTAATTGGTAATGTGAAACACTAACATTTGATGAATGAAGATATGGTAATTGGTGAGGCAAAGCATTGGGTTGTGGACCAAGGTCCTGGAATTGCTTTATCCAAAATGATTTTTGAGCCAGAGGCGACTTCATTGGTGTGTTTTGACTAGTGGGAACTTGCACATTAAAATTGATAGGAACCTGAGTAAGTTCATTAGGGTGAGATTTCTTGGAGAAGAGGTCCTTATTGCTCCAATTTCAACCATTTATACCAATCTATCTATTTGTTCCTTCAGTTTATGCGCTTCAAGTCGAAACTTCCCTTGAATATTCTCCAAGACACCTATTTGAGCTTCCATCTTTTTAATTGTGCTCCGAAAACCTTTCATTTGTTAGAATTTCCTCACCAATTTTTTTCAAACATGTCGGATCACTGAAGTGACATTATTAAAGACTACATGCCAATTTGCATTCTCTTTATCTTTTCAAGTGACCAATTTATTGGAAAAAGAGGTATGTATATGAATTAAAGAATGTGTAGATATGTGATGATATGCTAATGGATGATATATACAAGATGCTCTCCTAATCTATTATGTGCATGGATGCATGTGAGCGTACAATTATGTATGAACATGGACTGATGCTTTCACCTACATGTTATACAATAGATGCACAAGAATGTAGGATGCTTTTGTGATTTGGGATAAGACAAATGCATAATGTTTCAATGATGAGTAGAGGGCATGGTGTAAAAAAATCTGACTTTGACGGACTTATGAATAAAAAGATGAGATAGAGAGTTGCAATCACTAAAAATTTTGGGACAAAAGAAAGAGACCATTCCCCCATTTTTTTTAAAAAAAAAGAATGAAAAATTTTGTTTCTTTTTTTTTGCTTTTCATCATCTTCATTTTTTGATGATTTTTCTTGCATGGTGTAAAAGTAGTAAAGCAAAAATATACTATTAAATAAAAATGCATCTTTCTATTTCAATCTTAAAAAAAAAAATCAAAAGGTCGAATTCCAAGACTCTGGGGCAAGCAGCATCCCTTACGAACAAAACGCTTGTCCACACTACTATCATAACTCATACATTAAAGAGGAGAAAGATAAATGAGTTTTCCTTCATGTGTACCTAGTATTGTAGTCGCCTCACAGGTTCAGCTCTATCTAGGTTCACTCATCATAACTACATGCTGATGGGTCCACGACCTAAGAGGTTCTCAGATTGTCCTTACTGCCGGTCTAATCCTAGGCAAATATGGCCCCCAATCCTCACCCATTATAGGCTCATTGGAAAGGATTCAGTCTGAGTGGGGGTTTTTCGCTTAGAAACTCACTACGAGGAGTTGCCCCATGCGAGTAAGCAACTTTACCCCCTCCTAAATAGGTGATATCCAATTCTGGACTTATGCATGTAATGCAAATGTGAGTGTGTGCAAAGGAACATACAAACCTTTCCAATTTACCAATATACCCAAAATGCCACATTAATCAACAAGTAATAAACTTCTATTCACAACAAAAAGGCAAAGTGATTAGTAACAACAAGAAAACATGTACATTCATGAGCAAATAAAGCATCAAATTCCTAACATGCAAACTAAGATCCAATTTATTATCTTGCATTTACCAAAATGAGATGCAAAATCATGCAATCAAAATGTTGAAATAAGATTTAAAAAAAAATAAAAAAAAATAAAAAATTAAGGCCTAAATAATTATTAAATTAATTCCCAGCTTGACTCTCTAATCAGTCCCCAGTGGAGTCGCCAAACTGTCGCAACGTTATCCGAAACGACGAGGGTTGGGACTTAAGAAAATTACGGAGTTGTCACTAACCATTTTTGTTTAGGTGCGGTTAGTCACCTATTAAGAATCTACCTAACTTAGCATTGGCCGTTAGATGGCGTACTTAAAATAGATAGGTCTCGGTCTACGAAACAGAGAACTGGAGTCGAGAGTACGATTACGTGTGGGGAAGGATGAGCACCCCCACAACGCCCGTCAAGATGACGGTACCGATTAATTTAATGATATTTAGGCCTTAATTAAAAACATGTATTTCATAATTTTTCCTTTTCTTTTGATTGATTTTTTTATTTTGGTAATTTTATATTTTTATTATTTCTATTATTAGAGCAAATTTAAAATGAAAGCAAATTTCAAAATATTTTCTTTTCTTTTTTTATTATTTAAAAAAAAGTAAATTCTTTCATTTTTTTATTTTTTTATTTCATCATTTCATTTTTATACTAAAACATTTGTACTGACATGTAGAATAGAATCATTGAATAATTTATCCTTTCAAAAATTTATTTCCATTACTCCATTTTTAAAACAAATTTTGTTTCATTTTTTATATTTTTTTGAAAGTTGTTATCTTTATTGGATACTTATTAATTTTAAAATGAGAATAGCAAGGATTTTGTCAAGGCCCATCGTGAATCTCGCCCGTTTCTGGGTCTGATCTAAAAGGAGTCTCTTACATAGGGACCCTGACCGGGCGCAAATTTTCACCTTCCCAAATCGGACCCCAAGATCGTAACCTTACTACCCCTACATATATCTCTAACTCATTTACAAATATTTGATTATTTATCAATTTCATTGACCTTGATTATTATTACATTTTTGTTAGTTTAAAGTGAACAATGTTGATTATTTCATTTTTTTAAAAAAAACTTTAATGTCTTTAATTTATTTAGATGCCTAGATGTATGACATGTAGACTGTTATCTTGCCAATTTTAAGTGAGAATAGTAAGGATTTTATCAAGGCCTATCGTTAATCTCGCCCAATTCTGGGTCTGATTCAAAATGAGTCTTTTACCTAGAAACCCGGTCCGGATGTGAATTTTCACCTTCTCGAACCGGATCCCATGATCGGATCCACACTACCCGCATATCATTACTCGCATGTATGACAATGATAATATGATAATAAAGAATTAATATATGCAGATGAAGATATGGGCTTCCTAACAATTAATTTTGAAAATTATTAATTCACTTTATTTCATTTTATTTCATCAATTTTCAAATGTTTTATTAAGAAAAAGGATACGGCATTTGAAATATGAGAAAACAAAAAGTGTTATGAACAAAATATCAACTTTATTATTTTTTTATACTTATTTTATTTTTATAGTTTCTTCGTTGCCATTTAATAGTGACATTTTTCGAATCAAATAAGAAACTAAATATGATACAAATAATCCAAACATCTGTGTTCTTCTTTTTAGTTCTTTGTGCTCTTTTTACCGCCCCTCTAAACCCATTTTATTTTAATGAAATCCTTCATGCAGCTGACAAAACATGACTTGAAAGCCCAGGAGAAAGAAAACTTACCAAGCTCGATGGATGGCTTTGGAGCTAAAAGACAAACACAATTTGACTTGGTCTTCGGCTGCACTAAAGATAAATTTGAATAAAACTCTACTAGCAACTCATGGCACTGTTTGAGTCTTTGTGACTTTTGCGTCCCCACTTGCTTTTCCTCTCATTTGTCTTTCTCTGCTTCTTTCTTCTAGACAAATTCTCAGGCGACTACCTTCCACCACGAACCTCCATACCAGAATTCTCAACTTCCAAATCGTTCTCCTCTCTGTTTCTATCACAAAACCTAGGCTTGTTTTCTTCGAAACAAACAATAGACTCCAAGATCCACTCCAAAGAAAGAGAGTTTGATTTGTAAAAGACCACTGTTGGATTTCCTCCGGAAGCTAGTATGTTGTTCCCTTAATCCTCATGTAACTTTTCACCCCCTTTTTTTTTTCTTGTTTCCCTTCTCTCATTTTCAAGACCATTGCTCTTTTTTTTTTAAAACCCTTCGCCGTCCCCTCTACCTCCTCTATTGCTGAAGACCATTGCTCTCTTTTTTTTTTGAGGGACATACCGCCGACTGCATTGAGGGAATCTCGGAGCTGAATGATAGTGCTGCCTAAAAAGGATGAAGTTTTACAGTAAAACAAAAAAAATGGCTTTGTGGAGAAGAGAATGGCTAAAAGTTGATGAACAACAAGCCTTTTTCTCTATTTTTCTCTAGCCAATCCATTTTTTTTTTAAATGAAAGAAGAAAAATGAAAAGCCTTTTCTCGGACTTTCTTCTCTCTTTTCTCTTCTCTTCTCTTCTCTCTTTCATTTTTGCGTTTCTGTTTGAACCAACGAAAGAAAACACCGCCTCCCCCCTCTCTTGCTGAAGGGAAAATCCTTTTTATAGTCCTTTCTCCCCTTTTTAATTTGATGGCTCTTCTTTCTTCTCCCATTTTGATATAAAGGTCCTTATTTATTGGCCTTGTAATCCCTACCTCACCCTTTCTTTCTTTGCTGCAATTGGTTGTTTATATTACTGACTCCACTTTTGTTGTCTTTGGAGGATCACCCAGCTGTCAAGGAGAGAAGCTGACAAGGAGAGAAGTTGGTTAAGGGAGTCACGTGGAGATGTTTGCTAATTAGAAATGACAAATGGGTCTTGTTATGCATTGATTGCATAATGGTCTCATATTTGAAAAATTCATCAAAGAGGCCCTACAGAAAGCATAATTAGCTGATTTCAATCTTTGTGTCTTTGCAGGGCATCCAGCTGGTAAGAGAATCACGTGGGGGAGCTGCGCTATTTGAAATGACAAATGGGTATTGTTATGCATTGATTGTATAATGGTCCCATATTTGAAAAAAAAAATCATCAAACGAGGCCCTACAGAAAGCATAATTAGGCATGCTGCAATTTTCAAATGGATGACTTAAAAGTTGAGTAGCCCTTTTAAGAACTGATTTTAGAATAACAGATGCACCATCCCCAGCAGGGCTTCCAAGGGGCCAAAGTGGTGGCTGCTCTGAGGAACCGCAACGAGGCAAGCACTAAGTGCACGAAGACCCATGCCGTTAACACATAGAAACTGTCTTTGCAGGATTGCTAGTTGTCTCGACTGCTGCCTGATGAGAAACTTATGGCCTTTTGTAATAGTGACTCTCTTAGGAATACACTATCGTCCTCAGGAGCACAACTAACCACATGCACACCTTTGCTAAGTGAATCAACAAGCTGAAGTGATGAGGCGTCATCAATAGCCTATTTCTTCAGAAATAGTAATAGCTGTCCCGGAGCAATAGGTGCTTTTATGGATTGTCTTGAAAGTGCCATCAAGTATGTTGTCACCAATCTGCTCAAGCTTCCATACTCTTCTGAATTGAAATAATTTTCAAGATTCTCGTGTTTCAAAACTTATCTTTCAAACAGCTCCTTAGTGGAAGAATCATCACTTCAGAAACTCTCTCCATTGAATTTTTTAGCAATTGAAAACAATCATTAGCTAACAAAATTTGCTGAAGGCTGCGTTGAATTAAAGGTGAAAATTGCAAGAAGACAAAGCCAACTCGACAAGGACACTGGGGTCCTTTGCAAATAATTCAATTAGCAGCAACAATAATAGCGGTGGAAATTGCAAGAAGACAAAGCCTCGACAAGGACGCAGGGGTCCTTTGCAAATAATTCAATTAGGTGGAAATTGCAAGAAGACAAAGTCTCGACAAGGATGCTGGGGTCCTTTGCAAATAATTCAATTAGGTGGAAATTGCAAGAAGACAAAGCCTCGACAAGGACGCTGGGGTCCTCTGCAAATAATTCAATTAGCAGCAACAATGAAAGCTGCTCCACTTTTGGCACCTACTGAGGCCATTAACCCAATAACTCTTCTGTTGCTGTTCAGATTTTGGCTCCATTCTGTTATCTTTGGAGGCATCCGGGAAGAAAAGCCTTAAGGAGAGAGAGGCCACTTAGAAAAACAAAGCAGCCAATGGGGTGGAAGAGACGTGCTCTCATCCCCAATCCTAAATTTCTGTTTTCTTTTTTTTTTCTTTTTCAAATTGCATTTTTCGTTTGTTTTTTTTCTTTTTGTTTGTATTATATTTTTGTGAGATATCTATATTTATATATATAAAAAAATGTTTGGGCCTTTGTAACTTTGTAACTTTGGTGAATTAGGCTTTATTATTGTAATCCCAAATTCCTTTTTTAATAAAAATTGGACCCTTAATTCCAATTGATAAGTAGTCCAAAATTTAGCCAAGCAAACCTTAAGCACTCAGGACCCAATAAAGAGTAAAAATGTAAACAGAATTGATAATAGAATTAAAAATAAGAATAATGAAAATATAAATATATGAAAAATAATAATAAATATAAAATGAAATAATAAAGTAAAAATATAGTGTCTACAGACCCCAAATTCCTTACTTCCTCAACAATTTGGTGATGATATTCCCAAAAGCCAGCTTTGATCTCTTAGTCCAATCTATTTCTTTCATTTTTTCAATCAGAAATCGAGCAGTGTTAACTTCTCCACCATGCATAGCAGAAAACATCAACCAAACGTCTTCTTGTGTCATAGTGCTAAAACTCCTTGACCTTCCATAGAAGGTGGTGCTAATGAAAACATGCAATAATCTGAGCTCCAAAGTTTTGATCTTCAAGGCTGAGTTCTTGAGACCAAAACTTTCATCTAAGCCTGTAAGTTCCTTCAGATGGCCTAGAATATGCTCCTTTCGCAAACTCTATTTTTAATAAGCTACCTAGGTCCTTAGGAGTAATCAGAATCTCCTTACCATAAACAAAGGCATGAAAGCCCTCAGTGTTGATTTCCACATTTTCTCCTAACTCATCTTGATTCTTAGGAATACTAGAGTAAAATTCTCTAACCATAAGTTCACTGTATTCTCTATCCTGAAAATTACTCAAGCCAAACCATTTGGCATCCATAAATAGTTTCTTAAGGCTATCATGAAAAGTATAGTTTTCAAACTCCTTCCAATCAATCTCCCTACCACATATAACTTCCTTAGATGACATAATCTCATCATATCTCTTCTTATGAATTGAGTTTCTAAAGTATCTAATGGGATTAGCTCCCTCTTGGATTCGAACTCCGCCACTGGGAGGATTCCCATTGGCAATTCCTTTCCCTTTCTTAAACTTTTTGCCCATGTGCTTCACCTTCTTGCTTGGACCCTCTCCTTGCTGTGGAATTTGTCTCTTGGGTGCCATTTGGGGTTTTTAGGTTTTGGGAATTGGGAATTTTCGAATTTTGGGGCATAAGGATGTTGATTTTGTATTTGGAAGATGAATTGGAGGTTGGGTACTGTAAATAATAAAGTTTCTTGATGAGGTTTTGTGAGGAAAACTGAAAAATTTTGAATTTGAATCGATTTAAAACGTTTTAGAAAGTTTGCGAACCATTGGGTTATATATAGGCCCGACGAGTTCAATCGGTTGAGTGAAATACTCAATTGATTGAGCAAGTTCTGTCATTTGCTTCCAGATCTTGTTCAATCGGTACGGCTAAGGCTGAATCGATTGAAACTTTATGTTTGGGATTTTCTTTTTGAAATCTTTAAAAAATGAATCGATTGAAAGATTTGTGAATCGGTTGGATTTGAAGTTCAGTTCTTAAAAAGTCATTTACCCAGAAATGTTGAATCGGTTCACTGTAGAAGTGAATCGATTGAATTTAAAGAACAATTTTGAAAATCTTTTTCCCAGAATTATTGAATCGGTTCAGCATATAGGTGAATTGATTGAGTTTGAGGAACTTCAAATCAGCTTTTTTCAAAACTTATGAAAAACCGATTGAGCTAAATGCCCAATCAATTCAACACTTTAAAGAATCATTTTTGAGAGTGGGAACTTGAATTTTTCAATCACATGAACATATATATATATATATATATATATTAACAAGATCAAGTTTTATGCAATTGAGGTTCATAAACAACAAATCACTAGCAAATTAAACACGCATTTTCAAACAATTAATCACAATTTGAGTTCATGCATATTTGTCATACCAAGTTCTCTCCTAATTTTGCAAAATTGATCCTCACTCAAGGGTTTTGTGAAAATATCAGCTAATTGGTGCAAGGTGTCCATAAATTCTACTTTAATATCTCCTTTAAGCATATGATCTCTAATAAAGTGATGTCTAATCTCAATATGCATAGTTCTAGAGTGTTGAATTGGATTTTTGGAGATATTTATGGCACTAGTATTGTCACATAAGAAGGGAACTTGTTCTATTTTCATGCCATAGTCACTAAGTTGTTGCCTAATCCATAAAATCTGAGCACAACAGCTACCTAAGGATATATACTCGGCTTCAGCAATAAAGAGTGCTACAGAATTTTGTTTCTTGCTAGACCAATACACAAGCATATTTCATAGGAACTGACAAGTACCACTTGTGCTTTTCCTATCCACTTTACTACTAGCAAAATCAGAATCAGAATAGCCTAAGAGGTCAAAAGAATTACCTTTGGGATACCATAGACCTAAGTTTTGAGTATTCAAAAGGTATCTAAAGATTCTCTTAACAGCAGTCAAATGTGATTCCTTAGGACATGCTTGGAATCTAGCACATAGACATACACTTAGCATGATATCAGGTCTACTAGCAGTCAAGTAAAGAAGTGATCCGATCATACCTCTATAGAGCTTTTGATCTACCTCTTTGCCTTTCTCATCTTTATCTAGTTTAGTTGAGGGCCTCATGGGGGTTCCAATTCCCTTCATGTCCATCAAACCAAATCTCTTTAGCAAGTCCTTGGTGTACTTGGCTTGATTGATGAAGATGCCATCCTCACTTTGCTTTATTTGAAGACCAAGGAAGAAATTTAACTCTCCCATTATGCTCATTTCAAATTCTCATTGCATTTCTTTAGCAAAACACTTACATAATTTTTCATTAGTAGCACCAAATATAATGTCATCAACAAATATTTGTACAATGAGAAGATCATTTTTACTACTTTTAGTAAAGAGAGTGGTATCTACACTACCCCTTTTAAAATTCTTTTCAATCAAAAATTTTGAAAGTCTTTCATACCAAGCTCTAGGAGCTTGTTTCAGCCCATACAAATCTTTTTGTAGTTTATAAACATTATTGGGCTTGTCATGAATTTCAAAACCAAGAGGTTGATCTACATAGACCCCTTCTTGAATAAAACCATTTAAAAATGCACTTTTCACATCCATTTGAAAAAGTTTGAAATTCATGTAACATGCATATGCGAGCAATAACCTAATAGCCTCTAATCTAGCTACAGGAGCAAAAGTTTCATCGAAATCAATACCTTCTTCTTGATTATATCCCTTGGAAACAAGTCTTGCCTTGTTTCTTACCACATTACCTAACTCATCCATCTTATTTCTGAAGACCCATTTAGTACCAATAATAGGATGGTTAGTCGGCCTAGGAACCAAGGTCCAAAACTTGCTCCTTTCAAATTGGCCTAGTTCCTCTTGCATGACAATCATCCAACTTTCTTCTTTCTCCGCTTCTTCAAAGGTTTTAGGCTCAACTTGTGAGATTAAGGCCACATGCTCACAAGTCTCTATAAGTTGTCTTCTTGTTTTTACTTTTTCGGAGGGATCATCAAGTATTTGCTTCTTTGGATGGCTCTTGGCATATTTCCATGCTTTAGGTAGATCTTCATGAAGTTCTTCTCTTCTTTGTAGATCTTCAAGTGGTGGTTCAACTTCACTTCTCTCCATGGTAGCAGATTCATTTGGTGGCTCCTCATGAATCTTCATTTTCTCCATTTTTGAGCCTAGTTCAACTACATCATCATCATCAACATGCACTACCTTTCTTGGTGCATTGTTAGATTCATCAAAAACCATATGAACAGACTCTTCTACAACTAGTGTTCTCCTATTGAAGACTTTATATGCTTTAGAGTTTAAGGAATACCTAAGAAAAACAGCTTCATCACTTTTAGCATCAAATTTGCCCATAGGGTGTTTTCCATTATTTAAAACAAAGCATTTGCAACCAAAGCTCTTCAAATATGAAATGTTTGGTTTCCTCCCTTTATAAAGCTCATATGGAGTTTTAGAAATTTTTGGTCTAATTGAAACCCTATTAAGAATGTAACAAGAAGTGTTTGTGGCTTCAGCCCAAAAATATTTTGGCAAGTTGTTTTCGCAAATCATTGTTCTTGCCATTTCTTTTAAAGTCCTATTTTTCCTTTCAGCTACTCCATTTTGTTGGGGAGTTCTTGGAGCAGAAAAGTTATGTTGAAAGCTATTTTCATTGCAAAACTCTTCAAAATCTTTGTTTTCAAATTCAAAACCATGATCACTTCTAATGCTAACAATGCTAAACTCTTTTTCTTTTTGAACTCTTTTATAGTGCTTCATGAACACATGCAATGCTTCATCTTTAGAGGATAAAAAATATGTCCAAGTAAACCTAGAATAGTCATCAACAATAACAAAGCCATTGAATTTTCCTCCTAAACTAGTCACATTTATTGGACCAAACAAATCCATGTGTAATAGTTCTAGCGGTCTAGAAGTGGAAATCTCTTACTTAGATTTAAAAGAGTTTTTGGTTTATTTTTCAAACTGACATGCTTCACAAATATGGTCACTTTTGAAATCAAGTTTTGGAAGTCCAATGACCAAGTCTTTTCTTAAGAGTTTTGAAATAGTGTTGATGCTTGCATGCCCTAATCTTCTATGCCATAGCCAACTACCACACATCTCTTTTGCCATAAAGCAAGTTTCATTTATGCAATCATCAAGGTCATCAAGATAGATCACATAAATGTTTTCAAAACATTTTCCAACAAAAATGACTTTGTTAGTATTAATGTCAATCACATAGCATACTTGAGAATCAAAGCATACCCTAAATCCTCTATGACACAATTGACTAATGCTCAATAAATTATGCTTAAGACCCTTAACAAATAAGACATGCTTGATATAGCTAGTAGATATGTTACCTATGGTTCCAATTCCTTGGATGATGCCTTTGGAGTTGTCATCAAAAGAAACACTACCTTTCTTTCTTCCATCAAGCTTTTGAAATAGGGCTTTATTTCCAGTCATGTGCTTTGAGCAACCATTATCAAGGATCCATGGTTGCCTCTCCTTTGGTTGAGTCTTCAAACAATTTTCCTTAAGCTCATACTCAACCTACAAAACAATTTTCAATTTTTGTTTTTAGGTACCCATACTTTGATGGGTCCTTGGGGGTTAGATAGCACGTGAGAGCCTTTGGGTACCCAAATCAACTTGGTTTTGGGGAGGGACTTCTCATTCATGTAGCAATTGATTGATATATGCCCTCTCTTCCCATAAGCATAATAGTGAACATTAGAAGCATGCTTTTTCTTCCTAATAGATGCATTCTTGCTAGATTCACATTCAATATATTCATTTCCTTTTTCTTTTTCATTCTTTTCTTTTAAACTAGATACCATGATTATCAATTCATCAATGGTCTTTTGTAAGCTTGAGTTTTTAGCCTCATAATCATGCTTCAAAGCATCACAATCATTCTTAGCATGCTCTAACTCAATTTGCAATAGATTTCTATGTTAAAACACATCATGGAAATCAAGTTTAATCTTTTCAAGTTCACAATTAAATGAGTTTGCTTTTCTTTTCAATGCCTTATATTTTAAAGCAAGTTTTTCAAACTCATTGTAAAGACTTTCATAATCATCATGAATATCATCATCATCATCAAGCTCATCATCATGATTATTATCATCATTATTTAAATAGACACTAGGTGGTTTAGAGATTACCTCAATGGTGTCTTCTTTAGCCATCAAGCAAAGGTTGGTTTTCTCTTCACCTTCATCACTATCCGAAGTGGTGTAATCACTATCGGACCATGTGGCAACCACCATCGCTTTCTTTTGTTTCTTGTATTTCTTGGATTGACCTTCTTTGAGAAGAGGGCAATCGGCTTTGAAGTGGCCGAGTTTCTTGCATTCAAAACATATCAACTTGTCACCCTTGTTGGCCTCGTTCTTTTCTTTTCTCCATGAAGTTCCTTGATCCTTCTTAAAGAATCTTCTTCCTTGCCTCTTGCCTCTATGACCCATTAGTCTTTTGAACCTCTTAGCAAGCATGGGAAGTTCTTCATCTTCTTTTTCACTACTTCCACAATCAAGCTTTTCTTCAAGAGCACTCACTCTCAAGGCCAAATTTCTTTTCTTCTCTTTGGCATCCTTTTTCTCTTCTTCTTCATCTTCCTTCATATCTTGCTCATATGTAAGAAGAGAACCACAAAGGTTATCCAAAGAGATGGTGTTGAGATCCTTTGCTTCTCTAATGGCAGTCACTTTGGGCTTCCAAGCTTTTGGCAAGCTCCTTAGTAGCCTCTTTACAAGCTCATGCTCCGGAATCTCCTTTCCAAGATGCTTTAATTGATTTGCAATGCCATTGAATTTATCAAACATTGCTGTGATGCTTTCTTCCGGTTGCATTTTGAACACCTTATAGTTGTGGGTGAGAAGTGTAATCTTGGATTCCTTCACTTAAGAAGTACCTTCATGAGTGACTTTCAACTTCTCCCATATTTCTTTGGCACTTGAACATATGGACACTCTATTGAATTCAGTGGCATTGAGTCCACAATGTAGAGTATTGATTGCCTTGAAGTTGATTTGCACATTCTTAATTTCAGCTCCAGTCCATTCTTTTCTTCACTTTAGTACTCTAATGCCATCTACCTCCTTCATAGGCACAAATGGACCTTTTTCAATAACATCCCACATTTCATAATCATTTGCTCTTATGAATATGGACATTCTAGTGCTCCAATATTGGTAATTGGTGCCATCAAAGAGTGGTGGTCTATTGGTGCACTGACCTTCTACCGTAGAATTGCTAGTAGATGCCATTTTTGATTTTTCCCAAGGATGTTAAGCCTTTTAATTGGGTTAGGCTCTGATACCAATTGTTAGTCCCTTAGATTGGTGCTAGAGGGGGTTGAATAGCACTTATGAATTCTTCTTTGCTGGTGCTACTTCAATTGAAACTTTTGGTAGTGAGGTGGTTGGTGTTTGGGGTTGTTTTGAAAAATTGGATGAGTTCTTTGCAAAGTAAAGCAAGTAAAGAAGATATAACACTTTTATTTAGAGTGGTTCGGTGTTCCTCACCTACATCCACTACATTGATCTTTCCAATCAAGGATTTTCAATCTCCTCTTCACTAGGATAGTGGAATTCCAGCTTCCACAAAGCCTTTACAAAGAAAGCTCTTCCCAAGCTTTAATGCCAATCAACCTAGGACCTCCTAGTTGATGCAACCCACTTAGAATCACTCACCTCTAAGAACACAAGAAAAATTGAAAATTATGTACAAGAATTGATCTCTAACAAGACCTAAGATGTACAAGAATTCTAGCTCACTCAAATTTCTCTCACAAAGTGTGAAAAGTTAGGAACAAGAGAGAAATCAATGTACAAGGAAAAGTGTAGTAAATGCTATTCAATCCTATTCTATTTCTTATTTTTCTCCAGCATTTAAGACCTTCTTAAATAGCTAGAGAGTTAATTCTATCCGTTGGAGCATTTAATGAAGAGAGAGGCTAAGTTGTAGCTTTGAAAAAAACTAGCCGTTACACTGTTCTGACACTGTTGAACCGGTTGAGCCACTGCTGAATCGGTTCAATATTTATGATGTTGTCTTTTGGACTTCTGGTTTCTTCTGTTCAATCGATTAACATTCCCTCTCAATCGGTTCAATTTCTTCAGCTGACATTTTCCTCAGGGTGCTGAATCGATTGAGCATAAGGCTCAATCGATTCAATTTCTTCAGCTTCAGACTTTCTAGTCTTCACTTGTTCTTTCTCAATTGGTTGAGCTCCTCTGTGAATCGGTTGAACATCTCTGACATCCAACTTCTTCTTCTTTCTATTAGATGCTCAATCGGTTGAATGTCTCGGGTTCGTGCTTTGTAGCCTCAGTTCAACCATGTTCAATCGATTGGGATAGAACCTAAATCGATTGAATCCTTAACACTTAGCATTTTCACTTTTACCTTTTAAGAATCTGCACACTTAACTTAGATTCATTAAAAGCATCTAATTGGGTTGTTTTGTATTCATCAAAAACACTTGGGTTCAACATAGGTCAAATTTAGTTTTTTGTTAAGTGTTTAACTCCTATTACATATGTTGAATACTCAAATATGCCAAAATCTCAAAACATCCTATCTTAATTGAACTCTTGACCTTTTATGAGAGAGTCAAGCACATTAATCACCATGCTAAACTAAATTTTTAATTAGAAATTTACTTTCTATCATATATGTTAAACTAAAGTTATCAAAACTCATATATTTCTACACATAAATCACTATTCAGGTTTTATCCGGTTGAACCGATTGATCCGGTTGACCCAGTGACCCGGTGACTTGAACGATTCAATCATCGGGCGGGGTTTTACAACATTGCTCTATATATGTTTGTTATCATGATTTTGGTAGATGAGTTGTGAGTCACTACAATGGTACTTCTCGTGGTCTGACTTGATGGAGGTAGCATGAGTAAGTTTTGTTGACTCCCACTTGGGATGGATGGTATAAGGATTTATTATATGCATTGTTGAGGTGATTATTTTGTCCTAGTGGGAGTACAGTGGACATAGCTACATACCACCCATAGTGAAGGCCCATGCCAACGTCGAGTGCGGGCATTTTGATAAACTAAAGAACTTGGAAAAGCCCTTTGACGGACTTGAGCCCCACCTTGGCCAGGTGTGGGTTTGGGTATGATTTATGGCAAGCTCAAAGTTTATTTTTACTGATATTATTATCTATTATCCTGTACCACTGGGTTATGGATTTTTTGGGCTTCTAACTCAAATTTTCTCTCTCTTTTGGAATAAATAAATATTCACGTACAGAAAAGATGCCAAAAGAATATTTTATTAACGTAGTGAGATTTTTATGTGATTAGCTTTAGAATTGCAAATGCTCTCACCCTTAATTATTTAGGTTTAGTTTGCCTCACTCATTGAGTATATTTTCATATACTCATCCTCTCTTTTGCTGCCTATTTTTTTTAGGCCAATAATTATTGACTAGAGGGCAGTTCAGTAGAGATCGTGACCTGACGCTAGACTCTTTCATATAGGTCATCATGACTTATGTATCATTATCACTGGATCCACTGGCATAGTTTTAGGTTACTTAACCTTTTATTTGTCTATATTTTCCAACTTTGATAAGTATTTTATAACCTATAGAAATTGCTAATATCTTTTGTTTGTAAAAATAGTCTATAAATATTTTCAAAATTTTACTACTCTTAATACATATATATAAACACGCGCATATGGGTGATCTTTGTAAAGTGATCGTCGATTTTTAAAATCTGAGTTGTATGTATATTTTGAAGTGTATTTTCTAATTACATATGAGGAACTATAATTGTTTTAAAAAATAGGTTCAAGATACTATAAGCCTTGTGAGCTTCAAGTTACGGGCAGGGTGCGTTGTTTGCAATTCGTGGCATGCAGTGGTTGTCACATTCTCAACCTTCGGGTCGAGGGGTGACACTTTCATTCTTCTAGAAAGGTTAAGGTTTTTCAAACAAGATTTTTCCGTTCTCCCATCTTTTTTTCTCTTTTGGCTAAGCCCCCTAGCTCACTTTTTCTCCATTTTTCTTCCACCAACTTCTAGCTTCTTATTGTTTCTTCAACTCACAAATCCACTCCCTTCTCCAAAATTTTCTATCAAATTTTACTTAGCAAAACTATCATCAAACCTACAAAACAATCACTCCATCAAGAATCCATAGATGTAGTCTTCAATTTGCTTCAAGTTAGCTTAAGTTTTATCTTTTACAAGGACTTCAAGGAGTGTTTCCCCTCTCTTTTCATTTTGGTATGTAAACTCATCTTTGAAAGCCTTTCATTTAGAATCTTTCTTCATGAAAATTTATGCATATTAACATAGTTTGTCGCTCCAAAATCCCATTATATTCTTGCTTAATGAGGCTAGGATGCAAGTTGATAATTAGTATTCTTGGATGCCTATTTGAAAATATAAATGCTTAGTTGGTGTAAAAATCCTTAGATAAGACATTTACTTTAGGTGACCTTACATAGTAAAATACCCTTCTAGAAGAAGCGTGGTATTTTGCTAAAGGACCATGACATTTTATTCTATGAATAGTAGTTTAGTGAAGTTAGGAAGAAATGTGAGTCAAGAAATTGAAAGAAAGAAGTATGGTTTTACTAGTTGTAAACCCACGTTATGGCATAATGTAGCCACCTTGAGCAAGTAGGACGTGAAGGCTCAATTAGTTGCCATTCAAGACTGGTGTAAGTTACAAATGGAGTAAGGAATTGATGTGGGTAGTTGACACAATTATGGGAGCCTCATGGGAAAATATAACCATCCCAAACCCTTAAAATCCAAGCATCTTTGCTTCAAACACTTATGTAAGCATACAAATTTAGTCCTTTTGCTGTTTATTGTACCCTTGTAATATGTTTAAACTTTAAGAATTAGAATAGCCGGATTTCCCAATCTTAAAACTTATTAGGTTGAATTTTTCACCTTTTAAGGGTAAAATTGTCCAAATTTTTTGTTATGTGCATTTATGCCGAATCAGGACTACAAGCAAGTTTTGTTAAGCAAAACAAACTTGCTTATGCCCTAACTTCATTCACCTAAACTCTAGAACACAAACTCACCTTTTAGAACCAAGTTAGTAGTTAGCTAGATTTGCATTTTTGCATACTCATCCAATGCTCACTTTCATTGTCATATGCATTGTTTGGATGTAAATACATAGGTGGCGAACCTTCTCCCAAGGATAAAGAGTATGTTGAATAGTGGGAGTGTACACCCTCCCTAAGCCAGTGAGTGAAACTCTATTAAACCTAAATCCAAGCTTAAATGAATTAGAAATGCTTTAGTATGCTAACAACTTTTCTATTGCAAGAGCCTTGATTTCTTTATAATTGAACTTGATTTATGATATGTGACATTTTCCTATGAACCTTGAATCTTGATAATTTTAAGATGAATAAACCTGTTTCATAATCTTGTAACTAAATGTTTATGTGTATGGTTAAGTTAAGCAAACTTGGCGTAATTGTTTATGATTCCTATATTAGGCCAGTTGGCCAAGGGATATACATTTGGATTATGATATTTTCATGCTATTATGTTTTTGGTAGATGAGTTGTGAGTCACTATAGCAGCACTTCTCACAATCTAACCTTGTGGAGGTGGTGTAAGCTTAATTGACTTCCACACAGGATGGATGGTATAGAGGATTTATTGTGCACACTGTGATATGGTTAATTGGTCCCTATGGGAGTAAAGTGGACATAGCCATGTGCCATTCGTGTTGAAGGCCTACACCAATGTTGAGGATGGGCATTTTGACAAAACAAAGTAAATCCTAAAATGCCTCGACAAACTCAATCCCCACCTTGGCCGGTTATGGGTTTGGGTACAATTTTTGACAAGCCCAGAAATTAATTTTCACAACTTTATTGCTTATTTCCATTCATCATTAAGTTATGGATTTTTTGAGTTTTTGACTTGAATTTTCTCTCTCTCTTAGAATAAATAAATATTCATGTACGAACGAGGCGATAATTAAATACTTTTATAAACTGTTGGATATTTCTAGTTTCTAACTCCAAGAATGTACATGTTTTTATCTCATTTACTAGCACCGGTCTAGTTTCATTCACCGAGTATAGTCCTATATACTCACCTTCCCCTTTTTAATCATTTTTAGGTCAATAGACTATGCATAGAGGATAGATTGCTAGAAACCATGACTCGGGCCCAAACCTTCCCAAGTAAGTTATCATGAATTTCATTCAAATATTGTTGGATCCATTGGCATAGTTTTGAGCTACTTTTAGACCTTTGTCAATTATATTTATCAACTTAAATGATTGTTTTGTAATATGTAGAAGTTATGTTTTTTCTTAAAAAAATATTCCATAAATATTTTTAAACTTTTACTACTTTTGACGTGCATATATGAATGTACATATGTGTGTGTATTTGTAAAATGACCGTCACTATCTGAGTTTTAAACTATATGTATATTTTGAACTATATTTCTAATTACGTACGAAAAATCGTAATTGTTTAACAAAACAGATTCGAGATACTATAAGCCTTGTAGGATTTAAGTTATGGGTGAAGCACGTCGTTTACAATTCGTGGCATGCGACGATTGTCAAATCCTCGACCTCTAGGTTGGAGTGTGACATAAGGTGTATATGGACCTTCCAATACTATGAATGGCTTTGTTTTAGTGTTTAGCCATTTAGGCCTAAACGCTTTTATTATTTTATAAATGTTTTAACTATATGTTTTGGGATTCCGGTATTCTCTCTACAAGCACACCCACTTTAATTGCAGGCCATGTGGGCGGGATGTTTTAAATAAATAAATTGATTGAAATGTGTATGTATGTATGTATGTATATTTTCATGCATGTTACATATATATATACACACATATTATATTGTATTATGCAATGAATGGTCCTTAACGAGGGATGGTCCCTTTGAGGACGATGCTCGGTGCTATACAGAAGCAAGTGGTCTATAAGAGCATGTGGAACCAAGAGGAAGCAATGCTAACTTGAGATGAGGAATTTAGTGGGCCTTCTAGCAAAGAGCATGAATCCACAGTAGGCGTTGGTTGGAGAGACTTGGAGGTAGCTCATCAAGGTAGTTGTAGCTGTGTCCACTCACAATGATGGCACGTCAAGAGAGCAAGCTTAAGAGATAAGTTAGGTATATTTATATTTAAATTGGAAAGGATATAGTAAGATAGCCCTCGATGGCATGAAGCTTCCAATCTAGGCGCAAGATTGTGCTTCAAAAAGTTAGATGGCTAGCCCATTAGTGTTTATAATTATTTTATTATTAAAGTTAATGATAAGGGTTTTAGGGCAAATGATTTCTAAAAATGTTTTCAAACAAAATTATAAAATGTTTTCAACTGGTTTTTGACATGCCCGGCTCCCCAAACCCTAATGGACTTTGCATTATGTTGGTCCCTTAGATTAATGCTGGAAGGGGGGGGGGGGGTTGAGTAGCGCTTATGACTACTTTTCTTGATGGAGTAACTTTTATTGGAACTTTGGAGTTGAGATGGGTCATGTTTGGGATTGTTTTGGATGGTAGGTTGAGTTCTTTGCAAAGCTAAGAGAGTAAAGAAGAATTGACACTTCTATTTATAGTGGTTCGGTGCTCCTTACCTACAACCACTACCTTGATCTTCCCAATCAAGGATTTTCAACCTTCTTAGAATTCTAGCTTCCACTAAGCATTTACAAAGAAAGCTCTTCCCAAGCTCAATTACACATCAACCAAGGATCCTCCTTGTTGATTCAATCCCCTTGGAGTGTTTCTTACACCTCTAAGAATACAAGAAAAAGAAATTTGATGTACAAGAGTGATCTCTACAAAGACCTAAGATGTACAAGACTAAAAGCTCAAAGAATTTCTCTCACAAAGAATAAGTGAAAGAACAATAGAGAAATTAAGACAAAGAGAATATACAAGGTAAGTGTAGTAAATGCTCTTTAATTGTTTTCAATTCCTTGTTCTTCTTCAGCATTTAAGACTCCCTTAAATAGCTAGAGTTTAATTCTGGCCATTAGAGCATTTAATGAGGAGAGAGGCACACTTGTAGCTTTGAAAAAACTAGCCATTATATTGTTCCAGTGACATTGAATCGATTAAGTCCAACGCTCAATCGATTCAATCTTCCTGACTCTATCTTTTGATGTTCTTCTTTATTGCATTGAATCGGTTGACCTCTTTTCTCAATTGGTTCAATTTTTTTGCTACCTTTGTCTTCAGGGAGTTAAATTGATTGTGCATAAGGCTCAATCGGTTCAATTTTTCTAGCTTCAGACTTTCTAGTCTTCATTATTTCTTCCTCAATCGGTTGAGCTTCAAAGTGAATCGATTGAAAATCTTTGACTTTCAACTTCTTCTTCTTTTAGGACATACTTAATCAATTGACTATTTAGCTCAATCGGTTCAACATCTCGGGTTTGTTCAATTTAGCTTTATTTTAACTGGGTTCAATCGATTGGGACAGAACCTCAGTCAGTTGAACTTGCACACTTAACTTAGAATCATCAAATACATTTGATTGGGTTGTTTTGTACTCATAAAAAACACACGAAGTTCAACAATCTCCCCCTTTTTGATGATGACAAAACATCCCTTTAAATTGAACCCTAAAGACGTTATCTAAGTTAAATAAAAAAGTGCATATGTTAAGTTTAAACAAAAGCAACAAAAGCTCTCCCTGAATTTATACTCTCTTCAATCTACACATTGTATATTCAAACACACATATATGTAGTTCAAAAGATAATCAAATATACCTACATGTAGACAAAACAATCAAGATATAAAACCTAAAGTTAACATCATATATATATATATATATATAGCTTCAAGTAATTGCAATTCAAGGTTCCAAATATCACAAAATATCCATAGTTGATTCTCCAAACAAGTAAACCAAAACAAATGCATTGTTTTCAAAATAACACAAGCTCACCCTAAGTTTGTATAGCAGAAAAGATTAAATATGCTCAATCTCTCACCCTTTTCGATATCATTAAAAAGAGGAAGCTAAGAAAAGTCTCATTAAGGTCAAGGTTTTGGTTTTCTTTGCTTTTTCTTCTGATATTAGAGGGTCAGGGTAAAGGCTTTAGGTGGTTATGGTTGGTGAGGAAGGAGTAGATGGGGTAGGCTCAGATGGTATGGTAAGGGTGGAAATGATGGTCTCCACAGTATGGGTAGCCGCTGCCACCTTTTTCTTTCCAACCCACTTGCTTAGATTCTTTTCTAGCCATTCTGATTGCTCAATCTCTTGCTCGAGCACATTTTCTTGATCATTCTATTACTCTAGCTGTTCCGAGGTAGCTTCTTGCTCATCTCCATAATCCAAGTCACCAATGTCAAAGTATTGATCTCCCGATTCACCACTTAGCATTTTAACTTGGTTTTCAAGACTTCCTAGCCTATTAAACACATTTTCCTTGAAGTTGGTCGCTCTAGCCTCCAATCTAAGCATAGTTGCTAAAATTTGACCAATTCGATCGTCTTATGGATTTTCTTGAGTTTGCTCTTGTGCTTCCTCTTGTTGAGCTTCCTCTTATTCTCTTTGCTCATTCTTGGGATCTCTAAGGATAGTCTTAGTGGTATTTACAATTTACTTTATCTAAGCGTTGCCATCCAACACATAGTGCATCTTTTGAAGACTGGAAGAGTTACAAGGAATGTGAGAGCTCACTTTCAAGTCATTCTAGTATCTCTGACCCCAAATCCCTTTCTTTTTCAGTAACTTGGTCATGATGTTCCCACAAGCTAGCTTAGCTCTCTTGATCCATGCTATTTCTTTCATTCTTTTAATTAAAAACCGAACTGTATTGCTTTCTTCACTATGCATGGCTGAAAACATCAGCCAAACATCATCCTGATTAACTGTACTGAAACTACCAGATCTTCCATAAACAGTGGTGCAAATAAAGACATGCAACAATCTTGGCTCTAAGGTTTTGATCTTTAAGATTGAGTTCTTGAGACCAAAAACTCTTATCTAGACCTAGAATCCCCTTCCAAGGTAGTCCATAAGTGAATTCAAAAGGTCTAAAATAAGCACCACTTGGAAATTCAATCTTAAGTAAATCCTCAAGGCCCTTAGGAGCTATCACAAAGTCCCTACCACATACAAATGCATGTATCCCCTCAGTGTTGATCTCTATACCTTCAACTAATTCCTCTTGGTTCTTAGGAATACTTGAGTAGAATTCCCTAACTATCAGTTCACTATATTCTTTATCCTGAATGTTACTCAAGCCAAGCCATTTGGCATCAACAAATAGTTTCCTAAGGCTATCATGAAAGGTATAGTCCTCAAATTCTTTCCAATCTATCTATCTACCACATATAACTTCTTTAGTGGACATAATCTTATCAAATTTGTTTTTATGAATAGCATTTCTAAAATATCTAATGATATTACCTCCTTCCTATATTCAAACTCCACTAGGTAGAGGATTTCCATTTGCAACTCCCTTTCTTTTACTCATCTTCTTCCCCATGTGTTTCACTTTCTTGCTTGGAACCTCTTCTTATTGTTGAATTGCGCTCTTGGGTGCCATTAGTGAAGTTAGGTTTTGGGAAGTGGGATTTTTATTGATTTGGAGTGCAAGGTTATGAATTTTTAGGTTATGGAGATGAATTGGTGGTTGGGTTTGGTAAAAGATAGGATTTCTTGATGAGTATTTGAGAGGGAAAACGAAAAGTTCCAAAAATGAATTGATTCAAAATGGTTTTTAACATGTGAGTATCGTCGGGTTATATATAGGCCTGACGAGTTCAATCAGTTGAGTGAAACAATTAATCGATTGAATCTTTCTTTTGCTTCCAAACTCTATTCAACCGATTCAGTTATAGACTGAATTCATTGAATATTTCTATATAAAATTATTTTAAAAGCCTTTTTGAAGTTGAATCGATTGAAACTTTTGAGAATAGATTGAATTCAAACAATTTGATTTTCAAAGTATTAGAACTTTTGGAATTGGTTCAGCTGAATCTTAACCGATTCAAAATGCTCAAATCTCAAAAATCGTTTTCACAGAAAAATTTAATTAGAAATACTGAATCAATTGAACCTGGAAGAATTTCAAAACTGACTTTTTGAAACTTACGAAAAATCGATTGAGCTAAATGCTCAATCGATTCAACACATTGAAGAATCAATTTATAAGCCATGGAACTTGAGTTTTCAATACATGAAGTACATATATCTAGATATTGTCAAGTTTTATGCAATCAAAGTACATAAGAACAAACTAAGAGCAAATCAAGCATGCATTATCAAACAATCAATCACAATCTAAGTTCATGCATATTAGTCATACCAGGCTCTCTCCTAATTTTACAAAATTAATCCTCATTCAAAGGTTTGGTGAATATATTAGATAATTGCTGCAAGGCGTCAACAAATTCTACCATAATATTTCCCTTAAGCACGTGATCTCTAATGAAGTGATGTCTAACCTCAATGTGCTTAGTTCTATACTGCTGTACTGGGTTCTTGGAGATATTTATGGCACTTGTATTGTCACAAAGAATGGGAACTTGTTCCATTGACATGCCATAATCACTAACTTGTTGCCTAATCCATAAAATTTGTGCACAATAGCTACCAAAAGATATATATTCAGCTTCAGTAGTAGATAATGCTAGATAATTTTGTTTCTTACTAGACCACGACACAAGCATATTTCCTAGAAACTAATAAGTGCCACTAGTACTCTTCCTATCTACTTTACTATCGGTGAAATCAGAATCGAAATACCCTAAGAGATTAAAAGAGCTACCTCTAGGATACCATAAACATAAGTTTTCAGTATTCAAAAGGTATCTAAAGATTCTCTTAACAGCAGTCAAGTGTGATTCCTTATGACATGCTTGAAATCTAGCACATAGGCATACACTCAGCATAATATCAGTTCTACTAGTAGTTAAGTAAAGAAGAGATCTGATCATACCTCTATAGAGCTTTTGATCAACCTTTTTACCCTTGTCATCTTTATCAAGCTTTGTTGAGGGGCTCATGGGGGTTCCAATTCCCTTCAAGTCCATCATCCCAAACCTCTTTAGCATATCCTTTGTGTACTTGGCTTGGTTGATGAAGATGCCACCCTCACTTTGCTTTATTTGTAGACCAAGGAAGAAGTTCAACTCTCCCATCATACTCATTTTCAATTCTCCCTATATTTCTTTAGCAAAATACTCACACAATTTCTTATTGGTGGCACCAAATATAATGTCATCAACATATATTTGTACAATGAGAAGATCATTTTTGCTACTTTTTTTAAAGAGAGTGGTATCTACACTACCTCTTTTAAAACCTGTTTCAATCAAGAATTTTGAAAGCCTTTCATTCAAAGCTTTAGGAGCTTGTTTTAACCCATATAAAGCTTTTTGTAATTTATAAACATGATTGGACATATCATGAATTTCAAAACCAATGGGTTGTTCAACATAAACCTCTTCTTAAATAAAGCCATTTAAAATGTACTTTTCACATCCATTTGAAAAAGTTTGAAATTCATGTAACATGCATAAGCAAGTAATAACCTAATAGCCTCTAATCGAGCTATCAAAGCAAAAGTTTCATCGAAATCAATACCTTTCTCGTGATTATATCCTTTGGCAACAAGTCTTGCCTTGTTTCTAACCACATTCACTAACTCATCCAGCTTGTTTCTGAACACCCATTTTGTCCCAAGAATTGGATGGCTAGTTGGCCTATGAACCAAGGTTCAAACCTTGCTCCTTTCGAATTGGCCTAGCTCCTCTTGCATGGCAATCATCCAACTTTTTTCTTTCTCTACTTCCTCAAAGGTTTTAGGCTTCACTTGTGAGATAAATGCCACATGCTCATAAGTTTCCATAAGCTGTCTTCTTGTCTTCACCTTTTTAGAGGGATTACCAAGTATTTGCTTCATTGGATGACTCTTGGCATACTTCCATGCTTTAGGTAGATGTTCATGATGTCCTTCTCTCCTTTGTAGATCTTCAAGAGGTGGTTCAATCTCACTTCTCTCCAAGGTGACAACTTCATTGGGTGGCTCTGCATGGATCTTTATTTTCTCCATTTTTGAGTCTAACTCCCTACATCATCATTGTCAACATGCACTACCTTTCTCGATGCATTGTTAGATTCGTCAAAAACAATATGGATAGACTCTTATGCAGCCAGAGTTCTCCTATTGAAGACTCTATATGCTTTAGAGTTCAAAGAATAACCAAGAAAAATAGCTTCATCACTTTTAGTATCAAATTTGCCCATAGGGTGTTTACCATTGTTTAAAACAAAGCATTTGTGGCCAAAGCTCCTTAAATATGAAATGTTTGGTTTCTTCCGTTTGTAAAGCTCATATGGAGTTTTTGAAATCTATGGTTTAATGGAAACCCTATTAAGAATATAACAAGCTGTGTTGGTGGGTTCCGCCCAAACATATTTTAGCAAGTTGTTTTTACAAAGCATTGTTCTTGCCATGTCTTTCAAAGTCTTATTTTTCCTTTCAACAGCTCCATTTTGTTAGGAGTTGTTGGAGCTAAAAAGTTGTGTTGAAAACCATTTTTATTACAAACTCTTCAAAATCTTTGTGTTCAAATTCACCACCATGATCACTTCCAATGCTAACAATGTTAAGCTTTTTTTTTTTCTTTTTGGACACTTCTACAATGCTTTATGAACACATGCAATGCTTAATCTTTAGAGGATAGAAAATATACCCAAGTAAACCTAGAATTATCATCAACAATAACAAAGTTGTATGATTTTCCTCCTAAACTTGTTACATTTATCGGCCCAAACAAATCCATATGCAATAGTTGACATGCGCCCGGACCTAGTCCGCACGTGTTAAGTTATGAAATTTGTGTGTAGTCATAAAGTTATGTGGTGAATTATAACTTGTTATGAACATTTTGAATTTTCTTTAGCTCAATAACTAGCTTAGAAACCCTAATTCATTGTCCAGACTCAATTGGGTCCACTAGGGGTTCAAAAATTGAGGCAACCGGATCAAGATGAGTGGGAGTCGACCTTTTAGGGTTGACTCCGGCATTGGACCTGACTCACTTCGGCACCGGAGTGAGCAATTTAAATGAGAGGTCGGTTAGCCGACCTCCAATTTGCTTCATTTCTTGTCTCCTTCAATTTTCTCCAAAACTCCTCCATTCTCCATCATTTTCATCATTTCAAATCACTTTTAAATCCCTTAAATAACACCACCATCAACTTCCTTAGCTCCCTTGAAGATCAACAACACCAAAATCATAAAAAATCTCCAAAATCTTTAAAGAAACCAACTTTGAGCTCTTGTGTTCTTCAAGTCATGTCTCTCAATTCATCAGTAGGTTTTGGCTGATTTCTTGGTAAGTTGTTCCACATTCCTTGAGCTTCTTTTTGACTACTTATGTGCAGAATTTCATGGATTAAGCTAGGAGATATCTTGAATTGAATATCAACATTTATTTTTGTTCAAAACCATTTGCACCCTTAGTCTTCCAATCCGAATTTCATTCATTTTTAGTCATTTAACTTAGTTTTTGAAGCTATAGTCTCTTAGTTTAGGTGTTGAAGTGTATGTGTTTTGAATTGTGGGTTGATTGGGGCTGAATTGAGGTTGCACCAAGCTTGGGAAAGTGAAGAAGCTTGTCTCGGCCTAAGGTTAGAGATAGATCTAGAGACGGACTTAACACAAATTAGGAGAATTATCCCAATTTGGCCACTCTCGTGCTGGAGTGAGCCAAAGCCCGCGCCAGAGCTACACTGTAGCAGGGGCATTTTAGTTATTTCATATCCCTATACCCCAATTGACCTTAATTTACTTCTGAACTTGTCCAATTTAGTTCTGAGACCCTAGAAACACTAATTAGGGTGTGCTTTGATATTCAATTGTTGGTTGAATGCCTGTATTGATCAAATTAGAATTTAATTTGATTATTTAGGCACGAGATTATACGAGATCGAGCAGTGGGGTTTGAGCTAAGCCATTCGAGGGGTTTATTCGGGAGTATACAGACCTCCTTAACTTGTAAGTGGCTTGGATTATGGTGCTGACCACTGAGGGTCAACTGTTTTAAATTTGTTTTACACTCTGGGTTATAAAACGTTTATAATGTTTTGGGATATGGATTGTCTACTCTCACACACCAGTTTATGATGGATTTAAGGGTGGGTTTCCAAAGAAAATATGAAATTATATTTATAAGTTTTATTGATGATTATGATCAATGGGAGATGAGCGATTGAGAGGTTCTCGGTGCTCCGATGAGAGGGAATGAGTGGACCGAGCAAGGCATGCCACCAACCAAGTAGTTGTAGACCACCTTTTGAGGGGCACGGTGAGTGTGAGACTCTGGGAGAGGCGCGAAGCGAAGCTTGTCAAGGCTCGTGTGTAGCTATGCTCCACCCACAACGATGGCAACATTAAAGGAACAAGTTAAAGAATAAAGAATAATAATTTTCGAGATATGCCTTGAAGCCCTTGACGGTCCAGTGGGCCACCCAAATGCACAGGTGCCTTGGGATGATTTCAGATGCCAGCCCACTTATGAGATAATGATATTTGATTTGGTTTTGGGATTTCATCTATGATTTTACCAAATGGATTTGTTAAATAAGTTTTTAGATTATTTGTATTCCCAGCCTGAGGTGATCGATCATTATAACCAGATCCCTTACTGGGTACATCTATTTATACTTACCACATTCACTCATTTTTGTAGGTCATTCAGTAGTGGATGATAGACGTCCTAGTGGACATTGATCACTGGTGTCTCTACCATACGACTACGATTTTGTAGGTTCCACCTAAATCCTTGTGGCTCCTGGCAATCGGAATAGTATTATGTAGTAGTGTATCTTTATCCGCTACAAACTCGCCCTGTAAAACGTGTCACTTTTTTTATATTAATAACTTATTATATTTCCTATGACATTTTCATTATATATTTTCCAATATTGCTTGAGTACACCTTATTTTATGCCTTGTGTCATCCCGGATATCCTGTCTTCTATGGCACGTATCTCAGGGTGGTACAGCAGTTGTAACATGGCCGAGCCCTTAGGTCGGGGCATGACAATAGTTCTAATGGTCTAGAAGTGGAAATTTCAGGTTTTGATTTAAAAGAACCTCTAGTTTGTTTTCCAAATTGACATGCTTCACAAACTTGGTCACTTTTGAAATCAAGTTTTGGAAGTCTAATGACCAAGTATTTTCTTAAAACTTTTGAAATAGTGTTCATGCTTGCATGCCCTAACCTTCTATGCCATAGCCAACTATCACACATTTCCTTTGCCGTATAGCAAGTTTCATTTATGCATTCATCAAGATCATCAAGATAAATCACATAAATGTTTTCAAAACGTTTTCCAAGAAAAATGATTTTGTTAGTATTAATGTCAATCACATAGCATACTTGAAAGTCAAAGCATGCTCTATATCCGCTATCACACAGTTGACTAATACTCAATAAGTTATGCTTAATACCCTTAACAAACAAGATATGCTTGATATAGCTTGTAGATGTGTTACATATGGCTCCAATTCCTTGGATGATACCTTTGGAGTTGTCACCAAAAGAAATACTTCCTTTCTTCCTTCCATCAACCTCTTAAAATAAAGCTTTATTACCCGTTATGTGCTTTGAGCAACCACAATCAAGGATCCATGGTTGCCTCTCCATTGGTTGAGCCTTCAAACATGTTTCCTTATACTCATGCTCAACCTGCAAAACAATTTTTCAGTTTTTGTTCTTAGGTACCCATACTTTGATGGGTCATTGGGGGTTAGTGAGCACATGAGAGCCTTTGGCACCCAAACCAACTTGGTCTTAGGGAGGGACTTCTCATTTTAAAGCAATAGTAAGATGTATGCCCTCTCTTGCCACAAGCATAACAACGAACATTAGAAGCATACTTTTTCTTCCAAGTAGATACATTTTTACTGGATTCACATGCAATATGTTCATTTTTCTTATCTTTTTAATTCTTTTCTCTTAAACTAGATTCCATGATTATCAAATCATTTATAGTCTTTTGCAAGCTTTAATTCTTAGTATCATGAACATGCATCAAAGCATCATAATAATTCTTAGCATGTTCTAGCTCAACTTGCAAGAGATTTCTATGTTCAAACACATCATGAAAATCTAGTTTGATCTTTTTGAGTTCATTACTTAATGAGTTTACTGTCTTTTTCAATGTCTTATATTTTAAAGCAAGTTCTCAAACTCATTACAAAAGCTTTCATAATCATCATGGATATCATCATTTTTAAACTCATCAACACAACCATCATCATGGTCATTTAAATAGACATTAGGTAGTTTAGAGATTTCCTTAATGGGTTCTTCTTTAGCCATCAAGTAAAGGTTGGCTTTCTCATCTCTTTCATTGTTGTCACTATTCAATGTGCAGCAATCACTACCAGACCATGTAACAGCCACCAGTACTTTCTTTTGCTTCTTGTATTTTTTGGATTGTCCTTTTTTAAGTTAAGGGCAATCTGCTTTGAAGTGGCCTAGTTTCCTACATTCAAGCACACTAACTTATTGCCCTTGTTGGCATTATTCTTCTCATTTCTCAAGAAATTCCTTGATCTTTCTTAAAGAACCTTCTTCCTTACTTATTGCCTCTTTAACCTATTAGTCTTTTAAACCTCCTAGCAAGCATGGCAACCTCTTCATCATCATCATCACTACTAGCACAATCAGGCTCTTCTTCAAGAGCACTCATAGTCAATGCCAAGTTTCTTTTCTTCTTTTTGGCATCCTTTTTTTTTCTCTTCTTCTTCATCTTCCTTCATTTCTTGATCATAAGTAAGAAGAGAACCACAAAGGTTGTCCAATGAGATAATGTTAAGATCCTTAGCTTCTCTAATGGCAATCACTTTGGGCTTTCAAGCTTTAGGCAAACTCCTTAGCAACCTCTTTACAAGCTCATGCTCCGGAATCTCCTTTCCAAGATGCTTCAATTGATTTGAAATGCCATTGAATCTATCTTGAAGACCTCATAGTTGTGACTGAGAAGTGTGATTTTAGACTCCTTTACTTGAGAAGTACCCTCATGAGTAACTTTCAACTTCTCCCATATTTCCTTGGCACTTGAACATGTGGACACTCTATTGAATTCGGTTGCATTGATTCCATAATGTAGAGTGTTGATTGCCTTGTAGTTGATTTGCACCTTCTTGATTTTAGCTTCATTCCATTCTCTTCTTTCTTTAGGCACTCATGTGCCATTTACCTCCCTCATTGGCACATATGGACCTTCTTCTATGACATCCCACAATTCATAATCACTAGTTCTTATGAAAATAGACATTATTGTGCTCCAACATTGGTGGTTGGTTCCATAAAAAAACGGTGGCTTATTTGTGGATTGACCTTCTATCGTAGAATTACTAGATAATGCCATTTTGGATCTTCCCAAGGATGTTAAGCCTTCAAATTGGGTTAGGCTCTGATATCAATTGTTGTCCCGTAGATTAGTGCTAAAAGGGGGGTGAATAGCACTTATGACTACTTTTCTTGATGAAGCAACTTCTATTGGAACTTTAGAGTTGAGGTGGGCAATGTTTGGAATTGTTTCGGATGGGAGGTTGAGTTTTTTGCAAAGCTAAGCAAGTAAAGAAGAATTGACACTTCTATTTATAGTGGTTCAGTGCTCCTCACCTATATCCACTACCTTGATCTTCCCAGTCAAGGATTTTCAACCTTCCTCTTCATTGGAGTGGAATTCTAGCTTCTACCAAGCATTTACATAGAGAGCTCTTCCCAAGCTCAATTACACATCAACCAAGGATCCCTCTTGTTGATTCAATCCCCTTAGAGTGCTTCTTACACCTCTAAGAATATAAGAAATATAAATTTGATGAACAATAGTGATCTCTACAAAGACCTAAGATGTACAAGATACTAAAAGCTCAAAGAATTTCTTTCACTAAGAAGAAGTGAAAGAACAAAGAGAGAAATTAAGACAAAGAGAATATAAAAGATGATTGTAGTAAATACTCTTCAATTCTTTTCAATTCCTTGTTCTTCTTCAGCATTTAAGACTCCTTTATATAGCTAGTCTTAATTTTGGCTGTTGGTGTAATGCATATTCCCAAATTAATCTAATTCGAAGCCATAGATTAATGTAATGAGAGTTTTATACTTAGTGTATGTATAGATGTGTTCTTAGTAGAAATAAGAACAACTTTTACGTAGTGAATTTTTTCCCCGTTTTGAAGAATTAGGCTTGTAAACATCTAGGACAAAATTTGACCTAAAAGGTAAAAGTCAACCCATTTGTAATATTTTTAAAAAATTCCTTACATCTTACCGAGGGTATATATGACCTTTCCAACCACCCAGTCTAAGAATATTCGAAGCTATCACTTTAAATTTCCGAACATCCTAAGTTGGAGAAAAAAATTATAGAAAGAATATCGCAATGTTCGATGGCATTTTCATAAATATTAGCAAAGTTATAAATTGAATTTTTCTTCATTGAAAATGATTTTTCCCACAGTATTGGGGAGTTCCACACTGTTATACATTATTGAAACTTGAGAGCTGCCTAATGGCTGCGTAAAAACCTAATGTGTAATTACCATTTTATCGTTAGAAAACTTAACAATGTATTTTAACTTCCTAGTGTTAATTTCTTTAGATAGTTAAGTTGGATGACTATTTTAACTAGTTGACCTTCCTTTTCATGGAGTGACCTAGTTTCAAATTAATTTTATAAAATTCCTAATTTGATAATTTCTTTTATGGGACCTAATGGTAACTTAAAAATTTTATAAAAGGTACTTTTTGTCAACCAAAAAGGGTCTTAATTTTTCTAGAGAAATCAAGGTTCTTCAAAGATTTTTTTTTTTGCTTTCTTCACCATTTTTCCACTAAGTTCTAGGTTTCTCCAAACAATTATTCAACCTATAATTCATTTTCTTCTCCATTTTTCTTCCACCAACACCAAACTTCTTTCTATTCTTTCAACTTCAAAATTCATTCTTTTCTTCAAAATCCTCCATCAAGTTTTTTCAACCAAGAAAAACTTCATCAAATCTACAAACTAAACACTTTATCCAAGGATTTCAAGAGTTGGTTTCCAAGTTCCTTCAAGCAAATTCAAAATTTTCTTCTTCAAAGGTTCCAAGGAATTTCCTTCTCTTTTCTTCTTTCCAACTAGGTATGCAAATTTCCCTTAAAAGCTTTTATTTTGTAAATTTTATTCATGTATATTTAAAATAGTCTATGAGTCCAAAACCCTAAGATATTTTAATTTAATAAGACTAGGAGGTAAATTAGTAATTTATATTCTTAGATGCTTAATTGAAATTAGAAATATTTAATTTAATGAAAAATTCCTTAAATAGGGCTATTACCTAGTTAGTTGGATTTTTGTATTAACATACCACCTGGAGGAAATATAGTATTTTGCTGAAGAACCTTAATATTTTATTTCATGAATAATCAATTGATAGAATTAGGAATAAATATAAACCAAGACATTAATAAGAAGAATTGTAAAATTGGTAATTGTAGAGTAAAACCACACTATGCCATAATATGAACCTTTTGAACGAGTAGGGTATAAAAGTTTAATTAGATGAAATTCAAGACTTGTATAAGTCCTAAATGAAATGAGAAATTAATATAGATAGTTAGACCAATCATAGGAAAAATATGGAGGAAAATGGTCATTTCAAGTTTATGGAAAAAATTTAAATATTTTGCTTCAAACCTTAATGTAAGTTAATAAATTTAGTTCCTTCATAGTTAGTGTTCTTTAGTAATATGTTTAAACCTTGAAGAAACAAATTAATCAAAATTTTCTTACCTGAAAACCCATTAGCCAAATTTTATCTCCTAGGGGCAAAAACCCATTAGTAATATATTTAAACCTTGAAGAAACAAATCAATCAAAATTTTCTTACCTAAAAACCCATTAGCTGAATTTTATCTCCTAGGGGCAAAATCATCGAAATTTCTCATTTTACATAATTACACCAAATTAAGTCTACAAGCAAGTTCTATTAGGCGAAACAAACTTGCTTATGCCCTAATTCCATTTATGTAAACCCTGGAACACAAAATTACCTTTTAGAACTCAAATTAGTAATTGAAAAAATGTGTATTTTTCATGCTAACCCAAAAATCTCTTTCTATTGTTATGTGTTACTCCATTGTTCAAATGTGAATATATAGGTGGTGAATCTTCTCCTACGGATAAAGAAAGTGTGGAATAAAGGGAGTGTAAACCCTCCCTAAACTTTTGTGTGGGACTTATTGTACCTAAATTCAAATTTGAATAAATTAAAATATTTTACTATTAAATTTTTTTTTTAAATATAAAGGTTTAGCCTCGAATTCAAATTGATTTGTGACAATTGCTTTTACTTATGAAATTGATTGAAATTGAAATATTTATGGTTGATTTTGATAATGGGCCAGATAACCAAATGATGTACGACCTAATTACACTATTTATGTCATGGTTATGGTGTATGAAACGTTAGTTACTGCAGTGACGCTTCTCACGATTCGACCTTGTGGAGGTGGCGTGAGTAAGCGGATGACTCCCACATGGGATGGAGTGATACAGGGATTGAATGTGCACACTATTGTTATGATTATTTAATCCCTGTGAGAGTACAACGGACATAGCCACGTATCACCCGTGGTGAAGGCCGGTGCCAACGTCGAGGTTGGGTATTTTGATAAACCTAAATAAAACTTACGATCCCTCGAAGAACTCAGACTCCATCTTGGTCGGATGTGAGTTTAAGTATAGTTTTGGTGAGCCCAAAATATATTTTCTCACAGCTGAATTGCTTGTTTTTAATTACTATTACATTGTGGAAATTTCTGAATATTTTTCCTAAACTTTTCTTGCTTTACAATGAATTAATTCATGCTTTCAGATAACGTGACAATTCAAATATTTTATAAATTGTTACAATTTCCAATTCAAATTCTACAATGCATGTATTTATATTTTCCATAATTAAAATTTTATTGTTGGTCTAGTTTCACTCACTGAGTACAATTTATATGCTCACCATTTTTTTAAAAAAATTGTTTTTAGCCCAATAGGACGTCCATAAGAAGCGAATCCCGAGAAAGCATGACTCTCTTCGAACAGTGGATAGTAAGTCAACATGACTTATCTACTACTGAAATTCGGATCGACAGGCCATATTTTGAGTTTGCCTTGAACTATTATAAAATGTGTAACTATCACTTATGCTTTGTAATGGTTAACCTATTAATATTTCCTATTTTGGTATAAATTAGTATATAGAAAAGTAAAGGTATGAATTTTATAAACTAACTGCTATTATTTAAATTTTATACTGCATATATATATATTTTGAAACTACTTTTTTTTTTATATACGAATATTACAATTATTTTACGAATTGGGTTTCAAAATACTATAAACCTTGCAAGTTTTGAGTTGTGGGCGAAGTGCGTCGTCCATAATTTGTGGCACATAGTGATTGTCACATTCTTGACCTTCGAATCGGGTGTGATAGTCGGAGCATTTAATGAGGAGAGAGGCACGCTTGTAGCTTTGAAAAAACTAGCCGTTATACTACTCCGACGGGATTGAATCGATTGAGTCCAAGGTTCAATTGCTTCAATCTTCCTGACTCTATCTTTCAATGTTCTTCTTTATTCCATTGAATCGATTGACCTCTTTTCTCAATCGGTTCAATTTCCTCAGCTACCTTTTTCTTTAGGGAGTTGAATCGATTGGCTCAATTGAGCTTCAGAGTGAATCGATTGGGCTTCAGAGTGAATCGATTGAAAATCTCCGACTTTCAACTTCTTCTTCTTTCAGCACATACTTAAGTGATTAACTATTTAGCTCAATCAGTTGAACAACTCGAGTTTGTTCAATTTTGCTTCATTTTAACTTGGTTCAATTGATTGGGCTAGAACCTTAATCGGTTGAACATTTAACACTTAGTGTTTTTCTATTTTGATCTTATGAACCTGCACACTTAACTTAGAATCATCAAATACATTTGATTAGGTTGTTTTGTATTCATCAGAAACACATGGAGTTCAACACATTATACCGAAGTTACTCACTGAGTACACCAAGGTGTACCATTACACATTGCCTTTTAAATTTTGCAGGATAGATGTCTAGAGGCTCATTAGCATGTATTGGTTGCTTAGGAATTTTTAGAGTTTCACTGCATAGATAACCTTTAGGGTTAATCCACTAGTACTCAATTTAAATATTCAAATTATTTTAACTATTTTCTAATTTAGTTTTAGTTTTAAATTTTTTTTGCGGCAATGATATCTAATTTATGCATTGAGTTGCATACTTCGAGGTAGCACAATAATTGCCACGTGGCCATATCTGATAAGTCTGGAGCATGAAATTTTATTGGTATCAAAGCTTATAAATTATTTTAAATGTTTTCAAAATGTTTTCAAAAGTTTTCAACTATTTTCAAAGCCAGTGGATTATTTAAGATCCAAGCTCCCGAGTTCGAGTATGTAGTTACTCGAGCGTATCATAAACACTTAAGCCTACCTCTAGAATACCTTCCTTAGTAGTATGCCACTATCTAGGATACGTGAGTGTGGTCTTTAGTTGAAGTGATAGCATGACCACCATTTATTTTGAGACTCGTGACAGCCATAAAAACTCTTCGAAGAAAATTATGAGATTAGTTTCTCACTTACCAATACCCTCCTTACCAACTAGATTAGACTAGAAATGAAATCTTTAAGAGACGACATATGTTTGGTTATCTCTTACAATCCCAAGATAATAAATTCCGAGACCCAACAATGAAGAAACTGGCTCAACACCTAGCCCAAATTGAATTGATTTTTTCCAACCTCTATATTTTCAATGTGTATAATTTGGGAGAAAGTTGAAATAGAGAGAGTGATGTAAGGCGAAAAGATGGATCAAACGCCCAAGAGTATCAAGCCAACCTCCTTCAATTTCTACACCACTTGTGTATAGACTATGAAAGAGAGTTAAGCTAAGATGGAAGAAGCCAAAGCGATCTAAAATCGTGAAAGATGAACATTTAATGATTTTTAGGGGCAAGACAACCATCTAAGAAGTAGGACGAATGAATGAAATGAAGATCACTTGAAATCGTAGTGGGCCAGGGCTTAAGGACTCTAAGACATAAAATGAACAACCAAAGAAGAACGCCGAAAGAGTGGAAAACCTTAGGAAGAAACTAGTTAGACTCACTAGTGAATCAAATCGACTTCTCTTAGTCTCTACACTACCTACGTGTAGACATTGGGAAAGAGTCACACAAGGATTTAAGAAGGATTGATGAGAGGAAGCCCCGAAGATCAACAAATGGTAGAGAAATAGTGAGAAAAGAGATTAAGAGAAAAGCCATTCTCGAGAAACAGTGAAGATTCGATAAGTAGAAGGTAACTAAAAGAAGATAGAAAAATATAATAGGAAGGAGATTAGTAAATTGAGAGAATGAAATAAGGATAAAGATAAGAAGGAGACCCCATAACCATGTGATTGACAAGTAGTGTGCCCTCACTACTAGATTAACCATTAACCCCAATCCTCACTACTAGATTAACCATTAACCCCAATCCTCACTACTAGATTAACCATCAACCACAATAAAGAGGAGACCCAAAGAAGGAATAAGTAAGAAACCGTAATTAGAACAAAGGAAAGTAAGCACACAAAAAGTGAGAAAGAGATGATAAAGGCGAAAACGTTTAGATAGATGAATGCATTAAGCATGCAGGGAAGCCCTCTTCTCTACCATAGTGGATGTGCCATTAGAAAGGGCAGTGAAAAGGAAAAAGTGAAGGGTACAGTCAAGAAAAGTGCTTGAACAAGGATACACAAGATGCCATGATGTAGTGAAGAGGCTATATTAATAAAGAAAACATAAAACGGTAGGCAAATCGAAACTCTAGGCTAACTAGAAGCAAATAAAACCTAGGATGAGGATATGCTTAGTTTTAAAAGATAAACCAAATTTTAGGCTAACTAGGAGAAGAGCTTTAAAATGGAAACATGACAAACTATAGGATCTTAAATCTTCTAGAAAACCTTAACTTTAAAATGATTATATTTCCATAACAATGTCACGCCTTGACCCGCCCGGGCCGGCCACGGGGCAACCACCTCGCTACCTCAAAGTACGTGTCCGCAGCCACGCATCCGAGGCACCGCAAGGCATTGAAATGGATATCATCACTGCAAAAAAAAACTAAAATTTTAATTAGAAGTCATTTAATAAAATATTTAATTTATAAGCAAGACCAGTGGATTAATTTAAAAGAATACCTATTCAGCGGAAACCACTAAACCTAAGCCACCGACATCTTCTAGTGAGCCTCCTTTCTGTGGCTGACTCCGTACGCCAATCTGCATCCATCCACATTGGATATAGGTGAGTGACAGAGGTTCTAAGAATCTCCATCTGGGTTTAAGGGGATAAGGGAAAATCCAAAATAAAATAAAATATAATAAATATTTTTTCTTTTTGAAAACTCTTTTCTGGTTCTCCAGCTGAGAACCCTCTTTTAAAAACACTTTAAATAAATAAATAATTATATATACATAAAATGGGCTGGCATCTCTATCATACTAGAGGCGCGACCCGTCAGTCGTCTTATGCCTCACTGCACTGAGGGCTATCTCTTTGCTTTCTAAAAATATTTTCTCTTTCTCTTTCTCTTTCTCTTTCTCTTTCTCTTTCTCTAGCCCTTTCCCTCGGTGGTGCCTCACTGTGGTGGAACACAGTGAACTGGAGCCCTGGCGAGTTTCCTTACGCGCCTCTCCCAACCAGGCTCCACTCACCGTGCCCCTCGATAGGTGGTCCACGGTTGAGTATCATGCATGCTCTCAAACTCGGTCCACGCTCCCGCAAATTGGAGCGCTGAGGAACCCTTTCAAACACTCGTCTCCCAAGGGCATCACACCCTCAATAATCATAATAATAATATCTCATAAATTATATATATATACGTATAGACATGTATATTTAAAACATATAAATCACACACACATAAGTTTTATATTTCTTTTTAAAACATCCCACTCACTGTGTGGGTATTTCGCAAATGAGTGTGTGTGTGTGGATTTCCCATATCCCAAAACCTTTTTGAAAAACGTTTATGTTTTGAAATCATTTTTAAAATCCTTTCCCCAGTGGCTACACAAAGAACTCTAGGCCACTCACAGTGATGGGAGATTCGTATACTCCCAAGCGCTCCATGTAGCTTAACCTCCGGAGCATCGCCGCATTCAATTCACCCAGAGCCCTAGTACACGGAAATATAAATTAGCATTCATAATAAAATTTATGAATGCACCTATGAGGCTCTAACATGACCTATGACTGGGTTTGAATGTGATTCGGGGCTTAGGAAAGTGTCCGGGAGGTTTCGGGGTAAAAATTGGACACTTGGTGAAAAATTACGAAAATGCCCCTGGGGACTCGTGGGCCCGATTCTGGGCCAGGCAGGCCCCCCACGTGATTGGGTCAGGCCTGGCCTGAAATTTGGGCCGGAAGGCCTACCCCCTTGGGCCCAACAAGGCCCAAGCTCACGGATTGGGCCAAAAGGCCCAGTCCGGCGCCGAACTGGCCAGGTCCCGGCTGGTCTCTCCCACGCGGGAGCGGTCTGGCCTCCTCGGGATCCGAGGTATTTCCTCGGTTCCCGAGCCCTTCGGTCCACCGTTTCGCATGAAATTCGAGATGGAGGTTCCTCTCACCTCCCACGACGCGTTTACCAGAGCAGAAATGAGAATTACAAGCTTAAAGTTCATAAATCTCAAATCTAAACTTAAAAGCTAACTAAAAGCTGAACCTAACTTTGAGCTTGAATTTCTCCTAGACCAATGCATGGATAAGAATGAAAACTTAATGGAATGTAGTTCAAGGAGTTAAGAATAACTCACCAAAATCTCGCCTTGAACTGGCGGTCGGTTTGTTCGGATTGGCCAAAAGTCCAAAATTGGTCCAAAGGAGCAGTTGAGAGAAAAGAGAAAGGAGAGAAGAGAGAAAAGAGAGAAAATGAGGGGGAGAGCTCATCTCCCCCTATTTATAGGGGAGCCCGGCACCGGGTCTACTTGTGCCCCGGGCCAGATTTTCTCTTCTCTTTTAAACCTCTCAAAACTTTGATTATTGGCCCGATCCACCGACCAATTCACCAATGGACCTCCAATCCATTGGCTATGGACTTCAAGGAGTCCACTTAGAGATTCCATGCATGGTCACCAATCTCATCTTCCAACTACGTCTTGTCTTAAGCTTATCTTCTCTTCTGACTTGACACAGTCGGACCGACTTATTATTTAATTATCACGTCATCTTGTACTATACCGTTCATATGAAAAGGTCGTGCTAGGTCCGAGTGTGTCAAACAAACCATAGGTTAATAACACTAAGATAACTAGATATACTAAGTAAAAGACAAAACCTAACCATAATAAGAAAACTTAATGAATAAGACTTAAAAGTTTAGGATTTAACTCGTAGCCCAAGTAGCCAACTAAGGAATAAGTTTAAGGAAAACAAATAAAAGACCTATGAGCTAAGAAAGATAACTAAGAGAACTTAACGAAGGGAAAACTCATAAAGACTCAAGGACTATATAACTAGCTAAGAACCAAATAAAATAAATCAGAACTTGAGTTGGGCCAATGCGCTATATCATGCCACATGCAAAAAAAGGAAAGGAATAATACAAACGATTAAAGGCATGAATGCGGAGATAGAGGGGCTAAAGATGTAATTTGGTTAAAGGAAGGGAAGGTCCCAACAATTTAAGATATGAGAAAAGATGAGAAGTTGGATAGTAAGAAAAATTTGAAGGAAGAAGGAAATGAAAGCACTCAAAGAAAAAAAAGGATAATGACAATGGAATTTAAGTAGGATGATAAGTAGTGGACTTCACACTATTTGTTTGCCCTCCACGTATAAGTAAAGGGCGACTATAGGAAAATAAAAAGTTAAAGAGAAAGACATGTCGTGTATGGATAAATAAAGGAAAATGAAAGAATGGTAAAGAGAATAACAACCGAAGTTATAAGGAGATTGCAAATAAAATTAAGATGGAAAGTTTTGGTGACTCGAATAAGAGTCAGAGAATAAGTGAAGATGAATAAAGATGATAATTGGAAATGGAAAAGAAAAATGATGAAAAAGGATAAACAAGGTGAGATAGAAGGAATTAAGAGAAAGGAGCCAAGGAATGAAAAGGACACGCCGAAAATTTAGAAGAAGGGGAGCAGCTTAACCCTATTGGAATAACTATTCCTTAAAGGAAGGTAAATGAGGAAAGGATGAGGGAGATACAGTTTAGATAAAGGTGGAGTTAAAGTAGCTAGGCGTGGATGTGCGTATAAAACACTATAGAAGATCCTTCCCAATGGAATAGTGATGCATCATCAAATTTGATGATTGCAAAAAAAAGGTGGTACAAAAAGTTAGTTAGAGCATCCATGGGAATAAGAAGAAAAAGAAGAACCGACGAATTTGAAATGATTAAGCTTAAAGACGAAAATCGGATCATAGTGAATATAGAAAATAAAAAAAACCGTAAGAAAAAGACCAGAGACGTGAGAACTAACACAAAAGAGCGAAGATGGCAAGCCCTGAGTACTTAATAGAAGAAGTACAAGGACAAGAAAGGAAGTAGCTAGGCTTATAAATTTCTATGAGCATAACCAGTATAAGTAGAGGAAGAAAGGAAATTCTAACACTCAAATAAAGTATGGGTGTTGGAAGAAAAGTAAAGAAAATAGTGACAAGAAAGGTAACATATGAAGGGAAGATAAGCATATGGATAACTCAGAATAAATAAATTAAAGTGAGTAAAGGAAATTGGAGTAAAGAGAAACACGTGGCATTCCCTTATAAATAATACTGTAGGAAGATACAACAAATGGACAAAAAGCAGATATGGTATGAAGTAGACATATAGTCAAGGCTTGTATATAGATGACTTAGAAGCCATGTAAGGCATCTCATTAAGAAAAAGGATCAGAGATCAAGATCTTGAGGATTTCAAAGATGACTACTCTATTGGACCGACTAAGAGTATGGTTTGAGGAGAGCATGAAGCCTCCCAAAATTTGCCATCTGAAAGAGGATGGAGAGATGAGATTGGCCTAGGGCCATGATTAAGATAGAGATGGTCAGCCAGAGAGTGAGACAACAAATGAGAGCCATGAGGGCATGATTTCTAATTCCTTTGACATGGTTTGGTCGAGAATAGGCTAATGTGTACTAGAGCTTGACTCATATGTTAACTAATTAGGAAGGTGAATGAGAATGAAGAGAAAAAAAGCCAAGAAATGAAATAAAAAAGAAAGGCTAGAGTTGGGAAAGGATAAATTAACTTGCCATACACCTTACCTTATAAGTGAGGGAGTTAAATTTGAAGTTTTCCCCAATGACTTGGTGATAAGGACGAGTATAAAAAATAGCATGAAGGTGAAAGACACGTGAAGGGGTAGTAACGAATGTGAAATCAATGCCACTGAAAGGAATGAAGATTGCCAGAGAGAAGAACAGTAGCGAAAACCTCAAGAATAATAAATAGGTTATCTCGTTAGTAAAGACTTTAATGTAGAGGTCAAGGAAGGATGCCGATGAAACATTGATGTAAGGTGAGGAAGGAAAGATGCCTAGTATCTTCATGGTCAACCAATAGTGAGCCCTTCACACTTAACTAATCATCAGTTGTACCCTAGTGGGTAAGTCCTAGAGACTTCTCAAATCACGATGAAAAGCAATTGAAGCAGAAACCCTAGCCCCCTCAGAAATCTCCAAGTCTCTCCAAAATTCATTTCAAGACTCTCAAGTCTCTATGAAAGGTGATCAAATCCAAGTTCTTCATCAATGTTCTTCATCAAATCCAAATCCAAGTCAAATCAAGAAGAAACAATAAGCTTGCAGCAGTTTCTTTAAGGATTTGTCAAAATCAAAATTCAACCGATTAACCGAAAGGCAACAAGTCTCTGAAATCCAACCGATCAATCGAAAGGCAACAACTCTTCGAAATCCAACAGATAAACAGAAAGACAACAAGTTTTCAACTGTCTTGCTAAAGATCTACCAAATCTCTTTGATCTACAAAGAATCAGAAGTTTTCTTTGAAGATCTACAAGTCAAAATCAAAGCTATTTAGAGAAACTAGAAATCCTTCATTGGAATCAAGCCTTTAGGCTCTCGAACATTTTGTCATCAAGGAGATCGAATTAGAGGATTCTTTTCACAAAGATTGTACCCGTTAAATTCCTGCACTAATTTTCCCATTAATACATTTGAATTTTGTTCACTTAATTTACTGTCTTGATTTTCAAACACGAAATTTGTGTGTGCATATTTTTGGCACACTCAGTGGGACATCTCTGCCTTTCATCTCTTTCTCCGACAATAAAAAAAATCAATCGCCTTCTTCAGATCTATGGCTTCAATAAAAGATCTGAAAATTCAAACAAATCAGAAAATCAATTCAACTACTCAGGATGTAGATCTTACCAAATCCATTGCTCAGGACCCAGATCTAACCAAATCCACTGCTCAGGATCCATATCTGACCAAATTCGCTACTTAGAATCCAGATCTAATCAAATTCTTGCTCAGGATCTAGATCTGACCAAATCCGCTAGTCAAGATACATATTTGACCTAATCCAATGAAAATATTTCCCATCAACCTATAATTATGCTAGATTTCTTGGTGAAAAGACAAACTCCAAATGTAGCGGGAATACAAATTTCTTCGTTACTGTCATCAAAACCTTCTGCTTTGCCAGAAGATTCTACATCTGGTGGCATGTTTTTAAATTCCTCATTCAGTGAGAATCAAGAGACATTTTCCATGAAATCTATTTCTCCAAGTTGCAAAACTCAGATAAATTCTAAACTTGTAAGAACAGTCTATTCTTTTTTAGAAATTGTATCAGTTGTGACCACCAGTGCAATTACCTTGGAAGAAAATTTTGCTGAAATAGAGACGAATATGGCTGATCTCATTAAGGCCATGAAAGAAAAAGACTCAAAAATTACGAGACTCAAAAGTCAACTTGAAATGCAACAGCCAAACAATGAGACATATGATCAATTAGAGGTTCAAAATCTCACAAGAAGCAAGTCAAATGCTAACGCCACTGAAAAGATGAAAAGCGTTCAACAGACCGAAGACCCAAAATTGGCTTCTTCATCTACTACATCAATTGCCTCACTGGCAGTCCAACATTTGCAAGACATGATTGGGAGCACAATTAAGGCACAATATGGCATTACCTCCAACACTTATCATGCCTACATTAAGCCATGCACTCGAAGGATTGATGAATCGAAGATGCTAGAAAATTACCAGCCGCCTAAATTCCAACAATTTGACGGAAAAGGAAATCCTCGTCAACATGTTGCCCACTTTGTTGAAACTTGCAACAATGTGGGAACATATGGTGATCAGCTTGTCAAGCAATTTGTACAGTCACTTAAAGGAAACTCATTTGATTAGTATACTGACTTGGAATTTGAGTCCATTGACAGCTAGCAAGAATTAGAAAGAGAGTTTCTTAATTGTTTATTCAGTACTCGTTGTACAGTGAGTATGGTGGAGCTGTCAAACACAAAACAAAGGAAAGATGAGGCCGTTGTTGATTACATCAACATGTGGAAAACCTTAAATATGGACTGCAAAGATAAATTGTTCGAAAACTCTGCTATTGAGATATGCATTCAAGGCATGCATTGGGGATTGCTCTACATCCTTCAAGGAATAAAGCCTCATAGTTTTAAAGAGCTTGCCACTCGTCTTCATGATATGGGATTAAGCATTGCTAACTCTGGCAACAGAAATCCTTTAGTGTTCAATCTAAGGCACGAAAAGAAAGACCTCAATAAAGTGGATAAATCTTCAAATACATATGGCGAATAATCCATGTTTATTTCCACAAGAAAAATAAAGGGAAAGAACAAAAATCATTCCTATGTTGAAAAAGGTCGTTACGTATCTCTTTGTGAAAAAAAAGTGAAGCAATATCCTTTCCTAGATTCAGATGTGCTTGAAATGTTGGAACAACTTCTTAAGGAGAAACTAATTGAACTGCCAGAGTCAAAGCCCAAAGGAAAAATACAATCCCAAACATTGCAATCCCAAACATTGCAAGCCAGAGTCAAAGCCCAAATGAATGATAAACAACCCCAATACTACCGGCCCAATACTACACATCCAGGTTACCAAAACCCTAGGTCACTCCTATATAAAGAAGTTTTCACTTCTCAAATCACAACAAAAAGTAGTGGAACCAAAAACCCTAGCCTTCTAAAAAATCTCCAAGTCTCTCCAAAATTCATTTCAAGACTCTCAAGTCTCTAAGAAAGGTGATCAAATCCAAGTCAAATCAAGAAGAAACAACAAGCCTATAGTAGTTTCTTTGAGGATTTGTCAAATTCAAAATCCAACCGATCAACCGAAAGACAACAAGTCTCTGAAATCCAATTGATCAACCGAAAGGCAACAAGTCTCCGAAATCCAACTGATCAACAAAAAGACAATAAGTTTTGCTGAAGATCTACCAAGTCTCTTTGATCTATAAAGAATCACAAGTTTTCTTCGAAGATCTACAAGTCAAAATCAAAGCTGTTCAGAGAAATTAGAAATCCTTCATCAGAATCAAGCATTCAGACCCTCGAGTATTTTGTCATCAAGGAGATCGAATCAGAGGATTCTTTTCACAGAGATTGTACCCGTTAAATTCCTGCACTAATTTTCCCATTAATAAAATTGAATTTTGTTCACTTAATTTTCTGTCTTAATTTTTAGACACGAAAATTGTATGTACAGCGGCGACTAGTATAGGAAATGTAATTGTTTGGCGATAATTAAACCTTGATGTGGACAACAAAAAAGAGATGTCAAGGATAAGATAAGAAAAAGTTGGAAGATAAGGTATTAGGTAGTGCATAGATTGACGTAGGATAGGTTAAGGAACCTAAACAATAATTCGGTCTGTATGATCAAGGGACTCATATGTAACCCAATCAGACTTCAATTAGAGCAGCAATGAAGTTTAAAAAGGAGGGAGGAATGTATTGAAGTTTGGGAAAGAGGTAGGATTGAATCAGAGGTAAAGCAAAGCAAAAGGAGGTAAAGGAGATTTCTAGCATCGAAAATGAAGGGAACTAGCACCGAATCTTGGTGTTAGGTGGAAGAGGGTTCAAGAATTGGCTCAAAAGGAGAGAGAAAAATATCTTTGCCATTTCTAACCTAGACCATGTCATAAACAATGTCGAAAGATACCTTTATATAGGTGTGGTTGGCTGAGACTTGTCATTTCTCTCTTATTCGTCCTCTCTTCTTTTCAATGTCTTCCACCCAAACCACCATCTCAACCACCCTTAACATGCCCCTTTAAACACCTCAAAGTGAATCCTTAACCTCCCTACGCCTGGAATCAAAGACAGATAAAGAAATTGCAAAAATAAGCCAAGAGAAGCCTTTGGGACCGCCAGAAAGAACTGATCGGATCTCCCAAGCTCGACAGTGGATTTTTGTGATTTTTGTGTATATTTTCTAGACTTCTTAAGCTTTCAAATGGCCCTAAGCTTACATCAATCCATGCAATAAATCAAAAGTTATGCTAGCTCAAAGTTAGGTGTTAAATGGAGTTAGGTTAGAAATTAGGTTAGTTTAAGTTAGTAAGTTACATTTTGAGCTTCATAGGTCTGTTTTGGGTGTTGTGAAGTTGGTGTGTATGAATTTCTAGCTTGATCCAGGCTTAGTTGAAGAGAAATCAGAGTAAGAGGAAAAGGGTGTTCTCGAGTGGAGCTTGTGGTAACCATTTTCCATATACCTTAAAGTGTTAGTTTGGGCCATGGTCATTAAGTGATGAATTACTTTTGGATTTTACTTGGGCTCATGAAATGTAACTAAATAAAATGGTCCAATAAAAGCCTAATTGTTCTTATTTCCTTGAATTTCAGTTTACATAATTGTTGGAAAAATATAAAAAAAGTAAGACATATGGATATAAATACAACATGTAAATAAATCTGGTTAGCATATCACGTGCTATCCCTCTCTTGTTTGTTTTCTCTTATACTACCAATAGGTTTTCACTTCTAAGTACAAAAAATACAAAGAGCAAAGCAGGATTAATTAACCATAGTACATGCAACAACAAGAAAGAATAGGGTGCTAAGACAGAAAATAAGGCCAAGTAGCAAAGGTTTAACTATTGTCGCCTGGAGAACCAGGTCCCAAACGGAGCTGGTTCCTTCTTTCTCTGCTCTCTCTCTCTCTATCAATGGTATCGTACCATTCCATAAGCAGAAAAACACTCTCACATACACCTTAGCACAAGATTCTTAAATTGAATACAAACCATTGGATTGAAATTTAAAACTAAATCCAGGCCATTGCTTATACCAGGTGAACCAAAATTGAAGACAGGCCATTTGATGGGGGAAAATACCACTTTCTAACCATTGATCCATTAAGGGAATCATTGAAGGTTTTTGACACTTATTACACATGAGCAACAAACATAGCTAGAAGAAGTACAACTTTGTCAGGATTTTATTGGAAAGGCAATCCTTACTTGTCTCTAATTAGTTTATCAGAGCACTTTCACAAACAAATAGAAGAAAAAATAAGGCATGGGTCCTACAGCTAGCACGTCTTCCATTGGATCAGCTCTGTTGTCTGAAGCTTGAAGTACCATGGGTTGGTGAGGATGCCTGCACAAAAGACAAGAGAAGATGGAATTAATAGATTCTTGGAAATTGCAAAACAAATTAAAAAAAACTCAGCCATCAAGTGGGAGAAGGGTCAATGAAATTGCAATCATTGGATTCAAGAGAAGTTTGGGTCTAAAAAATATAGTGAAAGTTGAAAAAAAAAGAGAGAGTAAGGGTTTTAGAAAGAAAAAGAAACACAAAAAAAGGGAGAGAAAAGATTAGAACTTTGAAATCGTGAGAGAACGACCAATTGTTACTATCGGTTTAGCGGTGAAGACGGAAGGCAGTGGGTGGTGTAAAACAGAGAATGCAAGGAAGCAGAGAAAAAGGGAAAGTCAGGTGAAAAGGTATAGATGATACTGTTTGAATGCTGAGTTTATGGTCTTTATTCATGTTCCATGGAATCTGATTGTATTATTGATTATTGATCCATATTTTGTGGGCTTTGACTTTGTTTGAGATGTTTAATGTAATAAAGATGGAATTTTTATTTGATTGGCATCTCATACGAACTTTGAAACCATGTATGGGCTTTGAAATGGATCGATGCATGCTCATTAATTTTGGAACCTGATAAACGTCTCATGTGGCTAGGATTGTCATAATTTAATGCTCATCCAAAGGCCCAGTAATTGTTATGTGGCTGATACATTGCATAAACTACCAGCATGTGGGCCATGTAATTCATTTTAAACATCTGTTAAACCCATCCTAAGATTAAACAAGAATGTAAATTATTTGTGCTTGGAACTTGGAACTTAATTTTATCTTGAATTAAATGGATGGTTGTTACAAGTTGTTAAGATGGCAAATATCAATTAGTAGTGAAAAAATGACTATTTTGTTATAAGGAAATAACAATATTAATAAATTATAAAATAATTGCATTTCATATTATAATTGTTATTGCATTTGAGATATAAATTGTTTAGTACAAAAGACTCGGTGAAGGGGTCTTTCTTAGAATTCGCATAAGACGATTCTTAGAAAGGCCCTTTAAGGCGAGGTTCTCTTTAGATTTAACAAAGTAAGCTGAAGCGATTTGAAAAGGGCTTCGATAATAAAAACTATTAATTGGTTATCCACTTTTAACTAAAATTGGTTAATTTTACATTTCCATACCCATCATGAATAATAAATTTAATCATTTTAAATAAAATTCGGTAATTTTTTGAATGATAATAATAAAAAAATAAAAGGGCAAAAAGATGGTTATTCTCACACTAAAAGCAACTCACTTTAATAAGGACTTAGGAAAAGATTAGATTAAAATGGTACTGTCATGACGGGTGTTGCAGGGGTGCCAATCCTTCCTTGCATGTAATCGACTCCAGACCTAGCTCTGACTTAAAAGACCGAGTCCTATTCATTTGTTTAATTCTAAGATTAAATATTTAATTAAGATGTAGGATTAATTAGACTGGATAGAGTTTAATAGGTGCCTAATCACACCTAGTTCGAGAAAGATTAGTGGAGACTCCAATTAATCTTGACCAAGTCGTACATTGCGACAGCTTGGCGACTCCACTAGGGACATTTAGAGAGTCAAGCCATTAATTAGTTTAATCTTTTTCTAGGTCTTAATAATTGGTTGCTTGCTGAATTTGTTTACGGATAATCTTGCGTTGATTCTTTGATTGTGTGAAATCTGCTTTTAATATTGTACTATTTATGTAATTTTTTAAGGGCGGATGTTAGTTTTCCTATGATTCTTGTTTATTGGTGTGACTATTAGGGGCATGTTAGTGTGCCTTTAATTATGCTTTAATTTATGTTATTGATTTATTTGTTTATTATCATGGTCACTAATCATTTTCATGTTTCATTCATTTTCTTTATGGGTAGAAGGAATTGGGTTTGGTTATGGTAATGGTGAAAGGTTTGTATGTTCCTTCGCACACGAATCACAATTGCATTCATGCATAAGCTCTTTTGTATCGGGCTCTTACCTTCTAAGGAAGGCAAAGTAGTTAGCTCTTGGGGGCAATCACTTCCAAATGGAGTTTAGTAGTGAAATACCTCCACTCAAATTGAATTCTTTTTGTTTAAAGCCTATAATAGGTGAGGATTGGAGGCCTTACTAGCCTAGAGTGGGTGCCAGTGAAGACAATTTAGAAACCTTTTGACCTTTAGAACACGGAACCCAGCATATAGATACCTATGAGGAAGCCTAAACTTAGGTAGAGCCAAACCTATTATAAGTGGAAACTGAAGTTAGGACATATGAAGGAACATTTCTTACTTTTACCAGTATGTTTACAAGAGTCAACCGAACTATAAAGTGAGTAAGAGTAGTTTACCCATAATAGGGAAACTACCTATCCTAAGGGTATCATTTCCCAATTTAATGACTTTATTGGAAATTTATTAACAGGAAGTGATCACACTAAAAGTGACATCACCTTGATTAAAAAAAAAGGGAAGAGAATTTTTAACTTTGCTTTACTATTCTCCTATGGATACTAACCTAGTTCTTTTTCTCCTTGTCATGTATCTGCCATGCATTTTTACATATCATTTTGCATATAGGTTTTGCCACATCCTAATTAAAGGCATAAGGATACTTAATTATGGCTGGAGACAAGGGCAAGGCACCACTGACCAATGACTCCATAGTTAATGTTAACCCAATCCATGTTATGACCAAAAGTAGAAAAGCTCTATTGTAGGTTGGGGATCGTTCAGCCAGTGATTATGAGTTAACACTTTTAGAGTAGGTCAAAACCACTTTTAAGTGGAATGACATTTCCAACCTAGTTAAGATATGGGAGAGTTGGAGTGAAATGTGTCAAGAGAGGTTCACAGAAAAGTTAGGGAATATAGCTTCTTTGCTGAAAGTAAAGATGGATCCAGCATTGATTCAAGCTATGCTGCAATTTTAGGACCCATCTTATCTCTGTTTTGTACTAAATGAGGTTGATTTGGTTTTAACTCATGAAGAGTATGCTGAGTTGATACAAGTGAAGCATGAATATCGAGGTATGGTCTTTTGGAAGAGTGATAGGAGGAATATACCCAAAGCACCAGCCAAAGTGATAATGAAAAAAGTTGAGCAGTTAGGGGAGTATGCTCAGAAGCAAGACACAAGGCATTATGAGATAAGCTTATTTTTATCCTTCTAGAACAAGCATCCGAATGATAAAAGCAGGAATAAATTTTTTTGCTCTACTTATATATGGGTTAGTGGTCTTCCCAAAGAACCTGGGATATATAGATGCAGTTGTGATAGAGCTAGTAGATCATGTGGCCTATATAGGAGATCCTTCCATGAGACTCTATTGTCACTAAATTATTGTCGTCGTCATCGGGAATCGTGTTTTATTGGATGTTCCCAACTTCTTTATATCTAGATGGTTAGCCATTTGAAATGCCTGAATTACATGTTCATGCTCAAGGATCATATTGGTGAATTCTCTAAGTGAAAGGTGGATAGAAAGTCAAAGTAAGAATGGGTTAACATGTTTAGAGACTTTACAAGTGAGGAAATTATTTGGAAATCAAGATGGATGACAAGAGAAAAAGTGAAGTATCAAACAGAACTGGAGCCTTAGATGCCACTTATTGGATTATGGGGAGATATTAACTACTTACCATTGTTGGTGCGAAAGCAGTATGGATCTGAGCAATTCATGCCTTTAACTCAATGGCTAAATAGTGTAGAATTTGCATATGGAGGGCTAGAAAAGTTCAAAAAGATTAAAACTTTTGAGATGATGTGGAAGAACAAGAAAGAAGTTGATATGGGGAATCCATCAGAATCTGCAACTGCTGAATACCTATTGTGGCATCAACTAAGGGTCAAAGATATTAAGCTTCCAGAAAAGAAAAATCCTAATTACCCGGTTGGACATGACAATAGAGATGATATGATAGAGTTAACAATTGAAAACCAAAGGCTTAAGGATGGCTTTAGAATGGATGAGCTTAGTACGAAATACTAACAAGAAAAATGAGAATGAGAGAGACAAAAAAGAGAAAATGATGATGAGGCTCAGTTCTTAAAGTAAAGCCTGATATAGGAAGGCGACATAGAAAAAGCGAAGGATGATACGATCAAGGACTTGAAAAATGAGCATGCTAAGCGAGGAGGAAAGATTAAACTCTTAAGGATAAGTTAGATGCTTAGGGTAAATAGAATGAAAGGCTACCAAAAAAGTTAATAGAAACAAAATGATTGAATAAAGAATTGGGTCAAGAGGTTCGAGAGCTTAAGAGGAAGAATGTCCTTTCATCGTCACAATCAAAGCCAGAAGACTTGTTGAAGATCCAAAAGCTTGAGGAAGTTGTGGTTAATCTGAACCAATAGTTGGACATCTTTAGACAAGTAGTCCAAATGCATGTGGGAAGTATCTCTGAGTTAGAAAAAGCAAAGAAAACTTTAGATGAAACCCTTAAAGACCTCAAAAAGTAACATGGAGAAGCAACTTACCAAAAAATGTATAAAGGAAGGCTTACTTGATCAAACTCAATCATGTGGATTATCTACTAGGGAAACTTGCCCAAGGAGTCACCTAGGCTTAGCACATGGAGGGAAAGGCCCACAAGATTCAATTGGGGATGATTGAGAGAAGCCAAAACCATCAGGTCGCCAACACCAGCGAGTTTCTCTATTTATGGAAGAAACAATTAACCAATATCATCAAGTTAGGAAGTTTTTTAATCTTATAAAAGTTGAGATGAGTAAGGTAGTGGTAGTGAATAAGAGCAAGATATGAGTAGTTTCTTAAATGATGTAATGAACTATGGTAGCAAGATATTAGTAGTTTTTAAGTGATGTAATGAACCTTTGTTTCTGAGCTTTAATTAAATGTCCTTTTTGTCTTTCATTTTTATGTGGCAAAACTTACGCTTGCATTTCATCATGACATGACATTTTGATGTTGCTTAGAGAAAAAGTTTCATTATATTACATAAGGGCAATGATTAGACTCTGGATAAAGGGGAATTTATAAAAACATCTATCGAGAAAGTTGGGGATATTTTTATAAGTTTCTTTTTAATGGCAACATTATATGAATGATAATAATAATAATAATAATAAACGTTCTAATTCATGTTTATGATGATAAAGGTTTCAGGATAGCTCTAGTACTCCAAAGAAAATGTCAAACCTGTTTGCAGACGAGACACATTTTAGAGGAATAGACAGCTGAAATTGAAAGGTTAATAAAAAAGAAAGAAGACACGCATAATAAGATGGATATGATGGCTAAAATGATAAATAGTTTAAAGCAAAGGCTTCCTGAGAACATAGTGGGCAATGCCACTAGGCAAACATCACAAGATTCACCCATGTATCCATCTGGCTTTGAGCCAACTAATGCCCTTTTACCTTAGCTAACACTTCTTATAAATACTGCCATGCTACCATCACAACCTCTACCTTCAACACAATTCACTTTTCCACCACTGCCTTCGTTTTCCTTTGTACACCCTTTTATACCGCGATAACCATAACCAAGTGCTATTAATGTGGGGTTTTCATTCACTGCTCAACCAACCCCAGAGTTGTTCAATACCACACCCACAACATTTGGGAATACCCTACTAATCTAATAGTCATTACTAACAAAGGGAACATTACAGGGATTGACACATTGGTCAAACGAAATCAACAAGTGTAGAATCAGATTGAGGAGAGGTTAAGAGTTATTAAAGGCACAAATGCATATGGTACTGTTGATGCCACTGAGTTGAGTTAGCAGAGGGGTTAGTGGTACTACCTAATTCAAGATCCTCGAGGTTGAGAAGTATAATGGAACAAAATGTCCCTATAAGCACATTAGCATTTATTACCGCAAGATGGTAGCTTATTCTCGAGATGACAAGATGCTTATCCATTTCTTCTAAAATAGCCTCACAGAATCAGCCACGAGTTAGTATAACAAGCTTGATAAGCAGAGCATACACACATGGTTAGATCCTGCTCGAGCCTTCATCAATTAGTACAAACATGTGTCAAACTTGGTCCTTGATAGGCTCATTCTACAAAACATGGAGAAAAAGGCCATAGAATCTTTCACTGATATGTCCAAAGATGGAGGGATAAGGCATTTCAAGTTCATCCTCCTCTCAATGAGAAAGAAGCCACTAGAATGTTTGCTAACACTTTAAAAGGCCCTTATTACAACCATTTATTGGCAAGCGCAACTAAGAGCTTTACAGATATGGTATTGATTTGGGAAATGGTAGAGAGCACCATCAAAACTGGCAAAATTGAAGGGGGTGCCTCCAGTTCATTTAAAAAGAGTCAAAACCCTAAGAAAAAAGATGGGTATGTGAATTCAAGAAGTTATGGAGAAAACCAACCTAGGTACCAATACCAATATCTATAGCAAGGGTACTCAAGATATCAATACCCAACGAGCTACCAGGAAACCCAATACCCTACCCATATCCAACTAATTATGTGGCTACTGGAACCACTTTCAGGCCTGCCACCCCCATCAACAAACTGCGACACCCGGAGTAGTCACACAAGTAATGAATCAAGGGGATAATTAGAGAACATCAAGACCAAGGGTTCCTATTGATCCAATACTGATGACTTATGGGGAGCTGTATCTAATGCTAATTAAGAAGAGTTTGGTTACTCCAGTTAAATATGAAACCCCATTACATCCACCGTATCCAAAATGGTATGATGCCAATGCCACTTGCGTATTCCATTTAGGTGTGCCGGGTCATTCAATAGAGAATTGCAATCATTTAAAGTATAAGGTGCAACAATTGGTCTGAAGCAAAATAGTGAAGTTTGGTGATGAGACTCAATCGAATGTAGAACAAAACCCGTTGCCGGACCATGGTGGAAGTGTTATCAATGCTGTTGAAGAAGTGACATCTTACTTTATCAAGAGGAGAGTCAAGGAAGTAAAAGCCCTACTAGAGATAATCTACAAAGCCTTGCTTAAAGCAAGTATGATGACACCATTTTGCCAAGTAGCAGAAGAGGACGACGAAGTTTATAAATATCATGGGATTGTAGGGATCAAGTGATTCAAGATTGTAAGGAGTTTTGTCAGAAGCTATAGTCTATGATGGATAGTGGAGAAATTAAGTTTTACTTTGAGAATGAGGAGCAATCTATCGATATGGTAACCAAGAATCATGTAAAATCAATCGAACAAGGACTTTTGGTGGCTTATTATGGGAATAATGAAAATCAGAGGCCAAGTTTGGTTATACCACTAACACATTTAGCAACTTCACTTATGCCAAAGCCAAGTTTAGTGGTTCTATTCACTCCAAAGTATAGTTTAGTTGTTCTAGTTACTCCAAAGCCAACTTCGATCGTGCAAGGTGCTTTTAAATCGCAGCTAGTGGTTCCAACTCCAAATGCCTCTAAGCTAGCATTAGTAGTCCTGATATGATAGCCTAGTTTGGTTTCCATTCCTTTATGAAGACAACAAGCACATACCTTAGATATATAAGTGCACATTTAACCAAAATGAGGGTATAGAACAGTGAAGTCAGTATTGGAACATTACATGAGTGGGTGGCATGACAAGAAGAGGAAGATGTTATTCTCCTAAGATGATAAAAGCTGCTTGAAAGGAGAAAGGAAAAATGACGGAAGAAAATGCAACAAAAGAAACAATGGCAATAATGCTAAGTTGAGACCTTGTGAAAGAAGTGGCAAAGGTAATAGCCAAGCCAGTAATAGAGGATGATGCACATAAGTTCTTCAAGTTCATTAAGCAGAGCGAGTATAGTGTTGTGGAATAGTTGAACAGACTGCCTGCTAAGATATCTTTAGGCTAAATATCACATTTAGGCCTAAAACTTTGGTATGTTGATCAATTTAGGCCTAAAATTTTTCAGGTTTACATTTAAGGCCCAAAACTACACAAGTTTATCAAATAAGGATTAAAGTGTGAATGTGTGATGAATCCATGTTAAAAGTGCGTGATGAACCTTTTTTTTTCTTGTTTACTTCCATCGTTTTATTTTAATATATATGTTTAGCCAATCAAGAATTTTTTTTTTGTTTTCCTCTCATCTTCTTTTTTTCTTTTCTTTCTGTAACCTTTTTATTTCTCTATCTTCAAGAACACAAAGCTATGATTTCCTGAAACTAGCCATGTCGCCACCCACCACCGCCAGTCACTACCCCGTATTGATGCCAAAAAATTTTAGATTTCTCTTTATTTTTCTCTTCATTTGATAAATGGGATTATACCTTTGAAAATTTATTTTGATTTTCCTAGATCTAAGAAAAACCCATAACCCTTTCAAAATTTTCTTTTGCCCAAAAACCATCAATTGAAAATCTCATCCCTTTTATTTCAAGAAGAAAACAAAAATCTTTCCAACAGTTTCGTTTTATTCTACTTGCTTGATTCTTCGGTTGGTTGGATTGAGTTAGAAGTCTCTCATTTTTGTTCTCTTTTTAGTGGTTCTTGACTTTTTCTTTGTTTTGCCTTATGGAGGAGTCTTGTTTTTGCTTTCCTCTTTATCTGGTGGTTTTGAGCTTTTGTTCGCTTGGGCTGCTGATTCTTTTTGTATTTTTCTCTCTAGACTTGATCTTTTGGTCACTTTTTGCTTGATAAATTCTTCTTCTTGCAAAACCAACTAAGGTAGAATCAGACTCAATATCGCATATTGAATTATGTCAATGAGCTTTGCGATTGGATGCCAAGCCCAATGGGAGAATCTGCTATTGACTGTGGAAGTCTTTCTTCTATGGCTACTGTTTCTTTCACTATTGGTGGCAAAGTTTTTATCGTTGGCCCAGAAGAGTATATTCTCAAGGTTGGGGAAGCTCCTCAAGCTCAGTACATCAGTGGCTTTATCGCTTTGGATGTTCATTCTCCTCATGGGCCTCTTTGGATTTTAGGTGATATCTTCATGGTCGCTACCACACTGTCTTTGATTTTGATTTTGGTAAATTGAGAGTTGACTTTGTAGAGGTAGCTTAAAAGATGTCCCTACCCTGGGAACCTGAGTTTTAATATGTATCCACCATTGTGTCTCATGTATATCTTTATAAAGATAACAATGGTGGAATTATTAAGTCACAGGTCTCAACCTAAAATAGTGTTTCGTAGTCATGTGGCATGTAAGTATCTCCAAGCCATGTTTTGTTTTATGAACCCTAGGTTTAGCAAAAAAAAAAAAAGATTTGCATTGGTCATAGTTGTGAAATTAAGTGAAAAATATTACTTCTATCAAATGGTTAGTCAAATATATTTAAAAAAAAAATCTTCTTCTTGGTGCCTTTAAAAAAAATGGATGAAGTTCTTGCTGCTTCTTTTTTCTATTGAGTTGAAGTTTTTGCAGAATCTGATATGTTGAATAATTATAGGAGAAATGATGAATTTTTATTGAGCAACCTTTGGACATTAAACGATTTAAGTTTTAGTAATTCGATTAACAAATTGTTTTTGGTTTACAGATTGTTGTAAGTTAAAGATCCTTCAAAGAAAAAAAAGAAGTAAACCGGAAAAAAAAGTAAGTAAAAGGAAAACTAGTTGAGTCAACGTTTCTTTTAAGAATTCTACATCGGTTAGAAAAGCCACATAATTTTGAAGAGAGAGAGAGAAAGTTTAGTGAAAAAGCACTTTTTTTTTTATTTGCTGAGAAAAAGACACATGTCACTATTTATATACTGACGGCGCGTGGCATTCACGTATGATTTTCCATCCAAAATAATCCTTATTTGATGATTCTATGTAGTTTTAACCCTTAAATGTAACCTCGAAATATTTTAGGCCTAGATTTAGCAACGAGTTTAAGTTTTAGGCCTACATTGGATATTTAGCCATATCTTTATTAGCATTGCTCCTTAATTCTGAGGTGCATAGGATGGCTTTACTTCGCATACTGAATCAATCTTATGTGTCCTAAAATATCACAATCGCCAACCTTTAGCACATTGATGGGAGAATTACAGCAACAAAATATAGTTCCTTTACTAATGAAGAGATCCCACTGGGAGGGAGAGGCCTTTATAAAGCATTGCATATCGTTACTAGATGCAAGGATCATATGGTTGCAAAAGTGCTACTTGATAATGGATCAGCATTAAATGTGATGCATGTGCCCACACTAATGAAGTTGCCAATGGATCAATCTCACATGAGAAAGAACCAATTAATGGTTAGAGCTTCTAGTGGTACTATGAAAGATGTGGTAAGTGAGATTAAGATCCCCATGATGATAGGGCCTATTGAGTTTGAGATCCTACAAATCATGGACATAGCTCCAACATATAGTTGCTTGCTAGGGAGACCATGGATCGACATGGCTGGAGCTGTCCCATTACCACTCCATCAAAGAATTAAATTCAGGATCGAGGATAAGATGATATCAATATCTAAAGAAGAAAATATCACAGTAATGCACCCACCGAATGCTTCACATGTTGAAGCTATAGAAGAAGCTGTAGATTATTCTTTCCGATCTTTTGAGATTGCACATGTGACTCATGTCGGCGTGGGAGGTGTGATACCGAAGCCACATATGTCTGAGTGTCTAAACATGCAATTGAAGATGACTGTGGGGAAAGGATGCCGAGCTGGGGAAGGCTTTAGACTGCATAGCCAAGCGGTCCGTAAGATATTATTCTTCCAAAACCAAAACCAACCTTTGGTCTCGGATATAAGCTGTCATGGAAAGAAAAGACTTAAATGAAAGAAGAGAAGAACCATAAAAAATGGCTACTTTTAATAGGAGTGAACCTGATGCTAAGAAGTTGAAAATTTCACTTTGGCATGAATCTGTTGTATTTGTCGGTGTTGTGAATACCAGTTGTTCAGTGAAGGAAATGTCAGTCATAGAAAAGGCATTGGAGGAATTAACCATTGATGTTGTGGAAGAAAGTGAATTGAACACCTAATTGATTCATCAAATGACTCCAAACACAACTTTTCAAAATTGGGAGATTTTTGAGACTCTTGTCCTTGTTATCAATGATGAAATGAAATCAGTTGAACTTTTCTTTTAATTAGTTGAACTGTTGAACTTACACTTCTACCCAAGAGTGTTTAGGAGGGAGTTTCATGTATTTAAGGCTTTATTCTCATGTTTATTCCTTCTATAATGATTAAATGAAATGTATTCCATGATATTTCTCCCACACCTATATATATATCCTTGGTCTATTCCTCTCTATAAATCATCTTCTCAATGTTTTGTTAATCACATACATATTCATTTCTTCATTTACTAAATGATTATTGAGTTATGTATGTATATATATTCTTTATATCCTTTCCTTACTTTCAGGTCTCCAGATAATGAATATGATAACCATGCGGATGATCAACTTGGATTTGACTTTGAGTGATTCACTGATGTCAATAAACTTGATGATGAGGATGTTAATGATTATACTCTGCCTCCAGATCTAATGAAAATGATTAAACAAGAAGATAAAGAGATTTTACTGCATCAAAAAGCAACAGAAATGGTCAATCTAGGCAACGAAGAGGAACAAAAAAAAGTTAAGATTGGGGCTTCATGGATAGCAGTAGAAAGGGAAATGTTGATAGAGCTGCTTAAAGAATATGTGGATATCTTTGCCTGGTCTTATTAGGATATGCTTGGGTTAGACACTAAGATTGTGGTGCATCGATTACTCATTATGCCCGAATTTAAACCAGCTTAACAGAAGTGGAAAAGGATGAGGCTAGAAATGCTGCTAAAGGTTAAAGAAGAGGTAAGGAAACAACTTAATGCTGGATTTCTAGAACTGGCTAAGTATCCAAAATGGGTTATAAACACCCGATTCCTAAAAAGGATGGAAAAGTATGAATGTGTATGGATTATCAGGATTTGAATCGAGGCAGTCCAAAACATAACTTTTCGTTATCCCATATTGATACCTTGGTTGATAACACATCCCGAAAGTTGTCTTTTAATTCATAGGTGGGTTTTCAAGGTATAATCGGATCAAAATGGCACCAGAAGATAAAGAGAAAACAGCTTTCACTACCATGTGGGGATCTTTCCAATACAATGTGATGTCATTTGGGTTAAAGAATGAGGGTGCAACCTATCAAAGGGCCATGGTGACTCTTTTCCATGGCATTATGCATAAATAGATCAACGTGTATGTCGATGATATGATTGCTAAAAGGAGAAATCCAGATGAGCATATGACCAATTTGCTAAAGTTATTTGATAGATTGAGAAAATTTCAATTGATATTGAACCCAGCAAAATGTACTTTTGGTGTCACGTCACTGAATTACTTGGATTCATCATCAGTAAGAAAGGAATAGAAGTAGATCCAGAAAAGATCAATGCTATACAGAATTTTCCACCCCCGAAGACTCAAAAAGAAGTGAGAGGTTTCTAGGGGAGATTGAACTATATCACCCATTTCATTTCTCAATTAACAGCCAAACGTGATCCCATTTTCAAATTGTTGAAACAACATAATCCTGGAGAGTGGGACAAGGATTGTCAAAAAGCATTTGGAAAAAATTAAGGAATACGTTTCAAATCCGTCGATGTTAGTATCGCCTATGCCTAGAAAGTTGTTGATTTTGTACTTGGCTATTTTGGAAAACTTAATGGCATCTGTATTGGGGCAACATGATGAAATAGACAAGAAAGAATAGGCTATCTCCTATATTAGCAGGGAGTTCACTGATTATGAAGCCAAGTATTCTCCATTAGAAAAGATGTGTTGTGCATTGGCTTAGGCTGCTCAGAGGTTAAGGCAGTACATGCTATATCACATTACATGGTTAATAGCTAAGCTAGATCCACTTAAGTACCTTTTTGAAAAGCCATCATTATGAAGGAGACTAGCTAGATGGTAGGTACTATTGTCTGAATATGACATAGTACATGTGTCTCAAAAGGCCATCAAAGGAAGTGCCATCGTAGAATTCCTTGCAGAAAAGGCTGTAGATGATTATGAGTCGATGAAATTTGAGTTTCTTGATGAAGAGTTGATGAATTTTCAATATAGAGGAAGAAATTAAGGAAAAGAAATGTGGAAAATGTACTTTGACAGGGCATCGAATGTCTTGGGGCATGGAATTGGGGCAGTACTTGTTTCACTTAATGGCGACCATTATCCTGCAACTGCTAGAATAGATTTTGATTGCACCAACAACATGGCAGAATATGAACCTTATGTTTCGGGAATTCAAATGGCCTTAGAAAGGAAAATAGAAGAATTAGATGTGTTTAAAGACTCAGCCTTAGTAATCTATCAATTGATAGGAGAATGAGAAACTGGGGATTCGAAATTGGTTCATTACTACAAGTACATTATAGAGTTGATTTAGCAATTAGACAAAATTAATTTCCATCACATGCCCAAGGAAGAAAATCAGTTGGCTGATGCACTTGCAACGTTAGCAGTGATGTTCAAAATAGATGTTGAGGCAGAAATAGAGCCGATTAAGATGGATATGCGAACTCATCTAGCTCATTGCATGAGTGCTAAATGAGAGGTTGATGGTAAGCCCTGGTTCTATGATATTTTTAGGTCCTTTAAATGTCAGAAGTACCCAAATCATGCATCCGAGAATGATAGAAAGGCTATTCAAAAAATGGTAGCAAGCTTCTTTCTAGATGGTGAAGTTATTTATAAGAAAAGCCATGATTAAGAGCTTTTGAGATTTGTTGATTTAGTTGAGGCTAAAAAAACCTAGAAGAAGTACATAGGGGCGCTTGTGGAACTGATATGTCGTTACTACCAAATAAAGTTCTATGCTAAAACTAAGTAGATAGTGATAAGAACGGGTCATATACCGCGGGGATTATTTTAGAAAATCTAATTTAATGATGCAATAAAAGTAAAGAGTAGAAAAATTTAATTTTGCGAATTAGAACTAACTAAGAACAATATAAATAATAAAAATAAAGAGAAATCAATAGAGAATGATTCAGTTCAAGGAAAGCTTACTCTTGGAATGTGAATTGATCATAGGCATAAAAGATAATTAAACAAGTTAACAATTGGTGTAGGTTAAAAGTACCTATAGCTTCCCTTTAACCTCTATATTTCGTTATGCCTTGCTTAAATCAGTACCTGTAGCTTCCCAATCAAGCATTTTTTATCAAAATAACCTAGGTACCTATAGCTTTCCTAGATTTAATTAAGATAAAAGCAATAAACTCTAGAAAGATTTTAGCTAATAATAATTAGTCAAGTCATATAGCCTGCTCCCTTAACTACTCCCTTTAATTCCCTTAAGCAATATTGAAGAACTATGCAATATCACTTGATTTACTACTTTGAATTAAGCTAACTTACAATTACGAATAAGAAGCTCAAATTCTAGCAATGGAAAATCATGCAAAATTAACTAGTCGCGCACCCTAGATAACTAAGCAAGAAAATCATCAAATAAGCATAGAGAATCAAAGGGTATGTGCATAAGAGATAGAAATAAAATTCAAGCCTCACAATCATTGCATCCAAGAGTCAAGCAACCTTCAACTGAGTTGAGAAAATTAGATGAGCATGCTGAAAATTGCAGCACACGAGAAAAATAAAATTCCTAGCAAAAGCTTTTTGCATAGGGTGACTAAGGCCTTTAAATAAAGCTAGGAACCTTTAACCTAACTTCTAAAAGAAGTTTAAAACTCTAACCCTAATAAATTACCAGTTGGCTTAAGTGTTCTACAAGAAATAGAAGTCTTTCAAACAGGAGAAAAAATAGCACACACCACATGCCATACACATGCCTCATTAAAGGGTTTTCCTACTCTAATCGGGACTTCTCTCCTAGGACTGAATCGAATCAATCCAAGGCTTCGTCCTAGGTTAAATATCTTTAATAACATGTCCAAAACAACCCCAAATAAGGCTTAGGTGTGCACTTGTCCATGTTCAACCCAAAATTGCTCCAAAGCCCAAAATAAAAAAGCAATCTCAGATTTTTGTAGGGTTTCTCGATGCTTTTGTATTTTGACATTTTGAAGGCCCAAATGAAGTTCGATTTTGATGATCTTTACCATTCTGGAAAGCTCAAGTCCTATACAACTTTCGGGAAGAACTCAAACTCATCCAAGGTCTTTAAGGCATTTAAATCTGGCCATCATTCCAAACTATCTGCACAGGAAAATCTCAAAATTTCTAGATTTAAATTCCTTTTCTTCCAAAGCTTGCTTTTAGTTTCCAATGACATGAAATCACTCAAAACAGCTTAGTTAGTAATAATAGACACTCAAACCACAAGATATAAGAGTTAAATCATAGTATAAATTAGTGTTTATCAAATTCCTCTATACTTAAGCTCTGCTAGTCCCTAGCAAACTAAGAAAAACCAAAAACTAAACTACAGCAAATTAATTCTACTTCCATAGATGTACGGTTGCACTTAGCACGTGACACAGGCCTTTAAACCCCCTAGGTGTCCCTAGTGGAGAAGGTATAATCTCCTGAGGATTTACCAAAATGATACCCACAAACATTTCTAAAACAACCTTTCAATCAAATTCTAAGAGTTAGAAAATTATAAGCAAGAACTTAATTAAATATACAAGAGAACATAATATATCAAAATCAAACCACTTATGCACTCAAAATAATCATGAAACAAGTTAATATCATTAATCAAGTAAACATGCATCAAATTAGATGATCTTCACTAGAAGTTCACTCTTTCACTTAAGTGTTTAATATGGATAAGGGGTGCACCCAATATCACTAGTGAAAACATACTTACCATATGCTTGCAATGCATCTAATCTCCACTACTCCTATCTACACATATGCAAGAATCAAAAAAGTCTTTACAATAGATAGTAATGGGGCCAAGGGTTAGTGAGCTCAAGAAAGAAAGGATAAGGAAATCAAAATAAAGGTCTTAAGCACTAGTAGAGCAACTAACTTAGAAATATGGGTTGATTTCTCTTTTAATAGCCTTTCAAAGTTATTATATTCCACCAATCTCTCCTTTTCTTTTAATCTTTGAAAGAAATTGTCAACATATCATTTGTGCCAATTGATCCATTCATTTTTTTTCAACTCTTGTCCTTTCTTTTTTTTTTTTTTAATTTCTTTGAAGGCACTTCTCTTTCTTTTGAATCAAATTGATATTCTCATTTTCTTCATTCAAGCCACATCACATATATGGATTACCCATACTTATTCCTCCAATTCCCTATAAAAACCAACCAAGAAACAAGTTAAACTGCTCCACTAGTCATAAGACAAGGTTAGAGAAACTTGTTTTTCTTTTAAAGTTCAAGGTTCTTTAGAATTGGATTATCAAAGAAAAAGGTTGTCATATGTTCATTAAGCTCAAAATGGATAATTAAGTGGTCATGTGCATGGGGTGGCTATTTAGGCTCAACCGTATCCCTAATCAACCTTTATGATCTCTATACATATGCATAGTAACATGTAATCTTGAAAAGATACAAAGCGAGTTCTAGAAGTAATGAATTCACAAGTATAACCACTCAAGAAAGAAAGAAGATTGCAAGGATGTAACAATCTTATAATATGGCTCAAAATCTCACAAGTTACATATCATCTAACTCAAAACATGCTTATCTCAATCAAATCAACTCACAAGTTACCATGCTCAAAGAAAAGAAATTCAATCAATCAATCAATATCATGCTTCAAGCACATCCAACTTGTTCCAACCTATAATTCTTATTCTTTTTATTCAATTGAAAGGCCAATCTACCTAATTAACTAACTAAACTACAAAATCACAAAATCAAGACATAAAACTCATCAAAATAAAAGGATTAAACTGCAACAAGCCAAAAGGACAGAACACATCTAATAGCATAATTGTATGTCCATGGGCTGGTTTTTAGATTGGAACCTACAAAAATTGAAAAATTTAGCATGAAAATTCAAAAGATAGAACTAAACTAATCCTAATTCCTAATTCCTCCCCCCACACTTGAACACTGTATTGTCCTCAATATAGGAAGAAGATTATACTATAAACAAAAACTAAAGTATATAAAATAAAAAGAGAAAGAGAAAACAAATCCTAAACATAGATTGCCTCCCAAGAAGCGCCTTTGTTTAATGTTTTTTGCTAGACTTCCCCTTTTCTTTTACTCCTCATAGATGAGATCTTCCAACTTGATTTTCTCCACATTATGCACTTGAAATCCTTCAAAGTAAGGTTTGAGGTGATGGCCATTAACCTTAAATCGTTTTTGAGTCTCAAGACTTTTAATCTCTACTGCACCATGGGGAAAAACATTAGTAACTTTAAAAGGACCAAGCTAGTGAGAACGTAACTTACTAGAAAGCAAACAAAACTTAGAATAATAAAGAAGAACTTTTTGCCCAATGCGAAAAGTCTTCCTTGTAAGCATCTTGTCATGGAAAGCTTTCATTTTCTCTTTGTAGATTGTTGCATTCTCATAGGCATCATTGCAAATTTCCTCTAGTTCTTGTAACTACAACTTTGGATGTACACCAACATCATTTAAGCTCATGTTAAATTGCTTAATAGCCCCCCAAGCTTTAAACTTGATTTCTACCGGAAGATGGCAAGGTTTTCCAAAAATCAACCTATAAGGTGACATCCCAATGGGTGTTTTATAGGCTATCCTACATGCCCATAATGCATCTTCCAAGCGCAACTCCAATCTTTCCTATTCGGATTTACGATTTTCTCAAGGATTGATTTGATCTCTCTATTAGACACCTCAGCTTGACCACTTGTTTGTGGATGATAAAATGTAGAAATCTTGTGAGTAACTCCATATTTCTTCAATGATGCCTCCATCGTTTTGTTGCAAAAGTGGGTTCCCCTATCACTTATCAATTCATGTGGAATGCTATACCTAGAAAAGATGTTAGACCTAACAAAATCACAAATAACTTTGGAATTTTCAGTTTTAGTGCCCTTAGCTTCCACCCACTTTGAAACATAAACAACTGCAAGAAGTATATAAACATAACCAAAAAAAAGATGGAAATGGTCCCATGAAATCAATACCCCAAACATCAAAGATTTCAACCACAAATATAGGATTCAAGGGCATTTAATCTCTATGTGAAAAACTTCCTACTCTTTGACATTTATCACAATTCTTGCAAAACACATAAGCATCTTTGAACAAAGTAGGCCAACAAAATCCACTATTTGACACTTTACTTGCTTTTTTTTAGGCCAAAATGGCCTCCACATGCATATGAATAACAAAACATTAAAATAGCATTATGTTTAGATTGAAGCACACATCTCCTAACTACTTGATCAGAGCGATGCTTCCACAAATAAGGTTCATCCCAAACATAACATTTAGCATCTCTTTTTATCTTATCCCTATAAGCTTTACTAACATTGCTAGGTAATTGCTTGGAAACAATAAAATTTACCAAATCCACATACTAAGGCACCTTACCATGCAAAGCTAGCAAACTTTTATCAGGAAGAGACTCATGAAGGGGAATTTGCACCATTCAACTTAGATGATCAGCCACTAAGTTCTCCATGCCTTTCTTGTCTCTTATCTCTAAGTCAAAGTCTTGAAGAAGTAGTATCCATTGAATCAACCTTGGTTTCACCTCCTTTTTATTCAATAGGTACCTAAGAGCTACATGATCAGAATAAACAATCATTTTAGTACCTAATAAATATGAGCAAAACTTATCTAAGGCAAAAACAACAGATAGAAGCTCCTTCTCAGTAGTGGAGTAGTTTCGTTGGGTAGAATTTAATGTCCTCGAGGAATAATAGATCACATGTGCCACGTTGCCAATCCTTGACCAAGAACTGCCCCTATAGCATAATTGCTTGCATCACACCTCAATTCAGAGGGATAGTTCCAATCAGGAGGTTGTACGATGAGTGTAGTGGTTAATGCTTTCTTAAGCTTGTCAAATGCCTCCTTGCATTCATCTCCAAATTTGAATTCCATATAGTTTTCCAATAGGTGGCATAGAGGTGATGCTATTTTGGAAAAGTCTTTGATAAACCTGCGATAAAAACCTGCATCTCTAAGGTAAGAATGAATTTCCCTCACATTGGAGGGGAAGGCAAGTTTTGTACAATGTCTACCTTCGCTTTATCTAGCTCTAAACCTCTAGAAGAAACAATATGCCCTAAAACTATACCTTGCTCAACCATAAAATGAAATTTTTCAGAATTAAGAACAAGATTAGTTTCAATACACCTATCCAAAATCATTGTAAGATTATGTAAACATGCATCAAAAGAGTTACCATATACCATAAAGTCATCCATAAACACTTCAACGATGTATTCCACATAATCTTGGAATATGCTTATCATACATCTTTGGAAGGTAGCTGGAGTATTGCAAAGTCCAAAGGCCATTCTCCTATATGCAAACGTGCCAAATGGAGAAGTGAATGTGGTCTTCTCTTGGTCCTCTAGAGCAATGCCAATTTGGAAGTAACGTGAATAACCATCAAGAAAACAATAAAATTCACGACTAGCAAGTCTTTCAAGCATTTGATCAATAAAAGGTAAAGGAAAACGGTCCTTTCTTGTAGAAGCATTAAGGTTTCTATAATCTATACAAATCACCATCCATTTTGAACCCTTTGAGGTACCAAGTCACCATCCTGATTTTCCACTACAATGACACCAGACTTTTTCGTAACAACTTGCATTGGGCTAACCCACTGGCTATCGGAGATAGGTAAATCATGCCAGCTTTAAGTAATTTGAGGATCTCTTTCTTCACTACCTCCATCATAGGAGGATTTAGGCGCCTTTGAGCTTGCTGATCGGGATTTTTTGCAAGAGTACGAAATCATGTAGTAAAGCTTAGAGTATTCCAAGGTATCGATCCCACGAAGACTTGAGAAAGCTAATAACCTAATTCTAGTAAAGTTTAATCAATAAGAAAAGAAAACTAAATTAAAAGAGATAGTAAAACTGATTGATCAATGAAGAATAAAAATAAATTAAACTAAGAATCAATTTAAGAAAGCAAATATAAGAGGAAATCAATATTAAAGATGTAAGGGTTTAGGCTTCTGTTCTAGGTATTTAATCTAATCATGTATGAATTTAATTATTAGGGTTAAAATAACAATCACTAATCTAGTTAAGAGCCCTCTCAGATCATCCTAAGCTTTCCCAATTAAATGATTACCACCTCTCTATAAATAAATTAATTAGCTAAAAACATTAAGATCCTTGGATTATAATCAAATTAGTTTCTCCTTGACCCTAATTCAACTATGGTTATCATAATAAATTGAATTACTCTCGTATCCAATTAGATTGCGTCTATTTCCCTAGAGCACGAATTATATTTCATCCCTCGGTACTTTATATAATTCCAAAGAACTATTCTATGTTGGCCAGACATAAAAACCATTAAGAACAAAGAAAATAAATTTAACCTAGAAAATCAATTCATATAATAATTAAATTAAAATCCCTAGAAGATCTACCCAAATCCCTAACAAGGAATTTAGCTACTCATGATATAAAAAAACATTAATAAAATAAATTCAAAATTAAAGAAAATTAAAGAGAAGAAATTCTCCCTTTGAATCCTTGCTCTCCAAAATTCTCTCTTTCAAAAGTCTAGAATTCGTCAAAAGGTCCCAATCAAGAACTAAAACTAGGTATTTATACTAGCTAACTAGGGTGTTTACATGACTTGGACTTTTAATTAAAATAAAACACATGAGTCCAAAGCCCAATTGCTTGGTCCAATTTGTTGCATTTATAAGCTTGTCAAACAGACAAGAAGTGGCACCGTTTCATTCTTCATCCAGGCTCGTATCAAATCCGAGGCATAACTTCCAATTTCAATTCAACATCATTACTTCAAAGGAAACGGCGCCGTTTGTCTTATGATCAAGTGCCATTGTTGCTCGATACTTGCATGCTTTAAATTAACTTCATGACTTTTGGTTCCTTTCACACAATCAGCTATAAAACAGCGCCACTTGTAGTAATAATTGGGGCCATTTCATGGCTGCTTTCTTCTTGCTCCAATAGATCATCACGTGGCTTTCTCCTCATTACAACTTGTGTGGCAAAAATTGATTAGCTTCAAGTTCTTTGCAAATGTGATGTTCCTCATCAATGCTTCACAACTTGTCTCTAGATGAATCCTAACCTTTTAGCCCTTTTAGCTCTCTAATTCTTCCAACTCATATTAAATCACCTATAAAACAAAACAATAGCTAAGTGAGATAAAATTATATAATTTGGACCATAAAATATAAATAAAATAAATTAAAAGCATTCTAATATAGTCCATAATATAGGTGTAAATTACACCTATCACTTGAAGGTTTAGCACCTTCTTCCAACAATATTCTACGCATGCACAAGAAAGGGCTTATTCCCTTAATATTAGTTATAGTCCATCCAATTGCCTTTTTACGGACTCTAAGCACTCGAACTAGCTTTTCTTCTTGCAAAGAGGATAGGTTGCTAGATATGATGACCGGTAAGTTCTCACCATCCCCTAGGAATGCATACTTCAAATGTTCAGGCAAAGGTTTCAATTCAACTTTGGGAGCCTTTATGGATCTCAAATCATCATTTGGAAGTGACCTTTGAGGTGTTTTTGCATCTTTTTTCTGAACATCTTCTTCCTTTTGTTCAAACTCGATTTGGTCACTAGTCACTTCAACTTCTTCCTCCAATCCCTTGTCATGTGAGTTTTGCATTTTCTTTGGGGATTCCAACCTCTTTGTACTCCTTAATTCAATTGCATGTGCATTCTCCTTTGGATTTACAAGAGGTTGTGAAGGAAGCATTTTGGAACTTTCAACTCTCATCTCATTCAACATTGTTGCAATTTGGCCTATTTGAGTCCCCAAATTCTTGATGCTAGCCCTTGTTTCCTGTTGTAAAGATCATAATCATTAGATTGGGCATTATCATTATGTAAATTAGAATTTCAAGAATTGAAATTTTAAGGCTTGTTTTGACAGGGAGATCGATTTGGTTGGAAGTTGTTGCAATTTTAAGCACTTTAACCTTCTTGATTCCCATATCTCAAGTTTGGATGGTCCCTCCAGCCAGGATTATAGGTGTTGGAGTAAGGATCATAATTTCGATTTAGTAGTCCATGGAATCCTCCAATTGCATTGGCTTCTTGTGGATCATCTTGTAAGGTAGGTCACATATCCGTAAGATGTCCAACATGAGAACAAATTCCACATGCCTTTTGCTGCATTGTACCTAAAGCCATTTTTATATTCCATGTATATATTTAACTTGGATGCCCATTCCATGTTTACGGTGTACATTTTATTTAATAAAAGTTTGATAGATGCCATGTAAAATTCATGTTCAAATATGTCAATTCTTTGCTAATGCTTATTTTAGTTATTAGACCATATGTTCATGTCTAATTAAATACTCACTTGTTCACATGTCACTCTTATTTGCCGCATGAAATCTTTGAGCATATATTATCATTAATCCAAGTATGTACACATGGTTAAATTGCCTGTAAATGTGTCATTTTCATATGTAAATATCTTTTGTAATATCTATGTATACCAATTTCGTTTTCATTATTATTTATGTATATATTATGAATTGACATTTCATGTTGATAGTAATTAAGGGCATCGTGTCACACCCCAGCCTGGAAGCTGAGCACGTGATAACTGTCACGTTATACCAAAATATGAGTCTACAACCCCACACTTGGACACCACTCAAGGCATTAAATGATATCATTATAAAAACATCTTTAAACTAATTTGGAGACTCATTTAATTAGATAAAAAAATTATAAATAAAGATTTAATAAAATTTAACAATTTCCATAAGGGTTGACCAAAGTCAATTGAAAGTCAAGATTTGACCTACAAGTTTGTTCAAGTTTGAAATACAAAGCAATTTGAAAATCCAATTTGTAAATCTACAATTTTGAAAAGATAAATTGCGTTTCGTAAATCTACAACTTTGAAAAAATAAATTGAAGTATCATAACAACCAAAATTTGAAAACTTGTCTCCTTTATCTTTTCTTTCTCCAATGGAGTCCCTTACTAATCATAAGCTCAAGCTCAAGTACATGGGCCATCTCTGAAAAAGGTACCACACAAAACATCCGAACTCACCATGAACATCTCGAGGCATGAACGCACAACCGAACTAAATTACTGCAAAACATGTAGACAAAACAAGTAGTGAGTACTAACACGTACTCAGTGAGTGATAGTAGCAGTTCATAAAAGTCTACACACTTTATAGGAGTATGGATGTAATTTACAAAGCATTTCTATAAAACAGTCATGGCAAACCATTTGATATTCAAACATATAGATCATATAGTCATAAGACATGAATGTCAAAGCACTTAAATCAAAATTTCATAAGACAGTTTTTAAACCAAATCAATAACTTAAGCCTTTCGATGAAATCAAATCATTCCATTAGTTAAAAACATGCTTGGAAAGTAAAACAGCTCATAATTATCGAAATCTCAAAATAGACCCGATTTTCCACAAAACATGGGTTTTAGCCAAAAACACATTTCCAATCTCCAAACCTTGGCCAAGGTAGAGAAGGAAACCACCAACGGGGTTTAACATATAACAATTATATTAAAACTATGATTTAACCCCTTCCTTGTTGTTGGCCTTGGACACCTCGATGTGATGAGGCAAAGAGAGTCCAACAAGTATACAAGTCATAAGAGTCATGCTCTCCCATCAACTCTACATGACAATCATCAACATAATAAAACATATATACCACAATCTATGCCATTCTCCTCAATGGACCATAGGTTGGCAACCATGGTTGAGTTTGGGAACTCAATTCCCCAAGTGCACAAGCACACCAATCTCACCAATACGAAATCTAAGTACATGGCATAGTTCATAAAACCATTTACAAGCATCATGGTTGATAACCAAAGCATCACAAGTCAAACATGGCATATACAATTATTCGGGTCACATTTTTACCAATCATGCTTATCAAATAATATAGCAAACATCTATAGTCAAAACACGATTTTCAAACCTCTTTTCAAGGTATATATTTGAAAACATAATCATTTATCATTCAAAATAACAAGTCACTATCCACTCACGACTTTGGAAGGGTAATCACTCCCATGATTCCACATGCTTGCACCTTGCCTTTCACCAATGTGCAACCTCCTATAAGGTAGGTTAAAACAATGAAAACAACAGGTTAAGAAACTCAACAAATTCATCAGAACATTCTAAGGCTATATGCTATGCAACTCTATGCCTTTACACTCAAAGTGCACTACCTTAAAGGCCACACGTTCTGTTGAGCCACTTTGAGCTCAACACTTCACCAACTTTTGTCCAATTGGGACTTAAATGCGCAAATCTTAATGCTAAATTATTTTAGGAGCTTTATCCCACTCATTTAAATCTTTATGGAGGTATTTTTAATGACTCGGGATGCTCGAAGAAGACGAAAATCGATTTGGGTTCGAAACAGGGCAAAACGAAGCAAAACCGGGTAGCCTTACTGGGTACAGCTAGTGGCTGTCTATTGGCACACCTGAAGCTAGCTAGCCATAGACCCGTGGCCTCCCTGTTCTGGCCATAGTGGGTCGTCGGCTCCCCATGGACCCATGGGGCTGGCTACCCTCGGGTTCTCACCCCTTTCCACACTTTTTTCACCCATTTTCATGCCAAACACTTTCAAACTCCATTCCAATTCAATCCAACACAATATTCAACTCAAAACATCATCAAAACATGTTTATAATTTCGCTTAATGCATCAACAACATCAATTTAGCTCACATTCAATCCAAAATGCACCAAAAACCCATTTTCATCTTCTAACTTCTAACATGCATATTTTACTCAATTTAAAACCAATCAACATGATTCTAAGGGCACTTGGAAGTTGAAATGGAGTAGAATAAAATACCTCAAATTTACTTTCTAAAGCTTGATGGATCTATCACGAAATCCTCCCCCTTTTCTAAGTTCCATTTGCCAAAACACCTCCAAATTGTTCTTCCTTCCAATGCCTAACCAACGAAATTGCAAGCCTCATGAATGGTTTTGATGACTTTAATTCTTGGTTTCCATGAAGATTTGATGAGGATTCAATGGGTGTCCATTTGGGTAAATTTAGGGTCATTTTGTTCTTCAATTAGGAGAGAAGAGAAAGAGGAAGATAATGAAAAATGAAGAGAAACTCCTCTTTTTCCCATTTCATCCAAGTGAGTTTGCAAAATTGCACTTCACTTATCCCTTCACATGTCCACCTTGTCCTCCAATGCACAAATATCTTCAATCTAGCCATTTTCTCCAATTTACCATAATTTCCATAACTCCAAACGACTCTCAATTTCACTTAAGTCTTTATTTCCATTAAATTATCAATTCTCAATAGTAATTAATACTGTGACTCCAAATCATTTCATGGATCAAGTTAATATCTCCATCAACTCCTTCCGATCATCAACCCATAATTTCATAATAAATCATCTTCTTTCATTTAACCTCAATTTTCTTTAGTACCCAACAACTCCCAAGGTCACTGACATAATGATTAAACTTAATCCCTAATTTCCCAATACTGTAATAATTATTCTTTAGGACTCGAAGGTGGAGTTTGAATTTCCATACTTAATCATAATTTTCCAAATCTACTCGTTACACCTCAATATCTGAAGACTTTGATCAAAGTTTACTTTAATCTCTTCAAATTTTCAATATGAACAAAAGTTCAAATTAGTAACCAAAATTTTTGGTATTATACATCGTTTTCAAAAAGCACATATGCATGAGAAACTGGAAAAGGTCTAGAGAGTCCAAGATTCCTAAAGATTTTCCTGAGATGAAAATTTCTCTTGTACTTGATCGAGAGTCCGATTGGGCCTAGGGGGATTTTTATCCCTTCAAAAATCCAAAAACAAATTTTCTCATTTGATTTTCAAAAGGTTATATACATGCCATTCTCATGCCAAATTTCAATAAACCCCAAAAAATGTTCATTTTACTACAAAAGGAATGTTAATTCCAACATTTTTTTCTTTAAAAAAAAAACTCTTGTTCAAGAGTCCCAATTAAATTAAAAGGAATGTTTATTCCAACATTATTTTTAAAATCCCAAAGATTTTTCCGGGAGGTCTTAACTTATCAAATTATGGTTAAGGTCTCTCAATTTAATTGAAATTTTCTCATGAATATATATATATATATATATATCAAATTACTCCCCATCCAATAAAAGGAATGCTCATTCCGACATAATTTAAAAAATTTAAGATCTTTCCTAGGAGGTTTCGATTTAGATAATCATAATTGAGACCTCTTAATCTCAATTTTTAATTAAGGAATGTTTATTCCAACATTTTTGTTTTACAATTTTTTTTTTAAAAAAAATTTCTAGAAGATTCCGATTAGCATCCTCATAATCGGGGGCTTCTAAATTAAAATTAAATTTTCATTTTTCAAGGATGTTTATCCCTATTTTAGACTAAACTATGATTTTAAAAAGAATATTTATTTCCTATTTGAAAGTCAAATTTTCATTTCAAGTAGGAGGTTTATTCAAATTCTAAAATTGGGCTCTTGATCTCACATTAAAAGGAGTATTTACTCCGACATATAAAAATTCCCATTTATTTTCTTTTTCCTTGGGAATGTTCATTCCATATTAAAAGGAATGGTTATTTTGACATTAAAATTTTTTATTTTAAATCAAGTTTCTTCCGGGAATGTTTATTCCATACAACAAAAGGAATGTTTATTTTGACAGTTAAAATTTTTATTTTCAAAAATATTTTTAATTACACTTTATTATTAACCCTTAAATAAAATATTTCAAGATTTTTGTGGTACCGATTTTCGGTTGTTACAAGCATGCTAATCCTTCCTTGTACGTGACTGACTCCCAAACCTAAAAATCTTGTTTTTTTGTAGACTGGAGTCTATTTGACTTGATGTATTCTATTTAGATTCACGTCGAGTCACATGAATAGGTGGCTAACCACACCTAATTAAATAAAAAGTTCGTGGCGACTCCTTAATCGATCTTAAGTCCCAAGCTCCATCGAACGTACCCTCGGTAAATCTTTCGACATCAATGTTTAGCCTATTAGGGCTAAATGCTTTTATTATTTATAAATGTTTTAGCTTTATGTTTTGGGATTCGAGTATTCTCTCTATATGTGCATGCACTTCAATTACATGCCACGTGGGCGGGATTTTTTAAATAAATGAATTGATTGAAATGTGAATGTATGTATGCATGTTTTTGTGCATGTTATATGTATATACACACACACACACACAAACATTATATTGTATTATGAGATGAATGGTCCCTGGGATGGTCCTTTTGAGGACGGTGCTCGGTGCTCTATAGAAGCATGTGCTCTATATGAGCGTGTGGAATCGAGAGGGAGCATACTAACCCGATATGAGGGATTCTGTGTGTAATACCAGAAAATTTCATTCCTATTTTGAAATTTAATTTGTCTTAGAATTTGGTGTAATAGAAATTGTCTTTTGATTTGAATCTAAATTTTGAGGTGAACTAAATTTTTTGGAGATTTTGACTATGTATGGAAATCTTAATTGTGGAACTATTGAGTTAAATTTTATGAATTATGAAATCATTAAGGAGAATTATATATTTTACTTTAAAAGCACAAGAGTTAATGATAATAAGATGGAAGATTAAGTTTTAATTGCCCATTAAGTGGCATAGAGAGTTAATTGGACTTCTGAAAATTTAAATAAAATGGAGAAATAAGAAGAATTGTGATTACGTGGTTATTGAAGGGCAAGTTGGTCTTTTGGAGATTTTGTTGGATGGCAAAATTGGAAGGGAAAAAAGGAAGAAAAGAAGAAAGGAATAAGTCTTCCTTTTTCTTTCATCTCTCATTCTCCTTTTCTCTTTTGAAGGCAAAGAAAAACCCCAACCAAATTTTCCCAAAATCAATCCCTGTTCATGAAACCCATGAATCAAACTCATCAAAATCACTCTTGGTATTGAAAATTTTGTTGAAAATAATTGGGAAGGAAAAAACACAAGTTTAGAGGTGCTTTTGGCATGTTTGAGCTTCAAAAGGAGAAGAATTTCATGGTAGATCCATCAAGCTTTGGAAAGTGATTATGTTAATCTAATCCATTTTAGCTTCAAAATACCCTTGGAATCATGTTAATTGAGTTTGAAATGAGCAAGCTATGCATTTTAGAAGTTAGAAGGTGAAAATGGGTTCTTTGAGTGCATCTTGATTGAAATTGAGTTAGATTGATGTTGTAGATGCATTAAGTGATGTTCTAGGCAAGTTTGATGATGTTCTACGGTAACTTTAATGACGGATTGAATTGGAATGGAGTTTAAAAATGTTTGGAGTGAAAATGGGTGAGAAAGTGTGGAAAAGAGTGAAATCCCGAGGGGAGCCGACCCCAGGGGTCGTTAGGAGCTGGCACCTAGTGAAGAGGATAAATTTTTCTGTGGCCAGCCAACCCCCGGCTGTACATAGCAAGTGCATTCCAAGTTGCTTCGTTTAGTTTCATTTTGCTCCTAATTCAATTTCTGACTTCTCTGAACCTTTCGGAACCATAATTAAACATGTGTGAAGGATAGTTTGAGATGGATAAACCTCTCAATTAATCTTGGATTTGTTGGTCCCTTAGATTAGTGCTAGAAGGGGGAGAATAGCACTTGTGACTTCTACTTCTATGGTGCAACTTCAATTGGAACTTTCGGTAGTGAGGAGGTTGGTGTTTGGGGTTGTTTTGAATGGTTGGATGAGTTCTTTGCAAGGTGAAATAAGAAAAGAAGAAATAACACTTCTATTTAGAGTGGTTCGGTATTCCTCACCTACATTCACTGCCTTGATCTTCCCAATCAAGGATTTTCAATCTCCTTTTCACGAGGACAGTGGAATTCTAGCTTCGACAAAGCCTTTAGAAAGAAAGTTGTTCCCAAGCTTTAATGTAAATCAACCTAGGACCTCCTAGTTAATGCAACCAACTTACAGTGATTCACTCACCTCTAAGAATACAAGAAAAACTGAAAATTGTGTACAAGAAATGATCTCTACTAAGACCTAATATGTACAAGAATTCTAGCTCACTCAAATTTCTCTCACAAAGTGTGAAAAGTTAGGAACAAGAGAGAAATCAATGTACAAGGAAAGTGTAGTAAATGCTATTCAATTTCTTATTTTTCTTCAGCATTTAAGACCCCCTTAAATAGCTAGAGAGCTAATTCTATCCGTTGGGGCATTTAATGAATAGAGAGGTCAACTTACAGCTTTGAAAAAACCTGCCGTTAAATTGTTCTGACACTGTTCAATCGGTTGAGGATTTTGTTGAATCGATTCAATCTTTCTGATGCTGTGTTTTGAACTTTTTGTTTCTTTCGGTGAATCTATTCATACTTCCCCTCTATCGCTTCAGTTTTTTCAGCTACCATTTTCTTTAGGGAGTTGAGTCGATTGAGCATAAGGCTCAATCGATTAAATTTCTTCAACTTCAGACTTTCTAGTCTTC